>CM028130.1:777487500-778802500 GCA_016271365.2 Neoceratodus forsteri
TTCCATCCCACAACCCTTCCCCCCCCCCGTATCCTCCCTCTACCCTCACTCCTTCTCTCGTTCTCTCCTAGCGTCTCCTTCTCTTAATCTAGAGTTTCTTCCCCACATCCTCCGCTTTCTTCCCCATTTCACCCCCCCCAGATCCAGGAGATGGAAATCCTGTTGCATTCTACTGCTTCTTTTGCTGCTCTTTCTCCTATCTGGCAATGTGGAGCTCAACACAGGCTCCACTCCTCCATCTGTTTTGGCATCTTCAGCTGCCAAAGGCCTGAGCATTTTTCACCTTAGTGCTCTGAGCCTTCTTCCTAAACTCTATTTGCCATCCACATGTGTTTTGCAGTTCACTCCTGATATCCTATGTATCTCCGAATCCAGGCTCTCTGCCAGGATCTCAGATTATAACTTGGCACTCCTCGACTATCAACGATTTAGATAGGACAGGGGTAAACTTGGGGATGGGGTTGCTATATTTGCACGTCAGAGCCTGTCCTGCAACTTTACTGTCAGAGAGTCTATATCTTCCTCCCATGAGTTTCTCCTTATTAAGTCATCATTCCCCTTCTCTGTGCCCATTTTCATTGGTGTACGGTATTCCTCACCCAAAATCTCATCCTCTTCACTGGTTGAACCTATCATTACTATTGCCACCCCACCGCTAGTGGTGAGCTCATTTTTCTGGGGGATTTTACGGTTAATTGGCTCTCCTCAGCCTCGAGGTCACTCACCCAAAAGATTGAGTTCCTTAATCTCATGTAGATTATCTCTGATCCTACTCGACTCAACCCGCAGTCTCAAAACCACACCCTTTTGGATTGGGATCTCCCTCCCATTCCCATTGTATAGTTGCAGCTGGTATATTGCCTGACGTCTTCAGTGACCACTGCATGACATTCTGTGTCAGGAAAATTAGACATCCTCCCACTGCTCCTGAATCCATCTGGAGCAGGTCCCTTAGGTTGCTCAACACTCTGGCCTTATTGTGTCACCTTTGCTGCATCAGATTGGTCAGCCTTCTACAGTGCATCTGGCATTGACATTGCCCTCTCCTTGTTTCAGTCTGTATTCTGTTCTATCTGGGATAAAATCCTGTCATCACCCCTGGATTACCCATGAACCTTTTGATCAGTACAAGTCCCGTGATCTTGCCTGGTCATGTTATAAATCCTCTCTTTTCCTTACTGACCTCCTCAGATATAAATCTAGTAGGAATTCTTGTACAAAGGCTATCAGGGCTGCAAAATCACAATATTTCAAGACTAACCTCTAGAATAACCTTAACAGCCCATTAAAGTTCTGGAAGGTAATTCATTCCCCTTTTGACCCCACCCACCACACACACACACAATCTTGCCACTCAGTTCTACTGATTAATGGTTCACCTGTATCTGAACCCACCTCTGTTGCCTCATACTTAAATTAGTTCTTTACCACTTGTGCTCTCCCTTGTTCTTCCCTGCCTCTCTCAACCCTTTTATACCCTGCTTCATACTCGCAGAAACATAGACTTTCATGGCAGATAAGGACCGCTTGGCCTACCTATTGGATAAGCTGCAGATCATAGTTAATCAGCAGCCTACTTTCTCCTACACCCCACTATAATTGCCTTATGTCTGTCCCATGCATTCTTGAATTCCCTCACTGGTTTTGATCCCACAACCTCAGGAAGGCCGTTCCATGCTTCCACCACCCTCTCCATGAAAAAATACTTCCTCATGTTGCCCCTGAGCCATCCCCCCTCTATCTTCAAATTATGCCCCCTTGTTCTTACACATCTCTTTTTTCTGAAGGATGCTACCCTCTTGGACTTTGTTGATTCCCTTGAGGTACTTGAAAGTTTCCATCATGCCCCCCCCCTTTCCTTGAGGGTATACATATTAAGCTCTTTTAATCTCTCTTCGTATGATTTCTGGTGCAGACCCTGCACCATTTTAGTTGCCCTCCTCTGGATTGCCTCCATCCTGTCTATGTCCTTAAGGAGATGGGGGGGGGGGTCTCCAGAACTGCATACAGTACTCCAGATGGGGTCTCACCAACTGTCTGTACAGAGCAGGGTTCGACAAATCCCATAGCCTGACGTCCTGGGCTATCATTGCAAAGTCAGGGACAAGTAGTTTCTGTGGAGCTGGTAGTCCGTGGACAAGTAGCGCTGCTTTAAAAAAAAAAAAAAAAAAACTTTCTGCCTGCTATGCAGTTTCTGTCCAGTAGGGCGTGTTCATATATACTGAATACACTACAGGCATAAGTATTGTTGGAACGTGCACACTGCACGCTTTTTTTCTCCCCATTTACTTTCGCTAGCCACCGCCGGCAGCAATTGATTCCTTCTGAAATTCCCCCATCTCTCTACGCAGTAAATCGAGCTGGCACATTATCAGTCTGGGCTGCACTGGAGGTTGGAGCCATGAGGGCGGCGGGATCCGCATGCTTAGCGGCAAGGGTGTTCTATCCTGCAGGGAAGCAACAATCTGGATTCTTATCTCAAGTCAACATGCAGGTATTATTATGGGTCCAATAACATTCTCTCTCTCTCTCTCTCACTCTACTGTCTAATTGCTTACAGGCATCCATCATGAGAGACAGTGTGTGTCTGTACTGAATCACGAGTGTGAGTGCTCAGGCCCAGACTAGAGAATGTTCCCCCGGCGAGTTGTTGAGAATGTAATCTTGGAGTCGGGCTTGGTATTGTGGTATTGTCCTTTGCAGGCTTCGGCAGAGGCTAGCAGGAGCATAACTGGTGTTGCTGTAGTGGTGGTGGTGATGGGGAGGGAGTGCACATGTTGTAGTGTGAATGTGGCCCAGGCCCAGAGAGTGTGCCTCACCAGCCTGATGCAGTTGTCTCATTTTACTTTTCATTAAGCACAACCACAAAGGAGCAATTCAGGAGTCAAAACCGTACCATGAGTGACGGAGTTGCAGTCAGGACTGTAGTCTTGGATGGAGTATCTTGGGACTGAGCTGTGGGAACATGGGTGAGAGGTTAAAAAGTGTTCACCAACTGGGGGGCAGCAGATTGTTTATTGTGGCAGTTTAGTTTGCAGCTGAACAAACATGTAGGAGCATTAACTGTAGGTTACCTCCAGCATGCTTTGTCAGACAATCCCAAAATGTTATTTTCCCCCAAAGGTTTCCTTTTTCCACTTTCCCTCAAACATTGCCTCTACACTGCTTCTCTTTTTATGTTGTGTCTGCCCCTGAGGAGAATAAACAAAATTATAAAATGGGCTAAGAAATCCCAACTCACTGATTGGCTACAACATCATCTGAGCCGTGTCCTTATCAGATGATATTGTAGCCAACCGGGACTACTGCCCACCATGATGCCCCATAACGACAAAAATCAGTGAGCTCTGCCAAACGTAAACGCAAACCCTGATGACCAGAGCTCACTGAAGCGGCAGAAATCCACCACAACGGCACTTGCACCAGCACAATATCACATTAGTGGACACACATATACGTAAGATAGCAAAAAATGGCCTGTCTGACACAAACTACAAAACTGTTACTGTTATCAGTGTCCGTCGCGGTTTAAAAAAAAATGAAACAAAATTGTACGGCACCCACACACACTCGCTCCTAGCCTCCAAAAACGAACACGCTGTCTACTCAGAGTAAAAGCTCTAAAACTCAAACACACACTGCTCCCAATTCGCCTACGTTACTACCGAACACAAAAATCAGAAAAATTATATCTCCCTACCGCAGTTTCACACAACCAGGAAGCGCTATTGCACGGAAGCTACTAACAGACACTGTCACTCCCACCTGGCCAAGCAAAAGACGTGAGACCGTGCTAAAACTGCCAATTCGCCGACTTCACTAACAAAGAAATAAAAGCAGAAAAATGTATTTCTCCCTACCTGAGAACCAAAAAGCGCTATTGTACTCTCCACCATTGACGGACACTGTCACTTCAGCGGCCAGCTGTTTAGCTAACAACAGCATCATGAACATCAAGAATCAAGAACATTAATCACACATATGCAGTCACATACACAGACACAGTGCCACCTATCAGTAAAACACATACTGGTTCTCAAAATATAATGCTTAAAACAGCTAAACATAACGTAAGAAAACCATAGAAACCCAGTAATTCAAATGAAACATTTTTTTAAACTGACTTCATAAGGGACTATTTTTCCTATTTCAACTATTAAACCTTCTTTTTTTAAATATTTTTTACTTTATCGCTTTTTCTTTTTATTCATTAAATAATCAATAGATTAGCCCATTTAATAAAGCGCAATAACACACTCCGAGGTGTGGGTTACGTGCTGATAAGAAACGCCCCTAGGGGCATAAGGCACTTCGCAGCCCTCGTGCCTGAGCAGTACCCCTAAGGCGTGCTCTTATCAGCACGTAACCCACACCGCGCCGTGTGTTATTGCTTACATAATGTCCTACATGAAAGATACAGGTTACTTCCCCTTAAGAAAGTGCTTCTCACGCTGTCACTTTTTGCAATTTCCTATGAAGGTTTTGGATTTTCTAAGGTGGTATGCCTCTGACTGTGCTCAAGTTTTACATAAGGCAGGGGGATGAGAGGTTGCAATTAGAATTTTATAAAGTGGAAATCCTATCAGAATTTTCTTAAATATTTAATATTGTGGATTTATTGTGGAGAACTAGACTCTGGCATAATTTTTGGATGTCAGTGACTTATGGCTGTATACTAGTCTTTTCGCTGATTTTGATGTAGATTTGAATCCTCTGCTGACTTCTCAAGTGAAGTGAGTTTTTTCTGTATAGCACTGCATTCCACCCAGTTGTGCAAATTATGAGATGCAGGACATAACTAATAAGGGCTGCATCTCAGCTAGGCTAACTTGAGTAAATAAGTTGGCCTACATCTATGCAGTAGTAATAATACAGCCCCCACACCTTGTACTTTGTTGCTACATGTTTTTTTTTTTTTATATATTTCCCTTGAAATATAGCCTTCCAACTATGGACTACCACTTGAAACACTGGGACTACCAATTTTGGTTAGGCCAGTTGTCCTGGACTAGCATGTGATTTTGAAATTTGTCGATCCCTGGTCTCTGTTCACTTAGGGATAGCAAATAAATGTAACTTGTGAGGTTAAGTTACAGCCTAAGAGATGAGAGGAAACATTTTTTTGATCCCTGCTGGGATAAACGTGGCAGGGTAAAATGCCTCTGACCAGTCTTTTTACAGGGGACAGAGGGCAGGCGAATTTGGATCTATGAAGAAGATACTGTAGAAGATCAGTAGTTGTGGTAACGTTGCTTTGTTTATAGGGACAGTCTTCTCCATAGAGTCAGACACTTTGGTTGAGTACCTGGCAGCCTTAACCCATCCTGAAGGAGGACAAAAGTGGCATTGACTGAAATGACGGGTCCACTGTAAGTCAGATTGACGGCAAGCAAGTTAGCCCTTCACAGGAGAAGAGACTCCACTAAGCTTCTAAGACCATATTAGTCCCTCAAAGGAGAAAAGACTCCACTAGGCTTCGTGGACCTTAGGGGAAAGGGGCACTTCCACAGACTTGCGTTTACATTGCTAAAGGAAGCAGGTATTTGACCTCATGGGAATGAGCTGAATACGGAAGGCCACATTAGCAAATTTATTATTTCATAGCATGGTGAGAATATTTTAACATTATAACCTTCTGCAAAACATGCAGAAGGGAAGCAGAACAAACCCTGGCACTTTGACCCATCTGGTCTTCATCAGCGGCAGAGCGTTATGTTTAACCTATACTGTTTAAATAGTGTTATTAATTAAAAATTTCAGTGCTTAGTTAGAACTAACTGACTGTTTAATTATCTCTCGTTTTTGTGAAACAGTCAGTTGGAAGTGAACTCCACAGTGAAGCGGCATTTCACGTTAAAACCACAGGTGCAGAACATTTATCGTATGCTAGATTAAAAACAAGACTCAAGGGTCATACGAAAGGAGTGGGATTAAAGCACGAGTGGATCACTTGAAACCATATGGGCCTCAAGATACCATACTGTGGTCTGTAATGGCTAACTGCACATCACAAAATAACCACCCCCCCAAAAAAAAAAAAAGGGTTGCAAACTTTTTATACAAAGTTTGCCTACCTTTCAACAAAAGCATTGTAAATGATAAAAATGAAAAGCATGTGTTAAGGGGAAGGGTCCGGGGGATTGAACAGTCACAATCATAATTTAAAGCCCCATGATAAATATCATAAATGTACAATAACCTGTAAGTGCAAAAATTGAGGGCTTAAAGTAACAGGCAGTTCCAAATGGCTATTCTGATGTAAAATCTAAGTATGGTACTAACTAATCAGTAATTCAGGGATATGGTAGGCCAGAAAGAATATTAAATCCCAGGAGGGAAACCAAACCTACCTCCATCCACTGCCAAATAAACAAACATGAAAATATTTGCTGGGGGGCATCATAACTATAATGCAATGTCATCCAAAATACTGAAAAAAAAAAATTGTTTGTGTGTTGACATTGCCTGTGATGGTAGCATCTGCTTAGTGGAATGGAAGAAGGGCAGGGTGCTTGGGTCATCAAACTGGTCAACAATCTCACCACTCTGGGGCTGAAGAGTCTGTTATGTCCAAAGGACACACTGACATACTTGCTTCTCGCTTAGGGGCCTAGACTAGCTTGGTGAAGCCACGTGTGTCTTAGGATAGAGACTGTCATTGCTGCTGAACAAGCTGTTACTTCGAGGTGACATGTGGTGAGCACACAAGGTGCCGGTTAGCAACAATGCCAGCTCTGGGCACAGACGGTAGGGCCTGTTGCATCTTACCTGGGGGCAGTGCAATTAGCCTTTCACTGACATGTTCCCAGAGATGAAGCCGATACTATAGTTTGAAGTATGGGTCTGGTAGTTTGCAGCTTGTAAGTTAGCTATGACACCAGCAAAGACTTTCCTGCCAGATGCATCAATATGGTTAGATTCCAGTATGGGCAGCATATCGGTAAGTTCAGAGGCAGGGGCAGTAACAGCACCTGCAGGGGTGGGAATCCTTCAGTGTCCAGCTTGGAGTTGGGATGAGTAGGCAGGATCTATAACCAGCATGTTATATCTAGCAAAAACACCACTGCGTGAGTACTAGACTTTGATATGTTCTTCACTGACTGAAATAGAATTGAAGCACACACAGAACAGAAATGCATGGTACCAAAGAAGATGGCACCAACAAATATGCTGCCAGAGGATGTGCCGATAAACATGGCGCTGACAGAATTGGTGCTAAAGATGGTATTTCTCTGGACTGTCCCGCCACTTGGGGAGGTAGAAGAGCCCCACCCAAAGATGACAACTGCTCTGAGACGAGAGTCTGGGGCTAAGTGGAGAGGCTTAATTAGGCATGACAACGGAACCATCAAATGAACATCACAGGCCTATGCAATCAGAAGCTCAGCATCAGATCCTATGTAGTTGTGCTGTTAACAGCAGGGAAAACTATAACTGAGGTGGTTGAGGCGGAGATGCTTTCTGTTCAAGGTCATATGTGTACTAAGTCATGTTGTGGTGCTGTGTGAAGTGTCCCTGCATGGAAAAGTTTTCTTCTCCTGGTCCCAGTGCCTCTGGCACCAAGAACAAAGAATGTGGCTCTGTGTAGAAGACTGCCTCTAGAAAGATTGATCAAAACCCTCCAGAACATCAGGATGCAACTCTTTACAATGTCCATGGGTGGCTTCTTAAGTGACCTTGTATGCCTGGTTCTTACGTAGCTGTCGGTTGACATTTTGATGTGAATTACACCTGTTTCAAAGTGGGACTAGAAATGGATATTTAAAGAGTTGAACTGTGCTATATTGGAGGGTTTTTATCTAATTATGCTGAATTTTGTAGTTAAAGGGGCAATGTCAACCCTTTGCATGCCAATTCTTCGTGCAAAAAAGTGATTGAAATTGGGCCAAAAACTGCTTTGACTGTGACTTTGTGAAACTGTACCACCATGGTGCCCCATGTTTTTTTTTTTTAATTTTTAAATAAATAAGATTTCACATAAAATTATGTAAACTCTTTTCAACCTCGCATGTTAATTTAAAGCAGCCAAAACTGCTCATTTGGAGGTTGGTATTGTTTTTTTTTGTTTTTTTTTATTGAGTTTGTAATAGACTTACAAGCATCACACAGGAGGATAACAACATGACAAACTCCAAATATCATTCCCTTACAAATGATATATCAGACATCCTCTCATCAGTTACAGCACAGGGGGAAGTACAGGGTAGGAAAGTAGATTTCAAATGTATTAAGGATGCATGCAACCAGAGAAGTGAGCACAGGGATCATGCCAAAGATGGCTTTCTAGTCTTGCCCTTTTACCATTGCAACTCCAGGGTCTATAGACCTCTTATATCCACAAATACAGCAGATAGCCTAGATTTCCCTAAACTTCAGAATTGGAAATCGAGCACAAGTCGACCTTTGAATGTAGTCACTCCTAAAGAGACTCATTATTATATTAGATAGAGAAAAGTAATAAAAGGTAAGGTCTAAGATTAGAAATTAATATTGTGTCCTGTAGAGCATAACACAACCTGTTGAACTGAACTTAAAATGAGGATAGACATTTTAGTTATTTAGAAGATGCTTTGCCCTGCCGATTGAAAGGCCATTACGAGATGGCACCATGTGAAGAGAGGCTCAGTAAAGAGATCGAGAGCGGGATGCATTCAGTCTGTATTTCAGTCTGTGCAGTAAGACCTGATCAGTTAAGTCACCAATTTTTCTTAAGGAAAAGACTTACATGACATTCCTCACCACCCCATCACAGTGAAAATGAGCACCACGATCAACCTCACTGACTTGTCTAGTCCCACCTGCAAATTAGGATTTCAGTCTCATTCATGTCATTTATTCATCTACCGAGGAAGCTTCGTCATCATCAGCGTTTACTTCGTCTTCGATTCGAGAATATTAGTTTTTCTGCCTCTTTAGGTTCAGAAAACAAGTAGCTTTGACCGTTCCAGTTTATACATAGTTTGCGGGTAGCAATGGCTGGTGTTGGACTTTAAGGTGACGAAGACAGCCCCGAAATACCGTTGAAGTCTTTCCTGCATTGATGAGTGCTATAGGATAGATCTGCAAAAATTAAGACACTGTCTTCTCCATACTTCAGGCTCCGCTTCCTTCGTGCTAAATTCAGGATGTAATCTCTGTCCCCAACTCCAGTGCAAATTACCATAAAGGTACGTGGTGTTCAAACTGCTGCAGCCGCTCTCCTTGGTGTAACACTGTTGGCTTTCTCAAGGGATGGGAGGTGATCCGTCTCTGATGACTCCAAGATCATGGATAAGAGAACTCTGGCAAAACTGAGACAGTCTTACGAACATACGAAACTTGCCAGCAGATAAAGGTCTAGTGGTCTATGAAGTCTGCTCGAATGTGCATGTAACCACCCAGTCCCTTGGGTTACTAGAATCCTTTCAGTATTATTGTTAGGAAGGCAACAAGCAGCTGGTAGGGAGCTAATTAGGGGCGCCTTACACAATTACATCATTATTTACTCAGCTAGCCTGAGGGAGGAATGATTAGGTCATTTAGAACTCTCGCAGCAGCATAAGTCACACTCTGTGGATAACTACTCTGGGGAGCTTAGAATGCTTAGTGTTGTTCAGCCAGTTGTGGATTAAGGAGGTGAGAGTGGCAGAAGGACTGCCAGTGGGCTCTGAGAGGGCCCACGATTTCTCACCCTAGAGGAGTGTCATTTCCAGCTTCCAGTTGAAGTGGTGGAGACAAGACTACAGCAGGATTTCCTGATTTCTTCTCCCAGTGAAGTAGAAGGATCTACTTGCTCTCTGTGGACTCAAGGGGCAATCCCCTGAATGTTCTGTGGTGTTTTCAGCTGCCTTGGATAGCACCTGAAATAGACTGTTTGGACTGGCTACCCAGAAGAGTGCCTTTCCTGTTTCCTTTTTAGCTGCACCATGCCCTGTGGACGGAACAACTCTTGTGAGTACCGTCAAGGAGACTATATCTGCACAAGTTCTTAGAGGAGTGGATAGTCTGGAGTGCATGTGCCCATAGATAAGGCTGGATTGCACCAGTCAGTGCCCCTAGTTCTCACCAGTGTGAGAGAAGTGAAGTAAAATTGTGGACCCCAGTGAGTGCAATTTATTTTCTCTGGTCACTCCAGTTTGTGACAAGTAAAACTGTGGGACCGCTAGCATTTCATTGGAGAATGGGGGTTTCAATGGTGTAACCCTGAAGAATGGCAGAGACTGTTGGTTGGGGCCAAGGGTGGGAGGAACGCCATCTAAGTGCTTACATTACAAGGCAGGGCTTCCTGGTTCGTAAAGGGCACCAGTGTGTTTATCCGAGCGAGGACCAAGCTGCAGGTTAAGGTTTGTGGCCGAGTTTCACATATTACACCGATGTCCGAGAAGAGTTCTGAGTGTATGGCTTAGATTCATTAAATAACACTCATGGGAAGAAAGATGTCCATGTGCGTGGCCAGGTGTCCAGAACTGCATCTTTGGGAATTTGGGACGATGTTTCTGTTTTTGTTCATGAACTGTACTGCATGCAAGGAGAGTTCTTGAATTTGTACCTGTCCATTCTGGACCAATCCTTGGGGGTCCACTTCAGCTTTTACTTTCCATCTGTTGAAGCCATAATGCACAATCCCAGTCACTGTTATGGACATTCCGATTATTGCTTCTGGTTGTGTGGATTTACTGGGGCTCCCTCAGCAGGTTAGATCAAGCATATGCCTAGCTGCCTCCACTCAGGACCTGGGTTGTGTTATGTACACAAGGTTCAAGTTGTTTGTTTATGTACCACCACCCATCTCTTCCTCTAGAAAATGAGCCAGGTATACATCCCAGTGCCATGGGTGTACCTACTTTTTAGCAAAGCAAATGGTATGCCAGTAGGAGCACCAGTGTTTCCAGATATTTAGCTTAAGTGGCGTTACAGATAATGGGGGTGGGGGTGGGAGGGTGCGCACACTAAAGAAGTGCCCTAGGGGTTACATGCAGCTAGCACCCCTTATTCTGCAGCTGCCCTTCCCCTCCCCATCTTACCCTTCAGTCATTTCAGTAAGCCCTACTATTTGGATATTTCATTTTCTGGTCTGGTTTTCCACTGTCTCTAGTCGCTGGCGAAGCAAGGCATTCTCCTTTATTAAGCGGGAAGTGGCATCAAGGGATTTTAGTGCTGACGCCTCCATCTTCTGTAGCCCTTGTTCCAATGTCGGCTTATGTCATGTGCCTCCCTCCGGGCACGTGGCAAAAGTTGGAACTGCTACAAAACCTTGGGTCAGCAAAGTGAATGTGACACAGAAAGCAGCGCAATATGTGCAAAAAACAAATTGGGCTTGCCAAAAGCTCATACTACAAAGGTCTATTGAAGGAAGCTGTTGGGGACCCAAAGAAATTCTGGAGACATGTAAATTCCTTCCTGGGCTCAAACCAGTCTCAACACACGAATGATATGGTACTCAGTGGTATGCACTGCAATGACCCCATCCCCAGTGCAAAATCTTTCAACAAATACTTTACTGATCTCGCCAAATACACTGCTTCTTTCACAGCAAATCGCATCCTGACGCCCGTTACTCACACAAACGTGCCCATACTTCCACCCTTCTATTTTAAGGCTACTCCAAATGCTGATGTTCTAAAACTACCAAACTCAATCTCTTATAGTACTAGTGTAGGCTGCAACTACCTATAGCCTAAACTCCTGAAGCTGACTGCTTCTTTTATTGTGGCTCCATTGGCTAAAATCTTTACACTGTCTCTCTGCCATGGTCATGTTCCGGAGATATGGAAATTGGCAAAAGTCAACCCAGTCTTTAAGAAAGGTGACAAGAAGGACATAGCTAATTATAGGCCCATAGCCATTCTGTCAGTACTAAACAAAATACTCGAGAAATGAGTGGCTATACAGGTCACCGAGTTCCTCTCTAAATATACCCTCCTATCACCTGCTCAACATGGTTTCCGCAAGGGGCATAGCACCTCTACCGCTCTAATACAATTTACACATGATGCCTTTCCTGCTTTGGATCACGGGCTCATGACTGGTGCAGTGTTCATTGACCTCTCAAAGGCATTTGATCTTGTAGATCACATTCTTCTGCTCGATTGTCTTAGCTTCGCTGGTTTCTCGGAGCAAGCCACAAACTGGTTCCAGAGCTACTTAAGCAATAGAAGACCACAGGTAAAATTTAACTCTGCGGTGTCTGACTCTGCGCCTATAAATGTTGGTGTTCGTCAAGGCTCCATCTTGGGGCCTCTTCTCTTCTCCATTTTTATAAATGACATATCTTCTAACACCCCTTGGTGCTCAACAATCTTGTATGCAGATGATCTGGTGCTCTACACCTCTTCTGCAAACATGGAAGAAATAAATAGTCTACTAACATCTGCATTTCTCATAATGCAAAAATGGATCCACAACAAAAGGCTCGTCCTAAACATAAGTAAAACTCAGGGCATGCTCTTCAGATCTGCAACCAAACTTCGAACAAACCGCAACCTTTTCAACATCTCCTGTGCAGTTGGCTTCCCCCTTACAAAAGTAACCTCATTCAACAGGGTTTTAAATAATTGATTAGCAGTTTTTTTGGGGGGGACAATGCTAACTGTACAGAAAGTATTTATATAGGTTTTCTAGAAGTGTTATGTTTGTTAAACACAGTGAGGCAAATGCTGTGCATTTTCACAATGTTTTAGCACTTTTATGAGCAAAACGCTAATCAATTTTTGGAGTTAAATAAATCCCTGTTCAAGTATTTAAGTGTCTTGCTTGATGAAACTCTCAACTTTGAGCAACACATCAGCGACACCTGCAAGTCAGTAAACTCCAAACTCTGAATAGCTTACAGGACTAGTCGGATGCTTATCCTCTCGCATGTGGTGCTGTCACCTACATAAATTCTTCAAAAACCACCCTAAATAAGTGGGATGCAATGTACAATAGTATCTGTCGTTATGCCTCGGCTTCCCCACATTTGAAGCACCATTGCTTGCTATATGCAGACCTTAGATGGCCATCTCCATCTGCCAATCGATTCCTTGCCTTTGGTACTCTGCTGGACAACATCATTAGAATTAATCTACCTACCTGTCTTGCAGGCATGTTGGTGCCTCTGTCCCGCACCTATGGCCTCCGCTCTACTGGACTGTCTACTATACATCCCTAGGTGCAGAACCCTAAAAGGAACATCTGCTTTCTCCTACCTGGCCTCCAAATATTGGAAATCCCTACCTCTTGATGTTCGCTCTGCACCTAGTCGTATTGCTTTTAAAAAGATGCATCGCACTCTCCTTGTCAAACATGCCCTATGTTTCTGTTTTAAACCCCCATAGGGTGCTTGACATCCCCTTCCTCAGCTCTCAGAATGTTTGTTTGGCTCTGACCCCTTGTTACTGTTATATGTAGCACTTACCATGGAGTATGTGTTAAAACTCTACTGCACCATGATTGTATGCTTATTATGTTTTGCACTATTGTGTATTTTCCTGCTAATGTCTCTGTCATATTGGCAATACTGTTTACGTCACAGAACATTGTGTAGATTTTTTCCTTGTATGGTTGATTACCTCTGAACTATACCTGTTATTTGTTTTGTCTGCCAATTTTGTATTGTAACCTCCTGGATCGTGTCTGAAAATAGTCATATTTTGTGGCTACGACACCTTACCCGGTAAACAAAAACTAAATAAATTGATCAGCTCGGGTTTCTAGGACAGCCACCCTTGTATGTAGGGCATCAAACTTTTTATCAAGATCTTGCACTGTCTGCACCAGTTGTACCAGGGTAGTATTTATGGTATGCAATGTCACTTCTCCAGTCGGGACCGTACCCAAGCCACCTGCTGCCTCATGCAGCAGAGGCACACTGTCTTTCCTTAGGGTTTTGGGCTTAAAAACATCATCTGCAATTGCCGCTGATCCTTTGGGCTTTCCCAGTTCAAAGCTCTCCGAAATAACTGGAAGGGGACAGGATCAGTTGTGTTCCAGGACAGTAGCTGCTGCTTGTTGTTTTCACAGGGTTCTTGTGGATTTTACTTGGTAGAAGGTTAGTTCTTTTCTTTCTTACTTCTAAGGGGCTAGCAGGGTATTGTTTTGGGGGATGCTGGAAGTTTGAAAACTGGTTTGGTGGCTGTAAGTGGGCTCATTTTGTGGATGTTTCACTGTGTAACAGGCTGCGCTGGTGGAGGCCTATTTCTTCTGATTTAAAACCTATTTGGTGGGATTTGCTTGGAGATGGTTATTTGAATTGGAGACCTATATCTGTTAATTTCAAGCCTATTTTGATGTGTTGTTAGTGAAGCTGATTAAATTGGAGACCTGTTTCCTTTGGCAGCAAACATATTTGGGGGCTTTGAGTTGAATTTTGATTCCTTTTTGCTGACTCCACTAGCTGCAAAGGTTAGTGCATAGTGGGGGAAGGGTGTTAATGGTCTGGCCAGATCTCACTCAGCCAATTGACTGGAGGCAGAGCTGAATCAGGTTTGAGGTGTTAGCTGCTTTGTCTTCTCAGAAAGAACTGGAAGGGGACAGGATCAGTTGTGTTCCAGGACAGTAGCTGCTGCTTGTTGTTTTCACAAGGTTCTTGTGGATTTTACTTGGTAGAAGGTTAGTTCTTTTCTTTCTTACTTCTAAGGGGCTAGCAGGGTATTGTTTTGGGGACTGCTGGAACTGGTTTGGTGGCTGTAAGTGGACTCATTTTGTGGATGTTTCACTGTGTAACAGGCTGCGCTGGTGGAGGCCTATTTCTTCTGATTTAAAACCTATTTGGTGGGATTTGCTTGGGCCTGGTTCTTTGGCTGCTGGGCTTGGAGGGGAGGCACAGGGCTGATACACTCTCTCTCGAGTCAGGTGTCTGCCCAAGACCCGCCCTCCCCAGAATTCTGCTAATTTATAGGGGAACACCTGCCCTGCAATTTGAGGAAAAGGCTGCAGGTGCAGCTCATGTAGTTCTAGCCACTGGGGGTTGGATTTAAAGGCTGGGAGAGAGGAGCTTAGGGAGTTGTTCATTTCCCTTATAAGTTTAACGTGTTATACTGCACCTAGTAACAGGGTTACTGGTGTACAGTGGGACTGTCTCTAAGATTAGTGGGTGACCTGATTAGGCAGTAGGGTGTATCTTGGACTAGGGGGGAACCTGGTGGCTCACCCAAGGAAACCTATTTGGAAGGGGATGGAACCACACGTCATTAGGGCCGGCATCTTTAGGAGGGTGGTGCACAGGGTGTGGAGCAGCCATGATACTGGACTGGGCTTGAAGTTTGATGGTTGCCCAATGTGCTACCAGCTGGCACAGCTTAGGAGGAGGTTGCGGGATTAGGAGACAGCTGGGGAAGGGGGCGGTATGGTTGGGGAAGGGGCTGGGGATCTCCACGGGTTGCACCAAGCACTGGGGGCAGGGGCATAGGGAAAGGAGTGCAGGAGAATACTCAGGGGTCACATAGGGACCCTGGCAGAGGGGGTCCAAAAGGACACTACCAAGGAAGCAGGCAGGTAACTGGGGACCCTCACAAAGGAGGGACAGAGGGACAACATTCTCAGGGAAGTAGACAGATGGCCAGGGCTGGACAGAAGGAAGCAAGGCGGGGAGGTGGATCAGACCTTACACTCAGTAACTGCTTCAAATCTCTTCTTCTGCTCGAGGATGGGGGGGTGATGTAGCCACAACAGGGGTGGTTAGAGACGGAAAGGGAGTGGGGGCAGGAGGCAGGGGCCAGATAGCAGGAAGAACAGGGGAGGACGTGGAATGCAGGAAAATGGGGGGAGCAGTGAATCAGAGCAGGAGGGGTAGGGGGAAGAGGGAGGAAAGCGCAAGGAGAAGGACCAGTTGGGAGGAAAGGTAAAGGAGAAGGACCAGAAGTACAAGGAGGATTCAGTAAAGGGAGCTGAGGGTTTAGGCCTGGGGAGCACGACGAGCAAGGAGGAACTAAATGGAGACAGGAAGGAAGGGAGGACAGGCCAGGCTAGTTTAGCAGATGGGGAGAAGGACCAGTTGGAAGCAGTGAGGGGAATTACAAGGTACAGAAGGATACTCAGGAGGAGGAGAGGATAGGATTGGAGGAGGGGTGGCCATGGTAAATAAGGAGGGGGTGGCATGTGGCACCCAGATAGGGGGAGGAACAAGGAGCCGGCTGGGTGGAGGGGCCGGTAGAAAGGATGAGGGACATGGAAGGGGGGGAAATGGAAGAAAAGGAGCAGTCAGAGTGCTCCTGTTGGGGGATTCTATGATCAGGGGTATCAAATGGGATAGGGAGGGAGAAGCCTGGCCAGTTAGAACAAGATGCTTCCCTGGACTAACGGTGCACAGGGCTAAGCACGAGGTATATCAGCTGGCAAAGGATTGTGGGGGTTCCCCGGACATACTGGTCCTCCTGGGTACAAATGACATTGAGGGAAATAGCGAGCTAGAGATACAGGCAAGATTCAGGGAGCTTGCCAGGGTCTGTCATGACATAGGATGCACAGTTTCCTTCTCAGAAATCCTGCCGGTGCCAAGGGCTAGTGGGGAACACAAAAGGAAGATTAGGGAGATAAACCAGTGGCTCAGGGGTGGTGTGAGGCCAGAGGTATGGGTTGATGGGGATTGGGGAGACCTGGGAGGATAAGGAGGCTGTATGCTAGGGATAGACTCCATCTCAATTTGGAGGGTGGGGAATCCTTAAGTTGAAAATAGAGGTTCATTGGTGAAAAGTGGGTTTAAACTTGTGAAGGGGAGGGATGGGAGAAAAGCTGTCAAGGGGTGCCGATAAAGGAGGACTCTGTCTCCACCCCCTGGGAGCTGGAGGATTGCGGAAAAGGCCGACTGGCAAAGTGCAGACCAGGGGAAAACAGAATCCCCATGGGAACACGAGCAGGGGAAATGGAACTATAGGGAAAGGGTGGAAGGTAGTCCTGCTAAATGCCAGGAGCTTGGGCAATAAAATGCCTGAGCTCCAGGCGATGCTAACTGAGGGAGCAGTGGATCTGGCAGCGGTCACTGAGACTTGGGCCACTGCAGGACACGACTGGGACCTGAACCTGGAGGGTTACACTATGTTCAGGAAGGACAGGGGGGAGGGAAGGGAGGAGGGGTAGCAATGATAGTCAAAAACTGCATTGGCATAGGGGGAGTAGAGGAGGCGGAGGGAACCGTGCAGGCGATTTGGGTCACCTTGATAACAAGGGGGGCAAGAGAGTAAAAATAGGAGTGATGTATAGACCCCCTGCCCTGGCGGAGGAGCTGGAGGAGAGTCTGGTGGCAGATGTTGGGAGACACTGCAGACTGGGCAGAGGAACGGTAGTGGTGTTGGGGGACTTAAACATGCCAGGAACAGACTGGGAGACTATGACATCCTCTGTGACCAGGGAACAGAGGTTGTTGGATGTCTTTCAAGACGCTGCTCCTAACTCAGCAGTGAGGGAACCCACCAGGAGGCTGGTGTACTGGATGTGGTCCTGGCAGACAGTGACCAGATTGGGGGCCTGGAGGTAAGGGACCCATTGGCGAGGAGTGACCATGCCACGGTCTGGTTCTGCCTGGACCTAGGAGGGGTAGACGGCTGCACAAAGACAGAAGTAACCGACTTCAGGGGGGTGGATTTTAAGAAAATGGGAAGGATCCTTAAGGAGCATTTGGATGGGATTGGGTCAGACATGGACGCTGATAGTAGGTGGGAAATCATCAGGAGAGGGGTGCAGGATGCTACCAGCACCTGTGCAAGAGTAAGACGAAAATGCGGTGGGGCCCAAAAACTCTGCTGATGGACCAGGGAGGTCCAGGAGGTGTGCGGGAAAGAAGGCAGCCTATAAGCAATTCAAGTGCTCAAGGAGTGAAAGGGATCGAGGCGTAGGCTGATGGCTGAAGGGCCACTAGGGTGGTGAGGGTGGCTAAGGCAAGGAAGGAGCAGAACCTGGCCAGGAAATTAGGGAGAGGAACAAGGGTTCTTAGGGTACATTGGGAAAAACGAAGGGTGAAGGGGCAGATTAGCAGGATTAAATCAGGGAGAGATGGGCACAATACCCGGGGAGCAGGCTGAGGTACTAAATGAGTACTTCACCTCAGTTTTCACCAAGGAAAATGGGGTGCTGCATCATACATGGAGGAGACAGAGATACTGAGGAGGGGGACCCTTACCGATCGTGGGCGGTCTGGGGAGAGGGGAGGCATCACTGGCAGGAGTCGGAGGCTAAGCAGGAGAAGAAGTACCGAAGTGGAAATCACAGCAGAGAGTGAGGAAGCCTCAGCTCCTTAAGGCGGAGAAAGCACAGGGCCGGATAAATTACATCCCAGGTGCTGGAAGGAACTTGCGGATGTCTGGCGAAACCCCTGGGCAGACTTTCACCATCTCTCTGAGGACAGGGTGGGTGCCCCAGGACTGGAAAGTGCGCATAGTAGCCTATCCACAAGGGGGGGCGAGGGAGGTGGCAGGAACTATAGGCCTGTCAGCCTGACATCGGTGGTGGGCAAGGTGATGGAGGGCATTGCCAAGGAGAGGCTAGGGGGACCTGGATAAGTCAGGGTGCCTGGACGATAGACAGCATGGATTCATCCCAGGAAATCGTGTCAGACAAACCTTGTGGAGTTCTGTGACTGGGTGACGAGTGCCTTGGACCTGGGTAGACCAGTGGACGTCCTCTTTCTAGACTTCAGCAAGGCATTTGACTCTGTTCCTCACGTGAGCCTGTTGGATAAGCTGGGAGAAATGGGGGTGGGGAACCAGATGATCAGATGGATAGGCAGTTGGCTCCAGGACCGGACCCAGAGGGTCGTAGTTGGCGGGATAGTCTCATCCCCAAGGAGGGTCATTAGTGGGGTCCCACAGGGATCAGTCCTTGGGCCCCTTCTGTTCAACGCCTACGTCTCTGACATAAGGACAGGAATCAGGGAGGAGATGAGTCTCTTTGCGGATGACTCGAAACTGGGGTGGTGGTGGATGGGGAGGAGGGAGGGTGGCCCACAGGGGACCTGGAGGCTCTGGAAAGATGGTCTAGAAAGTGAAAGCTGAGGTTCAATGCAGGAAATGCAAGGTACTCCACCTGGGGCCAGAAACCGGCCAAGTGTACACCCTGGGGGATGCTACAAGTTTCGATGGCTGAGAGGGACCTGGGGGTGGTGGTGGATGTCAAGATGAACAACTCTGAGACTTGTAGGAGGGCAGCAGCCAAGGCCAACAGGATGCTGGGATGCATCGCTAGGGGGATCACCTCCAGAAGGAGGGAAGTGATACTCCCTCTGTATAACTGCTTGGTGAGGCCGCACCTTGAGTACTGCGTGCAGTTTTGGAGGCCACACTTAAAGAGGGACATTAACCTCCTGGAGAGGGTCCAGAGGAAGGCAACCAAAATGATTAGGGGCTTGGGGGACAGGACCTATGAGGAGAGGCACAAAGAGCTAAATATGTACACATTGGAAGAGAGAAGGGACCGGGGGGACATGATAGAGGTCTTCAGGTACATGAAGAGGGTAAATAGGGGAGGAACAGTCAGGGTGCTTCGAAGGAAGGAGGAGGGGGCCACTAGAGGGCATGGGTGGAAGCTAGAGGGGAAGATTCAGGGGAGAAAGGAGGAGGTGCTACTTCACTGAGAGGGTGGTGGAGCCATGGAATGCGCTGCCTAGGGGGCTGGTGGAGGCAGAGACAGTGGAGGGGTTCAAGAGGGGGTGGGACAGGTACAGGGGAAGGGTTCTGGAAGTAAAATCCAATGCAGCAAGAATATCCGGAACTGGGAAGGGAGAAGCCAGAGAAGGCGAGGGGGGCAGCAAGGTCAGCACCCAGGGTGGGGGCTGACCAAACGAGCAGACACGAAAGAGCGTTAGGTCTATTCTGCTGGCATTTTAGTATGTTAGTATGTCCTTATCAGTTCCGTTCAAAGGCTGAAATTTTTTTCCCCTAGAGTTTAAGATTTTATAATTTTATTTAAGTTCCGTTCTGGAGTTCGAGTGTAGAGCTGCTTCTCGGTTGGTTGCTGAGCAGCACCACTGGTATTGTATTTTTTTTTTAACTCTTGTATTTATGCTTCTCCTAACTGCCCTATCTCTCCTCTCATTCAGACTGCCTCTGTCTGTGTGTGATCCTACTCCTAGTCTGGGTCTGCCCCTAGAGTACCAAATCCACTGACCTAGGTGCCCAGATAGCCCCCGGGAAGGGTGAGGAGGCATTCCCCGGCTTCATACCCCCTCTGAACCTTACACGCTGTGACGTGGATTTGTACAGCGGAGTCTGCCCGACGAACCCGAGGATCCACACAGCAAGGAGTCGTCACCTAGGAGAGAGAGGGTGTTTTTCCCAAGTTCGTTCCCGCCGCCGGCGTGCAATGAGGACCAAGGAGCCTGAAGGCACGCTGAGATGTGCCTCCCGCTCCGCCCCTCTGCCGACGTCCACCCTATCCCAATACTGCTACTCCCTCCTACCGTACCTTCACCCGGGCTCCCCTAGGTGTCGGTATTGCAGCGGGAGTGTGCAGGTAACCCTGCCCAGAGAAGGAGAGCAGCCGTTGGGCACTCAGTTCCTTCTCCTCCCCGGCCGACCCCCAGCGGCCCGTGCTCGTTCCCGAACACGGGTCGCCGGCGTGGTGCAAGGTAAGGCGCCCAGCGTCTCAGCCCTCGGCGCCACCGGGTCGGCTGCTGGTATTGTATTTTTGATATTACAAACTGCAAAAAACCTTAACATGATAAACAAACAGCATGCTTTAAATGGTACTAGAATTAGGTCATTTGAATATGTCCGTGAGTATTACTCTGTACTCTGTACATGTTTTTCCTTTTTTTTTTTTTTTTTAATTAAACTGTTCTAATGGTCCTGGTGTCAGCGACCATCTGTCCCTACCTACACCAGACCATCATCTGCCTCACCCCAGGACTTAACCTGCAAGTTCCCCTGAGGATTTCCCCCCGCAGTGGGACCAGTAAGGGGAAGTCCATCCTCCCCCTCCACAGAGCACAATCCAGACAGAAGGCATCCCCTGGTGACAACATGGGTCAGGCAATGGGCTTCCATATTCTTGGTGTCTGTCACGGCCCCCCAATCCAACGGCGTGGCATGACACAGGTGTGGATGCATGTAGAGGCATGCATGTACCACACGTCTGCTGCTGAGTGTCACCCTATTGAGTTGTGCCAACTGCCCTGCCACCATGCCTCTACATGATGGCCTAGGAGTGAAGCAGCTGGAGCCCCCACCAGGAGAGGAAAGTAGTCTTCTGGACGATCACACCCCACTCAGCCAACGCCCAGTGACCTGTGCTCGCTTCTGAACTCGGGCTGCCAGTGTGGCAAGAGGTAAAGTGTCCAGTGCCTCAGCTCTCCATGCCACTTGGCCAGCCGAACATTTTTATTTGTATGGGACTCTCAAGCCAGATATTGTTTCCCCCTTCTATGGAGTCTTAGCCTAAGACACTGGCCACGTGCATTACCACTGGGGACATTCTGCTGGTAATGCAGAAGTTGAGTGAGTGGGCAGTTTTAGGCTTCTGAGTTTGTTTCTGTATCACATTGTTGTGTATTTTCACGTTTAATTCAGAGCTGCTTCAGGAACCACTGATCTCAAAATGCTTGGCCAGAACAGGGGAGATGAAGTCTGCCATTGATACAAAACACAGCTAGTGTAAGGGGGTAGACTGCTGTTTTGCACCCTGCTGACACTTGCTGAATACGCTACAGCAGTCAGCTTGTCATATAGTGATGGCAAAACTGTATCTAAACATAGTTGTTTTTTTTTAAACATTTTCCCAGAGGTGTAAACTGCCCTTTTAAAACCATTGGTCATCTCGCATTGGTCCAAAAGGCCTTTAAACCTCTTCAGTGACGACAAGAAGTATTTATTTTTCATCTGTTGATGAATCACTGCAGTATGCCACCCCTAAGTGACTGAAAGAGCTAGCTAATGGAGTGAAGCTGTATAGCTGCCAAAATTAGACTACGAGACTGATGTTAGTCCATTTTGCTAATCGTAAAATCTATCCATAATGAGGGTGCTTTTGCTCTAGTTTCACGTAGGAAGTTGTTGCACTGCTAATCCAGATCTGTCTGCTTGTTTAGTCTCCTTTCCTCAGCAGTGGCAGGTGTGTGAATGTATTGTGCCCAGCAGGGGTTGGTTACGGAGTGAATGGTATTTCCTTTTTTTAACAGTGCATTAGTGTTCTATAGGTAACATGTCATTTAGCAGTGCTTAGGCAAGCTTTGGGTTGTGCCCCCCTCAGCTTACAAAGCATGTCATTGTTAAAATAAAATGAGGACTGGCCTGTATAGAGCATGTTGTATTCCTTGCCATAGCTGCTCGGAATTGGCTGACCCTTTTCAGCTTTTCTGTCAGGTTCTTCATTGGCAGTGTCCCTGATCTGACATACTTTTAGCTAACTTTTGAAATTGACTTGTTGAAAATAATATTCTGTATGGCTAATGATTTTCCACTTTCAAAAATGGTCAGTTCCGTTTGACAGATTCTTAAAATTCCCATTTCCCCCCCAAATTGAGGGCAAATCAGCATTTTTATTTTACACAAAAATTGGCTCAGAAATGTGGGTGTTTGCATTATAAAGTGGTGCAGACAGAGTATTTTCATGACCATTTGACTCCCCCAAGTGTCGGTTTAAAAATGTCAAATTCCATTTGGTTGCTGATGTTTTCTGCAAAAAAAAAAACTGAAAATCATTGGCCCTGATTCTGCATAATTTACTTTTCTGGACTATTTGCATCCTGTGTTTCCATTGTAAAATTTGGGATTTCTGGAAGTTGGTGTGCCCTCCTAGTGCATCCACTTCTGTATACACACACACATGTCACAGTTCCCTTTTTGATAACCTCTTGTTAGATTATTAAACTGTAAGGCATGATGGGGATGGGTTACCTTGAGGTAATCCCACCCCTTATCCAAATCTGGTTTTCAGCAGGAAAGGACTTACAGGAGAGGTTGACAGATCTGCACACACACACACACACACACAATGCAAGAAGGGAGAAATGGGGCATGAGTGATGCATACAAATACCTACACTGGGTACATAGAGTGGATGCAGATCATTGATCAGAATAAGTGGGAACAGAAACACCAGGGGCAGCTCCGTGAAGCTGGCAGGGGAGATGTTCGAGAGATACCAGGAAGTACTTTTTCACCGAGAGGCTGGTGGAGGGGTGAAATTGCTGCCAGAGGAGGTGGTCTGCGCAATATCAGTGGGGGCTTTCAAACGAAGGTGGGCTAGATATGGGGTGGGCTTTCAAACTAAGGTGGGACAGGAACAGGGGTGGGCTTTAAAACCAGGGTGGGACAGATACAGGGGTCGGTAAAGACCACACTAGAAAGGGAAGGGGGTGGCGAGGAGTCCCTAACGCTGTCTTTCAACATTAGTTAAGTAGGAATAGGCAGAAGCGAGGGACAATTGGCCTTTTTTGCTGACAGATTAAATGTTTCTGTGTTGCCTGCAGAGGTGTGGGGGTAGGATTACTACTGTAATCTATCCCATGAGCTGCCTCACTGGAATTGTGAATTGGTGATGTATTTAATTTTTTTTAAGATGGGGTTGCAGTTCCCCATAGCCACCCTATGTATGCACCCTGCTTCACATAGTGTTCAGGCGCACTCATGTTGCATGGGTCCCACCCAGTTAGGAGGTTGGATTTCTGATGCCTGAGTTTGGACTAGGTTATCTTCCATTACATTGTTTGTAAAATTGCTAATGCTGTACAAACATTTTGAAGAGTGGGTAAGAGGGCTGTTTCTGTGTGAACATACGTACAGCACTGTATACGCATTCCTGCGTCACATGATGTGGAGCCGTGATTGCTGTGTAATGGTTGCAGAGCGGTATACACCATTTGTATGGCACCTTTAAGATATAATTCAAGTTGAAGAACATTTTTATTATAATGTTCTATATTTACTGGTGAACCCCTTTAATACACAGACTAGAGCTGCGTTTCAAACACTGTAATAACCCGTAGAATGGGTTATTACGGTGATTTTAATCACTCTTTCGTGTGCCACCTCATCGGCCGATACTCTTGTGTGTGGGCAGTCCGAACAGCTAAATAAACATGGTGTCTCTGTTTTCCCCATAATTGATGAACTGCACTGATCTTTCGGCTTTCCTTATCATATACCCCCCAAATTTTTTTTTTTTATTTATAGAAGAATTTTTCCTTTTTTCAACGCTAGACAGTACAAACAATTACAATCGTTACAACCAGGTCAAACAGAACATACAGTTGGGCTTCAATACATTAATTTGCTGTTCTGGATACAGGTGTCAATAAAAAAGATACACAAATAAACTACTTATTTCTTATCTTAATTCTATCTTTAGACAGTAAATTTCAAAATACTAAGACAATTGCTTCAGTGTGTCAATTTATAATTATAATAAGGGCTGGTTACCTCCTTGTAATCTACCCGTGATTCTCTGGGTTCCACATCATGGGATGTTCCCACATTTTTAATGTTAAACATTATTTATTTGGTTGATCCTGCCTTGAAAAGTAAAAAAAAAAATCTATCTGGTTGCTCCTGCTGTTTGGACCACTCGAGCAAGGCATGACACTGACTGCATATGGAACGAATCCGGGTCGACTACTGCAGTGTAATGTATTAAAAAAAAAAAAAAAAGTCACTAAAAAAAATTCAGTGCTAAAATGGAGAACAGCATTGTGTGTATGTGTCTAACAACTGCTCCAGTACCTGTGGCAATGACTCCCTTGCACCAGTAATTATAAAAAATAATACCCGTGCAAGGTCTGTGTTATGATGATTTCTCACACACCCTTGATGTGTGAAAATCTCATACACCTCTCGAGCTTCGCTCTTGGGGTTTATGGATTATCACACACCTCGGGTGTGTAAAAAATCATCATAACACACACCTGCACAGGCATTATTCTCTGTGTATTGCCCGATGTTACATAACTTGCCAAGACTCTTAAGAATTAGTTGCACCAAACATAGCAAACGGAAAAGGTTATTCATTTTTAAAAGTATCCAGTTGCTACTTTACATTTCTGATGTTTTTCCCCTTTTGCTCATTGGAAGGACAGTATATTCTGGGTCTTGTGAAGAAGAGCAATACTTCAGTCTATGGAGATTGACATATCTAGAATGATTGCCCTTCATAAGTCATCAATATTGTAACCTCACTGACTGACATCGTAACTGTCTAATATGGTAGCAGGCAAGTAGCTCTTCCTGGTCAGTTATCATGTCACAGTGAGGTCGCAGTGTTGTTGAGGTGTGAAGGGGAATTGAACTAGGTGCGTTGGCATCCAGGCAGAGTACTGTGCCCCACATCTCACTTAGTATTGTTTGATATAAAAACTTTGATATAGCAAAAGGAGAAAAGATGAAGTGCGTTAGATATAAAAAAGTAACAGTTGAGTAATTAACTTAATTATTAATTTCGGCCAGTGTACTATTTCTTTAAAGAGCAGGTCTCTACTAAAATAATTTTGTTTGTTTGTTTTGATAAGTCCACTGGGACTGGATGTTCCTTTTGTCAGGGATAACCCAGAATTAGTTGCATAATACAGGATCAACATAGTAAGAATGACAATCATACTATCATACCGTAAGATCAATGCACCTACAAGGGCGATTAAAAATCATAACATCATTCTTGGCCAGTCAGTATTGTTTACTTATACGCATTTCAGTACTTTTTCCACAACAGATTGTCTCATGCAAACAGTTCTAAAATTCTACTGTGATCAGTTAACATAGTCCATTTTATCACACAGGGGTTCTCTAATTTTGTACAGAATCAAACTTTTTTTTTTAAATTCATGTTTAATTTCTTTAAAAACAGATTGTAATCATTATTTACGAGTTTATACAGTATGTATAGTTCCTGTGTCTGTTATGGTTATGAGTTTCTTCTCAAGTCCTTTTTGTGCCAGAACTGCTCAGCTTTGGTTCACAGTTCTTCCACCCAAATAACTCAAGAATGTACTCTTATAAGAGATACAGGAACTATACATACAAACATTTATACAATATACATTAGCATTTTTTATGCGAATAAAATCCTGTCTGTACCAGAGAACACCAATTAACTGGATAAATTTTTATGTCCACCGTTGGGATATGTTACAAAACATATCTAGCTAGTTGGCTATGTCACAACAAGCATTTCATTCTGGTACCTGTGCCCCGTGGTTTCTACATCTCTGCTGTCCAGCCAGCATGAGCTACATCTTTCAATCCGTGTGTCACTGTAACTTGAGAACATGTCAATCACAGTTTCACTCAAAATTCTGAAAATAAACCGGCTACGAAGATGGTAGGCATACGTTGTATTCAAAAGTCACTAGGAAAAAATACTAATATACAAACCACACATGTGATTTGCGTTCATGAGATATGGTATTTTATCTTCATTCGTGGTCAGTGACGTCTTTTGACATCACTCATGGCTTTGCCACTCATGAAGCTCCAGAGGTCACTGACCACCCATGAAGATAAATACCATATCTCATGAAAACCCATCACATATCCCCTATATATGCAACAATAGTAGGGGTTAAAATGACAAGATAAAAAAGATATCTTGGCTAGTGACATCAGTAGCAGCAACATATCAAAAATATGTTGTTGCGAGGGGGCTGCTGCTGAGCAGCAAGATGGCAGCAGCATTTTAGAGCAGCTCCAACATAGCGGTATATTAATCTCAAAATTGCTTGAGCCCTTCTTCTACTGGAGTTATAAAATATCGCTGTATACACCCGTGCCAAAGATGGGACCGAAGAGAGACTCGAAAGAAAGCTACAAATAGCCTGGACCAGTTCCTCTCTAATACAAATGCTAACGCTAGCCCTGGGCCGTCAGCAGCAGCAAATACAACAGCGTCTGATCTTCCGATTACACAAATCCTGGCCATGCTAACTAAGATCCAGGAGACTGGAGAAGATACCAATAAAAGGCTAACAGCGGTTGAGACAAAGATCATGGACACGGAACAGAATATTCAAGATAATGTTACCTCTACTAAGGATCTACAGAATACACAAGCCCGCCAAGAAGCATGTAATGCGGCGTATGTACGAGACCTGGCCTACCTTAAATCTAAGGTGGAGACTCTTGAGAACTCACAGCGACACGCGAATATTCAGATTGTGGGATTTCCACCCAGACTAGCAGGAGCTACGGAACTCTTATCTGCAGTTAGTTGTTTAATTTTGAGGATTTGCAGCTTATTCCTTTGGACTTAGGAGTGCAGGTTCTTAAGGCCTTTGCTATCCCCCAGCGTGCCAGGTCTCGAGGTGCGGAGCAGCAGCGACCACTCACAGCTGTAGCCACGTTGTCAACACCCGATGCTCAAATAGCCTTATTGCAAGCTGCTAGATCGAAGGGTGAGATAGTGTGGGAAGGTAGCCGTCTGAGATTCTTTCCAAACCTCTCCGCACAGACACAGACAAGGAAAAGGGAATTACAACTTGTTAAAAAAGATCTCTTAAAAAACTGAATCGAAGCTCGTCTGAATTTTCCTGCACGCTTGCAAATCAAGCATGATTCAAAACTCCACGTCTTTCAGGATCCGGAGGCTGCAGCTCAATTTGCTGAAAATTTACTACAGAAACTGCACCCACCAGTTCCCCCCTCATCTGGTGAAGAAGGGTGATGTACTGTTCCCATTTCTTCACCTGAAATTAAACACTGGTTAAGGGAATGGTGTACTAGTTCCCTATAACAAAGTTGGTCTATCGGGACTCTTTCAATACTAAATATTAGACTGCTGTGTTGAAACTCTATTGACCCTACAGTTTACTGTTTAACTTTTGTATTACCTTTTATTGGGAGTTTAAACTGGGGTCTGTTCAGATGCTACCTTTGCTGCTCTAGTTTTATATTCTTATTTTATTAATCGTTATGATCAGCTGTTGCAGAAAATCATTTTTAGGGTGACTACGTTCACCCTCAGTTCGTGAACATTAATAATTTCCTTAGATAATACCTGTTCCCATAGTGCAGGATAGTACTGCTATGGTCTATGGGAGTATTGAGCAACTTAACTGGGCCCAGACTATCTTATATTACTTCTGTTTGCAATGGTTGTTCTCACTCAGCCACCACTCCATATTAATCCTACCAGTGGACTTACATCTTGGCTTTACAGACAGATTTGGGACTTCTTTTGTGGTGAGAGTAAGCTAGTTCTACAGGATAATTAGCCCATCATTTTCTCCTGGGTTCACTCCTGGCAGTTCCTATAGTCGTATGGAATTAAGGTTTTTTTTTAGTCTATTACTGTTCTATAACAAATGTACCTGTATATTCATACCTTTTCTGTGTTTGTTGCAGTTTTGACTGTAAGATCATAAAATGTTTTAAAAATAAAGTATAAAATATATATATATATATATATGTATAAATATTGTTGCTACTGTTGTCTTAATGGATATTTTTTTTAGCTCTTCCTTGACAACTCCTTTTTCACACCTTTCCAGTCTGGTTTTAAGACAACCCACTCCACTTCCTCCTCCCTCCTTCGGCTTACTGACTCCATATTCACAGGCATGGATCAAGGACTGATTACTTATGCCATTTTTGTTGATCTTGCTGAAGCTTTTGACATTCAAACAACATGAAGTCTTGCTGTATTCAGACATAATACAGTTAGCCCCAGCACTTGAACTGCCCCGGAGAGGAAAGAGTTAACTCTATGCAGAAGCATAGAACGTTGAGCTCGAGCTCGGATTTCAAACCTCTGTCTGTGGTACTTCCCAATGTAACCGCCAGATTCTTTACTCCGCCTAACGGTGAAGTCGCTCCGGAGATTTCCTCTGCTCGGTTCGGTAAAAGTAAAGCGTTTAGTTTAAACCGCATATTTTTTTGTGTTTTTCAGATTTCCAGCCTCTGTCTACGGTACAGGTAGTGTGTAGATAGGTAGTGACTGTGTTTTATTTTGGTGAAAAAGTGGAAACTGCCTTTTTCTTTGGTTTCTTCCTGGTCGGTCCTGTTTGGAACCGACTTTGTTAAATTTAATTTCTCTTTTTTCTTGGATTAGTGTGGTGTTCCGGTACCGGTCGGTTTCAAAAGAACCGGACTTTTTGCTGGTTCTTTTAAAAAGCCCGGGATCGGTTGTTATATTACCTGGCTTGAAAGCTGCAATAGAGTAATTTGTTAGGTTGGCCATGTCTGAGAAACCCAAGAAGAAAACCGGTCCCACTGGGTTTCAGCACTGTACTGAGTGTGGGGAGGCCTTTGATAAGGCCGACCCCCACCTCTTCTGTGTTTGTCTGGGGTTTGACCACCTCAAGTCAGACTGCTAAATCTGTAAAAACTTTCCTAAATCCACTCTAGATAAAAGACTGAGTAGGCTGAAGGAAAGGGAGGCCAAGAAGTCCGTAGATCCATGTGGCCAGCCCGGTTCAGTTGCGGCCAAACCTGAGGAGGTGCCTACTGACCTAGGCGATACCTCCTTGGGCAAAAGGAGAGCCAACCCTGAGGGGTCGGTTCCATCAAAGAAAAAGTGCAAGTCTGTTGGTTCGGATCCTGTATCCCACTCTCCAACCGCGGACGAAATAGCCAAAGCGATTAGTATTGTCCAGCCGCTTAGACTGGTTCTGTCCGAACTGGTACTGCCAGTTTGGTCGGATCCGTCTCCTCCGGATTATGACCCAGATCCTTATTATGAGGAGTGGGAGGGAGACGAAGACTATCCCGGTGATGTTGACGATGAGGGGGGTCTGGATGTGCCCACTGAACCGGACATCTCCCTAGACAGGCCCTCAGGTGTCTCTCCTCCCAGGCTGTCCGAGTCCCCTTCACACTTTTTGTTCTACAAAAAGATGGCGCAAACCCTGCAGCTTCCCTTGGTTGAAGCCGCAGAGGAGGATGAAAAGCCTGATTTTGTGGAAATGATGGACATCCCAGAGTCCAAAAAGCTGTCTATCCCGTCTTCATAAATCCTTGGGAAAACAGACACATAAAATTTTACAAACCCCTAATTCAGTACCTCCTGTGGATAAGAGAATGGACAGGAGGTATTCGTTAACAGGCTCGGCTGCGGAGTTCCTTTATAGTCATCGCAGCCATGTTGGGGTAGTGTAGGCTGCAGCCTGTGACATGGCTAACATTTCTTTGGCTTCACACCCCTCAGATAAAGGCTCCAGGAACATGGATGCCATGGCCAAACAACAGTATTTGGCATCCTCTTTGGGACTCAGGCAGGCTACTTATATGGCCTACACAGCCAGGTACCAGAAATCCAGATGGGATACGGTTCTGGAACTGGCTAGACAAGCCTCTCCCCAGCTAGCCAAGGAGCTGGAGGTGGTGGCTGCTGATGGAATTGAGGCATCCAAAATGCAATTTCATGCTGCTGTGGACTCCAGTGATGTGGCATCTAGAGTCATGGCTACATCTGTGTCTCTCAGAAGACATGCTTGGCTCAGATGTACTAGCCTTTCACAGGATACCCAGACTAAGGCCATGGATTTTTCTGTAGTAGGTAACTCTCTGTTTGGGGGGAGCAGACAGAGGCTTACATGAAGAAAATGGATGAATACAGGACCCGCTACAGGAGTGCACAGGCCAAGGAAAGGCAGGCCACTCCGCACAAGCAGCAGTCTAGGGGCAGGGGCAGGCTCTTTCAAAGGCCTTTTTTGCCAAGCCCAGGCCTCCTCTCTTCCCACAGAGGGGGTTCTTCAGAGGGCTGGGTAGGAGGGGGATGAGCAAGGCTGCTCCTCCTCCTCCTCTCAGTCTAAGGCTCCTGCCAAGCAGACACCCTGATGTGTCAGCCCGGGTCAACTCCCCATTTCCAGTAGGAGGCAGGCTGGCTTACTACTTCCAGGCCTGGAAGTCTGTGACCTCAGACAAGTGGGTCCTAGAAGTAGTAAGCCAGGGACTGGCCCTCAGCTTCAAAACATTTCCAAAAAAGAGGGCCAAGTCTTTTCCACCTGCATCAGTCTCAGAAACCCTTGCCCTAGAAGCAGAGGTTTCCTCTCTTCTAGCTCTCAGAGCTATAGAGAGATTCCTACTCAGCACAAGGGAAAAAGACTGTATTCCAGGTACTTCTTACTCCAAAGAAAACAGGGGAGTGGCGACCCATCCTAGATCTAAGGTATCTGAACAAATACATTTCAAATCCCAAATTCAAAATGGCAACTCCTGGAATAATCCTTCCTTCTGTAAGGCCAGGGGATTGGCTAGCATCTCTGGACCTCAAGTATACCTACTTCCATATTCCTATCAGGTGCTCCCGCAGAAAATACCTCCAGTTCGAGTTGTCTTCAGGCCGTTACCAATTCAGAGCCATGCCATTCGGCCTAACATCAGCTCCAAGGGTGTTCACAAAGTGCCTTGCAGTAATGGTGGCTTACCTCAGAAGACAGGGTATCACCATCTTCCCGCATTCTGGACGACTGGTTTTAGTGGGTCAGTCACCTTTACAGGTCAAGTCAGCTCTTCAAACTACCCAGGACCTACTCAGCTCCCTGGGGTTGCTTCTCAATCTTCCAAAGTCTGTACTTGAACCAGTTCAACTTCTCACCTTTATAGGCGTAGAGTTGGACACTGTACAAGCATAAACCTTCCTTCCCCTGGCAAGGGTAACTCCCTAGTGGATCTCGCTTCCTCCTTTCGACCTCAGGTGTCCCGTCCAACAAGGCAGTTCCTCCAGCTCCTGGGCCACATGGCAGCTTCCACGGCAGTGGTGCAGGGAGCAAGGTTCCAGATGAGGGACATTCAGTTTCATCTGAGGTCTTTTTGGTCTCAAGGATTCACTTACCAAACTGATTCCAGAGACTCGGACTCTGGTCCAAGCTCTCCAGTGGTGGCTGGACCAGGACAACCTCAGACAAGGGGTTCCATTTCTTCCTCAAGTCCCATCAGTAGTTCTGACTACGGATGCTTCTCTCCTAGGGTGGGGAGCCCACCTGGGAGCCCTGACAGCCCATGGGGTCTGGTCTCCACAGGAGTCTCTCCTTCATATCAAGCTCCTGGAACTCAGGGCAGTTGTCCTAGCCCTGCAGAGCTTCTCAGATACAGTCAAGGGCAAGGTGGTCCAAGTCAGAATGGACAACACCACCACAATGTGGTACATCAACAAGCATGGAGGCACTTGGTCCTCAGCCTTGTGCACAGAAGCCATGAAGTGTGGTCTCTGGCCTATTCTCTTCAGACTTCTCTGATAGCAGTTCACCTTCCAGGGAAGGACAGTGTACTAGCAGATGCTCTGAGCAGAATTTCACAGGGACACCACGAATGGTCCCTGGATCCTCACATCCTGAAGGTCATCTTCTGCAGGTGGGGCACTCCAGAGATAGATCTCTTTGCAGCACCGGACAATCATCAACTTCTTCTGTTTTGTTGCAGACCTCCTGTCCTGGGGACTGTTCCCCAGGGTGCTCTCTTTTTGGACTGGAAGGGCAGGTTTCTCTATGCCTTTCCTTCCTTCCCTCTGCTGTTCAGAGTGCTCATCAAGATCAGGACTCAACCCTGCACAGTGATACTGGTGGCTCCAGATTGGGCCAGACAGCCTTCGTATCCTCTGCTGCTGTCCTTGTCAGTGTCACATCCCCTGTCTGTGCCCAGGACATACAATCTCCTGTCCTCCTCCCAGGGACGGATCTGGCACCCCAATCTCCAGTCTCTCAATCTTAAGGCCTGGCTCTTGAAGAGTTAGAATATGCAGCTCTACATCTTTCTCAGGGAGTTCTGGACATTCTGAAGGTCTCCAAGAAATCTTCCACTAGAAAAACTTACAACTCCAAATGGAAAAGGTTCAGTATTTGGTGCTCTCAGAAAGGCATCCTGCCTGATTCTGCAGACATTTCCACAACCTTAGACTTTCTAGTTCATCTCAGTGGTTTAGGCCTTAGGCCTGCCACTCTGAAGGTTCATCTAGTAGCTGTCTCTGCATTCCTCTCAGCAGGGAAGGGCTCTTCCCTGGCATCTCATCCTGTTTTCAGAAAGTTTTTCAAAGGTCAGGTTCACATTAATCCTCCATTTAAGAAGCCCACTCCACCTTGGGATCTTAATGCTTGCATAGCTCAGCTAATGCAGCCACCCTTTGAACCTCTGGCTTCGGCCAAATTGAAGTACTTGACCTGGAAAACTGTGTTCCTGGTAGCTATTACTTCTGCCAGGCGGATTAGTGAGTTACAGACTCTGTCAGTGGAACCTGACTTCATCTCCTTCCATACAGGTACAAAGTGGTCCTAAGAACCAATAGGAGGTTCTTGCCCAAAGTGGTATCAAATTTTCATCTGAACCAGTCTATATCTCTCCCTGTGTTTTTCACTGACCATTCTTCTTCAGGTGAAAGAAGGTTACACAGTTTGGACGCTAAGAGGGCCCTTAGCTACTATATTGAACATACTAAGGCACATAGAAATGACTGCCTTCAGTTGTTTCTCACTTATGGTGAAGTAGGGAAAGGTAAGCCTGCCACTAAGAGAACTACTGCCAGGAGATTGTTTCTTGTATACAGTTTTGTTATGACAAGTTAGGTAGGACGCCCCCTTCAGGCCTGAGGGCTCACTCGACTCGGGGTACAGCTGCTTCTCTAGCTGCAGCCAGAGATATACCTTTGTTAGAGATCTGTAAAGCAGCCACCTGGAAAACAGTACATACATTCACCAAGCATTTCTCCCTGGACATCCAGGCTAGGAGTAATGCTAGGTTTGGTACAGCAGTACTGCAGAGCCTCTTCCCAAAGTAGGTTCTGCATTCTCCCTCCTCCATAGGGAACTGCTTGGTAGTCTGCATTATGTCTGAATACAGCAAGACTTCATGTTGTTTGAAGAAAAAATGACTCACCATAGTAATGTTGTTTCTTCTAATGGAGTCTTGCTGTATTTAGACCTCCCCCCCGCCTCCCCTCTCAGAACCTGGTTTTGGGAAGTGGGCTGGCAGGTACAGTGTTGCACCTCAGGGGTGTACCTTGTACCCTCCCTCTTGGGTGGGGTAGATGTTATTATTTTTCTGGTGTTTTACTTAAGTATTGTCACTACCTTTTCTTCTTGGGTTCTCGACTTGAGTCTTTTGGGGCCCAAAAAGAAATCTTTTGCCCTTTGGCTACATTTTGAACAATTTCCATACTATAGTATATTGGTTAGCTCGTAAGAATCTGACGGTTACACTGGGAAGTACCACAGACAGAGGTTTGAAAACTGAGATCGAGCTCAACGTTCTATGCTTCTGCATAGAGTTAACTCTTTCCTCTCCAGGGCAGTTCAAGTGCTGGGGCTAACTGCATTATGTCTGAATACAAGACTCCATTAGAAGAAACAACATTGCTATGGTGAGTAATTTTTTTTTTTTGTGGCACATCCCCTCCTTCTGGACAAACTTAAAGCAGCAGGCCTCTCTGACTCGTCAGTCAGTTGGTTTAGTTCTTACACTGAAGGAAAGTCTCAGGCTGTCCAGATAGGAAAATCCATTTAATCTTCACTTTCCATTAGTTCAGGTGTCTAAAGGAGCTTAATATGTACACCCTTGAGGAAAGAAGGGAGAGAGGGGATACGATAGAAACTTTCAAGTACCTCAAGGGAATCAACAAAGTCCAAGAGGGTAGTATCTTTCAGAAAGAGAGATGTGCAAGAACAAGGGGGCACAATTTGAAGATAGAGGGGGGACGGCTCAGAGGTAATGTGAGGAAGTATTTTTTCACAGAGAGGGTTGTGGATGCATGGAACAGCCTCCCTGAGGAGGTGGTGGAGTCAAGAACAGTGGGGGAATTCAAGAATGCATGGGACAGACATAAGGCAGTCCTAGTAGGGGGTAGGAGGAAGTAAGCTGTTGGTTAACTAGGATCTGCATCTTATCTGTTGGGTAGGAAAATGGGTAGACTAGGTGGGCCAAGCGGTCCTTATCTGCCGTCAAATTCTATGTTTCTGTGTGTCCCTCAAGGGTCTGTCCTGGGTCCTGTTGTCTTTTCTGTATTCTTAAATGACCTCCCAACTGTCTGTTCCTCTGTGTCCATTCATATGTACGCTGATGACACAGTTCTTTTTTCTTCTGGCTCCTCTATCTATGAAATTTTCTCCTGGCTGCAGTTGGTTTTTGACAGTATTCATCGCTGGTTCAAGTTTAACCAGTTGTCCCTCAATGCCAAAAAAAAGTGTCCGTGACTTTTGGCACCCATCAGAGGCTTGCCAGAATTACTTCTGCCTCTCTATTTAATACCCTTGTTGGTACTAATATTGAAGATGTTCCCTCCTTTAAATATCTTGGGGTCTGACTTAACCGGTATTTTGATTTCTCTATGTGTACTGATGCAATTCACCATAAGCTACACTCTAAACTTGGAGCATTGTACAAGAATAAAACTAGTATTCTGCTTACTGCCCACTGAGAAATTTTATTAAAAATGATTCTCCCTGTCTTTGACTATGGTGATTTAGTCTACAGTGAAGCCCCTAAATCCTTCCTTGCCAGACTGGACCCTTTTTTTTTTGTCATTTGCTTTAGATTGCCCCCATTACTCACCATTGCTCTCTTTACTCAGCCGTTTCTCTCCCCTTTCTTCATTACAGGCGCCTTTCCCATTGGGTCTCTCTTATATCCACATTCTGGTTCAGCTCCCTTCCCTTCCCTTTTATCTCAAATCCCTCCTGTGTTCTCTTCCTTCTTCCTCCTATCCTCTCCGCAACAGTATTTCCCATTCTCTCACTATTCCTTCTAGAAAATCTACTTTGGGTCAACCTGCTTTTTCTTACTGATTTCCTAAACTTTGGTCCTCCCTTCCTCTTTCAATTCGATCTTTCACTTCTCCTTCCTCCCTAAAGTCTCTTCTTTATGACTTTTGTTATCCTACCTGCAACTATGATCCTTTCCTCTTCATTCTCCCCTTCACTAGTTTTGCCCTGTTCACTATTTTTCCCTTCTTTACATATGAGTTTGTTTTTTTCTGCTTGTATTCTTTAACTATTTGCCTTTAATATTTATGGCTATGTTTCTTGTATTACAATATTAGTGTATTTGATTTTTATTTGTAGTAGTTTTATTGTTAGCTTCTCCCTCTCCCCTTTCCACCAGGACGCATCTGGAAACTAGCAGTTATCAGCTCAGTATGTCTTTTTGGTTACACTTTTAAATAAAATAAATACATACGTTACTATCTTCATAATGTAATACTGAACCAATCAGAGAGCAGCTTTCACAATGCAGATGACATCGCAATGCCAAGAACAGAAGTCAGCTGTTGAAATCAAAGAGAAACAGCAAAACCTTCAAACAAACTGCAAATTTTAAAGCCTTAACTTGTAAACTACTTTTGTATATGTTATGTATAGAATAGCCTGACTCAAACTAGGCAATTTATCATTGCTTGTGAGTGGGCAGGGCTTTCAGAACTCACTCCTGGCTTTGCCACTCTCATGAGTTATGAGCTTGCCCCCTCACACTTAAATATAAATTGCATATTCTGAGTCGGCCCATTTTATGTCCCCTATATATAATATGCAGAATATTAGTTACAAGAGAGTCGAAAACAAGGGGCAAAACACTAACAGGATTCTCGGAACAGGTATCAGGGCTGGAAATGACAGTACACAGTAGTTTGATAAACGGACATTGTGAAGTAAATTAATTTAGTACAGGACCATGGCCTCAAATAGATTCAGTGATTAAGACTACCTATATTTACAAGTATGACTAATATAAGTGTTTTCTAGTTTGTTTTTTAATACTTTTTCGAATTATTGATCTACTAAATGCTTCAGAAAATGCAGTACTTATTTCAATGTGTATTTGAAGAAACCTGCCCCCCCCCCAAAACAAACCTCACAGTTGCTGTGTTTGTGACATCACTCTCTGTTGTCATGGTCAGGTACAGCAGACTGGCTAGACTACGAGTCTTTTTCTCTTGTCAGTTTCTATGCACCTGTATGCATCTACGCTTGCTTGGTGTCCCATCACTTATATATCCTCCTTTAACAAGCAGAGCAAGCAAAGTAGATAGAGGCAGCCATCAAGAGTGTGTCCATGCTGAGTGAGAAGGCGTTTCCACCCCCATCGGGCCTGTCAGTCAGGCAACCAGCGTGCTAGTATTTCACAGGTCATTCCAGTGCCCACCCATGATGCTCCAGTTTTGCTACAGATGCCCATCTCCATTAAAATATCTACTGAATGCTCAAGTGGAAAGCAGAAATACATTTTGACTGCATACAGATTGTCAATTCTGCTATTTTGAGGCAAAAGTCCAGCAGGATTTTACTCCAGTCCTGAAACAGTTCAACTAATCTCCCACTAGCGTAGTGGTTTATGCAATCATTTGGTCACTAAAGTCTCAGAGATGCAGGAGATTCAGTGGTTGAAATTAATTTTTGCAGCCATTGGCTGACAGGGCTAGTGACTGGAAAAATCCAACAGCCTCACAGTCTTTTCACTAGCCCACCACAAAAATGACCAAATGCTAAATAAAAAGGCTTTAATTCAAAGTCTGTGTTGTTTTGAAATGCACAGTGCTTACCAACACAAGAGTTTGATGTGATCTTGTGTCTTCGGTTTTTGATTGTCTAACAGCTAAGACCCCTTACTTCACAACTTATTACCTTATTCATTGCTCCTTATAGCACTGCTCCTACATAGTCACCTGAAACAGATAAGCACCATGCTGGTCGTAATATTTAACTGACCCCTATTTCTTGCAGCATGCATACTTCACCAGTCAGCATGACTTCCAGTAATCAATTTTTCACTTTACGTTTTCACAGAAAGGTACCTTTGCTGAAGTTTTTTCCACACATGCTGCTACTGGCCACCTGAGCTGGTTGCACTTACTCCACTATCCCAAATTGCCATGATTTCAACACCTGACAACTCAAGAAACTAAGCGTTTTTTTTTTTTTAAACAGAAACACGAATTACAGGAAACGGACCAGTTAGCAACAACATTGCAGCATCAGTGCACTGTACTCGCAGCACATTCATGGCAGTAGCCTTGGTAACCGGGAGAGAGAAGCGTGCAAATCATATAAATAACAGTTCTCACACCATTTCAGTGACATGGGTGATGAGCTGAACACAAGGCGTCTGGCGGGCACGTCAATCTGCGGATTATACCTGCCCGACTGAATCTACCCACATTTGGCAGGTGTTTGCCCGTTTCGAACCCTGGAGATTTAATAAGAGTTACTGCTGCTGAATCATGGGGGGATTAGCTTGGGAACAGCATTTAATCAGTAAAGTTACTCGCCTTTGTCATTGGAAGAATGGTTACCCCCATCCCACATTTCTCTTGTTATCCTCTAGTTTAAAGAAGTACAGCACTGAATCTGTAAGTTTTTTTTTTTCCCCAGTAGAAGCTGTTTTCTTTTCCAATACTGGTTCGAATTCTGTTATTGCTGTAGCTATCCAGGCTTTTTAGTTATAGTGGGTGTTTCTGATTTACATGCTATTGTTGGTAAGAACCGTTTTAGAACTGCATGATGTATTGTCTGTCCCTGTTCTACTCTTCTGTTATTGGCACAACACATCCATATTCTACTGTAGATTTATATGGCTGAGATGGACAAACACTACATCAGTTCTAAAATGGTACTTACAGTCTGTAGGGCAGAAACACCCACTGAGGTTACGTAAAAGGCGCTTGGAGGTGGACAGTAACAGAATTTAACCAGTACTAAAAAAAGCTTCTCTTGGGAAAATGACTTCTCTGACAAAAGTATCTACTGTCTTGGGCTCAGTAAAAATGTAAATAATGTTGCTTCTGTTGCTGACCATAACACCAAGTGAGGAAGGAAAGAGCAGGTCTTTCAGCTTTTGTTTGATGCCATCAGTAGCCTTCTCTTTCATTCTTGTAGTGTAGGATAAGTCTAGGAAGCAACGGATTGTGGAACTATCCTTGTTGAGCATGCCACAGTTTTCTTGCTGCTGGAGCACCCTGTTTTATATTACTGATGAGGTAGTGCTCAACAGCATGGTGTGGGTCCCTCTGCTATATTTCTGGCTCAGTGAGTAATGTGGTATGCTGTCACCAAATGTGTGGCAAGGTCTAGTCCCTGAGTGTTCTACATCCATTTGTCCAGAAAACCAGCAGATTACTTCCCTCTGTTCCCTAGGATTCTAACACTAGGGGCTGTTGAAGGCATTTTCTAGCTGTTCAGCTCCAGCAGGAGATTTCACTACTTTGTATTCGAGGCAGCGGATGCCATTACATTGTTGACTGACGCCAAACCACTGGTGACTGAATAAGCTCCTACCTTCAGCTGGATGTTCAGAAGTCACCAGTCGATCATTGTATGACTCCAGTTTTTTATAATTACCCTGTACCAATCAATTAAAAGGCCAGCATAACCCCCTGCAGTGTGTCATAAACTTGCAGTATTATATACTGAACTCATATGGCAACTGTCTAATTTATTGGGTTCTCCCTTTCTCTATTTTCCTTTGTTTATTATCATTCCCTCTATCTTGGAAACAAAAATGCATACTAATGATTTGTGTTATTTTACATAACTCAGTTTTCATACTGACATTAACTGTATTGTAACTGCTGTGCTGCTGGATCAGGTCCCCCCTTGGACCCACATGAAATGTAGGTGTTAAGCCTAAATGTGGCCATCTGGATGTGCAAAAGAAGCAAATAAATAAATATAGAAGGCTGGAGCAACTAGTGCAAAAACAGGCAGACAAAACTTCACAGTAGAGATGTGCATACATAGACCCTGCAAATTTTCTAAAATGCTTGTGTTTCTTGTGTTCAGTTACAGAATGAAGAGGACCCAGAGGAGACTCCACAAGCTGTAAATGATGCCCCTCCTCCCCCTTACAGCAGCATTGCAGGAGATGGTGCAGGTAAATGACAAACAGGATACATTTTCCCTTATACACAATTCCTAGGGCTTGGTGTCGGACTTCAGAATTATTGTGTTGTGTTTGTTGGAAACTCATGTCTGCTTCCACATATATATGGGCCCAGATGGGTTACTTTCAAGTGTGTTAAGGGAAATGGGGCAGATCTGCTTACGTTCTCTTCAACTGATCTTCAGAGACAGGAGAAGTGATGGAGGATTGGAGGACTGCGAATGTATCCCCTTGCATAAAAGTGGGAGCCACTGGGCAGCTATAGACTGTTCAGTATGACTTCTTTAATGGGGAGACTACTGGAGGCCAGTGGCCTGCAGGAGTCCAGACAGCATGGATTTACCAGTGGGGTGTTGTGCAAAACAAGCCTGATTTAATCCTTCCATTGGGTGATGGAGGCCAAGGAGTAGGGTTCAGGCAGTTGAAGACTTGGACCTAGACTTTGTTAAAGCCTATGACTCCATCCCAAAGTGGTGATTGATTTGGCGTTGGGTGACTTTGGGGGGCCAAGATTAGAGGCTGGGCGAAAAACTGATGGAGTGGGAGGACCCAGATGGTGGTCCTAAATGGAGAAACCTCAGGGAAAAGGGAAATTATTAGCGGGGTGCCCCAGGGATTGGTTCTAGGACCAGTTCTCTATTGAGTCAGGGAAAGACGAGCCTCTTTGCAGATGACACCAAAATGTGTGGAAGAGTGGACACCGAGGAGAGGATAAGGACCATAAAGAAAGATACTGAAATTCTGAAGAGGTGATCAAGGGTGTGGCAGCTGAAATTTAGAAGTCCCCAACAGTCACGATGTGACCGTTTCCACTGACTCTTCTTATCTGCTCCGCTAGCTCCCTGTCAGTGTCCTCAGCCTGAGATGGTGGCCTATACACCACCCCCAACTTGACCCTTCTACCCTTCAGGTCTTGGATTTGTACCCATAATGTTTCCGCCTTGCCCTCCTACCCCTCCTCCCTGGTACACAGTATCCCCTCCCTTACATAAATAGCTACCCCAACCCTTTCCTTATTCCCTATCTCTCCTTTACAGCCTGTACCCCAGGATCACCAGGTCCCAGTCCTGGTATTGGGTGGCCCATGTTTCACTGATGGCAGCTATGTCTACCATCCCTCTATCATCAGAGCCTGCAGCTTGGCCACCTTATTCCCTAGGCCCCTTGCATTCAAGGAGACTACCCTCCAGTATGTGCCCCTCCTTTCTTCCCCATCTCATCACTCTTCCTGCCAACCCTATTTGAATACTCCCTTGATCCTTTCTTACTAGTATGGAGGTTAGTCCAATCAGGCTCCCCAGCCTGGAGACCTTGCTTGATTTCCTCCCACTTGCCTACCCTCACACCTAGTTTAAATTCACTCTGGTCGCTGTGTACTCCCCCAATTCCATTTTAAGACCCCTGAGCCCTCCCTACTCAAGTGTAACCTGTCTGGGGCATACAGGGTTTTGTTATCCCATGTTCTATCCCATCTCTCCCACCAGCCTATACCCTTTAGTCTGACACCATGCCCCCAGCCATGCGGTAAATTCCACTATCCTCTGCTTCCTTGCAGTACTTACTCTGGGTACTGGGAGAACTTCTGAGAAAGCAGCCAAACTCCCAGCTCCATGAATCTCTCCTGTACCTCCCTGACCGTATACCCTTCCAAGTCATTCTTGTCCAGGTGCACCACGATGTGAGGTTTCTCCCTTTCCATCCCTGCACACTTAAGAATAGACTGACCCAAAATTCCTGTCGTCATTCCTGGCATCCATTCCACCCAAATGCGACTATGCTTTACACCGTTACCTCCCCATTTCACCCCTTTTAGTGTTGCGTCACGCAGAGCTAAGATCCTATCTCCTTTTTCATGCTCTAACCCCCACCTCATCCCATTATTCTGGTCACAGTTCTGAAGAGTGCTTTCATTTAGCATGTCCCTGATGCCTCCTGCCCCACCAGCCTCCTGCCTTGCCCCTTCCCCCATCCTCAATCAATCAATTCTTTTTTTATATAGCGCCTTTCAAAATCAAGGCACTGTACACAACAGTAGCCATAATATTAAAACAGAAAGCAGTATAAATTATTTAAAATAATTCTGGAAAAGCTAATTGAAATAAATAAGTTTTTAACATAGTTTTAAAATTACTGATGGTCAGGCATTCTCTTAACCAATGAGGCAGAGAATTCTACAGGTTTGGTGCTGCAAATGAAAATGCTGTCCTTCACCTCCCTAAATCCACTACGTGGATCAACATCCTCCCTCCCTCCCTACTCCGCTACCTGGATCAGCACCCTTTCTCCCATAACCACTACACCCCTGCTCCACCTCCCCTTCTTTGGTTTCAGTTCCCCCCATCAACTCCCTTATCCTTCACTCTCCTACCATTACCCTCCAATGCCCTGACCTCACTCACTGACATACTGCTACCCACTGTGTCGCTACTACTCCCCCTTCCTCCTACCCCACCCTTGAGCTCCTCCTCCCCCTCCTCACCTAGGATTGCCAGCACTGAGAACCTGTTGTTCAACACCCCCTACCATACCTGGAGATTCCTCTGGCTTTCTGCACTGTGACTTCCATTTACTCTCTGTTCCATGTCAAATTTCTGCCCCATGCTTTGTCCTCATCCAGTCCGCTGAATCTGTACCGATAGGTTCCTGAGGTGGTGGCGATTTTGGTCCATTTAACCCTCCACCTTGCTCTCCCCTGAGCCTGCCAACCGCAGGGGCACTCCTGTGGGACCCTAGGTCCTGGATGGTCCCTCTAGCTGTCCCAACCCCTCTACTCAGCTCCCTCATTAGCCAGCTATTCTCTTCCCTAAGCTGCTCAAGCTGTCTGTGCACTAAGCACCCTCCATGCAATCCCTAAGAAGATAGCTGCCCCACAGATGTCACAGCCTACCACCCTTCCCACATCCCCCCCTTATCCCTACCAAACATCCACCCCACCCCACCCCTGCTTCTCCACCTGAAGCCTACCTGCCCCATTCCCTGGGACCTTTCCACCTTCTGGGTATCCCCATTACTTCCTCCCTGCAATACACCCCCTTCACCAGTGTCAACCTCCAAAATCAAAAGATTTTTTTTTTTATATTAAAGTATTATTATGTCTCACTTTAACTGCACACTCCACCGCCTGTATGATGTGGGTTTGAGATGGTCCACTATAAGTGGTTGCAACAGGCACCCAATTTTAGTGGCAGAACAGGAAGGGTCCACTTCCTATAAATCTGGATGAGCTGTGGGTGGGTGGGATGGGGAGGAGGGTGGGTGGGTCCCTCCGTCAGTGATTGATAACAATCAGTAGTAGCTAAAATATCAGATTTGGTGTGAACAGTACCTTTTTCAAACAAACCACTACTGAATAGGTAGTACTGAGTTTTTTACTTTTACAAACATGGATCCCACTTGTGATATTCTAAAACTGATGTGCCAAGAAGGCTCCCTAGTCAAGTGTGCCAAGTGAAATATGTATACAGAAAAGTCCTCCCCAGCATGTCCAGATGGGTTTAAAAGTATTAAATGTCATGCATATACCATTCAACATAAGTTAAACACTACGCAGACAGAATTAGAAAACCTACAAGAGATATAACAAATTGAGAATTTTGTAGTTGCTTTAGAAGCTGAACCATTGAATATTAACACAACTGCAACCCTGGTAAACAAAAAAAGAACAAGAGAGGCGGAGAAAAACCAGAGAGATACTAACGTAAAAGAAACCAGCCGCAAGAGAGGCAGAGAAAACCCAGGGGATAATCAAGGCAATGAATGGTGTTTGGTTAGAGCTAACACAGGGCAAAGGAAGGGAAGGAGAGCTATTTGCACTCAGAACCTTCCTTTATCAAATAGGAATAGTGTTTTGGCAGGTGATGAAAATACTCTTAATGGAAGTGAAGAACAGTTCACACACGAACCAAGGCAATTGATACTATTAGGAGTTATGTCGTCTCTGTACTTTTTATGTCTGATGTGGAACCTTTGTAAATGAGTCCTTGACTCAAAGGTCTTTCTGAATTCCTCAATAAATAAATAAAAAAAAAAAAAAAAAAGATTCCGTCATTAGACAATGCAACTTAGTCATATGTGGTCTCGACAAAGGTAACTCTATAGTATTCTGCTTTCCAGGTGGAAGGATTAGAGATATCAGGACAAGAGCACCAGGTATTAAAAAAAACAGCAGGAAAAATCCAGTAGTAGCCTTACACGTTGGAACTAATGACGTTGGACATAACCACGAGAAGGATATGAACCTAGAACTTACAGAAACTGCCAGAGAACTGAAAGATTTAGGAGCTGAAGTAATAATTTCAGGAATCCTCCCTGTCCCCAGAGCTGTAAGAGAAAAAAATAGAACTATAATGAGATTAAATAGCAGATTAAAAGATGTATGCAACCCGGAGGGCATCAGATTTATTGACACTTGGCTACATTTTGGAATAAATGGATCATTTATACAGTAAAAATGGGTTGCATCTGAATAAAAATGGGGCATACATCCTGGGAAGACTTATCAAGGCCCACTTGGAGATAGTCCCTTTGAACTAACATCAGAGGGGCGAGGGGGACAACACAGTGCCGAAACCAACAAGGGCAACAGTACAACAGTAGTGAAAACTGGGAGAAGAAATTAACGCATAAACTGCCTCCTGAGCAACGTTAGAAGCTTGAATAATAAGATGGATGAACTTCAAGTAATCTTAAACTCCAACAGTAACATCGATATAGCACTAATCACAGAAACCTGGTGGGTAGAAGGAGATTCTTACGATAAAAGTGTCCTAGGATTTAAGGTAACTAGCCTAGATAGAAAAAAACCAAAGAGGAGGTGGCGTTGCTATATTTACATCTAATCACGTAACAACTGACATATCCGAAAAAATAAGGAAACAAGATTCATGTACAGAGATGATATGGTTGAAGGTTAATCCTAATACCAAAGACGGGTTTATTCTTGGAATTTCTTATACAATAGGCCCCCTAACACCCTGGATGACATAAATCAAGAATTGATTGAAGAATTAATCACAGCCTGTGACATAGGGCACACAGTTACAGTATAACGGGAGACTTTAATTACAATGACATAATCTGGACAAATGAAACTGCAAATAGCAAACAAAGTTTGGATTTCCTTCAGGCCTGTTTAGAATAAAACTTATTACAACATGTACAAAAACAAACTAGAGGATAGATTGGATTTAGTCATCAGTTCGGAAAATATCAATATTAAACTGTGAGGTAGTACCCCCGATAGGAAACGGTGACCATGACAGTATAATGTTCAACATACGAAGTACATACCGGTATGTAAGAACAAAAGGATGTACAGAAACGTACCTATACAAAATGGCTGATAAGGAAAGTATGAACAAAGATATGGCAAAAATTAACTGACTTGAACTCTTCAAAAACAAATCTACTAGTGAATGTTGGGAGTGCCTTAAGCATAAATAAGCTGGGTAGGCTCGGGGTGGGTCAGAAGTTGGTCAACTGGGTGGCAAACTGGTTGACAGGTAGAAAACAGAGTGGTGGTAAATGGTATACAGTCAGAAGAGATGCAAGTCACAAGTGGGGTACCTCAGGGATCAGTCCTGGGGCCAGTCCTCTTCAACATCTTCATTAGTGACCTTGCAGATGGACTAGAGGGTAAGGCTTGTCTGTTTGCAGATGACACCGAGATCTGCAACAGAGTAGATGATCCAGATGGGGTGGGCAGAATGAGAAGAGATCTGGATAAACTAGCAAATGGTCAGAAGAGTGGCAACTGGGATTTAATGCAAGAAGTGCAAAATCATGCACATAGGGAAGAGAAACCCTGAAGCCACCTATAGGCTGGGAGGAGGTTGCTAGCAGTCACAAAGGAAGAAAGAGACTTGGGCATCATCATCACTGATGACCTGAAATCATCCAAGCAGACCTCTAAAGCAGTAGGTAAGGCTAGGGGGGGTGTTAGGGTGTATTAGTAGGGGTATCAAAAGTCGTAAGAGGGAGGTAATAATGCCTTTTTACAAGACACTGGTTAGGCCCCATCTGGAGTACTGCGTGCAGTATTGGAGGCCACACCTTCACAAGGACATTAACCAAATTGAGGCAGTCCAGAGAAGGGCAACCAAAATGGTGCAGGGACTGCATCAGAAGACATATGAGGACAGATTAACAGAGCTCAGTATGTATACCCTTGAGCAAAGGGAGGGAGAGAGGTGATATGATTGAGGCATTCAAACACCTTAAGGGCATTAACAAGGTGAAAGAGTCTAACATGTTTAAATATAAGAAAAATAGGACAACAGGACACAGCATGAGTTTAGAGGGGGGCCGATTAAGGGGGAATGTGAGGAAATTCTTTTTCACAGAAAGGGTGGTGGATGCATGGAATGGCTTACCACAAGAAGTGGTGGCTATGAATACAGTGCAGGGCTTCAAACAGGCATGGGATAGGCATAAGGGAGCAATACAAATGACTATGAATAGATAGGCCACTGACAGAGCAAAGGCCGATGGCACATTTATAAGGTAGAAAAAGAAATGGGCAGACTGGATGGGCCTTGCGGTCCTTATCTGCCGTTAACTTCTGTGTTTCTATGTTAATGCACATAGGCGCCAAGAACCCGTGAACAGAGTATAAGATGAATCTGGTGTTAGTGTAGAGCACATCAGGTAGTACAGCCCATGTATAAATTCCCGGTTCGCCCTTTGGAATGTTTATTGTATGCAGTTTTTGAGCCCATACTAGAGGAAGGACAGTTCAGATGCATTGCAGAGATGAGCCACCAAAAAGATACAGGGACAGCTCTTGGAGGACTTCAGCATGTAACTATTGGAAGACAGGAAAAAAGGGCAGCATGGCTGAAATATTCAAGTACCTCTGTGAAATAAACAAGGTGGACGGCAGTGAGCTGTTCCATTTATTCATTTTAAACATATTTTCCCAGGTAAGCACACACAGCCGAGGGCTCATTTCCAGTTGTGACCTGTGGGGAGGGAAGGAACGGGACAGTGAGGAATCTTAGTGTTCATACATTACGCATTCCAAAAACAAATGATAAGCAGCATGTCCTAGTGCAGTAAATTATAATAACATGACAGGGTAGCCCCAGGGAAAGAAAATAAAGGGTAGAACCATGGTTGTAAGCCAGCCTGCCGGTGCAGCAGTAGCGCTACCACTCGCGATGCCTGAGACCCGGGTTTGGGAATGAGCCCGGGGAGCTGGAGGGCCGGCCGGTGGGAGAAGGTTTGACGTTCAGGACCGCTCTCCTTCTCCGGGGGTGGAGTGGGATTGGGGCTTGGTGTGGCTGACCCCAGGTGGAAGCTTGAGGTACAGCAAACCTAGCCACACACACACACACATGGGGGAGCTGCGTGACAGACGTCAGCGCTTGCACCCTGACATCAAGGCGCACGTCACAGAGAAAATGGGAAAAATGGCTCGCTGCACTCCTGGTAGACTGGGAACCAGGCCCTGATCCCCAATGCCCCTGCCTGTCTCGGAGTAGGTGTCCCAATGAAATTTAGGAAATCTGGGTGTACGGGCACTACATCGTCCCCACCTGAGGGGCAAACCACAGCTACGTGGGGGATCAACCACTCTGGGCTCCAAGTAAGAGGGTGGGGAGAAGAAGGCCATAGGTGACCCCCGAAGGGAATGGAGCACAGCGGGCAGGGGGAGTATAAACAGCAAGTAAAAAAAAAAAAAAAAAAAAAAAAATGTGGTTGTCCCGCAGAGGATAGGATCACAGGAGTTAGCACAGTGTACCTCATGGGGTTAGTATCATATGCATTAGCTAGATGAGTTAGATAGGCTCGAGTGAGGGGGATTGGCATTGGGGACATGATATCGGAGATTTATAGTATGACTTGATCAGAGCCTTGTTTGATTTAGGGGAAGGGAGTGACATTGGCTGGGAAATTGTTCCAGGTGTTAGGGAGCCTGAAGCTGATGGAGGCTTGGCCTAGGTTGCGCTTGTACCATGGGATGTGGAGGTAGCAACCTTTCTTGGATATGAGTAAATAGGAAGGGTTCGCTGCAGGAGAGAGGAGGTCAGAGAAATATCTGGGCAGTTTGTTGGACCAATACTTGGCACCCAGGAAGACAGTATGCATCATTTGTATCACGGGAGGGGGAAGAGACCACTCTAGTTGATTTAATCAAGGGATGAGGAGGTAGTACCCGAGTAGACTACATCCCGTAGTCTATAAGGAGAAGGATTGATTGTTCCACAGTCTGTGTCCTGATAATTCGTTGGAGGCATCCCTTTACTCTGTATAGGGTGCCTAGCTTGGTGTATGACTTGGTTACTACCTGGAAGATGTGCCCCGAATAGTCAAGGTGCTGGTCTAGGTGGAGACTGAGGTATTTGTAGGAGGAAACTGAGTCTAGGCAGGACCCACCTGGGGTGCGTAAAGTCAGAGTAGGGGTGATAGAGCTGAGTCAATTCCTGGTGCTGAACAACATGGACACCGTTTTTCTTTTAGTTCAGGATGAGGCAGTTATCCAGGAACCATTTTTGTACTGCGGTGAAGTCCTGCTGGAGGGTAACCCTCAGTAGAGGGAGTAGAGCTGTTAGGTACATAGATAATGGTTTTGTCTGCATACACATTTATGTTGCTGGCAGTGAGGGAGTTGGGTAGGTCATTAATGTAGATTGTGAACTGCAGAGGCCCCTGGACTTAGCCTTGTGGAACCCCGAGGGTGACTGGTAGGACAGGAGAGGAGCATGGGCCAAGGTTAACAGATTGGGTCCAGTTGGTCAGTTATGATTGGAACCATCCTAGGGCTGAGAGGGAGACACCAGAGTTGGCTAGTTTGGGTGAGCATTGAGTATGGTGTCAGAGGCTCTTGCTAGGTCTATAAACGTCGCCCTATGCCTAGGCCTTTGTCTGTGTTGATATGTATGTGGTTGGTGATTTTAAGAAAGGAGGAGAATGAGTAGTTGGAGCAAATGTCAGATTGGTAGTGAGTTAGGAAACCAGTCTGGGCATAGTAGTTAGATAGCTACTTGCTGATACACCTCTCAAGGGCTTTGGAAAGGATGGGGAGCAGAGAAATTGGCTGGTAACTGGAGGGTGAGTTGGCTGGGCCACCTTTGTGGATCGGAACCAGTGCATGCTTCCAGCTGCGAGGAAAGCAGCTGGTACATAGTGATCTATTTTTTTATTTTATTTATTTGAGTCTAGGATTACAAAGTACCTTTGAGCCGAGGCTCTTTTACAAAGTTTCCACATCAGTAAGAACAGACAATACAGCATCAGAATTACAGTATAAAACAATCAGTGACACCGATAGTTATAACATATTGGTTACAAGTACATTACAGGATACACTAGGAGGTGTATTAAACATAGGATAGGGGAAGAAGGAGGATGGGAGGGTGGGACAGAGTATGGCAGCCTAAGGGGCTTTGTCAGGACAGAACAGTGGTGAGAGCAGATATTAGGCATTCGGATAATGAAGTGCTAGGAGTGGAGTCAACCCGGGCAGCAGAGGTTAAGGGCAGCAGTGAAAGGAGAATTGCTTAGCTAAGGCAATCACAGGTGCTTGAGGCAACAAGGGAGCGAAAAAGCTTATTCTTGAAGGCGCCCAGAGTTGGTGAGGCAGAGATGTCACTGGTAAGATTATTGAGCCAGCTGGGTGCCCTGTATGCAAATGACCTTTGACCTTGGGTTGTACGACAATGAGGGATTTGCAGGAATTGTGGTTTGGAACTCCTGGTGTTGCAGTTGTTAATTCTGGTCTTGAGAAAGGAGCAGTCTTGGCTGTGATGCAGGTTTGATACTTTATTCGGTTGTTGAGTTGCAGCCATCCAGTTTGAGAGAAGAGGTCAGAGGTATGGGTGAGATGGTAGGCTCCGGTGATGAGATGATATGCTTTATTTAGGGAGGTAGCAACACGTTTGAGTGTGGAGGCAGTGGCAGAGCCATAAACAATGAGTTCATAGTCAATAACACTCACAATGGAGCTTTGGATGGCAACAGACAATGCTTCGGGGGTTAGATGTTTTTGGTGTCGGAACAGTAGGTCCAGACTGGTGTTTGCCATCTTTGCAACATTATTGATATGGGAAGCATAGGAGAGTTTGGAGTCAAGGGTGATGTCAAAATATTTGAAGGTATCGACTTGATCAAGGGTGGCTCCTTGTTTGGTATTTATGGTGAGGTTATACTGTTTATTTTTGTTGTGGGAGCTACTGAAAATCATGGCCTTAGTTTTTTCTGGTTTAGTATTAGTTTGTGCTGTAAGAACCAGTTTTCAACTGATGTGAAACCCCATTGGAGGTTTCCTTGCAGTTCTGGATCATGATGGGAGGCAAGGATAACTGCATCATCTGCGTAGAGTATAATTTGTTCTGGACAGGAATCCGGCAGTGTGTTCAGGAATAGGCTAAAGAGGAGGGAGCCCAGAATTGACCCTTGTGGAACACCAGAGCAGACCGTTCTAGCATCAGAAACGTTTCAGCTATTTTTACTCTTTGGGACTGGTTGTCTAGGTAGCTTTTGAACCTGTCTACTGAATCGGGTGAGAGCCCTGCCTTCCGGAGTGGAACAAGCAGGAGACGGTGGTTGACGGTATCAAAGGCCTTTGTTAGATCAATGAAAGCAGCTCCTGTTTGTGTGCTGTTGTCCAGTGAGTGGTGAATGTCGCCGGTGAATTAGAGTAGTGCTGTGGAAGTACAGTGACCGTTTCTAAAACCGCGTTGCTACATGCACAGGATGTTGTGTATGTCCAGGAATTCAGTAAGCTGGTCAACCACAATACGTTCCAAGGCCTTGGAGAGTGGCAGTAGGATGGAGATTGGATGGAAATTTTCATGGGCAGTTTCGACACCACTTTTGTGTATAGGGGTCACAGTGGTAGATTTCCATTTGTCTGGGAACTGGCTGAGGGAAAGGTTAAAAATCTTGGTCAGCGGCCTGAGGACTTCTTCAAGGGTGAGGGATAGAAGTTTGAGGTTGAGTGAGTCATTGCTGGATCTGGACTTGGTAATAGCTTTGGTAACATAGCTGCGGACCTGGTACATCTTGACCCATTTAAAGTGGAAAGGAGTGTGGCCAGTGGAGGCAGAGGAAACTGGGGCATTGAAGTGTCGTCCTCTTTGAAAAAATCAGGGGGAAGTACAGAACTAAGGTCAGTGAAGGCAGCATTGAATGTGTCAGCAATGATTTTTGGTCGAGTGTGGTAACACCATTTATGCAGAGCATGGATTGGGGGGATTTAGACTGCTTCCCGATGACTTCTTTAATGTTGTTTCAGAAGTCTCTTCCGTTTCCCCAGGAATTTGTGAGAGCGCTCTTGAAATAGACAGATTTTGTTTGCCGGATGGCTTTGGTGCAGTCATTTTGAACACATTTATAGTTAGAGATGTCTATTTGTCTCCCAGTGTTTCTAGCTAGTTCCCAGAGATGATCCCTTGCTTTTAATTGCCTTAGGAGGTCTCCTGAGAGCCAGGGGTTACAGAGGGCTTTTACTTTTCGCTTTTTAAGAGGTACGAATTTGTTGCGGGCTTCATTAAAGATTTTGATAAAGTGGTCCAAGGCAGTGTTCACATCTGTTGCAGTGAAGATTGGTGACCAGTCCAGTTGGAGGAGGTGGGTTTTGAGATAAGTTAGATTGCCACAGGGTAAGACTCTGCTGGTTATGGTTTTCGGGGGAGGTTTGCTGAATTTATTTGACCAGGAGCAGCTGACAGGGGAGTGGTCACTGATTGCGTCAGGGAGGACAGTGGTGTTGGAGATCTGGGATGGGGTGGCTGGTAAGGATTCAGTCCAGAAGGGTGCTGGTGCCCATTTTATAGTTTTTCCTGGTTGGGGAGTCGACCATCTGGGTGAGGTTTGTCACTGCTACAGAATCCCTGTGAGCCGCTGCCTCAGCAGCAGGCCAATTTATATTAAAGTCACCAAGAAGGATAGACTCGGTGTCCGGCGGGAGAGACTTGACAAAGTCCAGGGCTGCGTTTAGGCCTCAACCCTGCTCTTTTGGTTGAATATAGATCGTGATGACTGTGAGGGCTTTGTTGTAAGCACCAAGGAGGATTTTGATGGGAAGAATCTGTGCTGCACTGGTTTGGGGAACAGTGCTGATGTGGTGACCCACGATGGTATCCTTTAGGTTTAATGCGCAACCGCCACCTCTTTTTGTCATCCGGTCAAGCCAAAAAACATTGTACCCAGTACAAGTATTAAGTACTGTATGTGGTTAATAGGGACAGCTGTTGCTCTATCGCCGATTTGAGAAATTTGGGCGCAATGCCATGAGCTCTACAGCTGGATGCTGCATTTCATGCAGACAGCTCTTTGCGAACAGTGACCACTGAGATTACCTGCAGGTGGAAGTTGCCAATGGTGGGTGGATTGGGTAGCATGGGGTTGAGGATATTAGGGATAAGTGCCCTGGGCCTTCTGTGAAGTATTGTTTGAGGATGTCGGTGGTTAAGAGGGAACCCAGTGGGGTCTGTGCCTTGCTGAGGGAGGGTTTAATTAGGCTGTTGACCATTTTCCTGAATTTAGATGGGTCAAGGACATTGCAAGATACAACACGGGGTTGTTATGGTGGTGGAATCTGCTGTTAAACCTCCCCAGTCAAGATGCAATGACAAGTAGCAGCTGTCTTTGTCCTGGCCTGCTTCCCGACACAGCTTCCCAGGTTTGCTTCTGAATGTGGGTCATCTGCACATTAGTGCAGCGTGCTGCTGCTGGACCATCAGGGTGGCCTAATCAGGGCTCCAGATAAGTTGGTTTTTTTTGGGATGAGTATTGTACTCCTCATTTTGAAAGTGAGGTGAGTAAAACCAAATTCAGATGTGTACAAATGTCCGGACAGAGTGGAGTGAGAAGTACATTTTAAATGTACTTTTTTTCCTAGATAAAAACTGATCAAGTGCCAGCAATGCTCCAGATAATGTTGGCAGGTAGGAGTAATTTACTCACCAGTTTTAAAGTATAGTGAATAAAACAAAACTGGGATGCTTACGAGTGCTGTAAATCTGGAAAAAAAAACTGCTCCTTTTGAATCAATAGTTATGTTATGAAGCACTATTCTTTGGAGTCTGGAGTATTTACAAATGTTGGGTGAGTAATGGTACCCATTAAAAACATTTCTGAAGAGTATTTCCTAAAATGAAATGAGTAAAATGGGTCGGTACTCCCCTTATCTGGAGCCCTGGGCCTAATCCGTACATTTTCTTCATGTTTTGTTTGGTGATAAGTACAGTTAAGCGATTGTATTTCAAAGCTGCAGAGCTCCTAAGCTTTTTTTTTTTTTCATCCTTTCTTCTTGCTTCAGGTGCCTCTGGATTGGCCTCCTTCCTGACGGTGACACCCCAGCCCTGTTGCCCATTAACCAGGGACTTATTCCACCTACTTTTACCTCTGTGAGTGAGTGGTTTCCTTGGTTGGTGGTGCAAGGCCTGTGGGATTGCTGTCCAGTATCCTGCCAGTCGGGGTTCTTTTCCCCATTTTCACCCCATGCCCAGGCCACCACACTAGAAGTGATGTGCAACGTCTTTATGACGCATGTAATCTGCATATGTGCCCAGCCAATCAGGAAACGGTTGCTTCTCAGCAACCTTGTCTTCATCAGGTGGCAGCCATGCAGTCACTTGTGCTGTCCCCCCTCCCCCCAAAGGAGCAGAGTCGTCAGTGGACGCTCAGTCCTGCTTTGCCCAGATGGCCCTTGAGCAACCCTGGTTCGTTCATAAACCTGGGTCACAGCATGGCATGAGGTGCGTCTCAGCCTGCCATACCACTGGTCAGCTTTCAAGACTACTGCTGTATTAACTTCATTTTGTAGGTCGCTGCAGACTGATAAGGAGAACAATAAATGAAGTGACTGTTAGGCTGGGGCCTGTCTCATTCTGTAAAAGTAATTTATACATATAAGGGGAAGTACTTTTCCTGTTTAACTTAGTAAGCAGATCCCCCTTGAACTAAATATAGTTCATAGTTAATATTCTGTATGTTACAATACACTCTGATGGGAAGAAGCCATTAATATATTATCCATTATTGAATTAGTCTTTTGGACAGTATCAGGCCAAGAGGCATCTGTTAATTTGCTAGCAAATCCGCTGTTTTCCTGTCATCTGAGAGACTGTGTGATCTAGTATTTAGAACACTAGCTTGGGAACTGGCAGATTGCAGGTTCAAACCCTGCTAGAGACAAATGCTCACTGTGTGACTTTGGGCAAGTTACGTAACCTTTGCGTGTTCCAGTTCACTCAGCTGCAGAAATGGGTAGAACCAGAACCCCACTGGAAGTGTGTGTTTAAAAAAAAAAAAAAAAAAATTATGATAATGAATAGACCACTGGGCATTACCGGTGAGTAATACCATCTAGACGTTCTGGACACACACAGGAACTTTCGAGAGGTTCCTGTGTCCAGAACCTCGAGATGGTGTCTTACTGGTAATGCCCAGTGACCTAGCTGTTATTTTTTTTAATATATGTGTGACCGGGAGCTCCTGCCACTCTTGAGGATCAACCTTTTCTTAAATCTGTTGCAATAGTTCTTCTGTTTCTAAACTTAATCTGTCCTTCACAATTTCTAGTCCATAAGGTTGGCCACCCCCTTCTCCCTCCCTTGACTATGCTACAGTGTCCTCGTTAATTTTCATTTTTCCCTCTCCGGTCCTCGTACAGGGAGGTTATTGTGGTGACCTCCAAGTATATGTAAAAAAAGGTTGTGTTTATTGTTGTTGGATTTAGTATGTAATAGCACTATGTTATAAAATACCTTAATGTATGTACCTTATGTTTATGAAACCTGCAAATGTTTAAAATACCATGGCACTTGATGTTTTGATAATGGTAAAAAGTACTAAGTGACTATTATAGAAATTAAGCTAGTTGTGCTATTTAAAATCCATGTAAATTGTTGGAAACTTAACAAGCCAGAAATGTTGTGGTGATTTGCATATATCCCATGATGCTTTGCATTATGGAAGTATGTATGATGTTGTATTTCTTTGAAACTTGATTTGTTACCAGTGCCCTTTGGGGTAGACCTTCTTTCAGTGATTCTGCATTGAGATGCTTTGTCTATAGCTTGTTTTTTCTTTTGTTTTCTTTTTGGGGCCCCACTACCCAAGCAAATGGGGCTTGCACAGGGGTGGTGGCTACATCCCAACTAGTGAATTGGATCAGAGATCAGTGTCAGTAGGTGCTGGCTAAGTGCAGAGAAAGGACATTCATAGTCTGTTGCTGCAAACTGATGTACTGAAGAAGGAATGTGGCATTGCAGAAGCTTATTTCTTGTATTTTGAATAAACATCACACAGAGATTGTGTGTGGAACCTGAAGTTCGGTGTTTGGTCCATCTGTTATCCCACAACCCCTCCACAATATGGATGTGATTTTTTTATTTTTTTCTGCAATTTTTGTTACGGGCGGTCACCCCTTTAGTGAAGGACTTTCTTGGTCCTGGCCAACTGCCGCACTTGCTTTGCTCCATTTCTCCGTCACACCCCCTTTGGTTACAACATATACTAGAAATGGTAGGCAGTCCTACCTTTTGTCTTCCAGTGAGTGCAGGATTAGCCAGGTAATTCCATGGTAGTGAGAACAAAAAAAGCCAGCATGAAATGAGGCAGACGAGTGGAGTTGTTGTGCCCTCCCACACAGATGAAGCGGCCAATCAGAAGGCACACTTTGGGCAACATGGGCAGAGAGAGAGGCGCATGCGCTGTTGTGCTTCAGTGATAGTACTGTCGTTCAGGTCCCGAACTATACTATTATGGGACCTGAACGATAGTATCTTCACTCTTGAAGTGTGGTATTATCACTTTGGGAGAGAGATTACCGAGATTTTTTTGGCATACTTTAGTGGACTATTAAATTCAAGATCCATATATTAAATATAATCTGTATTATTTTTCTTCTCATTGTTATTTTTCTTCACATGCTTCCCTGTCTCCCCCCCCCCCCCACACACACACTTTCAGGACCACCATGGTGGATGAGTGGTTCTAGTACAACCAATACCAGTGTTAAAAATCAAACAGGACTCCGTTAAAAAAATTAGTTGTTTCATGTCAGCTTTGCCATACTGGGTATATAAATACAAAATGTAAATTGTAGCAGTAAGGTTGGTGGGCTAAAGGCCATTGCCCAGTGAAGTCACATTTCTATTAGTGAATAGCAAAAAGAGGTACAGTAATTAGCCAACCACGTGGCCATTCTCATCATTGATATCAAAACCCCTTGCTTCTTGGGCCAAGAAAAACATAATGCTAACATTTCACAGCCCTTCTTTTATATCAGGCATGTACCAGGACTTTTCAGATTTTGGAATTTTAGAGGTCCGGATACACCGGACCAGAAAAGTAAAAAAGAGGATCCCAGGTCAAAATAATGTCAGCCACCTCAATATTTGGCATGTCCAGCCAAAGTGAGTGGGCCAAAAGCAGTTGCAACAGTGTTCTGGATGCGATGGTACATTTTGATGACATCCCAAGTAGCTGCAAGAATTTAAAGGATGTGGGTATTTGTGTCTTCAGCACCCTTTGCTGTAAAGAATCTATCACCATGTTAGAAAGGAACTGCGTCCAAGTCTTCAAAACCAGTGCTTCCATTTTAAAATGTTAGTAGAGTACTTCAAGAAAAGAAGCAAAAAATTTTACAGGCAGAAAAAAAAAAACACGAGGTCTGTCCTGTCTGCACTGTTCCTAGGTAATATTTACCCATGATTGCTTAGAGTCATAGAGTCTTAGGGCATGGGATGAAGTTGGAGGGAGGACGATTCAGAGGAAATGTGAGGAAGAATTTCTTCACAGAACGGGTGGTGGACAAGTGGAACACCCTGCCAGAGGAAGTGGTGGGGGCTGAAACAATCACGGGATTTAAGAATGCATGGGATAGACATAAAGGAATTCTGGAGGTCAGGGGTAAGGGGCAACAGACTTCCTGGAAAACATAAACTGAACTTACAAACTTAAATGGGCAGACTGGGTTGGCCATAGGCCCTTATCTGCTGACACTGTCTATGTATCTATGTATCTATGTATGTATGAGTGATTCGAAACGCTTGCTACCCCAAATTGCATTTTCCAAGACAGATGATTGAACTTGCTGTAGTCCTTATTCTCATACCAGGAAGAAAATATCTTCTACTTCTTAAAACACTTTTAAACAGCAGGCTTTCAGGTAACAAGCTGGATCGGAGGAAAAAAAACAAAAAAATGTCGTTCTTTGAACTCTAATCTCCACCCTCTCAGGAAATGTGTGCAGTGAGTTGTAAAAACCTAAGCTCTGACTGTTGAAAAATACCCTGGTTTCCTTATGTCTCTTCATGTAGTAGATCACTGCCATGTCTGCCTGGAATCTGCCTTGAAGTGGAGACCCGAAAGCCTTTAGACCTCTCAATATTGTCCCCATGCCCAGAGCAGTGATATGGAACTTCTGTTCTTGTAGGGACCAGACACCATAATTGGATACATCACACACAACCCAGTGTGCACCTATAGATGAGGGAATTTCCAGTTGTGTTGGAATGAGACAGTCTTTATTAGCATGCTTTCTTCATTGGCTGACTATAATGCAGAGCACTGCAAAGAGTCTGTTACCAAAGAACACCCTGGAGAAATGGGTTCCCTTTGCTCCAAAATGTTGATTGCAGGGTCCTTGTGAGCAGCTACTTGCAGGATTACTGTGAGGCTAGCATCATCTCTAGTAGACTTAACCAAGTGTTTGCTCCTTCACTTTTGCCTTGATCCTCCTGAGCCCTTACAGGAACTAAAGACCTTGACTAGTGCTTATGTCTCTGTGATTGAAACTGTAATATCAAGGCGCATCCCTATGTAACAACATACATGTTAGCATAGGAGCCGGGTTTGCAGAATTGTTGGTGGGAGTCAGGGGTCAAGGCCCTCCCCCCTGCAGTGAACAAAGTCCAAAACAGAGCAGGATACACCAGGTTTTGTTATATGCAGGCAAGTAGAGGATCCAATAGTTAAGAGAGAATCCCCACCTCAACCCTCCAGTTTCCCCACATCATGTCACACGCAATTTCTGAGCACAGTGCATTCCTATCCGGGCTGCCCTATGTGTTTAGCAGAGGTCTGGCGAGACATAGTGTGGCATAAATGGAGTCAGTACTGCATTTCACTACATACTCATATATGCCATTATCACCTGGTAGGTTGGCAGGCTACAAAGAGCTGGAGACTCTATGTGCCCATGGCCAAAGAAAGTATATACAGTAGTACTGTGTCTTTCCTGGACTGATATTTTATATTTGCTTTTTTGGACATTGCCATAGACACACAGAAAACCAGGGGTTGAAAATAAGTTTTGCTGCCAGTAGCCAAAAGGGCTAGTGACTGGGAAAACACACTGGCCCAACAGACCTTTCCAGTGGCACAGTTGTGTCCTAGCAATCCAAGAGCCATTAACTACAATAAACCTTTCTTTTAGTAGCCACAGGCCCACATAACAGTGAAGAAGTAAGTACTCTAGAAATAACTCAGATGGTCGGCAGCTGTTGCCTTTTAATGCTTTCCTGTGCAGTTTAATGAGGAATGCAGATGCCTTTTTGTAGTTTTACTTTCTCATTATGCAACAATGGCCACACTCTCCAACTGGGCTTATTTTATTTATTTATGTCTTTGAGTTCTGGGTAGGTGCACTGGTCCGAGGAACCATTTTCAGGCATGTCCCGGGACATAAAAGATGGCATAGTTAGGCAACAATTTAAATCACAAGGCACAGGGATGTTACAGGTTAAACAGAGGTCAGGAACGTTTTTACATACAGGGAATAATAAATACAGGAACGAATGGTGGAAATCATGGTACAGTAGGTGAGACAATAAGAGGATACAAACAAACCGTACCATTCCCCGCTGATTCACCCCACCTTTGAAAGTCACATCTAGACAGAGAGATGAGAGAGGGTGACAACAGGAGCCAGAAACAAGCTTGGGGAAGAGCAGCTAAGAAACTCCCGGAGGAGCTTTTTAACCCCTCTTAGGTCATTTGTGCCCCCATCTCATCACCACACCACTTTGTTCTCCCAGGTTGCTTAACCCTCCCCCCTTCGAAATCTCTTGTCAGTTAATGTTGACAAATGGCTTTAGCAAAACAATGTAACGTTATACAGTTTTCAGCCCAACAGAAATGTCACTGAACTGAGGTTTATTTAATCTCACTAGCTCATGTCCCACTGGGAACAAGTCTGTAATGCTCGATTATATCTTTAAGTGGATTCCCCAACTTTTTGTCAGTCACAGTCTGAAACATGGGAAAGGCTCTTTCATCAGGGGATGCATACTTCACATGTAAAATATAAGCCCACAACCTTTAATAAGAATTTAGCAGTTTGGTTTCTGCCCCTTGAGGCTGACACCTTGAAAAAATTATTTTCATTCTTTATTGCTAATAAGCATTTTTTCTTTTCCCCTGTGGTATTTTCAAGAAACTGATAAACAAATACACACTAATCACAGTAGTGGTGGCAATAATTTGTTGGCTGAATATGAGCTCAGGCAGATGCAAAACAATGATCTGATCAGGGCTATGATTGCACTGTCAGGAAAGGTAAAGGACGCTCATGTATTAGAAACTAGCTACTAGTATTACATGACTTTATTCTTGTATTTCCAGGAGAGAATAAACCTGCCCAGGTTGTTTTGCTGCTTACCCCACGACAGGGCCTTTAGGATGGAAAATGAGACCTAGCGTACTGGCTAGCTTACTGACTTGCTTGCTGAAGGCTTCAGCAAGCAAGCTAGTCAGTAGGCTAGGTCTGCTCCCGTCCTGAAGCTGCCCAGGCTGTTCCCCCAATCCATCATACATTGCAGAGTTGCCAGACACAGTTCACTCCGGTGCCTATCGGAGTAGCCACACACTGCTGCAGAGACAGACCACCAGATCCACTTCAGTCCCTGGACTCAACATCCTTCCCATCCATCCCCACAGAGGCAACATCAGTATCCCTACCATCCATCCATCCATCCCCACAGAGGCATCAGCATCCCTTCCATCCATCCCTTCCATCCATCCCCACAGAGGTATCAGCGCATCCCTCCTCCTATTTGTTATATACATGATAACCTTTAAGCTGATCTGTCCCTCATGACATAACAACATGGCTGCTTTCTACACCGGATCTAATTAATTGTATGTGTTGTTACTATTGTGCAAGCACTGTGTATCATGTATATGTAGTTTTGCTTCAAGAACTAATTAAAAAATTAAAAAAAAGAGAATTAGTACTGGTGAAAGGTCAGGAGACTCACAGTTCTGGAGACTGAAGACCTTTTTTTTACCTTCAGGTCAGGCCATGGTTGGCAGGTATAGTGTAGGTTGCCCAAAATGATGTCAGAGTTAGTGGTGGTGAAAACTGGAAGCCTGGCGGCACTGGAGACCAAACCCTCTCTTTACCCTCAGGTCAAGACAGTGTGGGTAGCTACAGTGCAGGCCCCCACAGACTGTAACAGAATTAGCGCTAGTGAAAGGTGGAGGACTGACAGCACTGGAGACTGAATCCCTTTCTTTGTCCATCAGTCAGGAAGAGTGTTGCTGGGTTTGTTGCTGGATTGCTCCCCCAAACTAAGATAGAAAAGGAGCGGGACTGACAGCACTAGAGACTGGAACCCTTTCTGTACCCAAGGTCAGGGACAGTTCAGGAAAGTACAATACAGGCTCCCCAAACAGTGATGGACTTAGTGTTGGTGAAAGGTGAGGGACTGACAGCACTGGAAATGGAATAAAATGAATATCGCATAATGCAGTGGGCTGATGAGGCATCCAACATGATGCAGTGGCCGCACTGAAGGATACCGGTTCAAAAAATGTTTTCACTTCAGTCAGTACCAAACATGGACAGTGCATGCAGTAAACAAGAGTATGTGGATACCAGTGTTCAAAATAAAATTACTTTTAATTGTAAGGCTTATGTATGTGCACAAAATATTAGCACAGAATCCCACAGCTTAGGCTATAGATTCTGACTTCTGTATGCCCAATGCCTGGGACAGTGCCACACTTAGACATTGGACAAGGCTTCCCATTACACGATGATTATGTGTTGCTCACTCCTCCTTCTCCTCCTCTTCCTCCAGAGTCCACTCTAATCCTGGATCTCCCCTTTCAAGCAAGCCCCTGGTCCCAATGCCCTCTGCAGCACTGTTGCTCAGCCTGCCTTTTCAATGTTTTCTTCTAAATACACCCTTTCAGCTGTCCTGCTGATGCAGGACTTAGTGTATGTCTAGCTGTTTTTTTTTTTTTTACTGTTACAAAGATGTTTATCCTCCTGGACTGACTGGGCAGCTGTCCAGCCCTGTCCCCGGATGCCATGCTACCTTACTGTCCTGCTGGTGGGGGTATTTTCCTCATGGTGGAGTCAGGGAGAGGAGGACTGTTCTCCCCTTGGTGGCTATTTTCCAGAAGTCGCACTCCCATCCGTACCCAGCAGAGTGGCAGGGCAGGCTGTGGCACCTTGGGCAGGGCTTCATGTGGCCTGGTCCCCTTTCATTTCCTCCTCTTTTTCTTCCACTGCCCTGAAACCATGGCTCGGCAGAGAAGTGCAGACATGTGGAGGCACACATGCGATCTGGAACCGTAGCCTCCTACCATCTACCCAGACATCTGTCTGCCCCCCTAGCATCAGCACTACCACCAGGCCTCCACCCGAGCAGGGAAGATGAACCAGCCCTGCCAAAGAGAGGAGAGCTGCCTGCTGGCTGCTCACTGTTTCCCAGCCATCCTCCTCTGCCAGCCCCAGACAAGCCACGCTCGTTCCTGAACACGGGTTGCTGATGTAGTATGAGGTAAAGCACTTTACAGTTCCTCAGCCCTGTAAAGATTTTCTTTGCTTTGAAGAATTTCCTAGTAAATCTAACTAAAAGTGAATCACAGTGCTGCCTAAGCCACTTAACAGCCAAACGATGTGCATGCGAGTGAGGTTTAATGCTGGCTTACATGGTCAAACTGAAATCGGGCTCTAAAATGAGACTGTGGCCTAGTAAACTGTTTCAGATGTGAACTGCGGTTTGTGGTTCTACTAATTCACCTGGTCCACACCATTCGGATTTGGCAAATCAGTCAAACCAAAAGTCTGCCCTTTTCCCCTAAAAGTTTGCCATGGTCCAAAAGAATAAAACACCCAAAGTTTGAATACTCAGAGGAGACGAATGACACAAAGTGATGAACGGCCTTTGGAACTGGTTCACATATGAAGCCATGCTGTTGTGTGTTGGGGTGGGGTCCGGATTCATATATGGGGGCCCCTGCATGGTCCATGTCCAGCGGTGGCACATAGGCTGTGCCACTAGCTCATGTGCCTGCCACTCCCATGGGCCATGCCACCGTCCCAGCCATGTCTTTCCACAGGTCTCGCCTACTGTACTGTCCACACTCGGTTCTGTCAGTGTGGCCAGTTGCTGCTGTATCATGCCTGAGCTGTGCTGTGACCTGTGTCTGCCAATGTGCATCATGCACAGCTACATAATGGCTGCCTCTGCGGGCATTTTGGAGCACCCGCTTCCGCACACATGTTGCCAATGTATCGGCCATTGTGCTTGCGCATGTCTAGGGTGCATGGGGCTGTCTGGGCAGGACCACCTCTTCAAGTGTATGCGTGACACGCTGGTCTATTGGTGCCACCCACATGTGGTGTTATGCACCTATTATGACTGCCACAGATGTATTGGTCATGCGCGTTTTGCAAGTGACTGCCAGTGGCTGATGGGGATTGTGTAGTGTGTACCTATGAGAATAGGCCACTTTATGGGGGTTGTATTTCAAGGACCTGGTGAAAACCAGACCACTGGACATGGGCTGAGCCAGATCAATATAAACTGGACTGTTCTCTAGCTGGACCAGCCAGACTGGGCACAAACTGCATGAATTTTGCCGGTAGTCTGGTTTTCTTCCATTCCTGGGACTGGGTAAAAAACGGACCACTGGAACTGGATTGGACTAGATGGGTAATAGCCAAACTGGACAGACTGGCAAAATCCATGCAGCTTGCGCCTGGTCCAATGGGACCTGTCATTCTGGCTTTTACTGATCTGTTCTGGTCTGGATCTGGCTGTCTGGTTTTCACCTAAACCTGTGTTACATGTGTATATACCCTCCTTAACATGTGCAAGTGCTTGTAATGTAAAATAATTAAATGAAAAAGTAGTCACTGTCCCCAACAGTGCTCGTTGCCTATTAGTAGCCATGAAGCCCATTCCTTTGTTTGCATAATCGAAATGCTGTTCTTAGGGGTTTGGCTGCAGTAGTCACTCAGTGACTCTGCAAAACACAGAGGACGTTGTAGCAGTAAAGCAAATATCTGAATAGTGGCTGTACAAAACATGAGTTGCCTGATCTGAGGATATGATGGTGTCAGCACTCAGCAGTTCTTTAATAGTTATAACAGTAATAATTCAGAAGCATAATCGGATGAAATACTGTCATTTCAATAGAACCACCCACCCTCACCTTTTCAAACATGTTGGGATCTCAGAATGTCAGTAATGGTATGCAAACATGCTGCTTTTACGCAGAAAACCCCTCCCTTCCATTTTATGTCTCACTGGGATGTCAGCAAAACTCCAAACCCTGCTTCAGTTTTGCTGGTGGTGACCCTCCCCCTCTCAGTGATTGCACCCCATGGAATAGTTCTGCTACTGCTGGCCTATCTTTGCTTGCTGGCTGATGCTTTCCAATTCCTCCTCTGCTCCTAGAGTTGATCTGCTCTGTGCTGCCTCTAGCCACCACCCAGACCGAAAGACCTACTCCACCCGGCCACTTGTAGGCCTGCTGCCTGCCCAAACTTCCCTAACCCCGCCCGGCGTCTCCGTGCTCAGGTTGGCTACTTGCTCATGTGGTGTTGTCCTGGACTGCCGACTCCCGCGTACCATCCACCAACAGTCTTCTTTGGCTGTTCTCTCTGTGTCGCTCCTCTCTCTGGCTGGACGACTGGATCACCATCACTCTGTTCTTCAGGTCAGCCTGTCGCTCACTCTCTGTTCCACTGGCCGCACTGTCCTGGACACGATGGAAACCATTGCCTATTTGCCCCCATCAAACACACCAGTACACACGGAATTGCCCTGACGCATGCAGACTCGCATATTGCGCCCAATACAAGCCCTCCTCCTGGCCAACCACAATGCAGCAAGTTAGAATAATGGCACTCTGAACCCAGTGATTTGGGGGGGGCACATACCAAGGGGAAGGGAGGGAGGCAGCAAAGCAAAGGCACCAATTTTAAATAATACCAGCCATGCTGCAAGACTAATTAAACAGTGGGGGTGGGGGCCAGCTGCGGGTGTGCCGTCACAGACAGCAAACGAGATGGCATGCACAAAGAAACCAGGGCAGGGAAAAATGCCTTAAAAAACTGCAGCATATGTGACGAAATATTGCTGGGGCTCAGCCCAGCTCAAAAAATGTTGCTGGGGCCAATGTCCCACGGGCCCATACAACCCAGCACCTATGCATGTTAGATCAGCTTTACTGATTAAAAAAAATGCAGGGCAATTTAAACAGGGAGAGAGTTGATAGGTGGGTGGCTTTCAAGTGTGCAGTTTATCAGACTAGGGGGAAAAGAAGTTGAAAATGATTCATGGAACCACGTCCAGGTGGGAACCTAGGTAGGTGATATTTTACAGAGACGAGGCTAATGTTGATGTTACATTCCATACACACTAGTTCATCTGCTTAATTTCTTATCATTTATCCTACTTTTCAATAAGTTATAGAACTGTCCCGTCGAGGAAGTGCTGTTGAAGCACAGGGAACTGGATGGACTAAGCATCCTAGGGGATACTTTTTTTTTCTGGGGAGGGAGGGTGTCTGACTACACTTTGATACCCCCAGCTGAGAGACTACAATTGTACCTGCAGTAGTATGTGAAGGGGCAGAAGTCGCTGATGCAGCATGTGTGTGTGTCACACCTTGGAACACTGGTTTTGATGCACGCTGGGGGAATATGGGAATAGAAAACACCACAGCCCGAAAGGATGATGCTAAGATACTATCAGGCCTCATACTGCAGCCTGAGCTTCGCTGGATTCAGTTTCCAAAGAGGGTGCTGCCTCAAAGGCCCCACCTTGAGGCGGGGGTAGGGGAGTGGGAATAGGACCTCCTGTTAAGACACTATTAGGGCTGGGAGATTGTTTGATAGAGGCAGATGAAGAGACTCGAAGTAGGAGGTGAACAAAGCGAATAGTTACTCTCCCCACCACTAAAAAGAAAAAAAAAAAGAAGTTATACACTGAAAAGTTTAACAACTATTTGAGACAATAAAGGTAATGCCCTGTTGGGCACAAGAAAAGTAATCTGGTAACCTCAGTAGTCAGGACCCCATCCTTTTCCTTATTTATTTAAACCTTACCCTTTCAAACTGCTTTTATATTCACAATTGATTAAAAACCCTGTACCTTCAAATCAGTGTTAGTTAACATTTTTTTTCCCTGCAATGGGACCGCTGAAAGATCTGACCGAGAGGGCCCAAACTGTAAGAACTGTTCATTCGCTGAACTGTCAATTTTCTAGTACCAGTTTGGTCAATCAGTGTTGCTAGGCAGCCGGTGCTGTGTGATGACAGCTTTGCAAAACTTCTGTCTCTCTGCCCACCTTCAGGCATTCTGTTTGTAATTCGGTTTGAATGGTGAATCATTTTGCAGGCGTCTGCCAGATAAATGTTGTATGAGCGGAAGCAGCAGTAGTACAGAGGAGTTGCTCAGGGCTTAATCATATTGGGGGAGAAGGGTCAAACACAGTAGGCTAGCAGTGTGAATATAATATGAACTGTGAGCATGTCTGCTGAAATAATTATTTTGTATTAGTTCTTACCCTGAGGGTTTTGAAGTTCATGGCATGCTGTATTAAAGCAGAATGACTTGAAGTTCAGTGATAGGAGGAGAGGAGGAAGAAGCTGTGTTAGGTCGACAGCTAAATGCATCACTTTTTTTTTTAATCAACCTAGAGCAAGCACATTAGAGACAGAAATTAGCAGGCCCTGATGTGTATAGTATGGGTGTGTGGAGAGAGTGATTTTACAAATTAGCTGTCTGATGCATGACTCTTATCACCCCTTCACTGATGATAACTAATTACTAGGCTAGCTTTCAAAATGTCTCCAGAATGTGTGTTTTTAAATGTTTCCTCTTATGAAGTGTGTTTATAAAAAAAAAAAAGTGGAGTGGGTATTGGCCCTGGACTGCCCCAAGTGCTGTGGCAGTTTTTTGGTTTTTATTTATTTATACTGATAGGACCATGGGCCAAAAAAAGACCCGTTTTCATGTTTGTGCAGCTATCTGAACTAAAGTATTTGCCTGCTTTCTTTGCTGTAGTATAAAACTGCTATAAGACTTACAAGGAGTGCAGCCTGCCAGCGCAGCAGTAGCTCTGCTGCTTGTGGCGCTGACAACCTGTGTTTGGCGGTAATCTCGTGATGGTGGGGTGGTTGACTCGTGGGAGGAGGATCGAGCGACTGCTGGATTGCTGTCTTCTGGGGAGAGAGGCATGTGGCACCTGGTGCACATCTGGCTCTTGGCGGTGGCTGGGGGCAGGCATCCAGGGATTGCAATGTTGAGGATGGAAGAAGCAGCGGCTGCCAGTGTCCTGTGTGCAGAGCTGTCCAGGTTGCACTGCATGCCTGCCCTCCTGGGAGCACACAAGGAAAAGGGAAAACACTGTCAGGGCAGGATGACAGACCGGCAGACCTGACCCGTTGCAAGCTCTCTACCCAGTGAAATGGCGTGCCTCCCGCCTGATGAGATCCATTTCGTGGATCTCCAGGCTTACTGCCACTGGGGCCAGGGAAAATGGGAGTTGGACATTAAGTTCATGAGATGATGGGGTGTTGGGACTTGGTGGGTTGGTGCCTATAGGGACCCAGCTGGAGCAGAAGAAACTGCATTAACTGGAAAAGACTTCTAAACAATGTACATAATACCAAAAATACTTAGCTAATATATTGCTTCCCCATCTCAGCTTATTTTGATTATAAAGAAGAGACTGGATTTCCAAAACCACCTTCTTACAATGTGGCCACATCCCTACCTTCATATGACGATGCTGAGAGAACCAAGGTTGAAGCTACCATACCTCTAGTTTCCGGAAGGGTGAGTTTAGTTCTGTGTAATTACTATTATTTTGATGATCTATTGTTCAGGAGTTTGATTGCATGTTGGAATGCTGTAGGGATTCCGTTTACTGCCTTGTCATCTTGAGGTTTCTGGATTTTGATATAGCCTCGAATTTAAGGATTGAAAATCACCCCAGTCGAGTTCTTCTGTGAGTAGAACCTAAATGTTGATGGCAGAATAAGGCCTTGCAGCCCATCCAGTTTGCGTAATCCTACCATACCTAGTTTTGGATGTGAGAGCACTAGTGGCTATTTAGTCCTCTGCCCTCTCCCCTTTTCCTGATGGACTCCATGTTTGAGTCCAACTGATTTTGCACTGACAACTTCTCTTGGCAGTTTGTTACAGCTAATTACCCCCCTCTTTCTTGAAGACATAGTTCCTGATGTCTTTCCTAAGTCTGCTGCCACCAGATTCATGGGGTACCCCTGGTGCCTTCGTTTACACTTGGTGTGAACAATTCCCTGCTATTTAAGATGTTTATCCCACAAATAAATTTACCAGGTATTATCCCCTCTCATGTCTTGCCTTCAGTGTGTACATGTTGAGGTCCTCCAGCCTCTCCATTTAGTATTTCTCTTGCTGCCTCTGAATCTTATTGGTTACCCTCCTCTGCACCGCTTCCACCCTGTCACCATTCTATTCCAGAACTTCACACAGTACTCCAGATGAGGTCGAAGCATGGATTTGTGCAGGGGCAGGATCACTTCTATCCTCCTCCTCCTCCTGCTACTGATCACCTTCCTATGCATCCCATTTGCCCCCCAATCTGTATTCTGTTTTTGGGTTCATGGCCCCTGTGTGCATTACCTTATAGTGCTCTGCATTAAATTTCAGCTGCTGTACCTGTGACCATTTTTCAAGTCTTTCCAGATCTTCCCTCATGATTCTTGCACCCTCCTTGCTCTCCACACAGTTCTGTAAATTTTTTTTTTGTTCTCTGTGATGAGGCAGATTTTCCTCTGGGTTCCTTCCTCAAGTGTTATAAATGAAGATGTTTTTTTTTTTAATTCAAAATGTTCTTATTTATTTTATAAAGATAACAACATAAAGCACCAATTACATGGGTAGTCTTCAGAGAACCCAAAGCAATACAATAAATGAAGATGTTAAAGAGGACCAGTCCTCGGACTGATCCATGTGGCACCACACAAATGACCTTCTTGAGTGCTCCACATGGAGGGCAGCCCTCTGGGTTCTCCCACACAACTAATTTCTTACTCATTGTATATTCCTATCCCTGACTTCAAGGTAAAAACATCACTGTTGTCACAAAGGTAGCTGGTGGCTCCCTTGTGCTCCCCACACCATGGACCCTCTCTAGGGTGATCTGAGGGGTTATTGTGGCTAGGAGAGCTATTGAGGGGTTATGCCCCCAAAACGTGAGGGCTGAGTGAATGACAGTGAAGGAGAACAAGCTGTCTATTTATGTATGACACAAGGTTTCATTAATATTCTTAGTAAGCATTAATCCACGACACATCATGGTTCTACTGTAGAATTAATCCTATGCCCGGGGTTCCAACCACCCAGGCATGGATTAATTCTTCAGTAGAACCATGCTGTGGAGTGGATTAATGATTTGTAACATAGCAAGTGCAGAAACAGGGAGCTCTTACTTTGAGTGGGAGCTCTTGCAGCAGGCTATTACTATTAGGACTAACGCCGCAGGCTGTAGGACCCACCAGAAAACTCTTAGCTAGCAGTACTCAGCAGGGTCCGCCGCCGACGTCAGCTCCACCTCAGTTCTTTTCCCACTGCAGACCCGCTCTCAATGGAAACCTTAGTTCGTTTTTAGCAGGTCAGCAAAAGTTTTCAGGTTCATCCTTCAGTTTTTTCGGTAGTTTTTTTCTCCTTTCAACGCATGTCTCCTTCGATGTCTTCCATGGGTCCAAAGAAGACCAAGTGCTCCTGTGGCTGTCAGAGCCCTTCAGAAGACACCCACGAAGCCTGTGTTTTCTGTCTGAGCCCAGACCACGATCTTCAGACCTGCAAAGTTTGCAAGGGCTTTACTAGTAGGACAAGGATCAGGCGTCTGAAGGCCTTAAAAGCCCATCTCCTGGAAAAACAGGTTTACAGTCATGCAGAGCTCTCCTGGGGAGAAAGTGAAACATAGGAAAAAATCACGCCACAAGGACTGTGGTCGGTCCCACCCATGTTCCCACTCTTGTTCCTCGCATAAGAAGGGCTCGGGTGGCTCCCACTGCTCGCACCACTCAAAACACTCAGATGACCGAGGTAAGTCCTTTGTCCCCACCAAGATTCTGGCCACGGCCCTGGCAGGGACTGCTCCGGAGAAGCCGCTTGTAAGGGTGAAGGTCACACTGCTACGCCTCCCTTCTGCATCGGGTGAATCATCCAAGGCCTCCTCTTCAGTGCAAGCTTTGGTCCCGCCGAAGAAGGCTTCAACTTCAGCTTTACCTGGGGCTCCGCAGGTTCCTGCCCTTCTAAGCCAGCTAAACCAGAGCTGGCTCTGGCTAAACCTCCAGTCACAGTACTGGCCCCGGACTCTGGAGCAGATCCTTGGTCAAGACCCCACCAGCCATGGTCCAGTCATCAGTTTGCAGATCTTTGACCCTGGAAGGTGCCTCTTCGAGCACCTTCCGGATCTCCCGGTTTCTCCCATCCCATAGACGGGGACAGCGGCATCCATCTTCAACAAGGAGGAACCGACAGAGCTGTTCCAATTCTGGTGGAGCCAAGTGAAAAGAGATGTGGCCCCAACAAAGCCGGAACCGGCACCAGTGCCTGACCAACCAGACAACCAGGCCCTCGATGGTGACACCTTGGCACCTCCGGCAAAACCCTCACCAGAGCAGTGGCACAAACCGTCTAAGTCCCGCTCTCCCTCGGTGACCAGGTCCGGTCAAGGTCTAAGGACCGTACACTGCACCGTTCCAGGTCCTCTAGCCGTCACCACTCTCTTCATAAAAGCAAGTCCCACAGCTGCCACCAGACCTCCAGCCGCTGTGGGCGCTCCTCTAGCTGTCGCCGGTCCAGGGACAGGCACTGGCCCTTGCTCCGTCGTCGGTCCCTGAGCCAATGCTGGTCGGTCAGTAGCCGATGTTCTAGAGGTAGAATCCCCTCCAGACAGAGGTCAGCTTCTCCCCACCACAGCAGAAGCCGGTCTTCCTCTTCCTTTTCTGACCGCTCCCTGTCAGGGGAAGGAGTCTTTCTGGACAATAAAGAAACCCCCTGTTTGCCTCCTGATGATCCCACATCAATGGATGTCATGAGGCGTATCCAGGCCTCCAGGGGGTGGGAAATGGAGGACCTGGATCCGGAACGCCGGAGGCTAACTAAGTACCTGAGGCAAAAGGAGCCTAAGCCTCTAGTAGTGTCTCCTTTAGTGGATACCTTCCAGGACCTCACGAGGCTTACCTGGAAACATCCAGCCACTACCCCGGCTGTTCCCAAAAAATCGGACAGGTTGTACAGAGCGCCAAGGGAGGAGCCTTTTCTGATGGAACACCCTTAGGTGGACTCGATGGTCATAGCGGCTGCTCATGATAAATCCAAGCAACCGAAGCACCTTAGTCCTCAGCCCCCCAATCAAGAGTCCAGATATTTGAACCAGGTGGGCAAGAAGATATATTCTGTCTCCACCTGTTCTGTAAGGTCCCTGAACTTCTTCACACATATGGTCCAGCACCAGAATGCATTATGGGAGAAGGGACTGGAAGTAGCTAATGCTTTGTCAGATTCAGCTCAGAAGACCATGCTGCTGGAAATTCTTAAATCAGGTTCGGACGTAGGCATACTTATACTGTGTGCCTCGTACGATACTGCAGACACAGCGTCAAGGGCGGCAGCTTCCAGCATCTGCCTGAGGCGCCATGCCTGGCTAAGAGTCTCCGGATTCTTCCAGGACTTGCAGACCAGAATCAAGGATCTTCCATTTTCAGGGTTTCATTTTGTTCGGGGAGGAGACTGAGAAGCTGATTTTTTTGCCTTCAGGAATCTGGAGGAGACTTCAAAAGGAAGGCCACAACTCAGCAGGTCAGGGTTGCTCCCTTTAGAGGCCCAAAGTCATCTCGGCTCTCTCTACCTCCGGATGTCAATGACTCCCTACTGACCCCGGAAGAGGTAGAGGGGAGGCAGTGGAGGTCGCTTCTTCCTCCATTTCGAAGAGTGGAGAAGAATCGCCATTGGGTCTTGGACATTATAAGGAGGGGATATACACTAGAGTTCACACAAATCTCCCCAGAGACGCCAGCAAGGTCCACACGTTACCCTCCTTAACACATCAGGCTCATAGAAGGAGAAATTCAGGCCGTCTTGCAGAAAAGGGCAATAGAACCAGGCCCTCCGGGGCAACAGGGGAGAGGATATTATTCTCACTTCTTCCTGGTCCCAAAGAAGATGCACAATCTTCAGCTCATCCTGGACCTCAGCTCTGTAAACAACCATATAGAATACAGAAGGTTCGGGATGGTGACCCTTTCAGGCATCCTCCATCTGCTGCACTAAGGGGACTGGCTCTGTTACCTGGACATGCAAGATGTGTACATGCACATAGGGGTCTTTCCTCCCCACAGGATGTTTTTGAGGTTCCACTTCCGGGGGAGGCATTATCAGTTCCGGGTCCTACCGTTTGGCCTCTCCTCCACTCCTTGAGTCTTCACCAAGTGCCTGGCAGTGGTAGCTGCGGCTCTAAGGCGCGCAAGGGTCATTATGTCTTCCCTTACCTGAACGACTGGCTTCTGGCAGCCTTGTCAAGGGCACGCCTCTTGTACACGCTTGGAGACACCTATACTTTATTCCGATAGCTGGGGATCACCCTGAATCTACCCAAATCATCCCCAGAGCCCAGCCAATGACTCCCCTTTATAGGGGTGGTCCTGGACACGGTCCAGGGCATGGCTTTCCTCCCGCAAGAGAGGGGAGATCGTCTGCAGGAGGTGGGCCGAGCAGTACTTATGACCCCCCCAGGTCCTCAGGTTTCTGGGGCACATGGCGGCAGCCATTCCAGTAACCCCTTTGGCTTGCCTCCACATGAGGGTCCCGCAATGGATGCTCAGGGTGCAATGGGACCAGAGCTCCGACCAGTCAAGAGGACTCGTTTGGAGGCTAAACCCCTTCAATCTGGAAAAAGGGGTCTCTTTCCGGCAGGAGCCACCAAGCCGGCCCTTAACTATGGACGCGTCCGAACTCAGTTGGGGAGTGCATCTAGGAGACAGCCAGACTCGGGGCGTTTGGTCTCCGGAAGAGCGCATTCTCCACATCAATGTCCCAGAAATGCAAGCAGTCCTCAGCGCCTTACAGGCCTTTCAAGAGGACCTAACGCCAGGTGCTGTCTTTATTCAGACAGACAATACGGTCGTTGTCTTTTATATCAACAAGCAAGGGGGAACACATTCATACCCCCTATGCAGGGAGGCGATGAGAGTCTGGTATTGGGCCCCGGAACATTACATCAGTCTAGTCTAGTGCGTGTTCCAGGAGTCCAGAGTGTCTTGGCAGACAGCCTAAGTTGGTCTTGGTCCAAGGTGCACTAGTGGGAGCTACTCCAGTCAGTAGTGGACTAACTCTTCGACACGTGGGGTCTTGCAGAGCTGGACCTCTTTGAGTCCACACGCAACTCTAAACTGCCAAATTTCTGCTAGCAAGAGCATGTGCCAGGTGCTGTCTGGCTAGACACATTGTCCCTTTGTTGGACAGGGAGGTTCTTCTGTGCCTTCCCTCTCATCCAGAGGGTTCTCTTGAAATTGTAGGCCGAGGGGGCACGTATGATCCTGGTTGCCCCACTATGGCCACAGCAGATTTGGTTCCCACTGTGATGCTTGGCCAGCTGGTTATGATTATTGTATGATATTGGCATTATAAATACATGGTCAGTGTATGCCATTTCAGTGTGTGAGGAATTTGGCTTGTAACTTTAAGTGTCAGTAGCTGAAAACCAGGATGTAATTAAGCAGACCAGAAGGAAAACAGTTAATTGCAACATCCTTCTAAAGAGACAGTTTATGGCCCTCATCACCTGCTGCTGCTTTTGAAGTTAAAACTTAAATGCAATTTTTATTACATCAGGAGAGGACGTCCTTTAGCTGATTCCTGTTGGCTATCTCACACCTAGGTGACGTGTTAAGTTAACTTTATTTTAAGTAGCCTTCTACACATGTAATTACGGTACATGGGGACTTAGTTTCAGGTGCTCCAGTGAAGGGGAGTTTTTGTGAGTGAGCACTTCCTGTGGCTGTAGTAGAAAGTCAGTAAGCTGTTATCACAGGCTTATCTAGTAATAAAAAGGTTTTGCTGCGCCCTTGTACAGTGTCTTCTGGAGTTTTATTTGAACATTGGTAGCAGAGGATGGCTAGCAATTACAGGGTCCTGCCTGCATTTGACGAGAAAGGGGTGTATGAAAGCTGGAAAAATGAAGTTGGAGTATGGCAACGTGTTACCGAACTGGAGAAAAAAAAACAAGCGCTAGCAGTCGTACTTTCGCTCAAGGGTAGAGCGAGGGACATTGGATTGGAAATTTCAGCAGAAGATTTAAACAAAGATACGGAAATGGAGACGTTAATCAGAGCACTTTATGATGTGTTTCTCAAGGAGGAGAAGGATTGGATTTACAATGCATATACTAATTTTGACCGGATTGCTAGAGGCAGCTCAACGTCCATGACGGACTACATTATTGACTTTGAGCAAAGGTACACTGTCATGCGCAAACACAATATGATTCTGCCAGATGCTGTGCTAGCTTTCAAGTTGTTAGATACTTCATTCTTAGATGTGAAGGATAAACAGTTGGCTTTAATTGCCTGTACAAGCCTGACATTTGCATCAATGAAGTCAGCATTAAAGAGGATTTTTTGGCGATAAGACATCTATTGTGCTAGTCATAGAATTCCGTGGGTCAAGATGCAGCGTATTTCACTGAGCAAAAGAAAAAACAGGATAGCATGGCGCGCTATCAAAACGACCACAAGAGGGCGCCATTGCCTGGCAAAAATCTGTTGGATAGATATGGGAGAAGATCAAAATGTGCCATTTGCCAAAGCACTTATCATTGGGCCAAAGACTGCCAGCACAAAAATGAACAAGTGAAGTTAATAGAGGAAAAAACAAATATAGATGAAGTAGAGCAGTGTAACATCACATTGTTATCAAAGGAGTTCGCTACTGATGCAGAAGTATTTATGGTAGAGTCTTTAGGATCTGCAGTCATTGATACTGCGTGTACACGCACAGTCTGTGGAGAAAAATGGCTAGATAGCTATGTAAGTGAACTTAGACAAGATGTAGTACACAAGATGGTGGACATACCAAGTTGCAGAGCTTTCAAATTTGGAGATGGAAGAGTTGTGCATTCTATCAAAAGAGTTAAAATCCCAGCAAAAATAGGTCAGACAAAATGTCACATAGAAACGGAGGTTGTCCCTGCAGATATTCCTTTGTTGTTAAGCAAAACTTCCTTAAAGAAGGCAGGAGCAGTGCTAGACATTAAAAATGACAAAGCGGTGATGTTTAAACAACCAGTCATACTTGAGCTTATTACTTCAGGACATTATTGTGTCAGCATTCTAGACAGACATTACAGAGAGTCCATGTGAAAATGAGATTTTAACAGTGACAGAGAACATGTCCACAGATGAAAAGCACAGAGCTTTGTTAAAACTTCACAAGCAATTTGGACATGCTTCAGTTGATAAGCTTCAGAAATTACTGCGAAGTTCTGGTAATAATGATAAAGAGAGTGTTTCCATTCTACAACAGATAGTGAACAGCTGTGAGACATGCCTGAGATACAGCAAACCCAAGCCCAAGCCTGCTGTTGGGGTACCAGTGGCTTCCAAGTACAATGAAACAGTGGCTGTGGATTTTCATGAGCTAGGACCAAGTGTGTGATATCTTCACATCGAACCTATGGACAACCAAGTGCAACACTCTGAAGATGATGTACTAGTTACAAAGGAAGTATCTTTTGATTATGCAAAACAAGAGCTCAGTAGCTGGAGGAGCAATGGAGTGTTTGACGTAGTCAAAGACAGTGGACAAAAGTGTATTTCTACAAGGTGGGTTTGTACCCTAAAAGAAACCTCGGATGGAATAGTTCCAAAAGCACGTCTGGAGGCCAGAGGTTTTGAGGAACTTGGCAATAAAGAACTTCCAAAAGACTCACCAACGAGCGCCTCAGAGTCCTTAAAATTGCTTCTAACTGTAGTTTGTCAAAAACAATGGAGACTTCATTCCATGGACATTAAATCTGCTTTCCTACAAGGAACAGAGTTGTCTAGAGATATTTACATCAAACCTCCACCTGAAGCTAAAAAGTGTGTCTATGGTCTGGCAGATGCATCTCTGTACTGGTACAACAAAGTTAAAGAAACTATGCTGAATACAGGTGAGAAAATGTCACAAGTGGATCCCGCCATCTTCTACTGGTTAGATCAAGACAGCAATGTAGCTGGAGTGCTTGCCTGCCATATTGATGACTTCATTTGGGGTGGCTCACATAACTTTGCCATAACAGTAATACCACACTTAAGAAATGTCTTTAAGACTGGCCGTGAGAAGCATGACAGCTTTTGTTACGTGGGCATGGAATTCAATACAGTTGATAAAATCGTACAGTTACAACAGCAACACTACATACAAAATCTTCATCCCATCCACATGGATTCCTCAAGAGCGTTACACCGTGATGATCCTCTCACTGAAAGTGAAAAGGATCAACTGAGGTCAAAGACAGGCCAAATTCTCTGGGTTGCTAGACAGAGCAGACCTGATGTCATGTTTGATGCTTGCAACTTGGCGTCTAACACGAAACAAGCCACTGTTCAAACCATACATGAGGCAAACAAAATTGTTCGAAAACTGAAATCAGAACCAAGTGACTTTGAAATTTCAATGTTTGGGAAAAGATGCCTCCTTAAAATTGGTAGTTTTTAGTGATGCATCACTAGGCAACCTCCCGGATGGGGGTACTCAGGGTGGTCACCTGATTATCTTAATGTGTGAGAAGGACGCTTTTCACCACTTTCCTGGCAGTCAAAAAAGGATAAGAGTAGTAGTCCGGAGCACGCTTACTGGGAAACCCTTGCTTTGGCTGAGGGAATTGACAATGCCATCTTTCTGGCAGTGCTGTACTCAGAGCTCACTACTGGTGGTACCAAACACATCTTACCTGTGACATGTGTTGTGGACAATCATTCACTAGTTGATGCTATCAATTCGACCAAGTTGGTTTCAGAGAAAAGGCTTCATCTTGAAATCGGTGGCATTAAAGAACTTATCCAGGCCAAGAGGGTCCAGCGTGTTCTCTGGTCTACCACGAAGGAGCAACTGGCTGACTGCTTGACAAAAAAGGGAGCATCGGCTCTTGTGCTTCTAAAAGCACTCAGTAAAGGGACTTAGTTTCAGGTGCTCCAGTAAGGGGGAGTTTTTGTGAGTGAGCACTTCCTGTGGCTGTAGTGGAAGGTCTGTAAGCTGTTATCACTGGCCTATCTAGTAATAAAAAAAGGTCTTTGCTGCGCCCCTGTACAGTGTCTTCTGGAGTTTTATTTGAACATGACGGACTGCAGGGCTGTAAACCTCAAAGGAACTGGTTGATTAAAGACTCATAATTTGGGAAATGGGTTTTTGCTGATGGTCACATTATTTAAAATACTTCCTGGTAGGAAATCATGTTTGTAATTTTATATTCAAAAAGGAGGAGCTAGATGAGTCACAGAATGGGTATGGAGACACAGTTTAAACTGATAATTGTGTCTGAAATGTAGGTCATATCTTTTTGGGCTCTTAAGAAACACATCTCTCTAATTTAAAGACACTTACAGAGGTAATGCATTAGATAGAAAATATCTAAATGTATTGTGGTAGGAGTTTGTTCTGTAGTTTTTCTTTTTTTTCTTTTATTTGATTGTGATGTTCTTTGATATTTGTTCTGTATTTCATCTTACTGTTTTTATCCATTTTTAGTAAACATTTTCTTAGGATACTGCCTGGGTCTCCTCAGTCATTTTTTGCATGTTATTGCTGAACAGATATTAAGTTTAACAACTGTTCAATGGCTTGATGGTGTTACTAAACTTGGTAAAAGGTAAGAATATACCTAAGGTCTCTTATACAGTTTTAAGGATTCATTTTGGACACCTGGTTAGATGCCCTTAGGCGAAAGATAGATTGCATCCCCCCGAAGAGAATATTATCTGAGCCTGTACATTTGGGTACACTAGCATAAGGTTCACAGGTTGAATCCCCCCAGAACTTGAGACTAAAGGTGATTTGGACCCAAAAGCAGACAGGAGGGTTACCCTGTCGGTTACTTGTTCACACTATTGTGCTCTGAGATTGGCACTGTGGGAGCAGAGGGCCTGACCTGCGGAGTGCATTTGTGACAAAAAGTACTTCAGCAGCTAACGTTGGAACCTCCAATTCTGCTGCCATGGAGCTCACAGTTACTGTCTCAAGACCATGGCAAACTGGTCCATTTGGATCTCAAGTCCCTACACTTTCATGTATGGCTCCTGCAGACATAGTAAAGTCTTGGTATGGGGTCTCCCAAGAGGTGGCGGACATTCTCATGTCAGCGAGAAAGCCCTCTACTAGGTCCACTTACTCTGTGAAGTGGAAATGTTTTTGCCTTTGGGCGTCGTCCCGTCACCTAGACCCGCTTACCTGCCCAGTGAACTCAACCTTACAGTATCTCCTCTCCTTGTTAAATCAAGGCTTGAGCTACTCCTCCATCAAAGTGCACTTGTCAGCAATTTCTGCCTATCACGTGTTGGTGGAGGGCAAAACCTTAGCCCCACTGGACGTGTCCCGTACTTTCCTAAGGGGAATTCTGCATAAAGTCTCCTATCAGGGATCCAATCCCCGGGATCTCCTCTTTGTGCTGAAGAAGCTTACCCTTCCCCCTTTTGAACCTGCAGCAGATTGTGAGCTGCTTTATATTTCCTGGAAGGTATCGTTTTTTTGTTTGCTGTGAATTCAGCTCGAAGAGTTTTTGAGCTTCAGGCCCTGATGTGTAAGGAGCCTTATTTAGTTTTTCACAGGCAAAGAGTTTCCCTTAGAACAAATCTTAAGTTTCTTCCCAAAATGGTTTCAAAGTTAACTCTGAATCAGTCCGTTAACTTTCCATTTTCTCACCCTAATCCTTTCAACAGAGGGGAAGCTCTTCTGCACACCTTGGATGCCCACAGGGCACTGAGGTATTATCTGAAGCGTACGGCTTCTCATCGCAAATCGGAGCAACTTTTTGTGGCCTTTTTGCCTCAACACCTGGGCAAACCGGTGTCTAAACATACTATTTTGAGGTGGTTGGTCCACTGTATAGTGTATTGGTACAACAAATACAACAAGCCTCTTCCAGGTACCGTCAGAGGTCATTCTACCAGAAGAGTGGCTATTTCCTTTACCTCTTTGAAAAATGTTTCATAGGAGACATTTGTGCAGCAGCTACTTGGAGTTCAGTGCACACCTTTGTCAGGCACTACAGCCTGGACATTGTCGCCAGGCGTAGGGCCTGGTTCTGCCTAGCCGTCCTCCAGGGATTGCTCTCCTAAGGAACTTACCTTTTTTATTTTTTTGTCTATATAGGTTGTGCTGTCTTGTCATCCTCCTCCCGGGGCGTATCACCTCCTTTGCGTAGAACTGCTTGGAACTCAGTCCTAATAGTAATAGCCTGCTGCAAGAGCTCCCACTCGAAGTAAGATAGTACAGTTACGTAAGAACCTACCGTAACAGATCTTCGAGAGGAGCTCTTGCAGCAGGCGCTGCTTTCCCACTCTTCTTCCCCCTGGAGAGTTTTAGCATCAGGTAGGCGTGCTTCTCCTGGTCTGCCTGTCAGAGCTTGTTCACAGGTCTTAGGCGAGTGAACTGAGGTGGCGCTAGGGACCACCCCCTTTTATACCATGGCTGACGGGGTGGAGCCAATGTCGGGGGTGGGCTCTGCTGGGTACTGCTAGCTAAGAGTTTCCGGTGGGTCCTACAGGCTGTGGTGTTAGTCCTAATAGTAATAACCTGCTGCAAGAGCTCCTCTTAAAGCTCTACTGTTACGGTAAGTTCTTACATAACTGTACTTTATGCTTGATAAGAGATTGTAACGTGACATCCTATATTAGCAAGTGCAATAAAACACTGACACAGACACAAGTAGTTGGGACATTGAATTCTGTATTGTGCTGAAAGAAAAAATTACTCACCTTAGTAATGTTGTTTCTTCTAATGGAGTCTTGCTGTATTCTGACTATTGCAGTGATCTCCAACCTTTGAACTGACCCGGAGAACAAAGAGTTAACTTTCCATGCAAGGCATGTAACGCTGCGCTCGAGCTCGGTTGAAGCCTCTGTCTGCTGTTGTTTGAACCCCAACCATCAGATTCTTTACGAGCTAGACTCACTGGGTGTTCTGTGTGGAAACTGTAAACTCACACTAGCCAACCGGCAACTAAATTTGATGAAAAGGGTTTTTTTCGGTTTCAAAGCAAAGACTCAAGTCAGGAAACCCAAAAAACAAAACACAACACACACCCAAAATAAAGGAGGGTGAGAAAAAGGGGCACCTCTAGGTGCCAACACTGCTTCTGCCCACCCACATCCCAAAAAACAGGTTCGGGGTCAGAATACAGCAAGACTCCATTAGAAGAAACAACATTACTAAGGTGAGTAATTTTTTCTTCAAACAACATGAAGTCTTGCTGTATTCTGACTATTGCAGACTACCAAGCAGTACCTCCATGGAAGAGGACAGAACCTACTTTGGGAATAGGCTCTGAAGTACTGTAGTGTTGAAACCAAGCATCACTCCTAGCCTGGATATCCAGAGAGTAATGCTTGGTGAAAGTATGGACTGTTTTCCAGGTGGCTGCTTGACAAATTTCTAAGATAGGAATATCCCTGGCAGCAGCCAGGGAAGCAGCTGTACCTCTAGTAGAGTGAGCCCTCAGGCCTGAGGGTGGGATTCTACCCAATTTTTCCTAGCAGAATTGTATACAAGAGACAATCCTAGATCTTTTAGTGGCAGGTTTGCCCTTACCGACCTCTCCATAAGTGAGGAACAACTGGAGGGACTCAAACCTGTGACCCTTGGTGGGATCTATGTAGTAGCTAAGGGCCCTTTTTACGTCCAGACTGTGCAGCCTCCTCTCTCCAGAGGAGGAATGGTCAAGTGAAGAAAACAGGGAGAGAGACAGACTGATTAAGGTGGAAATCTGAAACCACCTTAGGCAAAAACTTCCTGTTAGTTCTTAGGACCACTTTATCTCTATGGAAAGAGATGAAATCAGTCTCTACTGACAGGGCTTGCAATTCACTGATGCACCTGGCAGAGGTAATGGCTACCAAAAACACAGTTTTCCAAGTCAAGTACTTAAGCTTTGCAGAGGACAAAGGCTCAAAAGGGGGTTGCATAAGCTGAGCAATGCAAACATTAAGGTCCCAAGCAGGAGCAGGGTCCCTGAAGGGAGGATTGGTGTGCAACAGTCCCTTGAAGAATTTGCAAAATATAGGATGGGCTGAAAGAGGAGAGGGCTTGCCTGCTGACAGAAAAGCAGAAACAGCTGCTAAATGTACTTTGAGTGTAGCTGGTCTGAGTCCCAAGCCATTGAGAGGAACCATATAGTCCAGAACTGTAGGCAACCCAGCAGATTCTGGAGAAACATGCTTACCAGAGCACCAAATAGTGAACCTTTTCTATTTGGAGTTGTAAGTCTTTCTGGTGGAAGGCTTTCGAGAAGCCTTTAGAATATCCAGAACACCTTGAGAGAGGTGCAGATCAGCAAACTCTAACTCTTCAAGAGCTAGGCCTTGAGATTGAGAGATTTGAGATTCGGATACCAAACCCTCCCCTGAGAGGATGTCAACAGGTTGTAATTCCTGGGAAGAGACAGGGGAAGGTGGACTGCTAAGGACAGCAGCAGTGGGTACCAGGGTTGTCTGGCCCAGTCTGGAGCGATCAGAATCACTTTGCAGGGTTGAGACCTGATCTTGACTAGCACCTTGAACAGGAGAGGGAAGGAGGGGAAAGCATACAGGAACTTCCCTTCCCAGTTGAGAACCAGAGCATCCAGGGGGACTGAGCCCAATAGTGGGGGTCTGCAGCAAAAGAGAGGAAGTTGGTGATTGTCTGGGACTGCAAAAAGATCTATCTGTGGAGTGCCCCATCTGGAGAAAATCACCTTCAAAATTAGGGGATCTAGGGACCATTCGTGGTGGCCCTGAGATATCCTGCTGAGAGCATCTGCCAGGACATTGTCCTTCCCTGGGAGGTGAACTGCTGTCAGAGAACTTTGCAGGGAATAGGCCAGAGACCACAACTTCATTGCTTCTGTGCACAAGGCCATAGACAGAGTGCCCCCTTGCTTGTTGATGTACCACATTGTGGTGGTATTGTCTGTTCTGATCTGGACTACTTTGTTCTGAACAGACTTGGAAAAAGCTTGTAGTGCCAGAAACACTGCTCTGAGTTACAAGAGATTGATGTGAAGCAGAGATTCTTGAGGTGACCACAGCCCTTGGGTGGTAAGATCCCCCAAGTAGGCTCCCCAGCCCAAGAGGGAGGCGTCTGTGGTGAGGATTAGAGAATAAGACTGAGTGACAAAAGGAACTCCTTGCCTTAAATTGTCCTGATCCTGCCACCATTGCAAAGCCTGGATCAGGGTTCGAGTCACTGGTACTAGTTTGGTCAGGGGAATCCTTTCTCTGGGACCAGAAGGTTCTCAAGTGGAACTGAATGTCCCTCATCTGAAATCTTGCCCCCTGGACCACTGCTGTAGAGGCTGCCATGTGGCCCAGGAGCTGCAAGAAGTGCCTTGCTGGTCGAGACACCTGAAGGGTGAAAGAAGAGGCCAGTTCTATTAGTGTCCTTGTCCTGTCCAGGGGAAGGAAGGCCTTTGCTGTTATTGTATCCAGCTCCACCCCTATAAAGGTGAGGAGCTGCACTGGCTCTGGAACTGACTTTGGAAGGTTTAGGAGGAATGCTAAGGAAGTGAGCAGTTGCTGAGTTATCTGAAGATGTGACTTGACTTGGTCTGGAGACTGACCCACTATGAGCCAGTTGTCCAGGTATGGAAAGGTGGAGATCTTTTTTTCTCCTTAGGAAACCATCCACTACTGCCAGGCACTTTGTGAACACCCTTGGGGCTGATGTTAGACCAAAGGGCATTGCTCTGAATTGATAGTGGCCTGAGGGCATCTCAAACCTGAGGTACTTTCTGTGGGAGCACCTGATGGGAATGTGAAAATAGGCATCCTTGAGGTCCAGGGAGGCTAGCCAGTCCCCTGGCCTTAGAGAGGGCAGAATTATTCCCAGAGTCACCATTTTGAACTTTGGCTTTAAAAGGTGCTTGTTTAGATATCTCAGATCCAGGATGGGCCGCCATTCTCCTGTCTTTTTGGGGGTTAGGAAGAACCTGGAGTACAATCCTTTGCCCCTGTGTAGGGTAGGAACCCTTTCTATGGCTCTGAGAGCCAAGAAGGAAGAAACCTCTGCCTCTAGGGCAAGGGCCTCTGAAGGATTTGCAGGTGGAAAGCATCTGGTTCTCATCTTGGGAAATTTTTTGAAGCTGAGAACCAGTCCCTGGCTTACTACTTCCCAGACCCACTTGTCTGATGTTAAAGACTTCCAGTCCTGGACAAAGTAAGCCAGGCTGCCCCCTTCAGGTAGTGGAGAATTGGCCCGGGCAGACCCATCAGGGTGTCTGCTTGGCAGGGGCTTTAGGCTGAGGGGTGGAAGCAGGCCTGCTCATACCCCGTCTGCCTCTCCCTCTAAAGAAACCCTCTGAGCAAAAGCAGAAGAGGAGGCCTGGGCTTGGTAAAAAGGCCTATGAAAGGGCCTGCCCCTGCCCCTGGAATGCTGCCTCTGAGGAGTGGCTTGCCTTTCTTTGGCCTGAGCACTCCTGTAGGTGGTCCTGTACTCGTCCATTTTCTTCATGTAGTTCTCTGTCTGCTCCCCAAACAGAGAATTACCAATGACAGGAAAATCCATGGCCTTAGCCTGGGTACCCTGTGACAGGCTAGTACATCTGAGCCAAGCCATCCTCCGAAGGGCCACAGATGTAGCCATGACTCTAGATGAAACATCATTGGAGTCCACAGCAGCATGAAATTGCACCTTGGATGCCTCAATCCCATCCGTAGCCACCTGCTCCAGCTCCTTGGCTAGCTGGTCAGGGGCCTGTTTAGCTAGAGCCATCACAGTGTCCCACCTGGACTTCTGGTATCTAGCTGTGTAAGCTATATAGTTAGCCTGCCTGAGTCCCAAGGATGCTGCCATGTACTGTTTCTTTGCCATGGCATCAATCCTCCTGGAGTCCTTATCTGGGGGGTGTGAAGCCAAGGGAATATTTGCCTTATCACAGGCAGCAGCCTGCACTTACCCCAACATGGCTGCATTGCTGGGAAAGGAACTCTGTGTCTGAACCTGAAAGAGTATACCTCTTGTCCATTCTTCTGTCCACAGGAGGTATGGAATTAGGAGTTTTTAGAATTTTAAATGTTTGTTTCCCAAAAGACTTATGGAGGGGAATAGACAATCTCCTAGACTGTGGGATGTCCATCATCTCAACAAAATCAGGCTCCTCCTGATCCTCTACTGCTTCTTAAATAGGAAGCTGGAGGGTTTCAGCCACTTTTTTGAAAAACATAAAGTGGGAAGGGGACTCAGAAAGCCTAGGAGGAGAAATATCTGAAGGTCTGTCTGGGGAGATGTCCGGGTCAATAGGCACATCCAGACTTTCATAATCACCATCATCATCATTATCTTCATACTCTCCCTCCTCCTCCTCCTGTTCATAAAAATCTTCTGAAGTGTAATCTGGAACCGGGGGAACCGACCGAGCCCCTGACCGATGGTGCCGGTTCGGCCAGAACCGAGGTTAGCGATTGAACTGTCCTTATCGCTTTGGCTATCTCATCAGCGGTCGGAGAAAAAACTTGTGGATACGAACCGGATGATTTACCCCTTCTTTTTCTTTTAACCGGAACCAACTGCTCAGAATCGGTTCTCCTTTTGCCCGAAGAAGTTTCACCCTGGTCAGAGTGCACTCCTTCTAGTTTGGTCGGAACCGAACCAGGCTGGCCATCCGGGTCAGCGGACTTCTCGGCCTCCCTTTCCCTCAGCCTACCTACTCTCTTATCCAGGGTAGCTTTGGGAAAACTTTTACAAATTTGGCAGTCTGAATTGAGGTAGTCAAACCCCAGACAATAAACACAGGTGGTGTGGGGATCAGCCTTAGCAAAGGCTTCCCCACACACACTACAGTGTTGAAACCCAGTGGGCCCGTTTTTTTTTGGGGGGGTTTCTCAGACATGGCCAGTCCTAACTAAAACTTACCCTTTTTTCGGCAATCCGCCAGGCAAGACTCCCCTATCGGTTCCCAACTGTGTTACGGGTCTTGGAAAAAACCGTAATGAAATCCGTCTTTTTAGAACCGATACAGACCGGTTACCACACTCTAATAAAGACAGAAGTGTTTTTTTTTTTTTACACAAACCTGATTGGTTCAAACCGAACCGATCCAATGTTTACAAGTTCCACACAGAAAACTAATATAGAAAAACCTATCTAGTACTCACGGTACTACAGACAGAGACTTAAACCGACAGGTTAGAAGCAGAAATTCGGTTGAAACCGAGTGGAAAAAAAAACGGCACTTGAACCGAGCGAAGGAGAAATCTCCGGAGCGACTGTGCAGTGAGGCGGAGTAAAGAATCTGACGGTTGGGGTTCAAACAACAGCAGACAAATGCTTCAACCGAGCTCGAGCTCAGCATTCCATGCCTTGCATGGAAAGTTAATTCTTTGTTCTCCGGGGCAGTTCAAAGGTTGGAGATCACTGCAATAGTCAGAATACAGCAAGACTTCATGTTGTTTGAAAGGCTGGTTTTCCTTTTAATATTGTGAGTACAAAGGTGAACAGTGATTCAATTACTGATTACATGCAGATGTGATAAGCATTTCAGAATATGTGTTGATTTTGGCTGGCTGACTTTTGTGAAATATGGAATCATCTCAATTTTTCTGCTGTGTTTGCTGTTTGGGATTTGGCTGCTGTGCATGATGGGAAATGTATATATAGACATGCACAGCAGATTTGAGTTTAGATGGTGAATGACAGAATTACAAGAGCAAGCATGATCTATTAGAAATTAAACCGTGGTCAGGTGGTGTCTTTCCACCAATGTGTTTGCTGCTTTACTTGCTAATATAGGATGCCATGTTACAAACAGAGTTGCTGCATCATCGAGCCATCTCCAGATTTTGACGCCGTGTTACTGCTTCTCCATCCCAGTTCTGATTTTCACCCAATACAGTTTGGAAACCGGTAAGCCCCTTCCATTTATTATTACCGGTGGCGCCGGGTCCTTTTCTGTGAATAATTTTTTTTTTTTTTCACATCATGTCTGGTTCAGGGGCTAAGAGAAAATCCATTGCGGTTCATGCCCCCATGCGTCGGTGCCCCTGTGGCCGGCATTTTTCCGTGATGGACTGACATGATGTTTGCCTGCGTTTCCTGGGTCCCAATCATGATATAGACAGCTGCGATGCCTGTTTCTCTGTGGACCGCCGTGTTCTTGAGATCCGTGCATTTAAAGTCGGCAGGACCCTGTCGACTTTCTGAGGATGGCGTCATTCTAGGGATATCATGGCAAGATCTCTTGACCCTGCTCTGGGTCCCCTCCCGCATCCATAGGGCCTGGTGAGGAGGCAGCCTCCTCGGATTCCAGCCTTGCCATCGAGATTTCTTCCATGGTGCCGGAGGAGCTGCTCAGTTCCTTGTGGAGCCGGGTTGAGAGGTGCAGGCTCCCCCAGTGTTGTGGCTGCTTTGGTTCCCGGCGCCAGTCGCGCTGCCAGTGATCGAGGCGACACCGCTGTTCACGATGCCGCTGGTAAGAGAGCTGCCGGGGTTGCTAGTCTGGCAGTATATGATTGCCTCCTCTTCAGAGGCGGATGACTCGTTGGCCAATCCAGACTGGCGCCCCAACTCCTTGGAGTCTGGGAGCCCTCCTGGACGTGGCACCAGGCAGCCCAGTGTTCGCCTGCCAGACTGCCTGGAGTCTGTGGCCCCTGCAGCTCCCCACGTCAGCGGGTTTTGGGGTGCTGTGGTGGGTAGCAGTCTCGAGGGGCCTGGGGCAGCTGCCATTTCTGGTGCTGCCATTGCCTCCTTGGTGGGGATGGGGACCTCCTCTTCTGTGGCCTCCCTTGGGGGGCTTGCGAAATTGGGGGACCCATTGGCACTGAGTTCGAGGAAGAGGGCTGCCTCAGAGTCCGAGGGGTTGAGGGGCCGAGGTGAGGTGCAGAGGCCTTCTTCCACTACTCTGTGGGGAGTGCGGAGGAGCCGAAATGGAGCTTGCAAGGTACGAAGCAAGGGCATCATACAACACCAGCGAGGTGGGCTCCAGACTGGCAGGGACAGCGATCTGCATCAGGCAGACGGCATGGCTTCGCCTGTCTAGATTGTCACCCATTGTGCGGTGTAGGGTGATTTTCTTTAACTTTCTGGGAGACCCGTCTTTTCTCCCGCAGGGTGCGAGGGAATCTTTAAGGGTGTCTTCCGTCCCCCTGGACACAGGGGACACCACCTCTGCCTGACCATCCTTATGCTATATTGATCTAGTATGGCAATAGGGTCTCCCCCACAGGAGACTGAGGGAATCTGTTGCCTCAGGGCAGTGCTAGGTCCCCTCTGGAGGGCTTGGTACTCACCCAGTAGTAATGAATGGTGACGATTGACAAGGGGAAGATATGAAAATTATGTACCTACTGTAATTCTTGATCTTCTCTTGTATTTTCACCATTCATTACTGATTCCTGCCCATCTTTCTCTCTTGGGCCTCAGCTCTTGGGTGCCACCTCCACCCTGCTCTCCTCCCCAACTCTTCGAGGCCAGTTTGGGGCCGAGTCCCCCTGGTTCCTCAGGACCCTCTGTTTCCTTCTCTAAAACTCACAGAGCGCCCAACCTAGGAGGGTGGCGAGTAGGGTCTTCGTCCTGGACTCGGATCGAACTCTCTGGGATTCTCAGTGGGGTGCACTGTGGTATCCTCCCTAACCTAACACGGGATATTCCATTTTGTTTTCCTCTTCTTGAAGTAGGGCCTGTCAGTGCATCTCATGATAGAACCTGTAAAGATTTTCCTCCCCCTTTCTCTTTCTCACTTCCCCTCTACCTTAGAGGTCATTCTGGACAGAGTCCTCTCCTGTTTAAGGGCCCCCCCCCAACTAAGCCGTCAGGTGTTAAACTGTAGAGGGCCATGTTCCAGGACTTTCATCCCAAATGTGGGTTTTTTTGGGGGGGGTGCTGGTTCCGCCATGTTTTATATTCTCCAAGACCATTTCAAATTCTCTGGTTCTGGACCTCCATCCAGTGGTCCCTGAAGTTGACGGGATCCTTGCACCTGTGTCTTCATACCTTTCAGGTTTTTGAGGCTAATAAGCCAATGGTCTTCCAACTCGGCGTGGCTGAGGGCCCCCCCGTCTTCCCCTACGTATGCTATATATTTCTCTTTTCTCTTTCTCTCCTCCTTTCTCCTTTTTCCTGTGCTGCTGCCCAAGGGTTGGGGCTCTATGGCCTCTTAGGGTAAAAAGTCCTATCCTTCTGTCCTCTGGTCAGCTTCTTCAGTTTATATCCTTTTCTTTCCCTATCCCTCAGCTCTCTTGCCTCACCTTGGTTTTCTCTATCCCCCTTTGTTTCATCGTCTCCCGCAGAACAGAACTCAGGTGGAGGAGTTAGTGGCACCTAACGGCCAACCCTCGTGCGCCACTCAGTGCGTCGGCATAGATTAATTCTACAGTAGAATCATGCAATGTTGTGGATTAATGCTTACCTAGTTTCTCTTTCCTATACTTGTACTGTGCAGCATGTAGATTGTTTTTGCATGAGGTGTACTTTGTTTATTTGCTTAATTTTGTTCTAGTTATAGCTTAATTTTTATTACTAACTCCCTCTCTCCTTTTGTTGCAATCCCCTATTCCTGTCCACCTGGATCATACTTGGAAATGAGCCTTGACTTCGTTTGCCTTACTGTTGACCAGTTTTTAATAAATTAGGAAATAAATACATACGTTATATAAACTTTGTTTTTGGCAACAAATAATGTTCTATCATTTTCTGACCAGTCATCTCAAAAATTGACAACGTTTGAAGAGTTATAGACAGAATATTGTAGCAGTAGCAGTAGTAGTAGTAGCAGCAATAGTAGTAAAAATCTTTATACATGATTTGATGGTACATCACACCATTAGGGCCAAAAGGTCCTATTTACAATATGGTCCTATGCAAGATAAAAGAATTCAAGATATAAAACATATTGCTAGGTTTAACATCTTGAAAGTTTTACTTTGTCTAGTCCAGAGGTTCTTAAGCCCCACATTCTGGTGGTCTGAAATGGCCTCAGTATGTGGCTACTAGAACTTACTGGTGGCCTCATCCCTTATTTATTCATTCACCTCTGACCTCCCCTGATATATGCCAAGCCCCCTGATATTTCACTTGTCTTGTTTTATACTTGTAGGCAGAAATGTCTGTTTTCACGATCAACAAGTTGATAAATAAATCACAGCAGTACAAATTAAAAACTTGTATACTACACATACAATAGCTTCCTAATATAGCACACATTACAAACATTCCTTTTATGGAGCCATTCCTTAGAAAGACACTATCAGCAGTTCTGTAGCTTTGCTAAGTGCAGTATTATAAGTTGTCCATCAGGTAGTAGCAGTATTATAAAATGCATACTTGCCCCAGGATTCTCAGATAAATGTGATTTATTAATTTTTTGGGGGTGGGGGTCAAAAGTGAAAAAGAGAGCAATCCACTCTGAAACTATCGCTTGATGTTCCTGCACGTCCCTGAAAGTTAATGCTGCGCTGTGCCGTGGGTAAACTTGTTCATGTACGAGTTTGAAAAAAATTGTAGCATGTGAGTAAAATAATGTGCCCCAATGCAACTGACGTTTGTGTTTTCAAAAAAGTGTATTTTTTGCTAAAATGCGCACTGTAACCCTCTAAATTTAAATCCTTTAATTACCTTGGCGTCTGGCTTGACAGGCACCTTGGCACGTAGATGCTATTCATAAAAAAACTCCTCTGCATGTTTCATGCTCTTTATAGGAACAAAAGAGGTATCCCTTTACCTGATCGCTGAGAAATCATTTCAAAGATGATACTACCCAGCTTTGATTATGGTAACATAGATTACGGTGCTGCACCCAAGTCCACTTTGGCCAGACTGGATCCCCTCTTCCACTCTTTTTGTTGGTTTGCCTTGGCCTGTTCTTCCCATACTCTCCACTGTTCTCTGTACTCTGATCTCTCCCTGCCCTCCATGGTAGATTACCGCCTAACCCACTGTGCCTCCTTCATCTCTAGATTCTGGCTGTCCTCCCTCCCCCTTATCTTAGTTTTCTTCTATCCTCAATGCCTCCTTCCTCTTACACTCTCCATAACTCAAGCTATCACTCCCTAATGCTCCCTTGTGGGACAGAATGCCATCTCTTACCACTTTTCTAAAATCTGGAACTCTCTTCCCCTTGCAATTCACTCTGCATCCTCCAAACGCACTCTTTCCTTGTTACTCCAAGCCCATACATCTCCCACCTGCAATTGCCCTTAGTCTAATATCTTGCCCCCTTTCTCTTTCCCCCTCCTCGGCCAGTCCCTAAGCTACTATAACTGCTACTACTACAGCTAAATGTTTCAACTGCCACGCTTTTCCTTTTCCCTTTTTTCCCCTCCTTCCACTACCTTTCTCCCTTCATCCCTTTTCCTCCCTATCTCCCCCAATTCCCCATCCCTACTACCTCCAAACTATTAACACTTTTTCATCCTCTCACTCCTCCCCCTCCCAACCCCTCCTCTTTTCTCCTCCTTACCTATCTTTCTTGTTTAGCAATTTGCCATTTACATTACTGTATATACTGTATGTAGCTGTGCCTTTTGCTTATCAGATTACTGCGCTTTGCTTATACTGTATATTTATTCTCACTCCCGTTCCTCCAGGACACATCTGGAAACTAGCTTTCTGGCTCAGTATGTATTTCCTGGTAAATCTCTTTAAATAAATAAATAACTAAATAAATAAATTCACTCTCTGAAAAATGAAGCCATGGCTCTGGTCACATGCATTTGCATTAGCATTAATGTGCATGCCCAGAATACCGGCTTTATTTTTCAAAGGTTGAATTTAGAGGGCTAAAGCATTCATTTTTGCAAGAGAGAAACTTTTTCAAAACCAGGAAAGCCACTAGTACTGGGCACATTACTTTTAAATTTTTTTTACAAACTCATACATGAACAAGTTTACCCACAGCACAGTGTGGCATTACCTTTCGGGATGTACAGGATTATCGGCCTACAGATTTCAGACTGGATCACTCTCATTTTTACTTTCTCCCCCAAAATAAATAGATTGCATTTATCTGCAAATCCTGGGGCAAGTATGCATTTTATAATACTGCAGTACTATGTACTACTACTGCCTAATGGGCAGCGTATATACTGCATTTAGTAAAGCTACAGAAACACTGAGAGTGTCGCTTTAAGTCCTATTTAAAAGTTAAGTTCTGTTCTAGTGCCATAAGGTATTGGGCACTTTATGGCAGCATGAGCTGATGCACGATAACATTTTAATTTAAAAGTGCCTCCGTTTAGTAGTGGAAGGGATCGTAACCGAAGCCGAACCCATGGCCATCCGATCCCTTCCAACTTTCTGGTGCCTCTGCTTCACCCCACTCTGCCCCTGCGCTCTTGAGATTTTGTGATGTGTGAGCAGGAAGAGCGCGGGGCGAGCCCTGTACAAGTTTATGGGGACTGTTTTAAATGCCATTTTTTAGTAGCTTTAAGCACTCCTAGAGGAAAATTAAAGCTATTGCTCAACTAGTAGTGGCCCTATTAGTTGAGCAGTGGCTTTAATTTTCCTCTGTGAGTGCTTAAAGTTACTAAAAATGGCATTTAAAACAGTCCCCATAGACTTATATGTGGCTCTCCCCCGCGCTGTCCCTGTTCACACATCACAAAATCTCAGAGTGTGAGGGCGGAGCGAGGCAGAGGCACCAGGAAACTGGAAGGGATTGGCTGGCCGTGGGTTTGGCACCAATTATGATCCCTTCCCTTTATCATGCATAAGCTCACAACAATATAAGGTATTGGGCTATGAAGCCCAGTACCCTTTATCTGAAATTTCCTCTAAACTTGTGTATGATGGAACAGTTTACAGTTTCACAGGAAAGTGAATTATGAAACGTGGGAGCTCTGTGTAGTACAGATCTTCAGCTAGATGATTTTTTTTTTGAAATTGTAATTTTTTTATTGTCTTTTCTTAGACAAAAACACAATTAAAAACACACACACACAGGTTCTACTTGTTAAGAAAAACAGCTTCTCCAGTAAATAGATTGATGTGATTATGCAAATGAACGTAATGAAATCAGTGTGAATTTTACCATGGAGCTATACATTTTGAGGCATAATGACCTGTATAACAAAGCTAGAACTATCTTAAGTAGGACAATGATGAAATGTCCAACAACATTGTTAAGTTCTAAGTTTTTAACATAAGCTTAATAATCAGCATAAAAATTAAGGCCTACCCACCTCCCTTCCCACCCTCTCCCCCCTCCCCAATTCAGCAGGGATAAGGAGATCCGAGTCTACTGTGTAGTGGTTAGGAGATTGATTTGCTTAGAAAAGAAATAGTTCTGCCTGTACTATTATCAGATGTCTTCAAATCAAACCTCTTTACATCCCTTTATAGTTTACAGGGGCCATAGCCGAGGTTATACTTAGATCTGTGTTTCCTAGCTATGAACAAAGAGGGATGGAGTAGCTTAATCCCCATTCACTGACCAAGTGCTTCTCTGGCCAGTATCTCTAGGGTTGTTGCACCTTCCCTACCACTCAAGAATTCAAAGAATGGCATCCAGTGGGATATGTACAATTCAGGTTTCAGACTTAGATTCGCTGTAAGTCTTTCCACAGTTTTGATTTGTTGACATGTTAACCACTGTACCTCCCCGGGGGGGAACTCTGATAGCCACTGCCTCGTTATTGCTTTCTGAGCTACTGCGATCAAAATTGAGAATAATTATCTAAAATTAGACCCCACCAAGCCTGGAGGTGGTTCCCCCAGGAGTATGTGTCTGGATTTGTCTAGGATCTGCATTTGCAGGATGACATTTATGTGTTCTGTAACTTTACGCCAGAAGCCCCTGAGCTTAGGGTAGCTCCACAATGTGTTCATGAGTTCCTATGAGCTCACCCCCCCAGCAGTTCTCTGAGGGACTGTTCCCATAATGTTTGGTTATTCCTGGAGTTTTACAGTATCTTGTGAGAACCTGCCAGCAAAATTCCTTCCAAGATGGTGAGGCTGTGATTTATGTGCCAGTCCCCAAACCAGATCCCATCTTATATGTCCTTCCCCTTCATTCATTTCTTTTCCCCAAAGCTTGTGGATGGTGGTTCTGTCAGTATCTGTGTCTTCCCCACAGGCTGCTGATGTTTTAGAGATTACATTTTTTTTTTTTTTGCACAGATCCCATTGACAAATCCAGAAGCAGATCTATCAGATGTGCCTTGTGAGGTTTTTCATAGCCCTTCCAGTTCTCAGTTTGTAAGTAGTGTCTAATTTGTAGGTAGCCAAAGAAATCTTTTTGTGGGATGTTGAACTCTTGCTGAATTTGGCTGAAACTTTTTAAAGTATTCTCTATGCATAACTAAGGAAAAATAGCTCAGGCCCAGGCCCTCCCAACGGTGAAACCCCTGACTCTCATTTCCCTGGAGGAAGTCGGTCTGGTCAGTGATCCTCCCATATAAAGAGATTATGTGTTGTAACTTCCAGTCCTTTATTACCTGTGTCCAGGATGTTACCGTATTTTTGAGCCGGGGGTGAGTAAAGCTTGTAATAGTCTAGGATCTCTCTTATTAAACAGTACAGATCTTAAAGTACCTGGTCTCATAAGGTTGAGATCCCTTCTAACCCAGCTTTGTACCTCATCTGTGGTATTATAGGCTGTTAAGTATTGTAATTGAACTGCTCTATAGTAACTCTTTAGGTCTGGAACACCCAAACTGCTCCTCCCTTTGGCCATCTTGAGCAGAGATCATCTTAATCTCCTTTTTTTCCCAGCCCATATAAATTTCTTAAGTACCTTATGGGTGTCAGTTCAAAAATTATTTGGTGGGCATAAAGGGATTGAATCAAACAGGAAGAGCAGTCTTGGGAGGATGTTCATTCTCACCGATTCTACCCGACCCATAATCGACAGTGGGAGAACTGCCCATCTGTCAAAGTACCTTCTTATTTCTTCCATCAGTTTAAAATGATTGATTTGGTAAAGTTTACTTAGATCAAGGGAATGTGGATCCTTAGGTATCAAAAACTTGCAGAGGACCATTTCAAATTGTTTAGGGTCTCAGTGGCTGGGGAGACTTCCACCCCTATAGAAATTATCTCGGATTTAGCTTCATTAATTTTAAAACCTGAAATATTCCCGAACTCCACTAATAGAGCCATTGCAATGTTATCTCTGTGTTCTGTAGGTAGAGGAGAGTATTATCTGCATGTAGTGATATGCGATTGTCTACTGAGCCTGTTTTAATGCCTGTGATGTGAGGGCTGGAATGAAATGCTTCTACCTGAGGCTGCATACTGAGGGCAAATAGCAGGGGTGAAAGGGAGCAGACCTGTCCGGTTCCTCTCCTGACTGTGAATGGTTGAGAAATTACCCCGTTCAGTTTGACTTGAGCCCTCAGAATAGTGTATAAAGCTGATATCCATTCTTGGAACTTGGCACCAAAGTTGAATCTTTTAAGAACCACTCCCAGATAATTCCACTCTAAGCAGTCAAATGACTTTTCGGCATCTAGTGTGACTGCCACCACTGGAGTTCCATGTGGACCTTTTTGGGTGTTGGCCATAATGGTCAACAGTCTCCTGACATTGTCATGGAGGTGTCTTCCAGGCATGAACCCCGCCTGGGTTACCACGTCCTGGAGGCGATTAACCACCATTTTGGCAAAAATCTTGACGTCAAGATTAAGGAGGGAAATAGAGCGGTAGCTTCTACAGGATGTGGCATCCTTGCCTTATTGGAGATCACAGATAGTAGGGCATTTGCCCAGGTGTCTGGGGCCTCCAAGGGTTCATGCGATTTATTGCTTACCTGCAGCAGCGGGGGGGATAATTCTGCCTGGAATTTCTGGTAGTATTCTGAAATGAAACCATCTGGTCCTGGGGCTTTATGTTTGAGATTTGTAATAACTTCTGTAATCTCCTCCTGTGAGAAAGGACAATCTAACCTCTTTCCCAAATCTGGAGATAGTTTAGGCAGTTTTAATCTGTCTAAAAATAATTTAATTTTCTCCTCTTGTTTTGGTTGTGTCTCTGAGGTGTAAAGATCCTTATAAAACTGCATGAAACAATTTGCAATACGGCTTGGTTTTGTTTCTGGTTTGTTGGGGTGTTGAGTGTTCTTAACCCCCGAGATAAGTCTATCAGTTACCTGCCTTCTGAGTCTGAATGCCAACAACCTACCAGCTCTATTACCGCCTTCGTAATATTTTTGTGCTGTAAATCTTAATTAGTTTTCTGTTTCGGCAGTAATGAGCTGTTGTAATTGTTTTCTTACCAGTTTAAGGTCTACTAGTAGACTTTCTGGTCCCCCTCTCTTACGTAAAGCTTCTAAATCTTTAATTTTCTGTTCCAAACTATCTTGGTTCTGTTGCAGGGCTCTCTTTTTTTGGGCCGAGTAGGAGATCGCCTTTCCCCGAACCACAGCCTTCAGCCCGTCCCATAAACATTTCGCCTTAGACACTGCCTCAGTATTTTCGTTGATATACTTAGTTATGACCCCTTTCATTTTGGATATAAATGCTTCTTCCTTAAGGAGCCCGCATTAAGGCACCATAAAGATTGCTTGTCTAGGGGACCTAGGCTCAGAGTCAGACTGACTTTCGCATAGTCTGACAGACAAATGAGGTAAATCTGTTGATCAATGATTGTGTCTGCCTAAGATTTTTGCATATAGAACCGGTCAATACGAGAATAGGAATTTTGGGCGTGAGAGTAAAATGTGAAATCCCTGCTAGTGGGATACTTCTCTCTCCATGTGTCTGTCAGTCCAGCCTCAGTTCTTAAAGTGGTCAGGGTTTTTGTGCTGGCACCTTTATCATGTTTCGCCCTATGGGATCTATCTAGCGACATGTCTTCCACACAGTTCCAGTCAGCTCCAAGGATAATTTGACCCTCTGGCAGTGAGGCTACCAATCCGAACACATACCCAAAAAAGTGTGGATTACTGGGTGTGGGGGCATAGATATTCACTATGTGTATCAACCTGTCTGCCACTTTGATCGATATGGCCACCAGTCTGCCCTCGTTGTCGGAGTATGAGTTCACTTTTGTGAAACCCAGACCCTTTCGAATCAGGATGACAACACCAGCTTTTTTCACATTTGGGTGAGAGGATGCAAAGATGTCCCTGAACCAAAGGCAGCACAACTTGTCATGCTCGGTTGATGCCAAGTGAGTTTCTTGCAGGATGCCCGTGTCCCACCTGGTTCATGTTAAATCTTTCAGGATGTTGTACCTTTTTACCGGGGAGCCCAATCCCTTAACATTAAGAGAAATCACTTTCAGTGACCCCATACTGTAATAGGTGTTACTTTTAAACATTGTCCTCCTTGCTTGCCCAGTCCCAGATGGTCATACCAGGATCTTCCCAACTCATCTATGGTCTTATTACCGTACATACTGATAATGTGTCTTTCATACCCAGTGTTTGTTATTCCCGGCTGCATGTTTTTCCCTCCGCTCCCTTTACAACTTCGAACTCCCCCCTCCTAACCTTCCCTTTCACAACATTTAACTTTTTGGAATGGTTGTCATCTACCTCCCAGAACACATAACTATATACAAAGAGGCCATAAAAGGCCAATTGCAGAAGGGAGCTCCTTCTGACCTGGAGCATGGGCTTGCTTGGTTGACCTCTGCTCCCTGCACTCCTCATCTAAAGTGAGCAAGCGGAGTGGTCTCCAGAAATGAAATCATAGAAGAAAGGTTAATCCCCCCCTGCCACGGGCAGAAAATTAACTGTCTGCTTGTGGGTGTTCTCTCCTCTAACTTCCGGTGACTGTTTGCATTTATTTTAAATCTGGGTGGTGCAGATAGCAGTGAATGCTCCTGCTGCCACTTACTGACCTTTATCCGGCACCTTATATGTGAATTCGATCACACAATCTCTCAGTGGAGTGAATCATTCCTCAACATATTTGTGTAACAGCATTTTTGTACAACCAGCAAACAGTGGGGGAAAGACCCCCCCTGACCCCCCGCCCGCTCAGGTGGACTGCAAACCAACAGGAAAAAGAAAGCACAAAGAATCGGGCTCATTGTACATCAATGAGAGAGAGAAAGAGAGAGAAAAATGTTTTTTCATGTCCCTTCTGCCCATGTCTTCAGATTAGACCATTTCCCCTCGGTCATCATCTAGGATGATTCCTAAAGCTGAGTCATGAAGAATCTGTCTCCATGCCAAGGCTGTTTGGAGTCATACTGGGAGTCAGAAATGTGGGTTCCAAGTGTATGTAGGCACCAGTCAGAGCGGTGGTGTGGGACAGTAGTATGATGCGCAGTAGCCCCTAGTTTGCCGAGCTCAGAGCAACTCAAGAACAGCTGCACAGGCCGCATGTGTGAATTTTCAAGCTAACCCCGCTGCTGTGCCATGTCCATGCCCGAGGGCCCCCACCCCCATTGCATCGCACTTTGCCTCACCCCCTTCCACACTTTCAAGATTAAGCAGAAGCTCACCATTGGGGACACCTTTTACAGTCAATTGGGGGTGGGGTGGTGGAATAGCATCAGGACAGAAAATGAAACCAGCATTGGCCTCTCGATCTTGGTCATTGGTTTACCACGTGGACTCATTTAAACAATTAGTCTGGATGTAATTCCAATTCTAGTTAAACACTGGCAGAAAGTCTCTCTCATGTCTCTCCCTTGAAAAATATATCAGAGTGCTGCTTTCTTCTGAGCCATCTTACTGAGGTGATACAGGTCTTTGCAAAGCTGATCATCCGGTCCCAGATTTCTGGCGTTATTATTCCTCGTAGCTCTCTGGCCCGCTATCTCCTAGTGTAACTGCAACCGGGTCTGCTCTGACAATTCTTGCTGAAAGTCAGGTAAAGTAATACCAGCTTTTTAAAAGGGTTTGCTAGCTTGCAGTAGGGATTCATATAGTTTGCTACCACTGTCCCAGTGTACGAGCAGCTTTGTAGGGTATCTGAGTTGGGTCCTAATCTGCTTTTTTTAAGTATTTAATTACCGTTAGGACTTTCTTCCATTTTTGCATCGTGGCTGGAGGGGAAGTCATGATCCATGTATACTCTCTTCCCGTCCAGGTTGAGATCCCTCTTGGCCCTAGCTTTCCACAATATCATCTTTTTTACGGGATATCTATTAAATTTAACCAAGATGGATCTCCGGGGGTCATTTTGGCTTTGGACCCAAGGCCCGATGCACCCGTTCAAGCTCCAATGGTTTTGAACCTGGTATGTCCAGTTCTCGTCGGAGCCAAGGTTTGATGAATTGTGGTGGATCATCTTGATAGCTGCCCTTGGGGAACCTGAAGATTCGAATAGTTTCTCTCCTGCCTCTTGATTCTGTGTCCTCTGCTTGCATTGTTAATGCCCTCTCTCTCTTCACCAAGTAAATTACTGCTTGGCTAAGGCTCTTGGAATCGTCTCGTAGCGCATCAAGGCCTGTCTCCAAATCTGCAGTCCTCCGCTCAAGATGCTTTAGGTCCTGTTTTATGTCCTTGACATTGGAGTCAATTCACTGCAGCATTTTTAGTATATGTGCCGTTGCCCTGCCATCTAAAGAACTGTTCCATGAAAGGGTTTCTTCCTCCTCCCCTCTGGAGCCTGCGTCTGATTCAGAGGCCCTAGAGAGGGAGACACTCAGGCTGCGGACTAGTCGCAATCTCCTGTGAGCAGAACGTTTGGAAGTGCTTCTGCCTCACATTTTTGCTGCCTGACTCATTTCCTTTTCTGCTTAAATGCTTTTCGAGATGAGTTGAGGGTTTTAAGGTACCGGATTACTTTAGATTAGCCACCGCAATCACGGAGCTCAGCTTTAAGCTTCCATTAGGCTCAGTGACGTCACCGGATAGATGATTTTTTAAAAATAAAGGAATGATATAAGACCTTCTACTTTGAGATCTAGTATCATGTGCAATGTTAGTCCTATTAAACAGCACAGCGATAGATAATGGGAGATGACCCAGGTTGTTTTTCTTTAACAAAGTGGCCATTCATAGACTATATTCTGTCCTCTAAATGAAGATACCTAGCAGTAGCATAAAGAACACAACTATGGATAAATCTAGGAAGGTTGGTAATTAACCAGCACATAAACAACTCATAATTAGGACATTGTGCTCTCATTGGCCACTGAGTAAACTGGTAGCCTATAGTCTAGTATTGAAAGTAAGATACTATAAACTAGCATCTTCGGGGTCTCTGGGATTAAAACATTCTTAATGCTACATAGCAGGCTCAGACGTCGTCTTAACAGCATGCCTTGTGTCTCAAATGACAGAGTTCTGTCTGTATGTACACCAAGGTACTTAAAGCAATCTGCTTGTTCCATTGGAGCGCCACTAAAATCAAGAACAGAAAAGTTGGTTCTCCTGCCATCCTGGGACCAGAACAGAAAAATTGGATTCTCATGCCATCCTGGGACCAGAAAATAACATTAATTTAGTCGTAGTAGAATGTAATGCCCCTTTTTAAGAAAAAAAGCCAAGTCTGAAATTAATTCATGTCAACTTGAACGCTGCTTCCTTTACATTTGAGTCTGAATTTAGGATGGCAGTGTCATCTGCATACAAAATAACCTCGGATTGTTTACAGAACTGAGGAAATGAATTAAAAAAAAAAAAAAAAGGACGTTTTACAAAATCTTCCTGTGAGGTAGTTCAGAAACTGTTCTGCGACATCATGAGAAAAATTACACTCAACTAAAGCTTTTACTAGCAACGTATGATCAGCAAGATCGAAAGCCTTGGTGAAGTCCACAAAAATGGCTGTGGCGTGGTGCTCCTTCTCAGTTGCATCTTGCACACTGCTGGTGAACCTCTCCACAGATTTCTCAGTATTATGAGAGGCACGAAACCCATGTTGAGCACTGGTGAGGACATTGTATTTAACCAAATAAGTAGTGACCTGATCGAAAACCATCTTTATTAAATAACAAGCGCCCTGACTAGCTTTAAAGTATAAAAAAAAATGTGCCACCCCAGTTGGGCCCTTGATAAAGCCGTGCGGGAGGGAGTGAAATGCCGTCTGGCATTTTTTTACTGGGGTGGCACATTATTTTTATATTTTAAAGCTAGTGAGTTTGTTTGTTATTTAATAAAGATTGGTGTTTGCCTTTTTTGACAAGACACACTATTGTTTGGACTCCATGCGTTATTTGCACCTAAGGGAGGGCTGCGAGGCTTTTCTACATTGATATTTAAGTCTCCATAGCCTTACGCAGACATAGTTGGTGGGCGATCTCTTTTCTTACTGCTACATTGATTAGTTCCCATCTTTCTCTCATGGCTAACATCTGGCACAGTTACATTCAAATTTCCCCAAATCTTTTCCAGATTCCCCCAAAACTCATTAAATATCCCTGCAACCTATTTGAGGTCAGTAGCCAAACCCAAGTCACTCCGTAGAGCAAAAGTCTCAGTATTGGCTTCCCTCCCTACAAGTGAATTCAAAGTCTGCCAGGTATTTTTAGGGTTACCCAAATCGTGAATCTATTTTGTTGTAAAAAAAAATTAGTTTCAGCTACCCTTACCGCAGATTTACTTTTATTTCTTAAATGTTAACATTTTTGTAATAAGAGATCCTGAGAGGCCTTGTACCTGACTACTGTCCGATCAAAGATGGTACCCGTTCCAGAGTTATAACTGGGCCTAGGAACATCAGAAAGCAAGTGCTGGACCCCAGTTTCCTGGAATAAATCCGTGACTCCAGATGTAGTCTCATGACTGCAGTTAATACTACAGTTGGCTACCAAATACATTTTGTATTAGCAGGAAGAGTTCATTTAAATTTAACGATAATTTCATGACCAACTTTGTTCATACCTAGGGAATGTAAATGGAAACAGCATTAAGATGCTTTTCAGCTCCCAACACATCAACAGAGATGAAGTTACAGCCCTTAAAAGTGATTGGTGGAAAAACCTCCAGGGTCTGCAGATTTGAGCCAGTATAGATCAGAGAGCCTCCACCCCTCTTTGCTACTCTGTCATGCCTAAAACCTGAGTAGCCACTCTGTGCTACATCATTATCTGCTATTTTACTAATCAACCACATCTCTGAAAAGTGCAATATCATCAGATTTATTGGATTCAACCAAAGCATCTAAGGGGGGTCCCATTTAGCCAGGAGACTGAATGTTTAAATGGACAATTTTCTGAGTATTCTGTATTTTATTTGAGGCCTGAACAGTTTCAGTAAGGGGGGTGGATTCTGCTGGTTCATCGAGCCTGGGTTGGGGTTTACAGAACCTGAAATTAATAAAACTAGTAACTGCTTAACTCTCATTTTCCAAAGAAATCCCTCTCTCTCTTAACTTTACATAAAACTTAGCTCCCAATAGAAAACATTTCTTTGTACTCGGTATATATTATATCAAGTCTCTGGTGCATTTTCACTTGAACTGTATCTTCCATGTTTACATAAAGGTAAGAAACTGTCCATTCTATTACCTTTATAATTGTGCTCAAAAGAGCTCTTTGGCTGCACAAAGTTGTGCTGGTGATTGCATGAGTCAACAGTGGCCTTATTTGAGAAACAGTGGTGTGCAGTCCCAGATGTTTTTTTTTTTTTTTTTGTATTACCTGTTTCTAACCCCAGGAATCACTCATTATGATTAAACGAATGCAGTTAGCCTCCTGTGTTGGATTGCCTGGAGAGGTGGAATTATATGCAAATGATGGAACTCTCAATTGGCTCATGCCACTTTCAGACTGCTGCCCAAGCAACTGTTGCACTCTGAGTGCTTCAGATTCTTTACTCCACCATGCCTAGTGAACACGTCCCGGAGAACTCTCCTTCAACCTCTTCAAAAAACTGATTATCTGTTTGATAAGTAGTGTTTTTACTTTATTTTTCAGATTGCTTCCTTAGTTTTAGTTTATTTTAAAGTTTGTGTAAAATTTATTGTATTTAGTGGTTCCTTCATGGTTCCTTGGAACCGAGGGTTCCTCTATTTCTAGTGAGGTTTTTACCTCAGTCGTTTTGTATTTGTCATTTCTTGTGGTAGGTTCCTAACCGCATATAATTATTTAAAATTTTATATAGGATTTCTTAGTCTTGCTGTCAGGAACCGAGTAGCGCTCGGTTCCTGGAACCGTTAGCAGTTGCTTATATTTGGTGTATTCTGTTCCCAGGAACCGATAATTTGTCTTATTTTCTTTAACGATTCCTGCTCAATGTCAGAGGATCCTACTGTTGAGCCTAAAAAAACGCACAGGACCCACTGGTTTTATTGTGTGAGTCTTGTGGTCAGATAATAGCCAAAGCAAACAGGCATTCTTTGTGTATTTTTTGCCTGGGTAGTAGCCATATCTTTGCAAATTGTGACATTTGTAGAACTTTTTGCCCTAAGACTGTTAAGAAAAGGTCAACAATATTAGAAGAAATGGCCTCTGCTTCTTCTGTTACTGGTGAAACTAGTTCTTCCACCGCTGGCACAAGAAAGGATGAAGGTAAAGCTAAGGATCCTGATAAAGGATCAGATAAAGTTGAGAAGGGCAAGTCAAAAAGACCAGTGGAGTCAGGCTCTGAACCTGTGCCAATGAAGAAAAAAATGTAAAGAGAAGCATGTTGCTGCGCCTCCGGCCGGAGAAGGCTAAGGAGCTCCTAGCTGGCAAAACTGGTGTGCCCTTGGCTGAGGACATTGCCAAGGCTTTACAGATCTTGCAAGCACTGCAAGCTGCAGTCCTGGTTCCAGTACCAACTGCCCCATTTCCTGTACCATTTCCACCCCATCAGGAGCCATTGGCTTCCTTTCCTGAGGAGGAGGAGGAGGATGATTTTAAGGAGGAACAGATAGACACTGAGGTTTCTCCAGAACAGGAGTTTCGTCCCCCCACCAGGGGTTCGGAGGATTATTCCTCACACTATGCTTTTGTGAAAAGCATGGTAGAAACACTTAACCTCCCTCTGCAGGAGACAGAGGAGGATGTGGAGGAAGCAGAATTCTTGGATTTGATGGGTTTAACCCTAACAAAACGATTATTACTGCCTATGCATAAGTCCTTAAAAAAGGCAGCAGTGCAAGCATTTCAAACTCCAAATTCTATTCCAGGAGTTGATAAAAAAGCTGATAAGAAATATCAGCTTGATAGGACAACAGCTGATTTTCTGTTCAGCCACCCTGACCCTGAAGGGGTTGTGCAGGCTGCTGCTTGTGACAAAGCCAGAATTCCCTTGGCTACCCATCCCCCTGATAAGGATTCCCGGAACATGGACACAACAGGGAAGAAAGGGTATATGGCTGCTTCCCTCATTCTTAGACAGGCCAATATTATGGCTTATGCAGTGCAATACCAGAAGGCACTCTGGAATGCAGTGCTAGCTTTGGCAGACAAAGTGCCTGGTGAGGTGGAGTGGACTTGCAGGATACAGCAAGGGCTGCTTTAAATGCCACAGAATATCAGTTTCACATGGCTGTGGATACTAATGACTCCGCAGCCAGGTTGATGGCACTTTCTGTCTCCCTTAGAAGATTTGCCTGGCTTAGGACCACAAACCTGACCCTTGATACCCAGGCTAAAGCTATGGACTTTTCTTTTGAGAAAAATTCTCTGTTTGGAGATAAAACAGAGGCCTGTATGAAGAAGGTAGAGGAATATAAGGCTACCTACAGAAGCAATTTTAAGGATAGGCCTTCCTCATCCTCTAGGTCCCAGACCAGGGGAGGCAGGGGTAGGGGATCCTACTCCAGACCTTTTTTCCAAGCTCAGGTCTCTCAGCTGCAACATCAGCCTAGAGGGTACTTCCAAGGAAGGGGAAGGAGAACTATGAGGAGAGTTTCTCCCTCCCCACTGATTCAGGCACAGCCCACTCAGAACCCCTGACGGGCTAGTACAGGTCACATCCCCTTCCAGAAATCCACCCGTAGGTGGCAGACTGGCTCATTTTCTCCAGTATTGGTATACCATCACCACAGACAAGTGGGCTCTGGAGGTGGTGAGCCAGGGTTTAGCACGCAGCTTCAAATCCCTTCCCAAGCTGAGAGCAAGAACATTTACACCAGTCACATCTGCAGGCAGGATACTACTGGATGCAGAAGTAAAATATCTGCTAGCCATCAAGGCAGTGGAGCCTGTGCCCCTAAACCAGCAGGGCAAAGACTTCTACTCCAGATACTTCCTTACAAGGAAGAAAAATTGGGATTGGCAACCTATCCTGGATTTAAGACTTCTAAACAGACATATTCTGAAACCAAAATTCAAAATGGTCACTCTTGCTCTGATCATTCCCACGTTACAAAAGGGAGACTGGCTAGCCTCCCTAGACTTAAAGGATGCTTATTTTCACATCCCCATCAGACCTTCTCACAGAAAGTTTCTGAGGTTCAGATTGGCCTCAGGCTATTATCAGTTTGCAGCCCTTCATTTTGGCCTGACTTCTGCACCAAGGGCATTCACAAAGTGTTTGGCCGTGGTAGTGGAGTTTCTGCGAAAACAAGGAGTACCAGTCTTTCCCTACCTGGACGACTGGTTAGTGGTGGGTCCATCTCTACATCTGGCAGAGCAGGCCTTGGCACTAACAAAGTCTACTCTAGAGTCCCTGGATTTCCTCATAAACGAGCAGAAGTTTCAGCAAGCAACAGTTCAGGTGCCCGAGTTCATTGGAGCAGAACTGAACTCCAGTCTCGGCAGAGCTTTCTTGCCACAGGACAAGGCAAACAGTATTTTACGAATTGCAGACTCATTTGTACCAGGAAAACCCAAACCAGCCAGAGATTTCCTCAGGCTTTTGGGCCACATGGCAGCTGCCACCACAGTGGTACTAGGCTCCAGATTCCAAATGAGGGACATTCAGTTCCACCTGAGACAGTACTGGTCACAGAGGACAGACCCTCTGTCCAAGTTGGTGCCAGTCTCACACACACACACACACACACACACTCCTGCAGGCACTGCAGTGGTGGCTGGACGAACAAAACCTTTGGGTAGGGGTTCCTTTCACAAAGGATCAACCTTTCTTGGTTCTTAGAACAGATGCATCCCTTCTGGGTTGGGGAGCACACATGTTGGATTGTATAGCAAGTGGCACATGGTCTACTTAAGAATCCATGTTGCATATAAATCTTCCAGAGCTCAGAGCAGTGTACCTAGCCCTGTAGGCATTTGCTCCATATCTTCAAAACATACTGGTGCAGGTCAGAACAGATGACAACACTACTATGTATTACATAAACAAACAAGGAGGAACCAGGTCAGCCCCACTGTGCACAAAAGCAATGAGGCTGTGGTCCCTGGTATATTCCATGAAAGTATCCCTTTCAGCCATATATCTTCCAGGAAAGGACAATGTACTGGCAGACTCCCTCAGCAGGATAAGTCAGGATCACCATGAGTGGTGTCTGAACCCTCATATTCTAAGTTCAGTTTTCAGGCGTTGGGGCACTCCAGAGATGGATCTCTTCGCCTCTGCAGAAAATCACCAGCTGCCAGTTTAGTGCTGCAGGCCTCCTCTCAGGGGCACACTACCCCTGGATGCATTGGCACTGAATTGGACAGGAAAGTTTCTGTATGCCTTCCCTCCTTTCCCACTAATATTCAGGACCCTACTGAAATTGAGGTCCCAATCAGCAAGAATGATACTGGTGGCACCAGATTGGGCAAGGCAGCACTGGTATTCGCTTCTGTTTACTCTCTCAATGGTACCTCCAATTCATCTGCCCAGGAAGCACAACCTGCTGACTTCCTCTCAGTGCAGGATACTGTACCCCAACCTGAAATCTCTAAGGCTCAAGGCCTGGCTCTTGAGGACTTAGAGTATGCGGATCTTAAACTGTCAGAACAAGTTTTGACAGTACTTAGGGATTCCAGGAAACCATCCACTAAAAAGACATACTCTGCCAAGTGGAAGAGGTTCTCCATATGGAGTACAGGTAAGGGTATCGACCCATCCAGGGCTGATTTAGCCAGTCTCTTGGATTACCTGACACACCTGCATTCTTTAGCTCTGAAGCCTTCAACACTCAAGGTTCATTTGGCTTCGGTTTCAGCTTACCTGTCAGCAGGCAAAGAGAGGTCCATGGCGTCTCAACCAGTTTTCAGGAAATATTTTAAAGGCCTTAACCTTTTGTACCCTCCCTTGAGGGAACCAGTTTCGTCCTGGAATCTGAAAATCTGCATTGCCAAGCTCATGGATGCCTCATTTGAACCAATGGCAACAGCAGACCTGAAGTATATCACTTAGAAAACTGTGGTTTTGGTTGCTATTACTTCAGCCAGAAGAATCAGTGAGTTACGAGCCCTGTGTATGGATGTAGATTACATCCATTCCACAGGGATAAAGTGATCCTCGGGACCAATAGAAAATTTCTTCCCAAAGTGGTGTCTGATGTCCATTTAAACCAGTCCATCACTTTACCTATCTTTTTCACAGAGAACTCCAGTTCTCCAGAAAGGAGGCTTCACTCCCTTGATGTCAAAAGGGCTCTTAGCCGCTATATTGACAGAACTAAGTCTTACAGACCAGACACAGCTCTTTCTTACCTACAGAGAGGTAGCTAAGGTTAGACCTGCCACAAAATAGACAGTTGCTTGTTGGATAGTGGCATAAATTCAGTTTTGCTATAGTAAAGTGGGTAAACAGGCCCCCCTGGGCCTCAGAGCACACTCCACCAGGGGTACAGCTGCTTCAGTGGCAGCTTCAAGGGATATCCCACTCTTGGAAATCTGCAAAGCAGCTACTTGGAAAACAGTACACACCTTCACAAAGCACTACAGCCTGGATCTACAATCCAGAAGTGATGTCAAGTTTGGTACAGCACTGCTGCAGAACCTGTTTCCTAAATAGGTTTTCTGCCCAACCTCCAAAGGTACTGCTTGGCAGTCTGCATTCGTTTAATCATAATGAGTGATTCCTGGGGTTAGAAGAAAAAATTACTTACTGTAGTAATCTTGTTTCGTCAAAGGGATCACTCATTATGATTAAAGCTCCCTCCTTGTCTCCCTTACTAAAAAACTGATGATCTTTGTTCTGCATCCCTGTTTTGGGATATTTTTTCCATATAGGTTAGGTTAGAGACTCACCTTTTTGTTGACCAGTTGGTTCCTTTGTGGTCTCAATTTCTTTTTCTTTTTAGGTTTATCTATTTTGATGCTTTTTGACCTGAGAGGACAAAAAATTATTTATATAAATATTATCATAGTTAATGGGTCTTACACCCAGTTTAGGCTACGTAAGAATGTGAAGCACTCTGAGTGCAACAGTTACTAGGGCAGCAGTTTGAAAGTGGCATGAGCCAATTGAGAGTCCCATCATTTGCGTATAATTCCATCTCTTCGGGCAGTCCAACATAGAAGGCTGACTGCATTCATTTAATCATAAAGAGTGATCCCTTTGAAGAAACAAGATTACTATGGTGAGTAATTTTTTCTTTTCTCCCCTGTGTGCTCCATGACCTGCCATCCTTTGAGCTACCAAGGTCCCCGACATACCTCCTACTACTACTCTCAAGCCTCCGACCTCATATAGCAGTCCTCCCCGGTGTAACCCGGCGTAACCCTTCACCGGATGGGTCCCTCTCCTCTGAGGGGGAAGGCACCGGTGGGGACTGGCCAGCGCACTCTACTTGACCCCAGGGTGCTGCTGAGGTGGACATGGCTCCTTCGGGGGCTTCGGTAGCATTGGCGGACTGGCAGCCAGCATTCGGCCAGTCCTGGAGCTATTTCTGCCTTTTTCTGTTAGTTCTCCTGTTGTGCCGCTCATGCAGTGCTCCCGTTCTCCACCGGGGGCTGCTGCCGAGCGAGGCTACCCCGCTACCCACCCCAGGAGAGGAAAGGAGAATAGTGCCGCGGATGTTCAATCCTCTCCTACCCCTGCCAGCCCCCGGCGTCCCGAGTCCATTCCCGAAACTCGGGTTGCCGGTGTGGTGCAAGGTGTGGCATCCAGCACCTCAAGCCTCAGTGCCACTGGGCTGGCCCCAGATGTTTTTATAAATGATTTTTCATGCTGTGAACTGAAAGGACACAGGGACTGCACTGTGGCACAACGTCTTGCTGGTGTTAACAGGGATATCCTTACCAAGCAGATGAGTTTCGTGGCACTGCATTCAAGGAGACACTTTCCTTCTGGCTTTTGCCATGGTGCACTTTGGTAATAGGTATTTATTTATTTAGTTTTTGTTAAGCAGGTAGATACACTAGGTAGAAGCTGCCTGTTTTCAGGTATGACCTGGGAGAGTTACACAAAGGTGGTGCAACACCAGAACAGTTTACAGTATACAGCAATGTACAACATATAATCAGATAAAAATGAACAATAGACAGGATGCAGACATCTTACGGAAAGGTATGCAAGTGTGGCATGAGGTGTATATCAGCTCAAACAAAGTGCTAGATACGCTAGGGAGAGAGAGCATAGCAAAATAACATAAGCGATATGCTGCACTTCCATTTTATTTTGTTTTATTGAAAGGCTCTCGCACATAGCACTGCCTCGGTTCTAAAGGCACATTTACATGCCACTTACTTGTGTCATTCAGTTTTCTTCCTATCCGGTTTCGCTCCTCCCACTGGACTCATGTGCCGCTTGTACACCGAACTCCGGTTTCGGTATATGGCATCTTCCGTTGCTTCCTGCCATCTGGTGTCCAGTGATATCCCGGAATGAACGGAACTTTGGGCTGCTATTCTGCCTTGATTACATTAAAATAAAAACATAGCTTCAATTCAGATTTTGTTTATGGTTGGAGAATTCTGCTAAAAACAGGAGAAAATTCATCCAAAGTTATGCATGGAGAGTCAATTGTAAATTTTTTCAACAGAATTCATTAGGAAAAATCCTCCCTAAATGAATTCTGTATGGAAGTTATCCTTTTTTTTAATGTTCTCAAGGTCTGTTTGCAGAAGGTGCTGTAAGTGCAGCTATCAGTTCACCAAAATGATAACGCTTGTGCTGGAACTGAGAAAGTACCCAGCACATGGAAACGGCATGGCGGATGATGAACCCACTAAAGCTGGGAATGCGTTTTAGGGTGAGCGCTCATTTTCTTTGTGAAATGGCTTGCTGTCACACACTATTTCTGTAACAGCACAGCGTTTCTGTAACACTCATTCCGTTAAAGACCAGAACTTATAAAAGTGCCGTAAGGCTTTGCTCATCTGTTATCTCTAGCAGATTTTAATGTTGGACTGCTGAGAGCCAGATGTTGTGTATAGAATATCTCCCAGAACCAAGTAACCCACACTGAGGATAATTAGGGGAATCAGTTGAGTTTCAAAAGATTAAAATCTCATGAGCAGTGGGTAAAATCTGCTTATATTTTTGTGCTGTTAATGGTTTTACCAAGACAGATGCATCCTGAAATATGCTTCTGCTGAAATGGTTGAAACAGTTTTCCTGCATTTTGGCTGTTTAAAGAAAGGCAAGTGTGGAGTTACTAATGAGCAGTTCAGTCCAGGAGAGCCATTGCTATTTTAGGATTACTTCAGGGCCTTAGAGCCTTGCAGTACATTGATTATAATTCTTCAGACATTGCCAGACTTTTAGCTAACTGCTCAAATGAAATGGTAGAACATTATTTTTTGCGTAAAAGTTAAAATGTTCATATAATGTATGTATTTTTTAATTTATTAAAAATTGGTCACTGGAAAAGGCGCACTGAGCCAAGGCTTGTTTCCAAGTGTGATCTGGGTGGGGAAATTATGAAAGAAAGAGGGAGATGACAATAAACATAGAAACATAGAATCTGTCGGCAGTTAATGACTGCTTGTCCCACCCAATCTGCCTGTTTGTCTGTACCTACAGTATCACCACAGACCCTACTGATCTCCATCTCATTCTCCCTCCCCCATTCCATAAAAATTAAGTAATTAAATAGAAAAATTGGGGCCGGCCTAGTAGCGTGGCGGGCTGAGGCAGCGATGCCTTGCCTCCTGCCACGCCGGCAAGCAGTGTTCGCGGTGCAAGTGAGTCGTCAGTGGTCAGCCAGGGAAGGGGAGGGAGAGGATAGAGCGTCTGGAGGACAGCTGTCCTCTCCCAGGGAGGATGAGGAACAGAGACTGGCACCTACCTGACACCTAGCGGAGACTAGGTATTGGCATGCCCGATCCTGTATAATGGGGGACGGAGGAGGAGGAGCAGCTGACTGCCGTGCTGCATGTGGATGCGCGCTCAGCTCTGTCATTGTCTGCAGTGCATGCTCCCCCTCTGCAAGGAAAAGCGGAAACATTCCTAGTCATGTGGCATGAAAGGCCATCTTCCGCAGGCACCGCCCCCGGGAAGGCACCTCCCTGACGCTGGATCTGTACTTGGGTTGAGTTGGGGACTCCCCGCCACCCTGCCACAGAGGGCAAGCCTTGGGGAACATGGGAGGGGGTCTGAAGTTCGGGGGACAGGGCTTGGAGGATGGCAGTGATGTAGGGCCCACTGGGACGGGAGAAAAAAGATAGCTAAAAAAAAAAAAAATAGAAAAATTAAGCAAAGCAACATAAAGTGCATCTCCAGTAAAAACATTCAACAGGCTGTACGGTACATGTATGGAAAAGAGAAACTATACATGATTTGCTATACTGTATATTTATTTCAGAAATGTTACCAGAAGCTACCTGATGGCCCAACAGAAAGCACCACATGCTTCCAGACAGACAACCCGGGTTTGGGAGCTGACCAGGGAAGTCGATCAGGTGTCCAGGGGAGCGCTGCTGTGTGGCAGTGCTCACAAGCTAGCGGAGGGAGGTACCCTGGTACTGGCTGCATAACTACCTTAGTGGTGGGCCAAGGGAACTTGTCTCCATCGCAGAACGTCACTACATGCGTCTGAGGTGGCATGCGCACCATACACCAGGGTGTTGGAGAGGAGGAAGTAAAGGGAGAAGATCCAGAACATGTGCATGGGAGTCCTTGACTGACAGTACTGTCATGTGGATCCCCATCGGAGGGATGACGGAGGGAGTGGTGATTGGGACTTAGGGGTGTTGGAAGAAAGGTGCCTGAAGCAGGCGAAGGTGGTCGTGGTGGCCAGAAAGCTCTACGAGGGGGAAAAAAGTTACCAGGAAAGACATACTGGGCTGGTAATAGCTTGTTTCCAGATGCATCCAAGGGAACGGTAAGCAGGGAGTAACAGTGCAGAAAACATCTGTACAACAATGTGTAAGGTGCATTGTAATTGTAATTATTGTATAGTGAAAATACATAAGGTGCATGGTAATCGCAGTGCCATACAGTGATGGTAATGATACCGTAAGGTGGACGGTGAATTATCAAAAAGAGAGTTTTCGGATTGTAGGTCAGAAGAAAAGTACAGTGTAAGCAAACAAAATAGGTAACTGAGCAAAAATTGGCAGCCCTTGCAAGCCAAGGGCTTTGAGGAATGTTGGCTTTAAGGAATGTTATGTGTTTAGGGAGGCATGGTAGGACTAGGTGGGATCAGTTGTAATTGCAAGTGTGTGTTGTGAAGAGGATTTTTAGGGCCAAAGGAAGCAGAATGGACTGTAGTATGGAGGTTAGACCAAAGCTCTGAGAATCTGAAAAGGCCAGCGAGGAACTGATGGTGAACAAGTGTCAGAGTTGCAGAGGGGGGAGAGGAGGGGCAGGTGAGGTAAGAGCTGAGGTAAGAGGGGAGAGAGAGCCAATCCAGAATTTAGAGATGAAGAAGCACCTAGCTTCAGAGAGGAGAAAACAAAACTGTGATTTTCTTTTTGGGTGTGGGGAGGGGGGGGGGAGGCGAAATGGCAGAAGGAATGAAAAGAAATGGGTCCAGTCTGGCTTGGGTGGATTTAGGTGTAGCAGTATACACACAGTTGCCATATTTAAAGATCAAGAGAATCATTTTAAGGACAATGTCTGTGCAGGCAGAGAAAGGACGGAGTTAAGACTCTTAAAATCTCAAGTCCTTGAGAATAGAAATTATCTTTGTTCTTGCTAGGGAAGGCAGCGCCTATGTGGTTAGTCAAATCTTCACATTGAAAAAATTGTGCTGATGTCATCTGAACTGCTTCATCTTCACTGCTGTCTAAGTAAGCATTAAGCCACGATGGAGGTGGTATCTAATGCTGGATTGATGCATGGAGCGGTGGCGCGAGGCGCAGGGCGAGGCTACCACCACCCACCATGCATCAATCGCATTAGATGCCACCGACGGAGTGGCTTAATGCGCTTTGTAACATGGGCCAGGGACAATGGAGTTGCCAGGAACCTGGTTATTGTGCTTGGAGCGACATAACAGGGGCAGTCGGAGCTGTGAGGACACGTTTCTGCTGCACTTTTCAATCTTCCTTGACACCTACATTTACTTACTGATGCGGTCTACACATACTTACGGGATGTAAGTACACAAGACACTGTGGCTCACATCACAGTCCGGTGTTTCTGCCAATGTGTGTGGGTATTTCCTTTATACCAGCGATGAAGTCTCCACGATGCTGCTGATATCCTTGAGTGTGCATCGCATGCAAATTTGCCTGCCCCGCATCACTTCCCCTTCCCTCTTGCTGAGTCCCCGCTTGCCGGCATCCCCTATCTGTCTCCCGCGATCCTGTGTCTGCGCTCGGTGTGCCCCTGCTTCTTGTCCCCCCTCCCCTTTTCCGTCCGCATCCAGCTTGTCTCCCGTCGCTGCACCACTCTTGCCCCTGAAACACTCGCTCCCCTGCTGTGCCCAGTGCTGCTAGGCTGGGGGTCTGGCTGCTGACGGTACTGCCGAAGCGGGCGCGGCATATAAGCTGGGTTAATGCCCGCTTCGGCTGCCGTCTCATGACCCTCGTACATCTATCGGATCGCGGGATCCGAAGCACCTTATTAATGCCATGTTACAAAACAGTTTTAGTCATGAAAGATCAAGCCGAAAGCATCATGGATGTAACAACCTAATGCACAAATACAGGCTTCAGGATCTCTGGTACTTGTTTAAGTACAATCTGCCCACCTTCCATTCCTGCTTCGTCTTAGTTTGTCACTTTGTTTCCTCCTCAATTTCTCCAGACAGTTCTTGACTTTTCTCCTGCTTTGTTTGTGTTGCTCCCTGTCATTCGGAATTCAATTGCATTGGATTACCGAACAGATATTTAAATTTCCTTAGAGAAGAGAATGCTGAAATATGTGTTCAGTAACACCAAAATTTTACATAGCTGTATAAACCAGTCTCGAAATCCTTTACATAATTAGCCCAACCAGCAGTTGACAGTCAATTCTGCAACTTGGATTAATGGATTAATTTCTAAAAAATTGCACTTGAACAACATGGTTATTTGGCATCCAGGATAAAGTTGATCTTACTTTGAGAGGGCTCTTGCAGTAGGTACTAACCATTAGGATTAGAGCTGTCAGGCAGTAGGACCACATGGAAAACTTCACCTAGCAGTGTCTGGCGGGGGACTGCTCATCCAACGTCACGTGACGGACGTCAGCGTGACACTATATAGTTGGCGGTCTCCACGCCCGCCTCCAGTTCTTTCCCGCCGTCGACCTGCGCACAGTGGACCTCACGGAGAACACTGCTTCAGTCGACCACCATTTTCAGATTACTATTTCTTCGCTTTTGAGGCCTGCCAGAATTTCAACCAGGCCACACAGAAATGCCATCAACAGGCCCTGGAAGCCCACTTTCTTAAATTAAAGATGCCTTCCATAGAGCAGGAGCTGCAGAAGCTGTGGGGATCATCCTCCTCTCGGGGTTCTTTGGATTCCCATAACAAGAAGAAGGACAAGGAGAAGCACCGGGACTGTGATCAGTCTCCTTCCCACCTGCAGCCTCCTTTGGGGGCTATGGGCAATATGCATCCTCCCGCTGCCATGGGTACGACTCCTTCAACCAAGCCTGTCCCTTCTTGTGGGGAGCAGCCCTTGGTCCCCCCACCTGAGCTGGTCACAGTTCAAGTGGGCACCTCTAATCCATCAGAGATCTCCGCCACCCTTAGGCCCCTCTGACGAGCGCCTGTCCCTGGTTGATCGCAACTCCAGCTCCTCTGGTGTCCGCCCTGCCACTGCGTTTCTTTTGGGCCCCGATAACAGGCACGACACTGATCCTCTGGATCAGCTCATGCTGCCAGTCTGGCCGCAGCCTTCCCCAGAGGGTTCTCCCTCTCAGGATTCTCCTTCGCCACTTCCCCTGGTGGTGTCTCCTGGCTCTCCTGCACAGTTGGAGCCAGAGTTAGAGGAGCGTCCGCATGGCCCTCCCTCAAGAGATGGTGTCCCTTGCATCGCAGGCTCCCCCGTCTGGGCCAGTCCCAACCCCCCAGACTCTGATGGGACCCTCCTTGGATACGACGCTGGAACCTCTTCTGGCCCTTCTGGCGTCGGACCTGATGTTATCAGGCCCTTCTAACCCTCTGTCATGGCCCCTGTCAGGTTCTTCAGGCCCCCTTCCAGGGCCTATGCCTGACTTACCGCTGTTACCCAATGCCGGGCTATACAACGCCGGGGTTTACCTTCCCAGGCTACCCGCCCGTCTATCAGCCCCCTCTTCCTCTGCCCCCTACACTACCTCAGCCTCAGGTGGATTTTAGGGAGGCATTACAGTCTTGGTGGTCCGAAATCAGGATACAGTTGGTCTCGGAATTGGACCAGTGGCAGCTGGCTGCTGCTTCTGTGCCCGCCTACACTGACCTTACGCCGAGATCTTCCTCTCCAGTGGAGTTTTGCCCCTCTCTCTTGGGACAGAACTTGTGTCCTACCGCGGTAGCTGGTGTCTGCAGGGGCCTCACGGTCTCACTGCAGGAGATCCCACTCCCACGGGCTCTGTCTCTGGACGGAAGCCTATCATCTGACTCGGACTCAGACACCACAGACTCCTCTGCCTCGGGTTTTGAGACCCCTTCTCCAGTGGATCCAAAGCCCAAAGAGTCTCCCAAGTCCCCTCCAGAGGACCCCTCCTTTACTGAGATCCTTCGGAAGATTCAGGAGGCAAATGGGTGGAAGACAGAGGATCAGGATCCCCAGCGCAAGAGATTGGCGGAACACCTAGCTATACCCGAGCTGTCCCCTGTGCTCATTCCTCCGTGGATAGGGACTGCATGAGGACCTGGCCTCCACATTCTGGCAGTAACCTTCGTCGGTTGCCACAGTTGCCAAGAAGGCCGATGGACTGTATTGAGCCCCGAGAGTAAAGACCACCTTAGTTCTCACCCTAAAGTGGACTTGGTGGTCATTAATGTGGCCCATGACTGTACAGCTAAGCGTAAACAAACGAGCACCTCTCCTCCAGACAAGGAGTCATGGCAAATAGACCAGTTTGGATACAAGGTTTATTCCTCCCCCACTCTGGGCCTCAGAGCTTTGAACTACCTGGTTCACATGATTGTATGCCAGAAATCTACCCTGGGACAGTTGAAATCAGAATTCAAGGCTTTGTCTGATTCTAAAGCTAAAGCCAAAATTTCCCAGACGGTCAGGACTGCGGAAATCTTCTGCCGTCATTCCCTCAGAGTGACATATGATGCGGTAGGCGCCTCTACCCGGAGTACCACCATGGCTATCAGCATGCGCTGGTACTCCTGGCTGAGGGTATCTGGATTGGCATAAGATGTCCAGTTGGCCATTCAGGTGCTCCTTTCAGAGGACCAGTCCTTTTCGGGGGTGACGTCAAGGACATAATCACCGAGCTCCAAGACAGTGGCAAGGCACTACGCTCTGTCCAGTCTGTGTATTGCTCTAACACCAAGTCAAAACAGCCATTTCCTCACCAGCAATGGTGCCAGAATAGGCAACAGCCAGTCCAATGTCAGAACAAACGTCTGGCCCCGTCAGCGGGAGCCACCCCCCAGCCAAGTCCCAAATGGTTGCTGGGGTGGGTCCACCTCCAGCGTCCACCTCCTGACTTGTGGCAGGTCCCCCTGCCTCCACCACCAGTTCTGGAGGAACCAGTAGGGGGCAGATTCACCAACCGCCTGGCCGAGTGGGAGGCGATCACTTCAGAGACGTGGGTCCTTCAGCTCATTGCTCAAGGCCACACCACCGAATTCACAGAGGGACCTCCAAGAAATCCTCCAGGTCTCTCTCACTACCTAATAGGCCACATTCCTCTCATAAAGGAAGAGATCGAGGCACTTCTGACAAAATCAGCTATACAGCCCATTCCTCTGATCCAGGAAGGAAAGGGATATTACTCACACTTCTTCCTGGTCCCCAAAAAAGACAAGAGATTTCTGTCTGATCCTGGACCTCAGCATGCTAAACCTGTATGTAGAGTACAAGAGGTTTTGCATGCTGACCCTACCAGGGTCTGCTGCCTCTTCTGCACCAGGGTCATTGGCTTTGTGCTCTGGATGTGCAGGATGCATATCTGTATATCCCAGTTTTTCCCTCCCACCACTGCTTCCTACACTTTATTTTCCAGGAGGAACACTTCCAGTTTAAAGAGCTCCCCTTTGGCCTCTCCTTAGCGCCCAGAGTGATTTCCAAGTGCCTAGCGGTGGTGGTGGCGGCTCTGCATTGCAAGGGAATTTATGCCTTCTCGTACCTCGACAACTGGCTCCTGTCAGCACCATCGAGGGACAGCCTGGTGGCTTCCCTGAATCTATTCAGGCAAGTGGGGATCACAGTGAATTACCCCAAATCTCATCTTGTTCCTTCACAATGCCTCCAATTTATAGGGGCGGTGCTGGATACTGCTCAGGGTCAAGCTTTCCTACCTTTGGACTGGGCAGAAACCTTGTGTCAGCAGGCCATCCAAGTGGCAGCCAGCCAAGGGACCTCGACCTGTTTGGTCTTACGACTTCTGGGCCTTATGGCAGTGGCTGTTCCCATTGTCCCCCTAGCCAGGAATACGCAAATGGACTCTTTGGGTCCAGTGGGACTAGAAATCAGATTACCTGGATCACAGGATTCTGGTGTCCAGCCCCATGCGTCGGGATCTCCCATGGTGGCATGATTTGTCCAATCTCACCAAAAGGGTTCCTTTTCAGATGCTCCCTGCAGCTCAGACCCTGACTACGGATGCTTCCGGTCAGGGCTTGGGTGCCCATCTGGGCGATCACAGGGATCCTAATCTCGGCAGGAGCTATCTCTGCACATCAGTGTGCTGGAGATGCAAGCTATACTATACGCTCTTCAAGCTTTTCAGCACCTACTTCTCCCTGGGCCTCTACTGTTGACAGACAACATGTGCATGGTCTGGTACCTGAACAAACAGGGAGACACGTGTCGTATCCACTGTGCAAGGAAACGATGCGCCTGTGGCACTGGGCAATGAAACACAGTCTGCATCTCATGGCAATGCATGTCCCAGGTGTCCAAAATGTCCTGGCGGACACCCTCTGCCACACTCAGGCAAGGGCATGTGAGTGGGAACTAAGGCAGCCAGTAGTCAAAGACCTCTTTGATCGATGGGATCGCCCCCAAATCTCGATCCGTTCGCTTCCCCATCCAATGCATAACTACCCAGTTTCTGCTCTCTAATTCCTGGGCGTGGTATTTTCTGGCGAGATGCGCTGTCTCTCTGCTTGACAGCGAGGTTCTTGTATGCCTTCCCTCCCTTTCCACTGTTGCAGAGGATACTTCTGAAACTACAGCAAGAAGGAGCCCATATGATCCTCATAGTTCCTTATTCGCCTCGCCAAGTGTGGTTTCCTCTGCTTCAGCAGTTGAGAGTGGAACCTTCTGTTCCCCTGCCCCACTGCCAGAATCTGCTGACTCCGGACCAGAGCAAGCTGGTCCATCCAGGCCTCAAGTCCCTTCACCTTCACACGTGGCACTTGCTGACGTAGCTATTGCATGCTTTGGAGTCTCTTCCAGAGTAGCCCAGGTCCTTGTGGAGGCTCAAAAGCCATCCGCAAGAACCACATATGTTATGAAACGGAAGAGATTCTCCATCTGGGCAACCAACAAGGGATGGGACCCTTTTTCGTTCCCCGTCTCACATGTCGTGTGGAATACCTGCTGCATCTTTCTGACCTTGGCCTTAGCTATTCTTTGCTGAAGGTCCACTTGTCTGCCATTTCTGTCTACTAACACTCCGGAGGATGGCAAGACTTTGGCTCAGTTGGAGGTTTACAAAATTTTTTGAAAGGAATTCTCCATCTGAAACTCCCGGTCAGGAACCCCGTTCCCCCGTGAGATTTAAACATCATCCTCGAGAAACTCACTTTCCCTCTCTTTGAACCGGCCGTGAGTTGCGACCTGCGCTGTCTTTCCTGGAACGTGCTCTTTTTAGCTGCCATTACTTTGGCTCGAAGGATTTCCGAGCTTCAGGCCCTGATGCGTAAGGAACCTTATCTGATTTTCCACAGAGACTGGGTGGTTCTGCATACAAATCCTAAGTTTTTTCCAAAGGTGGTGTCTGAATTTACTTTAAATCAGACCATACACTTGCCAGTGTATTACCCCGAGCATTCTAATCAAGGGGAGGCCATTCTGCACATACTCGATGTGCACAGAACCTTGCATTATTATATGAACCAGATGAAGTTGGTCAGCTTTTTGTTTCTTTTGCGCCCAAAAGAGAGGGTGCGGCAGTTTCCAAACAGTGCTTATCCGAATGGTTGGCAAGTATAACAAGCCCCTTCTGGGGGGGAATCAAGGGCATTAATCCAGAGGCACAGCTGTATCTACTGCTTGTTTCAGGAATGTTTCTGCCACTGACTTTTGTGCGGCCGATGCTTGGGGCTCTGTCCACACCTTTACCAAACACTACAGTCTGGACATTGCCTCTAGGTGCAGGGCAGGCTTCGGACTAGCTGTCCTTCAGGACCTCCTGGTGTAACCTGGTACCTACTGCACACCTTTTCCTGCCTCTTGTGCTTCAGCCTTTGTCTGAATTTCACTGCTTGGGGCTCGGTCTTAATAGTACCTACAGGGGCAAAGGTTAGAGCGTTGCTGGCGAAGGTCCACCCTTGATGCTGACCACCTTAGATTGATGGATCATTATCAGGTCTATCAATCCGCAATCACCCGTAAGAAGGCAGAGATCCTGTCCAGGGAGACTGCTGTTGCTCGGGAATCGACCAGCTCAACTGTTTCGAACTGCGGACAGACTGTGCAACCCAGTCTGTCTTCAAGTTCAGAACGTTTTTTCGCAACTGGAGTGCGATGAGCTTGCTCGGTTCTTTGTAAATAAGGTGGCCAACATTAGGGCTGAGTTGTTGCCGTCACACTCTATGGCGGTTGCCGTGAACCGGGGTGAGATCGCAGTGCCTCGGCTTTCTTGGAGTTCCTTCAGTCAGCTGGAGTTCATTGATGTCATGAGGATCATGCAGCATATGTGCCCTACGTGCTATAGTTTGGATCCTGGACCAACCTCCCTAATTTTAGGTTGTATTGAAATCATTGGTCCAATCCTTTTTCAGATAGTCAGGTGCTCCCTGGAATCGGGTGAGTTTCCTAGCTCCCTGAAAGAGGCGTTGGTAACACCCCCTCTTGAAGAAAGCTACCGCAGACCCTGACTGTCTGGAAAACTACAGACCTATCTCTAACCTTCCCTTTGTTGGGAAGGTGATAGAGAAAGTAGTGGCTGCACAACTGGAAGACAATTTGACCATCCATGACGTCTATGAACCCCTCCAGTCCGGTTTTCGTAAAAGACATAGTACCGAGACAGCGCTGGTTCGGGTGCTCAATGATCTCTTGATGGCTAGAGATCGGAAGAGTCATTCCATTTTGGTTCTCCTCGACCTTTCTTCAGCCTTTGACACCGTAGATCACATGGTGTTGGTAGAACACCTGAGGCTGTTTTGTGGAATATCTGGAACCGTCTTAAAATGGTTCTCATCATTCATCACTGGAAGATCACAAAGAGTTGTGTCTGGGGTTTTTTCCTCGGATACAACTGCTTTGTTTTGTGAGGTGCCCCAGGGTTCAGTATTGTCACCCATGTTATTTGCGGTGCATATGCTACCCATCGGAGACATTGTAAGGAAGTATGGGCTGAGGTTTCACTATTACGCAGATGATACCCAGCTCTATCTTTCTTTTGGCCCCGACCAGATTGGAGCTCTCTCGGTTTTTAATAGCTGTCTTACCAAAATCCAGGAGTGGATGAATTCTAGCTGGCTGAGGTTGAATTCTAAGACAAGACTGAAGTTCTGGTAGTGGACCCGGGTCGTTGGATAGTGGGGGTCGGGTGTTCATGCGCCTTCCGGAATTTTTCTTGGAGGCGTTTCTCTCCCGACCTCTGAACGGGTGCGGAACCGGGGGGTGGTTCTTGATGATGGGCTGACACTGCAATCGCAGGTGTTGGCTGTCGTTAAGACCTCCTTTTTCCACCTTAGGAACATCGCCAGGATCCGGCATCTTGTTCCGTCTGCCGACCTGCCAACGTTAGTTCATGCCTTCGTGTCCTCGCGCTTGGATTATTGCAACTCCCTTTACCTAGGGCTTTCTGGAGTTGAAATCCGTCGCCTGCAGCTAGTGCAGAACGCTGCAGCCCGGCTTTTGACGGGCTCAAGCAGATCCTGTCATATTACTCTGGTGCTGCGCGAACTGCACTGGCTGCCAATTCGGTGGCGGATCACCTTTAAAGTCGGCTTGCTGACTTTCAAAGCTCTACACGATCTGGGCTCACGCTATCTGAAAGAACTTCTGGTTCCTTATCACCCGAATCGATCGCTCCGCTCGGCCGATGAGGGGTTGCTAGAGGTTCCAAGGGTAAATTTGAAATCTTCAGGTGCTCGGCATTTGCTTATGTAGCCCTCACCCTTTGGAACTCTCTACCCCGTTGGTTACGTGAGTGCACTTCTATGGAGGGCTTTAAAAGAGGTATGAAGACTTTTTTATGGGAAACTGCGTTTTTATAATATTGATCGGTATAAATGTTTTGTTTTAATTGTATGTTTTAATGATTTTTCTTTTATTGTTTTGGTTTGTTATTTATGTACGGCGCCTTGGTAATTGAAAGGTGCCTTATAAATAAAATTATTATTATTACTGCAAGAGCCCTCTCAAAGTAAGATAGTGCTTTTCTTTCGGTGCCAGGAGCCCACTCCTTTCACACCTTCTTAGGTCTCCGGTGGGAGAACTGGTGGGCAGGTATGGGGACCGCCCACTATACAGTGTTACGCTGACGTCCATCATGTGATTTTGGGTGGGTGGTCTCCTGCCAGACACTTCTGGCTAAAGTTTTCCGTGTGGTCCTAGTGCCTGACAGCTCTAGTCCTAATAGTTAGTACCTACTGCAAGAGCCTCTCTCTAAAACTACTGTTACGGTAAGTTCTTAGTAACTGTACTTTGATGCTTGCTTCAGTTTTGACTTGTATCTGTGTGAATTAAAATTCCCAGTAGTCAAGTAGCCCTTGACTACTAAAAATATGAAGATAGGGCTACTGAAATCCCTTGCCCAGTAGCCAAGGAGCACATGTGGTGTAACCAACAAACTCCTCTTACTTTTATTTAAGTCCTTGAACATTTTTAAAAGACATAGCAACTTGTTTTGCACACATGCCCTGTCTCAAATTTGTATTTGCTCTGTGGCTTTTTTTTTTATCCAATTATTTAACCAGGAGTGGCACACTAAGCTGAAAGCTTGTTTACAGGTGCGACCTGGGAGCACAGGGAAGTTAAGTGACTTGCTCAGGGTCACACAGTATGCAAGTGGGGGCTGTCGGATTCAAACACAGGTCTCCAGATTTGCAGCTCGGAGCCATAAACCACTGCGCTATACTGCCTCCCCATTGCATCCCCCATCACGCTTTGATGTTTCTGGCTTGAAATACTGTATTAGAAAAGAAAAGCTGGGGCCGTGAGGTTGTTTTCTTTTTAATTTTTTTATTTTAATGGTTTGTGGCTTTTTAAATTGCATATATTGCATTTTTACCAGCTTATATTTTTTTCCGGAGCTGTATCTTATGTTTTAAGTCTGCTGCTGCACTGATGACAGTAATTTAACTGCTCATCCTCTCTTTACATCCCTCACACTGTTTTGGGCCTAGAAATGAGCTTTGAATCAGTGTGCCTTTCCCAATCACCAATTTCTAATAAATAACATCAGTGGGTTTGGGGTGGGGGATACAGAGTGCTGCACTGCAGCCCAGGTCTTTCCCAGCTCAGGACCTTGATTCTGGCTGCTGTTAGGTCATCAGGGGTTACAAGTGGAGAAAAGCAACAACATTGTCTCCATGACTGGATGAAACGGCATGGGTAGCAGTTAATGGGTCTGGGCAGTTGCCAGGAGTAATGGAAGAATCTTAGCCCGAAGACTTTGGGGGGGGGGATGAGTAGGACAGTTTGCAAGATGGACGAAAAAAGGGATGAAGAAAAAAAGAATACTTTGTTGTGCAAATCCTTAATAGTGAGGGCTCATTTTGTCTGCTTCCTAAAGACGTTATTATCTTCCACAACAAGCGAGAAAGATTTAGGGATTACTGAACGTGAATTGAAGATTTTTGCAATTTTTGTGATAAAGTTGCAGTACTTTGAAAGTGGTCTGTTTGGTTTGAATGTGAACCAAAAAAAAAGAACATTTTGACAGTTACTTTTACATGGCTTTAAAAAATGTTAAAAATATCAATAATTTACATGAACAGTAATTGACTATCAGTATTAATTTTTTATGTTGCCCTGGCAACACACTTTTAATTTTAAAAAAACATTATTTCAAACCCCAGGAATCCCTCACTTATGCTTAATAGCAATCATTTTTCTGGAATGAGCACCCCTGGAGCTTTAAGAATGTTGTGCAAATTATGGAATGTGGAATGAAATTCAAACTCTTCTGTATGGTCACGCTCACTTCTGCACTCTTGATGTCAGATTTATTTCTCTGCCTGAAGAGAGCAGTCGTCCCTAGATCTTCCCTATACTTCTGGCCGGTTTACAGTTTATTGTTTTATATTTATTACAGTATTAAAGTGTTTAAGGTAAATTTTGATACTCTGCATTAAGGTGTTTTTTTTTTTATTACAATTGTGTGTTTTTGCATTTCTCTCTCTGATTCCCAGGAACTAGAGAAGGCTGTTTTCAGCATGGTTCCAACTTTAAGGGAACCGCAGGTTTACAGTTTAACATTTAATTAAATTTTTTTTTTTTTGTACAACCGTTTTGCAGTTTTGCTGTTATGTGCTCTTAGTTACGCTTTTCAGGGAATCAGTGCAATCTTTTTGTGTTTTCTGCATAACAGATCTCTTTTGAGGTACACTGACATTTTCTATTTCTATTTTTGAGGAACCGAACTGCATTTATTATAAAAATCCCTTTCTTAAAACTATTTGGGCTTATTTACTTTTGGTAATTCTAACCCCAGGAATCACCCATTATGATTAAACTTAATGCAGTCAGCCTACTGTTTTCAACTGCCAGGAGAGATGGAATTTTATGCAAATTATGGAACTCTCAGTTGGCTCATGCCACTTTCAAACTGCTGCCCTAGCAACTGCTGCACTCTGAGTGCTTCAGATTCTTTACTCCGCCTGCCTAGTAAGGACAACCCGGAGAGCTCTCCTTGAACTGTCTCAGACTAAAGTTTATCTGTAGATAATTACTCATTTTCAGTTTAATTTTAATTGCTGCCTTAGAAACATTGTTTAGTATAGTAAATTAGTGTTTTAGTAGTTTATTTATATTCGCAGTTCCTTGGAACCGAGGGTTCTGTGTCTATTTTAAAGGTTTTATCTCAGTTTATTATTATTTAGAGATATTTAGCGGTCAGTTCCTTGAACCACTTTAGTTTGGTCTAAATTTTGTATTTTTCACGGTTCCTTTTTTTTCAGGAACCGAATAGTGCTCGGTTCCAGGAACCGCTAGGGGTAGTTATTTTAAAGTAATCTCTGGTTACGAGTTACTTCAAAAAAAACATTATTTAAAGTAATCTTTCTTGCCTAGTTTAAATGTCAGGTCCATTTGGATAAACCTAAAAAATGCACAGGACCCACAGGTTTTAAATGTTGTGAGTCTTGTGGGCAACTTATAGCAAAAACAGATGGACATTCTCTCTGTATTTTTTGTTTGGGTACAAGTCATTAAAGAAAAGGTCTAAAATTTTAGAAGAGATGGCTTCTGCTTCTAGTGAGGATAATTATGCTTCTTCCTCCTACCACAAAAAGGATGGAGGTAAAGCCAAGGATCCTGACAGGAGTTCAGATAAATCTGAACAAGGTAAAACAAAAATGGCTGTGGAAACAGACACTGAACCTGTTCCATTAAAGAAAAAGTGTAAAGAAACACATGTCGCTGCTCCTTCGGCCGAGAAGGCTAAGGAGCTCCCAGCAGACAAGCATATTATGCCCTCGACTGAGGACATTGCTAAGGCACTATAAGTGTTACAAGCCCTACAGGGTGCAGTCCCGGTTCCTACACCGACTGTCCCGGTTCCTCCTACAGCCCCAGCAAGGCAAGAAGTGCTGGAAGTGTTTGGTGAGGAGGAGGATGTTGTCTTAGAAGGGGAACCTATAGATCCAGAGGTCTCTCCTGAACAAGAGTTTGGATCTCCTCTTGGGGTCCTGAGGAATACTCCTCCCACTATGCTTTTGTTAAGAACAAGGTGGAAACCCTGAACCTTCCTGTTCAGGAAACAGAGGAGGATATGGAGGAGGCAGACTTTCTAGAAATGATGGGGTTAACCCCCACGGAACATCTACTTCTGCCCATGCATAAATCTTTAAAGAAGGCTGCAGTGCAGATTTTTAAGACTCCAACCTCTATCCGTGGTGTGGATAAGAAAGCTGACAAGAAATACCAGCTGGACAGAACTACAGCTGATTTTCTATTTACGCATCCTGATCCTGAGGGAGTAGTCCAAGCTGCTGCCTGTGACAAGGCCAGGATCCCATTTGCTACCCATCCACCAGACAAACATTCAAGAAAAATGGATGCTATGGGAAAGGAAGGGTACATGGCTGCCTCTTTATTAGTTAGGCAGTCCAATTACATGGCATATTCAGTGCAGTACCGAAAAGCTGTATGGAACACTGTTCTAGCTTTGGCTGATAGGGTCCCAGGTGAAGTGGCTGTAGACTTGCAAGATACAGCAAGGACTGCACTTGATGCTACCAGGTACCAGTTTCATATGGCAGTGGATGCCAATGATACTGCATCCAGGTTAATGGCTTTGTCAGTTTCACTCAGGAGGTTTGCGTGGCTTAGAGCCACCAACCTAACTTTAGACACCCAGGCCAAAACAGTGGATTTCCCCCAGAGAACAACTCCTTGTTTGGGGATAAAACAGAGGCATACATGGAAAAGGTGGAGGAATATAAATCCACCTATAAGAGCAATTCCAAGGATCGGCCCTTCACCTCTTATAGATCCCAGAGTAGGGGAGGTAGGGGTAGGGGTTTATACCCCAGACCTTTCTTTCAGGCGCAAGCCTCCCAGCCTCAGCAGCAGGCCAGAGGTTATTTTAGAGGAAGGGGCAGGAGAGCCATGAGAAGAGCGGCTCCTGCACCACAGGTTCAGGCACAGCCTGCACAGAATCTCTGATGGGCTAGTGCAGGTCGCATCCCCTATTACTGGTCCACCAGTAGGTGGCAGACTGGCTCATTACCTTCATGCTTGACATTCCATCACCACAGACAAGTGGGTGTTGGAGGTAGTGAGCCAGGGCCTGGCACTCAGTTTCAAATCATTCCCAAACTGAGAACAAGAACCTTTGCTCCGGTAACAGCTGCACACAAGATTCTGTTGTAAGCAGAGGTAAAACATCTGCTGGCAATCAAAGCAGTAGAGGTAGTGCCTCTAATGAGCAGGGGAAAAAGGTTTTATTCCAGGTACTTCCTCATAAGGAAGAAAAACCGGGATTGGCGGCCTATTTTGGATCTAACACTTCTGAACAAGCACATTTTGAAACCAAAGTTCAAAATGATCACTCTTGACATAATCATTCCTTCATTGCAAAAGGGAGACTGGCTAGCCTCCCTAGATCTAAGGGATGCTTATTTCCATATTCCCATCAGACCATCTCACAGAAAATTCTTGAGATTCAGACTGGCTTCAGGCCATTATCAGTTTGCAGCTCTCCCTTTTGGGCTGACTTTGGCACCAAGGGTTTTTACAAAGTGCCTATCAGTGGTGGTAGTTTTTTTGAGAAAACAAGGTATAACAGTCTTCCCCTACCTGGACGACTGGTTAGTAGTAGGACAGTCTCTGTAGCATGCAGCACAGTCACTGGCGCTCACAAAATCCACACTAAAGTCCCTGGGATTTCTGATAAATGAAGAAAAATCTCAACAGGTACCGCTCCAGGTGCTGGAATTTATTGGAGCAGAACTAAACACCAGACAGGGCAGAGCCCTCCTGCCACAGGACAGGGCGACAAGCATTCTGCGGATTGCAAAATTCTTTGTGTCTGGGAGACCCAGAACAGTAAGAGAATTTCTCAGGCTACTAGGCCAACATGGCATCTGCCACGGCAGTGGTAATGGGCTCCAGGTTTCAAATGAGAGATATTCATTTCCATCTCAGACAGTATTGGTCTCAAAGGATGGATCCTATGTCCAGACTGGTTCCAGTCACAGAAAGTTTAGTCCAGGCTTTACAATGGTGGCTGGACGAGCACAGCCTCAGGTTGGGTGTACCTTTTATAAGGGAACAACCTTCAGTAATCCTCACAACAGATGCCTCTCTTCTAGGCTGGGGGGCACACATGTTACAGCACACTGCAAGTGGCACATGGTCCCCCCCCCCCACCAAGACTCTCTGTTGCACATAAATTTCTTGGAGCTCAGGGCTGTTTACCCGGCTTTGAAAACATTCGCTCCTTACATGCAAAACAAGGTGGTGCAAGTCAGAACAGACAACGCCACAACCATGTATTACATCGACAAGCAAGGAGGTACCAGGTCACATCTATTGTGCACAGAAGCAATGAGACTGTGGTCCCTGGTGTACTCCATGGGAGTATGCCTGTCAGCCATACACCTTCCAGGGAAGGACAGCGTGCTGGCAGACTCTCTAAGCAGGATAAGTCAGGACCTCCACGAGTGGTGCCTGAATACTCAGGTATTCAGTACAGTTTTCAGAAAATGGGGCACTCCAGAGGTGGATCTCTTCACCTCCCCAGAAAACCACCAGCTTCCAATGTACTGTTGCAGGCCTCCTCTAAGGGGCACAATCCCCCTGGATGCCTTGGCCCAGGATTGGACAGGGAAGTTTTTGTGTGCATTCCCTCCTTTTCCTGTGATATTCGGACCCTACTGAAATTGAGGTCCCAACCAGCAAAAATGATACTGCTGACTCCTGATTGGGCGAGACAGCACTGGTGCTCTCTTCTGCTGTCTCTGTCGGTGGTTTCCCCAATCCATCAGCCCAGGAGGCACAACATGTTAACCTCCTCTCAGGGCAGGATCCTGTACCCCAGTCTCAAATCACTGAGGCTCAAGGCGTGGCTCTTGAGGACTTAGAATTTGCTAACCTTTACTTATCAGAACAGGTGCTGACAGTGCTTAGGGGTTCCAGGAAGCCTTCTACTAAGAAGACATATTCCTCTAAGTGGAAAAGATTTACAATATGGTGTACAGGTAAAGGTTTGAGCCCTTTCTGGGCTGATTTGGCTATTCTTCTGGATTACTTTACACATTTACATTCCTTAGGTCTGAAGCCTTCCACCCTCAAGGTCCACTTAGCTTCAGTCTCTGCTTACCTGTCAGTTGGTAAGAAGAGGTTTATGGCTTCTCATTCAGTATTTAGAAAATATTTTAAATGCCTTAATCTTCTGCACCCTCCCCTAAGGGAACCAGTTCCGGCCTGGAATCTAAATATTTGCATTGCTAAGCTCATGGATGCACCATTCGAACCTATGGCAATCGCAGATTTGAAGTATGTCACTTGGAAAACTGTTTTCTTGGTTGCCATTACTTCAGCCAGAAGGATCAGTGAATTACAAGCCCTGTGCACAGATGTGGGCTATATCTCATTCCTCAGGGACAAGGTGGTCCGTAGGACTAATAGAAAATTCCTTCCCAGGGTGGTATCTGATTTTCACTTCAGTCTGTCTATCACTCTACCTGTCTTCTTTACAGACAACTCCAGTTCTCCAGAAAGGAGACTTCTCTCCCTTGATGTCAAAAGGGTGCTTAGCCACTACATTGACAGAACCAAGTCTTACAGGACAAGTCAATCACAGCTCTTTCTCACATATGGTGAAGTTGGTAAGGGTAGAGCTGCAACAAAACGTACAATTGCTCACTGGATAGTGGCATGTATACAGTTTTGTTATAGTAAGGTGGGTAAACAGGTACCTCTGGGCCTGAGAGCACACTGCACCAGGGGCACAGCTGCTTCAGTGGCAGCTTCAAGAGAAATTCCACTACTGGAAATCTATAAAGCAGCTACATGGAAAACAGTAGACACTTTCACAAAGCATTACAGCCTGGACTTGCAATCCAGAGGTGATGCTAGGTTTGGTACAGCAGTGCTGCAGATCCTATTTCCGAAATAAATTCTCTGCCCAACCTCCAAAGGTACTGCTTGGTAGTCTACATTAAGTTTAATCATAATGAGTGATTCCTGGGGTTAGAAGAAAAAAATACTCACCATAGTAATCTTGTTTCTTCAAAGGGATCACTCATTATGATTAAAGACCCTCCCTACCTCGCCTACTAGAACCTATAGAAGTTGCTCTGCATCCCTGCTTTAGGGTTTTTTTCTTTTCTCCTATATAGGTTAAGTTGGAGACTCACTTTGTTTAACCAGTTGGTGTCCAGGTGGTCTCAAGTTTCTTAGGTTTGTTGGTTAAAGATGGTTTGACCTGAAAGGGCAAAAAATATTATTTTTTAAGGTTGTTAATTTTAGCTAGTGTGTCTTTTACCCAGTTAGGCTCCTTAAGAATCTGAAGCACTCAGAGTGCAGCAGTTGCTAGGGCAGCAATTTGAAAGTGGCATGAGCCAACTGAGAGTCCCATAATTTGCATAAAATTCCATCTCTCCGGGCAGTTCAACACAGGAGGCTGACTGCATTAAGTTTAATCATAATGAGTGATCCCTTTGAAGAAACAAGATTACTATGGTGAGTAATTTTTTATTTTCTGTTATGGAACTCAGAACGTCTTCTGGGTCTCCAGTGTTTGGCATGATTGACAGACAAAGAAGACATAGGACCTGCAGGTTTTAAAAATAGTACATTTTTTTTCAACTCCTAGCAGGGGTCAACCTTAATCTTTTTTTGCACTAGCCAGCAGGACAAGTTGATTTAAAACTGCACTAGCCCGCAGACGGTTGCACTAGCCCTCAATTACAGTGGTAGATTTTGGTCACTTGTACAGGAAGCAATGCAAGTCAAGAAATACTCTGATTATTGTACATTTATCTTGCTCCCACATTGCTTCCAGCTCCCCAGCAGAAAAAGACTGCAATGCCATCACACAGTGACCACCCCCTCATGTTTTGTACCATGTCCTCCGCTCTTCCTCTTTCTGTCCTCCCCCACCAAATCAGAGGACATCACAACAGCAAATGTTCATTCAAGCAGTCCCAGCTCTGCACACACAATAACTGATTTCATCATGCACCTCACCATACTTTCAAACAACATGAAGTCTTGCTGTATTCTATTGCAGTGATATCCAACCTTTGAACTGCCCCGGAGAGGAAAGAGTTAACTTTCCATGCAAAGCATGGAACACTGAGCTCGAGCTCAGTTGAGACTCTGCCTGTTGTTGTTTGAACCCAAACCGCCAGATTCTTTACTCCGCCTCACTGAACAGTTGCTCTGGAGAGTTCTCCTTTGCTCGGTTCAATTTAGTCGGTTAAAGTGTCGTCTTTTTTCCCTCGGTTTCAACCAAATTTATTCCATCTAACCTGTCGGTTCAGTCTCTGTCTGTGGTACCGTGAGTACTAGATAGGTTTATTATTGTTAGCTTCTGTGTGGAACTTGTAAATGTTGGATTGATTCGGTTTGAACCGATCAGGTTTGTTAAAAAAAGTTTGTTCTGCTTTTTAGAGTGTGGTAACCGGTCCTTATCGGTTTCTAAAAAAGCAGTTTCATTATGTTTTCCGACCCATAACTACGGTCAGGAACGATGGGGTTGCATACTTGCCTGGCGGATTGCCGAGAAAAGGGTAAGTTTGGTTAGGACTGGCCATGTCTGAGAAACCCAAGAGAAAAACCGGGCCCACTGGGTTTCAACACTGTAGTGTGTGTGGGGAAGCCTTTGCTAAGGCTGACCCCCACACCACCTGTGTTTATTGTCTGGGGTTTGACCACCTCGATTCAGACTGCCAGATTTTCAAAAGTTTTCCCACAGCTACCCTGGAAAAGAGAGTAGGTAGGCTGAGGGAAGGGGAGGCCAAAAAGTCCGCTGACCCGGATGGCCAGCCCGGTTCGGTTCCAACCAGACCAGAAGGAGTGCCCTCTGACCAGGGCGAAACTTCTTCGGGCAAAAGGAGAACCGACTCTGAGGAGTCTGTTCCGGTTAAAAGAAAAAGAAGGGATAAGTCGGCCGGTTTGGATCCACAAGTTCTTTCTCCGACCGCTGATGAAATAGCCAAAGCGATAAGGATTGTTCAGTCGCTAACTCTGGTTCCGACCGAACCGGCACCATAGGTTAGGGGCTCGGTTTGGTCAGTTTCCCCGGTTCCGGATTATAATTTAGAGGATTTTTATGAACCCGAGGAGGAGGAAGGAGAGTATGAGGATAGTGATGGTGATTATGAAACTCTGGATGTGCCCATTGACCCGGACATCTCCCCAGACAGACCTTCAGGGTTTCTCCTCCTAGGCTTTCTGAGTCCCCTTCCCACTTTATGTTTTACAAAAAAGTGGCTGAAACTCTTCAGCTTCCTATGGAGGAAGCAGTAGAGGATCAGGAGGAGCCTGATTATGTTGAGATGATGGACATCCCAGAGTCCAGGAGGCTGTCTGTTCCCGTCCATAAGTCTTTTGGGAAACGGACATTTAAAATTTTAAAGACTCCTAATTCTATACCTCCTGTGGACAAAAGAATGGACAAGAGGTATACTCTTTCAGGCTCAGATACGGAGTTCCTTTCCCAGCAATGCAGCCATGTTGGGGTAGTGCAGGCTGCTGCCTGTGATAAGGCAGATATACCCTTGGCTTCACACCTCCCAGATAAGGACTCCAGGAGGATTGATGCCATGGCAAAGAAACAGTACATGGCAGCATCTTTGGGACTCAGGCAGGCTAACTATATGGCCTACACAGCTAGATACCAGAAGTCTAGATGGGACACTGTGATGGCTCTGGCTAAACAGGTCCCTGGCCAGCTTGCCAAGGAGTTGGAGCGGTGGCTGCAGATGGTATTGAGGCATCCAAGGTGCAATTTCATGCTGCAGTGTACTCAATGATGTTTCATCTAGAGTCATGGCTACATCTGTGGCCCTTCGTGGGATGGCTTGGCTCAGATGTTTGCCTGTCTCAGGATACCCAGACTAAGGCCATGGATTTTCTCTGTTGTTGGTAATTCTCTGTTTGGGGAGCAGACAGAGAACTACATGAAGAAAATGGATGAGTACAGGACCACCTATAGAGTGCTCAGGCCAAGGTAAGGCAGGCCACTCCCCCAGAGGCAGCATTCCAGGGGCAGGGCAGGCCTTTTCATAGGCCTTTCTACCAAGCCCAGGCCTCCTCTTCTGCCTTTGCCCAGAGGGGGTTCTTCAGAGGGAGAGGCAGACCGGGTACAAGCAGGCCTGCTACCACCCTCAGCCTAAAGCCCCAGCCAAACAGGCACCCTGATGGGTTTGCCCGGGCCGATTCTCCACTACCCGTAGGGGGCAGGCTGGCTTACTTTGTCCAGGACTGGATGTCTTTAACATCAGACAAATGGGTCCTGGAAGTAGTAAGCCAGGGACTGGTTCTCAGCTTCAAACAATTTCCCAAGATGAGAACCAGGTCCTTTCCACCTGCAAATCCTTCAGAGGCCCTTGCCTTAGAGGCAGAGGTCTCTTCCCTCTTGGCTCTCAGAGCCATAGAAAGGGTTCCACCCCTACATAAGGGAAAGGGATTGTACTCCAGGTACTTCTTAACTCCCAAAAAGATTGGAGAATGGCGGCCCATCCTGGATCTCAGATATTTAAACAAGCACCTTTTAAAGCCAAAGTTCAAAATGGTGACTCTGGGAATAATTCTACCCTCTCTAAGGCCAGGGGACTGGCTAGTTTCCCTGGACCTCAAGGATGCCTATTTCCACATTCTCATCAGATGCTCCCACAGAAAGTACCTCAGGTTCGAGTTGCCCTCAGGCCACTATCAATTCAGAGCAATGCCCTTTGGCCTAACATCAGCTCCAAGGGTGTTCACAAAATGCCTGGCAGTAGTGGTTGCTTTCCTAAGGAGAAAAAAGATCTCCATCTTTCCATACCTGGACGACTGGCTCATAGTGGGTCAGGCTCCAGACCAAGTCAAGTCACACCTACAGATAACTCAGCAACTGCTCACTTCTCTAGGATTCCTTCTGAATCTTTCAAAGTCAGTTCTAGAGCCAGTGCAGCTCCTCACCTTCATAAGGGCAGAGCTGGATACAATAAGGGCAAGAGTCTTCCTTCCCCTGAACAGGGCAAGGACCCTTGTTACATTGGCCTCTTCATTCACCCTCCAGGTGTCTCGACCAGCAAGGCATTTTCTTCAGCTCCTGGGCCCACATGGCTGCCTCTACAGCAGTGGTCCAAGGAGCAAGATTTCAGATGAGGGACATTCAGTTCCACTTAAGAGCCTTCTGGTCCCAGAGAAAGGATTCTCTGACCAAGCTAATCCCAGTGACTCAAACCCTGATCCAGGCTTTGCAATGGTGGCAGGATCAGGACAACCTAAGGCAAGGAGTTCCCTTTGTCACTCAATCTCATTCTCATTCTCTAATCCTTACCACAGATGCCTCCCTCTTGGGCTGGGGAGCCCACTTGGGGGATCTGACCACCCAAGGGTTGTGGTCACCTCAGGAATTTCTGCTTCACATCAATCTCTTAGAACTCAGAGCAGTGTTTCTAGCACTTCAAGTTTTTTCCAAGTCTGTTCAGAACAAAGTAGTTCAGATCAGGACAGACAATACCACCACAATGTGGTACATCAACAAGCAAGGGGGCACTTGGTCTACGGCCTTGTGCACAGAGGCAGTGAAGTTGTGGTCTCTGGCCTATTCCCTGAATACTTCCCTGATAGCAGTTTACCTCCCAGGGAAGGACAATGTCCTGGCAGATGCTCTCGGCAGGATATCTCAGGGCCATCATGAATGGTCCCTAGATCCCCTGATTTTGAAGCTGATCTTCTCCAGATGGGGCACCCCACAGATAGATCTTTTTGCAGCCCCAGACAATCACCAACTTCCTCTTTTTTGCTGCAGGCCCCCAGTGTTGGGCTCAGTCCCCCTGGATGCCCTAGTTCTCAATTGGGAAGGGAAGTTCCTGTATGCTTCCCCCCCTTTCCTCTCCTGTTCAAGGTACTAGTCAAAATCAGGGCTCAACCCTGCAAAGTGATTCTGATTGCTCCAGACTGGGCCAGACAGCCCTGGTACCCTCTCTTGCTGTCCTTAGCAGTCCACCTTCCCCTGTCTCTTCCCAGGAATTACAACCTGTTAACAAGTTCTCAGGGGAGGGTTTGGTATCCGAATCTCAGATCTTTCAATCTCAAGGCCTGGCTCTTGAAGAGTTAGAGTTTGCTGATTTGCATCTCTCTCAAGGTGTTCTGGATATTTTAAAGGCTTCTCGAAAGCCTTCCACCAGAAAGACTTACAACTCCAAATGGAAAAGGTTTACTATTTGGTGCTCTGGGAAGCATATTTCTCCAGAGTCTGCTTGGTTGCCTACAGTCCTTGACTATATGGTTCATCTCAATAGCTTGGGCCTCAGACCAGCTACACTTAAGAGTGCATCTGGCAGCTGTCTCTGCCTTCTTGTCAGCAGGCAAGCACTCTTCCCTTTCAGCTCATCCTGTATTCTGTAAATTCTTCAAGGGATTGCTGCATACCAATCCTTCCTTCAGGGCCCCTGCTTGGGACCTTAATGTTTGCATTACTCAGCTTATGCAACCCCCTTTTGAGCCTTTGTCCTCAGCAGAGCTTAAGTACTTGACTTGGAAAACTGTGTTCTTTGTAGCCATTACTTCTGCCAGACGCATAAGTGAGTTACAGGCCACGTCAGTGGAGCCTGATTTTATCTCTTTCCATAGAGATAAGGTGGTCCTCAGGACTAATAGGAAGTTTTTGCCTAAGGTGGTTTCAGATTTCCACCTTAACCAGTCTATGCCTGTTCCTGTTTTCTTCACTGACCATCTGGGGAGAGGAGGCTGCACAGCCTGGACGTGAAAAGGGCCCTTAGCTACTACATAGAGCGCACCAAGGGTTACAGGTTTGACTCCCTCCAACTGTTCCTCACTTATGGTGAGGTTGGTAAGGGAAAACCTGCCACTAAGAGATCTATTGCCAGGTGGATTGTCTCTTGTATACAATTTTGCTATGAAAAATTAGGTAGGATCCCACCCTCAGGCCTGAGGCTCACTCTACTCAGAGGTACAGCTGCTTCCTAGCTGCTGCCAGGATATTGCTATCTTAGAGATTTGTCAGCAGCCACCTGGAAAAACAGTACATACGTTCACCAAGCATTACTCTCTGGATATCCAGGCTAGGGTGATGCTCGGTTTGCACAACAGTGCTTCAGAGCTTGTTTCCAAGTAGGTTCTGTCCTCCTCCATGGAGGTACTGCTTGGTAGTCTGTATTGTCAGAATACAGCAAGACTTCATGTTGTTTGAAGAAAAAATTACTCACCTTAGTAATGTTGTTTCTTCTAATGGAGTCTTGCTGTATTCTGACCCCCCCTCCTCCCCTCTCAGAACCTGGGTTTTGGGATGGCAGGTGAGCAGGAACAGTGTTGGCACCTAAAGTGCCCCCCTCCTTTTTTCTCACCCTCTTATTTTGGGTATGTGTTGTGTTTTGTGTTTTTTGGGTTTCCTGACTTGAGTCTTTGCCTTGGAACCAAATAACCTTTTTATTAGATTCAGTTGCCAGTTGGCTAGTGTAAGTTTACAGTTTCCACTCAGGACGCCCAGTGAGTTAGCTCGTAAAGATCTGGCGGTTTGGGTTCAAACAACAACAGACAGAGTCTCAACCGAACTCAAGCTCAGCGTTCCATGCCTTGCATGGAAAGTTAACTCTTTCCTCTCCGGGGCAGTTCAAAGGTTGGATGTCACTGCAATAGTCAGAATACAGCAAGACTCCATTAGAAGAAACAACATTATTAAGGTGAGTAATTTTTTCTTCACCACCACCCACAGAGCAAGGAACAGTCAGGCAAAGAAAAACACTCTCTGCCCCCAACCTATAGTTAACAGGAGACCTGCATTTCTGGAAGTTTTTGTACAGTTTCAAGTGAGCCAGGAGCACATCAAATATTTTTTGGGGGTTGGGGCTGCACAAATCTAAGGGGCTTGGGAAATAGAAAACTATGACATTTTTATTTTTAAAAGCATTGATTTTAATATGCTCTGCACCAACAATAACAGATTTTCTTTAACATTGTCAATTCATCAGTCATTGGGAAACAGTACACAGGCATAATGCTATACTATCTCTGTTTTTATATAGGATGATCTATGTACCCCAGGAATGCTTATTTTAAGCTTTCAAATTATGTATTTTATTGAGGTTTATTTTTATACCATACAATCCAAAGCTTTGTTTTTAGGATGAAAGGACATGCTGGGTAGGACTGTATGGATGGCGATGTCTGGCATGGTCCATTTAGAAGAGCTGGGGACCCTGTACACTTGCCAGTAATGGAAGCTGTGGGTCTGTGGATGGTCATTTCAGAGTCTGGTCTGCAGAGGTGTCCAGGGAAAGAACAGAGTTAAGAGATTTGGAGGGGAGAGGGAAATTATGGTGATGCTGAGACAATACCCACCTCCTGCAGGGCTGACCCTATATACCCTCTTGCATTTTGTCACTGAAATGTTGAATACAGACACTCAAAATATAGGAAAATGAGGGGCACTGGTCTTAATAATATGGGACAAATTGTTAGAGACACATTCAGAAAACTGAACACTAGTGACTTAACAGCACTCTACCCTTGATCACACTCTGGACACTAACTGAAAGTCCTATCAGTGTAGTGATAATGACTCGCATTGAGTCTTTTGTGGGATCCCTCTCTTGAACTGCTGGATAATTGCAGCTCTTAATGAGCTGCTGATCACACCAGGCTATCTGGAACATTGAGAGCGATTAGCATGAGAACTAGAGCCTGCTAAAGTAGAGACTTTTTTAACTTCATTAACAGCCATGAAAACCTGCACTGGTCAAGACGGACAAGTAGAAAGTTAGCTGCACTAGCTCTGGTCAACTTGCACTAGTGTTTGGGCTGGTAAAACAGTGTTAAGGTCGACCCCTGACTTCTAGCAAAGGCAGACTGCCACAAGCTGTGTTTTAAATTGCCTGGGTCCAGACCACAGTTTTTCCAGTTACCTCTGTAAACAGTATTTCCTTAAAATGCAAATGAAAAGTGTAAAAAAATTAGAAGGTTTTATGGCTTCTCATTCTGCCTTCACATCACCAAAAGGCTTAGATGAGGGTCCAGCCCCTCAGATTAAGCAGCAGTCCCTATCAGAGAAGGATAAAGCTGCTAAAGATGGTGCAGAACTTAGGGTGTCCAAAAGGGAGAACCCTGAATCCAGTAAAAATAAGAGCCTCTGAGCAGACACTGGAAACAGTGCCTGCCAAGAAAAAACCAAAAGAAAAACATGTCACTGTCCCTGTTCATGAAGAAGGAAAGGAGCTACCAGTGGACTTAAAGGGAAAGTACCCTCAGCCTTTTATTCTGTTTCCCTGTGTAGTTTGTAGGCATGCACAATGATAGCCTCTACTGCAGCCTTCCTATTTCATCGGGATTTGAATGTAAATGAAGGTACTCAAGTCTAATGTGAAAACCTGCTTAACTCCATTGAAAAGATCATGACTAGGGATGTAAGTTTGTCGTGGATGAGGTTTTAATGACTCATTGTTTGTTCATGAAATCATTAGTAAACAGTAGTAAATGTTGTGGCACTGTCGTCATTGCTACATTCTGATGACACTAGTGAAAGTCATGGAAGTCCTGAATAGAGATCAAACGTCATGGAATCAATGACGTGTATAACTGCCATGACAAACTTACATCCCTAATCATGACCTGTCTCATGTAAGGCACTGTGGAATTTTATGATGTTTTGGTACTAAATCCGGCAGTAGTTACACTGTATTAGTGATGTTACTGCCCGCTGCAGTCCCAATGTTCTTGTCTTATGTTGGCCATGAAACTTTTCAAGGCATAGTAAGTGCTCTGCTGTTTTCTGTAGTTCGAAGTTTCTGTGTTAGAAAAAAAAATGCTTTTGGAAAATATAGGGACTTAACAAGACAAGTACCAGAACTGATTGAGAGTACAATTTCAGCTGGCTTCTGCATGTACACATCATCAACTCACATGATGTGCATGAGTGGGGTCATGACATTTGGAATGGAGTCAAACAGGTTTTCACACTGGGGCAAAACAGAATGTAGCAACCTCATTTATATTTAAATTAGGATGACATTAGGGGGATGCAAGAGAGGGAATCATTGTTCATGCATGCTTACAGCTAGACAGGTATACAGAAAATAAGCTGAGGGGACTTTCTGTTTAAAACAAATGCCCTCAATAGAGGACATGACTAAGGCATAGCAGTTCCTCCAGGCTTTTCAAGCTATGGGAATTTAATGAATATGCTAGCATTCCCCCCGGCTCCAGTTCCATTTCCAATTCCTGTGGGCAAGGGGTCTGATACTTGCTATGAAGATGAGGAGGAAGGAGAACCTGTAGCACTAGATGGTTCTCCTGCGCAAGGTTCTTCTCCTAGACCTTCAGAGGACTATACTTCTCACTGTACTTTTGTAAGGCATATGGTAAATACCGTCCACATCTCCTCCCACAAGACTGAGCAGAATGAAGATGAGGTAGAGTTTATGGATGTTATGGGCTTAGCATCCACAACAAAGTTGATGCTGCCTATTGACAAATCCCTCAAGAAAGCAACGTATAAAGTCATGTCAGCACGTGCCTTAGCTACTGGCATTTACAAGAAAATTGAAAACAAAAATATCAGGTAGATAGACAGGGTGCCGAGTATCTGTACTTCCCTCCCTGATCATGAGAGAATGGTCCAGACTGCCACCTGTGATAAAGTGAAGGTGCCCCTTTCCACCCAACCTTCTGAAGAAGATTCCAGGAAACTGGATAGTATGGGCAGAAAAGTTTATGTCAGTTTCCCTGCTCCTGAGGCAGGCAGCTTACTTAGCTTACACAACTCAGTACCAGAAAGACTTGTAGAATTCCATACTGGCACTGAGTGAAAATGGTACTGAAGACTTGGCACGGGATATGGCTGACAGCAAGATCAGCCATAGATGCCACAAAGTACAAGTTTCATATGGCAGTGGACGCAAGTGACACTGCTTATAGGGTCTTGGCCCATGCAGTGTCCTTAAGAAGGTTTGAATGGCTTAGAACTACAAATCTATCCCAGGTTACTCAAACAAAAGCAATGGATTTTCCCTGTGAAGGAAATTCCCTGTTTGGTGACAAGAGAGAAGAGAGGCTTACATGAAAAAGGTGGATGAGTAAACTTCACCTACAAGAGCAATACTGAGAAAGAAAAGGCCTCTACTTCGCACAGGCCTTATGGAATAAGAGGTGGGGGTAGGGGATACTACCTTCATACTTGTGTTCCCTGTCAGTACTCTCCATAAAGGGGTTACTATAGGGGCAGGGGGTAGATGGGACACTAGGCCCCAAGCCACAGCCAAAGCAAAAACCCTAACAAGTTTGCCCTGGTCACCCATCCATTGCCAGTTGAGTGTGTGTGTGTGTGGGGGGACTGGATTACTTCTTCCAGGAATGGACAAAAATCACCACAGATGCACGGATCCCAGAAGTAGTGAGTCAGGGTCTCTTGACCCACAAGAAAAATTGGGAGTGGTGACCCATTTTAGACCTGAGATATCTGAACAAACATTTAAAGGAAGAAAAAAATGAAAATGGTAACACTGGGCTTAGTGATTCTATCTCTGCAAATAGGAGACTGGTTGGGATCACTGGATCTGAAAGACACCCATTTTCACATACCAGTCAAGCCAAGTTACAGAAAATACCTCGGGTTCAAGTTAGGGAACTGCCAGTACCAGTTCACATCCCTTCCCTTCGGCCTCGCCTCGAAGAGTAATCACTAAGTGCCTAGCTGTGGTGGCAGCACATTTGAGAAGGAAAGAGGTGGTGTTTTTTCCCTACCTGGATGACTGGCAGGTCTCAGGAAAAGCAAAGTCCTCTCTACAGCTGTCACAAAACACATTGGAGGACTTGGGTTTCCTCATAAACCTTCAAACGTCTCCAACAGAACCAGTTCAAGTTCTGGATTTTATCTGTGCAGAGCTGGATACCCTGCAAGGAAAGGCATTCCTTCCTCAAGCTGGGGTAGCAAATCTAATTTTATCTGCAGAATTCTAAAAGGCAATCAGCCAAAGCTTGCAAGGGAATTTCTAAGGTTACTGGAGCACGTGGCCTCCTCCACTGCAGTGGTACTAGGGGACAGGTTCCAAATAAGAGATGTTCAGTATCACTTAGGGGACGACTGGTCCCAGAGGTGGGGCACTATCCAAATTGGTGCCTGTCCCAAAAACCTTGTTAATTGCACTGGAGTGGTGAAAGGAGGAATGCAACTTCAAAGAGAGAGCTCCTTCAACAATCTCCTACAGCGGCACTCAAATCAGGTACCTCCCTCTTAAGTTGTGGCATCCACCTGGAGGATCTTAGCGTGTGTGGCATCTCCTGGAGCTCAGGGCAGTGTACCTGGCAATGCAGGCTTTTTTCTCCCAAATCAAGGGTCACTCTGTCCAGGTCAGAACAGACAACACCACAAATACAGGTTACTCACCTGTAACAGGAGTTCTAGGAGTGGTGTATGTTGTTCATCCACACTTACTGGCAGGTTCCTTGCCGCTTTAAATCTTGCTGGAAGGTCTTCAGGCTGGCTCCTCCCACCCACCTGGTGGTTAAACTCTCGGCTCCGACCCATGACGCCAGATCAAGCCTGCTGGAAGCCAGGTTGCGTGTTGAAGCCGGGGATGTCGGGTGGGTTGTGTGGATGAACAACATATACCACTCCTAGAACTCCTGTTTCAAGTGAGTAACCTGTATTTCTAGGGATTTGGATATGTTGTTCAATCCACACTTACTGGCAGACTCCTAGCAGTTCTCCGGAGGAGGAGGCAAGCGCGCACCCCTACTTATGGAATAGGACTGGAGAACCGAGGTCCCAAAACCAGCATCCCGCGTGACTCAAGGACCATGTGGTAGTGGGTAATGAAGGTGTGCTGACTTCCAGGTAGCAGCCCTGCAGATTTCCTGGATAGAGGCGACCCTGGAAGCAGCGGTGTATGCCAGTAGAATGAGCTTTTATCCCTCTGGGAGGCTCCATGCCCGTCCAACCTATAACAGAGATCTATGCAGGAGGTGACCCACCTGCCTATCGTCAGCTTGGCTGCAGGTCTGCCAGGTGCGGCTTCAGCGTAGGTGACAAACAGCTGGCGAACCTCCCCGAACTTCAGCCGTCCGCTCCTTATAATAAGAGCGCTTTCAAGGTCCAGAGTATGGAGCCTATATTCGCTCCAGAGGTGTGATTGGGGTAGAACACTGGCAGAGTCAACACCTGGTTAAGGTGAAACTCCGACACCCCTTCGGAAGGAATTTCGGGTGGGGGTGCAGGACAACCTTGTCCCTATGGAAGACCAGATAAGGAGACTCGATGGAAAGCGCCTGGAGCTCTCCCATCCTTCTGGCTGATGTAATAGCCACCAAGAAGGCGGTCTTCCACGACAGGTGAGAGATGTCACACCTGTGCATCGGTTCGAATGGCTTGCCCATGAGCTTAGCCAATACCAGCAGTAGATCCCATGGAGGTGGAGGTTCTCGCACCAGAGGGGTTATGTGATCAAGGCCTTTGAAAAAGTGCCCGATCACCTTCTCCTGCACCACAGACTGCTTGCCGGCCCGCGCCCGGTAAGCAAAGATGGCTGCCAGGTGCACCTTGAGGGTCGTCGACTGAAGCCCTTGCTGAGAAATGGACCACAGGTAGTCCAGAATGCTAGCCATTGAACAGGAGGAATGGTCCAACCACTTGCCCTGACACCAAATGGAGAATCTCTTCCATTTGAAGGCATACCATTTTCTGGTCGACTCCTTACGGGATGCCTCAACAACGTTGAGGACCTTGTCGGAAAGACCCAAGGCCTGGATCTCTAGCCACTCAGGAACCAGGCCAGCAAGCGCAGGGATTGAAGGTCCGGATGGAGTACCTTCCCCTTGTTGACTGAGATCAGGTCCGGGGCGGGCTAGAAGCCACTTCGGGAGCCTGGAGCTGAGACTGAGGAGATCTGGATACCAGAACTTGCAGGGCCAGTCTGGGGCTACCAGAATCACCTGTGCCTGGTCCCTTTTCACCTTGAGAAGCACATTGTGGATAAAGAGGAATGGAGGAAAGGCGTAGAAGAGGCCTGGGGTCCACTGCCTCGAGAAGGCATCCCTATGACCATTGGCGGGCCAGCCCCCATTGCAGGGGACGCATATGCCAGTGGGCCCAACGGACCATGCTGGTGCAGGCGCCATGAGGCCCAGAAGGCATAGGAAGTCCCGGGCAGGGCACAATTGCCCAACCAGAAATGATTGGGCAAAGGAGGAAAGGACCTCGGCCCTGACCATCGGGAGCCGTGCTCTGGCTTGAAGAGAGTCGAGCTCTGCCCCGATGAACTGAATCACCTGCGATGGCACGAGTTCCGACTTGACATCGCTGATGAGGAGGCCAATCTGCGAGCAGACCTGGAGGACCAGATCCCTGGACTGCTCCACTTCCAACCTGGAGGGGGCTGCAATCAGCCAGTCGTCCAGGTAAGGGTACACCTGGACCACTTGGTGCCGCAGGAATGCTGTCACCACTGCCATGCATTTGGAGAAGACCCTGGGAGTTGGAGAGAGGCCGAAGGGCATGGCCGGGAACTCGTAAAGGGATCCCTCTGCTCCGAAGCGGAAGAATTGCTGGTGAGACAGATGGATTGGTACGTGAAAGAACGCGTCCTGAAGGTCCAGAGAACAGAACCACATGCCTCGTTCCAAGGATGGAATGATCTGAGCCAGAGTGACCATCCTGAAGGTGCGAGACCTTAGGAACTTGTTCAGGTCATGTAGGTCGAGAATGGGGCGCCAGCCCCCCATCCGTTTTGGGACCAGGAAGTACCTGGACACAAAGCCTGGGTCTGGAGGGGGATCCGCCACCTTCCTGATCACCTCTTTCTGGAGGAGCAAGGCAATGTTGGCTCGATGAGCTGACAGGCTGCGGAACCCGTAGCCCCCCATGGGGCGACGGCTCGATAGGAGGGGAACTGCCCGAATTCCAGAGGCAGACCCCTGCCTACCATTTCCAACACCCTGCGGTCCGTGGTGATAGCGGACCAGGCGGAAAGGAAGTGGTGGAGCCGTCCCCGCCCACAGGAGGAACCCAGGGAGGAGTGACAAGGTTGGGGGCGACGCCCCTCATTCCGACAGTGGGCAGGCTTGGAGGAAGGGCCGGCCGAGGAGCCGCCTGGGCCTTTTCCTCCAGGCTTCCTGCTAGAGGAAGCAGCAGGCTTGGCTTTGGGATGCCAAGCACGAGCCTGCTGGCCCTGATGCTGGTGTTGCTGGGCCGGACATGCCGCAGGGGCTGAAGGACAAAAGGGCTTACGCTGCTGCTGGCGGCCTTTGTCCTTCTGGGCAGACATGACCGAGTCCAAGGTGGCATTGGATTTCTCGATCCATTGGAGATGACCCTCCAGCCTGGGCCCGAACAGGTCAGTACCCAGGAAGGGGACGTCTGCCAGATTGTGCTGGGTATCAGCCGAAAGGTGGAGATCTGCAGCCAAGCTCTCCGGCGCATGGCCACTGTGGCCGCTACTGACTGGGCACATGAATCAGCAATGTCCAAAGAAATTTGGAGCTGCTGTTTCAAACATGAAGTCTTGGTGTATTCTGACAATTGCAGTGATTCCCAACCTTTGAACTGTCCCGGAGAACAGAGAGTTAACTTTCTATGCAGGGCATAAAACACTGAGCTCAAGCTCGGTTGAAGTCTCTGTCTGGAGTGATTCAAACCTAAACCGTCAGATTCTTTACTCCGCCTCACTGAACAGTCGCTCTGGAGATTCCTCCTTCAGCTCGGTTCGAAAGTCGGTTAAAGTTTTCAGTTTTCGTCGGTTTTTAAACCGAGAAAAGTATCTGCATAGTCTGTTCAGTCTCTGTCTGTGGTGCTGTGAGTACTAGATAGGAATTGTTCTGTTTTTCTGTGTAGAATTTGTAAAAGTGCGGCTCGGTTTGGCTGAACTGGCCATTTGATAGTGAAATTTGTTTACTTAGTGTGTGGTTACCGGTTCTTATCGGTTCTAAAAAAAATGTGTTTTTAACTGTTTTTTTCCAATACCCGTGACACAGTTAGGAACTGATAAGGGAGTATTGCCTGGCGGTTGCCGAAAAAAGGGTAAGTTTGGTTAGGTTAGCCATGTCTGAGAAACTCAAGAAAAAAACCAGGCCCACTGGGTTTCAACACTGCAGTGAGTGTGGGGAGGTCTTTGCTAAGGCCAATCCCCACACCACTTGTGTTTATTGTCTGGGGTTTGACCACCTCGATTCAGACTGCCAAATATGTAAAAACTTTCCCAAATCTACCCTTGAGCAGAGATTAGGTAGACTGAGGGAAAAGGAGGCCAAGAAGTCAGCTGACCTGGATGGCCAGCCCCGTTTGGTTTCGACCGAACCAGAAGAAGTGCCCTCTGACCAGGGCGATACTTCTTCGCGCAAAAGGAGAGCCGATTCCGAGGGATCGGTTCCGACAAAAAGAAAGCGCAAAGATAAATCGACCGTTGGATCCAGAGTTCATGTTCCAACTGCCGAAGAGATAGCCAGGGCGATTCAGATTGTGAATCGCCCGTCCGTTCTGACCGATCCGCCCCTTCTGCAGAGGTTCGGTTCGGTTGGTTCCCTGTTCAAGAGTATACCATTGAAGATTTTTATGAACCGAACTTTGAAGAGGAAGGGAATTTGAGGATGATGATGTAAGTGAAGGTCTGGATGTGCCTGTGGAACGGACATCTCCCCAGACAGACCTTCAGGTGTTTCCCCTCCTAGGCTTTCTGAGTCCCCTTCTCACTTTATGTTTTACAGAAAGGTGGCTGAAACCCTTCAGCTTCCTATGGAGGAGGCTGTGGAAGATCAAGAGGAGCCTGATTATGTAGAGATGATGGACATCCCAGAGTCCAGGAGACTGCCTATTCCCCTCCATAAATCTTTTGGGAAACAGATGCAAAAAATCTTAAAGTCTCCTAACACTATACCTCCCGTGGATAGAAGAATGGAAAAGAGGTATACACTTTCAGGCTCAGACACAGAGTTCTTATATCAACAATGCAGCCATGTTGGGAGTAGTGCAGGCTGCTGCCTGTGACAAGGCAAATATTCCTTAGCTTCACAGCCCCTGACAAGGACTCCAGGAAGATTGATGCCATGGCAAAAAGCAGTACATGGCATCTTCTTTGGGACTCAGGCAGGCGAATTACATGGCCTATACAGCCAGGTACCAGAAGTCCAGGTGGGACACTGTACTGGCACTGGCTAAACAGGCCTCCCCGTAGCTAGCCAAGGAGCTGGAGGCGGTGGCTGCAGATGGGATTGAGGCATCTAAGGTTCAGTTTCATGCTGCTGTGGACTCTAATGATGTGTCATCAGGAGTCATGGCTACATCTGTGGCTCTTCGGAGGATGGCTTGGCTCAGCTATACTAGCCTCTCGCAGGACACCCAGGCTAAGGACATGGATTTTCCTGTAGTGTGTAATTCTATGTTTGGGGAGCAGACAGAGAATTACATGAAGAAAATGGATGAGTGCAGGACCACTTACAGGAGTGCTTAGGCCAAGGAAAGGCAGGCAGCTCCTCAAAGGCAGCAGTCTAGGGGCAGGGGCAGGCCTTTTCAAAGGCCTTTTTACCAAACACAGGCCTTCTCTTCCTTTTCTTAGAAGGGGTTCTTCAGAGGGAGCGGCAGAAGGGGGACGAGCAGGGCTGCATCCACTCCTCAGCCTAAAACCCCTGCCAAGCAGACACCTGATGGGCCTGCCCAGGTTGACTCTCCTATTTCAGTAGGGGGCAGGCTGGCTTACTTTGTCCAGGACTGGATGTCTATTACATCAGACTGGAAGTAGTAAGCCAGGGACTGGTTCTTGGCTTCAAAAAATTTCCAAAGATGAGAGCCAGATCTTTTCCACCTGCAAATCTCTCGGAAACCCTTGCCCTAGAGGCAGAGGTTTCTTCTCTCCTAGCTTAAAGTGCTATAGAGAGATTACCTACCCTACACTGGGGCAAAGGACTGTACTCCAGGTACTTTCTGACCCCCCAAAAAACAGGGGAGTGGCGACCCATCCTAGACCTAAGATATCTAAACAAACATCTCTTAAAACTAAAGTTCAAGATGATAACTCTGGGAATAATCCTTCCCTCTCTAAGGCCAGGGGACTGGCTAGCCTTCCTGGACCTCAAAGATGCCTACTTTCACATTCCCATCAGGTATTCCCACAGAAAGTACCTCGGGTTCGAGTTGTCCTCAGGCCATTATCAGTTCAGAGCAATGCCCTTTGGCCTAACCTCAGCCCCAGTGGTTTTCACAAAGTGCCTGGCAGTAGTAGTTGCCTTTCTAAGAAGGCAAAATTTGATTTTTCCATATCTGGACGATTGGCTAATAGTGGGTCAGTCTCCAGACCAGACCAAGTCAAGTCTCACCTGCAAGTGACCCAGTGCTCACTTCTCTAGGATTTCTTCTCAACCTTCCCAAGTCTGTTCTCGAACCAGTCCAGCTTCTTACCTTTATAGGGGCAGAAATGGACACACTCGGAGCAAGAGCCTTTCTTCCTCTAGAAAGGGCAAGGGTTCTTATGGAACTAGCTTTTTCCTTCAGCCTTCGGGTATCTCGACCAGCAAGGCATTTCCTCCAGCTCTTGGGCCACATGGCAGCTTCAACAGCAGTGGTCCAAGGGGCAAGATTCCAGATGAGGGATATTCAGTTCTACCGGAGAGCTTTCTGGTCTCAGAGAAAGGACTCCCTTACCAAACTGATCCCAGTGACTCTAACCTTGATCCAAGCCCCTAGTGGTGGCAGGATCAGGACAATTTAAGACAAGGTGTTCCTTTTGTTGCTCAGCCTTGTTCAGTGGTCCTTACCACGGATGCTTCTCTCCTGGGCTGGGGAGCCCACCTGGGGTCCCTTACTGCCCAGGGGCTGTGGTCCCCCCAAGAATCCCTTCTCCACATCAATCTTCTAGAGCTCAGGGCAGTTTTTCTGGCTCTAAAAGCGTTCTCACAGTCAGTACAGAATAAGGTGGCTCAAGTCAGAACAGACAACACCACCACCATGTGGTACATCAACAAGCAGGGAGGCACTTGGTCCATGGCCTTGTGCCTAGAAGCCATGAAGTTGTGGTCCCTGGCTTATTCCCTGCAAACCTATCTTGTAGCAGTTCACCTTCCAGGCAAGGACAATGTGCTAGCAGATGCACTGAGCAGGATTTCTCAGGGCCATCACAAATGGTCCCTGGACCCTCAGGTGTTGAAAGCGATTTTTTCAAGGTGGGGCATTCCAGAGATAGATCTCTTTGCAGCCCCAGACAATCACCAACTCCCTCTCTTTTGTTGCAGACCTCCAGTACTGGGCTCAGTCCCTCTGGACGCCCTGATCTTGAACTGGGAGGGGAAGTTTCTGTATGCCTTCACCCCTTCCCACTCCTGTTCAAAGTTTTGGGGAAAATAAGGTCTCAACCATGCAAGGTGATTCTGATTGCTCCAGATTGGGCCAGACAGCCCTGTTGCTGTCCCTAGCAGTCCATCTTCCCCTGTCTCTTCCCAGGAATTACAACCTGTTAACATCCTCTCAGGGAAGGATTTGGTACCCCAGTCTTCAGTCTCTCAATCTCGAAGCATGGCTGTTGAAGAGTTACAGTTTGCAGATCTGCATCTTTCCCAAGGGGTTCTGGATATCCTCAAGGTTTCTCGAAAGCCCTCCACCAGAAAGACTTACAACTCCAAATGGAAAAGATTCAGCATTTGGTGTTCTAAGAAGCATGTTTCTCCAGACACTGCTGAATTGCCTACGGTTCTGGATTATATGGTCCATCTTAATGGCCTAGGCCTCAGACCAGCTACTCTCAAGGTACATTTGTCAGCTGTTTCAGTGTTTTCGTCTGTGGGGAAGCCTTCCTTACTATCTTCCCATCCTGTGTTCTGTAAATTTTTTAAAGGATTGCTTCACACCAATCCCCCTTTTAGAGACCCTGCCCCTGCCTGGGATTTGAATGTTTGCATTGCTCAACGTATGCAACCCCACTTTGAGTCTATGTCTTCAGCAGAGCTTAAGTACTTGACTTGGAAAACTGTGTTTCTGGTAGCCATTACCTCTGCCAGGCATATCAGTGAATTGCAAGCACTGTCAGTGGAACCTGATTTTATCTCATTTCACAGGGATAAAGTGGTCCTTAGAACCAATAGAAGGTTCTTGCCCAAAGTGGTTTCAGACTTCCATTTAAACCAGTCTGTGTCTCTCCCTGTTTTCTTCACTGATCATTCTTCCTCAGGAGAGAGGAGGCTACACAGTTTAGATGTCAAAAGAGCCCTTAGTTACTACATAGAGCGTACCAAGGGTCACAGGTTTGACTCCCTCCAGTTATTCCTCACTTATGGAGAAGTGGTAAAGGGCAAACCTGCCACCAAAAGATCTGTTGCCAGGTGGATTGTGTCTTGTATACAGTTCTGCTATGAAAAGCTGGGAAAAACTCCACCCTCAGGCCTGAGGGCTCATTCCACAAGAGGTACAGCTGCTTCCCTGGCTGCTGCCAGGGATATCCCTCTCTTAGAAATTTGTCAAGCAGCCACCTGAAAAACAGTCCATACCTTTACCAAGCATTATTCTCTGGATATCCAGGCTTGGAGTGATGCTCGGTTTGGCACAGCAGTACCTCAGAGCCTATTCCCAAAGTAGGTTCTGTCCCTCCTCCATGGAGGTACTGCTTGGTAGTCTGCAATTGTCAGAATACAACAAGACTTCATGGTGTTTGAAGAAAAAATTACTCACCTTAGTAACTATTTTTCTTCTAATGGAGTCTTTCTGTATTCTGACCTCCCTCCCTGCCTCCCCTCTCAGACCCTGTTTTTGGGAAGTGGGTGGGCAGGTGTAGTGTTGCACCCCAGAGGTGTTTTTTGCTTGTACCCTCCTCCTTTTTGTTTGGGTGCTGATTTTTTATTGTTCTTTTTAGTACATTGGGTTTTATTTTTGGGTTTCCTGACTTGTCTGCCTTGGGAATCCAAAACTTTTTTCAGCCAGTTGGCTAGTAAGAATTTTTTACAATTTCCATGTAGAAGTTTTAGTTTAGTTGGGCTCGTAAGAATCTGATGGTTTAGGTTTGAATCACTCCAGACAGAGACTTGAACCGAGCTCGAGCTCAGCATTCTATGCCCTGCATAGAAAGTTAACTCTTTGTTCTCCGGGGCAGTTCAAAGGTTGGGAATCACTGCAATTGTCAGACTACAGCAAGACTCCATTAGAAGAAACATAATTACTGAGGTGAGTAATTTTTTTTTAGCTACCGCCCTTCCCTGATCCCCCACCTGCTTGACCGTTGTCTGAAGGTCAGTCCGGAGATGAGGAATCACCTCATCCAGGGAGCCCAAAAGGGTGTGTGAAAAGTGTGCCATCAGAACGGCCTAGCTAGCTTGACGAAGGCCTAGGGAGGAAGTGGTGTATACCTTCCGCCGTGAGTAGTCCAATTTCTTGGACTACTTATTGGACGGTTTGTCCACATCCCGAGCGTTCCCGGAACGCCGGAAAACGCTATTGGTCACTAACCCCTCCGCAGAGGGGTGCTTCAAGAGACCGGAGAGTGAACCAGTAGGGACCGCATACTTTAGAGCCATCCTGGCCGAAGGTGCGGGACTAGATGCTGGCCGCTGCCACAGCTCCAGGGCTGGACCAACAATGGCTTTGGCCACTGGAAAGGCCTCCATAGGGGAATCCCCTTGGTCCAGTATCTCCGTGAGGGGATACTTGGCCTGTTTTGAAACAGGTTCGAGCTTCATCCCAGTGGACTCTGAGATGAGTCAAAGCATTCCTAAAAACGAGAACTGGTGCTCATCCACCGACTGACCCCTTGTAGATTCCAGGTCAAGCGGCCTGGAGAACAAGGAAGAGTCGTTGTCAGACTCTGAGGAGTCTGCGAACAGCTGCCGAGCGCCTGAGCCGCCCTCCACGTGCTGAGGTCGATCGGGAGTGAAGGTAGCCGACAACCTATGAGGCAAGCCCTGACCCGACCGAGAATCCTTGGTCGGGGCTCCAGTCTTCGGTTGTGGAGGCGGAGGTTACACCACAATGGGTGGAGCAGCCGGTTTCGGCCGAACAGCCAGTGCCGGTTTTGACTCCTTGACTACAAGGGGTTGTTTTGGCCGCTCAGGTGACAGTCACTTAATGGCCGGAGAAGGCGACGGAGTTGGCTTATTCCCGGACAATAAGAGCTGCTGCCACATTAAATCCTTGTAGTGCCGACGCAACTTGCGCTGGAGCCTATCCTCCGAAGAGGACGACGAGGATGAGTGGTGCCGCCGCTTTCCATGGTGCCGAGACAGCCGATGTTAGTGGGATCAGCTGGACCTGGAAGAGGTCCGAGACCGAGACCTACGGGGATTCAGAGGGTGGGTCAGAGAGGGGACGGGGGAAACCCGCTCTTCCCTCGGTTCAGGGATCTTAACCGGGGACTCCGGCACAGGCAAGTCCTCGGTTTCCACCGGGAGAACCGGTGAAGTACTGTTGTCAGCATCACCAGTCGACAAATCGTCTGGGTCAAGAAAAATATCGACTGCGTCGACGGGTGTCTCGGCCGGCTGACATGACGGGGACACCGTGAAGCCAGTGGCCTTAGCCGCAACCTCGATCGAAGTTGAAAGTCGACCATCTGGTGAAGGGGATCTCTCCCGCTCCCAAGAGCGTTGATGGTGGGACTTACCTTTTGAGTCCTTCTTCTTGGACCGACTGGTATGTCCTAATGGTCCTTCTCCCTTGGTGGAGAGGGATTGGCAAAGCTCCTTAAAAGAAACTGTATATGAAGAGCCCAAGGAGAGTGGGATAAATGCCGCGACCGTGCAGGAAGAAGATGCGGGCTGGGCCGCCTCCTCCTCGAGGGTGATCATCTGCTCCAGCTGTTCCGCAGAGTCCGCCGCTGCGAACACTGCCCAGTGGGCCTCCTTCAACTTGACCGGTGGATACCGTTTTTCGGGCACCCCAAAAGAAGTCGAGCAGCGCGGTCCTCCAAGACTGAAGCTGAAAAGGATTTGCACAAATCGCAAGCCTGCGAATCGTGGCCGAGCCCTAGCCAGTAAACACACATGGAGTGCGGGTCAGTCCGGGACATCTTCTGCCCACAGGGGCACTGACGAAATCCAGGAGTCGATTTGTCCATCGCAGCCACAAGGGTAAAAGAAGTCCGAAGTCTTGTAAATTTGAGAATTAGTTTCGGATTAACCGAAGAGTGTGGATCCAGGCCTAAAATGCAGAGCGCTAAGGAGGGAACCTGAGCTTCCAAGCGGTAAGGAAGAGCTGGCGTCATGGGGCGGAGCCGAGAGTTTTACCACCCGGGTGGGTGGGAGGGGCCAGCTTGAAGACCTTCTGGCAAGGTTTAAAGTGGCAAGAAACCTGCCAATAAGTGTGGATTGAACAACATATCCACGTCCCTAGAACAATGTATTACGTAGACAAGTAAGAAGAAGCAAGATCTTTGAAGCTGTGCACAGAAGGCAAAAAGATCTGGAACCTAGCCTACTCCTAGAAGTTAATCTCTCTGCAGTACACCTGCCAGGGAGAGACGGTGAGCTAGCAGACTCCCTGAGCAAGATCAGCCAGGGAAATTACAGTGGACCCTGAACCAGCAGGTGCTGGCATTAGTGTTCAGATTGGGGGGGTACACCACAGATAGATGTGTATGCTTCCCGAGAAAACAACCAGCTCCCATTTTTTGTTACAGACCCCCAGCAGTGGGTTGTGTCCCAAAGGGTGCTCTTCAGCTGGTCAGGGAAGTTTCTCTGTGCTGTCCCTCCTTCCTGCTTTTATTTGCCTTTATTGAAAGTACTAATAAAACTGAGAAGGGAATCAGCAACAGTGATGCTCGTAGCTCCAGATGGGGCTAGACAGACCTGATATTCCATGTTTCTGTCCTTCTGCAGCAGACCACTAGTCACCCTGCCCCTGAAATACAGTCTGACGCTGACCCAAAGCAGGATGACATTCCCAGATCTGAAAGTCGGTGCCTATAGCATGGTTCTTTCAAGAGCAGGAGTTCTCTGGGCTAAATCTCTAAAGTAAAACAAGTGCCGAAGGTTTCTTGGAAACCAGCAACAAGGAAAATGTGTGCTTCAAAATGGAAAAGATTTTCCTTCTGATGTTCTAGATGGATCTACCCCTTCCAAGCAGGTCTGTCTACAATCTTGGACTGCATAGTCCATCTCCAGTATTTTGGCCTAAGGCCCTCAACCCTGAAAATTCATTTGGCGGCAGTGTCAGGCAACTTACACGTCAGCTGGCAAAGACAGGTCAGTGACCTCACAACCTATTTTCAAAACGTTTTCAGAGGCCTTAATCACCTCTACAGTAAGAGATCCTGCCTCTCCCTGGGACTTGAATGTGTGCATTGCTCAGCTGATGGAGGCTCCTTTAGAGCCCATGGCCACTGCTGCACTGAAATATGTCACCTGGAAAGCAGTTTTTCTAGTGGCAGTGACGTCTGCCAGAAGGGTGAGTGAGCTACAGGTCCTCTGTACAGATCCCAACTACATAACCTACCATAGGAACAAAGTAGTCCTAAGGACAAACAGGAAATTTCTCCCAAAAGTGGTGTCTGATTTCCATCTGGATCAATCAGTTGCTCTTTCAGTTTTCTTCACAGAAAAATGCAGCTTGGGGGAGGAAAAGCTCCACAGTCTGGAAGTGAAAAGGGCACTGAGTTACTACTTGGATCACACAAAGGATGTCAGGTCCACTAGCACCCAGCTGTTTGTCACGTATGGTGAAGTGGAGACCGGTAAACCAGCATCCAAGAGAACTATTTCTCACTGGATAGTCTCCTGCATACAGTTCTCTTATGACAGAGATGGTAAACTGTCACCTAGAGGGCTCCGGGCATACTCTGCAAGAGGCACCTCTGCTTCTCTCCCAGTATCAAGGGGTATCCCCCTGCTAGAAATTTGTAAAGCAGCTACCCAGAAAACAGTACACTGTCACAAAACACTATTGTCTGGACATACAGTTAAGAAGTGGTGCCAGCTTTGGCACTGCCATCTTGCAGAACCTTCCCCCTAAATAGATTCTGTACCCAGTCTCCCAAGGTACTGCTATGGAGTCTGCTGTTGTTAAGCAGTGAGGGATTCCTGGTGTTTGAAGAAAAAAATTACACGCCATAGTAATGTTTCTTCCAAAGGGATCCTTCGCTGTGTTTAACAATCCCTAATCTCCACCTCCCCTTCCAGAAGCTGGAAAAAGGTTCAAACAGCAATCAGTTTCTTTCTTTCTGTTTGCTTGCGCAGTACTTGTTACGGTGCCTTTATAGTTGTTGCTCAGTGGTCTGAATTGTTATTTTCTTCTTTAAATTATTTTTCAAATTTATGGTAAAATTGTTGAATTTTTTACTGTAGCCATTTAACTAGTTTTTAGTGGTTACAGATCACCCTAGCTTCAGAAGTAAATAATGTTAGAGTGCAAGGGTGAGCGCAACCACATTGCCAAGTTTGAATTTCATTCCAAATTCCATAATTTGTGTAAAATTTGTAAAGCTCCAGGGCTGCTCGTTCCTGAGGAGTGATTGCTGTTGTTAAGTACAGTGAGGGATTCCTTTGTAAGAAACAACATTACTACAGTGAGTGGTTTTTTTTTCTAGTCCTAGTGGTTTCAAAATTAGACACTTCTAAAGATAATTTATTTGAAAAAGGCTACCGTCAAAAGTGTTAGGGCTAGAAATATATAAAATAACTTTAAAATGTTAATCAGTAATTTAGATCATTGATAATTTAAAACTGTATCAGTGTAGCTCTTATATGAAATGTTGTGCCAGCTCCATGTTTTCACTTAGAAAAAGTTGTTGTTGGCCCCAACAGTTCCAAAGTTGTTATTCTAAAGATAATTTCTTTAAAATAGGCTAAAAGCTAACTTTAGAAATGTTTGGACAGAAATGTTTATATACTTATGAATTTATCAATAAATTATTAAATAATTGAAACTAGTATTACTCTTCTATGAAACTGCCCTGACTCCAGGCTTTCATTAAAAAAATTAGCCGGTCGGCACAGCGGTAGGATTACTTCTTGCCATCTAGATGACCTGGGTTCGTGCCCCGAGTCTGGGACATCTGGTGCCGATTGGTGAGGCAGGGTCGGGCATCCTTTGGACGCCTCCTGCCTCGGGGAGGGAGGGCACCTCCTTCTGTAGCACGACCGCCCCTGGTGACACGGGGAGGGGAGTGTCATGTGGGAAGGAATAAGTGGTCCCTCTGGGGTGACATCATGTTGGTATGCACCCACTGGCTTGGCAGATGACCTGGAGGCGTCACCTGCCAAGAGTGTGGCCGGCAGGGGAGCACCAAAGGTAGGGAGGGGCTTACCTACCCTTCCAACGGCCCTATAGGCTAATTGCTGGGTCATCTCTCGGGACCACGCCCTGGGGTGGGATAAGGGGACGGTCTAGCAGGAGATAGAATACCCCCAGCAGTGCCAGGCAGATGAAGCCACCTCAGCAGGGTTACTTGTGGTCCCACGCTGCAGCAGGGTTACTTCGACTCCTCCCATGCCTCACCGGCTCCTTCTCACAGGCCCCGACGATTGAGTGACGTATACTCTTCCTGGCTTGGGGAACCAGGGGGTCCCACACATGGGAGATGAGCTGTGGGTTACTGTCCAGGTATCTGGGGAGGCTGTCGAGCAAAGGCTGGTGGGCTGGACCACCGAAGGACTCCTGTGGCAGGCTTTAGGGCTTGGATAGGTGGAAGGAGGTCCTAGTAGCTGGTGGCGAAAATGGGGGACAGAAATAGAAAGTAAAAAAAAATTAAGATCTTCTTCAGGGGTATCTCCCTCCAGTGAGCTACACCTGCGGAACATAGACGCCATTGGCGTTGGACCAGTCCTAAAACTTCTGCTTAGTGGGCTGCCCCAATAACCTGGATCTTCGGCGCCTATATAATGTGGGATTCTCCAAACTTCCTCAGTTCTTTCCTTTTCTACAAGTCAGACCAAAGAACTCCCTCCTTGGACTTCACTGTCGATGGTGTCTTGCCATCGCTTGATCTCAGTTGTTGATGGTCTCCACTTTCATGGATCCCTGCCGGTCTCTCACTATGGTCTGTGGTTCCTGCTGCCAGCTTACTGTCCCACCCTTTCTGGAATGGGTCTCTGCTGGTGGCTGCATTGCTCTGTTGAGGTGGTGAGTGCTGGTCATACATGTGGCCTTTATAGTTGCGCCAACTCCGCTTTGCATAAACTTGCTTACCAGGGTGCTTCCCATGCCAGACCTGCTACATCCTCCCAGTTCCTCTGCTACTTGCCATTCATGGCCGGGCCACAGTGACCAACCCATGTGCTGCCATGGAGAAGCCATCGTGAGTGGAGCAGGGGACATTGGTATTAGCAGCACTGAGGTTGGTGAGGGGCTGGGTGCCTGTTGAGAGGGCTAACAAGCTCATAAATGCCACATGCCTATAGGGCTTATGACTTCATGAGCTTGTAAGCCTCAAAGATGGGTGTATTTCCCCCATGCAGGACTTAACCCATCATTTATTTACTATATTACATGAGGCTGGACTCTTTTTTTTTTTTTTTAAGCATTTGAAGTTGCTCTCAGGTTTCGTGGTGTTTGAGTGGGTACAGTTGCTGTAGTGCTTTACATATGTCAGGGTTCTCCTATAGTGTAGTGGTATGCCTGGGTAGTGTTTTACGTAGTGTAGTGGCATTTATTTTGTAGTGTAGTTGTGTTTTTGCAGCTGTCATTGTTTTGCCCCTGTAGTGTTTCCATAGTGTAGGGACTTCCTATAAAAGGAGATGTGACCTCATCCGTCCGTCCTTTAGTGTTCCTAGGATGGGGAAAAGTGTGGCTTGCAGTCCGGACTGGTGTACAGAGTGCAGTCAGGAGCAGCATTTTGGGGCCAGTTGAGGTGTGTAGTCAGGAGAGGTATAGTGGTTGCTGTCAAAGCATTTTAGGAGTAGGCAGTAGCACAGAGATAGCAGCAGTATGGAGATGACAGCAGCATGGAGGGCCTGTGGAACTGTGTGTGTGTGGGGGGGTCGCTGGTTCTTTAAGGGACATGTCTGCTTGATGAGTGAGGCTGAAGGGAGTTGTTAGGTGAGTGATAGGATTTTAGGCCAAGGCAGATTTGTTTAGGTAGAGTTTTCTGTAGTCTTTTGCTTTTCAGGGGCCATAGGTGAGAGAGATTTGGAGGTTTATAGGTGCTTGTTACTTGAGTTAATACAGTGAGTGTTAAATGTGTTAGTGAGGTGGTTATTGCATGTGTTGTTAAGGTAGTTGTTACATCTGTTAAGGTTATTATGAGTTAATAAAGTGGTTACGTGTTAATAAGATTGTAATAAGGCGATTTGGTGTGTGTGTGTGTGGTGTTAATGTGTAATTTCAATGTTCATGGGTAGTTAAAGTGATTTATCAGTTTATTTTAGTTCAGACTGACATTCCTTATGTTATACGTTAGGTCGGCAAAAGCCATTCTGCATGGTTTTCAATATTTTATTCATTGTCTATGTTCAGTTACAAGCGACCATACTTTGGCCCCAACAATGTGAACCAGCCGATTCCTTTACTTCCACATTGATGAACACGCCCCTGTGCTAGACATCCAGCAAGGGAGAGTGTGGAGCGCGCCCATTGAAATTAATGGACTTTTATATCCTATTTAATACTCGATGTAGTTGAACTACTGAAGAACGTCGCCGACTAACAAGGGCCTTGCGTAGTCGAGCCGAGGCCTTCAGCTAATTTCCAACTTGCCATTATAAGGTATTAAATAGGATGTAAAATCGAGTCCCATTAATTTCAATGGGGCTCGCCCCTGCGCTCTCCCTTGCTGGATGTCATAGCGCGGGGGCATGTTTATCAATAGGGAAGTAAAGGAATCGTCTGTCCCACCTTGTCGGGGCCAAAGTATGATCGCTTGTAACTGAATACAGACAGTGAATAAAATATTAAAAATTGGGCAGAATGACTTTCGCCGACCTATCGTATAACACAAGGTAAGACAGGTGTGAAGCTGACTAAATCACTTTAAGTGGTAGCAATTAATTGGATAAGTATACGGGAAAATAATGGCTTTCTCTATGTGACAAGGGCCTAACTATGTAAAAAAAAAAATAGATAGCAGACAAGACTGATAGATATGGAATACATGATGGGTTGTAGTGGAATAATACAGTTATCTCCACAACTTCTTAACTAACTCTGCTTGGTTGAAGTACTGTCCTTTGAATGAGACGTTAGACCAAAGTCCCTTCTTCCCATCTCTGGTGACTGCTCAGGTGGAAATCCAGAGATCACATGGCACTTAAGAGCAGGATATTTTCCCTGTTATCCTGGCCATCATTCTCCCTGTCAATAAAACACCCTCCAAGACGTACCTGGAAACAAGTTGTCACAGCTTGGTGTGCCTATCCTGGAAAACAGTTGCAAACACATAAAGCACTCTCAAAACCAACGGTATTATACTAAAAATTGGGCAAAAATGAGGACTTCTTATTTTATCACATTTGGCTAAGGTGTATGGAATACTTTTTTTTTTTCTGAGGATAGGCCTTGACTTTTACAGTTTTCTTTGTACTGTACTGTATTCTGATAGAGCTACCCTTATGGTGTGAACGCACATGCATGTACACTGGAGTACTGTCTGTTAAACCACTCAACACCCTTTTCTGTTGTGCACAGGATGATGATTTTGTTGCACGGGATGATTTCGATGATGCCGACCAGCTGAGGATAGGAAACGACGGCATATTTATGTTGACCTTCTTCAGTAAGTATGGCTACTTGTGCATACTGTGACTCATAAAGACTACAAAGAGATAGCGCAGTACCTGAGGGAATTTTGCCCCTGCACTGAAGCTCATGGAATTTCATGTTAGCTCTGCATTAGAGTTGAAGAGCTGCTGGATCTGACCTCAACGCTAGTGGGGCAGAATTACTGTTAGTCTTGTGAAGTTCGCACGGATGGTTAAGAAAACGCTGCCATTGATATGCACAGGATGGAGCTCCTGCCCAGCAGGGTTGCTAGGGCACAGAATGCCTTTGTTTGCAGTTTTGGAAGTGAACTGAAGGGAAACCTGCAAAATATCTACTTAGACATTCCTTGGTGTTTTAAATTCCCTTTTTTTTGATGCACCCAGAAAAGTTTTCAAGGCTGTTGACTGGCACAAGTATGTTCTTAAATATATGGAAGCATTGTTAGAATAATGATTTTATCCTATAATGTCATGTCCAGCTAAGAATATATACAAGATGGCACTGTGGAAGTTAACTCCCACAGTTGCAGCCTTTGGCATCATTCAAGACACTTTACGTACATGTATGTCTGTCTTCAGTTACTCTTGTTTCTTTTATATTTAAGTCCTTGCCATTCTGCATGTACTTTTAAATTGTTTGAATAGCTTTCAGGCAAGTTTTAAAATTGTATTGGGATCTTTAATTACTTCTTATCCTGTGCCAACCATCTCTGAAACTGCAACTTTGAAAGCAGATATAACTAAAATCAACATAGTGACCCCTATATTTCTTTAATTTGCTATATTTGCAACCATATTCTGCATCTGTCAAGCAAGTTTTATGAAAATTACATGGGATTTAAATGGTTTTATACATAAAAACTTACAAATATTTCCCACATTTTTGGGAATGCTGGTTCAAAGGAGTGTCCTGATATTGGTAATTTGCTCTTTATTTTTGTATTTGTGGAAAAAATGAAACAAACATCATGACCAATGATATGTCCTTGTTTTCATTTTTTCTTTCACACTTATGTTGACACATACTACACTGATGTTATAACTACCTAAACCAATCTGACTCCTTACAGATTTCTTTCAATAAAGAGGAATTTAGTCTCGCCATGTAACTTAAAAACAAGCATGGCGACCCATGTTTTTTATTGTTGATTTTAAATGTTTAGATGACTATCATGTATTGGACAAAAAATTATGAATTTTGGCATGAGGTTGCTGAAACACCGGGGAACTCCTTAAAGTTTGCTTTCAGTAAAATAGCCCAGTGAGATGCAGTATCTCTTTTTTTAGTTAATGTTTGAAAACTTTTGAACATTCTGACTTCTCAAGCTGCCCTAGCGGTGTATTGCCTTGCTCTGAACATGCCTGATAATAACCGACTATTTCACTGGACGGTCATTAAAGGTTATGGGCCCTGACCTTCCTACTTTGGTTTCTTCTGTGGCATTGATTTAGTGGAGTCCTGCTAATGTGAAAAACGTTATACCCGGCAACATTTCTCTACACTGTGGTAATATTCGCACAACTAGCTAGCCAACAATACATTCTGGCCCAGATATTCAAAAGGGTTGCGCCATGCGCAAGTCCAAAATGCGCCATTCTGCGATATTCAGCAGGAGGCAGTTACGCCACTGGCAACAGGTTGCGCAAGAGAGCAATGCAAATGAATGCATGCTCAACAGGAGGGGGAGGATCCATGCATAACCTGCGCAACCGATATTCAGTCGGGTTGCGCAGAGTTCTGCATCGTAACCCAACCTGCGTCTTCTGCTTTTGCTCAGGAGGTTCTTTAGAGGAGAGGCAGGCGGGGTATGAGCAGGCCTGCTTCCACCCTTCAGCCTAAAGCCTATGCCAAGCAGACACCCTGATGGGTCTGCCGGGCCGATTCTCCAATACCAGTGGGGGCAGGCTGGCTTACTTTGTCCAGGACTGGAAGTTTAACATCAGAACAAGTGGGTCCTGGAAGTAGTAAGCCAGGGACTGATTCTCAGCTTCAAAAATTTCCCAAGATGAGAACCAGATCCTTTCCACCTGCAAATCCATCAGAGGCCCTTGTCCTAGAGGCAGAGGTTTCTTCCCTCTTGGCTCTCAGAGCCATAGAAAGGGTTCCTACCTACACAGGGGCAAAGGATTGTACTCAGGTACATTCTGACCCCAAAAGACAGGTGAATGGTGGCCCATCCTGGATCTGAGATATCTAAACAAGCACCTTTAAAGCCAAAATTCAAAATGGTGACTCTGGGAATAATTCTGCCCTCTCTAAGACCAGGGGACTGGCTAGCCTCCCTGGACCTCAGAGATGCCTATTTTCACATTCCCATCAGGTACTCCCACAGAAAGTACCTCAGGTTCGAGAGTTGCCCTCAGGCCACTATCAATTCAGGCAATGCCTTTGGCTAACATCAGCCCCAAGGGTTTCACAAAGTGTCTGGCAGTAGTGGTTGCTTTCCTAAGGAGAAAAAGATCTCCATCTTTCCATACCTGGATGACTGGCTCACAGTGGGCCAGTCTCCAGACCAGGTCAAGTCACATCTTCAGATAACTCAGCAACTGCTCACTTCCTTAGGATTTCTCCTAAACCTTCCAAAGTCAGTTCTAGAGCCAGTACGCTCCTCACCTTTTATAGGGGTGGAGCTGGATAAACAAACAAGGCCTTCCTTCCCTGGACACAGCAAGGACACTAATAGAACTGGCCTCATCTTTCACCCTTCAGGTGTCTCGACCAGCAAGGCACTTCTTGCAGCTCCTGGGCCACATGGCAGCCTCTACAGCAGTGGTCCAGGGGCCAAGATTTCAGATGAGGGACATTCAGTTCCATTTAAGAGCCTTCTGGTCCCAGAGAAAGGATTCTCTCACCAAATTAGTCCCAGTGACTCGAACCCTGATCCAGGCTTTGCAATGGTGGCAGGATCAGGACAATTTAAGACAGGGAGTTCCTTTAGTCACTCAGTCTCATTCACTAATCCTCACCACAGACGCCTCCCTCTTGGGCTGGGGTGCCCACTTGGGGGATCTTACCACCCAAGGGCTATGGTCACCTCAAGAATCTCTGCTTCACATCAGTCTCTTGGAACTCAGAGCAGTGTTTCTGGCACTGCAAGCTTTCTCAAAGTTTGTTCAGAACAAAGTAGTCCAGATCAGAACAGACAATACCACTACAATGTGGTACATCAACAAGCAAGGGGGCACTCGGTCTACGGCCTTGTGCACAGAAGCAATGAAGTTGTGGTCTCTGGCCTATTCCCTGCAAACTTCTCTGACAGCAGTTCACCTCCCAGGGAAGGACAATGTCCTAGCAGATGCTCTCAGCAGGATATCTCAGGGCCATCACGAATGGTCCCTAGATCCCCTAATTTTGAAAGTGATTTTCTCCAGATGGGGCACTCCACAGATAGATCTTTTTGCAGCCCCAGACAATCACCAACTTCCTCTCTTTTGTTGCAGACCCCCAGTCTTGGGCTCAGTCCCCCTGGATGCTCTGATTCTGAATTGGGAGGGGAAGTTCCTGTATGCTTCCACCCTCCGCCTTCCCTCTCCTGTTCAAAGTGCTAGTCAAGATCAGGTCTCAACCATGCAAAGTGATTCTGATTGCTCCAGACTGGGCCAGACAACCCTGGTACCCACTGTTACTGTCCTTAGCAGTCCACCTTCCCCTGTCTTTTCCCAGGAATTACAACCTGTTGACATCCTCTCAGGGAAGAATTTGGTATCCGAATCTCAAATCTCTCAATCTCAAGGCCTGGCTCTTGAAGAGTTAGAGTTTGCTGATCTGCATCTCTCTCAAGGTGTTCTAGATATTCTTAGGGCTTCTCGAAAGCCTTCCACCAGAAATACTTACAACTCCAAATGGAAAAGATTCACTATTTGGTGCTCTGGTAAGCATATTTCTCCAGAATCTGCTGGGTTGCCTACAGTCCTGGACTATATGGTTCATCTCAATGGCTTGGGACTCAGACCAGCGACACTCAAAGTACATTTGGCAGCTGTTTCTGCTTTTTTTGTCAGTAGGCAAGCCCTCTCCTCTATCAGCCCATCCTGTATTTTGTAAATTCTTCAAGGGATTGTTGCACACCAATCCTCCCTTCAGGGACCCTGCTCCTGCTTGAGACCTTAATGTTTGCATTGCTCAGCTTATGCAACCCCCCTTTGAGCCTTTGTCCTCTGCAGAGCTTAAGTACTTGACTTGGAAAACTGTGTTTTTTAGTAGCCATTACCTCTGCCAGACGCATCAGCGAATTGCAAGCCCTGTCAGTGGAGCCTGATTTCATCTCTTTCCATAGAGATAAAGTGGTCCTAAGAACTAACAGGAAGTTTTTGCCTAAGTTGGTTTCAGATTTCCACCTTAATCAGTCTATGTCTCTCCCTGTTTTCTTCACTGACCATTCCTCCTCTGAAGAGAGGAGGCTGCACAACTGGATGTTAAGAGGGCCCTCAGCTACTACATAGAGCATACCAAGGGTCACAGGTTTGAGTCCCTCAGTTGTTCCTCACTTATGGAGAGGTCGGAAAGGCAAACCTGCCACTAAAAGATCCATTGCCAGGTGGATTGTCTCCTGTATACAATTCTGCTATGAAAATTGGGTAGAACCCCACCCTCAGACCTGAGGGCTCACTCTACTAAAGTATAGCTGCTTCCTGGCTGCTGCCAGATATTCTATTTTAGAAATCTGTCAAGCAGCCACCTGGAAAACAGTTCATACATTCACCAAGCATTACTCTCTGGATATCCAGGCTAGGAGTGATGCTCGGTTTGGCACAGCAGTACTTCAGAGCCTATTCCCAAAGTAGGTTCTGGCCCTCCTCCTTGGAGGTACTGCTTGGTAGTCTGCATATGTCAGAATACAGCAAGACTTCATGTTGTTCGAAGAAAAAATTACTCACCTTAGTAATGTTGTTTCTTCTAGTGGAGTCTTGCTGTATTCTGACGCTCCACCCCCCCTCCCGCCTCCCTCTCAGAACCTGGTTTTTGGGATGTGGCTGGGCAGGAGCAGTGTTGGCACCTAGAGGTGCCCTCTTTTTTTCCTCACCCTACTTTATTTTTGGGTGTGTGTTGTGTTTGTTTTTGGGTTTCCTGACTTGAGTCTTTGTTTTGAAACCAAGAACCCTTTTTGCTATCAAATTTAGTTGCCAGTTGGCTAATATGAGTTTACAGTTTCCACACAGCATGATGCAGTAGTATAGCTCGTAAAGATCTGACAGTTGGAGTTCAAACAACAGCAGACAGAGGCTTCAATCGAGCTCAGCGTTCCATGCCCTGCATGGAAAGTTAACTCTTTGTTCTCCGGGGCAGTTCAAGGTTTGGAGATCACTGCATATGTCAGAATACAGCAAGACTCCACTAGAAGAAACAACATTACTAAGGTGAGTAATTTTTTCTTTCTGCCAGTCAACCAGTTTGCCACCCAGTTGACCAACGTCTGACCCACCCCAAGCCTACCCAGCTTATTAATCAGTCTTCTATGTGGAACAGTATCGAAAGCTTTGCTGAAGTCAAGGTAGGCAACATCAACTGCTCCCCCTTGGTCCACCACTCTGGTTACCCAGTCAAAGAAATCTATGAGAATAGTTTGACAGGAACTTCCTTTTGTAAACCCATGCTGTCTTGGATCTTGTGCTGCTATGGATTCCAAGTGTTGCACTATCCTTTCATGGTACCTCCATAATCTTGCCCACTACTGAGGTGAGACTGATTGGTCTGTAGTTCCTGCCTCCTCCCTGCTACCAGTCTTGTGGAGGCGGGATCACATAAGCCCTTCTCCAGTCTTCTGGGACCTCTCCTGTGCTCAGAGACTCACTAAACAGCTCTGATAATGGCTCTGCTAGTTCCACCCTTAGCTCTTTTAGTACCCTGGGATGTATGCCATCAGGTCCCATTGCCTTGTCCACCCTGAGCGTATTGAGCTCTTGTAGGACCCTTTCTTTTGTGAAGGGACTAGTGACACCCCCTCCCCGTGTCCAAGGTGCAGAGCTGTGGGCCCTGCTCTACCTTCTCTTCAGGAAATACTGAGCAGAAGTATCTATTTAGGATAGATGCTTTTACATGGTCCTCCTCTCACACACACCCTATCCCCTTTGATCTTAGAAATATCCCTCTGGACTTTCTCCTTCGCTAATGTATGTATAGAAAGTCTTGTCACCTTCTTTACTGTTCGTGCTAGTGTTTCCTCGGTTTGGGCCTTTGCCTGCCTTACTGCCTTCCCTGCTTCCCTTAGGGAAATTTGGTATGCCTCCCTATCTTCATCCTGCTGCATTCCTTATTTCCTGAAGGCCAGCCTTTTGGCTCTGACCTTTTCTGCTACTGTGTTTGAGAACCAAAGTGTTTTCCTTCTTCTTTTGCACTTCCTTTTCTCACTAACACAATGGGATGTTGCTTCAAGTATTGCATCTTTAATGCTTGCCCACTTTGCCTGTACCCCCTCACCTGTATTTCTTAGCTTAACTCTGTTGGCCATCTTATCACAGTCAGCTCCTCTGAAGTCCCATATTTTTGCCTTGGAATGGGATGATTTTTCTTCTAGTGGCCAAATTGAGGGTTAATAAAGGTGTGGGGGGGGGGGGGGCAGAGGGTGACTGTGAAAAGGCAGAGATACTAAACAAATATTTTTGCTCAGTATTTACAAATGAAGAGGGGGGAGGTACCTAAACCAAACAATAGAAACACTCTGGATACAGAAGTTGATACCAGCCCATTTACAGAAGAAAGGGTTCTGAAAGAACTCTTAAAACTGAAGGTGAACAAAGCAATGGGGCCTGATGGAATTCATCCCAGAATTCTAAAAGAACTAAGGGTAGAACTAGTAACACCACTGACTACCCTTTTTTAACAAATCATGGGAGGATGGGGTGGTACCTAAGGACTGGAGCAGGGCAGATGTGATTCCACTTCACAAAAGTGGGAGCAGGGCAGAAGCGGGAAACTACAGACCTGTTAGTTTAACCTCAGTGATAGGGAAAATGATGGAATCACTTCTGAAGGAAAGAATTGTCAAGAACCTAGAGGCCAGAGGGGTACAGGACCCAAGGCAGCATGGATTCACAGCAGGAAGGTCATGCCAGACGAATCTAATAGATTTCTTTGACTGGGTGACCAAAGTAGTAGATCAGGGAGGGGCTGTGGACATGGCCTACCTAGACTTTAGCAAGGCATTTGACACAGTCCCACACAAAAGATTAATATACAAGTTAGCCAGCCTGGGAGTGGGTCCCAAGATGATAGCCTGGGTAAAGAATTGACTGGAGAATAGGACACAGAGGGTAATAGTAAATGGAGTCCACTCTGAAGAAGGGGTTACTAGTAGGTACTCGCAGAGTTCAGTATTAGGACCAGTCCTCTTCAGTGTCTTTATAAGCGACATTGCAGAGGGACTGGAAGAAAAGTACATCTCTTTGCAGATGACACAAAGATCTGCAACAGAGTTGATGCACAAGGTGGGGTGGAAAGGATGAGAAGGGACTTGGCAAGGTTAGAGGAATGGTCAAATGTATGGCAGCTTAGATCCAGTGCTAAGAAGTGCAAGGTAATGCACCTGGGAAACAAAAACCCAGGGGAACAGTACACAGTGGGGGATGAGATACTAACAGTGACAAAAATGGAAAGGGACCTGGGGGTAGTCATATCAGATGACATAAAGGTGGGCAAGCAATGTGAGAGGGCAGTAAGGAGGGCTGGGGGGATACTGGGATGCATAGGGAGAGGCATCACCAGTAGAAAACAGGAAGTTGTTATCCCTCTGTACAGACAGCTGGTGAGACCCCATCTGGAGTACTGCGTGCAGTTCTGGAGACCCAGTCTCTGCAAAGACATAGACAGAATGGAAGCTGTCCAGAGGAGGGCAACTAAAATGGTGCAGGGTCTGCACCAGAAGACATATAAAGAGTGACTTAAGGAACTTAATATGTATAGCCTCGAGGAAAGGAGGAAGGGGGTGACATGATAGAAACTTTCAAGTACCTCAAGGGAATCAACAAAGTCCAAGAGGGTAGCATCTTTTGGAAAAAGAGGTGTGCAAGAACAAGGGGCCACAATTTGAAGATAGAGGGGGGGCAGCTCAGAGGTAATGTAAGGAAGTATTTTTTCACAGAAAGGGTTGTGGGTGCATGGAATGGCCTTCAAGAGGAGGTTGTGGAGTCAAAAACAGTGGTGGAATTCAAGCATGCATGGGACAGTCATAAGGCAATTCTAGGGGTGGGGGTAGGAAGATGTAGGCTGCTGGTTAACTAGGAACTGCAGCTTATCCATTAGGAAGGGAAATGGGCAGACTGGGTCGGCCAAACAGTCCTTATCTGCCATCAAATTCTATGTTTCTATGTTTCTTTCACCTGCCCGGTGAACCACATCCTGGACTACCTGATCTCTCAGTCCAACTCAGGTCTCCAGTACTCCTCCCTCAAGGTGCACCTTTTGGCTATTTCTGCCTTTCATGAGCCTGTGGCTGACCGCACGATTGTTCAGCTAGATGTCTCCCATACCTTTCTTAGGAGCATCCTGCATCTGAAACCCCCAATCGGTTCTCCTGTCCCAGCTTGGGACTTGAATTTTGTTTTGGAGAAGTTGACCTTGTCTCCATTAGAGCCTATCGCAACCTGCGATCTGCGCTTTCTGTCTTGGAAGGCACAGTTTTTAGTTGCCATTACTTCTTCTCAAAGAATCTCGGAGCTTCAGGCCCTCTGGTGCGAGGAGCCTTATTTGATTTTCACAAAGACAAGGGTGTCTTTGTGCACAAATCCTAAGTTTATCCCTGAGGTGGTGTGCCAGTCCTAGGGAAGCACTTTTCCATATGTTAGATGTGCACAGTGCTACCTGCTTTGCAACAAGGAATGTAGAAAGCCGAAGCGGTTGTTTGTTTTCTTTTGCCCCAGGTAGAGAGGGCGCTTCAGTTTCTAAGCAATGTTTATCCAAATAGTTGGCAAATTGCATTGTATTCTGCTACAACAAGTATGGCAAGGAACTGCCTGGTGCTGTCAAAGCTCATTCCACAAGAGGCATGGCCACCCCTATGGCTTGTTTCCGAGGGGTCTCAGCCGCTGACATCTGTGCGGCTGCCATCTGGAGTACCATCCATATTTTCAACAAACACTGCAGTCTGGACATTACCTCAAGAGCCTGTGCAGCATTTGGCAGGGCTGTGCTGCAGGGCATCCTGTCTTAAGTTTATGGTGAGCCCTCCTCCCAGACTGTCTGTTATGCACTTGTAACTGCTTGGGACTCGTTCTTACGGTATAACCTAATGACTGAGGTACCCCTGAAGAAGACGGAACAGTTGTGTTAAAACTTACCGTAGCAATAGATCTTATTTCGAGAGGATTCCTTCAGTAGGTCATCACATATTGGACTGGCGCCACGTGGCGTCGGACCACACTTTTCTAGCAATCCCTGACGGGGGACCGTCCAACCAATGTCACGTGACCGACATCAGCGTGACTGTATATAGTGTGTGGTCCCCATGCCCACCCTCCAGTTCTTTCCTGATTGCCGCTTCATGTCAGTCGATTGCAGACTTCCATTAGCAATCGTCCGTGGAAAGTTTTCGCGCGTTTTGTTTCTCGCTTACTGACTTATTCCTTGATGTCTTCACCCAAGAAAAGTGCTCTGCCTTTGTGGCACGCAGATCCTGCACAAAGACAGTGACCTCAAGTGCGCCCTCTGTTTAGGCCTGGACCATCCTGTTTCCTCCTGCCCTGAGTGCCAGACCTTCAATCAGGCCACAAAGAAAAGGAGACAGCAGACTTTGGAGGCCCATCTTTTAAAAGCCCGCCTGGCTTCCCTTGAAAAGAAGATGGACCGGTTAAGAGAGTCCTCGGCGGAAAAATCTTCTCCTTCCAAGAAGCATAAGGAGTAATCCAGGGAGCAGGAGCACTCCGTGGACGACGTGTGGCCCTCGACGAGCATGGCCCAGCCACAGCCCAGAAAATCAGATGGTAAGTCTGGTAAGACCGCAGCGGGTCAGCCAGTCATCAGTTCCTCCGATGAACGCACCGCTTCGGCCGATAAGTCAGCCCTTGGCTCTTCTTGGGATCGCGCGGCGGCCGTTAAGCCGACTACCCAGGTTGTGGGTACTTGCCCAGCACCGGTCAGGGGGTCCTCCCCTGCCAGCCTGACTCCACCTGCTAAAATGGCCATCCCTGATGGTCGCATGGGTGCGGTTCCCCCGTCGGGGCCCAACAGCGCCTCACCCGACGTCCAGAGGGAAAGCCCCTCTCCTCCTTCTTACCTCGTGACCCTCTTCTTCTGCGGCGTGGTACTTGGCGATGGTGCCGGAGAACCCCTCGACAGGCCGATGTTTCGGGGTCAGCTCTGCATTCCCCTCTCGGTTCAAGGAGAAGGAGGCTCCTCCTCAGCCAGCAGGCCTTAGCAGTAGAGGCCCTCCTTCGCCTTGAGGGCAGATCCGGCTCCTCCTCCAACGCCGGACATCCTGATGACAGTCCCACAGCCTGGGCCAGTCGACTGGCCTCAGCCATTGGCCCCCGACGCCGGATCAGGTCCCGTCGCCAGGGCCCCTGCATCCGGCCTCGACGCCAGCCCCTCTGACACCGGATCCCCTTCCAGTGCCGGATCGGGTGGTGCCAGTCCCGACGTCAGTTCCCCTGACGTGGGCTGTCCCGAAGCCGGCCCCCCCAGCCTATATATACAACGCCGGGTCCGACGTGGGTACCCCCAATGCCAGATCTGACAAGGGGGATTTACTCTAGACCCCGAATTGTCCCACATTACCCGCAGGGGTTTCCTGGGGACTACCACCAGGTGGGTCCCCCTCCGGAGTGGAGTAATTTTGGACAGTTCTACCCTGGGTTTAATCCCTACTCTACTTACCAGGGATTCCAGGGTTACTACCCTCCACCGGTTATTCCTCCTCCTCCTCCTCCTCCCCCCTCAGCCTCTGCCTACTCCACCTCCCCGTTGCTCTGGATTTCAAGTCTCATAGACAGGCTGGATTTTGGCTAGCTGTGCTTCAAGGCCCTACTCAAAGGCCTGTAGACGCCATCTGCCCAGACTATTTAGCTTTTGGTACTGCTTGGGACTCGTCTCCAAAGGTGTGGCCTGATGAAAGAGATATCCTCAAAAAATATAGAGCAGTTATGTAAGAACTTACCGTAACAGTCGCTCTTCAAATTTCTTTCATCAGGCCATGACGCCCTACCCTCCTGCCCCCTTAGGGGCTGCAGCAAAGATCTTTGTACTGCTGTTTCCATTGACTTCTTTTCCAGCACTCTGTCCTGCCTGGTATGTGGCATGCTGGTGTGTCGGCTGGTTCCCTAGAGGGAGGTCCTTCGAGCATAATCTCTGGCAGAGAACTGAGGAGTGGAGGGGCTGCCCATGGTTATGTAGATGCCAGAGTGTGACGTCGTCATGGGCCACCCCTGACTAATTGCTTGCAAAAGTTTCTGTGGGGTCCTAGCACTGGTGTGGATATAGTTCCAAAGGTGTGGCCTAATAAAGGAGATTCTTTCCAAGATCTACAGTTACGGTAAGTTCCTACATAAGTTTTCTATTCCAGTAATAATTAGAGAAATTAAGCAAGGGAAATTTAGGGTGCCACAAATTAGCTCTTGGGATGTGGGCACAATTTCCACATTCTATTCTAACATTCTGTACTGTGCCCTTGAACCATATCTTGCTTTTAATTGGTTTTACTGTTTTAGGGCCGTCAACCATGACCCTCACTTAAAGATTCAGCTAATACGGCTTACTCAAGAAAGCATGTTCAGATTTTCCACCATCTTTCCCAATGGTTGCAGTACACTTGCCAATATAAGTATAAAGGCTTGAGGACCCAGCCTTAAAGGTCCAACAGCCTCTCCCACGCCTGTGGAAGAGTGGGTATATGGGCTTGTTGCAAAGGTCCCGCTCTGCACATGCATAATCTCTGCACATCCACAGCCCAGCCAGCTGGCCTCTTACTATCCTGAGCAGTGTATGAGTCAACACAGACAGTGGGAGCAGGCCACGGGGCAAGTTTAGGCTTGTGCTGCATCTCTGGAAAAACTCCAAGGTGCAAAGTGCCAGCAGAGGGGGCACAGGCTGCATATCCCTAAGGACTGCAGTAGCTGCTACACATCTCCCTCCAGCCACATCACTCTCATCTGGGCTCAATCCACCCCTCCTTCAACCCTTGCAACCTCCATGGTGGACTGGATCCATATCGGCATCAGCTGTTGTTTTGCTAGACTGTTCTACATTCAGGTTGGACACAGAAGTTCTTGGAGGACTGCTGTATTCCATCATCCCCCACACTCTGTAGAGGCAGGGATCCACTGACAGCCTGGCATGGGCATCCGATTAGATGTCCATAGTCAGGAACAGCTCCTCCCCCTCCTGCTACCTGTGCCCACACATAGATCCACAATAGTGGAGTGCATCAGGCAGATGCTGTGGACGCCATCCTGTGTGGAAGGGCATTATGGTACATGACGTTGTGGCAGGGATATTCTCATTTCAACCATATCCTGTACCTCTGTGATTTGGACTCTTAATAATGTATCGTGATATGCTACCAAGTAGGCAACCTGCGTTCGAGAGCAGATTTGGTACCTGTGTCATGGCAACTAAGCCTGGAAAGAGTGCTGCTGGCAGCTGTGGGGGAGAGGAGAAGCCAGAGACCACAGTGACACATCATATGATGGCCTGGGGAGCCTGCTCCCTCGCGAGAGGATTAGCTTCATGTTTGCTAGGCCTGCAGTGGGGCTGTGTGTTGTGCTAGTGGGGCATGGGAAGGATGATGGGGAAACACACATGCACAAACTGCAACATAGATGAGACTACATGGGGAACAGTCACCTGAAGCTGCCAGATTGATGGTGATTGGCAGTCTTGGGCCTGCTCAGTGAACCAACTTAGTATTGGATTGGACTAGTACCTGTACCATTATTTTAATTACTGCTGTGCATGGTGAATGGGAATTTATGACTCATTAGTAAGGCACCATGAGACATACTTGATGTGAAAGTACTACACTCTGGCCTAGCCTTGTGGGGCCAGCAGAATGCATCATGCTCCCTGTGGTGAGCCTGATTTGCTGGGCAAGCCCACCCACACCCCTCCTTATGTTGGTGGAGCTATAGGAGTGCTGCAGAGGCAGACCTCTACATCTCTGGGAGGGAGGCGTGTTTCCCGTTGCACACTATGCCGACTGTGGGCCACACACATACACACCAATAAAAGAGCACAGCATGAATACAGTGCAGCAGTGTCTGGAAGGAAGGAGGTAAAAAAAAAAAAAGAAGAAAGACAATTGAAACTTACTCCTCAGGTGCCCATTGATGACTGGCCCCACATCCACAGCCCTGGCTCCATCTGCCTATTCTCCTGACACCCACTGTAAACTGAACCATGGGCTAATACTGGATCTGCTCCACGCACCACTGTGGGATTAAGCTTGCAGAATTCCAGCAGAAGGATCAGTATCTAGGTGAGTTGATTGCTGGAGCATGCCAGTGGTGGACAGCATGCAGCAGGGCAGCAGCAGCCAGTTAGGTAGGAGTTGTGACTAAATGAGCGTGAGAAAATTGTAAATCCAAAACAAAAGTACTGCGAAAATTGCTGATCTTACTTCGAGGGGGAGCTCTTGCAGCAGGCTGTAACCATTAGGACTAATGCCGCAGGCCTTAGGACCCACCAGAAAAACTTAGCTAGCAGTACCCAGCAGGGACCTCCCCTGACATTCAGCTCCGCCCCAACATCAGTCATACTATAAAAGAGGCAGACCCTGCTCCACCTCAGTTTTTTCCCCGCCAAAGACCTGCTCTTGTTGGGAAAGCCTTAACGATGCTATTAGCAGTTCCAGTGAAGTTTTTCTCCGCTTCTTCCTTTTCTCGACCAGTATTGCTTCTTCCACCACCTGCCCTCTGTACCGTCAGATATCTTCGCCATTGTCAGTCTCCCCTCCAGTCCCAAGAAAACTGGGGTGCCTGTGGCTGCCAAATTCCATCCAGGAACGGCCACAAAGCATGCATCTTCTGCCTGGGGCCAGACCATGACAGCTTCCTGCAAGATCTGCGAGAGCTTCAGCAGCAGGACTCGTACCAGATGCCTGAGGCCTTGAAAGCCCCTGCTAAAGCAGAGATGGCTGTCCTGCAAACCTCTCTGGGGAAAAGGAAAGCACCAGGACAGAGGCCATAGCCAGTCCTGCCACCGGTCCCATTCTCTCAGCCCCCCCTCCCCAGAAGGCCTCCTCCTCCAGCTTGGGTGGGTCCGACTGACCAAGCATTCTAGGTACGAGGAGAAGTCGAGGCCGGAGTCTCCGCCAAGACACCGATGCCGGTCAAGGCAGGAAACTCTGCAGACAAGCCAACGAAGGTGAAGGTCATTTCGCTGCATGTATCCTCCGCTCCGGTGGAGTCAGCCAAAGCCTCTTTGGCACATGCCTCAGCCCCGCCAAAGAAGGCCTCAGTAACGGCCCTACCCAGTTTGGGTAAACCACCTAACAAGGACCGGGACTCCCAGGCTAAGGCCTCCACCAGGTCCCGTCCCTCCAAACCGACCAGTTCGGAGCCGGCACCAGTCAAGACGCCGACGCTGGCTAAAGTGCCTAAGGCTGATGGGACTGCCGATGAACCTGCGCCGGTCAAGGTGCCATCACTAAGCCCGAAATCCTCGACTCCGGAGGGCTCTTCCACGGGTTCTTCCCTGAAAGCCCTGCCAGACCTCCCGGCTTCTCCTATCCACTTGCCCCTGCAAGTCCCCTGACCGCGGCTTCTGTGTTCACTAACGAGGAGTTACAAGAGCTCTTCTCCTTTTGGTGGAGCCAAGTAAAAAAGAAGGAAGCTCCACCGAAGCCAGACCCAACATCGGTTCCTGACCAGCCGGACAACCAAGAACCCGAGGGTGTGCTTGTCAGATCGTCGGTTGAGACCCCTGAGTAGCAGCTCAAATCGTCTAAATCCCACTTCCCCTTGGGTGTTCGTTCCCAGTCTCGGTCCAGAGACCGTCAGTGGTGCCATTCCCAATCGGGCAGCCATCAGTCTAAGCCCAGGAACAGGTCCCGCAGTCGCCATGGTTCTTCCTTTAGGCAGGTTCGCTCCTCTAACCAATGCCAATCCAGGAACAGGTGTCAGTCACTCCTCTGTTATCGGTCCAGGACCCGTCAGTCCGAGGACCAGCATCAGTCCGGCAGTCACCAATGCTTGGGTGAAGGTAACCCTTTCAGACACAACTCAGACTCTTCCCGGTCCAGGAGCCGGTCTTCCTCCTTTGCCTCATCCTCCTCAGGAGTTGGGGGTTCTCCTGGGGACAGGGATCTACCCCACTCGCCTCCTGATGATCCAACTTTCATGGACGCCATGAGGCAAATCCAGGCTCTAATAAATGGGAGAAAGAGGACCTGGATCCAGAACGCCGGAGACTGGGTTGTTACCTGAGGCAGAAAGACCCTGAGCCCTTGGTGGTGCCTCCTCTGGTCGACACTTTCCAAGACCTTACCAGGATAACTTGGAAGCATCCAGACTCAGTCCCAGCGGTTCCCAAGAAGTTGGACAGGCTATACAAGGCCCCGAGGGATGAACCTTTCCTGGCAGAGAACCCTCAGGCAGACTCTACAGTGATAGCAGCTGCTCATGACAAATCTAAGCAGCCGAAACATCTCTGCTCCCAGACTCTTGACCAGGAATCCTGTTTAGACCAGGTGGGCAAGAAAGTATATTCTGCATCCACCTGCTCCATTCATTCCCTGAATTTCCTCATACATATGGTCCAGTACCAGAATGAGTTCTGGGAAAAGGGACAGGAGCTAGCCAATGCCTTGCCAGATTCTGCACTGAAGATGAGCTTCCGGACATCTTGAAATTAGGCTCGGGCATGGGCACATATGTCCTTCGTGTCTCGTATGATACTGCGGATACGGCGGTTGCATCAAGTGTCTGCCTAAGGCTCCATGCCTGGCTCAGAGTCTCCGGACTCCACCAGGATCTACAGGCCAGAATCGGGGTCCTCCAGTTCCAGGGTTCCGTTCTCTTTGGGCAGGAGACCACGGGTCTTATCTCTCGCCTCCAAGAGTTGGGTGAATCCATCTGGTTTGTCCAGCAAATGTATAAGGGGACTAGAAGCATTTTCAGAAGCGGCCCTTTCATAAACCAAGAGCCAGCAAGCCCGTGGTAACCTCCAGGGTCAGAGAGGCGGCTTTAAAAGGAAAGCTGGCAACCAGCAACCTGGAGGTGCCCCCCCATCTCTCTCAGGGAGTTCTGGATATTCGGAAGGTCTCCATGAAACCTTCCACTAGAAAAACTTACAACTCAAAATGGAAAAGGTTCAGTATTAGGTGCTCTCAGAAGGGCATCCTGCCTGATTCTGCAGACATTTCCACAACCTTAGACTATGTAGTTCATCTGAATGGTCTAGGCCTTAGGCCTGCCACTCTGAAGGTTCATCTAGCAGCTGTCTCTGCATTCCTCTCAGCAGGGAAGGGATCTTCCCTGGCATCTCATCCTGTTTTCAGAAAGTTTTTCAAGGGCCTGGTTCACATTAACCCTCCCTTTAGGGAGCTCACTCCACCTTGGGATTTTAATGTCTGCATCGCTCAGCTTATGCAGCCACCCTTTGAACCTCTGGCTTCGGCTGAATTGAAGTACTTGACCTGGAAAACTGTGTTCCTGGTAGCTATTACTTCTGCCAGGCAGATTAGTGAGTTACAGGCTCTGTCAGTTGAACCTGACTTCATCTCCTTCCATAGGGACAAAGTGGTCCTAAGAACCAGTAGGAGGTTCTTGCCCAAAGTGGTATTGGATTTTCATCTGAACCAGTCTATATTTCTCCCTGTGTTTTTCACTGACCATTCTTCTTCAGGTGAAAGAAGGTTACACAGTCTGGATGTTAGGAGGGCCCTTAGCTACTACATTGAGCATACTAAGGCGCATAGAAATGACTGTCTTCAATTGTTTCTCACTTATGGTGAAGTGGGTAAAGGTAAGCCTGCCACTAAAAGAACTATTGCCAGGTGGATTGTTTCTTGTGTACAATTCTGTTATGACAATTTGGGTAGAATGCGCCCTTCAGGCCTGAGGGCTCACTCGACTAGGGGTACAGCTGCCTCTCTAGCTGCGGCCAGAGATATACCTTTGTTAGAGATCTGTAAAGCAGCCACCTGGAAAACAGTACATACTTTCGCCAAGCATTACTCCCTGGACATCCAAGCTAGGAGTGATGCTAGGTTTGGCACAGCAGTACTGCAGAGCCTCTTCCCAAAGTAGGTTCTGGGTCTGTTCATGAAAAGGGGTTAGCAATACCCACCATACAGTGCATACCACATTTTTAAAAATCAAGAACTGTCAGGCACATGTTTTTGACTAAATCTGAATGCTGGCTATATGTGCAGATAAATAACATAACTATAGAATTCTAGGGTATTCATATTTTTTTTTGATGGGGTGTCCCACTCCATTTTATGCCTTTTTTACCTGAAAAAGTGTGACATGCAAAAACACATGTTTTACTAATTGTTTTTGCAAGCTTTATTTACTGTTTTCCATTATTAAAATAAGTCCACTTACTAATCTGGAGTTGTGTTTATTATCTGTACTCTTTAGCCCATTGTAATGCCCCATTTTAAATTTATGCAGATTTGTATTTAGTGTGGTGAATGTAACAGTTGGTGTCACATCACGCTACATTTACCCTCATGGCCCCAAATCTGTAATTGTGTTATTAGCACTTTAAAAGATTTTCTGGCTTTCTCCTAGTTTGCCTCCTTGTGATAACTGAGTGTGTTACTGCCTGATCTATCTTTCCCACAGAAGGGACAGCAACGTTGACCCTTACTCTACTTGGAGTCACATCAGGCCCAATGTTTACCCGTCATTCTGTGACAGTTGCAAAGTCATAACCTGCCCATCAGAACCAAGGAGCAACCATAGAGGGAGGAGCTGAGTTGTGGTTTAAAATCCATTGTTTGCATGTGACTCCTTAATTTGTTGGGCTACATTCCATGAAGATGAGCACTGCATGCAACAACGAGAGTTGCAGTTACATTCACCACAGGTAGACTTTTGGTTACCATCATTCACTGATTGCTAGGCAAATTTTCGAGAGCATATTTCAGTGACAACTGCATGCCTAAGGAAAGTGCTGGGCATCAATTGTAATAGGGATTATTCAGTGTATATGGGTGGAGAGTTAAAATGGATTTTCTTTGTGGTGTCACTGTTACATTCACCACGATATGTGGTGTCACCCATCACATCTGCCAGTACTGTTACTATTGTCAAATTCCTTCAGGTTTTTGTAACACTATGTCAGTTATTAGTAGTGGCATAATAGCCATGAGTCATGTTCAGTAAATTTTTTAAAACTTGAAACAAATGTGTGATGTCACTTGTTACATCCACCACGTTATATGGTGTTAAGCATCACACTTGCCAGCAATGTAATTGTTGATTTTTCATGTTTTATAGCAGTATGTCAGTCAGTAATAGTAGTATGTTGTTAGGCAAGTTTAGTACAGTTTTAGTAAGTCAAATATAAGTATGGTGCCATGTGTTACATTCACCACGGTATGTGGTATCAAACATCACACCTGTCACTGTTATTATTGTCAGATTTCTCAGGTTTTTAGCACTGTGTCAATTATTAGTAGCATGTTAGCCATTAGGCATGTTCACTAAACTTTGTAAAACTGAAACAAATGTGTGGTATCACTGTTACATTTACCACAGTATGTGGTGTTAAGCATCACACTTGCCAGTAATGTAATTGTCAATTTTTCATGTTCTGTAATAGTATGTCAGTAGCAGTAGTATGTTAGTTGTTAGGCATGTTTAGTATAGTTTTAGTAAGTGAAACATAAGTGTGGTGTCACTTGTTACATTCACCATGGTATGTGGTGCAAAACATCACATTTGCAATTAATGTAATTCTTATAAATATTTGTTTCATATGTTTTAATACAACTCATTACATGTTTATTAAAGTTTTTACTACAAAAACAAATGTTTTGTGTCAGGTGCAACATTCACGTGGTGTGTGGTGTCACTGTTACACTCACTACAATACAGTTCTTTTATCTCAGGAACCTGTGGGGCTTTTATCTCCCAATATGTTCCTTTTTTCATACTTGGGTCATGATATCTTGAAATGCATCACAAATGTAATCTATAAATAATATGAAAATTTGACCCTCATGTCACACTTTGGTAACCCCTTTTCATGAACACGCCCCTCTGCATTCCCTCCTCCATAGGGAACTGCTTGATAGTCTGCATTATGTCTGAGTACAGCAAGACTTCATGTTGTTTGAAGAAAAAATTAACTCACCATAGTAATGTTGTTTCTTCTAATGGAGTCTTGCTGTATTCAGACCTCCCCCCGCCTCCCCTCTCAGAACCTGTTTTTTTGGGAAGTGGGCTGGCACGTACAGTGTTGTACCTCAGGGGTATACCTTGTACTCTCCCTCTTGGGTGGGTGGGTGGATGTTGTTGTTATTTTTTCTGGTGTTTCATACTTAAATATTGTCACTACCTTTCCTTCTTGGGTTCTCGACTTGAGTCTTTTGGCCCAAAAAGAATCTTTTGCCCTTTGGCTATATGTTGAACAATTTCCATACTATAGTATGTTAGCTAGTTTGCTTGTAAGAATCTGACAGTTACACTGGGAAGTACCACAGACAGAGGTTTAAAACCGAGCTCGAGCTCAACGCTTCTATGCTTCTGCATAGAGTTAACTCTTTCCTCTCCGGGCAGTTCAAGTGCTGGGGCTAATTGCATTATGTCTGAATACAGCAAGACTCCATTAGAAGGAACAACATTACTATGATGAGTAATTTTTTTCATCTATGTGATCCTTCCATGAACAATTATCTGTATACCTTAAGACTAAGTAATCATATGTTTTAACTGTTTTAATAGGAACATTATCTATAAGTAGCTTAGGGGATTGTTTTGACTTATTTCCAGAAACTACAAGATGTGTCAGAACAAAAATAATTAACCATATGATGTAAACCCAGCAGGGATTTTGAGAAAAGAACAATATCGTCCATGTAAGCAAGCCATGGAATTTTGACAGCCCCGATCAATGATAGATGGTAATCTAAGTGATTTAGGTTATGAATTATTGAATCTGTATATAAATTGAATAAAGTAGGAGCCAAGATACAGCCCTGTCTGACTCCATGATTAGTCTCGATGGAGTCAGGCAGGGTACCTCCCTGATCGTATTGAATTCTTAACCATGTATTTTGATGCAATCTGATTAATATGTCAAGCAAGGCCAGATCAGTGTTATAGGAAGCAAGTTTCTGCCAAATAATTTGGTGGCTTATGGAATCAAATCCTGTTTTGAAATCGACAAAACAGCAAAATAATTTTTAATTCTTAATTTTAACATACTTCCATACTAAATGTGAAAGCACTGTGTACAGTGTTGAACAGTTGATCGACCAGATCTAAACCAATTTTGAACTTCACTTGTAATGTCATTTTGTATTATCCAATCTTGTAGTCTAGTAAGAATTATCCTTGTAAAAAAATATTTGGGTTGAATCTAATAAGCTTATAGGCCTATACATGGCTGGGTCATTTGAATTTCCTTTCTTGAATATTGAACATATGATGCTACCCAACCAAGATGTAGGAAGGGGCTCACCCTGAACGTAATGGTTGAACAGTTTATAAAGAAATGGGAACCACTATTCGGGAAAATGCGTATAAATGTCTGTTATACCACCATCTGGGCCTGTAGCTTTATTTATAGGGGAGTTATTTAGGGCCATTTCAATTTCTTGATATTCATTGTATAGTGGACTTGGTCGTAATGTTTTATCTTGTAAGATAAAGCCTATTCATTATCAGAATGGTAGAGCTCACTGAAATTTTAATCCAGGTCATTGGAGTAATAGCTGCTTCAACTTTTCTTGCATATTGCTGATAGCAGTGGCTAACCAGGGTCCAAAATTGTTTAATATTCCTGTTAACTACTGAATGCTTTAGTTTATTCCACATGTATATATGACAATTGTTTTTTTTTCTCTCTAAGATAAGCTTGTATTGTTTCCTTGCATTATTTAAAACTTTCAGGATTTTCTGAGTTGGGTGCTTCCTATAATATCTTCTATAACGATTTAGCTCCGTTTTTGCATCTCTACACGTTTTGGTTAAACCATGTTTTTTCAAAGTGAAAATTTTCATAAGGTTGTTTCATAAATTGTCTAATATAAGTTTGAATTTTATCCCAAATACTGTTATGTGTAATCTGAATATAATTTGTTTACTCCAATAGATCTTGTCTTATGGACCGTAGATATTCTGTATTCAGCATTTCTGAAAAAGTTTTTGAATGCTGATTATCCCATCTTATTCTACACATGTTTATAATTTCTAGGTTGTTACTAGCCAGTGCATCTTTATGGGGTTTACAGCTTTTCCTAGTTGAGTATGTAAGGTGACCACAATGGGTAAGTGTGAAGACTCGGGTCTATCTCTTATTTCCAAATCTTTTAAATTTGCCCAAACCAAATCTATTATTGATGAACCTCTAGGACCAATGTAGGTATGTTTACCCTCAGGATCCCCAGCTGATCTTCCATTTATTAAACACATATTACATTCTGTCATAATGTTAAGAAGATTTGTACCATATAGATTTGTGACCTTGTCTTCAGAAAGTCGAACAGCATTTACTTTTGGGTGAATAATATTTATTACTTTAACAAAATCAATTTTGATTGATGACTTAGCTTCAACAGATAGGCGAGCATTAAAATCACCTATACAAATGATTGGTACAGTCAAGTAGGTGTTTGTAAGAATACCTAAACAAACTTTTTAACATTGCCCAGTCTAGAGGGCTTGATGTGAAGCTCTTATGTGGAGGGAGGTAAATATTTACCAGAATCAGTCTTAAGGAGTTTGATTGAAGAAGCAGTGGTTGAACAAATTGAGAATTGCTATTGCTTTCCAATTGTTCCACTGTAATATTTAATGATGTTCTGATATATATTTTCAGACCTCCTTTAGCTCTACCTAATGTGTTCGTCTTTATTGCTGGTATGATAAAGCCTGCATAATCTGGTATTATATAATAGGAGTGAGCAGATGATCCATTAGATAAAAGCGTATTTTCACTGCAGTCTGATAACTCCAGATGTCACACTGTGGTGATATCATCACAGTGTGATATCTCCAGATATCAAACTGTGGTGACATCAAACAAAAAAAAAACAGCACAAAACACAGTCCTATTGTATAAAGGAATATGTGATGGTTAAGTGTGATACAGAATATATCTGAACTTGTGGCCATCATTCATGGCTCTGCTGTGCTCCTCCACTCGTGATATTCCCTGGGCTCACTTGCCACTCATTCAGATATATTCTGTATCATACACCTAGCCATCACGTATCCCCTTAATAACAGTACCATTTCATCCGTTAACCAGGTTTCCTGGAGACAGATGCTATCTATATTATTTAGAGATTGCTTCACTTGAAAATCACCCAGTTTGTTACCCAGACCTTCTTATTCCAAGAGATTAGTTTTAATTCATTAAATTCTCCTAGACTTCTGGGGTCTGGATAGATGTGGACAGATCAAATTGTCAGTCTAAAACATTCACCTGTAATGGTTTGTAAGGATTCTCATAGGTGTCATAAACAGTGTTTTGTTTTTTTAACTTTGAAGATTTTATTGAAACTTTGCAATTTTTAACCGATACACCAATTTGCAGTTCACAAAGCGTACAGCTGTCAACTGAACATGAGGTAGAATAAACACCACACTAGGATATTAGCATAGTACAGAGTCATACTACCTTGTACAAGGAAAAACACAACATAATAACATTCAGTAGCCACCAATAACATCAAAGTTGCTCTGACAATGCAGAACCCCACTTCACAACAGGTAGCAGCCAGGGGTAAAAAGGAGCCTTCACACCGGGTACTGATACCTTACCATAAACAGTGTTAGAGTTACATTGTGCAAGGTGTTGACTCCCTTGTCATATAAAGTTCTAACTTGTGTGACATATATTCCCAGGTTGTCCAATTCTGATGCGCATTCAAAATTAGTGATATTATACTACTGCTAAAACTTAAATCTATTTGAGGACAATTTGAGATACTACTATGAATTTTATACTAGGAGTTATACTAGGATTATTAAGATGTACAGGAGGCTGCTGGCCCATTATAGTACATCTTCCTCAAAGAGGATTCAGTTATTCCCCACAGTTGACAGCAGATGACTGTCCAGCTTCTGCTTAAAAGTGTTGAAGGAACCCTGTCCCAGTGGCACTGAGGGTTGAGGTGCTGGACACCACACCTTGCACCATGCCGGCGGCCCGTGTTCGGGAATGAGCACAGACTACCGGGGATCAGCGAAGGAGGGAGAGGATTGAGCGTCCGAAGGACAGCTCTCCTCTCCCGGGGAGGAAGGGAGGACTAGCACTCCTGATGAATGACTGCCCCTAGGTGGAGGGTAGTGCAGGTCTAGGATGCTAGCAGAAGGGATGGTGCTGCGGGACTTCCGCAGACGAGCGTGCGCCTTCATACATGCCGTCAGGCAGTGTGCGCCCCAGTAGGGAATGGTGGAAAACCACTCCGGCTGCAAGATGACGACCCGACCCTTCTCAGGCTCTGCACGCGAGACGGGCAGGAAGGTAAGGCCAGGTGATTCCGGGGTGATGGGGCTGGGAGGGTCAGTCAGAAGGCGGCAGCCGGAGACGTAAGGAGAATAAAATGTATATTGAAAAAAAAAAAAAAGCGTTGTAGGACTGTGCTTATACCACATCTCTAGGCAGTGAATTCCACAATGGGATTATTTTTTGTGTATAGAAATTTCGTCTTAGGGACCTCTTGGGGAATGTTAACTTTACTTGGTTATGTATGGCCTCTCAGAGAGCAATCTCTATGGTTTATAGACAGCCCAAGGTCTGCCATGAGCAGTTTATCGCGAATAAAGGGTACATTAGTAAAAGATCACCCTAGGTCTTCTAAGTTCGAGGGCATACATATTCAGTTCTACTCATCTCTGTTCATAGCTCTTATTCTGCATCCCATCCACCAATCTTTTGTGACCCTTCTTTGTACACTTTCCAATCTCTTCACTTCACAGTGCAGGTGGGGACTCCAGAGCGGTTGCAGTAGTCCAGGTGGTGTCTTACTTATGCCCTGTATAGTGGCAAAATGCATGCTGTGTTTCTTGATTGGAAAGCTTTAGTAATGCAACCAGTGATCTTGCTTGATTTATTAATGACCTCAGTACAGTGTCTGCTGAATTTGAGGTCATTAGTGACAATGACTCTCAGGTCTTTTTCACTGTCCACTGCTTGTCGGGTTTTCCCATTTATGGTATGGTTATTTCTCTTATTTGCTTCACCAAGATGCATGACAACACATTTAAATGTGTTAAAGGCCATGCCGTTTAGTCTTGAACATTCTTCTAAAGTTGTTAAATCTTTAAGTGATTCAACCTGAGTGTCACTACCTCAGTAGCAACTTTAGAGTCGCTCTGCAGACTTGATGGTGAAATTGTCCAGATTAGCAGCCATGTTAGTGATGAAGATGGTAAACAGTGCTGGTCCGAGCACCGACCCGTGGCACCTCACTGGTCATTAGGCCTACACTAGATTGATATCCTCTTATTCGTACAGCTTGCATCCTGTTCTGCAGCCATGCATCTACCCATTTCACAATGAGTTTATTTATTCTTTAGAGGGAGAGGCAGACGGATGAGCAGGCCTGCATCCACCCCTCAGCCTAAAGCCCCTGCCAAGCAGACACCCTGATGGGTCTGCCTGGGCCGATTCTCCCATACCAGTAGGGGGCAGGCTGGCTTACTTTGTCCAGGACTAGAAGTCTCTAACATAAGACAAGTGGCTCCTGGAAGTAGTAAGCCAGGGGCTGGTTCTCAGCTTCAAAAAATTTCCCAAGATGAGAACCAGATCCTTTCCACCTGCAAATCTATCAGAGACCCTTGCCTTAGAGGCAGAGGTTTCTTCTCTCCTAGCTCTCAGAGCTATAGAGAGGGTTCCCACCCTACACAAGGGCAAAGGATTGTACTCCAGGTACTTCCTAACCCCAAAAAGACAGGAGAATGGTGGACCATCCTGGACCTAAGATATCTGAACAAACACCTTTAAAGCCAAAGTTCAAATGGTGACTCTGGGAATTATCCTTCCTCTCTAAGGCCAGGGGACTGGCTAGCCTCCCTGGACCTCAAGGATGCCTATTTTCACATTCCCATCAGGTGCTCCCACAGAAAGTACCTCAGGTTCGAGTTGCCCTCAGACCACTATCAATTCAGAGCAATGCCCTTTGGCCTAACATCAGCCCCAAGGGTTTTCACAAAGCGCCTGGCAGTAGTGGTTGCTTTCCTAAGGAGAAAAAAGATCTCCATCTTCCCATACTTGGACAACTGGCTCATAGTAGGTCAGTCTCCAGACCAAGTCAAGTCACATTTGCAAGTGACCCAGCAAGTGCTCACTTCCTTAGGATTCCTTCTCAACCTTCCAAAGTCAGTTCTCGAACCAGTACAGCTCCTCACCTTCATAGGGGCAGAGCCGGATACAGTAAAGGCAAGAGCCTTCTTTCCCTTGGAAAGGGCAAAGACCCTCATGGAACTGGCCTCTTCATTAACCCTTCAGGTGTCTCGACCAGCAAGGCATTTCCTTCAGCTTCTGCGCCACATGGCAGTTTCCACAGCAGTGGTCCAAGGAGCAAGATTCCAGATGAGGGACATTCAGTTCCACTTAAGAGCCTTCTGGTCCCAAAGAAAGGATTCCCTTACCAAATTTGTCCCAGTGACTCGAACCCTGATCCAGGCCTTGCAATGGTGGCAGGATCAGGACAATTTGAAACAAGGGGTTCCTTTTGTCACTCAGTCTCATTCAGTGATACTCGCCACAGATGCTTCCCTGCTGGGCTGGGGAGCCCATTTGGGCGATCTTACCACCCAAGGACTGTGGTCACCTCAGGAATCTCTGCTTCACATCAGTCTCTTGGAACTCAGAGCAGTGTTTCTGGCACTGCAAGCTCTTTTCTAGTCTGTACAGAACAAGGTGGTCCAGGTCAGAACAGACAACACCACCACCATGTGGTACATCAACAAGCAGGAGGCACTGATCTCGGCCTTGTGACAGAAGCAATGAAGTTGTGGTCTCTGGCCTATTCCCTGCAAACCTCTCTGATAGCAGTTCACCTCCCAGGGAAGGACAATGTCCTAGCAAATGCTCTGAGCAGAATTTCCCAGGGCCATCACGAATGGACCCTAGATCCTCTAGTTTTGAAAGTGATTTTCTTGAGATGGGGCACTCCAGAGACAGATCTTTTTGCAGCCCCAGACAATCACCAACTTCCTCTCTTTTGTTGCAGACCCCCAGTCTTGGGCTCAGTCCCCCTGGATGCTCTGATTCTGAAGTGGGAAGGGAAATTTCTGTATGCCCCCCTTCCCTCTCCTGTTCAAAGTGTTAGTCAAGATAAGGTCATAACCATGCAGAGTGATTCTGATTGCTCCAGACTGGGCCAGACAGCCCTGGTACCCCCTGTTGCTGTTCCTAGCAGTCCACCTTCCCCTGTCTCTTCCCAGGAATTACAACCTGTTGACATCCTCTCAGGGGAGGATTTGGTACCCAAATATTCGGTCTCTCAATCTCAAGGCATGGCTCTTGAAGCGTTAGAGTTTGCAGATCTGCATCTTTTCCAGGGGGTTCTGGATATCCTTAAGGCTTCTCGAAAGCCTTCCACCAGAAAGACTTACAACTCCAAATGGAAAAGATTCAGCATTTGGTGTTCTAAGAAAAATATTTCTCCAGACTCTGCTGAGTTGCCTACGGTTCTGGACTATATGGTCCATCTTAATGGCCTAGGCCTCAGGCCAGCTACCCTTAAAGTACATTTGGCAGCTGTTTCTGCTTTCTTGTCAGTAGGCAAGCCTTAGTCTCTATCATCCCATCCTGTGTTTTGTAAGTTTTTCAAGGGATTGCTTCACACCAATCCCCCTTTAGGGATCCTGCTCCTGCTTGGGACCTTAATGTTTGCATTGCTCAGCTTATGCAACCCCCCTTTGAGCCTTTGTCCTCTACTGAGCTTAAGTACTTGACTTGGAAAACTGTGTTTTTGGTGGCCATTACTTCTGCCAGGCGTATCAGTGAATTGCAGGCCCTGTCAGTGGAACCTGATCTCATCTCTTTCCATAGAGAGAAAGTGGTCCTAAGAACTAACAGAAAGTTTTTGCCTAAAGTGGTTTCAGATTTCCACCTCAACCAGTCTATATCTCTCCCTGTTTTCTTCACTGACCATTCCTCCTCTGGAGAGAGGAGGTTACACAGCTTGGATGTTAAAAGGGCCCTGTGCTACTACATAGAGCGCACCAGGGGTCACAGGTTTGAATCCCTCCAGCTGTTCCTCACATATGGAGAGGTTGGTAAGGGCAAACTTGCCACTAAGAGATCTATTGCCAGGTGGATTGTTTCTTGTATACAATTCTGCTATGAAAAACTGGGTAGAACTCCACCCTCAGGCCTGAGGGCTCATTCCACTAGAGGTACAGCTGCTTCCCTGGCTGCTGCCAGGGATATTCCTCGCTAGAAATTTGTCACGCAGCTACCTGGAAAAACAGTCCATACATTCGCCAAGCATTACCTCTGGATATCCAGGCTAGGAGTGATGCTCGGTTTGGCACAGCAGTACTTCACAGAGCTTGTTTCAAAGTAGGTTCTGGTCCTTCTTCATGGAGGCACTGTTGATAGTCTCGTTTGTCAGAATACAGCAAGACTTCATGTTGTTTGAGAAGAAAAATACTCACCTTAGTAATGTTGTTTCTTCTAATGAGTCTTGCTGTATTCTGAACTCCCCAACCTCCCTCTCAGAACCTAGTTTTTGGGATGTGGGTGGGCAGGAGCAGTGTTGGCACCCTAGGGTGTCCTTTTTTCACCCTCTTTAGTTTGGGTGAGTTATTGTGTTTGGATGTGTTTTGTTTTTGGGTTTTCTGACTTGAGTCTTCATTTTGAAACCAAAACCCTTTTATATAGATGTAGTTGCTAGTTGGCTAGTTTGAGTTTTACAGTTTCCACACTGAACGTCTAGTGAGTATTGCTCATAAAGATCTGATAGTTGGAGTTTAAACAGCAGCAGACAGGGGCTTCAGCTGAGCTTGTGGTGAGCATTCCATGCTGGCCATGGAAAGTTTAATTCTTTGTTCTCCGGGGCAGTTGAAAGGCAGGACCTAACTGCATATGTCAGAATACAGCAAGACTCCATTAGAAGAAACAACATTACTAAGGTGAGTAATTTTTCCTCCATCTTAGTAGTCTGCCATTGTTCTTCCCCATCTGCGTCAGCCAAACCAGGAGGTTGTGGTCAGTCTGCACCACAAAATGCTGCCCATACAAGTATGGCTCTAACTTCTTTAGGGCCCACACTATGGCTAGAAACTCTTTCTCCACTGTGGAGTACGCTTGCTCCCTGGGAAGCAGCTTTCTGCTCAGGTACACAACTGGGTGATCTCTCCCTTGGCTAGATGTCTGGCTCAGTACTGCCCCAACACCCACGTCTGTGGCGTCTGTCTGAACTATGAAGGTTTTGCTATAGTCAAGACTTGTCAAAACAGGCTTCCTCACAGGCTGGGCCCAGGTAATTTTCTTTGGCATCTTTTTCTTTGTCAGGTCAGATAGGGAGCAGCCAGGGCACTGTAATTGGGTACAAATTTCCTAGTACCCTGCTGTCCCTAGAAAACTCTGACCTGCTTCTGGGTTTCTGGTCTGGGCCACGCCTGAATCACCTCTGTTTTATTTGGTTAGGACAGAGCTGTCCTCAGCCTACCACATGCCGAGTATGCCACTTCTCCCATGGCCACCTGGCACTTCTCGACTTTGACAGTGAGCCCGGCCCTCTGTATCCTGCCCAGCACTTCCCTAAGGTGGGAAAGGTGTTCCTCCCAGCTTGTACTAAAGATGGCAGTGTCATCCAAGTAAACTACAGCGTACTCCTCAGCACCTGGTTCACTAACCTTTGGAATGTGGCTGGGGCGTTCTTCATTCCGAAAGGCATTACTTTTAAACTCAAATAAGCCTATTGGAGTGATGAAGGCCGACCTTTCCCTAGCTCTGTCAATTCTACCTGCTACTACCCCTTGGTCAGGTCAGTAGTCGTAAGGTAGGTCGCCCCTCCCAACTTGTCCAGGAGTTCGATCTGTCCAGGGCATCGGGTGGGTGTCGGACTTCGTGACTGCATTCAGTCCACGATAGTCCACACAGAAATGAGTTGAGCCATCTGGCTTGGGCACAAGGACTATGGGTGAGGCCCAGGGGCTGTGGGATCTCTGGATTACCCCTAAATCCAGCATCTCCTCCACTTACCTCCTAATGTCCTTTTGGACAGCCTCTGACACCAATATGCTGTCTGCTGTATGGGCGTCTGTGTCCCTGTCTCCACATCGTGTGTTGCTAAGGGGGTTAGTCCAGGCTTGGCGCTAAGCAAGGGGGCAAAGTCTGCCAAAATCTCGCTTACTTTCTGGACCTGGTCCGGGGTCAGCTGGGGAGACAATTTTACTGCCTCCACAGAGGACTCCCACTTAGCAGATCCAGAAGGAGGTCTCCTTCTTCCGTCCCCTCCCCATGACTACACACTGTAAACACCATGTCAGCCCTATTTGCACATGGTTTCATCATGTTGACATGGCACATCCTTTCAGTCTGTCTTCTGTCAGGTAACTCCACAATGTAGTTCACGTCATTTACCTTCCTAACCACTTTTTACGGTCCTGCCCACTCAGCTTGCAGCTTGTCTTTCCGGACTGGAATAAGGACCATGACTTCCTGACCCACCATGTACAAGCGAGCTCTGGCTCTGTGGTCGTACCATACCTTTTGTTTCTGTTGGGCAGCTGCCAGGTTGCTCTGGGCTGTCCCCATAAACTCCTTCAGCCTTTCCCTAAACCTAGGACATAATCCACAATGGGAGTTCCCTGGGTGGTGTGCTTGCCTTCCCAGTCCTCCGGATCAAGTCTAGGGGCCCACGTGACCGGCATCCATATAAGAGTTCGAAGGGAAAATCCTGTCAACTCTTGGGGCACCTCCTGTATGCAAACAACAGGTGGGAAGGTATTTCTCCCAGTCCCTCCCATGCTGTTCAGCAAACGCCCGGAGCATTGACTTTAGGGTACCATTGAAGCCTTCACAAGTCCATTGGCTTGTGGGTGATACGGTGTTGTGCATCTCTGCACCACCCCACATTTCTCCCATAAACATTTCATCAGGTCCGACATCAGGGAACCCCCTCGATCGGTGATTACCTCCTGCGGAAACCCAACACCGGAGAAAATCCCAAGTAAGGCATCTGCCACTTTGTCTGTCCTCAGAGAGGATAGGGCGACTGCCTCTGGGTATTGGGTGGCATAGTGCACCACAGTCAGGATGAATCTCTTTCCTGAGGAGCTGGGGGTATTTACAGGCCCCACGATATCCATTCCCACCCTCTGGAATGGCTCCTCCGCTATGGGCAAAGGGATCAGGGCTGCTTGGGTTTTCTTGCCTGCTTTCCCTATTTCTTGGCACCGGTGACAAGACCTGCAATACTCCTTCACCTGCTGGGTGAAGTTTGGCCAGTAGAAATTCTGGGCTAACTGCTGCATAGCTCATGCGATTCCCAGATGACCAGATAAGGGAATATCATGGGCAACCTTGAGCAACTGCTCACGATATCCCTGAGGAGCGACAAGCTGCCTGCCTAGAATCCCTCCCTCTGTCTGTACTGACTGTGTATACATAAGTCCATTTTCCCAATAAACCTTATGTCTGTCGTCACTTCCTGTGTGCCCTCGAGTCTGCCCAAGCCCTCAGCTTCTCTAAACTAGGGTCACTCCTCTGAGCAGCTGCAAACCCCTCACATATTCCCTAGTCATGGGACAGGTCCCCTTCAGTCGCTAAACTAGGGTCTCTAGCATTAGCGTCAGAGCCCTCAGGATCACTGTCAGTCCTAACCCTCTGACACAGGGTCACCCCTCCCTCTTCGGAGTAACCCTCTGTAGCTGTGTGGTTACTTGCTACTGGGGAAATTTCTACCCCCTTTTTATCAGTCTCCCCATCTGGGGAGACAGGCTGGGGAACCAGCCTCTCAGCAGTTTTCACACTGGTTTCTGTGGGGTACAGGGAACTACTATTTTCCCTTGCCATTTGGCTGCGGGTAACTGTACATACCACCTCCTGCTGGAAATTGTTACCCAGGATCACATCCACTGCTAATGTGTTGGCTACAGCCACCTGCTGCACAGTTCCCCCGTTTCACCCCAATCAAGGACAACACTAGCGAGTGGCAGTGTTTTCTCTTCACCAGTAAACCTTTGTACAGTTACGTATTTATTGGGTATAAGCTGACCAGGCTGTACCAGATCCCCCTTTACCAATGTCAGGGATGCCCCTGTGTCCTTTAACCCCTGCGTCTGTACACCATTTACTATGACTGGGTGCATGTGTTCCCTCATGTTCACTGGCATGCTCTCAGGGACACACAAACAACCCATTTCTTTTCTAGCACCCTGTTGTGTATTTTGGCTCAACTTTTTGGGGCACTGTCTGGCAATGTGCCCAGTTTCTTTACATAACCAACAAGCATTTCTTACTTCAGAGAAATCTTTTCTTGGAAACCTGGGGCTAACTGGTTTCGGTGGAGGCAGTGAGGGTTTTAGCTGCCCTGAAGGTGCGCTTTTCCCTTTCTGTGCAGCCACGCCCGCTCCATTCACTCTCGGAGCAGGTCTGCTCTTGGCATAGCAGTCCGAGAGTTCAGCAGCCTCTTGCACTGTTTTTGGATCTCGGTCCTCTAGCTAGGTTTTTAGCTCTGCTGGGCATGCCCAATAAAACTGTTCTAATAAAATCACATTTTCAATTTTATCAACAGAGGATGCCTCAGTTCCTTCCCACCAACGTTTTAAAAACTGACGTTGTTTCATGGCTAGCTCCTCATAGCTCATATCAGGGCTTCTCCTGAGCTTACGGAATTTAGCTCTGTATGATTCAGCAGTTAATCCAAACTTTTTTAACAGTGCAGCTTTTAGCTTTCTGTAATCATTGCTGTCTACATTGTCCATTTGACCCAATGCATCGCAAGCTCTCCTGGTAAGTAGCGGGTATAGCTGGAAGCACCAGGACTCTCTAGGAATTTTAGCCTGAATACAAACTTTTTCAAAGAATTTAAAAAGGCATCATGTCCTCCTTTCCTTAAACTCTGCTATTAATTTTGAGTTCAATTTGTTACCCAGTCCTGCAGTCTCAGTTAAACCCAAGCCACTTACCTGCTCTGGTGCCGCTGGTCGGAGTCGTAGTTTCTCCAGTTCGTGTTGCCACTGGCACTCCTCTCTCCTCTCCTCTGCCTCTCTGTGTTCTCACTCTCTCCTCTCCTCTGCAGCTCGCTGGCACTCATGCTCCTCACGGTCTGCCTCCCTCCGTTGTCGCTCTGCCTCCCATTCCATCCTGCGTAACTCAGTTTGCAGTTTGAGTACCTCTGGATTCAGGATACTGGTGACCTTCCCCTGCTGCTGTGGCCCTTCACTGACAGTGGCCCTGCTGTCCTTTTCAGTCACGGTCGGTGACTCGCTGCTCTGGGTATCTGCTACCATCAGGGCCTCTATGAGGTTCTGCTTTTTGGCTGCCACCTCGAACGGGACTCCCCTGTCCCCGCACAACTGCTTCAAGTAATCTGCAGTGTGCCTGCTGTAGTCAGAAGTCATCTTCTTCTTCCCTGACTACGGCTACTCTGACTACACTGTAGAGACAAAAAATAAATTTGGTAGGAATTCGACTGTACGCCAAGTGATATATAGTTCTGTTTCCTTTTTAAAATAAAACTATTGCCTTTTTCTTTCTTTGTAAGAGAGCTTACGGTCTCAGCTGACACAGAACAATACAAGCTTGTGGTACCAAACTTATGCCACGCTGCAACCAATCTGAGACAGATTCTCTCAGCAGGTCAGGCCTCTACTCCCAAAGTGCCAACCTCTGAGTGCAGTCTTGTGAACAGAACAAGGTAACCCTATTGTCTGTTTTGTGAGTTCGGATCAACCTTTGGTCTCAAGTCCTGGAGAGATTGACTGTTAACCTCTTGCTGGCATACCCAATGCACAGGCTCAGATATATCTGTCTTCGGGGGGCCAGATATCTTTGCCTACAGGCACCTAACCAGGTATTCGGAGATGAACCCTTAAAACTTTTAATAAAGACCTCAGATTTAAACGTTCTCTTTCAGTTTGGTACCACCATATAAGCTTATGTTTGCTGTCTGCTGTAACCATAAATATTTCTTGGCAAAGAAAGCAATTCAAAGTCAGACCAGGTATGCTCGAAAATTAGAGTTTTACTAAAATGTATAATATGTCAAACATACAATGCAGAACTCATATCACAAGACATACATATCTTTAAACAAAACAAGGTTTAAAACAGTGCAATTCTTACAACAATATCTAGATTTTGTCTAGCTTTCTAAACACCTGTTTTCAGTGCTCAGATGTTTTCTTGGTCAGTGTCAGTTAAAAGTGTGCCTGTAGTGAAACAGAATAATCTTTAAAAGTTGGTTTTGCCCACCTCTTTTGCATGAAGTCATCTAGCTCCTCCCTGTCAAAATATCTAAAAAATATATATTTCTATACAACCGTAGGATGTAATTTCAGCATATTAATTCTGCAACCTTAGCATAACTCAATTTCAGTGACACCTCTTTTGATTCATGCTGCATCCTCCTCACACAGGCTTCATATTAGCATTTACAGCCTCTCACCTCTGTGTAATAACCTGTGTTTTCTCTTCAACGTTATAAACCTTTTTTATGATTTCCCTCTTAACAAAGTTAACTTAAACAACTATGTAATTAACTCAGAGAAACAGGATCCTTGATTAGTCTTCCATGTAACATGTTGTCTCCAAAAACTGAGTGTATGTGATGCATGCTGTCAGCAATTCTCTTGGCCTGCATCTGTCAGCTGAAATCTGGGGGGATGGTGAGGTCATTCCTACAGCATTTGATTTTTCAGCAGAGACATTCAGTAATACATTTTATATTAAAGAATATGATACAGCACTCAGAACTGGCTGTCTACGTCACAGCACCAAGGTCAGGGTTTGGCTTATGCACTACTGTACTGGCTGTTGACAGCACTGTGCCATTGTCGTCAAGCCAAGGCTGTCATCCACACAAGTAATCATGTCCCCAGTCCAGGGTGTCGTCGACTGTGAGGCTATGCTGGTGTCATTTTCAGAAATGATACAGTGGGGGTGGGAGTGCTGTGGAGCCCAACTGAGGACGTAGCCTAGAAACAGAGCTCCTTAATTCTAACTTTCATGCTTCTAAAAACGACACTTTTTCGGACTCTGCAGGAGAACTGAATATATCAACAGCTATTAGAGCATTTACAGATTATAATGGGCAGGTCAAAAGCAGGTTAGCCCACGATGTATATAAAAAACAGCAATCAAAAACTGTGACTGCAGGGCCTAGCACCAGATCAATGGTCCTTGATGGCGTAGCAGATGCTAGTCTGGAAGAAAAGCTGCAAACTTTGGGGTCAAAATGAAAGCTTCTGGCATCGGTTACCTTAATGAACAACAAGTTTGACGCCCTGCCACAGAATGTTGTTGGTTGAAACAGCTGTGGATGTTTTGAAAGTGGAGGTGGGCCAGCCCATTGGAGCAGTGGTAGCACTACACTCTCGACACTGGCAACCTGGGTTCAGGAATGAGCCAGGGGAGCTGGAGGGCTGGCCAGGGAGAAGGTTGGCGTCCGTGACCGCTTGCCTTCTCCAGGGAGAAGGGGACAAGGTCGGTACTCGACTGACACCAGGCAGAGGCCTGGGTACAGCAAGTGCCTGGCCCTAGAGAAGGGGTGGGCATGCCAGACATTGTTGGATCTCTGCCTTGATGTCAGGGTGCATGGCATGCCCAGAAGATGGGAAAATTGCCTCCTTGATCCGGGAAGACAGAGCGCCAGCACAGACCTCAGTGGTCCCCTGCCTGTCCCGTCCAGTGGCCCGATGAAGTGCATTAGTTTGGGGTGTCGGGCCCCACCTCATCCCAGTCTTGGGGAAAAACCAAGGCTACATGGTAACGCTGGGCTCCAGGCAGAAAGGAACTGAGACAGATGCAGGGACTCCCGCAGAAGCGGAGGGTAGGGGATGAATAAATAGAAAGTGAAAAAAAAAAAAATGAAAGTGGAGGTGGAAGGTGTTAAATGCCAATCCACTTGAAACAATGATGTTTCTGCCCAGTATGTCAAGGACTCTAAATTGACCCATAACCATCTGAAGATCCTGGAAAACCAGGTCCGCTCCATGAATGTCCATTTTCTGGGCATTCTGGAAGGAGCAGAAGGAGACCACCTGGCTTTGTTTCTTCAGGACTGGCTGGCCGAGCAGTTTAAAGCCTAATCAGCACTAAAAGAATGGCCCATAATAAAACCTACTGTATGCAACCTTGAGGTAGGCAAGATGGTGACACTCCATGCACAGTCATGGCAGTACTGGACTCTGTAACTACCGCGATCACTTACTTCAGCAGGCTAGAAGGCATTCCCCACTTCTTCTGGATGGAACTACTATTCATGCATTCCCTGACATCTTGTATGCTACCTGCCAGTGACGTAATAAATTTGGTGGAGTACGGAGAGTGCTTTGAGACCTGGAAATTACACACACGCTCATTTTTCCGGCCAAACTTTGTATTGTTCTGGATGACAAGGTTTATTTGTTTACTGACCTAGTTTTTTTTTGTTATGTTTGTTTTTTTAACTTTGTTTATCTCCGTTTCTGGAGAACTCCTTCCAGCTACCTCGGGGCTACCCAGCCTCTACCCTCCTCCGTGACTAGTCCATCTCTCCCGTGCCACGGAAGCACCACCTCCAGGTCTGAATCCTCCGTAGGTAGGGCCGCCCTCTCCAACCAGGGCGCTCTATCTTTCAGGGGAAAGTGCCCGGCCCACGAGTGGTCACAGAGAGAAGATAGCCCGGAACTGGAGGTGTGGGCTTGGGCAAGCAAGGTGCCTTCATCTATCCCCAGGTACGGGGTCTTTATCCTTTTGTCTTCCCCCCTTCCCTCTCCCTGTGGAGCCAGTAGCAAGGCAACGTGGTGCCGTGGTGCGTCTTCCGCCCCTCAGGCATGCTGCCGGCGCTGGCAGATCGGCAACCCTCTTAGCCACCACCAGAGGTCACCCCATGGCAGGCGCACCGAGCCCACCCCAGAAGAGAGCAGTCCTCCGGATGCTCAATCTCTTCCCTCCCTACCGACCCCCGTGGCCCCGGCTTGTTCCTGAACCCGGGTCACTGGCGTGGTGCGAGGTGTGGCGTCCAGTATCTCAACCCTCAGCGCCACTGGGCTGGCTTGTTTACTGACCTAGTTGATGCAGGGAAATGGGCAGCGGCTCTCCAGACAGCTTGAATGAAACAAACAGGTGCTCAAGAAGATCAGGATGGATCACAGGGCTCTCAGGGAAGTGGGTACCCATGTCCTTTCGCACTTTTTGTGTGTCGGGGCCTTTGTTTCGAAAGTTCCCGGGCAACAGCCACAAGCCAGAGTCATTTGAATGCGCTCCCGCTTTTGTACTGTAATAGTCTGTAGAGTAATGGGAGGGTGTTCCATTAGTGCTCTATTGGGGTATTTTAAACTACATTTTTCATGTTTTAAGTGATTGCAAACAAACTACGGCCATTGCTCAACTAAGAAAGCCATTGTTAGTTAAGCTGTGGCCGTGGTTTATTTGGTCCCTCAAAACATAAACAAATATTGTTCAAAAATACTTCATAAAACAATGGAAATCATCCCCTCGCTCTACAGAATCTTATAAATACAAGCAGTGCTAAGCGTGGGGACATGGCTCCCATGTATTTGAATGGGGACCCCCGGAAGTTTCCGAGGACTCCTATTTTTGGGTTGTAGACCCCCCCTTTTTTTTTTTTAAAGCCAGTCCCGGACCCCCAAACAAAAAATCCTATCGAGAGCCCTGAATCAGAGGAAGGCTGAGTGTTCCATTCCATTATACTTATAGATATACCGCTCCCTATTCACAGGGACCTTGTCCCTGTGTGGCATTTTATTTGAAATCTCTGTGCATATGATGTTTCTAGTTTGTTTACACTTGTTTTTGTCAAGCTCCTGTTAAGTAGCGAGACAGTTTTCTTACTAATGTGCAGCTCTTTATTAGTACTAGAGGGGTGGTTGTTTTATCCCTTTTTCTGAAACTGTTTGCAATTTAACGGAAGATGTTAGTCTTGAGCTGCTGACTATAGGCTACTATAATGTTATGCTATTTATGAATTCTTTTTTAGATATTACCTGGTACCATTCCATTTTTCTAGGGCAGGCATCCTGGGTGTTTTTCAGGGTAGTTTTCAAACTTTTCGTGATTTGCCATGTGCTCCTGTGCTACTAAGCACAGCATTGATTTTCTGTTTTATACAAATTAGACATTTTACTTGGGGTCCCCTCACTATGGACAATATTAGGAGATGCTTAAATCCTGTATGATGTAAAACTTGTATACTGATTGTCTGATGTTTTCTAACTGCGACATAAGCTTTGTTATATAAAGTGAATGAAATATAAGTTAAAAAAAAAATTATACAATGGATACTGTGTGGATTGCCTGTACAGGCTTTACGGTCAACGAGACTCTGTGGGCACTCTGCCCCCACTGACGCCAGTTACCAGCACATAGCAGTTTCCTGCCTCAGCCTCCATCAGTGTAGCTAGTTGGCAGTAAGCAGAGGGTCCAAGTTTGGAACCCCCTCAGTAGTAAGCATAGTAGGGGCAGTTCTGGTGTCTTTCCCTGTGATGTTATTAAGGTTGGACCAGAAAGACTTGCTGCTGTTCCATGAGTTAGTGAGGGCTTCTTTGTAATATGTACTTTTTGCATGGCGGACAGCTTTCCTATAGTTATTGTGGGCCTTTTTATATACGTTGAATGTTTGCTGTAGTCCCCTGCACTCGTGTTATTTGCCAGATATGATCTCTTAAGGCAAGTTGCTCCAGGGGTAATCCAGGGTTAAAAGGCCCTTTGGCTTTTCTTATAGTAACTGGTGCATGTTTGTCACAGACAGCATTGGTTTATGAAGGTCCATTGAGTCAAGGAATTTTAGGTCCAACTTTAGTTGTGGGAGGTGACTTTTTAGTAGCAGCCAGTTTTTAATAGTTCTGGTGGGGGGGGGTTGCAATAGTTGTTGTTCCAGTTGCATTTGACAGGGGAGTGGTCACTCAAAGAGTCTGGAAGAATGGTGAGATTAGAGTTATGAGCCAGACTATTGGTGAGCATCCAGTCCAGCAGTATGCTGGTGTGCCAGTCTTGTAGTTGACTTGTGTCGGAGTCTTCACTATTTGGGAGAAATGGATAGCAGATAGGGTATCCTTGATAGAGGTGGAGGCAGGTGAGAACCAATTTATATTAAAGTCACCTAGCAGAACAATTTCTGTGTTTAGACTCAGAATAGTGATGTAATCCAGCGGGTTACTGACACCGGTTATAGTTAGTTTTGGTGGAATATATACTTAGAGCAGAGTAAGCACTCTATTGTGTGCCCCTAAAAGCAGTCTAATGGCCAGAGCTCGTGAGGGTTGTCACTGCTGCACTTGGGGGCGGGCATGTCCCTGGAGAGAGTCTTTAGTGTAGATGACACAGCCCCACCTCTTTTCAGTGTCAGTCTTGTCTGTACAAGGTGTAACCAGGAAGGCGATGGCAGTGTCTGGTATCTTTGGAGATAACCAGGTTTCCACTACAGCACATCTGGGTTATGACAAGAGACCCATACCTTCAGGCAATCCCTTTTGGGGAGGAGGCTGCAGATGTTTAGAGAAGTGAGCCCAAGTCCTGTGGTTTTTCGTGGTCGAGCATTGGAGTCATGTGGTGAGCCAGGGTTGGGGGTGCACATTGCCAAACATCAGAAGTAGGAGTAGTAGTAGGTGAAGAAGTTGTTCCAATATAAATTTATTATGTAGAAACCGCTGTCTTTTACTGGGCGTATGGGCTTTCGTGGTAACAACATGGATTACAAAACCACTGAGGAGTGGTACCATGGAGAGATCCTTGGGTGGGTATTCCAGGCCTGTGATCATAGAGGGTGACTGACTGAGGTTGTGGGTTTCATCAGGGTAGGAAGAGGTAACTGTTCATATACATTTAGGACTACCACCTCATGGGTAGCTTGAGTAGATTTGTTGGGTCCATAACAGGGGCTCATGGAGGTGATAATGGTGAGTACAATGAGGCATTTCAGTAGTCCAGTGGAAGTGGTAGACATTGTTGGTCCACAGGGAGGCATTGAGTTCGGTATTTGAGTAAGGCAGCGGGTGAGAATTTCTCATGCAAATTAGTCCCAGAGAGCTTTTGTCTGAGTTGATGGTTAGAATAGGGCTAGTCTGGGCAGTCTCTAATAGATGTGCTGGATTCGGGCTTGCTGTGCTGCAAGGCCTTCTGCTTGAATATATCAGATCGTATCAGCCTCCCTCTACTGTTTTGGGACTGCTTGGGAATCATTCCAAAGGTCTGGCCTAATGAAAGAGATATTCTCAAAGAAGACAGAATAGTTATATACTTAGCATAACACTAGATCTGCAAGCGAATGTCTTCCATTAAGTTATGCTGTCCCTCTTTTTTTTGTTGCCCCCCTTACTCACCGTCTCAAGCTCCTATCTTCAGGGAATCCCAATGCCATGCGTGCTCCCGTAGATCCGCCCCAGGTACCTTTCTCCGGTGCGGTGAGCCTGCTGTAGTTTACCCCCAGGGGGAGGAGAACCCCAGTAGTCTCCTCCAATCCTTGAGTGTGCGTTGAGAGGCCTCATCGACCCCTTCTATGGAGCCTGGTTCTGGATTTCTCAGGACGGCCAGATCCCATCTTCAGGTGCCTGTTGCGGGGTTTTTTTCCGCTTTTCTGGTCACAACCCTCAGGACGTTGGCATGCTAGGGAAGCCCAGGGGCCGGGTATGTCATGACGTGCCAGCACTCCGGCTCCCGGCCAACGTCCTTCCACCCTGCTGCAAGCTGTCTCACTGCACCTCCAGCTGTGGCCACCCAGGTGGCAGTAAAGCAGTGGGACTTGCGACCCATCCCTCCCCGGAGGAGGGGAGGAGAGCAGCCTCTAGGCACTCAATCCTACCTACCCCTGGCCAGCCCTCAAGCCTCCAGAGTCCGTTCCCAAACCCAGGTTGCTGGCACTGCGAGCGGTAGCCCTACCGCTGCGCCGGCGGGCCGGCATGCTGTCCTCTCTTCATCTCTCTTCTGATTTAGTGAGGTTACATCAGATATTCGCCTGATCTTAATACATGCATCATATCCAGTCCTGTGCATCACCTTGTATGTCTGGGATGGTCTTATCTCCTGGTTCCTCACAGGTGGAGGTCCTCCAAGTTTAATCTCCAGCGGGAGCTGAGGAGGGATGGGGCATGTAAGCAATAAGACACTCAGGGTGTGCATGGAATATATTTTACCACACAGCCAGGGGTGTAATAAGCCGCGAGGCCCCTGGCCGGTGCATTCTCCACTGGTGTGCGGTAAAATATGTTCCACGCACATCCCAAGGCATCTTATTGCGCTTATAAAATGGGCTTTTATCTTTTTAATCATGCTTATATGTTGAAAAATCATTTATTCTGCTAGTCTATGATAAAATAGTTCTTCCCTACATTGTTTAATATTGATGAGCTCATTTGCATATGATGGTTTAGTTAAATAGTATGCACTTACACAGGGAACAGTGGTAGTGGAGGTCCCGTCTGAGCCTGTCATTGCCTGCCTTGCTGCTTACTTCTGCTAATGTGGACCCGCTGTCTGTTGTGAGCACAAACTGCTGAAACAGCTGTTTAACTTCAGGAAGTCAACAGGAGACTTCTGTCTTTCTGGTCACGATTGCCGATCAGTAAGTCAGCCAGAGGTTGGAGCAGGGTGAGGAGCTGAAACTGTGAGAGGTTTGCGAATAAATATTGTGGCGACAAGGAGTTGGGGGGGGTCCATTAGGCACTGATGCTGAAGCCGACAACAGGCTACAGGCATTTGAACTGAGCGGTTTATTGAACCACGCGGACTCGACAGTTATGGTCTGCACAGTTCACTGATGTCGCTAGCTTCTGTGAACAATTTATCAGTGATAGCCCTTGGTAGAAATTTGTAAAGCAGCCACCTGTAAAACAGTCCATACATTCACCAAGCATTACTCTCTGGACATCCAGACTAGGAGTGATGCTTAATTAGGATGTCTAGATCCCGTAGCAGTACTGCAGGAGAGCAGAGAGTTCCCCAGTTTACTTAATTCGGACGTCTGGATCCCATAGCATTACTGCAGGAGAGCAGAGTTCCCCAGTTTGCTTAATTGGGATCTCTAGATCCCATAGCATTACTGCAGGAGAGCAGAGAGTTCCCCAGTTTGCCTAATTGGGATCTCTGGATCCCGTAGCATTATTGCAGGAGAGCAGAGAGTTCCCCTAAGCTTTTCAGTTTAGGGTTTGTACCTCCAGTGCTATGCTGCTAACGTGTGCAGTCCTATCTCCCCAAACCATGTTTTGATAGCACCAAGTGGGGATGAGGGTGGAAGAGAACTTAATGAACTGAGTTTGATTTGGGAAAGGTGCTATATGAACGTAAGTTTATATATACAACTGAAAAAAGTTGCATTAGGCTGGTGGTGCACTGAATAAGCATTACAAACTGAACATCAGAAAAGTTTAGCACTCACCACCTGTTTGGCTAAAAATGCCACTCAAAAAAGGCTCAGTAGACATCTATCTAGAAATCCCATCTGTTTATTAAAAACAGACATGGAATCATGCCTGCTGCATTTCGGGTCATGGCTAGGCCCTATATCAAAGGCTGTTCATTTTTTTGCCTTTGATAAGGTGTGGATGTGCATGCCTGGTATTATGACTTGACTTTCAGGCAAGGATTTACCTAAGTTATGGTGCTCGTTCTTAAAAAAGAAATACATTGCCGAGTTCAGCTTGCTTTCTGCTATCACAAGCAGTGCTTACCTGAACTCGGTTGAAATGGACTGAACTCATCCATGGAAGAGCCTTACCGGTGCTTCGGCACCATCTAGCATAGTGAGTATGCTTTGGCATTGTGCGGCTGCAAATAAGAGTGGACCCTAACAAGGTTACAGTTTTGCATAAAATTTATGAACCTGGATCTTGATTTGGAGGCATCCATTGCTCCTGTGTATAGTGCATTGCAGTAGGGACTGCTACAGGGAGTGTAGGCACTTTTCACAGTGTGATCAAAAATGACAAGTAAAGGGTGGGCAGTATCCCAGAGCCCCGCCCCTGATCCTGCTCCCTGTTAATCAGGTGTCCTAGCCTTCTTCTTCTTCACTTTGTGTCATCAGAATGCTATTTGTGGGGTGGGATTTCACCTGTTGATACTGCAGCACCGGAGGCATGGAAGTTAGGAGAGCTACTTAGAAAGGCTAATATTTAATTAAATCTTTATAAAATAAATTTAGACACTGTTGTGATGTTTAAGCTATTACCAGACAAATAGTCTTTTGCTTAGCATTTCTTTGTTACTCTATGACTACTACTGTTCAGATAGCTACTGTAGTTCCATGTGCTGCAGATCAAACTTCAAGGTCTAAGAAATATGATATTTCTCTTAAAAAGTTTAGGTGACAAATAGTCAAAATGTGGTAGCGTTTGTGACTTCCGTAAACACTGCACTGTGTAACTGATCCTCTCGAGCTGTCAGCTCTAACATGACTTGCCTGCTAGGAGATTTCAAAACAACACAGGCTGCTCAAAAGAAAGAAACGCTGGAGCTAGTTGGCCTGGTGGTGCAGATGGCTGAGGCGGATAGTGCACCTTACCTCTCCCACCAGCGACTCATGTTCAGGAGCAGTGCAGGTTGCGGGGCAGAAGGGCAGAGAGGAGAATCAAGCCACCTCTAGGCATCTCTCCTCTCCTGGCTGGGAAGGTTGGTCTTCCTGGCACATGGCTGCCACCAAGTGGAGGCTCGGTGGTAGTGCTGCACAAATTGGGGACCAGGCATTAGGCCAGGGGTGGACGGAACGGGGACTGCTGAATCTGGCGCATATGTGCAACTATGCTGTAGCTGCCTCTGGAGAGCTAAAGGGGAGAAAACTAGAGGGAAAAAGGGAAGGGCATGGCAAGGGCATATGACGTCCACTGGCCACACCTCCACCTGCCGTGTCACTAGGGAGACGTCGGACGGGGGTGACGCAGCCAGCTGATAGGAGCTTCCCTCTCTGTGGCCCAGGCAAATAAAGTGTATATATAAAAAAACAAAGAAAAGCTGAAGCTGCAGTGCAGAGAATACTCAAGAGTGCCAGAGAGACCTTCAGTACAGCATATAATGTGTTAATAACTGCTGCTTGGTCACAAGATGAAAATAAACTTTAATATATTGAAAGATTGTCCACAGCCAACAGACACCCCACAGGCATTGTCTCAGACCGTTAACCAACAATGTGTCAGTAAATTGAAGTACTGTACATTTTCATCCTATGACCAGGCAGTGGTTATTAAAGCAATATACCTTGACAGAGTGTGGGTATACTGGAGGATTTACCACGGCTGGTGTGGTTCAGTCAAAAGGCGCAGTCAAGGGACTTAACCACACCAGTAGTGTCAAATCCTCCATTATCTACTCCCTGAAGAGGTATATTACAATCTCTAAAAGCCTTGTTTGTTTGTGTACAAAAAAAATATTTAAAACGTCTGTTCGTTTTCGAAGTTGCTGCTCGTTTGTTTTTTCACTGCGGATGCACTGCTTGGATTTTTTTGTGAGTTCTGTGCATGTGCCGGAGGATCGCTGATTGCCACCGCTACTGTTACGATTTTTTTCAGCTTATTTGCTGTCGAGAGAATGAACTGCATTTTCTTTTCTTTTTTTCTTTCGGGTGCGTCGCTTTCCTGGAATGGTGCAGTACTTTTTGTGAAGTTGTGAGGGTAGTGACGGAATATCAGATGTCGGGTTAACGACTAGGTAACCTCGCCGTCTGTCTGTGTGCTTGGCAGTGGTGTGTTTGCGATGAAGGGAGGGATTTGCCAGGGAGTTCCTGATGCTACTGAGTGGTGGCTGGCATCTTTTCCAGTGGGTATGCTGGAGGATTTACAACGCTGAAAAAGTGCCAGCCAGCCAATCAAAATGCAGGATTCTGTCCATTTTTTTGTGCCCGTTGTATAATAATTCATTCCAAGGGATCCTTGGGACTCCTGTCTGGAGAGTCAGCTGCTCTTTTCAGAGCACAAGCTGTTTTCAACTGGCCAGCTTTTTTTTATTTGGTAACCAGGTTGATGCTTGAGCAGAAACCACCATTTTCAAGAGTGTTCTGGGAAAGGGTACAAACATGGCAATCGAAAATGTATAAAATGCATACAAAACAATAAAGTACAAGCATTGCAGTAGGTGATGTTAAAGTAGTGACGCAGCTGAGTTGATTTAAGGCACACTTGTAACAAATGTGTAAAATTCAGTTGTGTGCTGCATTGCAGCAATGATAAAATGAATCCACGTGTACACAACAGAAATCTTACCTCCAGGTAAATCAGCCAGTGTTCTTTCTAATTTAAAGCTTACTTTGCTTTAATTTGAAAAAAAAAATATTGCACCGTAAATATTATATCACGTTGAACTGGCGTGCTGCATAGTGCTCTGTTATCTCAGATGTCTACAAACAACTGTGGGGTGAAGCAGTACATTGCATGTGAAAGGAATTTAGCTGCCATCTCCGTGGAGAACAAATTGTGAAGTAATCCTGGCTGCCTTACTGTGTGGTTTGGTTGAGTTTTTGGGTAGGTTTCATTTTGAGCACAGTTGTTGCTTTTTAAGCAGTGCTGTGCGGAATTTTTAGATTCCAGCGGAATTTTCAAAATTCTGCCGCAGTTCCACCAAATTTTGCAACAAACGGAATGGTGGAATTCTGCAGTACAAAATAGTTGCAGAATGATTTTCTGCAGGAAAAAAATGCTGTTCTGTGGAATATTATTCACGGATCTCAGTATTTTTGTGGAAGTTGTTGTGGAATAATTTTCAGCAGAAAATTGCTTTTCCACAGAATATTATTCCGTGGATCACAGTAGGCAGAATTTCACTGAAGAACCAGTGAAATTCCAGTGGAAATTCCACTTGCGAATGGCCATTCTGCACTAATTCCACCAGTGGAATTCTGCATTTCGCACAGCACTGTTTTTAAGGTACCACAAAATAATATCCTAGAATATACTCAGTCCCAGAACTCACATGTGAGTCGAAATGTTCTATGCTTAACCTTATTCAAAATGGCCACCTTGGGCTGAGTGAGAATATTATCTTCTGAAATAGGTAGATGAATATGCAGGTTAATGCTTGTCAATGAACAGGGTGTCATGCTAACTCAGTATGATGATTTATCATGATATTTCTCATTGACTATAATTCATCATTGTAAAGAATCTACCTAATTAGCATGCAAGTCAGTGTATTGTGACATATAGTTTAAACTGTCTTGATTTTCTTACTGTCACTGCACTGGCATTTCCTCCACCGACCCATCATGTTTTCACTCTTTGCGTGAAATTTGCAGGCTACAAATTATCATGATAATCAATATACTGTATAACAATTGTCACAAACACTGCAGCACTCAATCATAGATAGTTAGGGACAGAGAGGGACTTGGCATCCATCCAGTCTGCCATGTTACCTACCTGATACATCTGTATTTTGCTTACCATTTTAACATTGTTTTCTTACTCTGTCCCTCCTTATGCTGGTTCCAGTAAGCCTTGAAGTCTATGATCATATTAGCATTAACCACCTACTCAGGTAGTCTGTTCCATTTGTCCACTGGTCTCCATGAAGGAATACTTTCTTACATGTTTTTATATTTAATTCCTTCAGTCTAAGATTGTGCTGCTCTGGAATTAGAAGGCTTCTTTAGCATGACTGTTGCACTAGTGTCTGCCCTGTTGTACTCCATGTCTCTTTCATGTCTGCTGAATCTCTTAAAACTTGATAGTGTGACCTCCCTATTCACGAACAGTCATTTTGCATGTCCTGGTATTGTACATTATGCTGCACAACATTTGTGAATAAATCATTTTGTTTTCTTTGCAGAAGCTAGATGGATGTAACAAAATGACTTGCACAACCTGTCGAGAGTACTTCTGCTGGCTTTGCTTGAGTTATCTGACAAAGGAAATCCATATGGGCACTTCAGTGATCCCGCCTCACCGTGCTTTAACCGGTATGTTTTACAGTCATGTCCTATCTACTTGAACAGTTTTGTGGATTATTAAGCATTCCTTTTTCAGGCTTGTAGCTTATGAAGACTTCTTGGTTAGGAAAGAGTGATGCAAACTTTGTGTGTAAATACAACCTGAATTCTGTGTAGTCTAACATGTGATGCTATTCTTTACTACTTTTTTTTTTTTTTAATTTTTTGGTGACCATGCAAGGCCCACTAGACACAAGTGCCTATTTTCAGGGCACCCGGAGCACTAGGCAGTTAAGGACTTGCCCAGAGTCACACAGTATGTAAGTAGAGGTTGGGAATCAAATCCAGTGCAGCTGGATGTATTAAGCTCATTTGCAGCTTATTATTCATTACTTATTTAACTGGCCCATAGCTTATTACCACATTCAGAATACTACAAAGTGCGTTCCTCCTCCCTTTCCCGAATACTCACAACTGTCACAGAATTAGGTTTAATCCTGGCGAGCTTCACTGTAATAACATATGTTTTTTAACAGATGAGCCAATGTAGCCCCAGAAAGTATGTGAAACTACTGAAGTATGTTGCCATAAATCATATGACGTGTAGGAATGTACTTATTGAGCAGCTCAGTTTCATCACCTTATAGCATATTTGGGTCACCTTCAAACAATAACGACTGATAAAAACCAAAAATGCTTCATAAATGCTTTATAGATAACATAAAGCATAAGATATAGTTGCTAGGTATTAAGATGAGCGTTGGGAGAGGCAGCTGCTGTAGTAACTCCATTTATATCTTTATAGTGTATGGTGGAATGCTGTTGGGGATGGAAAACCATCCCCAGAATAGGATTGTTATGCTACAGTAGCTCGTCATCATAGCTGATATGCTGTACTAGCTACATAGCTACTGGCATAACAAAATGGAGATCTTTTCGAACATACGTGTCACCCTACAAATACAGTTTAGGAAGCGGTGGTGAGGAGATAGTGGTGGAAGCGGCTTTGAATAAAAAAACAAACAAAAAAAAAAAAAACCAGCAAAGTATGAAGTAAAATGTTTCTCTCTTTTAACTCCAGATTGTAGACTATACACGATAAAAAGTTGCAGTTTCAGCAGTTAACTGTAAAGAGTTTACTTTGTTCTTCTCTGACACTGTCCTGCATCAGGTCCATTATCTGTCCAGTGGAGCCTCTGTTGCCCTGCAGTGGTCAGCCAGATGTCACATTTTTGTAAATCACACCTCAATTGCAGCTGCGGCCCACTTTTTCTGAACTGGACCCAGGCCTGACATGTCTCCTTGTAAGATATGTGCAGTCTGTTAGCCCAGCATTTGCTGAGATTGTCCGGTGCTTGCTTTCTGGGGGGCTGTTCCCCCAGCGCTTTAAAAGAGGAGCTGGTGAGGCCACCCCTTAAAAAAACATCTCTCAGCCATGACGTCTTGGTAAATTACAGACCCATCTGTAACATGCCCTTTTTTGTGTGTAGAGTTATTGAGAAACTCGTGGCACTGCAGCCCAAAGCCCACCTCGCTGCTTTCATCATCTTTCAGCCCCTTCAGTCAGGATTTAGGTCGAGGCATAGTACTGAAATGGCGCTAGTCCGGGTGCATAATGACCTGCTTAGGGCTAGAAATAGAAGTGAACGGTCAGTTCTCATTTTCCTTAATCTAGCTTCAACCTTTTGACACTGGACCATGGCATGTTCTGGATTGCCTTGGGAGGCTTTGTGGACTCACCGGTGCCGTCATCAACTGGTTTAGTAATTTCTCACTGGCACAGGGGCAAAGGGTAGTAATGAGGAGTCTTTCCTTTTGCCCGCGGTGCCTGCCATGAGGAGTCCCCCAGGGTTCAATCCTTTCACCCATGTTGTTTGAATTGTACATGCTGTCCCTGGGTGAGATTGTTCAGTGCCACAGCGTGGGTTTCCACTGCTATGCAGATGACACACGGCTGTATATGTCTTTTGCACCCGGGACTGTTGGTGCTATGGAGGTACTAAATGAGTACCTAGCCGAGATCAAAGACTCGATGTCCTCTAGCTGGCTGAGGCTCAACCTGGACAAAATGGAAGTCCTAGTGATAAAGCCTGGTCGCTGGCATGAAGCAGAGGCTGCTGGGGTGAGCTTCGGCTTGATGCCGGGCCTCATCCCGTTGGCATCCACTGCAGAGGTGAAAAATAAACAGGTTACTCACCCGTAACAGTAGTTCTAGGAGTGGTATATGTTGTTCATGCACACTGTTTGGCATGTCCTTTCCCTTTAAGAATCTTGCCGTAAGGTCTTTAAGCTGCCTCCTCCCACCCACCCGGGTGGTATAACCTTCGGCTCTGCCCCATGATGCCAGATCTTTGCCCGCTGGAAACTCAGGTTGTGTACTGAAGCTGGGGAGGTCAGATGGGTTCGTTTGGATGAACAACATATACCACTCCTAGAGCTAGTGTTACAGGTAAGTAACCTGATTTTCTAGGATCGTGGATATGTTGTTCTATCCACACTGTTTGGCAGACTCCAAGCAGTTCTCCTGGAGGAGGGAAGCAAGGTGCACACCCCCTCTGAAATACTTACTTTTGGAACAGAGATTGGAGAACTGAGGCCCTAAAACCAGCATTCTGGTATGACTATAGGTCAATATGGTAGTGGGTAATGAAGGTGTTTGCTGTCTTCCAGGTAGCAGCCCTGCAGATTTCCTGGATAGGGATGTCCCTGGAAGCAGCTACTAACGCAGCAGTATGGCTGGTGGAATGAGCTCTTATCCCTCTGGGAGGCTCCTTGCCAGCCAACTTATAGCAGAGATCAATGCTGGATGTAATCCATCTGCCAGTCATCTGCTTAGCTGCAGGTCTGCCAGGTGTGGCTTCAGCATAGGTGACAAACAGCTGGCGAACCTCTCCCCGAACTTCAGCCATCCACTTCTTATAGTAAGAGAGCACTCGTCTCAGGTCCAAGGTATGGAGCCTGTACTCTGCCTCCGAGGTGTAATTGGGGTAGTACACTGGCAGAGTCGACACCTGGTTAAGGTGAAACTCCAACACCACCTTCGGAAGGAATTTCAGGTGGGGGCATAGGACAACCTTGTCCCTGTGGAAGACCAGGTAAGGAGACTCTACCACAAGTGCCTGGAGCTCCCCAGTCCTTCTGGCTGACGTAATGACCACCAGGAAGGCGGTCTTCCACGACAAATGTCACATATCACACTTGTGCATTGGTTTGAAAGGCTTGCCCATGAGCTTTGCCAATACCAGCAGTAGATCCATGGAGGTGGAGGTTCACGCATCGTGAGGGATATGTGATCGAGGCCTTGTAAAGAAGCCAGACCACCTTCTCCTGCGCTACTGTCTGCTGACCAGCCCACGCCCGGTAAGCAGAAATGGCTGCCAGGTGCACCTTAAGGGTCATAGACCGAAAGACCAAAGGTAGTCTAGGATTCTAGCCACTGGACAGGTTAAAGGGTCCAGGCCCTTACCCTGACACCAGATGGAAAACCTTTTCCATTTGAAGGCATAGCACCTCCTGGTCAGCTCCTTCCTGGATGCTTCCACTACTGTGAGTACATCCTAAGAAAGACCCAGAGCCTGGAACTCTAGCCACTCAGGAACTAGGCTGTCAGGTACAGGGATTGAAGGTCTGTATGGAATACCTTCCCCTGATTGACAGATAACAGGTCCGGACGTACTGGAAGGCGCTGTGGAAACCTGGAGCTGAGGCTGAGGAGATCTGGATACCAGAACTGGTGAGGCCAGTCTGGGGCTACCAAGATCACCTGTGCCTTGTGCCTCTAACCTTGAGGATCACCTGTGAACCAAGGGAAGTGGAGGAAGGCATAGAAGAGGCCTGGTTCCACTGACTCGAGAAGGCATCCCCTGAAGCAGAGCCCTGCTGAGGGGACGGACATGTAAACAACCTCAGCTTGGTGTTCTCCTGGAGGCAAACAGATCCACCTGAGGTTTGCCCCTGTGGGAGAACAGGCTGTGTACTACCTCTGGATGAAGGGACCACTGGGACGCCTTGCCCATACGGGTTGTGAGCGCCTGGCAGTTGATTTGAGGCTCCTGCCACATGGATGGCTGAGAGATCTGCCTCCCAGTAGGCTTATGAGGGTCCAGATATGAAATGCTTCCCTGCACAGCAGCCGGGAGTGTGTGCCCCCCTGTTTATTGAGATAGTACATGGTCATGGTATTGTCCATCTGGACTTGCACCACTTGACCCCGAAGGAGCTGAGCGAATGCTGACAGTGCCAGTCTGTCTGCTCTGAGCTCCAGCAGGTTGATTTGATATCGGGATTCCTCAGGGTGTCCAGAACCCGTGGGCTCTGTGGTTCCCCATGTTGGCTCCACAGCCTGTGAGAGCGACAGTGGTCATGAGGACGATCATCTGCTCAGGATGGACAAACCGGATCCCTTCCTGCAGGTGATCCAGGATGGTCCACCATTGGAGGCGTCCCATCTTCTGGATCATAGTGACCAGCTGGTCGAATTGATGGTGACGCTGAGTCCACTGGCTGGCCAGCCCCATTGAAGGGTGCATAGCCACCGGCCCATTGAACTACGGTAGTGCAGGCTGCCATGTACCCCAGAAGGCGCAGAAAGTCCCAGGCAGGGCACAAGTGCCTAACCATAAATGATTGGGCACAGGAGGAGAACCTCCATCCTGTCCATGGGGAGCAGGGCTCTGGCTCGGCAGGAGTTGAGCTCTGCCCGATGAAGCATATTATCAACCCTCATTGATTAGAAGACCAAGTTGGTGCAGGTCTGGAGGGCCAAATCCCTGGACCTCTCTACCTCCTGCTTGGAGGATCCTGCCAGGAGCCAGTCATCGAGATATGGGTAAACTCGACCCTCGGCGCCGAAGATAGACCACCACTACTGCAGTGCATTTGGTGAAGACCCATGAGACCGACGTACAGGCTGAACGGTATGGCTCGAACTCAAATAGGGCCTTCTGCTCTGAAGCTGAAGGAACCTCTGGTAAGACAGAGGGATTGGGACGTGAAAGAATGCATCCTGAGATCCAGAGAGCAGAACTGCATGTTCTGCTCCAGAGATGATATGATCTGGGACAGAGTTACCATCCTGAAGGTGCAGGACCTGAGGAACTGGTTCAGGTCGTGCAGATCTAAAATGTGGTGCCAGCACCCCCATCCGCTTCAGAACCAGGAAGTACCTGGATATGAACACTGGGTTGACTGGGGGGGTGTCCCGTGACTCTGGCCACTACCTCCTTGCTGAGGAGTTGGGCAGTGTCATCTCAAAGAGCCAACTGAGTGTATACGGACACCAAATCCTCCCGTGGGTCGCGGGCTCGGCTTGTAGGGTACTGCTCGGATTCCAGAGGCAGTCCCTGACCCACCACTTCTAGAACCCATCTGTGCATGGTAACAGCAGACCAAGCGGAAAGGAAGTAGCGGTGCCGGCCCCCCACGGGAGGACCCAGAGCTTGCGTGACATGTATGAGAGTGGCCTCGCCATCCCGCTATTGGGCAGGCTTAGAGGAAGAGTGTCCAGACTGAGGACCACTGGCACCTCGACCTCCAGGCTTACGGGCAGCTGGAGGCCTGGGCTGGTGGAGGGCACCAAGGTTTGTGCCTGTTGCTGCCCCTTGGAGTGGGGGCAGCAACAGACAGCACAACCTGGTGCCTCGCCCAAGCCCGGCCCTCCAGCTGCCCGTAAGCCTGGAGGTCAGAGGTCCGGGCTTGGGCTGAGGGCACCAAGATTGTGCCTGCTGTTGCTGCCCCGCTTGGAAGTGGAGCTGCTTGGCCACAGGGGCAAGTGCCAGAATGGCTTTTTCTTCTGCTTTTTGGAACACTGAGATTCCTTCTGTGCAGCAGTTACAGAGTCCAAGGTAGCATTGGACTTCTCAGTGCATTGGAGGTGACCATCCACACCTGGACCGAAGAGGTCGGTACCCAGGTAAGAAACATGCATTAGTTTGTGTTGTGTATCCGCCGTGAAAGTGGAGACTGTCAACCAGGCCCTGCGGTGCATGGCATCTGCGGCTGCCACCTAACAGGCGCATGAATCCCCGAGGTCCAAAGTCGTCTGGAATTGCTGCTTGGTAACAGCCCGACCCTGGTCCTGGACCTGCTTGACCATGGTCTGCAGGGAGGTGAGGTAGAACCTCATCAAGGGAGCCCAGCAGGGCATGAGAGAAAATGCGCCCGTGATAAAGGGCCAGCTTGCCTGACGGAGGCCTAGTGTAGAAGTGTCATAGATTTTGCAGGCAGAATGGTCCAGTTTTTTGGACTGTTTGTCCAGAGGTCTGTCAGTATCTGCCGAACTACCTGAGCGTCTGAACACAGATTCAGTCACCAAACCCTCAGCCGAGGGATGCTCTGTAAACTCTGAAAGGGACCCTATGGGCACCACATATTTGTGGGCCATGCAGGCAGAAGGCGCAGGGTAGGAGGCAGGATGCTGCCATAGCTCCAGAACTGGACCAACAGTGGCCTCGGGCACTGGAAAGGCTTCCGTTGGAGAATCCCCTTGTTTAAGGATATCCATGAGGGAATATTTGGCCCGTTTTTGTACAGGCTCGGGAGGCATCTCCATGGATCTGAAGATAAGCTGGAGAATGCCCATAAAGGAAGAGGGCCTTCTCTGTCGAGACTACTGACTGATTAATGCGTCCAGGGGCGTGAATGAAGGTCAGAGTCATCGAGACTCGAGGAGTCTGAATAAAATCGACCTGCCACCTGAGTCTCCCTCCACCCGTCTAGGATGGTCAGGAGTGAGGGTAACAGCCTACGCGGAGGCCCGGAACAGGCCGAGACTCTTTTAGGCACCTTGCCAGGGGCTGTTTAGGTGGCGCACCACCAAATCGGTGGAGAGGTCAATTTTGGCAGAACCGTTTTGACCGGCTCCGAAGGAGGAGGAACAGTGTGAGCCATCTCCAAAGATCAGCTTGACCTTGGAGAGATAGCCAAGTGATGACCAAGGTGGAAGCCTGAGTTGGCTTTGACCTGACAGAATTAGCTGTTGCCCCATTAGGTCTTCATAGCGTCGACGGAGTTTCCATCGAAGCCTCCCCTCGTCCGAGGAGGAAGAAGAAGAAGAATGTTGGCGACGCCTCTTTTTAGAGCGCTTGTGAGCCTTCTTCGGCCGACTGGTCGAAGGAGTCCTGGACTTCGACCTCGATCATCGGGGAGACCGACGGGGTCGACTGGAAGGCAGCGAGGAGACCAGTGGAACCTCTAGGTCTGGGACTGGGTCCTCGATGGGAGTTGTCGGCCTCCTCAGGCAACAGTGGGTTGACTGGATCGAGGATTATCTCAACCGGGTCGTCATTCAGTGTCTGAGCCGGCTGGCAGGAAGGAGGTGCTGGTTTCCCTCCGAGAGGCTAATGGGCTGCAGGACAGCAGACAGCATGGGTTTGTCTCAGGCAGATCTTGTCAGACTAACCTTGTGGAGCACTATGACTGGATAACCAGGCAGTTAGACAGGGGCCATGCAGTAGATGTCCTGTACCTGGACTTCAGTAAAGCATTCAGTTCAGTGCCTCATGGAAGGCTAGGAAGTAAGCTGGAAGACACAGGGCAGGGAGAAGATGGTGGGATGGGTAGTGAACTGGTTGCAAGGTAGACAGCAGAAAGTGGTGGTGGGAGGGAGTTGTTCTGTCCCAGGGCAGTGACAAGTGGGGTGCCACAGAGCTCTGTACTGGGGCCAATGTTGCTGCTTGGGATCTTCATAGCAGACATCTCAGTAGGCATCAAGAGCAAGATCAGTCTGTTTGCAGAGCACACCAAGGATGAGCAGTAGTGGATGACTTAGAAGGGCTAGTAGGGTTGCAAGATATTCCGGCAAAGTTGGAGGCCTGGTCAGACATTTGGCAGCTGGGGTTCAATGCCAAGAAATGCAAGGTGCTACATTTCTCGGCACAAAACCAAGGAGAAGTTACTAGCTGGGGGGAATTCAACAAGCCAAGACGGAAGAGTAGAAGGATCTGGGGTGATCATCAGCAATGAACAAGTCAGCGAGTGTAGAAAGGCAGCTGCAAAGGCCAACAGGATGCTGGGTTGTATTGCCAGAGGCATGTCCTCCAGGAGGGGGAAGGTGATCCTGCTGCTATACAGGTCACTGGTTAAACCACACCTGGAGTTCTGGCAGCCGTACCTGAAGAAGGACATTGGGTTACTGGAGGGGGTGCAGTGCAGGGCAAAAAAATTATCCAGGGGCTAGGGAACTTGCCCTACGAGAGCAGGCTAAGGAAGTTGAACATGTACTCCCTGGAGGAGGAGAGGGATGGGGGGACATGACTGAAACCTTCAAATACATGAAGGGAATAAATAAGATGGCCATGGAGGAGCTTTTCAAATTAAGGAGGGGGAAGGACAATCAAGAGCACGATCTAAGATTGAAAGGAGTAAGCTTCAGCAGGGAAATGAGGAAATACTTTTTAACGGAGAGGGTGGTGTCTGGGTGGAACGCATTGCCAGAGGAAGTGGTATCCTGTAGAACAGTGGGCTGCCTCAAAAGGGGATGAGACAAGGTAAGGAGAAAGGTCACTGGAGGTGCGAGAGAGGGGCAACTGCAATATAAGGGCTACTAGCTGCACAATCAAGCAGACTTGATAGACCATAAGGCCTTTATCTGCTGGCAATTTCGTATGTTCGTAAAAGACAATGTATGGTCTACGCTTAATAACGTGTATGTAAACATCTTGAGGTTGCCATGGCAATGAACTTCTAGAGTTTCACTCTCAAGGTTCAAACTGTCACCATGGCAAACTCTTGATGCATACATCTGCTTGTTATTGATTGTAGACCATAAATTATGCTCTGTGTTTTCCCTCTACTTGGAGAATTGCAAGTGGACGGTTAACTACTTCCTGCTTGTTCAGTTATTACATCTCCATATGTCCCCAAGTCCTGGCCCAACACACATTTTATTTGCTTTATTGATGAAATATGTTATTTTACCACAACTTTCCCTATGCAGACTGTATGGTAAGCGCATCTCTGAACTTCTGATTTAGCTATGTAACACCTCTTTTTTCTTCTTGTACTTTTCTCTGTGAGAACTAATGTACTCATTTAGTTATTTAAATTCTTAGTGGGGTTGCAGACTGCCTTTTACTGCTTTGATTCTAATCGAGAAAAAGAAACACTTGATAAAATGTTTATAGAGTACTGGAAACGTCTGTTGGGTTATCAACAGTGTCTTCTCGTAAATTCCTCAGCTTCCAGAACCATAAGAAGTCACGAGGAGACATTCAGCAATGCATTTACTTATAAAAATTTTACTGATTTTATTTATTTATGTGTGTGCACGCGTGCACATATGTGTACGTTTTTATTACAACTCTGAGTTTGTCTTCCCTCCTCTGGCTGGAATGGCTACTCAGCTTTACTGCCCAGTAGCCTGCCACCAGCTGCTGGATGCCAGGGTCCATAGTATGGGGCCTGAGTGTATCCCTGCCATTGTTCAGAAATTTCAGAGGGTTTTTTCCTTGCCCACCCTCAGCCCTCTACCAAGCAGATAGCAATGCGGCAGCTGCTGGTAGATTCAGATGCCACCACGTAGCCCTCTGGGTTGGGAGCAAGCTCCCTGGGCCTTCATGGGTGTCATTGGGGTGCTGGAGGCAGCACCATCTGTAATAAAAAAAAATAAAAAGTCCATCACTGATGTAACCCTGCACCCCCAGCCTGATCTCCCACTGAGCACCCACCACCCCACACACCCTTACTCACCTGAACAGATCCCAGTGTGAAGATTCACTTTCCCATGGAAGACACGTCTTGGTGCTGGAGAAGGTGACTGCTACATGAGAAATAAAGTAAGTGCAGTTGAAAACTCCACTGGAATGCATTGAATTGGACTTACCTTATTTCTTATATAGCAGTTGCCAGTTCCAGCAGCAAGATATGTCTTCGATGGGAGAGTGGATCGTCACATTGGAACCTGTTCAGATGAGTTAGGGTGTGTGGGAAGAGTCTGGGGGTACGAGATAGTGGGTGCTCAGTTGGAGGTCAGAAGGGGGGGGTCACATCACTGATGGACCTTTTTATGCTGGCTTAAGTGCACTCGCAAGCAACATCTTGTGCTAGTAGCACATTTCAGAGGTGTGTCAGTGTTGGCGAATGCAGGGCATGCTTTACTAGGTGCATCCTTCATTCCCCAGTATGCCAGCATGTTAGCACTGACACAACAATCATGTAAAGTGGACACAACTTGTAAGAAAAGTTCCACTGCAATCAGAGACAAGCTCTTCATGCAGCGGCACAGATGACACGCCTCCTAACGTGCCATTCCTGGTGAAACATTTCAGTAAATATGGTGGCGGCTCCTGCCGTCCACCACACAATCCCAAAAGGAAGCAGACATCGGGGGTGCAATCCCCGTGTCGGCATGCCCCCCCCCCATTGTGTGGCACACTGGGAGCCCACCCCAGTGTGCCCAACATTTGTTTTCTTTCACCTGTAAAGAAAGAAAAGTCTCGCATTGCAATGTCAGTGTTTTTTTTTGTACCTGAAACAAACAAAAACAAAAAGGGCAGTGTCCACAGCACCCACCTCCCCCACCCTCTGCACACACACACGCACACACCTCTCCCATACTTACCCGTAGGTCTGGCGCTACGATCTTCTTGGAGTAGAACATGTCTGGACTCTTCAATGCTGACCGCAAACTGAAGAAATGCTGGTAAGCTATATAATGGCATTAATGGGGCACGGTGGTTATCTCAGCCATTTTTTTGAATTTTGGCTCCAAAATTTCAATAACATGGGTTCTTAGCACCTACCGCTGAACATATGCACTGTCTTTACGCTTTTCAGTCCCGAAAGGTCATTTTGCGGTCATTGCACGGAATCACCTTCGGATAGATTAACGTAAACAACAGTGCCACTGTTCATGAGGTGGGTCCCAAAAGCCTATCTTGCAAATTTGTGAAAAATTCTAAAAAATGGCTGTTACGAGCGTATGTTGCGGCAGTTTCCACACACGGTCAGAATTCCTCGATAATTTTAATATTTTCACCCAGATTTTCAACTTTGCCATTTTTTTACAACTCCTTAAGACAGTACAGCTGTCATTTTTCACATCCTGCCCAAAATGTGTTTTTGTGCATGTGGTACACAATGGTGCGGTCGCTGTGGGAAATAAACGCTCAGGATAGAGTGACAAAATCACAGTGACACTGTTCATGACAAGAGGTCCCAAAATGCCTATGTTGAAAATTTGGTTAAAAATCCCGAAAATAATTGCATTACGGGTGTGCGTTTCGCAGTTTCTACACGCTCGTGACTTCACCAATTTTTCATATTTTCACTCCAGATTTTCAACAATGCCAATTTTTAAACCTCCTTATGAACAGTACAGCTGTCATTACGCATCCTGCCCAAAATGTGTTTTCAATACGTGGCACACAATGGCGCCGGTCGCTGTGGGGAAACCATGTTCGACAGATTAACAAAATCACAGTGACAGTGTTCATGAGTGGAGGTCCCAAATGCCTATGTTGAAAATTTGGTTAAAAACAATTGCGCTATGGGCGCAGATGTGCAGTTTCTAGACACGCCAGACTTCACCAGTTTTTCATATTTTCACTCCAGATTTTCAACACTGCTGTTTATTTACACCTTCTCATGAACAGTATAGCTGTCATGTTTCACATCCCGCCCGAATGTGTTTTCAGATCTGTGGCGCTAAATGGCACAGTTGCTATGCAACATCACCTTTCGGGTTGACAAACTGATAGCCACTATATTCATGAGGTGGAGTCACAAAAAGCCCATGTTGAAAATTTAGAGTGAAAATACCAACTAACGCCTGGGTCGTTAGGGTTCCCAACCGTAACGCCCTTCCGGGTAGAGACTGACAGGCATCAGGGGTGTGACTTGAGATTGTCGACTGTCAGTGTCTGCAGGGTGGGGTTGGTGTCAGTTCACTACTTCACTGCCATTCCTATTATGCATCTCTTTAACTCCTGCACTACCAATGCCAGCAAGACAACATTCAGCATTGACAAATGCTTGTTTTAACAGACTGAAAAAAAAAAAGAAGACATCAAGGGTCTTTCTTTTTTTTCAGGCTCCGAAGAACATTAGAAGGTGGGGGGGGGGCCACTAGACACCAGGGCCAATCATAACTATCATGGGGATAGCCATCTGAAGGTGGGGGTCGCCACTAGACACCAGGGATGCATAAATTATTTACAGAGAGAGTAATAGGAGGGTGAGGTGTGACTACACACCAGGGAAAGAAATATTACAAGGATGACAGAGTGTTGGGGGGGGGGGTACCACTGGACACCAGGGAAGACTGTGTGTGCCTCTTTTCAGGAAGATAAAAGGGATTTCTCACTCACCAGATGTGAGATATCACTTTTTATCCTCACAGTCGGGTATGTCACAGTGGATATCTTGGCCAGTTGGGTATTTATTTTTTATTTTATTTATTTAGTTGTTTAACCAGGTATAGCACACTAAGCTGAAAGCTTTTTTACAGGAGCGACCTGGGAGCACAAGGAGGTTAAGTGACTTGCTCAGGGTCACACAGTATGCAAGTGGAAGCTGTGGGATTCAAACCCAGGTCTGGTCTGCTGGATGTCACCAGATTTGCAGCTCAGAGTCTTAGACCACTGCGCTATACTGCCTCTATGTCACAGGGTATGTCACAGAAGGTTTTGAACTCATTTAGAATGTTCAGCCTCAGTAACAGTACTAACCATATTCAAATGCGAATAACTTAAAAAAAAAAAAAGATAACATTGCCAGCCTGGTGGCGCTGAGGGTTGAGGCGCTGGACGCCACCGGGTGCCACCTTGCACCACACCAGCGACCCGGGTTCAGGAACGGACTCAGGCTGCCGGGGGCTGTCAGGGGGAGGGAAGGATTGAGTGTCCCGTGACTGCTCTCCTTCATTCGGAGTGGGTGAGGGACATGCATCACGCTGTAGTGACACCTGGCAGAGGCTAGGTGCTCCACAGACACGGGCATACACAGAGGAGGAGTAGTGCAGCGGATGTCTGCACATATGTGCGCCGATGTCATTTACACGACCGGCCCTCGGTGGGAAAAATGGTGGAAAATCAGGGGGCGACCCGGCGGCTGGCACCCTGCACCCCTGAGTCATGTGGCATCTTCGCCATCTCCGCTCGCAGGTCCTTATTGGGGGATCCTGTCATTGGCTGGACATGCACGATGGGGCATATAAATTAGCATCGCCTGACCGCCTCCGAAGTGCGTGGAGGGGGTCAAGGGCACCACTCCGACCAAGGTGGATAAACTGTGGCATAAAAAAAAAATGATAACATTGTACTGTGAGCACGAAAGTTGTTCAACACAAAAAGATCTACAAAATGAGTGGTGTTTCATTTATAGCTACCTTGTATTTTTTTTATATAATTAACAAATAAACAGCAGAAAATGTATTTTCTTTTCACTTTTTTCAACATACAAATGTGAATAACTTTAAAGTGAAAAATGAAAGCATAGTACTGTGAGCACAAAATTTGTTCAGCACAAAAAGATATACAAAATGAGTGGTGTTTCATTTACAGACACCTTTTAGTTTTTATAATTAGCAAAAAACAGCACAAAATCCACTTTTCTTCACTTTTTGCAACAAATAAATGCAAATAACTTAAAAACTGAAAAAAGAGAGACCCACATGGGTGGCATGAGATAGCAGAAATATCTCGACTCGCTGTCATTGAACTGCTAGATATCTCACTCGTGACTTTGCCACTCATGGGATATCAAGAGTTCAGTGGCAGCTTGTGGAGACATTTCTGGTATCTCACTCTCACCCATGTCATATCCCATGCATATATTTGTGTGTATATATACATATATGGGATATACAGTGGTGAGCTGTCAGATAAATGATTTCTCTACACAAGTGCTGTTTGACCTCAAGTAACGCCACGAGTGAGGTGTCCGAGGTCAAACAGCACAAGTGTAGATAAATTATTTATCTGACAGCTCACCATTGTATATAGGATTAATATTTTTCACCAAACGAGAAAAAGGCAGATCTGTGGGTCAGCCCCTTTGTACCCAGAACATTTCAGACCAAAATTCCAAACCATCTGGGCTCTAGCCAAGTTAACAGTAAACCCATTCAAACCTATGGAAAAAAATCCCGACAAATTCAGATCTTACTTTCTGAGGGCTCTTGCAGTAGGACCTTAAGGACTGCGCCCCTGGTGTCAGGACCACACGGAAACTTTAGCTAGCTGTGTCTGACGGGGGACCGCCCACCCGACATCACGTGACGGACATCAGCATGACACTGTATAGTGGAAGGTCCCCACGCCTGCCTTCCAGTTCTTTCCCGTCATCGACCTGATCACGTCAGACCTCACGGAGGTCACATGCTGCAGTTCAACCACTTTTCATGGATGAGTATCTGTTTTCTTTCTTTAAAAATTGCATTTTCCTAATTTTAGTGCATGTCGTTGCTGTCTGTTGTCGAGTCGCATAAAAAGTGTGCATCGGTGTATGCAGCTCCCGCTCAAAGACTCTCATACCCTTGACGTCTTCTGTCTAGGCCTGGAGCACAAGGTCAAAGATTGTAAGGCCAGTTCCAGTTTTAACCAGGCCACACAGAAGCATCACCAGCAGGTCCTTGACGCCCATTTACTTAAACAAAAAATGGCCACAATGGAAAAGGAGCAGCAAAAGCTCTGCAGCGCTTCCTCTTCCCCAACTGAGTCGTCCAGGCACAAGAAGCAGGAGGAGAAAGAGAAACATCAGAACCATGAGAGGTCTCCTTCATACCTGCGGCCGCCCTTGGACCCTGCGAGTCAGGAGCATCCCTCTTCCTCCAGGAAGTGGACTGCCACGGTCAACCCTGCCCCACCCCAGTGACAGTCCTCTGACCTCCCGTCGCCATTGGTCACAGTAGATGTAGGCACCTCAGCAACATCCAAGGCCTCCGCCGCCCTAAGGCCCCATTCCACCAGCGGGTCTAAGTTGCCTGGTGGGACTGATAAGCTGTTCATCGGGCTCCTCATGACAAGCGCCCGGCCCAAGCTGTGTCATCGGGCTTCGGGGATTCCAGAGCTCGCGCAACTAAAGTCGATGCGTCGGGTCCTCCCAATGTCCACCCAACTAGTTCAGTCGATAAGTCAGGCATCAGTTTACCAACATCCACCTGACCGATCTGGCATCAGGGGCCGGCGACGGCCCTGATGCCTCTTTATTGCCGGACCTTCCACAGCTTTCTCCGGTTGAGTCTCCCCACGGTTTATCCCCATTTCCCTTGCGGGAGGCGCCTACCACCTTCTCCAGTCAAAGAGGAGCAGGTGTTGGGAGTCATCTGTCAGGTGGCCTTCTCCTCCGGAACTTATGTTGGCGGTTACTGTCAGCCCTCAGGGACGCCTCCATTGGCTTCAAGGGGCCATAGCTGTCCCCATGTCTACTGCCACCTGGGCCAACATTTGACTTGGTTCTTCCAGGTCCTTCGGGATAAGTCGCGAGGTCCCTCAGCCTCCTTCAGGCCCTTCAGCTCTGGCATCGGGGCTTCTTTCAGGTTACTCGGCGCCTATCCTTGGCCAGCACCCATGCTACCCCCGTCAGGTTTCCATACACGGGTTATGGGGCCCTTATTCTCTTCCAGGATACTAGATGCCAACTTATCCGTCACCGGCTTACCCAACACCCAGATTCCTGGCAAATTCCGCTGGCCTACCAGCCTCTCAGTCCCCTCAGCCTCAGGTGGACTTCCAGGCCATCTAGCAGTCATTGAGGTCGTGTCCGAGTTGGATAGCCGCCATCCCCTCGGGAGGTTCACCAAGGCTCAGCGGATTCATCTCCTAGGCCTTCTCCTGCACTAGACCCATACCATCAGTTGTCAGGCCCTCAGAAGGTACCTTCATCAGGGCAGATGCAGGTTGCAGCACCCCTGACATCAGGAGCCTTCGACCTGATGCCGGTCCTCCAGTTTGGATCCAGACTCAAATTCAGATGGCTTTTCCTATGTTTCAGGATTGAGACTCCTTCTCTGAAAGAACCGCATCCCAAGGAGTCACTGGAGGATCCCTCTTCAACTGATCTCCTCAAGAAAATTGCTGAGGTCTGTAACTGGAAATCAGAGGCTGGCTGAGCATTTGAACATCCAGGAGGTGGCTCCTGTTCTCACGCCTCCCTGTCTTGAACTGCACGAGGATCTCGCATCCACCATTTGGATGATGCCATCCTCAATACCGGCTGTAGTCAAGAAGGCCAACTGCACGTATCGGATGCCAGAGGGAAAGGGCCATCTTAGTGTCCACCCCAAGATGGACTCAGTAGTCATCACTGTGGCCCACAACACGTCGTCCAAGCTGAGGCATATGAGTACCTCCCCTCCTGATAAGCAGTCGAGGCAGCTCGACCAGTTCAGGAGGAAGTTTTACTCCTCCTCCTCCACACTGGCCATTCGTGCTTTGAATTATGTAACCCACATGCTGGTCTACCAGAAATCCCTCTTTAACCAGCTAAAGCCAGCAATTGAAGTGCCTCCAGACTCTGAGTCCAGGTGCATCCTGTCGGACTCCATCCAGTCTGCCAAGGTTGCCTGTACGCATTCTCTATGGACCACTTATGACGCTGTGGATTCCTTGGCTAGGGGAGTTGCCACTGCAGTCAGCCTCTGAAGATTTTCTCCAGCTTAGGGTCTCTGTCATAGCACAGGATGTTCAGGCAGCTATTCATGATGCTTCTTCCAGTGGTTTAGTCCTGTTCGGTGGTGATGCTCAAGACGATCACTAGCTCGCAGGACAAGGGCAAGGCCCTTAGGTTGGTACATACTATGTACCGTCCCAAATTTCAGGCTAGAAAGACTATTCGGTGCCAGGCAAAATGGCAGCTGAAACAACAGCAGACAGCCAGGTGTCAGCCTAAACATCGGGCCCAGTCAGCTTCAACTGCCCCTCTGGCAAAAACCCAAAGAGCATCCTGGGTGGCTCTCCCAGCCTCCTCCCTCCCTCCCTTGCCTGACTCGCTGTCCACCCTCCCTCATCCCAGTCCTTTGGAGGAGTTGGTGGGCGGAGGTTCCGCCAGTCATCTGCCAGGGTGGTGGACAATAACTACTGACTTGTGGGTCCTTCAGTTAGTCGGGCAGGGCTCATACCCTGAGTTTCAAGAAGAACCTCCAGACAGGCCCTCAGTAGTGTCCCACTATCAAAGGTGCACATACCACACTTAAAATAGGAGATCGGGCTCTCGCAAAGGGCAATAGAGTTCCTATGACCAGGTAGGAAGGGGTATTACTCCCATCGCCTTCCTGGTCCCCGAAACGGGAGACTCAAGGCCCCATTTTGGACCTCAGTGCCCTGAACCTGTACATAGAGTACAAACGGTTCCAGATGCTGACTCTCCCACGCCTGCTGCCCCTCCTGCGCAAGGGTGGCTCTGTGCTCTGGATATGCAGGATGCCTACCTGCATATCCTGATTTTTCAGGCCCATAACCGTTACCTGCGGTTTGCCTTTCAGGGGGAGCATTACCAGTTCAGAGCCCTCCCTTTTGGCCTATTCTTAGTAATTGGTGTGGGGCCTGCAAGAGAGCGGGTCATCACTGTTCTACAGTCAGGAGGGGCTTTTCCTCCTATTTTCTCCCCTGTTGGGCCCAGACATTTGTGTACTCGGCCTCCATGGAGACACCTCAGGCATCCAGGTGTGGGGTCCCTTCCCATGCTGTCGTCACCTAGATTTCTCAACCTGTCCTACAGATGCCCATCCTTTCTCCCATGCCAGCACAAAAGCGACCCAGGTCCATTCTTGAACTTGGGTTGCTGGCATGGCAGTAAGTGGCTAAAAGCAATACAGTCCGTGGCTAAAAGCTTGAAACAGAAATAGGTAGACAAACCTAGAATTGGAAACCAGAAGTACACAGAGTAATGGCCCCATATTAAAAGGTATCAGGATGCCCCTTGCAAAGTGCCTTTCCTGATTACAAATTAGCACAGTTCACTAAATTTGCCATACTCAAACATGTTTGGAGCAAAGTGTGAGTGTCCCAAGCATGTTTGAATATAATTCCCCCCCCAAAGCAAAAATGAGGCACTAAAACGTGCTCTCAGCACAATTCATATCCCCCTGCTGGCCAAAGAGAGATGCAGCATTGGATCACTAAACACATACAGGCTGTGATGGAGCCAACTCATTTAGGGCATAGAACTGAATCGGTTCGGAGAGAGCACTTCTTGCATGCACTCCCCCCGCACTGGAGATCGCCAGCAGCCGACTGCTGCTCCTGAACCGGAGCAGCTTTCTGAATTGGAGCAGCTCCCTTCCTGAACTGTGGAGCGCGCCTGCACTGGAGAAACTTTCTTGGGAATCAGTTTGCTGGGCTATTTTCTGAACTGGAGCAACATACAGCTTCAACCAGCAACTTCAAATTTGAAAGCTGGTGGTCCAGTTGACAGCCAGCACGAAAAAGGGTGCCAAAATTCAAATAGATCAAAGGCACAGAATAGAATAAAAAGAGCTGCTCTTCACCGGCACCAGAGGGACAAATCAGGGGTCAGAGAGTGCGCTTCTTGTCTGCGCTCCCCACGCACTGGAGACCACATGCAGAGAGACGAATCTTTTGTTGGAGAGAGCGTGTCTTGCCCACGCTCCCCCAACACTTTTTATTTATTTATTTTTATTTATTTTATTTTATTTATTAGTTCTAGGATTACAAATACCTTTGAGACTAGGCTCTTTTACAAAGGTTCCACGTCATTGGTATAATTGAGACAATCATAAGCAAAGATAACAGTTTATAAAATAAAATAAAAACACATAGTCTTGTAGATGAAAAAAGAGCAATAAGGTGAAACTTTGGGGGAGGGTGAAATCAGGAGACTAAGTAGATGGGAGAAGAGGGAGGTAGGTTAGGGGACAGAGAGAGGAGGGTGCAAGGCAGATAAGAATAGAGGTAGTGCATGGGGTGGCATTTGTCATGGGCCAGTAGGGAGGTGAAGATAGATGGGGGGTGTTGGCAAAGTGCAAGAGTAGATGTGGATCGAAAGGGCATCTTCAGCTATGGAACCAAAGACATGTTTAGCACAACAGTCACAGAGGTTGGAGGCAGTGAGTGTTAGGCGGAGACGAGTCTTAAAAGTGCTGAGCGATAGTGAGAATGAGATGTCGCTGGGAGACCGTTGCTTTTCCAACTAGTGACTTGTTAAACGAAGGATCTTTGGCCTTGTATGCGTGCAGCAATCGTGGGATTTGCAGAAGCTGAGGTTTCGATCCTCTGGTATGTCGGGTGTGGATTCTCAGTTATATGAGGGCACAGACTCCGGGGGGGGGGGGGCAAGGCCCAGCAAGATTTTCTTAGTAGTAATACAAGTTTGGTGTTTTATTCGATTGGCAAGATTCAACCATCCACTTTGAACATAGAGGTCAAGGGTGATCCCGAGGTATTTAAAGTTTTTGACCTGTTCCAGTGCGGCACCTTGTCTGGTGATAACGGAGAGTTGGAAGTGCTTATGTTTATTATGGGAGCTGCTGAAGATCATGGCCTTTGTTTTTTTTTTGATTAAGGATCAGTTTGTGCTTTGTGAGCCAATTCTCAACCGAGGAGAAGCCGAGTTGGAGATTTTCTTGTAATTTCTTCGGGTCCTGGTGTGTGGCAAGGATTACTGCATCATTGGCATACAGGGTGATATGTTCAGTGCAGGAGTCCGGTAGGGTGTTAAGGAACAGGCTGAAGAGTAGGAGCCCAGTATTGAACCCTGGGGACTCAGAGAGGACAGGTTTGGAATCAGAGTGACATTCCAATTTTACACACTGGGTGCGGTTTTCAAGATAGCTTTTGAACCAAGAGATTGAATCATTGGAGAGACCAGCATTTTTAGTTGGCTCAGCAGGAGGGAGTGGTGGACAGTATCAAAGGCTTTGGTCAGGTCATGAAAATAGCACCAGTTAGTTGTCCATTGTCGAGGGAGGTGTGAATGGAGCTGGTAAATTTGAGTAAGGCAGAGGATGTACTATGACCTTTTCTAAAGCCATGTTGCTGTTTACAGAGAATATTATAATTGTCCAGATGCTCGGTAAGTTGGTCCGCTACTATACGTTCCAGTGCCTTCGATAGGGGAGGCAGAATGGAGATAGGGGGGAAATTCACATGGTCAGCCTTATCACCACTTTTGTTAATCGGGGTAACAGTGGCCATTTTCCATTTGTCTGGGAATTGGCTAGAGGAAAGAGAGAGATTAAAGATCTTGGTGAGGGGCCCAAGTACCTCGTCAAGCGTTAGGGCCAGTAGCTTGAGGTCAAGTGTGTCATTGCTTGTTCTAGAGTTGCTGATGGCTTTGGCAATGTAGTTTCAGACTTGATGTTTCTTTAGTGCTTTAAAGTAGAAAGGTGGGTGACAGGCGTGGGTGGAGGAGTTGGGGGGGGATGGGAGTTGACACATCTCGGAAGAAGTCGGAGGGGAGAAAACTGCTAAGGTCAGTGAAAGCGATGTTAAAAGTGTTCACAATAGTTTTAGAGTCGACTGTAGTGTGCCCATTTATGTTGAGTATGTTCGGCGAAGATTTTGACTGCTTCCCAGTGACATCTTTAATGTTTTTCCAGAAATCCCTCCCATTTCCCCAGGAGTTAGTAAGGGCATTTTAATAGTAGTCAGATTTCTGTTGCCGAATGGATTTGGTGCAGTTGTTCCATGCCCATTTATAATTCTGGATGTCGAGTTGCTTACCGGAGTTTCTAGCCAGTTCCCAGAGGTGGTCCCTGGATTTAAGTTTTTTTTAGGAGATCTCCTGACAGCCAAGGGTTACTGAGCGATTTAACGTTTTGCTTTTTGAAGGGGCAAATTTATTACAGGCTTCATTGAAAATGTGAATAAATTGCTCCAGTGCAGTATTAGTATCTGTTGCCTTGAAGATGGAGGACCAGTCCTGCAGACTGAGGTGCGATTTGAGGTGGGGTAGCTGACAACGGGGTAGGACTCTGCTGGTGATGATTTTTGGAGGGGGCTTATAGAATTTGTTTGACCAGGTGCAGCTGATGGGAGAGTGGTCACTGAGTGAGTCAGGGAGGACTGAGGTTTTCGTGATCCGAGAGGGGTGGTTGGTTAGGATCCAGTCAAGTAGGGTGCAGGTCGCAGTTCTGTAGTTCTTTTTGGTTGCATAGTCAACCATTTGAGTCAGGTTAGCTGATATAACGGAGTCCTTAAATGACCCACCTTCAGCTGAGAGCCAGTTAATGTTAAAGTCACTAAGAAGGATGATTTTGGAGTCCGATGGGTGGGATTTGACAAAGTCAAGGACAGTGGTTAGACCAGATCCCTGTTCCTTAGGAGGTATGTAAACAGTGACAACTGTGAGGGCCTTATTGTGGGCGCCTAATAGGAGTCTGATGGGAAGAACCTGAGCAGGTGTTGCTGGAAGATTGGAATCAATAGGGTGTCCTCGGAAAATGTCTTTCACATATAGGGCACACCCACCACCTCTTTTTTGGACTTATGATCAACCCGGAAGACATTGTAGCCAGGAAGGGTGATTGTCTGGTCAGGAATCTTTGGGGTGAGCCAAGTTTCAACTACTGACAGAATATCCGGGTTGTGTTGGGTGGTAAAGGCATGCAGTGCATCAAGCTTAGGAAGTAAACTGCAGATGTTCAGGCACATGATTGAGAGAGTGCCTGCTGGTTTGTTTTGGTTGGAGGTGTTTGGTCCGGGTTGGGTGAACAGTCCTGATAGCAGCAGGAGGAGGAGCACAAGTTTCAGGGTGCATAGGCGGAGTTCAGTCAGAGAGAGGTGGTGTTTCTTTTTTGAACAGTAGCATGCCAGGTGGTAATGTCGAAAATGCAACATTGGAATAGTTGTATTCAATGTGGCTAGATGTGCCCAAGGCTCACACATGAGCAGGGACAGATCAATTTCGGTGGTGTGCCTCCAGGGGGAGGATTTGTCCCATTGCCAAATGATGTAAAATAATCAAATCCACAGGAAGATGACCAGTAAACTGTTTGATCTACGGTAACAAGACAAAGGATGTGTTAAATTCCTGGAACACTGGCCTGAGGCATAGGCAGGAAGTTAAAACCCTTTGTCAGTGTCTTCCCTTTGTTTAAATAGTTGTGAATGGTTCTCAAAGACATGCAGTTCCCTTTAGCAACAAGGTAGACGGAAATGTGGATTCAGTTTGCACTCCCCAGGTCAGAGCTTATAGAATTTCTTAGCTGTACTTCCTTTGATTGTGATGGCTTCCAAAAAAGTTGATTTATAATGAGAATCCCAATATCTGCTGGTAATGTTTTCCAGTTTCTTAGTCCAAGAAACTTTCATAGATCACATATCCAAGAATGATCTAGTTTCTCCAAGCCAAAACACATGAAAATCCACAAAACTAAACTATTGTCAGAGACAAACACAAACACCCAGCCACACAGCCCAAGTAGGCGGAGCTCTGGAGACCACCTGCAGAGAGGCCAGATAGTGGGTTGGAGAAAGCTTCTTGTCCGCATTCCTCCGTGCGGAGAATCATCAGCGACTAACCGTTGCTCCTGAACCAGAGCAGATTTCTGCATCAGAGCAGCTTCTGAATCGGATCGGCTCCCTTCCTGAACTGGGAGCACTCCTGCACCAGAGAAACTTTCTTGGGAACAGATTTTTTAGGTGAGCTCCTGAACCGGAGCAACAAACAACTTTTAACCAGCAAGTTTAAATTTGCCCCCCCTCCCCTCCACACATTTTTTGGTCAGATAAAAAAGGGAGGAGCAATAGGTTCTGCCCAGAGGAGGGCTGTTGTGGAGCTGGTATACAGAATGGCATATGTGCATTTTACTGATAATTGCATGATTCATAATTAAAGGGCTAACTTAGGTTGCTTTTTAGAAGCATTGTATGAAATTAAAGGTAGAGTTAACTACCAGATGAGTTAAGAAAGGGCTGAAAGAAAGGGGGCAATATGGATAAACTGCCGGCTCGGTGGCGCTGAGGGTTGAGGCACTAGGACGTCACACCTCCCACCACACCGCAATGCGGGTTCAAAGCAAATTCTGGCCATCGGGGTCGGCAGGGTAGGAAAGGATTGGCTCTAGAGGACTGCTCTCCTTTCTTGGGGTGGGTATGCTTGCCGCGTGCTAGCAGCTCCTGATGGTAACTGGGGTGGCGACAACTTATGCACGCTGCTCGGGATTGGGAGAGGCAGCACGCCATATGTGTGGGTGCGATTGTTTCCATCGCATGCAGCACATCATTGCACGTCTGCGCTCCAGGGGACCATACAGCAGTAAGGAAAAATCCCTGATCTCACAGATAAGTGACGGCACCTCCAGTACCCGCTGTCACACACCCAACGCTGAACTCGTCTTGCCAGTTTTCCCGATCCCCTGCCTTGCAGCTGATTTGGGAGTCGCCAGATTGGGGTAGTATGGGGAGTGTCTGTCCCTGATTTCCTGATGAGCGAGGATCAGGCGGGGTGGTAGAGTGGTTGTGGTGAGCGGGGTCTGCCTGAGAGAGTTCTGTGGAGGGCAGTGCAGAAAGAAAGTCTACAAAAAAAAAAAAAAACAGGTAAACTGTGAAAATCGTGTGAGAGAAATTCCTACGTTAACTTGGGTTACTTTTTACTTTTTAAAGAAAATTTTGGAAATTAAAAGTAATGATAAGTAAGTAATGATTTAAGAAAGGACTGAAAGAAAGGGGGTGATATGTGTTAAACAGTGAGAATTGTGTGCAAGGAATTTCTTTTAGTGCTAGGAAAGGTACACAGTACAGTAGGGGTAACTAGCACAGAAGGGGCAAATTGTATTTAAACAACCATTGGCAGGGAAGAAAGAGGTAGACAAAAATGTGGCATGCTAGAAACAGTTACTCATTTAAGTAATATTACTTCTTCCAGGGTATTCTTTAGCATTATTGACAGATGCAGTATGCCAGCTGGGTTCAGCTGTCCCATAGAGGAGGAGTCAATGCAAATGAGGAAGGCATTGGCCAATCAGGATATAGTTAGAATGCTGCCTGCAGTCAGCCTCAGGGACCTCAGAATGTTTCGAGCTGAAAAATAGCAAAACTGTGCTTGCTAGGGGCAAAAAAACTGTTAGCAATAACCCACTATATTGTAACCCACTATAAAGAACAAAATATATATTTATTTATTTTTAATCACAGGAAAGAATGACAGTCATCAAATTTGGCTAAATCCCTAACAGAGCCTTTAGACAAGGTTTCCAGGGAGGAAGTGGAGTGTCAATAATGCTAAAGAATACCCTGGAAGAAGAATATTACTTCTGGTGAGTAATGTTTCTTCCTCACCCCAGGAATTCTTTAGCATCTATTGACAGATGCAGACTTCAAGCAGTGTAGTTGGGAGGAGGGCACAGAAACCTATTTTAAGAAGAGCTCTGAAGTACCGTCCTGCCAAACTTGGCGTCCCTATCAGACTACACATCCAAGAAAAGATCTTATTGAATGTGAAAAGCAAATTTCAATAAGTGATCTGCACACTTCTAGTAAGGCTGTAACCTTGAACACTGCCAAGGAGGCAGCTGTTCTCCAGGCAGAAGGCCCTAAGCACGAGAAGGGCTGAATATCAGCCTTGCTGTACCAGACTCGAAATATGGGAAAACCGTCCCATGGGAAAATGCTCTTGGTCACTGGTTTCTCCTTTTCTGCGAAACACAGGAAAGGAAGGGATGATAATGACAGTACCTGAACTGCTTGGACCGCTGACACAGACCAGCAGGACTAATTCATGCCCCATCCGAGCAGCTTGAGATAGCCTAGACAGGACTTGCCTGAGAGCAGTACAGGCAGGGGAAAAGGGGCTGATGAAGGTGGAAATGGTAGACACTTGGGAAAAAGATTTCCTATCCATCCAGAGGACTAAATTGTTCTTAAAGGCACTGAGAAGATAAGGCCTAAAGAAAAATCTGAAACTCTGAAAATCCATCTGACAGAGGAAAGAGCGAGCAGAAAGGTCGTCTTGATGTTACTAAACTTCAAGACAGAATTGTCACAGGTTCAAAGGGACACCCCATGAACTTGAATATACAGAGGTTTGTGTTCCATGGGAAAAAACTCTGGTCCATAGAAGGGTCTGGAAGTGAAATGGCCCCTTGTGGAATTCTTTGAAATGGTCTGAGAAATGACAGATTTCTCTTGCCTGACAGAAAACGAATCCGAGTAACCGTTAGGTGTACTCTCAAAAAAAGAGTCCTACTATAGATAAGAAAATAAAACCGTTATATATTTTTACAGAAAACAAGTCACAAAGACCAAACTAGTTCTGTATACAAAATAGTAATGCCTGGATATGAGCTAAATAATCCAGTCTTGAGAGGAAAGAGGGTTGAAAAACTCTAGGCTCTTGTCCTTGTACCCAGGGGAAAAAACATTTTCCACTAGGAAACTGAGATTTTCGTGGTACTACAATTTTTTTTTTTCTTTCTTTTTTTTAAGATGTTCCAGGCCTTATTTGGCTACAGGGACTTTAGGAGAGCTAGCCTCTCAAGAACCAAGCCTTGAGGAGAAAAGACTGGGAGCTGAGAAAAAACTACTCCTGTGCAAGAAAGGAAGTAGCTAGAAACAAAAGCAGTCAGAGGCTGTTTAACTGAAACAGTTTTATCAGAAAGTACCAAGGTTATCCAGAGCCACGGGATCGTGGTGACTGATTCATAACTAGAAAGGTACTTAGGAAAAAGGGATATATGGGAGAGAGAATACTTCTCTAACCAGTCTTGAGATAAGAAAGTCCGTTGGACGAACCCCGAGCAACAGGAAAAAGGAAGAAAACTTGTGGTTCGGTTTGGAGGCGAAAATTCAGATCTGGACCTGACGTTACCCCCTGAACGATGTAGCTAGGACTTGTGTGCTGAGGGCTTACTTGTGGTGGCCCTGACTAATGCAGCTTAGCGGATCTGCAAAGGGGTCCACTTGCGGTGGCCCTGACTAAGCCATAGTGTTGTCCTTGACCGACGGATGAGTGACTTAGACACCTCCAAAGAAGCCAGCTAGAGATCAAAACTTGTAGCTATTGAGGAGAGATTGGAAGACTTGTGTCTCTAATACTCTGTGTGATACAGGGCAGGAATATCATCCGGTCCTCTCTGAACTAAATGACCTCTGGACTGAAATAAAGCAGGCCTGATAGAGATTCTCTGAGATTCCAGGGACTGATGAAAGAAAGACTCTCTCAGAACTCAAGACCCAATGATGGATCCCCCCAAAGGGAAGCGCCCTCTGGAAAGAAGCCTCTGTACCGAAGATTTAAAGGGGAGAGGTGTGAAGTTCACGGTTTCCTTACACCATTCCAGCTTGTAACAGGGTTCAGGCTTCACGAAAAATTCTGTTACTTGGAATCTGACCTAGAGGTGTAGCCCCGGGGACCCTAGTGACACAATTATGCACCATATACAGGGAACGAACTTCCCCTGACAAGAGACTGAGCATTGCCCCTTAAGAGTTAGATTTAGATGGTTAGGGAGCTTTTTTCTAGCAGGTATTAAAACCCCAAGACTGTAGGAAATAACATGTCAGACTTAGGGCTTGAAAACCAAAGTCAAGGAGAATTGGCTAAGGACGGCCAAACCTTTGAGAAGGGAAACCAGGGATTCCCTGTCTTCAGGTGAGAACGGCCAACCTACCCAGATACCTGGAGAAAAGCCTGAATTTTTACTCCGTATATGAGAACACTCTGGAGGCATGAAAGAAAACTGGCAGCCACCTGAGAGAAACCCCAGGCTAAGGCACTGAGAACATAGTGCAGGGAACATGAGATTGAGAGTGGGGAGTTGGAGCATGTGTTGGTCTTTCGGATATGTCAGGCTTGCTAGCTTTTGGTGATAAGAATGCTACTGGGGGAGTGGGATGCATTGCAGGGGAAAAAAATGGTGCAGATCAGGCAGATGAAGCCCTTCCGACTCCCCACGTCTGCTGCAGGTTCCAGCCACTGACTCCCAGTGGACATCCCCAGTCTTCATCTCTACCGTGGGTGGCCAGATGACTGCAGGAAAGAAATGCTGAAGGAGCTGAAGTTGTACCTAGCCCCAGTGGGCAAGCTGGTTGGGGAAGGGGAGCAGTGCAATGATGAGTCACAGGTGGGCTGTGTGGTCCCAGAAATCTGGTTGGCAAAGCCTTGATGGACGGTAAGTGAGCACTGTCAGAGGTGGAAGGAGGTCTCGACCTGTGGCCAGAGGATGATAAAGTTTTTGGGAAAAAAACATAGACTTGGCTGGCCCGGTGGCACTGAGGGTTGATGCGCCAGAAGCCACACCTCACACCACGCTGGCATCCCGGTTCGGGAGCAAGCTCGGGCCAACAGGGACGGGGGCAAGGGCCAGGATCAAGCAGCCGTTAGGCAGCTCTCCTCTCCTGGGAGGGTCTCAAGGTTTCCCTGACTCTTTGCTGCCACCCAGTGGAGGCTAGTTGGCAGTTCCAGGCAAGGGGGAACCTAGGTGCTAGGCCTGGAGGGAGGATGGAGCCATCATCAGAGCCGCAGGACACATGCGTGCCTGCATGCGCATCCGCGTACCGGGGTCCCGGGAACGAGGGAGAAAATGAGAAACAAATCATGGGTCATGGCTGGATGAAGTCTCCCGCATCTGCTGTGGTGGTTCTGCCAGGCAGAGGAAAAGGTGCCTGAAAAACCGCAGAAGTCTGGTGTCAGTTGGCCAACACAGGCCGCTGCCTGGCAGGGAAGATAAATACAGGATTGGGAAAAACAAACAGACTTTAAAAGCAACTGTGTTTATTTATATTTGTGTACAGAATTAGGATAAATTATATGAGGGAAAATATAGTAACTTGTATGATAACATTTAAGATTTTGCCTTGAGACTGCACCATTTTTTTTTTTTTTTAATTTAGTTGTTTAACCAGGTATAGCACACTAAGCTGAAAGCTTTTTTACAGGAGCGACCTGGGAGCACAGGGAGGTTAAGTGACTTGCTCAGGGTCACACATTATGCAAGTGGAAGCTGTGGGATTCAAACCCAGGTCTGGTCTGCTGGATGTCACCAGATTTGCAGCTCAGAGCCTTAGACCACTGCGCTATACTGCCTCAAATCTTGAGTTTTAAAGTAACTTGTATGAAGAAATCATGAGACCAAGCCATGGCCAATAATCTGGTGCATTTTTATGTTGCTTGCACGCATGTGCAAGAAACATAGTGCCATCATCGGAGATTTCGGAGGTATGTCACCTCCTCCTCCAATTCAGTCAGTGTGCTGGCAGGCGCGGCCCGTGTAAGCCAATGCATTTTGGAGCTGTCTATGACACGCTCCAAAATGCAGTGGCATACAGTTGAAAGGGGGAGCTACGCTTCAGTGAGCACCGATAAGAGGCTGCTCAGGCACAGCTCCCCCCCCACCCGCAGGCGTGCACGCCCCCGCACGCACTGTGTAGCCGACGGGGTGCCCAATCCCCGTTGGCTGAGCTGCGCCCCCCTGTAGTAGGTGCCACGCTGGGAGCCCACCCCAGCGGCAAGCAGTCCTATACGAATGGGTGCCCTAACTTCTTGTCGTGGCTGAATGCCCCCCAACGCCTTGTGCCACGGTGGAGCCCACCCTAGCATGGCAAACGCCCCACGACGCCTTTTTTTGAAACCTGTAAACGAAAACGGGTCCCGTGGCACGTCTCCCAGCCCCCTCCCACAACCCGCACCCACCCACTGCGCATCCAGCCTCCCCACCTCCCCACCCCATACTACCTCCGGACTCCGGCGCGGCGATCTTGGTGGACCGGGAACACGTCTGCACTCTTCAAAGCCGACCTCGAACTGGGAAATGCCGGTAAGCTGTATGATGGGCTAGATAGGGGGTTTCAACTTTGTTGCATATCGCAGGCATTTTGGGAATTTTTGCACCAAATTTTCAACATGGGGTTTTTGGGACCCCTTCTCATGAGTGATGTCCCTGTCATGGCGTTATTCGGGCCCAAAGGGTGATTTCGCGCAGTGACTGCGCTATCACCCTTCGGGCCCGAATACGCAATGACAAGTGACATTCATGAGAAGGGGCCCAAAAACCATTGAAAATTGGTGTCAAAATCCAAAATGACTGTTTTAAGCGTGTGTTGCGCAGTTCCTCACGCGAACTACGTGAGTTCGCAAAATTTCAATATTTTCACTCCAGATTTTCAACATTGCCATTTTAACACACCTTCTTATGAGCAGTACAGCTGTCATTTTCACATCTCACCCAAAATGTGTTTCCGCCCATGTGGCGCTAGAATGGTGCAGTCGATGTTTGAAATCAATGTCAGGGACAAATTAAGAAAATCACAGTGACACTGTTCATGAGCAGAGGTCTTAAAATGGCTATGTTGAATTTGGTGAAAAAATTCCACAAAATGACTGTTTCTGGCGATAGTTGCGCAGTTCCTTGCACCGTAAGTTCGGCAATTTTTCAATATTTTCCTCCAGATTTTCAACATTGGCATTTTATCACCCTCCTCATGAGCAGTACAGCTGTCATTTTCACATCCTGCCCAAAACATGTTTCTGCCATGTAGCGCACAATGGTGCAGTCGGTGTCGCGAACTCAGTGTATGGGACACATTAAAGAAAATCACAGTGACACTGATCATGAGCAGAGGGTCTTAAAATGCCTGTGTTGAAAATTTGGTGAAAAAATTCCTAAAAATGACTTTTACAAGTAATCGTTGCACAGTTCTATACTGCCTCGTAAGTTTGCAATTTTCAATATTTTCACTCCAGATTTTCAACATTGCCATTTTACCACACCTCCTCATGAGCAGTACAGCTGTCATTTTCACATCCTGCCCAAAACATGTTTCATCCATGTAGCACACAATGGCGCAGTCGGTGTGCGAACTCAGTGTATGGGACACATTAAGAAAATCACAGTGTCACTGTTCATGAGCAGAGATTTTAAAATGGCAATGTTGAAAATTTGGTGAAAGAATTCCTAAAATGACTGTTTCAGAGTGTCGTTGCACAGTTCCCACTGCCTTTCGTGGTTTGCGAATTTTCAATATTTCCTCCAGATTTTCAACATTGCCATTTTACCACACCTCCTTATGAGCAGTACAGCTGTCATTTTTCACATCCTGCCCAAAGCGTGTTTCGCCCATGTAGCGCACAATGCGGTCGATTGTCGCAAACTCAATGTATGGGACACATTAACAAAATCACATTACACTGTTCATGAGCAGAGGTCTTAAAATGGTATGTTGAAAATTTGGTGAAAAATTCTAAAAATTACTGTTTCTGGCGTGCATTGCGCCAGTTCTCTCATACCTTTCGAAGTTCGCAAATTTTCAATATTTGCACTCCAATGACTTCCAAATACCTAAACAGCACATAGAAGCAAGCAACATTCGGCATTGACAAATGCTTGCTTCTGTTGGTTTTACTTTTGCAGTTAATGACATAGTGGCAAATACTCTACTTTGATTTCACTATGTGTTTCTTCTGCACACTGTTGAGTGAACTGAACCCAATTTTATATGAGAAATTGTTGTGTTAAGATCATAATGTAAAATATTTATCATGTTGTAAGTTGCATTTTTGTTAGAAAAACACAAGCTTCTTTAGATCTCACAAAGTGAAGGTTCAGTGTGGTACAAGTCTTATCTTAGAATATCATCTTGTTTTTCAGGCTGTTTCCTACTGTGAACAATGAGGATGATGAAGATTGAATTATTGAAACGGCTGATTTGATTTCTCAAGTCAAGTTGATCTTGCTTATATTACAAGAACCTATAAAAGAAGAAACATATCTGAAAACTTGCCATTTTCCTTTCAGCTATGATGTAGTACACTTAAGTAATATACAATAGTCCTATACCTCCACAGTGTATGTTGGGGAGTGAATAATCTTTGGTTTCTGAGTGCAGATTCCTAGTGCAGTGCTAGTTTCATTTGATCATTATCATGTGTTTCTGGTGTATTGGGAGTAGTGGCATGTTATATTGAGTTTATGATGGGTGAATTGGATTTCTAATGCACACAATGAGCACATGTTGGTTCCTTTCATTACTTTAGAGCCTGGTGACACAAGACACCTGCTTTCAGGATGTTTTTCTTTTCATGTTCTCTGCTTTGCTGTAAGCAACTTAACTGACTGTATGGTTTTAACTCTAGTGAGTGAGTATGGGATTGTTTTTATAGCAGTGTGGATTCCCCTACCTCCTCACACTTAAGACATTATGCACATGCACAGAACTCTTGGAATACTCGTATCTTACTAAAGGTGTACCCATATATAATACTTAGGGGGTGGTGGATGACTGCCCACCATAGTAGCTTAGGTAGCACTAATGGGGGATTTTACAGGCAGATTAGGTGGGCCAGGAGGTCCTTATCTGCCGACAGAATCTATAAATCTTCTTTGGGGATTTTTTATGGAACTACGCTGTAGGCGCCAGGATCCTACGGAAGCCTTTTCTGTAGCAGTCTATCAGAGCAGCCTACTCTGACATCAGCCGCTGATGTCGCCCTTCGCTATATATACATGGGTGCCCTGGTCCCTCCTCATTTCTTTCCGACATTGACCTAACCTGCATGGACTCCTGCGAGCTTTTTCATTCAACTGACTGCCAAAAGTTTACTTATCTTTTCTTTTCTTTGCCTTTGAAATCACTTAGTTAAAGTGATTCCCTTTCCCTTATAATAGAAAACTACTGTACTTTTGCCCTCTTCTGTCATTGTGGAAGGAAGATTGCTTTGACAGACAACGCGATCTTTGTGTCTGCTGCCTTGGGCGTGCCACAACGCTCTTGCCCGTGAGCTGTGCCTGAAATTCAATCTCACTACTGACAATGCAAAAAGACCTTCCTGATGGAGCAGCAAGCTGCCAGATCAGGGATAGCTGGGGGCTCCCCCCTCCCAGTTGCCAGCTTCTTCAGGGAAACACTGTCACTGGGACAAGGAATGCTCCAAGGACTCTTCCCCTTGCAGCGCTCACAGTCCCAGCTGGCTTCCTCCTTTCTGTCCGGGTTAGTGCCATCACCAGGTTCAGGGACCTCCTCTCCTGTCACACAGGCCTTCCCTGACAGTGAGGTTTCCCAGCCTTCAGTTGGCTGGTGGAGGCCCGTCCATCTCAGAGTCGTCGGCGCCCACCCTACCACAGCAACCTCCTGTATAGCAAGGTCCTCAGGTGCTGGGCTGTTCTGGCTCTGCCATATCAGGCAGTGAGTCGAAAACACTTGACTCCATGCCTCCACCGTCGCAGCCGATGATGGCAATTCCTTTGCCTTCCATCGATATCAATGCAGTACTAACCTCCATTACCATGGCTCTTATTCAGCAGTTTGTTCCACAGCCAGGGCCTTCATTACCCCTGCCATCGAGCACTGCCTCGGGGTCGACACCAATTCGACCCTCTCATTTGACGCTGTCCCGGGTGTCGTCGGAGACTTTGCCATTGCTCCCTCTTCTGGAACAGGTGGAAATTGAGGAGGAGTACCACCCTGACCTTATCCTTCCTGATGAGGAGGATGAAGAGCCTGTTGTGAAGGCTCTTTCCTCCAATAGGGCCACTGTCCCTTCGGGGTCAAGAACTTGGTGAAACACATCCCGAAATCCCCCCAGAGGACCCCTCCTTATTCAACATTAAGAAACAACTGGGATGGTGATGAGGGTTGAGGCACCCTATGCCGCAGCTAGCACCACGCCTGCAACCCGAGCTCGGGAGCAAGTTCGAGCTGCCTGGGGTTGGCCAGGGAGGAGAGGCTAGAGCATCTTGAAGACAGTTCTCCTCTCCTGGGGAGGGTGGGTTCTGAGTCCCCTAGTATCAGCGACTCCCAGCAGAGGCTGGCGGTGCTACAGCTAGGGGCCCATCAAGGAAGGGGTGGGGGTAATGGCGGATGTCCACGGGAAGGGTGCGGGAGCACGCCCACGCTGGACGTCATTGCATGGCCGCACCCCTGAGGATCACGCAGAACAACAAGAGAAATGCCCTGGCACCTGGGAGGACAATGACGAGTCTCAGCAGCTCCATGTCCACCACCAGATCCCAACAGCCAAGTCCCCAGTGTCCTCCAACCTCACTCTGCTTGCAGATTGAATTTCAAGGAGTGCCAAAGGTAGGTGGTTGGTGACCCTGCCTCAGGGGGTACAAGCCAGGAGGTCAAGCAGATTGAGAGTGCAGACTGAAGTTCTGGGGGGACCTTGGTCTGTGGGGTCCCTGAAGAGCAGGACAAGCTACAGGGGGGCTATGTCCAAGGGATTTCCCAAGGGTTGGTGACTGGAGGAACGTGAGTCTAAAAAAAAACAAAAAAAATCGTAATGAAACAACTCCAGGCAACTAGGGGGTTCCAGGCTGAAGAGGAGGACATTACCAGAAGGAACCTGGTGGATTTCCTGGAGATTCCTGAATCTCCACTTAGAGTCATCCCTCTACTTTTACCAGGCTTACAGGTTGCTGCCACAGTTGCCTGGCATAGGCCTAACATGTTTTCAGCCATGTCAAGGAGGGCTAACAAGCTTTATCAGGGTCCCCTTGGGCATCCATTCTGTGCTGCCCAACCAGACACTGACTCAGTGGTTATAAAAGCAGCTCACGACAGGTCCAAGGTGCCTAAGCAACTTTGTTCCTCCCCCTGACAGGGTATCCAGTAGGATTGACCTTTGGAGTAAGGGGTCCTTTGCTTCGGCCACTTTAGGTCTTAGAATTGCCAACTACCTGTCCCGCATGGTCAAGTACCAGAATACCCTCTGGAAGAAGAGCAAAGCTGTAGCACAGGCCCTTCAGAGGGTCCCCAGAAGCAAGAGCTCCTCAAGTCTCCCCAGGCCAGAGAGGATGTCAGCAAACACCTCCTCAGAGCCATTTATGACATAGCAGATACAACTGCCAGGGTGGCTGCCACTGGCATTTGCCTTTGATGGCACTTCTGGCTGAGAGTTTCAGGCTTTGCTGCTGATGTCCAGCAGAAAGCTTTAAATGCCCCATTTGTGGGCTCCAAGCTCTTTGGCCCTGATGTGCAGGATATTATGAATGACCTGCAGGCCTTGGGTAGAGCCATTAGATCTGTCCACTTGTTATATCACACTCGGCCCAGGAGTCGGCAAGGACCCTCCTTTTGTAAGGTCTCTCACAAGTCTGGATCCGGGACCAGATCACATGGCAGACACAAGGCCAACTCTGCCTTGCCTACCCCCAGTGTACCAGCCAAATGCCCCAGAGATGGAGATGCAGTCCCTGCCCCAGGCTCTGTTTCAGCCTGACTCCTGGCCGGACTCCCTCCCTCCTGTTCCAAGCCAGGTGGTGGTCGGGGGGTCATTTTTCCCTTTACCTGAATCAGTGGAGGGCCATTACTACAGATGCTTGGATCCTGCAGATAATCCAACAGGGTCACACTCTAGAACTTCTGGAACAGCCTCTGTTCATTCCTCCTTTCAACCCTCCCCCAAATCACCTTTCAGGTGCTCCGGGCAGAGGTCACTTCATTGCTGAGATAAAAGGTTGTAGAACCTGTACCCAGGTAGCAATGGAACAAAGGGTTCTACTCCCAATTCTTCCTGGTTCTGAAGTGCACTGGGGATTTAAGGCCTATTCTAGACCTCAAGGAGCTACACTGTTACGTACAGTACAAAAACTTCAGGATGATCACCCTACTAGGCCTTCTCCCTCTGTTGAAACTGGGCAATTAGTTATGCTCCCTGGATATGCAGAATGCCTATCTGCATATCAAGATCTGCCCCCCACACTCACAGGAGGTTCCTCAGGTTCCTGTTGCAGGGGAACATTACCAGTTCAGGGTTTTGCCCTTTGGCTTATCCTCTGCACAACAGGTATTTACCAAATGCTTAGCGGCAGTAGCTGCGGCTCTCAGTCAAAATAACCTTTACATCTTTCTGTATCTTGATGACTGGCTGCTGAATGCTCTGTCCTGGGACATGGTACTGCTGACCCTGGAGTGTACCCTTCAGTTATTCCAGTCCCTAGGGTAACTGTCAACACCCAAGTCCATACTGACCCTGTCCCAGTGGTTTGCAGTACATGGGGCAGTTCTGGATACTGCTCAGGGAAAGGCCTTCCTTCCATGAGACAGGTTGGTATGTTTAATGGCTCAAGCCTAATTTGTGCCCCAGAACCTGCATGTTACAGCCATGGAATTTGTGAGGCTGTTGTGTTTGATGGCAGCCACCATTGTGATCATACCTGTGGCCAAACTGCACGTGCAGGTTCCCCAAGGGACATCGACAAGAGTATTGCCTATATTCAGGCACGATCCGGGAGAGTACATTCAGGAGAGAACAAAGTACAAACAAAGTACAAAAGCTGACAACAGTTCATGGTGCAGCATGAAGTGAGAACAATAACAGTGCACAGTTTACTGACAAGAGCAAGCATTTCTGTGGAATTGAGAGAGGACAGATAACATCACATTAACTACTTGCACTAGAAGATACAACAATTTTAACTACCAACATACTACAGCTATGAAATAAGTAACAGGTTTATTTTCCTTGAGTGTGCCAATCCAGGTGAAGCACTGCTCTATATGTTAGATGTGCACAGAACTTTGAAGTATTACCTGCTTCGCACCAAAGAATGTAGAAAGTCGAAGCAGTTGTTTGTTTCCTTACGCCCCTGGTAGAGAGGGCATTTCGGTTTCTAAGCAATATTTTCCAAATGGTTGGCAAGTTGCATTGTGTTCTGCTGCAAGAAGTATGGCAAAGTATTGACTGAAACGCTTAAAGCTCATTCCACAATAGGCGTGGCTACCTCTGCGGCTTGTTTCCAAGGGGTCTCAGCCACTGACATCTGTGCGGCCATCACCTGGAGTACCATCCATTCTATCACCAAGCACTACAGTCTGAACATTGCCTCTAGAGCCAATGTAGGATTTGGCAGGGCTGTGCTGTGGGGCCTCTTGTCTTAAGTATATGGTTGGCCTTCCTCCCAGACTGTCTGTTTGCACCTGTAACTGCTTGGGACTCGTTCTTATGGTGTGACCTGATGACTGAGATACCCCCAAAGAAGACAGAACATTTACGTAAGAACTTAACATAATAGTAGATCTTCGAGGGGATCTCAGTCATCAGGTCTGCTTTCCCCTCCCATCATCCCCCTTCTTGGGGCGCATTACTGGAACTGCCTTTCATTTAGGCTTGGCACCTCTCTCTCCTTGGTCCCCCATGGCTAGATCTATGCTCCCTTTGTCTCCGTGGGAAAGAACTGAGGAGGAAGCGGGGCTGCTCATGCGTTTATAAGGTTGATGACATGGACGGATGTCAGTGGCATGGGCGGCCCCAGTTGTACTGTTGAAAACCTTCCATGTGGATTCTGCTACCTACAATGTGACGTGATGAGTGAGATCTCCTCAAAGACCTACTGTTAATGTGGTGTACGTAACTGTTCTTTTCCTAGCCCTCTGCCAGGACATGTTGACACAGGCACAGGGAACCCTGGTCCATCCATACCTTAAGTCCCTCCGGTTGCATGCATGGCTCCTGAAGACACAGCCATTACCTGGTTTAGGGTCTCCCGTAAGGTGACGGATGTTCTGGTGGCTGCTAGGAAACCATCCACCAGGAGCCACTTGATGAAATTTAAGTGATTTGCTATCTGGGCTACATCCCATCATCTGGACCTTTCTTCCTGTCCAGTTAACCAGGTTCTGGAGTACCTTCTGTCCCTGTCAGGGGCCCCAATACTTCTCTATTAAGGTGCACCTGTCTGCCATTTCAGCCTTCCATGAGCCCATTGAGGGGCACACTCTGGCCCAGCTGGAAATGATCAGTACTTTCCTGGAAGGCATTCTTCATCTGAAGCCTCCTGTTCGAAACCCGGTCCTACCTTGGGACCTGAATTTTGTACTAGAGAAATTGACACTGCCTCCTTTTGAGCTAGCCATGTATTGCGAGTATGCTTTCTGTGTTGGAAAGCATTGTTTTTAGTTACTGTTACGGACTTCGGTGCTACAGGCTCTTATGTATGTGCAACAGAGACAAGGATGTCTTTGCATACCAACCCTAAATTTCTTCCTAAGGTGATATCTGGGTTTGCTTTGAATCACTCTATCCACCTGCCTGTTTATTACCCAGCTTATGCCAACCAGGAACCATTGCTTCATACTTTAGATGTGCATAGAATTCTCAGGTACTGTACACACTGCACAAAGGACTGCAGGAAGTCCTCCCAGTTGTTTCTTTCGCTCCTGGGGAAAGAGGGTGTTCCAGTTTCTAAACAGTGCCTATCTAAATGGTTGGCCAGCTATATCACTTTTTGTTACAGGAAGTATGGTAAGGAACTTCCTGGAGTTGTTCATGGCCACTCAGCCAGAGGCATACCCACTTCGGTTGCCTATTTCAGGAATGTATGAGCTGCAGGAATCTGTGCTGCTGCAACTTGGAATAATGTCCACACTTTCACAAAGCAGTACAGTCTTGACATTGCCTCTAGAAGTGCTACAAGGCCTTCTTTCTTAGGCTTTTGTCTCCTGCCATCCAGACGGTCTTGCTGTCAGAATTGCTTTGGGCTCTTTCCATAGGTGTGACCTGATGAAAGAGATATGCCAGAAGAAGATAGAATAGTTACGTAAGACTTACCGTAACAGTAGATCTTCAAGGGAATCTCTCATCAGATCATGCCATCCCACCCTTCGTCCCCCTTCTGTCTCTGGACTGGTTGTCAGGTTGCTCCAGCCTTTTTAGCAGCTGGGCACCTTTTCTTTCTCCTTGGTTCCTTACTGGGAGGCCTGGCTTGTTTGGTCCCCGGCAAGGAAAGAACTGAGAAGGGAGTGGGGCCACCCACATATATCTATATCTGTATAGCAGAGGCAACATCTGAGTGTGCAGTTCCTGGTAGACTGTTATAGAAAAAGCTTCTGTGTGATCCTGGCGTCTATGGCGGTAGTTCCATAGATGTGACCTGACAAAAAAGATTCCCTCAAAGATCTACTGTTTTGGTAAGTTTTTAAGTAACTGTTGTATTTTCCTGTGTACCATGGGTGCCCATTGGTAGTCTTCAACTGTGCTCTCTTCCCCCAGTTGGGGACTGACAACAGTGTTGCAATCCCAAGTGACTGGGCAACATCCACTGGCTCCCTTCCCCTGCCACAGGATAGCATAGTGGCTTGGTTGATGTCAGCATGGTACTTGAGTGGGTATTGGTGGAAAATAACTAGCTGCCATGGATGAAGGCCATGAGTGTTCATGACATTGGGCATGGCACCACCCGTGGCTCACCCCCACTGCACAAACTGGTACTCCTGGGAGTACGCCGACTCCAGATTGAAAACCAGGCCTCATGGTAAGATGGGGGGAGCCTTCCTGCAGCGTGTGAAGTTTATAGGCAGAGGTCTGGGTAAGGAGCACAGTGGGGATAGTAATAGTGACTGAACAGGAAGTCAACCCAGAGGTTGACCTAAGGAAGTGCACTGCAGAGAAGAAAAGGCAGACCAGGAGATAAAAAGTCAGGTGGATAAAAATTACTCATGTATTTCTTACGTTGCTTGGATCCACAGAATAAGCTGTCTTTTTTTTTTGTTTTTTTTTTTTTTTCCATAATTTGTAGTTTACAGTTTTTCCCAATAATTCCCAGGACCGGCAAACATGGCAGTGCATGCACATGGAGCACCACGCACTCTGGGCACTGGCTCAACCCCTTCAGCCCCACCCCAGGCAATCACGGTCTCCACCATAGCCCGTGCTGCCATCCATCCTCTTCGGGTAGCAGCCAAGGGCTGGGAAACCTCTCATCACTCCCAGAAAAGCCGCCTTGCAGCAGTTCAGTCCTGCTGTTTGCCGTTCCTCACCCTGCTGACCCCCGACAACCCAGGCTTGTTCCTGAACCTGGGTCGCCGGCATAGCACTAGGTGTGGCGTCCAGCGCCTCAACCCTTCGCACCACCAGGCTGCCCCAAGCTGTCCGTTTTCTACAACCCCTCTGTGCTCTAGGAGGCAAGAACCAGTCATGGTGTGTGCAACTTGGGACTCTGTTCAGAGGACTTTATGGGAAAAGAGTGCTGCACTGGATCTAATGATTCAGGACATTCTTTGTCTTAATAGGAAGATAACTTACAGAACAATTGCATTTTTTTTTCAGCTGCTTAACAACAATAAACTTCACATGCTATTTTTTCTGAAGTATACACTGCTAAATTTTGAGGATTTTCTGCTTATTCCATTCCATTAGCTTCCAGTTCTTCCTTCATAGTAATGAGATTATTTGCAGTCTTCTTGTATAGGTGGCGTCATCATGATGATGATGATGCCTTGTAGGGGACATGGCAGGCAGCAGCTCTTTGGCAGAAAACTATAAGCTGACAATCTTCACTAATGAGCAGTGTATTTTTAGGAAAAATAGGTGGTAGCTATAGTTGGTAAGGTATTGAACATGTGATTTTTTATGGAACTGTGTTCATCTTAAAACAGAAGCCAAACGAAGGAATTAGGTACCTGTTTCAACTTTCTTGCACCCCATCTAGACCGCAGTATTAGTGGATGAGGAACTGAGTACATATTACCCGATTGAGATCCAGTACATTGGCTCATTAAATGGGAACCAAGTAAGAATGTCAGTTCTGATACTTGGTTCCAGTAGTCTCAACTTCCCTGGAATGCCTCAGTCTATGTTTCTGTAATAGCATCTAGGTTACAGCCAGGGCTTCAGATAAGAGGAGGAGGTACTGACCTCTTTTACTCATCTCATTTTAGATAACACTTTTAGAAATTGTTTTAACGAGTAGCAGTATTCACTCAATATTTCTAAATACTCCACACCAAAGAATAGTCCTTTATAAACATAACTGGTGATACAGCACTCGCATGCATCCCAATTATGTTTTACTCACTATATTTTAAAACTGGTGAGTAAATTACTCCTACCTGCCAACATTATCTGGAGCATTGCTGGCACTTGATCAATTCTTATCCAAAAAAAAGAAAAAACTACACTGTTTTTAAAAATGTGTTCCTCATTCTACTCTGTCCAGACGTTTCTACGCATCTGAATTTGGTTTTATTCAACTTGCTTTAAAAATGAGGTGTACAGGACTCATTGCAGAAAATCTTTTCTGGAGCCCTGGCTACAGCCCTGGTTGGCAAGGAACTGCGTTTTTCATGTGCTCCCTCCCTCCCTCAAAACTGAGTACAGCTCCAGGTCTAATACTTAGCCTTGTAGTTCGAGGCATCTGTACTTAATCAGTGGTTAAAGGAATATAGTATCTGCTTCTGGTTCTTACATTCTACTAGTAGGAATCAGGTATGGCCTGTTTCAGGTAGAACATATTACTTAAAACTGTCTAATATCAAGGAGAGCTAAATAAGAGGTTCTGGTTCCTAGTCCCATGTTTCTGGTGTCCATGCTAAGCATCAAGATATTGGGAACTAAATCTAATCCTCAAACTACAATCGTTGAGCTAGTAGTTCAGCTAAGAAGGTAAAGAACCAAATTTTCTTGGCCCTCCTCTTAAATCTAGTTCTTCCACCCTTGCTAAGCCTTTGGTTCTGGCTAACATACTGCACCCTTGGGTGCTGATTGCAGTACCTCCATGACACCCGGTCTAAACCTGCCTTGGTTCCATTTTAAACTCCTGTAGCTCTGCTAGAGGCTCTGAGCCCAGTTTCAAGTTTGCTGGTCGTCTGTAGCCTTGTCCTCTTTTCCTTCTCAGTTTTCACCTCAGTTACCACATGAACCTCCATTCCCATAGGGATGCTAGTGCTGAGGCCAGCTGTTCTCAGGAGCTTATTCATAGTTCATGCCTTACTCACCTGTTACCAGGTTCCGCTACTTATCTGCTGGAGTGTAGGGTTGTGGATGAAACTGTGCTGCTAGAAGGGGCTATTTCTCTGTAGCCGTGCTTCTTCTGCTGATATTACTCCACAGACCCACATAAACGCTCCAAGCCATTTCCTGGCAAATACCGTACTTTGCTCATGCTCACAGTGTGTTTGTCTTTGCTGGGTGAGAAGCAGCTCCATAACTGGCAAGCTTTACAAATAGTTTTAGGGGAGGGAGGTTATGGCACATTGTCTTGAAACATTTACATCAGAAATCCTTTGAAATGGTAATAGTTGGTTACATTTTTGTTCAGTTAGGGTGCGCAAACCTTACTGCTGCAAAACATAAACATTCCAAGGGTTCTGTACATGTAGGAAATACACTACTAAGAGTGTCTGTCAGTGAATGTATGCAACTAGAAGAACACAGTTACAGATCAGGTATCCTTTCTTGTGAGGACTTCTGTTTTCAGATGTGTCCTCTGAATCAAGTCTAGCACCATAGAAGTGGACTTAAAATATTAATACTTTATTTTACCTTTTGACCCTAGTCTCCTTGAGGGGAAAAAGGAAGCAGCTGAGCAGTGGCATGGAATGAAAGTACAACAGGAGTTGTGCCATTTGTTTTGTTCAAAAAATCACTCTGTTCACAAACAATGCTGCCAAATAAATTATATTAAATTTGGTGACTTTATAGTGGGCTACAATATTCTCCATTCTACTGTTCTTTCAAGAACAAAATAAAGGTTTTGGCATTTTTTTAAAATGATGTTTATTGATTTCTATATAATCAGGCAAATAACAGCCATATACTCATACAGCTGATATGAGCCAATGAACTTGCATCATCACAATAATTGATAAATAAGTAAGCAAAACTCATGTAGTCTTTTACAAAAGGAATAGAGGAACCTGGACAAAGTCCTTGTAATCAAGTCAGGTCTTTAATAACTTGACATCTTCTTCAAAGGAATTGATATGTCCATGAGGAGACTCAGAAAAGGGGAAAATAACACAATCCAGTGGTTACTATATCAATCAGTTACATATCTGGGGAGACTGCATAAAAAATTACCCCTTTAGAGAGATAATCCCTTCCCAACAAGTGTAGTAGAAAACATGGCAACTTATATTAAGTTGATAATAAGGGGACATTGGTTTAACAAATTAAATCAAACTTGATTTGTCTCTTCAACGCCTTGTGGGACTACTACGATACAGATTTTCCCAACTCCGATTTCTTTCTCTGTAGCCTCCATGTGGCCACAGAGCTGAAAGTTTTCTTTGGTGGGGGAGACCACAACAGCTAATGTAGTTACCACTGATCTTCCTGTACATAAAGTCTCCACCACTCATTCACACTAATGGGACTGCGCCAGAGGCACTAGGACCCAGCGGGAGCAAACTTTTTTGCTAGAGGGTCGGCGCCAGAGATGGAGCCACGAGCGGCACCGCGAGCCTCAGCTCATGCAGTAATGACTGTCTCTGCATCGACCCTCCAACGCATCAGTTCCTTTTTCTCACCGTTGAGTGCACTTCAGTGACGACGTTGCTCGCCCACCGGGAGTCAAACTTCAAACTAGCAGCATAGTTTTTCAGTTTTATTGTTTTGTAGTAATATCTTGAATAAGTATCACTTAGTTTATTTATTCTTATTTAAAGAAGAAGTCTCAGCCTACATTGTCGGAGTCGACCATGAGCGGGTTAAGTGACGGTAGGGAGACTTCATTTGAAAGCTGTTCAGTCAGCTGGGCTGAGTCCGGTCCGCCGCCTTCTCCGGAGGGGCTGACAACGGACAGTCAATGCCCGAGGGTGGCGGTCCCCTCGGCTTATAAAAGTAAGCAGTGCACTCTAGGCACCATTGACCTTGAGTCTTCTTGACCCACAGGTCAGAAAAGAAGGCATCACTCGAGGTACGCCCTCTGATATGTTTGCGGCGTGAGCGGTCAGCTATTGGGGCTAGTTGCGGTCTCCTCCTTCGGAGTCACCGGTTTCTGTTTCTAATCGCCGACATCTTCGACATCAGAGCCCTACCCTGCCCTCTGGTAGGTCTTCAGATGAGCAGTTTCATCAGGGGGCCGCTCTTATGGAGCAATGGGCTTGGAGGTTGGTCCAGCTGCCTGGCCTGGTCACTCAGGAGCCTTCTGGCTTTTTGGGAGATCAGGTAAGGCGGTTGAGCCTCCCTAGTCGCGCAGCACTGTCTTCGGTGCCATAGACTCCGCGCTTAGGTGTTTTCCCCCCTCACATGGCTGCAGTGCAGGGGGCCACACCGGTGCCTCTATCTCCTGGTATTCATCCTTCTTTCTCCTCAAATCCTGTTTTTCGGAGTCTTGAGATGTTTTTGACACCCTCGGCGTCGATGGCACGCTCGATGCTGTCTTCGGCGCCAGTGCGTCTGTCGGTGCCATCCTCGGCACCGTTGAGTCTCTTGGTGCAGTGCGCTTTGTCGGCGCGTCCTCGGCACCCGTGCGCTTTTATCGTGTGTTGCCTCTACCGTGTGGCTTCTTAGCCATCGGACCTCGGCGCGTCTTCAGCACGTGCTCTTCTTCGGCCGAGACCTGTTAGGATGTCATCCAGTTTTCAGAGCTCCTCCTCTTTTAATCCTTTTTCTTCCTCATTTCCTTCTGATTTTCACTCCTTTCCTGTTCATACAATCCCTCCTTGACTGTTAGGAGATGACACTGAGCTTGACCCAGACCTTAGGCTGGGTGATGATGTGGAAGAAACAGGATCTATTCGTGGCGCAGAGCCTGTGGTCGAGGACCTGTCTTTTAAGTCTCTGCTGAAAAACTTGAATTCCACTCTTTCTCTCCAAACTACAGATATCGATCCTGGGAAACTGTTAAGACTCCAATACCTCCACGTTCCGGGGATCCCTATGGATTTGACTCCTCCGGTACAGCCCTCCTTTGAGATGCTGTCTCAAATGGTATGGAATAATCCTGCTCTCATTCCTTTGGTGGCTAAGTCCATAGATAGGAAATATGCTGCTCCCAAGGTTCGCCCCATTTTGGCATCCCAAGCCTTTGCGGATCCTATTGTAGTCTTGGCAGAGAATGATAAGGTCGTCCTTCTCCAGACTACTACAGCTCGACCTATTAACAAAGAATCTCGTAAGATAGACATTTTAGGTAAGAGAGTCTTTGCTGCTTCCACCCCTTGGTATGCATATTGCCAGCTATCAAGGCTGTTTCTCTCAATATGAGTATATCCTTTGGCATTCACTCAAACAAATAGTTGAAGCTCTACCAGTGTCCGACACTAATTCAGAGCTTCTTCAGACCATAACCAGGGGTATTGAGTCCAACAACCAGCAGGTAAAAGCAGCTATGGATGCCTTCCATACTGCCTCCCAGGCGGCGGTGGCGGGCATTTGTACCCGCTGTCATTCCTACACTTCAGGTTTCATGAATGATGCACAGCAACAGGTAATGGCGTTGCCTTTCGATGGTGTGTACCTCTTCAGCCCTCAAGTAGAACAGGCTGTAGAGGCTACACAAAAGACTAGGTCAGCCATTAAATTGGCTCAGCCTCCTCCTGTTCCCTCTTGAGTGGCTGTTAATAAATGCCAGTTTCATAACCGTCAGTCCTTTCGAGGCAAAAGCAGGGGAAGTTTTAATAAAAACCAAGCCCCCCAGCCTCAAAAGAAAACGCAGCAGAAGGCACAAGGACCCAAATCGCCTAGTGCCGCCTTCTGAGTTGTTGGCCCAAGTCCCACCTCAGCTGTCCAAGGTGGACTCTTCCTCAGCGGTGGGAGGTCGTCAGACTCACTTCTACAATCAATGGAAGTCCATAACCTCAGACAAATGGGTCTTCCGGATAATCCGCAAAGGGTATTCCCTCAGTCTTTTGGAGACCCCTCCAGATCGTCCCCATAGACGACAGCCCAGGCTGTCAAATCTTCTCGCATCTGAGATGCAGGGCCTTCTGAACAACAGGGCAGTGGAAGTAGTTCCGCTGGATCAACGGAACACAGGTTCTACTCCCATTACTTTCTGGTTCCAAGAAAGCGGGGCATGCGCCATTTGGACCTCAGAAACTAAACAAATTCCTTCCCAAAGAAATTCAAAATGATATCACTAGGGACCCTGTTACCTTTGCTTCATCAACACGACTGGTTAGCCTCCCTGGACATGCAGGTTGCTTACCAGCACATTCCCTCACCCAGCGCATCACAAATACCTAAGGTTTGTGGCTTTGGGACAGCATTATCTGGTCAGAGTCCTGCCCTTTGGGCTATCCTCGGCATGAAGTTTTACAAAGTGTTGTGCAATTCTCATAGCGCATCTCAGAAAAATTGGAATACAGGTGTTCCCATATCTGGACGATTAGCTTCTAGCAAGTCCTTCCAGGTAGGGCAGCTAGATGCTGTAACCACAGCTTCACACTCTCACGTCCATGGGAGTCCTGCTAAACCTCAAAAATCACAGCTGCAGTCCTCCCAGAGGCTCTTTTCATAGGAACTCTTCTGGACATCTCCTGTGCAGTTTCTTCCAGAGGACAGGAGGGCAATATCCTTCAGATGGTCGATACATCAAAGAGAGCAGCTTGGTTTCAGCTCTCTCGATGCAACGGATGCTAGGTCTCATGGAATCATCGGTGTTCACTGTACCCCTAGCATGCCTTCACATGAAAACCTCTGAATGGATGCTCAGTACTCAGTGGTCACCGACCATTCACCCTCAGTCCTTTCTCATTAAGGTGACAGAACCTCTGAAGAGATCACTCTTCTGGTGGTCGCAAGAGGACAATCTTCTGGAAGGGTATCCATTTGCTTCTCTGGATCATCAGATTTCCATTACCACAGACGCGTCCCTGATGGGTTGGGGAGCTCACTGTCAGACTCTCCACACTTAAGGTATGTGGACTCAGGACGAGTCCCAGCTTCACATAAATGTCTTGGAAATGAGAGCCGTCCTTTATGCAGTCCAGTCTTTGAAGGACATTCTCTGTCACAAGAACAGTCTCCTTCAAGTGGACAACAAAGCAATGATGTATTACATCAACAAGTAGGCGGTGCTCACTCTTACCCCTTGTGCAGGAAGCGATGAGGTGTGGGAATGGTGCTTGGAGCACAAGGATCTAATTCATGTGGTCTATCTGCCGGGGATGCAGAATGAACTGGCAGACCATCTCAGCAGAACAGAGACAGATCCTCACGAATGGTCTCTCGACTCAGCCATAGCTCAGTCACTATTCGTAGAGTGGGGAACTCCAGACGTGGACCTTTCTGCATCCCCACTCAACACAAAACTTCCTCTCTTCTGCTCCAGAAATCCAGGGCCTGGCATTTTCTGTCAGGATGCGTTCAGGCTGCGGTGGACAAAACTCTTTCTATACGCCTTTCCGCCTCTTCCTCTAATTCAGAGAGTACTTCTCAAATTCGAGTCCCAGGGGGACAAAATGATCCTCATTGCTTCCTTCTGGCCTCGACAGATATGGTTTCCACTACTCAACAGTATGTCGGAAGCTCCTCTGAAACCGCTTCCCCTTCAGATGAACCTTCTGACTCAGGGGCCTGTGGTCCATCCCAACCTGAGGTCGCTTCACCTTCATGCTTGGTTCCTGCAGAGATAGAAATGAACAGGTTCAATGTCTCTGGCAGGGTTTCAGATATTCTTCCGGCTGCACACAAGCCAGCCACTAGGAAAACTTACACAGTCAAATGAAAACATTTTCGCTCTGGTGTGCAAAATCCTCTCTGAATCCTTTTTCCTGCCCACCAGATAAAGTTTTAGAGTACCTCTTAGACCTCTCAAATTCAGGTCTGCAATACTCTATAGTTAAGGTTCACCTTTGTGCCATTTCAGCTTATCATGAGCCAGTACTTTTCTTGTCACTGGCTCAGTTACCTGTGGTTAAAAGGTTTCTTAAGGGAATTCTACATACCAGACCTCCTATAAGACGTCCAGTCACAGCCTGGGACATTAATCTTGTGCTAGACATGCTCACTGAAACCTTTTGAGCCTCTAGCTACCTGTGAGTTAAAATTTCTCACTTGGAAAACGACCTTCCTAGTGGCCATTACCTCAACTCGCAGGGTCTCTGAGATACATGCCTTGGTCACAGACCCTCCGTATACTGTGTTTCATAAAGACAAAGTAGTTCTTAGAACCCATCCTAAGTTTCTCCCTAAGGTTGTTTCAGAATTCCATCTAAACCAACCTTTGGTCCTTCCTACTTACTTTGCGAACTTCCAAAATGAAGGAGAGCGTTCTGTACATTCCTTGGACATCGAAAGAGCTTTGCGTTTCTATCTAGATAGAACAAAAGACTTTCGCAACGCTCAACAACTGTTTGTTTCCTTCAGCGAGACCCGGCTGGGTCAGCCTGCCGCTAGCAGATGTATTTCAGCATGGCTGGTGGCATGCCTTTGCCACTGTTTTTCCATGGCGCAGGTTAAGCTGGAGGGCAGAGTGTATGCTCACTCTACTAGAGCGGTCGTGGCATCCCTAGCGGAAATCCGCAACATGCCCATTGCAGATATTTGCAGTGCGGCTACCTGGAGCTCAGTGCATACTTTCGTCAAACACAATGCCCTGGATGTCCATGCCAGATGACATCTTTCTTTTGGCAGAACCATCCTTAATAGACTCCTGTCCTAAAACTGTGAGCTCTTGGTCTCTCCTGCCACCCTCTCGGGGGATTATTAGCTCGGTACTCTTCCATTAGTGTGAATGAGTGGTGGAGACTTTATGTCCAGGATGATATGGAAATTACATTGCCTACGTAATTCTTGATCTTCTTGGACGAGTCTCCACCACTCATTCTACATCCCACCCTCCACCCCGCCCCAGGCTCACCTCTGTTGTTGGTCTTCACTCCCTCAAATCTTTAGGCTGTGAAGACTTCTTTGTAGACCCTTCTTATATGGGTCGTCTGGACTATCTTATGTCCGGTTTTTGGTTAGGCTATCCTTCTAGGTTAGTTACGCTGCACCTCCTCGGAAAAAAAGGTACTGAGGCGGTTGGAGGGTTGATGCTGAGATTGTCATCACTGCACGAGCTGAGGCTCATGGTGCCGCTGCTCGTGGTTCCATCTCTGGCGCCGACCCTCTCGCAAAAAAGTTTGCTCCCGCTGGGTCCTAGTGCCTCCTGCGCAGTCCCATTAGTGTGAATGAGTGATGGAGACTTGTCCAAGATGATCAAGAATTACGGTAGGTATGTAAATTTAATTTTTGCCCAGCTCAGCTACCAACCCTGTTAACTTCTATATAGCCGCATTATGGGTCTTCATCTTATGCAGGGTTTCTCTGTTTTCAAGTCCATGGCCTACATGGACCTGAGCATAACTTGCCATGGTGGTTCCATCGTCGTGGTCGGGTGTAGGCTCCAGCACTGCCTGTGGCTCTCTTGACCTTGATGGTACTTTATGGCAGATCTTTAGACAATCCCTACTGCTGAGCTTTCAAGCAGCCCGCACTAAATGTGGTATCTGCTGATTCAGGAAGTTTTGCTGGAATGGAGTTCTGATGTTGAAGTCTAGAAAATCTGCCTTTTACTTTTATTCCGTATTGCAGCCTCATGGGAGAGCTACTATAGAGTCTTCAGACCTGCAAGATGGTCTCTGCCCCCACCAACACCAGGTTTTGTAATATTAATATCTCCCATAGGTTAATAAAAAACAGACAATTGAAGCTCACAGGCCATAAATTAGCCAGAGTTAGCCAAACAATTGTAGTGCTGTGGCCAGCCAGTCAGATTTTTACACTTCTTAATGGACAATTCTGAGTAGCAGTAGTAGTGAACTCCTAATATTAATAGTACAAGATAGTTTTGACGTGTGTGCACAGCATACCTTTAATCTTTGGTAACCAGGTAAGGCCCACTAGGCACAGGGGCCTGTTTTCAGGGGCGACCCAGGAGCATTTGGGTGGTTAAGTGACTTGCTTAGATTCACACTGAAAAGAGGAGGTTGTGGGAATCAAACCCAGGTCTGCTGGATGTACCAAGCTCATTCACAGCTCATTACTCTAACCTCTAGGCTATACTATTATTCCCTGCTGATGATGATGCAGGAGGAAAGACATGATGAACCTGAGTCCCTTCTAACCTTAAATGAATGTGTTACTATGTTTAACTGTAAAGTTGATCTTCTTTCAGGATCTCTCTTTCATTAAGCCACAGCTATGGAACTATAAGCCACCAGGCATTAGGATTGCTAGAAAACCTTTGCAAGCAGCCCACTAGGGGCCACCTGTGATGACGTCAGACATTGGCTCTCCCATATAAACATGAGCAGCCCCTTCCCTCTTCAGTTCTCTTCCCACTGTCGAATATTCTTGTTGAACCATGCACAGAAATCATGTTGTTACAGTCATCGATTTTGTATTGTTTTTTTCTTACCGTAGTCACGCTGTTACTTTCTCAAATGATCCTTGACGGTGTGTATGTTGTCTAAAGAGCCGTCAAAGCTGTTCCACTATTGCGAGTGTGGTGCAAAACTATACTTTGGAGATTCGCATGACATCTGCGTGTGCTGCCTCGGCCCAGACCATAATGTTCAGGTATGTCTGATCTGCAAAGGATTCAATACAGCCACCCAGTGGGGCTGAAAAAGTGCTCTAGAAAAGCACCTGCTTAAGCAGCAGGTAACCCTAATGGAGAAGGAGCTCCAGTAAAAGAGCTCCACTGCATCGCCGGCACATTCCTTGGGATCCAAGTCTTAGAAATCCTGGGAAAAATTGTCCAGGTCACACAAACATAAACACAGAGAGAGAGAGACAAAACATCCCGGTTCACTCTCGGTCGCCCCACCATTTGGCAGGCTCTGACCACTTCAGCGCTGTCTACCATTTCTGTGGCAACGCTACCAGCCGCTCAGACTATCGATCTAGCTTCCAGATCAGAGCAGGCACCAGGCACCACCAAGCCTAGTACAGCTGGTGCATCACCATCAAAGCAGGGGACCTTGCCTCCCCTTTCAACCTCCTCCAATGCTCCCATTGAATACATGGGTGCAGATGTTCATGCTTGCCTGTTGTCTTATTGGATATCCTAAAACACATTTTGCCTCCACCTCCTACACCAGGAGCTCCATCAATGAAGTCTCTCATTCAAACCCCCCATGCCGATGCCTACCAGGATTATACCCTCTCGAGCACCAGCAGCTTCACCAGCGCGCTCCTTTCATTCCATCAACCAGATGGATGACCTAGAATATAATCCTGAACTCATGGTTCAGGATGATGAGGCCGAAGATTATGTGAAAAGTCCCTATGAGAGGACTAGTTCCACAGTTTCCACCTGCAGTGAGGACTTGGTGGTGCACACCTAGGTCCCCTACTGAGGACCCATCTTTCATAACCATGATGCAGCAACTTCAAGCTGCCATGGGATTTGATTTGGAGGAGCAGAACACAACCAAGAAGAGTTTGATAAGACTTCTTGGAGCTACCTGGCTCCCTCCTTTTGCAAGTCCACCTCTTCTCCCTGCCCTTGAGGATGTCAACATTGCTGCCTGGTAGAGGCTTAATGTAATTCCTGCCACACCTAGAAAGGCAGATAAAATGTATATGGCCCCCTCAGGTTGGCTGTTCTTTTCAGGCCAACCTGAAGCTGACACTGTGGTCATAAATGCTGCTCATGACAGATCAGAGGCACAAAAACATCTTGGTTCTCTTCCTCCTGACAGGGAGTCCAGGAGGCTAGATGCAATGGGCAGAATGACCTATGCCTCAGTTCTTTGGGCCTGAGAATTGCAAACTACCAGGTCCATATGGTAAAATACCAAAACACACTCTGGAGAAAAGCTAAAGCAGCTGCCAAGCTCTTCCAGAAGGTGCACCAACGCAAGAGCTCCTTAAAGCCTTAACAGCTGAGGCTGACATAGGCAAACACCTCCTACATACAGCCCATGATATTTTGGGTGGTTTAGCTAGGGCAACAGCATCAGGAATATGTCTTAGAAAGTGTTCCTGGGTAAGGGTGGTGGGCTTTGCAACTGACATCCAGTAGCCAGTTTTCAGTGCGCCTTTTAGAGGATATAAGCTGTTTGTTGCAGATGTGCAAGATATCCCCTCCAGTTTGCAGGCCTCAGGCAGAACCCTCAGATCAGTATATTACCTCAATTACACTCAGCCAAGGAACAGACAGAGGGTGCCTTTTTGTCTGCCTGGTGCAAGATACTGTACTGCCACCAGACAGGTAAGGGTAAAGGAGCAGGAGCCCTGCCTTCTCTGGCTGCCACTCTAGATGCCCATTCCAAAGACCCTATAGGTGGTAATGCTGCAGGAGCCACAACTGGCTCAGACTTACTCCTTTTATACCCTCCAGCTACCATTGCCTATAGGGGTGGTTGTTGGGGGTCATCTGTCCCTCCACCTGGAGCAGTAGAAGGAGCTGACCTCAGATGCCTGAGTCCTGGAAATAATAACACATGGACATGCTCTAGTGCTTCTAGAGCTACCTCCAAACCACCATCAGTGCATACATATTGTCCTCCAGAGCACATTCCACTGATTTTGGAGGAAATTCACCTTGTTCCAGAATACAGTAATAGAACTTTCACCCCTGGAACAGAGAAATACAGGGTTCTATTCTTGACTTCCAAGTTCCAAAATGCACAGGGTATCTAAGGCCTATTTTGGATCTCAGGGACCTGAACTTTTTCACAGAATGTTCAGGATGGTTACTCTGCAGGGCCTGCTACCACTGCTGCAGGTAGGAGATCGGATCTGTTCCCTCGACATGAAGGACGCCTACCTGCATATCACAATTTAAAAACCTCACAGGAAGTACTCACAGTTCCTGTTTTTGGGGAACAATTCCAGTTCAGAGTATTGCCCTTTGGCTTGTCATCTGCACCACTGGTCTTTACCAAATGCTTGGCAGCAGTGGCAGCAGACCTTCGCACAGAAGGCCTTTATGTTTTTCCTTACCTGGATGACTGCCTCTAAAAGGCAACTCGCACACACTAGCTCAAACCAGATGACTGTTCGATGCTCCAGGGGTCACTGCCAATGTACCAGAGTCTGCCCTGACCCCTTGCCAGCATCTGCAGTATATAGGGGCTTTCTTGGATACGACCATAGGGTCAGCATTTTTGCTGCTGAACAGGGACAAGCTTCTGATGGCACAGGCTCAGCTAGTTTACAACAGCCAATACATCACAGTCAGAATGCTTCTTTGGCTTCTGGGCCTAATGGCAGCGGCCATCATTACAGTACTATTGGCCAAGCTCCATAGGAGGATCCCGCGGTAGACCTCGAGAGTCCTTTGGGATCAGCTCATGGATGATCGGGAACAGAAGGTTCTAGTAACCTCTCCTATATGCAAGGTGCCCAAGTGGTGGATGGAACCCAGCAACCTGCTTTCCTGATCCCTTCCCCCTGAACAGATTTTAACAGCAAATGCCCGGGATGGGCTGGGGACACATCCAAGTCCCAATCAGATGCAGGGTGTATGGACCAAAGTGGAAAGCACCCTGCATATGTAAATGTTGTTGAGATGAGAGCTGTTCTGTATGGTCTGCAGGCTTTCCTGCCCCCAGGTCCTCTGTTAGTACAGCTGGACAATATCAGTGTAATGCATTACATCAAGCAGACAAGGGGGAACTCCGTCTTACTCCCTGTGCGGGGAGGAAATAAGACTATGGTAGTGGGCTGTAGAACACAGTTTATAACTGTCAGCAGTACATGTTCAAGGCATCCAAAATGTCTTGGCAGAAAGGCTAAGCAAGTCATAGTCTAATGCATGAGTGGGAACTGTTGACCTCAGTGGTGGAAGATCTGTTTGATGGATGAGGTCGTCCAGAGTTGGACCTTTTAGTGTCCCTACACAATGCAAAACAGTCACATTTCTGCTTATTCCAGGGCCTGGAGTTTTCAGGCAAGATGCATTGTCCCTCTCTTGGAAGGGGATATTTCTCTACTCCTTCCCTACTTTCTGTCTAATTCCGAAAGTACGACTTAAACTTCAGATGGAGGGGGTAATTTTAATCCTCATTGCTTCCCTGTGGCCTTGACAGATCTGGTTCCTGTTACTGCAGCAGCTGGCAGTGAAACCACCAGTACCTCTGCCCTTATGCCAGGGACTTCCGTCACAGGAGCAGGGAACCCTGGTCCATCCGGATCTCAGATTGCTTAACCTACATGCATGGCTCCAAAAAACATAGGCATTGTGAGATTTGGGGTCTCACTAAAAGTGACTGATGGGTTGGTAGCTGCTAGAAAGCCTTTGCCAGGGTCACTTATTCCATGAAGTGGAAGGGGATTGTTTTGTTGGTCGCTTCTCACCACTGAGACCTTTTTCCTGTCAGTAAATCAGGTTCTGGAGTATCTACTGTCCTTGTCAGATGTAGGTCTGCAGTACTCCTATTAAAGTACACCTGGCTGCTATCTCAGCTTTACATGTACTTACTGAGGGTTATGTGGTGCGTCCAGCTGGAGGTGGCCCATACAATCTGAAGGCATTTAGCCTCTATCCAAGTAATTCAGTCCCCAGCTTAGCACCTGAATTTTGTGTTGGTAAAACTTACTTTGGCTCCTTTTGAGCTGGCCGCAATTTGTGGCCTACGCTTATTTTCTTAGAAAATGTTGTTTTCAGTTGCTGTTGCTTCTGCTTGAAGGATTTCAGAGCTGCAGACTCCTTACTTGATTTTTTTACAAAGACGAGGTGTATTTATGTGCTAATCCTAAGTTTTTACCAAAAGTGGTGTCTGAGTTTACGTTAAATCAAACCGTCCATGTGCCAGTTTATTTTCCTTAGCATGCCAGTTCAGGGGAAGCATTGCTTCTTACTTTGGATGTGCATACAATACTTGGGTATTATATACACCACATGAAGGACTGCAGGAAGTCCTCTCAGCTTTTTGTTTTATTCACTCCTAGAAAAGAGAGCACACCAGTTTTCAAACAGTGCCTGCCTAAATGTTTGGCAAACTGTATTACTTTTTGTTATAGGAAGTACGGTAAGGAGCTCCTTGGAGTTGTTCATGGTCATTCCACTAGAGGCATGGCCACATCTGTTTCGTGTCTTAACAAGCTCTATCCAGAGCCGATTTAGCTATGAAGAGCAACCAAATGACCAAAGTTATTTTCTTGTTGGTGCCATATAGTTCTGTTTAGTCACAATCATCAAAAACTGTTATGCTGCTAAATCAGTCCTCCTGAATTTATTTAGTCAGAGTAAATGCTGCTGGTGTGTGTGTGTGTGTGTGTGTGTTTTCGTGCAACCTGTTGTGCTCTAGGAATGAGATAGCTAACAGACTGCAGTTGCACTGTCTGTAATGTGACACTGTAGTCTGTTAGTTTCAGTAAATGCTAGACAACATATAATGAGTTAACCCCTAGGTTGCTGAAAGAAATAGAATAAATCTATTAGACTGAGCTGGACAGATGATAGAAACAGCAATTTATAAAGTTTTTTTTGTTAATATCCTGAGAAGTTCTGAGGTACAGTACAGTAGCATCTCCCCTCCCTTCAGATGTCTTTAACATAGAGCAGCAAATAGCAAAAATCAGAGGGGGAGTGCACTGTTTTGCAGCTGTGGAAGAATACTTTCAAAAGTCCAGAAAGGGAGTTCCACGATCAGCTGTTTTAGAGCTACAATCTGATCAATCCTCCCACAGCCCTAAATTTGTGTCCACTGCAGAAATCTGTGCAGCTGCTACCTGGAGTACTGTTCACACCTTTACCAAACACTACAGTCTGGACATAGCTTCAAGAAAGAGGGCTGGCTTCAGCCTAGCTGTGCTCCAAGGCCTACTTTCTTAGGCCTGTCAGCTCCTGCCACCCAGACTGTTTATGGTCAGTACTGCTTTGTACTCATTCCATAGGTGTGACCTGATGAAAGAGATAATCCTCAAAGAAGATATAACAGTTATGTACTTACCATAACAGTAGATCTTCAAGAGAATTTCTTTCATCAAGCCATGTTGTCCCACCCTCCAACGCCCTATAGGATCCTCAGAATCTGAGAAATGCTGTCTTCTCCAGGAGGGTCTGTCTGCTGCTCTCTGCCTCACCTGGTTAGCAGAGTCCCAGATTCTCTCCTGGTTCCCTACAGGGAGGTCCTCCAAGCATGGTTTCTGGCAGGGAACTAGGGAAGGAAGGGGCCGCCCACATTTATATGGAAGAGTCGATGTGTGACGTTGTGGGCAGCCCCTAGTGGACTATTTGCTAAATTTTCCATGTGATCCCAGTGCCTGCCAGCTTATAGTTCCGTAGGTGAGGCCTGATGAAAGAGATTGTCTTGAAGATCTACTGTTACAGTAAGTACATAACTGTTCTTTATGTTTTGCTACATTGCCGGGGTAGGGGGATCTAAAATTCAAAAATAACCACTCAACGTATATTGCACTAGAGACTAGTGCAATAAATGGCCTTTAAATTAACTATGATATAGTTGTTAAATGTAGCACTTCAGCCTTCCCAGGGGCACAGTAGCAGAGCTTTGGGCTGGGTTTCCACTTGGTAGACCAAGATTTACTGATAAGGTTGGCTGTCCTGCCCTGGAACCGATGGGGTAGGATGTACCACAAAAGTTCCCATGGAGCATTCTGCCTGATGGCCCAATGAAAGCATGTCACATTTCTGTTCTGATGACGGGGGTTTAGATGCAGACTTGGGCTGGGATCTGTGCAGTGCTGCTGGGGGCAGAACAAGTCAGCCCAGGGAGGGTGGCGTCAAGAACCACGGGCACAGCAACCCATTGCTCTAACCTGGGAGGGGGCCTACTCCCTTTCAAGGGGTTGCACATGTGCAGTTTGCTGTGTGTGTGACTAGGTTGACAGAGGCTGATGCCTGATGCTGGGGTGGTCAGAGGGATGGAAGTGAGTGGGGGAAAAAAAAAAACATGTTGCCCAGGTGACTGCCAGCAGCATATTTGGGAACTGTTGGAAAATGGAGCTGAGGTGCCACCACCATGTGGAGTAGGGCCCCTGCCAGTCATCAGACTTGGTGGGCATTATGGAGGGGAAAAGCCCCCAATGGCCATAACACTTGGTGGGCATCAATGGAGGAGAAAGAGTTAAATAATTCTCATATAGGAAGGGTGGCTGGGTGGATGCAGGTTGCCAGACACTGCCCCCTCCCTTATATCTGATCACAGAACAGTATGGTGATCTCTGTAAAAGCAACCACTCATGCCACCCTCTCAGCTGCAGGTCAGGTACAACTGTCAGCTTTGCTCTCAGGATGGGAGACCCCAAGAAAATCAGGATTTGGTGCACCAAAAAACTTTTAGTTCTAGGATCATGGATATATTGTTCATCCACACTTATTGGCATGTCCCTTTCCCTTTAAGGATCGACGGAAGTCTTCAGGCTGACTCTACCACCCACCGAGTGGTATAACCCTCGGCTTTGTCCCATGACACCAGATCTTCCTTTCCACTGGAAGATTCAGGATGCCTCCTTATGCCCTCACATTTTGTAGGCCCTGGCTTCAAAACCTTTAGTTATTCAAAAATTCTAGATAGCATTAACGATCAGCGACTGCTTGTAAATCAAATTATGGAAGACAAGTCTTCCCCAGATTTCAACAGTGTTCATGCAGCCAGAAAATGGCACACACCGATCCGCACACCGCATGCATCTATTCTTTGGGTGTCGCCCATGACACCTCAAGTGCAATTTATGTTGTATTTCACCCTAATGTCCTCGACGACCGCCTCGCGATGCCTGAAGTTGGGGAGGTCGGAAAATGGAACCCTCCAGTGAAATCAAAGGAAACTCAGTGGGTGGTTTCACGCCACGGTGATCCATAAAGCAATTGAATGCATGCAAGCCTTTGAGGAGGAATCTGCTCATGCCGCTGGAATCTTCCTCTCGGAGCTTTTTGTTCCACTCAACCTGGGCTCCACCTTCTCATGTTCCTTCTGAGAGTTGTGCCAGTCTTTCTCAACTAAGGGAGAGAGTCCTGCGGGCATGCACTCCTCTCGGTCCCATAAGTGGGAAAAGGACCCGGGATCATCTTCATCTCGGTGAAGACATTCTTGGGATCGGGAGAGATCTCGGTCCCAGAAACTGGCAGTCTCGACTTCGGTCAAAATTGCCTCTTCGACTGCTGGCTTCTCTACTTTGCCATCTGGCCAGTCGACCGAAGTGACAATCGACGAGGTTGAAATAATCATAGACCCATTGTCACAGACTCCGGTTGATGATTCTCTCAATCGGACTCCAGTCCTTTCTTTCCCTGACATGGAGACTCAGGCCACTGGGAATCCCATCGAGGAAGTGGTCCCCGACTCTGGGAAGTCACCGGTCCCGCCACTGTCTCCCGAGTGACCGAATCGGCCGTCCGATCTCGATTGAGATCTAGGAGTCGAGGAAGAGCCACAGACGCCCAAAAAAGAGGCAATGCCATTGGTCGTCCATGTCCTCCTCGGATGAGGAGAGGCTCCTGCGGAAACTCCGGCGTTATGAGGACCTCATGTGGCAACAGCTGATTTTGTCCAGGCACAAGCCAACCCTGGCTTCTACCCTGGCCATTACTTGGCTTTCGCCTCCAAGGCCAGCGCTTTCAGTCACTGTCACCCCGGACCGCCCTCAGCGAGTCGAAGGTGACCTGGGCAGTTGACCGTTGTATCTGGATTCCTCTGATTCGGATGAGACCGGCCTACATTCTCATCCCGGGGATGACGAATTGGCTCGTAGGATAGAGACGGAGGAAGGTCCTTCGTCCTTTCAGGGCATTCTTCACCTCATCTATGAATCTACAGGGATGCCCCTGGAACCTATCCAGAAAAAGGTGGAGTACCCTCTCACGGACATCCTCAAGAGAGGGGATACCCCAATGGAGGCCTTTCCTGTGGCCGGGGCCATAGTTGGCCCGGCCTTAGAACTTTGGCAGCACCCTGCCTCCTGTCCAGCTCTATCTGACTGCATGGCCCACAAGTATGCGGTGCCCATGGGGTTCCTTGCGGGGTTCACAAAGCACCCTCAGCTGTGTTCAGGCATACTGGCAGTTCTGCTGACACTGACCGACCTACCAAAAAAGAATCTAAACTCTTGGATCTTCAGCTCGAAAGGCCTATGCGGCCTCTTCTTTAGGCCTTTGTCAGGCAAGTTCAGCTGTCGTCATGGCACACTTCTCCCATGCCCTCTTGAGGTCTTTGGATGAAGTCCTCCCACACCTCTCTGCGGAAATGCAGACCACGGTCAAGCAAGTCCGGAATCAGGGCCAGGCTGTTGCCAAACAGCAGCTTCAGACAGCCCTGGGCATTGGGGATTCTTGTGCCCGCTTGATGGCAGCTACAGTTTCCTCTCATCGCAGTGCTTGGCTGAGACTCTCCTCTTTCCCGGTAGATACTCAGCACAAACTAGCTGATGTGCCTTTCCTGGGCACCAACCTTTTCAGCCCAGGTGTGGCTGGTCACCTTCAGTGTATTGAGCAGTCCAATGCCACCTTGGACGCTACTTCTGCGAAAGGTTCTTCGAGCAAGAAACAGCAGAAGAGGAAGAAGTCTTTTTGGCACTCTTCCTCTGCGGCACAGCAACCCTCCTTTCAAGGAGGGCAGCAGCAACAGAGGCAGCAGGCTCAAGCTTGGTGCCCCCAGCCCAAACCTGGGCCCTCCCAGGCCCGTAAAGGAGGCGAGATTCAGGTCCGGATCCTCCTCCTCCGAGCCTGCTTAGTGACAGGGCAGGGGCTGCTACCCACCCTCCCTTCACGCCAGCTCTGGGTCTTCCTGTGGGGGGCCAGCTCCACCACTTTCTTTCCGCCTGGTCCGGTATCACAACGGACTGGTGGGTTTTGGAAGTGGTCGGTCAGGGACTGCCTCTGGAATTTAAGCAACATCCTCCAAGCCGAGCCTGCGCCCCTCAGAAGGAAAGAGTATCCATCCATACTCTGTCGGCTCTCCGAGATGACATTGCTCCACTCCTTCTCAAGGAGGCAGTAGCTCAGTGGCAGATTCTCCAGCAAACCAAGGCTTTGTCTCCAGGTACTTCCTGGTGCTGAAGTGGACGGGGGCTGGCGCCCATTCTAGATCTGCATGACCTGAATCAGTATCTCAGGTCACGCACCTTTTGGATAGTCACTCTGTCCCAGAGAATACCATTCTTGGAGCAAAACATGTGATTCTGTTCACTGGATCTGCAGGACACATTTTTCACGTCCCAATCTATCCGTCTCATTGGTGGTTCCTCCACTTCAGAGCTGAAGGACCCTATACAAGTTCTGAGCCATGCTGTTAGACCTGTCCTTCGGCCCCACAGGTCTTCACCAAATGCATCACAGTGGTGTCAGAATTTACCCTACCTTGCTGATTGGCTTTTAGAAGGTGCCACCAGCAGGAGGTGGAAAGGTCCAGGGACCTGCCCTCCAGACCTGCTCCCAACTCGGCCTCTTGATCAACAAGGCCAGGTCGAACTCGAGCCTTTTCTGGTGATGTGCTTTATCGAGGCAGAACTTGACTCTCATCAAGCCAGAGCTTGGTTCCCGTGGACAGGGTGGAGGTTCTCTTCCTTTGCCCAGTCATTTCTGATTGGCAATTTACCCTGCCGGGACTTTCTGCGTCTTCTGGGTTACATGACAGTGTGCACCTCCAGTGAGTCCGTTGGGCCTGGTGGCTGACACGCCCCCTCAATGGGAACTGGCTGCCCAGTGGACTCAGTGCCATGGTCATTTCGACCAGTTGATCACTGTAACCCAGAAGGCAGGGGACACTCTCCAATGGTGGACCCCCAGACTGAGTTACAGGAAGGGATCCCGGTTGTCCGCCCATAGCCGAGTGCCGTCCTCACGACCGATCGCCTCTCATGGGCTGGGGAGCCCATGGGGACAAAATGGTCCATGGGTTCTGGACCCAAGGGTCTAATACCACATCAACCTGTTGGAGATGAGGCGGTCAGACTGGCACTGTCAGCTTTCACTCCTCAGCTCCAGGGTCAAGTGGTTCAAGTCCAGACGGACAATACCACGACCATGTACTACCTCAACAAACAGGGCGGCATGCACTCCCGTCTGCTTTGCAGGGAGGCACTCCGCATCTGGACCCTTGTCAGCCGTCTGGAGGTGGATCTCCTAGCCATTCATGTGGCAGGAGCCTCAAACCATCTGGTGGATGCTGTCAGCCACTTGGGCAAGACATCCCATGAGTAGTCTCTCCATCCAGAGGTAGCATGCAGCCTGTTCTCCACTGGGGCAAACCGATGGTGGACCTGTTTGCCTCCAGGGAAAACACCAAGCTGAGGCTGTTTCATGCCCACCTCCCTCAGCAGGGCTCGCTGCAGGGTGATGCCTTCTCGAGGCCATGGACCCCACGCCTCTTCTGCGCTTTCCCTCCATTTCCCTTGATCCACAAGGTGCTCCTCAAGGTGAGGAGGGACAAGGTGAAGATGATTCTGGCAGCCCCAGACTGGCCGTGCCAGTTCTAATATCCAGATCTCCTCAGCCTCAGCTGCAGGCCCCTGGAGTGGCTTCCAGAACACCTGGGCCTGATCTCTGTCAATGAGGGGAAGGTATACCATCCGGATCTTCAGTCCCTGCACCTCACATCCTGGTACCTGAGCGGCTAGAGTTCCAGGCTTTGGGTCTTTCCGAGGATGTCCTCACCATGGTGGAGGCATCCAGAAAGGAATCGACCAGGAAATGTCATGCTGTCAAATGGAAAAGGTTTTCCATTTGGTGTCAGGGCAAGGGCCTGGACCCTCTGTCCTGTCCAGTGGCTAACATTCTTGACTGCCTTTGGTCTCTGTCCAAAGGGGGTCTTCAATCATCGATCCTTAGGGTGCACCTGGCAGCCATCTCTGCTTACGGGCGTGGGCGGTCAGCGATGAGTGCGAGAGACAGTGGTCTGGTGCTTTTTCAAAGGCCTGGATCACATATCCTCCAGTGTGTGAACCTCCACATCCGTGGATCTACTACTGGTACTGTCAAAGCTCATGGGTAATTCATTCAACCAATGCACAAGTGTGTGTTGTCATACTAGCCGTGGAAGACGGCCTTCCTGGTGGCTGTCACATCTGCCAGAAGGACAGGGAGCTCAGGCATTTTCAGTGGACTCCCTTTATCTAGTATTCCACAGGGACAAGGTTGTTCTCATCCTACACCGAAATTCCTTCCGAAGGTGGTGTCAGAGTTTCACCTTAACGGTGTGTACTCTGCCTGTATACTACCCTAATTACACCTCGGCGGCTGAATACAGGCTCCATACCCTGGACCTGAGACAAGCCCTCTCCTATTACAAGGAGAGGATGGTGGAAATTCAGGGAGAGGTTCACCAGCTGGTTGTCACCTACGCCGAAGCCGCTTCTGACAGACCTGCAGCATAACAGACTGTTGCAAGGTGGATTATATCTTGCATAAGTCTGTGTTATGAGTTGACAGGCATGGAGTTTCCCAGAGGGATAAGAGCTCATTCTGCCTGCCATACCGCTGCATCGGTGGCTGCTTCAAGGGACATCCCTATCCAGGAAATCTGTCGGGCTGCTACCTGGAAGTCAGCAGACACCTTCATTACCACATCGACCTTGATTCACGCCGGGATGCTGGTTTTGTTGGCCTCAGTTCTCCAATCTCTATTTCCCAAGTGAGTATCAGTGCAGGTGTGCGCCTTGCCTCCCTCCTCCCAGAGAACTGCTAGCAGTCTGCCAATAAGTGTGGATGAACAACATATCCACGATTCTAGAAAAACAGGTTACTCACCTGTAACAGTAGTTCTAGGAGTGGTATATGTTGTTCATCCACACAGACCCACCCGACCTCCCTGGCTGCAAATACACAAACCTGGCTTCCAGCAGGCTAAGATCTGGCATCATGGGGCGGAGCTGAGGCTTATGCCACCCGGGTGGGTAGGGGAGCCAGCTTGAAGACTTCCGGCGATCCTTAAAAGGGAAAGGGACATGCCAATAAGTGTGGATGAACAACATATACCACTCCTAGAACTACTGTTTCAGGTGAGTAACCTGTTTTTTTGTTGTAGCCCTGTGCAGAAAAAAACAGGCTAATCATCTTTTCTTTCCTTGAGGAGGGGTAGGTCCTGGTAAGGAATGTCTGTTCTGACAAACATTCCTGCCATCTCTGAACTGCTGTCTCACTAAATGTCTGCTGCAAAAAGGGACCAGTGAGGGAAAAAAGCAAGATTAACAAGGAACCCTTTTTAAAAATGTTTAGCCATAGGCATGAAAGGAGAAATTACTTTGTAGACCAGGCCCCCATGGAAAAAGAGCTCCTCTAACTACTCACTTTATTTCTTTTAAAAAGGTACTAAAAACCTGAATGGAGGTATGACCCCATTATTCCCCTCTGATATAGCCCTTTGAATATACAGTGCATCTTGAATAAAATACTGGTGGCAGCAGAGGTGTTGCTAATGTGGAGTTCTGATTAATATTTCAGCATCTTAGCCAAGCAAATGACAATTAACCAGTTGAACAACCAGAGAATCACCACTTACAGAGAAATCAGTACAGCATGGGACATTTGGATTCTATGTTTGTGATGTTACAAGGTCTAATGTACTATACTGTATGCTACTGCTTTTCATTTGGGATTAATCATAAGGATGCCTTGTGCTTATCAGAACAATTGATTTTTAAGACAGAACTCCGGGGAATGACTCTTGAAGTTTTTACTTTTCCTCACTGAAATGGTTGACAGTGCTGTTTTTTAATTAAAATATTAATGACTAGAGAACAGTATTTAATTTCAGCAGCAAATCCATGGAACCAGCTTACATAACCTTGAAGTACCCAGTTATGTGCCCTTACCATGTTTTTTGCTTGTTTTGGTAATTGCTTTATTTCTCCATTGTGCAGGGTTTCTGTCTGTGCCTTCCTCCATCTCTCATCTGGGGTCTCCATTCTAGTCAGTGCAGTCACTCTGCTGGCCACAGCCCTTGCTCATTGTCTTGACCCTGGTGGGGTCCCTGTTTCCGGCTGCACCTTGTACAGTGTACTCATAGGGAGTTTTAGAATCGCTGTGGCCAGAGAGGGGAGCTGTCCTTTTGGCATGCCCCATGAACGTGGTTGGTGTTAGGCCTAGCATCATTATGCTTCCAAAGGAAGCTTTTCTCCCTGCAAAACTCCTGCCTTCCTCCACAGAGTAAATGTGCACTCCCACAGTGCTCCTGGGAGGGGAGATGCTAGGCAAGGTGTGGTCACCCACGTCACCAATGGTGTCTTCACAAAGCACCACCAGGTGTCACCCTACGAGCAGTGCACCATTGTGCCCACCCCCCACCAGGTGAAGTGACCACAAAACACTCTGCACAATTCCTGCTGGTCTTCGCTCCTGAAATCCTGGGCTTGGGGTGCAATCCTAGGTCACCAGTATGCCAAAACAGTTCCTCACAGCTCAGCATCACAGAATCAGCAGATGCCCATAGAGTCTTAAACATAAAGCAAGCTATCAAGAATGTTGCAAGTGATGAATGTTATTACAAAAACTGGCTACACGTATGAATATGTAGAGGTTTATTTGCTTTACATGAATCTGTTGGAGGAAAATAGATTATTCTAGAAAAGTAAATTCTGTGTATTACTTACAACTGCATATGCAGTATGATGACTGACACTAGATAATGCCTCTTCTGTCATATTTTAAGTTTCTTTTAATTATTTCTGAATGGGTGTGTCTAAATTATCTGTAAAGAGCTCACAGACTTTGAAACAAATTGTTAATATTAATGAAGGTGGCAGCCCACTTTGATTTCTGCACCTGCAAGAACAAGCCACTGTATAAATATTGCATTGCTATGAGACAAATATACGTAAACTGTTAATATATAAATTATTCTGAAATAAAACATTTGTTGTTTACGAGCTGATCTGTTACCTGCAATCTTCTACCCTGAAAAAAGGGGGAACCCTCAAGTGACTATTTTTAGGACAGCTGTGATATGATGATTATCAAGACACATTGTTAGGAGTTACTTTTTTTGTTACTTATTTCTACTACTTTGTCCGTCCCCATCAACCATCCCTCCTCCCCATTACCCTCTGTAGCAGGCTTTTTTTTCCAGTTTATTATTTTTACTTTTATAAAGTAAACTATACAGGTCATGTACACATACTATTCATCAGAATTTCTGTGTGTGTGTCTATATATATATATATATATATATATTGTGTGTGTGTGTATATATATATATATATAGAGAGAGAGAGAGATGAAGTATATAATCAGAAAACTTTACACTAGGATATCAATAATCAATCCTAATTTGCCATGCAATATGGAGGAATTACATAAGTAAAACAATAAATTCATTATACGTAGAGGTAATGAGCTATGGTAAGTTCTGGACTCAATAATAATTTTAGTATAAAAAGTTTACAGTACTCAAAAACAACCTCTGTAAATGTTTGTATGGGTCCAAGTGTATAATAAGCATTATTGCAAAGAAACATTCAAATACCTCACAGGTAAAAAGGAGGTACAAGGAAAGCATTTTCCACAGAAGGAGAGATGCATGGACAAGGGGTCACACTATGAAGATAGAAGGGGGATTCAGAGGAAATGGGAGGAAGTACTTCTTCACGGAAAGGGTGGTCGACACATGGAACAGCCTCTCAGTGGAGGTGGTGGTGGCAGAAATGGTTACAGGAATTAAGAATGCATGGGATAGACATAGAGGGATCCTAGCAGTTGGGGGAAGGGGGGTCGGAGACCGAATAGGGTCTATAGTGTCTATATAGGTAGGGAAAGTGGCAGACCGACAGCTTCTGTGTTTTTTGATGTAATTTTCAGGCAGGTCCGTTGGCACAGCGTAGGGCTACCGCTTGTGACTCTGACAACCTAGAATCAAAAATGAGCCTGGATCACTGGTAGGAGGAGGTCTGAGTATTCCAGGGGACACATTTCTCCAGAAAGGAAGGATTCCATTCTCCACAGCAATACTGCCACCTAGGTGACCACATGTGGTAGTGTGGTCAGAGGGTCAAGGAGGAGACATTGTGGTGGTTAGCATGCAGCTCACTTTGTGGGCATGCACCATTGACTGCACTGCATGCAATGTCATAGGGAAGAGGGAGAACAAGAGTGAATGGCCCCAGCAACCATGATGATGGACACTGGTATAGCCAGGCCCCACACTCCCACCATGGTGCTGCCTGACAACACAGTGAAGTTTGGGGGTAAATCACCTCACTCCGTCCCGACCTAGGGGGAATCCAAGTCTACATGGAGGAAAGACAACTACAGGTAAGGATCTGGTGTGTCACAAGAGCTCCAAAGAAAGACTGGGGCTGGAGACTGAAAGGGAACAGAAACAGAAAGTAAAAAAGATGAAATGGTTTTCAGACTGAGCAGGTTAAATACTTCAGTGTGTAAGCAGTGCATTGATTCATAGGCCAGTGATGGTCTAAACAGTAAACATTAACATATTCCAGATAGTTTGTACTGCACCCAACCCCTTCAGGATAAAGTCTTAAAGTCAATACTGCTCTGTGAGCAGAGTGTTGAAAAAGTCACGTGGCCCAGATGGTGTCTAAAGGAGTCATGATGTTCTGCCATCATGGGAACTGCTGCCGTGCGAACAGCAACCCTATGGACATGTTGCATTTTAACACTTTGGTAAAACTCTGCACAAATTAATAGAAGCCATTAAGCTAGAGAAGTACCTCACAGTCTCTTTCTATTGTTTACATATTTATTAGAGAAAAATTGTGAAACCATTACATACACAAAAAGAATCGGCATTTATATAGCACTTTTCATACACAGTGTATCCCAAAGTGCTTTACAAGCAGTGCTAGACTGGTAGTGAAGTGAGTGAAGGTGTAGTGGCAGCCATTTCATACATCAGCACCCACACACAGCCTTGGACAATTGCATGAACCAGTTATATGGGAACGGGAACTATTGGCCAGGACACCAGGAAGGAATGAGGGAGAAATATAAGTGGACACAACCAGAAGAAAATATGCCTGTGGCAGCAATGAATACATGAATGGAGGAAGATGATATGCCTGCATCTGAAAGGATGGTAGTTACTAGGAAGAGGGGACTTGGACGAAATCAACCAAAACCCAAATTGTAAGAACTGATATTTAAGACTCAGACCTTGCATTATCTAACAAATTTGATTTGTTAACATCAGACCATGAAGACTCAGATGGGACTATGGACTCAGAAGCCTCTTCTTTAAGATCACCACAAAGAATGGCATCCTTGAACTCAGGAGTGGAAACTAAGGAAAGTAAAATTGTGGAAAGAAAAAGAAACAGAAATCTGGAGTAAGAACTAGGAATGGGAAACTGTTTACAAATTTGAAATGAAGAAAGAAGCATACAAATACTATTCTGTAATATGACTAATAAACCACAATATTTAACACTGCTACAGCAAATGTGAATAGTATAAAGAATGCAGGCAGAAGATTACTTTTGTTTTCAATTTTAAAAGATCTTTCTTTTGAAATTTTCCTGTTACGGGAAACTTGACTTACTACAATATCTAATACTAATCAAGCAAAGTGCTTATGGTATTGTGGGTCATTATGCTGGTCTTTTGGAGAGGACAGATGTGATGGAGTTGGGATTTTATTTAAACATTTTTGAATAATAAGTAACTAGAATAATTGATCTTGTTCCTGGAAGAGCTGTGTTTTTTTAGATACAATTTATCAAACAGAACTACAAATTTGTAATGGGTATGCTTCACAGACAAAAAAAAACTAGGGTAGAATTATTTGGAAAAATTAAACCTTTCTTGTACACTTCTAGGAAAGTAATATTAGGTGGTGACTTTAATTGTACATTATCTAAAGACTGCAGCATGAACAAATATTGTTTTGTGATTCACAGTTTTTGATAAAAATGATAGAAGCTGGACTTCAGGATGTATATAGAATGGGAGAATATACCTATCATTAAAAACAACTTTGCTACAAAAATTGACTTTATTTGCATCTGCTAACCTAGGAGTTATAAACACCAATTTAGTACCTGTCACAGTGTGGGTACTACAGATGGACACAGAGACACTGGATAAGGTGCAAACCACTGTTTTTCTAGTGGGATGCTTATTACTTACTAACATACTAATTGCCAGCAGATTAGGCCTTACGGTCTATCGAGTCTGCTCGAACCTTAGATCCCTAGTTGGGTGCTGAGGCTCTCTCCCCCTTGTGTTCCAGAAACCCCTATCATCCATCCCCACCCCCCTGGGTCAGGCCATCATCTGATACATCTGCTTTCTGTGTCTGTCCCACCCTCTCTTCAAACCCTCCACTGTGGATCACTGAACCAGCTTTACTTCATAAACAAATATGCACCAAAAGCAAATAAACCAGCGGGGGATTACAGAATAATACACAGAATTTACTTTTCTAGAATAATCTATTTTCCCCTCCACAAAAGAAAATACTTGACTATAAACAGCGAAAGTAAATACTTCTCAAAACAGAACTGCTCTCACTGCTGGTCAGAAAGCACTGACCCTATCTAACTTGTTACCTGCTCAGGTTGTGCTATAAATACCCGCCCACCTGAGTCAGGTGACCTGCCACATCATCACCTTATAACATTTCTTTAAATCCTTATCTAAAATAAACTTTAAACAGCAGAAAAACATAATACCTATAAAGCACAGGCTAATGGGACAACAAAGAGAAAGAAAGACCCATGCTAACAGTTTTTATATTCATTTGTATGTTGTCCTAAAAATGATTGACAGCCTTGTGCTATAAAAAGGGGCTGCTTCTCCCCTATTGGAGCTCTCAATATGTTGCCAGGAGTCCTGGAGGACAGACCTAACATGCTAGCGAGAGGGCCCAACCCCAGCTGCACAGGAAAACAACCCAGCAAGGTAATGTTTATTGAACCTTATAAGGTCTGCCTGTGGTAAATGTGTTTACTTTGAGTACTAGCAAAGCTACTGTCCTAATAAAGTCTCTCAGCAGTTCTAAGCTGCTACATTCTTTATTCAATTACCACACAGGAAGAAAATGTTTAAAAAAGACTTTTCAGTATAGGCTTTCCTAGGGCTATACTGCATTGCAGAACTAATAGCAAAACCCTGAGGACTTTGTCAAAAACACAGCGCTTTCATGCTCTAGGGGTGTCTCCTACATGGGGGACTGTTCAGGAAGAAAAAGGTTCACTAGCGCTAGACCAAATTTCAGAGTCCAGAGAAGCTGTTTTTACAGCTTAGACACAAGACTCTCTCTCACTCCTTTTTAGCTTTAGGAAGGAGATGAGAAAACACAACTAACACTTTAAGGAAGCTGCCATAAAGCAGACATTTACTAATGCACTGTTCTGCCTACAACAAGGCAACTTATTATAAACCCTGCAGTATTTATTGAAATAACAAACAAGCAATACAGGATACAGAAATAAAGGGAAAGGGAATGCTGTTGCAAACTCTTGCAGGTTTCTTGTCTATGCATTTTATGCTGCTTTAACATATTGTTTCTCAAATTTTTCAGCATAAACACTGAACATTCGTGTCTCACACTGCTATTATTGTATTTGCCTACAAAACAACAGACCCCAAAGAAGGAAGAGAAATATGAAGGGAGAATGGATTTGGGGGTAGCATGAAGGTGGCCTGCCTTCACACCGAGAAAAGAAAGGGATAGCCTTAAAGAGGTAAAGATAGAGGTAGCAGCCATAAAGAAAGAAAAGATGGGTCCACACATCAGTGGCAGGGACTGACCCTGTCGCAGTACCACTGGAAAATTCTGACGCTCTGTTGTTAGGTAGTCAGGAGATGTAAGAATACATCAGATAGGTACAGGAGTATGGCAACTAAATAATAAAGCATTAGAAGATCCAGGTATAAAAAAAAGATAAAAGAGCTGATTTTAGCAAGACAGATGGTAGTTTGATGGAAGATGACATAGAAAAAGTTTGGCAGAAATAAAGAAGGAAGTATAAGATTTGTTTCAGAGAATAGCAAAAAAAAACTATCTTACATATTTATCACTTAAAGCACATTTATTGAGTCTGATCTCCTTAGCTCATGAAGGAAAAGTAACCATACAGAGCAAATTAATAAAATAAAACAGGAAATGCAAGCATTTTAGTATGACAGGGCATCATCCTTATTAATGGAACATGGGAGTGGGACACAAGGAAAATCTATTTGGGTAATATTTATGATGGCTGTAAAGAAAGAGTACAGAAAAACAGGCACACATTTTAGAAAATGAAAATGGACATATAGAAAGGAAGACATTTTTTTTAAGTTTCTTCAAGATTATGGTAGAAAGCATTTTGGTACAGTAGATGCAGAAATACCGGAATCTGTTATTGAGTGAATTACTAGTTTGTCACAAATGGAGAAGGAAGCTTTACAAGCTTCAAGTGCCATAGAGGATGCTACCTCAGCAATCAGGAGCTTGCCTAATAGAACAGCCCAAGGAATAGATGGCTTGACAGCTGAAATTTATCAGGTTTTCCATACAGGAAATATTAGTAATTTTAGATGTAGTGTTTAATTGGATATTTTTGAAGGAGCTCCTGAAGATACTTTTGGCTTAGCAATATAAAGTGTCTTACATAAGCAGGGGGATATAAAGAATTGGCGACCACTATGTTTATTAAATAATAACTTAACGCAGAGACTATGTTTTTAGAAATATTAATGAAGAGCCGGCCTAGTGGCATTGAGGCGCTGGACACCACACCTCATGTCATGTCAGCGACTCGAGTTCGGGAATGAGCTTGGGCCGCCAGGGGAGGGAGAGGATTGAGCATCCTAGGACAGCTCTCCTCTCCCTGTGGAGGGATCCAGGGAGTTTCCTGAGCAGCAGTGGTCCCCGGTGGAGACCAGAGGGATGGGTGGCGTAATGGAGCCAGCTATGTGGTGGAGTGAGGCGGACGTCGACGGCTTGCCGTCTTGACATCATTGCACAGCTGAGCTCCAGGAGGGAACAAAGCAGAAAAAAAAAAGGCAGCCGGGAAGGTGACGACAGGAACAGGACCGCCCAACACGCTCAATGCCGGACCTGCCAAGCCGGCCTCTGGTTCCTCCCTGCTCTTTGACCACACTTTAGATTGTAGATAGAGTGCCAGTCAGGTGTTGGCGGCCCCACCTCAGGGAGTTCAGAGCTGGGGGGATGGTGAGTCGGAGAAGCAGAGGAGGGACGTCTTGGGTCAGAGGCAGGGTGCGGAGGTCTCGGCGAGCAGTTACAGGGTGAACACCTAGGTCCCGTCTGAGAGAGTCTTGTGGGGCCTGGTATTTAAATAAAGTTGGGGAAAAAATATTAATGAAGATTCTATGTTAAAGAACAGCAATGGTAGCACAGAAACTGATCTCAGCAGCTCAGTACTGTGTGATCTGGAGTAGAAGTAATAACCTGATCATAATGAGAGAAATAATGGAACAGAGAAAGAAATTAAATGGGTATGTATAGCCACCGGTCAGGAGAAAGCCTTTGGTAGCGTAGTATACTTATTTGTTTTAAAGTCTCAGAATTTTATGGCCTAGCTCCTTTTTGGAAGTGGATACAGGTTTTTATAATGGAGCTAAAATAATTCCCTTAATCAGTGGTTATCTAGGAGAAGAAGTCAAATTTGTAAAAGGAGTAAGACAGGGATGTTCATTTAGTCCTTGGTTGTATGCTTTTTTTGGGGGGGGGGCCCACTTTGGAGAATTCTGAATAATGTTCAGAAAATTAAAGACTTAAAAAATAAAGGCGAATCAAATTAAATTAAGGTGACCGCATGTGCGGATCACATGTATATATGTTTAAGATCAGGAGTCTGGTCTAAATGCTTGGAAAAGTATCCAGGAGTTTGAGGAAGTGTCTAGATCCTGTATAACTATACAGAAAAGTAAAGGTAGGAGACTTAACACAGAGACTATGTTTGTAAAAGACATTAATGGCATACTAGTGACAGATGACCCTTTGAAAATATTGGGTATATCTTCTGGGAAAGCAGATGCAGCAAGAAGAAATTGGAAATTAAAAGTGAAAGAAATGAAGAAAAAGTAAAAAAATGGAAGCATTGGCACCAAAGAAAGAAAAAGGTGGCTATTGTAAAGACTTTCTTGCTACCCATGTTAACATACTTATGTTCCGGCACAGATGCAATGCAACTTAGACTGTTCCTGCTAACTTTCCATCAATCACTGAACTGAAATAACTAAGTACCTGTTATAAAATGGGCAAAGGATATCAAGCAATCTGATTGGTTGTTAGCTGTGCATTAGATGTGTCTAACGCACAGCTAAAACTAGAACCCCCATTTAGAATACACAGGCCCATTTTATAAGTGCAATAAGCCACTCTGGGGATGTGCATTAGACAGTTATAATGCAAGGCTAGGGGACTGGACAAACTCTGTCTGTGGTCTCGTGCCTCACTACATCCCCTTAGCCGTACATTAGAACTGTCTAATGCACACCCCATCGTGTCTTATTGCTTACTTATAGAGTGAGTGCTTAACACTGGGTGTTGTCCAATAGAGAATTTAGTTTATAATTGTCACAGATACATTGTGCATTATCTGGGAAAACTCTTGCAAGATACAAAAGTTTATTAGTTTTAAGCACTACAGGGCTTCTTTGAGGTAGAAAATTTAACTATGTCACTCATAATTTGCGTAGGTTTGTTCCTATTGACAATGGGACTTGACCCTAGAGCCTCCTGCACTTACAAAGAAGTATGCAAGGTTAATTATTTTGTTTCCCTGCTTAACGTTTACGTAGAAACACTGACTCGATGCACATTTTATTAGTGTAGTGTGTAAGGCTGATGTATTTCACATATTCTCGTACAACTGTGAAGTTAAGTATTCTCATCTGTTTACATTGTCATACTAGACGTAAGAATGAGGAGTTCAATATACTAGGCATTTAATAATGTTTTTATTACTTTTATCAGGAAATGTTCATGTTAATCCAGGACCCACTATATATAGTGACTTCATTGCAGGATTTCAGCTCTCGATCTGATAGGGCATTTTACATTTGAACACCAGAAGCATAGAGCCTAAAATGGACCACAATAAATCCCTGGTTGGCACCACAAATCCAGATATTTTTGTGTTTTCAGAAATCTGGCTTAAAGCTGCGCTGTCAGATTTTTCCAAGAATCTATAATCTCACTCACCATTCTGAATTTAGGCTCTGTGGTGCTCCATATTTCATCCATCGAGACACAACCATTTGTTTGGTTTTCTTCATTGTACCTTTGTAAGAAATCCAAATATAACTTTGCCATTCTGTGCTATGGGAGACCCTGCCTTTGGTTTGATAAGAACCTGCCCTTGGCTCTGCATGCACTTCTAACAATGTCAAAAGCTGGTGGGGGAGGTGTGCAGCCACTATCAGTAATTCGATCCTATTTCCTTCCTCCTACAGTCCCTATATATTTTCTTCCCCATTTCTGTCCCATTCTCCTTGTGCATGACACCTAGTTTCATCCTGCCTGCAAGCTTCCCCGAAGTCCTGCAATTTCACCTCAGAATGGCTAGAGAATTGGTAATTACAAATGATCTAATGCACAAAGAAACCTATTATGTATAGCTTTATTTAGCAAAGATTCCTCACAAAGTCATCCACATCTGAAACTTCGTCAGGTTTGATCCGGATGCATTCATGGAGGAACTAAGGCTCACGGACTGGTCAGGAGTGTATGGAGCCCCTGATCCCTCCACTGCCGTAACCCTGTTTATCAACTCCTTCGGGGAGCTGCAAGACAAGCATGCCCCTCTCATAAGAAGGAGGGTCAGGGGGTCAGCCACAACGTGGCTGCATGAGCCTTCTTGCTCTTATGAGAGCGGGGATAAGTGCTAGGCCCACTACAAATGCTTCCCCGACCAGTCCCTGCTACAACAATACAGAAAAGTCAGAAACGAGTGTAAAAAAGTCACCAGGGTGGCCAAAAGTGATTTCTGTAAGGCTGCTCTTCTCAGATCAGCTAACGACCCTAGAAAGTTCTGTGGTAATATCAAATCCTTGGTCGGTGGTCAATCCAACTCTGGGGTCACCGACATGATTATCGGGGGAGCTTCCTGCAACAATCCGCACATGATTGCTAACGCTCTCAACTCCCACTTCACTGACCTATCAGCCGTCTCCCCACAGATCCCTACAGCCAGGGGCAACAACTGCCCGTGCCCCATGGACTGCGGGTGCCCGACCCTCCCAGACCTCCTTTCTCCCTTAAGGCAGTGTCGGATAATGGGTGTTGTCACTTCTCACTGGTCTCTCCCAGCACGCCAGGTCCTGGACTTGACAACCTGGAGCCCAGGCTTCTCAAACTTGGTGCCCCTTATATTGCATCCCTGGTGGCCCACATCTTTAACCTGTCCCTTGCCATGGGGGTGATGCCTGATATCTGGAAGGTTGCCAAGGTTGTCCCCATGCTGAAGCAGGGAAACCCCAAAGTCCCCGACAATTACCGGCCTATTGCCATCCTTTCGGCCATCAGCAAGCTCCTGGAAAAGGTGGTAGCCAATCAACTCTCGGAGTATATCCAAACTCATGAACTGCTGTCTCCCGCCCAGCATGGCTTTCGCAAAGGGCACAGCACCACCACAGCTCTGATCCCTGTCTCCTCTAGTGTCAGAACTGCCATGGAACAGGGTAAGCTCTCTGAAGCAGTGTTTATCGACCTGTCAAAGGCCTTTGACCTTGTTGACCATGACTTGCTCTGCGCTCAGATGAGGTTCCTTGGCCTGTGTCCCCCGGCCCTGAATTGGATAACTGACTACCTGCATGGCAGAAACAGTTAACCAAATTCAACAAAGTCCTCTCTCCCCTGCTGGAGACGTGCCGGGCATCCCCAGGGCTCTGTGCTTGGACCCCTTCTCTTCTCCCTGTTTATCAACAATCTCCCAGATGTTACCAGATGCAGGGTCACCCCTGTATACGGATGACCTGGTCCTCCTTGCTCACTCCCGAGATGCAGCCACCTAAACCTCCATCTATCTGAGGACTTCAGGAATATCCAGGCTTGGCTCACCAAACAGAAGTTGGTCCTCAACCAGAAAAAAATGCAGGCCATGCTCTTTGGCTCTTCAGCCAAAATTTGCACATCTCCAGTCCCTCTGCTAATCAACTGCGCAGTCGGTACTTCCCTCCACACTGTGACCTCTGTCAAATATCTAGGGGTGATGCTTGACCCCCAGCTGGACCTAGGGAGTCACATCCTCAACGTCTGCAAAGAAGTAAACTGCAAGCTGGGGCTGGCCTATAGGGCCAAACACAACCTCACCCCTGCTGCATGCCTAGCTCTTGCCAGGGGGGTGTTACTCCCTTCCCTAAGCTATGGACTCCACCTATTTGTGCGCACCTCAAAAGCCCTCCTTACTAGATGGAATGCGATGTACAACAACATCTGCCGCCTCGCTCTGGCTGCCCCCCGCCTCACTCATCACTGCGAACTTTATGAGAAGTTAGGCTGGCTATCCCCGACCAATCACCTAAACTTTGGTATAGGGTGCCATGTGAGCAAAGTGATCAGCACCAGCTCACCCCTGGGGTTGGCTCAGCTCCTTTCCCCAGCTGACCGCTCATGCTGCCCCCTAGGGTCCCAGGGCCCTGGGATACTAAAAGTACCCTCAACCTGCACCCTTTATGGGTGATAGGGACTATGCCCCACATGCTCCTAAGCTCTGGAACTCCTTCCTGAGCAGGTCCAAGATTCACCCTTCCCACAAAAAGCCTCGGACCTCCTGTGGGAGCATCTTAAGCTGGCCTCACGCTGTGAATGCCTAAAGCCTCCTAGCTATAAGCCCTGGACACTGGACACTGTAGTCCCTCTGGACTCTGCTCCAGGAGCCATATTTAAATAAACCAAATCGGATGTCGATTTCCTGACCAGCTCCTCTTCTGCTCCACTTTATGCTTCAGATAGTCAGTGTTGTTCAATGTCAACTTACTATGTGTTCTATCCTCACTGTCTTACTCTGTATATTGCCTGCAGCTTTGTCGACTTACTGTAGCTAACCTCCAAGTGTATATGTAATCATTTCAACTAGTGTGAGACGTAACTATTCGCCTAACTTTTGCTGTATTGTTGTACCCTGTATTACCTGTTTGTACTGTCCTGGGTCATTCCTGAAAATAGGCATACAACTTGTCTAGTGTATTTACCTGGTTAACAAAAGCTAAATAAATAAATACATTTATCATTTCTGTTGTATTGTAGCCTGCTGCACTTTTCACACATCGTATTTATTAGTTATCACTGTGTCAGTGAGCACCCCATGAGCTTTAGGTGTCTACAAGTGCACTGATGATGAGACACACATTTGTTGTAACATTGCCTTATAACACAGCCCATTTATACTTTTTGCAATGCACTCCTATGTCATGTTCCCTAATGCAACACTTAATAATTTTTGTATGTATGCTACCTCCCTCCTCAGAGTCTGAATTGTTTCCTTGATGTAATAAATCCCACATTTCAGCACCCTGATTTAGTGCTTGCTAATATTGATATGCAATCACTCTCCTCAATGTCCGGTGTCTCCAACCACACTGTAGTGTTCTGCTCCTTGCTGATGTTTGTGATACAGATGTTTACTATAAATCCATGTTCCTTTCCATGATGCCGACTTCTTTTTGAGATCACCCTCCCCTACATCCGGGCCAGCCAGTTCATGCATCATATATAACCCCCAAAAAAAAAGCACATGCTCAGTGATCTACTTGACTGAACCACCTACTATCATGCAGGATGTACCCACCACCTTCCATGAAACCCCATGCCATCACCTTGACACATTGCCCTATCGCCAACACCTCTGTTTGGTGACTGCGCTGTACATGTGTACTGTTGAAGTTCACTATATGGTTAATGGACTGTACATTCCACTCACTGACAGTCAGTCATCAGCCCGTGGTGCTGGTGAGAGGATGATATGCAGCCTGCACCTCCTTCAGGGTTCTGTTGAAAGTGTTGTGAGGTGGTGAGAGGGTGGTTGCATGTCAGTTCCGACAAGCACCCAGCCAGCATTCCCCCCATCGGGCCTTGATGCCTCACCCAACATCTGGCGTTCGCCAAGGGGCCTTCTCAGCCACTGCCGTCAGAGGCTTCTCCGACCCCATCTCCTCTGGAGCCCGCTCCCTGCTCCCCTTCGGGGTTGAGGATCAGGGGTCACCTCCACTATCAGGGCTCCCTCCGCCGATGCCAGTGCCTCCGATGCTGGATCTGTCACCGGTTGCCCTGGCACCACCTTCTGGAAATCCTGTGACTGGCCTTAGGGCTCTCCACACAGGCCTTCTGAGCAAGGAACTCGGATCCCCTCTTGGGCCATCCTTCCCAACCCCTCCGCCTGCCGGGCTGACACCTGGCCCGTCAGCCCTCCGTCAGGGTCTCCAGCAGGATATCCAATGCCAGGCTATCCAGCACCACAATATCTGACACCAGGGTACCTGACACCACAATACCCAATGCCACAATACCTGACACTGGCATATCCCTTCTGCCGTCAGGTTACGGTTTCCCATACTTTTCATACCCAGGTTACCTTCCGCCTCCCCAGCTTTTTCCCCAGGTGGACCTTAAGGAGTATTTTTTCCACTTGGTGGGTCAAAGCCAGGTCCCAGCAGATGTCAGAGCTGGACTGATGTCACCCGATGCCAGTCCCAATGCCGGACCAGGGATGTCAACCTCAAGGGTTTCCTTTGCTGAACCCCGTACTTACTCCGGGTCCACGTGCAGGCAAGCCTTCTAGGGAGTATAACCGCCATTCGATACCTCCAGGCCGGTAGACTTCCCTTTGCCCTACGGGGATACTTCTAGTTCCTCCGAGTCTTCAGACTCTGATGATGGCTACCCCTTGGAGCCAGATGGCGAGCTGCACACCCCTGCAATGCCCAAACCGAAGGATTCCTTGAAGTCTCCTCTGGAGGATCCCTCCTTTTTGGAGTTACTCAAAAAAAATCCAGGCTGTGTATGACTGGAAATCGGTTGAACAGGATGTGCAACACCAGAGACTGGCGGAGCACTTAGACCTGGCTGAGGCTCCTGCCACCCTTATCCCCCCTTTGGTTGGAGCCTTATGAGGATCTTGTAACCTCTATCTGGAAACAGCCATCCTCCTTGGCCACTTTGGCTCATAAGGCAGATAGATTGTACCACTCCCCAGAGGGCAGGGACTTTGTAAGACTTGAATAGCAAAATGTATGAATTGATCTTATTTTTATGCTTTTTAGCCATAATAAATATTTTTGGCTATTTATTTAAGTCCTAAACATATTATATAGGCCATTCTAGTCAGTCTGGTATTTTAGGGGATGTTTTGTTCAGTTATTTATATAAAAAATTGTGCATTTATCTATTATTTGTACAAAATATTGTTTTTGAATATATATTCAGTCTTTCATTCCTCCTTTTATTTATTTTGTTAGCTTGACCTTTTGCAGATGTGTTTGACCTCCCAGCTTTGGTTGTGTTTTCTTTAGGTTTTTATGTTTAAAACCTGTTTATATATATTTTTCACTTATTTATATTATGGTGTCTAGTATTGGTGGTCTCTGTTGCTTCTTAGGAAATGTACATTACTTTTTTATGTGCATTTGATGATTTGATTTACAGTCACTTTAATATGTATTATCAATAAAGGAAGACCCCGAGCACCAGGACCCCACCTCTAGAAGTTTCGGAGAGGACATGAAGTGCTGGGGTAGTGGCTTTCTTGGATTCACTTGCTCCTAAATGCCTACCTTGTGTGTGCTTATTTGGCCCTGAGTGCTTTCTGTCATTTGTGCCTTTACCTGGCCCCTGAGGTTCAGCCAACTATTATGGACGTCCCTTTAGAGGTTCAGTCCTGTTGAGTGGGGATACAAAAGTTATTGTCACTGACTTACAGGATAAGGGCAGGCCCAGAGATCTGTACGATCTATGTGCCATAAACCTCAAGGCCAGAAATTATCCTTTCAGAGGCAGTCTAAACAGCAACATAGACAGGCGCAGCCCGTTGTCAGCATAAACGAGAGGCTGCCTCAGCAGCAAAAACTCTTCCAGCCAAGGTTCGCAGAGCTGCTAGCGCTTCTGCTGCCACCCCGCCTGCTACCTCCTGACTCGTTGCCTTTCCCTGTCCGACTGGACATCTCTCCAGCAGAGCTGGTAGATTTTCTTGTCACCTTCCAGAATGGGAGAGGATAATGACGGACTCTTGGGTGCTCCAACTGATTGCTCAAGGGCACTCCATAGAGTTCTCTCAGCCACCCCTCACAGACCCCCTCCCAGCTCTTCTTACCCCCAAAACCAACTTCCTTTGTTTCAGGAGAAGATAAATGCTCTCCTGCTGAGTAGAATGGGGATAAGAAGGCGGAAGCCCATCAAGAATGCCCCCACAACATTATGGATCAGTTATATTGATTGGTTCCCATCCAACGGTCCAAGTTGGTTTTGAATATTTCAAAATTGGACTATTAACTAGGTCCCCAGGTAGTTTATTCCAAGCTCTTGGGGCCCTAAGGTAAATAATTAAACCTTTTGTTAGTATTTGCTTTGTCAATAGCAAGTTGTCTAGAATGTAATCAGGGGACTAGTTTTCTGTCAGTGTACATAATGCCACAGGAATGCATAAGCACTGGATTTTCTAAAGTTTTATAGAGGAACAAAAGGTCTCCTGTGTATTGCCTTGCTTGTAGTGACTGAAATGTTATTATCTGAAGTCTTTCATTATACGAAAACTGTGCTAAGTGAGGTATCATCCGGGTTGCTCTTTTCTGAATGCTTTCTATTATAGCTATGTCTTTCTTCAGATATGGGTTCCAAAAAGGTGATCCATAACCGGAATAAGGTCTGATGTACGTCCTATACAAGGGGATAATACATTGTTCAATTTTAGTGACAAAAAAGTCGATCAGTCCTTGATAACACATTAGAATGTCTTGCTAATTGGTTACAGTGGTCTCAGAAGACAAATTGTCATTGATGACAATCCCAAGATCCTTTTCACTTATAGAGGTCTTAAGTACTGTATTATTTAGTTTGTATAATTGACGAGGATTATTCTTCCCGAGATGAAGTACAGTGCATTTATTCACATTGAACTCCATACCGTTAGTGATAACCTATTTTTCAATTTTATGTAAATCAATACACAATTGCATTCTGTTATCTGCTGTATCTACTCTGCCTTCCAATTTAGTGTCATCAGCAAACTTTTGTTAACATAGTCTTAGAATTACTTTGCATGTGAGAGATAAACATATTAAATAGTACAGGTCCAAGGACAGAACCATCTGGAACCCACTGGTCACCCCACCAGAGTCGAACAAGAGTCCACTTGTTGAGTCCTATTTGTTAACCATTGATCAACCTATTTAATCAAAGTTGTTGAAATTCCAAAGTGAAAGAGTTTGTTAACAAGTTGTTTAAGTGGTACTCGGTCAAAGGCCTTGCTGTAGTCAAGGAGAATAATGTCCATAGAAATCCTAGCGTCTAGTTCATGATGAATATGATTATAACAAATATACAAATATTTTAAATTTGCAGTTGTAGAATATCCATGTTTAAACCCATATTGGGTTTATTATTCCCACTTTTCTTTGTCCCCAAGAAGAAGGTTGACCTGAGGCCCATTTTGGTCCTCAGCACCCTCAATCGTATGGTGACTTACAGGAGGTTCAGAATGCTCTCTCTTCCTAGTCTTCTACCTCTTCTAACAGCGGGTCAGTGGCTATGTGCCGTGGACATGCAGGACGCTTATCTGCATATCCTGATCCACCCTGCCCATCGCAGGTTCCTCCGGTTCTGCTTCCAGGGGGAGCACTTTCAGTTTTGGGCCTTTCCGTTAGGCCTTTCCTCAGCATCCCGGGTGTTCACCAATTGTTTAGCAGTAGTGGCAGCCTACCTGCGCATACGGGGGGGGGTCCAGGTTTTCCCATATTTGGATGACTGGCTGATTGCAGCTCCCTCCCAGGAGAATCTGCGCCAATCTCTTATCCTGGAGACTTTCTCCAGGCTGGGTATTACAGACAATCTGGCCAAATCTCATTTGATTCCCTCCCAACACTTACAGTTCAGTGGGGCAGTGTTGAATACCCAGCTGGGCAAAGCATTCCTTCCTCCAGACCTGATTGAGACCTTGCATCTGAAAACTTGCTCTCTGATCTCCCAGAGACACGTCCCCGTGAGGAAGGTCCTCCACCTCCTCGGTCTTATGGCAGTGGCCATTCCTATGGTCCCCCTGGCCAGGCTGCATATGAGGATTTCCCATTGGACCCTCAAAGCCCGGTGGGACCAGGCAGTGGATGATCTGTATTGAGAGGTCCTCATCTCCGACCCCATGATCAGGGATCTTCAGTGGTGGTTGCTCCCAGAGAACCTCACCCGGGGAATGCCATTTTGCTCCAAACACCCCTCCCAGAACTTGACAATGGATGCCTCAGGAACTGGGTGGGGGGGTCCATCTCAGGTCCCACCGGACTCTGGGGGGAATCTGGTCACTGGAGGAGTCTTGGCTGCACATCATCTTGCTCGAGATGAGGGTGGTCCTGTATGCCATGCAAGCCTTTCAGTCCCTCATTCCTTTAGGCCCCCTGATGGTACACTCAGACAACATGTGTTGTCTTGTACCTCAACAACTGGGGTGGGGACTCGATCCTACCCGCTATGTCAGGAGGCCATGAGAGTCTGAGACACAGCTGTTCAACTCGGCCTTTGCTTGACAGCATTTCACATACCGGGGGTTCAAAACTCCTTGGCGGATGCCGTCAATCATTCCTCAACAAGAGCTCATGAGTGGGAGTTAAAACATGACATTGTAAATGCTCTGTTCTCCTTGTTGGGGAATGCCTCAGATAGATCTGTTTGCATCCCCATCCAACGTCAAACTTCCCGCCTTCTGCTCGCTCACTCCAGGGTGAGACTTTTTTGGCAGGATGCGCTGTCGCTGTATTGGGGAGACAGCTTAGTTTATGCCTTCCTCCAATCCCCTGATCCTGAGAGTTCTACAAAGCTCCAGGCAGAGGCGCATAAATGATTCTCATTGTCTCCTTTTGGCTAAAGGCAAGTCTGGTTCTCTCTTCTACACTAGCTTTGAGAAGAGCCAGCTCTTCCCCTCCCATTTTCCCAGGATCTGTTGACCCAGGACCAAGGGACCCTGGTGCACCCAGGGCTTAAGTCCCTTCATCTGCATGCTTGGTTCCTGCAGACTTAGCGGCTTCCCGCTTTGAGGTTCCTCCAGAGGTAGCCCATATCCTGATGGAGGCCAGGAAGCCTTCCACTAGGTCCACTTACACCATGAAGTGGAAGCACTTTTCTATCTGGCCTGAATCAAAGTCTCTGGAACCCTTTTCCTGCCATGTGGCTAGGATACTGGATTATCTCAAGTATCTGTTCGACCTACGTCTCAGTTACTCCTCCCTGAAGGTACACCTAGCTGCCATCTCTGCCTATCATCAACCTCTGGGAGACAAATCGGGGCTCAACTTCAGGTCTCCAAGACTTTTCGTCAAAGGAGTTCTCCATTTGAAGCCTCCCATATGCATTCTGCCCCCCCTGTCCCTGTAGGACCTTAACTTTATTCTGGAAAAACTCATACTGCCTCCTTTTGAGCCAGCAGTGGAAGTGGATTTACATTTTTTGTCCTGGAAGGCCATGTTCCTTGTGGCAATCACTTCTGCTCGGAGAATTTCCGAGCTCCAGGCGTTGATGTGCCACGTCCCCTATCTGATTTTCACAGAGACAGGGTGGCAAGAGGACTAACCCTAAGTTCCTTCCCAAGGTGGTGGCGGAATCCACTCTCAATCAATCAATTGAGCTCCGTATTCTTCCTGGAATATTCTAACCGAGGAGAGCACCTCTTCATACCCTGGAGCGGCATAGAATCTTGAGGTATTACACCAACCTAACTAAGGACCATAGCAAAACGGACTAACTGTTTCCTTTACTCCAAAGAAGGAGGGTTATGCCATTTCCAAACAGTGTCTCTCCAAATGGTTGGCCAGTTGTATACCTTGTGTTACAACAAATGCAACAAACCCCTTTCAGGCCAGGTGAAGGGTTATTCTACTAGGGGCATGGCGGCTTTGGCTGCTTGCTTCAGAGGCATCTCAGCTGCAGAGATTGCACTGCTGCTACTTGACTTCCATCCATACCTTTACCAAGCACTCACAGCTTGGATGTTACATCACTGCATGAGCGGATTTGGCCTGGCGGTCCTGCAGGGCATCTTGTCGAAGACATTTCTGCTGGGCCTTTAGTGGACAGTTTTTTTATGTCCTCCTCCCTGCTGCTTTGTTCAGAACTGCTTGGGACTCAGTCCTATCGGTTAGTACTACTGCAAGAGCCCTCTCAAGTAAGATAGTACAGTTACGTAAGAACTTACCGTAACAGCTGATTTTAAGAGAGGCTCTTGCAGTAAATACTGCTTTCCTCCCTCCGTCCCCTGAGTTTCTTCTCTCCTATTTTTAGGGGCTTTTCTCTTTCTCCTATCATGCCCTAGGGTATCTGGTGGGAGAACTGGAGGGCGGGCGCGGGACTGCCCCTTTTATTTGATGCACGCTGACATCGGTCAGCTGATGCTTGGGGGCAGTTCCTCACCACGGACTGCTAGCTAGAAGATTTTCCGTGGGGTCCTGACACCTGCTGGCTTAGTCCTATCGGTTAGTACCTACTGCAAGAGCCTCTCTTGAAGATCTACTGTTATGATAAGTTCTTACGTAACTGTACTTTCTTAAGGGACTTTGACTGGTCCCTCATGTATTTATATCTTGATGTTCATGCAGCTTGGAATTTTTTTAAATCCTCACTTTTAACTACTGCTAATAGACATGCTCCAATAGTTAGAAAATGGGTGACAAGAAGTAAAAATACTCCCTGGATTTCAGTAAGCTTAAAAAATACTAAAAGATATAGTTTATGGAAGAAAGCAAGGATAACAAAAGATCCCCAGGATATGCTGAATTATAAAATATGTAGAAATAAATGTACACTTGAAATTAGAAAAGCAAAACCTAAGTGTTACAAGGTGCAAATGGTAGAACTAGTAAAATATGGCAAGGGATAAATTCTTTACTGGGTAAGGATCAGAGGTCATCACTTCCTAATTTGCTTATCTATATTAACAGGGCCTTACCTAACACTAAGGAACAAGTCTCGGCCTTTAATGAGTTTCTTAGAAGCTAGTAATTTGTTTAATAAGGAATACCCCAATCTTGCAGCACTTGAACTTGATCTTGATTTTTCAGTAAAAATCAACAGGCATTTATTTTCCTTTTCAGAGATTTAAGAGGAAGATGTTTTTAAAGAATTGCAAAAATTAGACATCAGAAAGGGAGCAGTTGTGATGATCTTGCGCTACCTTTTATAAAGTCAGTGCTAGTAGTCTGCATAAACATTTAGCATATCTTTTTAATTTTTTTGCAATCTACTCAATTACCTGATGATTGGAAAATAGCAATATTTCCAGTATTAAAGGAGAAATTGATTCTGACCCAAATACTTACTGCCCCATTTCTATTTTACCCATAGCTATAAAAATATTTGAAAAACTGATTTACAAACAATTTTCATATTATCTTAATACACATAATTTACTAACAGGTTTTCAAGCTGGTTTTAGAACAGGCCATAATACAACAAATGTAATTTCTAAGGTTACAAGCGATGTTTTTGAGGCATTTGATAATCAGTATCTTTCTGCAGCATATCTGGATCTGTCCAAGGCATTCGATACAGTTGATCATATCATTCTTTGTAATAAAAAGCTATTGGGCTTGGCTGCTGTGCATTACTATGGTTTAACTCATATTTAACATAGCGACAACAATGTGTAAAAGCTGCCGGTTTATGTTCACATTTGGTTACAGTTAGGAGAGGGGTCCCACAAGGATCTATTTTGGGCCTCACCTCCATTTTTAACAGTTTGCATGACTGCCATTAGGGCTGGTCACACGCTTCTTCGTCCCTTTTGCTACCCACCAGTGTCCGGAGCATGTGTCCATGCACAACGATAACACCATTGTGCAGCGTTAAATGCTATTAACTTGCATTGCATAAGTGCATGCATGCACAGAACAGGTGTGCGCATGCTTGCTAGCACCTCCACGAGCACAGGGGATGTACTTGCACGCAGTTAAAACATTTTTGAATGTGCAACCGCTGTTTGGCAGTTGGCTTGGCAGTTTTAAAAACAAACAGCATAATTAATCAAACCACAACCCTCTCTCTCTCTCTCTGTCTATTGCGACAAGTAATAGGGATTATAATTATTACATAATTATGGTTTATACATTCAGCAGCACAGGGTTTGATTCCACGTCCTCCACTTGTGTAATGTGGGACACTGAACAAGGTGTTTTAAGACAATGCTGTGGAAAAGAATTCTTTAGCCCAGAAAGATATTGGGGCTAAGTATTATTTTACCTCACAATTATTTGGCACAATTATATTTTTGGCACCATGACTTACTGGAGACCACTAATTCTCACATAATATAAGTCCTGCAACAAGGGTGATGAGGCCCTCCCGATAGGTTCTTTTGACCTTATTGTGTTGCTCAACAGCCCCAGCCAGTTCTCTGGTCTGGGAAGGGGGAGCACCTGGTTATTCAAGACAGTGGCAGCAGAACTGCAAGATATTACCTCTGTAGCTCCTGAGTGAGCTTCAGCCCTGGTGTCCTGCAGGACATCCCTATAGATACATTCTACCCTAAATAGGGCCCCCCAGATCAGGTGGGGCCCCGTCCAGGCATGTCCAGGCGCAGCACAAGATTAGACTGTGATAACAGATGTGCAGGCAGACCCCAACCCTGCCTTTCCAAAAGTCAGGATGGTGATTATGGGGAAGTTCCTGGCCTTATATTATATTAAAACTAAGTTTTAAAAAAACACAATAAGGGATGATTTTCCTCCCCTGATTCATAGTAAGCCCTTGTCTTTTTGAATAGCTGAGGCATGTAGTCTTTTCAGCTCAGGAGGTCAGTCTGCGGAGACAGTGGATGTTAATCCATCTCTGTCTGCATCTTCTCTGGCTACTATATGACCAAAATTCTTGAGCAACACTGGGCAGGTGTGGATCAAAAAAAGTGTCTTCCCATCCATGCCATGGTTTTTCCTTTTAAGGAAAATGTCTCATGGGTGGGAAGCTCCTCCACTGGAAGACAAGGCTGTTTGTATTTCTGAAAATACACTGCCCTACCTATAGATGGCTCTGGTCCTATCAGTTTTTGCATGATTAATCAGGTGATCCCCACATATAGAAGGGGTTTCACCTCTGTTAACAAACAGTGGTGCATTGTGTGCATATTTTATTGGCCAGAGCCTTCAGCATATGAGTCACTACCCTGGCCAGTTTTATTCTGCCTTTTTTCCCAAAGGGCAAGCCTTTTTTGCAATTCATGGCCATGGTTCCACCTTCCAAGTGGTTATTTACTGGAGATTTTCAGGCCAGACCTCACTCCCTAAGATGACCATGAGGGCCATGTGGGTTGTCATTGGGTCAGGTTAAGCTTCATAACTAACCTGTTGATCATCCCTTGAGGGAGGCCTATGGTCTGATTCCACCCTGGAGGCTATTTAAAGAGTGCAGAATACCATAACCCAGTGGGTCATGGTAACAGCTGGCACAGACAGTTCAAAGGAGTTCCGTTCCTTGAAATTGGCTGCTGGAAATGGAGTAGCCTTCTCCGGTAACCAGGTTACAGTATCTGAGGAGCACTGGCCAGACTCTGTGCAGGAGGCTCAGCACCACTAGCATAGTGCCTCATTGGTAGACAAGAGAAGTTTTTCTCAGATGGACCAGAATAATGTCAGATGCCTTATTAGGGTTACTTCCAGCCCCAGTTTTCAAGACGGCAGAAAGGCCAGATATCATCAGAGCTCTTGGCTCTCTTCAGGCCACAGTACAGGTTTCACTATTCAATGAGCTCAGAGGTCCTGTTAGTTTTATTTTATGGGCCCCAGAAGTCGGGGAGTTGTCATATTTCTTCATTCTAGAGCCTGTACCTTTTTTGTGCTCCACAATCTTTTGGATGGAGCCCTGGTGATCATTCACTGGGCTCCACAGGGAAAGGGGTTCTTTCTTAAACCTCAGTACCAGGGGTTCAGTTAATTTATTTTCAATGGAAGTTTTAAACTTCCAGATGTTGAAATCTGGAAGTCATTATAATTTTTGGAAGTCAAAAGACTTCCAGAATCCCACCTTTGGAAGGCAGTATTCTAGGAAATACAAATTTCTAGGGACATGGATATGTTGTTCAATCCACACTTCATGGCAGGTTCCTTGCCGCTTTAAATCTTGCCGGAAGATCTTCAAGCTGGCTCCTCCCACCCACCCGGGTGGTAAAACTCTCGGCTCCGCCCCATGACGCCAGATCTCCCTTACTGCTTGGAAGCTCAGGTTCCCTCCTTAGCACTCTGCATTTAGACTAGATCCAAACTCTTCAGTTAACCCAAAAGTAATTTTAAAGTTTACAAGACTTCGGTCTGTTTCTTCCTTTGCAGCTGCAATGGATAAATCGACTCCCGGTTTTCGGCAGTGCCCACGCGGGCAGAAGATGTCACGGACCGATCCGCACTCCATGTGTCTATTGCCTTGAGGCTTGACCACAATCAAAGGCCTGTGATTTGTGCAAGTCCTTCTCTGCCAATGTCCTCGAAGACTGTGCTGCCAGACTCTAACTTGGGCACCCTGAGAGACGTATTCCGCTGGTGAAGTCGAAGGAGGCCGTTGGGTGGTGTCCACGGTGGCCGGGTCGGCTGAGCAACTTGAACAGATGATCGCCGTCGAGGAGGTGGCGGCCCAGGCCTCATCTTCATCCTCCTCGGTCACGGCATTTATCCCACTCTCCTTGGGCTCCTCCTATACGGCTTCTTTTAAGGAGCTTTGTCAATCCCTCTCCACGAAAGGTGAAGGTCCATCGGGACACTTCTCTCAGTCCAAGAAGAAGGACTGGAAGGGTAAGCCCCACCATCAGCGTTCGTGGGAGCAGGAGAGGTCCCCATCCCCGGACAGTCGACACTCGACTTCGGTCGAGGTTGTGGCTAAGGCCACTGGCTTCACGGTGTCCCCTTCAGGTCAGCCGGCTGAAACACCCATCGACACAGTCGAGATTTTTCTCGACCCGTTGGACGGGCTGTCGACTGGAGAAGCAGATAACCCTTCTTCACCAGTTCCCCCGGTGGAAACCAAGGACTTGTCTGTGCCTCCTGTGTCGGAGTCCCCGGTTAAGGTTCCTGAACCGAGGGAGGATCGGGTTTCCCCCACTCCCTCCCAGACCCACCCTCGGAAACACCGACGGTCTCGGACCTCCTCTCGGTCCAGCCCATCCTGCCAACACCGGCGATCTCAGTCTCGGCACAGAGGAGAGCGGTGGCACCGCTCATCCTTGTCTTCTTCTTCCTCGGAGGAAAAGCTTCGGTGCAAATTGCATCAACGCTACGAGGACTTAATGTGCCAGCAGCTCCTTCTGACTGGGAACAAGCCAACCCCGTCGCCTTCCCTGGCCATTAAGTGGCTGTCACCTGAAAGGCCGAAACAACCCCTTGTGGTTGTCGAGAGGCCCAAACTGGTGCCGGTTGTTCGGCCAAAACCAGCTGTGCCACCTATTGTGATGGAACCCCCACCTCCACAACCTAAATCTAGGGCTCTGACCAAGGATTCTCGGTCGGGTCAGGGGCTGCCTCATCGGTTGTTGGTCACCCTCACTCCCGAACGTCCTCGGCAGGTGGAGGGTGGCTCAGGCCCTAGGCAACTGTTCGCAGACTCCTCGGAGTCTGATGACAACTCTTCCCTATTCTCCAGGTCCCTTCACCTGGAGTCCACTGGGGGACAGTTGGTGGACGAGAGCCCATCCTCGTTCATGGGTCTGCTTCGGCTCATCTCAGAGTCTACTGGGATGCAGCTCAAACCCGTGTCCAAGCAGGCCATGTATCCCATCATGGAGATACTGGACCGAGGGGATTCTCCCACGGAGGCCTTTCCGGTGGCTGAAGCCATTGTTGGCCCAGCCTTGGAGTTATGGCAGCGGCTGTCTTCTTGTTCTGCTCCTTGACCGGGTGGCCAGGAAGTATGCAGTCCCAACGGCACAATGTCTGAGTTTGTTTGGAGCACCCCTCTGCGGAGGGGCTTGTAACCGATAGTGTTTTCCAGCGTTCTAGAATTCCAGGGACATGGACAAGCCTCCCAACAGAGTCCAAAAGCTGGACTATGCAGGCGTAGGTGTACGCTGCATCCTCCCTAGGCCTCTGTCAGGCCAGTTCAGCTGTACTGATGGTGTACTTCTCCCATGCCCTTATGGGCTCCCTGGATGGGGTGATTCCTCAGCTTCTGGCTGACCTCCAGACTATGGTCAAGCAGGTGCGGGATCAGGGAAGGGCGGTGGCAAAGCAGCAGCTCCAAACTGCTCTGGATATTGGAGACTCTTGTGCCTGGTCAGTAGCGGCCGCAGTGGCCATGCGCCGCAGAGCTTGGCTGCGGATCTCCACCTTCATGGCGGATACCCAGCACAAGCAGGCAGATGTCCCCTTCCTGGGTACCGAGTTGTTTCGGGCCCAGGGTGGAAGCCCATCCCCAGAGGATTGAGAAGTCCAATGCTACCTTGGACTCGGTCACGTCTGCCCAGAAGGACAAAGGCCGCCAGCAGCAGCGTAAGCCCTTTCACCTTTCTGCCCCTGCGGCACGTCCGACCCAGCAACACCAGCATCAGGGCCAGCAGGCTCGCACTTGGCACCCCAAAGCCAAGCCTGCAGCTTCTTCCAGCAGGAAGCTGGGAGGGAAAGGCCCGGGAGGCCCCTCGGCCGGTCCCTCCTCCAAGCCTGCCCAGTGACGGGTTGAGGGGTGTCGCCCCAGCCTCGTCACCTCCCTCCCTGGTTCCCCCATGGGGGCAGCTCCGCCACTTTCTTTCTACCTGGTCCACTATCACCACAGACTGTTGGGTGTTGGAAGTGGTAGGAAAGGTCTGCCTCTGGGTTTGAACAGGCCCCGCCTTTCTGAGCCATCGCCCACCAGAGGCTGACGGGTCTGCAGCCTCTTTGTTGGCCCGTCAAGCCAACATTGCCCTGCTCCTCCAGAAGGAGGTGGTCAGGGAGGTGGTGGATCCTCCACCAGACCCAGGGTTTGTGTCCAGGTATTTCCTGGTCCCGAGACGGACAGGGGGCTGGCGCCCCATTCTAGACCTGCATGACCTGAACAGGTTCCTAAGGTCTCGGACCTTCAGGATGGTCACTCTGGCTCAGATCATTCCATCCTTGGAACGAGGTGTGTAGTTCTGTTCTCTGGACCTCCAGGATGTGTTCTTTCACATCACAATCCATCTGTCCCACCAGCGATTCCTCCGCTTCAGAGCAGAGGGGCCCCTTTACAAGTTCCAGGCCATGCCCTTCTGCCTCTCTCTAGCTCCCAGGGTCTTCACCAAATGCATGGCAGTGGTGACAGGATTCCTGTGGTGCTGAAGGGTCCAGGTGTAACCTTACCTGGACGAGTGGCTGATCGCGGCCTCCTCCAGACCGGAGGTGGAGCAGTCCAGGGATCTGGCCCTCCAGGTTTGCTCTCAGGTTGGCCTCCTCATCAACGAGGCTAAGTTGGAACTCGTGCCAAAGCAGGTGATCCAATTCATTGGGGCAGAGCTCAACTCTCTGCGAGCCAGGGCACGGCTCCTGGCGGACAGGGCAGAGGTTCTTTCCTCCTTTGCCCAGTCATTTCATGTTGGACAAGTGTGCCCTGCCAGGACTTCCTGCACCTCCTGGGCCTCATGGCGAGCTGCACCAGCGTGGTCCATTGGGCCCGTTGTTGCTCACGTCCCTACAATGGGGACTGGCCAGCCAATGGTCACAGTGCTCCGGTCCTTTGGACCAGCCATTGGCAGTGACCCAGGACATATGGAACGCTCTCCAGTGGTGGATCATTCCAGCTCATCTGCAGGAGGGCATCCCGTTTGTCCGCCCCGAGCCAACAGTCTCTCTATTGACCGACGCCTCTCTGATGGGTTGGGGTGCCCATCTGGGGGAGCACAGAGCGCATGGCCTCTGGTCCCCTCAGGAGTCCTGATGCCACATCAACCTGCTGGAGCTTTGAGCAGTTCATCTAGCCCTCACCACCTTCGCTCCATTTGTACGGGGTCAAGTGGTCCAGGTCCTGATGGACAATGCCACGACCATGTACTACCTAAACTGCCAGGGTGGGACGCACTCCATGCCTCTGTGCAGGGAAGCTCTCTGCACTTGGTCCCTCATGCGCAGCCTGGAGGTGGATCTCCTAGCCATCCATGTAGCAGGAGCCTCCAACATTCTGGCCGATGCCCTAAGCCGGATAGGAGCTGCATCCCACAAGTGGTCTCTCCTGCTGGAGGTGGTACAAGATCTGTTCTCCCACTGGGGCACGCCTCAGGTGGACCTGTTTGCCTCCAGGGAGAATGCGAAGCTCAGGCTGTTTCATGCCTGCCCCCCTCAGCAGGGCTCACTGCAGGGGGATGCCTTCTCGAGGCCATTTCCCTTGATCCACAAGGTGCTTCTCAAGGTGAGGAGGGACAAGGAGCAGGTGATTCTGGTAGCCCCAGACTGGCCCCTGATTCTGGTATCCAGATGATCTCAGCCTCAGCTCCGGGCTCCCGATGCAGCTTCCAGCCTACCTGGACCTGATCTCAGTCAACCAGGGGAAGGTACTCCACCCGGACCTTCAATCCCTGCACCTGACGGCCTGTTTCCTGAGTGGCTAGAGTTCCAGGCCTTGGGTCTTTCTGACGAGGTCCTCAACGTTTTTGTGGCATCCCGTAAGGAGTCGACCAGGAAATGCTATACCTTCAAATGGAAGAGGTTCTCCATTTGGTGTCAGGAAAAGGGGTTGGACCCTTCCTCCTGTTCCTTGGCAAGCATTCTGGACTACCTATGGTCCCTTTCTCAGCTACGACTTCAGTTGACGACCCTTAAGGCGCACCTGGTAGCCATCTCTGCTTACCAGGCGCGGGCCGGGAAGCAGTCGGTGGTGCAGGAGAAGGTGGTTGGGCGCTTTTCAAGGCCTTGATCCATATCCCTCAGTCGACGGAACCTCCACCTTGGGATCTACTGCTGGGTATTGGCTCGCTCATGGGCAAACCATTGAACTGATGCACAGGTGTGACATCTCTCACCTGTCGTGGAAGCTGCCTTCTTGGTGGCTACCATGTCAGCCAGAGGATGGCAGAGACTCCAAGGCTTTCCATCGAGATCTCCCTTATCTGGTCTTCCGCAGGGACAAGGTTGTCCTGTGTACCCCCACCTCTGAAATTCCTTCTGAAGGTGGTGTTGGAGTTTCACCTAACCAGGTGTTGACTCTGCTGGTGTTCTACTCCAATCACACCTTGAAGGCTGAATATAGGCTCCATACTCTGGACCCTAGAAGAGCGCTTCTTATTATAAGGAGCGGACGGCTGAAGTTCGGGGAGAGGTTTGCCAGCTGTTTGTCACCTACACTGAAGCCGCAACTGGCAGACCTGCAGCCAAGCGGACAATAGGCAGGTGGGTCACCTCCTGCATAGATCTCTGCTACAGGTTGGCAGGCACAGAGCCTCCCAAAGGGATAAGAGCTCATTCTGCCCGCCATACCGCTGCTTCTGTGGCTGCTTCCAGGGATGTCCCTATCCAGGAAATCTGCAGTGCTGCTACTTGGAAGTCAGTACACACCTTCATTACTCATTACCACATCGACCTTGTGTCACATCGGGATGCTGGTTTTGGGACCTCGGTTCTCCAGTCCTTGTTTCCTAAGTAGGGTGTGTGTGCCTTGCCTCCCTCCTCCCAGAGAACTGCTAGGAGTCTGCCATGAAGTGTGACTTGAACAACATATCCATGTCCCTAGAAATACAGGTTACTCGCCTGTGACAGGAGTTCTAGGAATGCTATATGTTGTTCATCCACACAACCCACCCGGCCTCCCCGGCTTCGACGCACAACCTGGTTTCCAGCGGGCTAGATCTGGCGTCATGGGGGGAGCCGAGAGTTTTACCACCCCGGGTGGGTGGGAGGAGCCAGCTTGAAGACCTTCCGGCAAGATTTAAAGTGGCAAGGAACCTGCCATGAAGTGTGGATGAACAACATATACCATTCCTAGAACGCCTGTTACAGGTGAGTAACCTGTGTTTATGAATGTTAATATATTAGTGGTAAAATACAGTTTCTTTCAGAATAATCAGTCATTCCTGACTTCTAATCCTACAATTTTGGAAGTCACCTAATTTTTGGTTTTACATCTGGAAGTCAATGACTTTCACTCTCTTCATTTTGGAAGTTTTTGCCTTATTTTTAGAAATGAAGTACTCCCAAAATGGAGTTAACTGAAGCCCTGCTCAGTACATCTGACTGATGCCTGCAGTCACTCTCCTATTGTCAGTCCTACTCAGTATTTCAGGTTTTGTGGATCAACCTCCAGCATAGGGTGTGTCTTTGCCTGAGCATCAGCTTCTCTGAGTCTCTTGAGGGTGTTGGTAGTCTTGGTGGCTTATATCCTGATTGAACGACCTGCTTATTCATGTAGAGGCTGGTACTCAGCACTCTGAATGCCAAAGTCACTTGGCTAAGGTGAACGGAAGTTTAGCTCTTTCGGGCCATCTCAGACCTTGGATGCCTGGTGGTATTTTTTTTCGGCACAAAGTCAGAAAAGGTTTTGCAGTCATTTTTCCTGAAGCGGCGACTTTGTGAGGTCTTGCTGGCTCACTAATGTTGGGTCTCAGGATTGGCATAGACCATTTTAATTCTGTGGGCCACTTCTAGATGCAGACTATTTAATGGGTTTGTTGTAGGCCTGGGATCCCCAATGGGTTATCAGCCAGTCTTTTATTTTTACCCTTTAGCTTCCTTACTCCTGAGATAGTGAATGGATGTGCAAGATCTGAGCAAGTTCCACTACAACTTCTGCAGTTAAATCTCACAACAAAATGTCAGCCTAGCTGGATGGGGATAGGTTGGAGCCATTTTCCCACTCTGGGAACCTGACCAGCCTACTGGAGTACTCCACATTAGTGTTCAGGAGGTGGAGATGGCCCACCTAGCTTCCTTAGTGTGCAATTGAGGATGCTGTCCAAGAAGGTTATTCAGTCTCGTAGGAGACCACAGATGAGGAGCAGTGGTTGCTCTGCCTCAAGAATGGGCCTTCAGCAGAGCATATTTTCCTCTATTATTTTTACAAAGGATACAGAGATAATAATCAGTTGAAATGAGGACTTTCTGGAGAGAGCTGCTCCTTGTTACCTGCTAAGTGGCTGAGTAGACTGTGGTTCTCGGACTTAGAGGATCTTGTTCAGCAAACACTCTTACACCTTCTGGTGTGCAGAGACCTCAGGGTCTCTCTTTCTCCATCCCAAAAATCCAGGAATGATAAAGCTTTCACCTTGGCTCCTGAGAGGAGGAGGCCATCAAAAAAAAGATAGATAGATAGGTGTGTGTGTGTGTGTGTGTGTGTGTGTGTGTGTGTGTGTGTATATATAAATATATATCACATTACAGTGCTTATATCAGAGCATGACTGCACTGCACTTTCACTCCCTCCAAAACCATTTTAGCCATTTTATAAGATGGATAACTCACTGTAGAATGTGTAGTTTGTGGTCTGATGTACGCACGCTTTGGGTGGTTGAATGCACTCAAGGCATGATATCAGAGCGTGTTCACACACCTTACAGTGGGTTATCTATTGCATATATATGTGTGTGTGTGTGTGTGTATATATATATATATATATATATATATATATATATAATATTTCTCCAAGAAAGAACCTTGACTCCTTGATGGCTACCAGAAATTGTCTATGTCTGCAGCCTGGGCTCTGATGGAATACCTCTTGTTTTTGCCTTGGTCAGTTGTGAAGTGTTCTTCTGCAACAGCTATTCTGCAATGTTTTGATTTTCTATAAAAGGTGGAAGGTTGGCTTGAGTTCACTGAAAGCTGGGTTCCACTATAGCAGCTCGGGTTTTTGGCTTAGGAACCCAGAGGCTGTGGTTCGTGAGGGGGATAGGTCCACAGTCGGATCTGGTTTGCTGCGATCTCTGTTCTGAATGCTTCTTACAAGGAGTTTTTCTGAACCAATTCTATTCACTTGGGGCTGGATGTGTTGATCTTTACTTCAAGAGGGCTCTAGCAGTAGGTGTAATTATGGAAAGCTTTAGCCAGCAGTATCTGACGGGGGACCGCCCACCCGACATCATGTGACGGATGTCAGCATGGCCCTGTATAGTGGGCAGTCTCCATGCCCACCTTCCAGTTCTTTCCCGCCATCGACCTGATTCATCAGACCTCATGGAGATCGTACACTGCAGTTCGACCACTTTTCAGATAAGTATCCATTTATTTCTTTACAAATTTACAGTCTTTAATTTCTTTTATATGTCGTCTTCTGTCAAGCACAAAAAGAAGTGTGCTTTATGTGGCGCACATCTACCGCACAACGATTTGCACTCCCTCACTCTTCTGCCTAGGCCTGGATCACAAGGTGCTCTGGCTGTTTGTTTCATTGCCAATTTGGATTTTTGTATTTATTTCTGACTTGTGAGTGCTGTTTTCTTTTGTGTTTAGTTGTTCTGCTTTTCTTCAACAAGCACTGACCCTGTTACCAGTGACGCTCCAAACACCTGTGCTTTGTATCATGAGGACTGTGAGGCCTGCGCTAGCTTTAATCTGGCCACGCGGAAGCACCGCCAGCAGGCCCTTGAGGCTCACATTCTCAAAAAATGAATGGCCACCATGGAGAAAGAGCTCCAAAAGTTGAGAAGCATTTCCACGTCTCCCACTGAACCCAGGCACAAGAAGAAGGAGAAGAAGAAGCGTTGGGACCAGGAGCAGTTCCCTTCTCATTTGAGGCCTCCTGTAGGCCCCTCGGATGAAAGGTGGTGTTCTTACTCCAAGAAGTCGGCTGCTTCGGCCCAGCCTGCCTCGCCTCAGGAGCAGTCCTGAGGGCCTCCCCCCTGCCACCACTAGTAATAGTGACCACGGGATCCTTGGCTTCAGCTGAGGACTCAGCTGTGCTCAGACCCATCTCCACAGGGCGGTCTGCCACCCTGAAAGGAGCCACTAAGTCGCTCGTTGGTCCATCCGATGAGTGCCCGGCTCAGGCTGTTGTGTTGGGCTCTGGGACCTCTGGAGCCCGCCTGGCTTTGACTGATAAGGTGAGCATCTACAAGTCCAATGTTTGCATGGTCATTTGGCCGATATGTTTGACGCTGATCTGATATCTTTGACCGACTTGAAGGCTGGGTACAGCGCAGGGGTTCTGATGATTCCCAGCTGCTGGACCTATATCAGCCTCCCCCAGAGGGTTCTCCACATTGGGCCTCCCTCTCATCATATAATGTGGATCCACCTCCCTTGCCCTTTAAACGAGGGACTGGAGATGAGGGGCTTCCACCCAGTGGTCACTCCCCAGGCACACCTCTGGATATAGGGTTAGGAGCTGGTGTTGAACCCTGATAGTTCCCAGCTTCCTCCTCCTCTGTCGGGGGCTGCTCTTCCACCAGTACCCCCCACCAGATCTTACTCTACCAGGACCATCAGGGTCTGGCATCCAGCAGGGTCCACTTGGGGGGTCTATAGCTCCACCGTCTTCTGTCGGGCTTGCCTCCATCGGGCCCACCTTCGGCCCCTCTGTCAGGCCATGTCCCATTGGATTACACTCCATCTGGCCCTACATCGGGTTATCCCCTGTCGGGCCCCTCACCGTCAGGTTACCCGACTCCGCAGACTCCAGCATATAACCCTCTGCGTTATCCCCCATCAGGGTTCCATGTGCCAGGGTATGGGCATGCTTATCCTCCGTTGGAATACCTGTTGACGCACTATCATGTGCCGGGGTTCCCATCACCGGGATTCGCCACTGGCTATCCCCCGGTCTAACAGCCTCTTCCACCTCCACAGCCTCAGCGCCCGGCCAATTTTAGAGCCAACCTGCACTCGTGGTGGTTGGAGACCAAGGCTCAACTGGTTTTGGAAATAGGCAGCCGCCAGCCTCCCAGGGAGTCCTCTAGAAGTCCCGATGCACAATTGGTGAGACAAGTTCCAGCTCCAGTTCCTCAGCCAATGCCAGTCCCTTCAAAGGACCTGACGTCGGCCCAGCCTGTCGATAAGCCAACTTCAGGTGCACAGGATTTGGCTTATCCTGATTCTGGGTCTTCTGACTCAGATCAGGATTCAGATTCTGGTGATTCCAATTCAGCAGAGTCAGGTTTCCTTACCCCACCCGTAGAGGAGCCACAACCCAAAGAATCCCTGAAGTCCACCCCTCCAAGGATTCTTCCTTCACTGACCTTATATGAAAAATCGCAGAGGTTTATGATTGGAAGTCGAACAAGTAGTACCCATACCTCTCAACCTTTTGTTCCCCAAATATGGAACATTGCCTCTCAAAATGTGGAACAAATGAGCAAAATGTGGAACACTTAATCAAATCCTTCTTAGGAAGCTCAGAACACTGTTAAAATGTTTGCATTTATTTTCAGAAAGTTTGTTATTACTTGAATAATATAATTTTTCATCATTTACTATAGATTTTGCTTTAAAATCTTAGTACTGAATGTGGAACAAGTATTCACAATGTGGAACAGGAGCTTTGTGAAGTAAAATGAGAACGTTCTCGTATTGTGGTACAGTTGAGAGTGTGGTAGTACCCAAAAGGCAGGCTACTAGCAGACTACCTGACATGCAGGTATCTGCACTGGTCCTACCCCGCCCTGGTTGGAGCCTCCATGAGGACCTGGCATTAACACTATGGATGATGCCATCCTCCATTCCAGCGGTGGCTAAGAAAGCAGACCGCACTCCAGAGGGGAAGGATCACCTCAGCATGCACCCTTAAGGCAGACTCTGTCATTATCGCAGCTGCTCATAACAGGTCTTTAAACCCCATCCAGTACCAGTTTGGGGAGAAATGTTATTCATCCTCTACACTGGCCATGAGGGCTCTTAACTATGTAGGCCACATGCTGGTTCACCAAAAGTCATTGTTTGCCCATCTGGAATTGGCCATTGAAGTCCTTCCAGATTCTGAATCGAACCATCCTGGTGGATTCAGTTTGTCAGCTAAGGTGGCCTGCCAGCATTCCCTTAAGGAACCTATGATGCTGTTGGACTCTCTGCTAGGGAGCTGCCACAGCAGTCAGCCTCCGCTTTTCCTGGTTGAGGTTATCTGGTTCGGCCCAGGATGTACAGTCTGCCATACAGGACGCCTTTCAGGGATTCATCCTGTGGTCAGCTGCGGACATGATAACTCACCCTGCAGGACAAAGGCAAGGCCCTTCGATCAGTATAAACCATGTGCCAACCAAAGTTTCAGGTGAAGAAGCCTTTCGCTGTCAAGGAAAAGGCAGTCAAATCTGACAGCAGATGGCCCGGCGTCCAGATCAAATGTCAGGCACAGCAAACCTCAGCCGCCCCACCCTTGTAGCTAAATCCCAGAGCTTCAGTTGCACTCTCCCCAACCCCTCAATGATCTCACTATCCACCCTCTCTCCTCCAGATCTTTCAGGGGAGCAGGTGGGTGGAAGATTTGTTTGTCATCTGCTAGGGTGGTGGGCAGTGACAACTGACTCTTGAGTTCCTCAGCTCATAGAGCAGGGCCACACTCTGGAGTTTATAGAAAAGCCTCCAGACAGGCCTCCAGCCCAGTCACACTACCTGAAGGTGCACATTCCTCTTCTCAGAGAGGAAATTCAGGCTCTGCTACGAAAGAAAGCAACAGAACCTGTTCCAGTGCAACAGGAAGGAAACGGGTATTATTCCCACTTCTTCCTGGTCCCCAAAAAGACAGGAGATCTGTGTCCCATTCTAGATCTCAGCACTCTAAACCTGTACATAGAGTACAAGAGTTTTGGATGCTGACCCTTCCAGGCTTGCTGCCCCTCCTGCACAAGGGTCAGTGGCTCTGTGCTCTGGGTATGCATGATGCTTACCTACACATCCCTATTTTCAGGGCTCACAATCGTTACCTTCAGTTCTCCTTAAGGGGGAACATTACCAGTTCAAGGCCCCACGTTTTGGACTATTCTTGGCACTTCAGGTTTTCACGAAGTGCCTGACGGTAGTGGCAGCAGCCCTGAGGTGTCAGGGCTACTGTGTGTTCCCTTACCTCAACGACTGGCTCCTGTCAGACCCATCAATGGAACAGTTGGAATTCTCCCTGTCTGCAACCCTGGATCTTTTCCATCAAGTTGGAAGGTGAAAATCACAGCAGAGAGAGGGAAGCCCTCAGGTCCCTTAAGACGGAGAAAGTACCAGGGCCAGATAAATTACATCCCAAAGTGCTGAAGGAACTGACGGATGTCCTGGTGAAATCCCTGGCAGAGCTCTTCAGCATCTCTCTGAGGACAGGGTGGGTGCCCCAGGACTGGAAGGTGGCGCATATAGTGCCTGTCCTCAAGGGGGGATCAAGGGAGGTGGCAGAGAACTACAGGCCTGTCAGCCTGACATCGGTGGTGGGCAAGGTGATGGAGGGCATTGTCAAGGAGAGACTAGGGAGGACCTGGAAAAGTTGAGGTGCCTGGACAATAGACAGCATTGATTCATCCCAGGGAAATCGTGTCAAACAAACCTTGTGGAGTTCTATGACTGGGTGATGAGTGCCTTGGACCTGGGTAGACCAGTGGACATTTCTTTCTTGACTTCAGCAAGGCATTTGACTCTGTTCCTCACGGGGGGCCTGTTGGATAATCTGGGAGAAATGGGGGTGGGGAACTAGATGATCAGATGGATAGGCAATTGGCTCCAGAACCGGACCCAGAGGGTCGTGGTTGGCGGGATAGTCTCATCCCCAAGGAGGGTCATTAGTGGAGTCCCTCAGGGATCAGTCCTTGGGCCCCTCCTGTTCAAGGCCTATGTCTCTGTCATAAGTAAGGGTATCAGGACTGAGATGAGTCTCTTTGGGGATGACTCAAACTGGGGGTGGTGGTGGATGGGGAGGAGGGGAGGGTAGCCCTATAGGGGGATCTGGAGGCTCTGGAAAGGTGGTCTAGAAAGTGGAAGCAGTGCAGAGAAATGCAAGGTACTGCACCTGGGAGCCAGAAACCCAGGCCAAGTGTACACCCTGGGGGGGGAATGCTACAAGTCTTGATGGCAGAGAGGGACCTGGGGGTGGTGGTGGATGTCAAGATGAACAACTCAGAGACTTGTAGGAGGGCAGCAGCCAAGGCCAACAGGATGCTTGGATGCATCGCCAGGGGGCTCACCTCCAGAAGGAGGGAAGTGATACTCCCACTGTATAACTGCTTGGTGAGGCCGCACCTTGAGTACTGCATGCAGTTTTAAAGGCCACATTTAAAGAGGAACATTGAACTCCTGGAGAGGTCCAAAGGAGGGCAACCAAAATGATTTGGGGCTTGGGGGATAGGACCTATGGGGAGAAGCTCGAATTGCTAAATATGTACATATTGGAAGAGAGAAGGGACCAGGGGGACATGATAGAGGTCTCAGGTACATGAAGGGATAAATAGGGAGGAGCAGTCAGGGTGCTCAAGGAAGGAGGAGGGGCAACTGAGGGCATGGGTGGAAGCTGGAGGGGAGATTCAGGGGAGAAAGGAAGAGTGCTACTTCACTGAGAGGGTGGTGGAGCCATGGAATGTGCTGCCCAGGGGCTGGTGGAGGCAGAAACGGTGGAGGGGTTCCAAGAGGGTGAGGCGGGCACAGGGAAGGGTTCTGAAGCAAAAACAGTGCAGCAAGAATATCCTGGACTGGGAAGGGAGAAGCCATAGAGGTGAGGGGCTAGCAAGGTCAGCTCCCAGGGTGGGGGCTGACCAAACGAGCAGACATGAAAGACCGTTAGGCCTGTTCTGCTGGCATTTTAGTATGTTAGTAAGTTGGGAAAATTGTAAAATATTCAAAGTCCCAGCTTGTCCCTTCCTAGCACCTGCAATTCATTGGGGTGGTGTTGGATACGGTTCAGGGTATGGCTTTCCTCCCTCTCGACAGGGCAGAAATCTTGCAGAAGCAGGCCCGTATGGTGGCCTCCAGCAGAGAGGTCTTGGCTAGGGTGGTTTTTTGACTGCTAGGCCTGATGGCAGTGGGCATCCCCACAGTGCCTCAAGCCAAGCTCCACATGCATATTTCGCAGTGGACGCTCAGAGTTCTCTACACATCAGTGTGTTAGAGATGAGAGCAGTGTTGTGTGCTCTTCAGGCTTTTCAGCACTTACGTCTCCAGAGCACCCTGCTAGTCCAGTCAGACAGTGTGTGTGGTCTGGTATCTCAACAAGCAAGGAGGCACACGCTCATATCCCCTTTGCAGTGAAGCGATGCGGGTGTGAATTTGGGCTGTTCTGCATCGGATTCACCTCACAGTAGTTCACGTTCCAGGCATGGAAAATATCCTAGTGGACAGTCTCAGCTGCACCACAGTAAGGGCCCATGAGTGAGAGCTCAAGCAAGAGGTGGTCGACCACATATTCATCCTATGGGGCCAGCCGGAACTGGATCTGTTCACCGCCATATACAATGCAAACTACCCAAGTTTTGTCCAGCCTCTAGCCATGGTGTTCTCTGGTGAGATGCACTATCTATTTGCTGGACAGGGAGGTTTTGAGCTTTCTCCTTTTCCGTTCTGCAGAGGATGCTGACCAAGCTATGGGCAGAGGGAGCCCATGGTCTGGATTGCTCCCCTTAGCCTTGTCAAGTTTGGTTCCCGCTGCTTTAGCAGCTGGTGGTGGAGCCTAGTTCCCCAGCCTCTCTGCAATGACCTCCTGACCCAGGAGGAGGGCACGCTGGTTCATCCAGGCTGAAATCCCTTCATCTCACATGGCACCTCAGAATATGGTCAGCTTTCATGCTTTCTTTGGCGATCCTCTAGAGTGGTGCCAAATCCTCATTGAGGCCAGAAAGCCATCTATGAGGACCACTTATGCTATGAAGTGGAAGCATTTTTCCATTTGGGCCACTGCAAAGGATTGAACCCATTCTCATGCCCTGCTCCATCAATCATGGAGTATCTTCTGCACCTTATGATTTGGGCCTGGGGTATTCTCTCTGAAGGTCCATTTGTCAGCTATTTCTGCCTACTATACCTTTGTGGATGGCAAGTCCATAGCACAGTTGGAAGTTTCCAAAACTTTCTTGAAGGGGATTCTGCATCTCAAGCCACTGGTGCATAGTCCTGCGCCACCGTGGGATTTGAATTTTGTTTTGGAGAAGCTGACCTTGCCTACTTTTGAACCAGCTGGTTCTTGTGACATGCACTATTTGTCTAGGAAAGCTCTGTTTTTAGTTGCAGTTACTTCAACTTGAAGGATTTCTGAGCTTCATGCCCTGATTTGTAAGGAGCCTTACTTAATTTTTTATAAAGACCGGGTGGCTCTTCATACCAACCCTAAGTTCTTACCCAGAGTGTTTTCTGAGTTTACGTTGAACCAGTCGATTCAACTTCCAGTGTATTACCCCGAGTATTTTAACCGGGGAGAGGCAATTCTTCATACCTTAGCTGTTCATAGAATGTTGCCTTATTACACTAACAGGACAAAGTCTGTCCGGAAGTCGGGTCAGCTTTTCATTTCCTTTGCATCCAAAAGGGATGGTGTGGCAGTTACCAAACAGTGTTTATCCAAATGGTTGGCAAACTGCATCATTTTCTGTTACCAGAAGCATGGTAAGACCCTCCCGGGGGAGGTTAAGGGGCATTCCACCAGGAGTATGGCTGCCTCTACTGCTTGTTTCAAGAATGTGTCAGCCGCTGACATTTGCACCATGGCTACCTGGAGTTCAGTCCACACTTTCACTGAGCATTACAATCTGGACATTGTTTCTAGATGCAGAGCAGGTTTTGGCCTAGCTGTGCTTCAGGGACTCCTGTCCTGAACTGTCTACAGTTACAAGTTATTTTTTCCTGCCTTCCGTGTTTCATTTGTCTTCTGATTCACACTGTTTGGGACTCAGTCCTCAGAGTGATTACCTACTGCAAGAGCCCTCTCGAAGTAAGATAGTACAGTTACGTAAGAACTTACCGTAACAGTAGATCTTCGAGAGGCTCTTGCAGTAGATAACCTTATTCCCTCCCTCCCTTCATCTCCCAAATTTATTTGGTTTCCCTGCTCGTTCATGAGCTCATTCTGAGCTCCAGGAGCCTCTATTTCCTTTCTCCTGTTGCTCCTCTTCTGAGGTATCCGACGGGAGAACTGGAAGGCAGGCATGGGGACTGCCCACTAGATAAGGTCACGCTGACGTCCGTCAAGTGACGTTGGGTGGGCGGTCCCCCAGATACTGCTGGCTAAAGCTTTCTGTGGGTCATGACGCCCTCCTCAGAGTGATTACCTACTGCAAGAGCCTCTCTCAAAGATCCACTGTTACAGTAAGTTCTTACGCAACTATACTTTTTTCAGGCTTTCTGCTAAGGAGTCATACTGTACCTTATTAGACATAAGGACATGTGGTATTCAGAAGTGTTTGTCCCTCAGGTGTGTATTACCTTCCAGGAGTCCAAGACATAGATATATGTCTGACTGCCTGCAGCCTCCTCTATTCAAGGGAAGGAATGGTACAAGTTTGAATTTATCTTGCACCATTAGGTTATACCTTAAACGTATGTCTGATTTTCATAAGTCAAATAGCCTGTTTGTGCTTTTGGGGCAACCAAACAAGGACAAACGGCCTCAAAACCCACCGTAGCTAGGTGGGTGGGGATCTGGGTTGCTAAGGCTTATGCTGGGGAAAAGAAGAGTCCTCTGGCTCTTATCAGAGCTTACTCCACCACGGCGATGGCAACTTCCTGGGTGGAGAGGGCCAATGCCACAGTTTTCAGAGCTATGCAAGGAAACCACGTGGTCCTCAGTCCAAACATTCATGAAACATTATAAATTGGATGTTCAGAGTTCTACTGACACAGCTTTTGGTCGCAGAGTGTTGCAGGCAGCAGTTTGCAAGTAATTCTGAAGCATCTGTTGTATGGGATAACATTCTCCCCCCCGCACTCGTTTTTTTTTGTCTGGGTACTGCTTCTTAGAACCCAGTTGTTATGATTACCCATTGAGAATGTGGAGCGCTACAGAAAGAAGAAATTAACTTCATACTTACCATCATTTCCTTTTCTGTTAGCTCCAACATTGTCAATAGGACCTGCCCAGGAGCTTGGCACCTGAGGGAGAAGCTTATCCTGCATGCTAGGAGAGAGGTCTATTTTTAGTAAAAAATCTCATACGTGGACCTCTGTCTCTATTCTGCTGCACTGTACTCTGATATGTATATTTATATGTTTATTTATCAATTTTGTGCAACCGCAGTTTAAAAGATTTGATTGGTCAATGACTGTGTATTTTCCTGTTGCAGTTTAGTTCTCTGCATCAGACAGGACATGTCCCATTATGTTTGCTTGCACACATGTGCAAGAAACATAGTGCCACCATACGAGTTTTCATAGGTGTGCCTCCCCCACTTCCAATGCCCTGCTCCCTTTTGCAGGCACGGCTGCACTGCACCAATGAATGTCCGGAGCTGTCTGTGACAGCTGTTCAGATGCAGTGGCATACAGTTCTAAGGAAAACACCACTATTAATCAGTAGGCAATTTGCATACTGCCATCAGCAGTATGCAGATTGCCTACATGGGCATCTGCATCTGAACTGTCATAGACAGCTCGCCCCTCTAACACATAATGCGACGCTGGGAGCCCACCCCAGCATGCTCATGCGCCTCCCACCCCATACACACGAGGACAACAGGGGTGCCTAATCCCCCATCAGCTCCTCTGTGCCCCCTAAACACATTTAGGTGCCATGCTGGGAGCCCACCCCTAGCATGGCAAATGTCCATATGGCCACCCCTAAAAATAATTAGGGCTGCCATGCTGGGAGTCGAATTCTGTATGGCAAAAGTCCCCATCATCGCCCTTTAAAAAAAAAAAAACACATATAAACAAAAAACGGTCCTTCATTGATTATCTTGCTACCTCCCCAACCAGCACCTACCCTCTGTGCACCACCTCCTCACCTCACCCTATACTTACCTCTGGAGCCCAGTGATGATCTTCGGTGGACCAGGAATACGTCTGCACTCTTCAAAGCCGACCATAAACTGAAGAAATGCCGGTAAGCTGTATAATGGCATAAATGTTTTTTTTCAACTTTGGTGCATTTAATCTGTAGCAATTTAAAATTACATTGACTAGGGGGGCGCTGTGGAGCCCGAGCTAGTTAGACGCAGGCGAGGCAGCTCTACAACTATATCAAACTTAAACAAGCTAAAATTATATTTTTAGCTCTCAAAAACTCAAAATAACTACTTTTACATGAAGAGGAGATACCACAGATCAGAATGGGTAACCCTAAAAAGGAAGATCAGAGGGATCACGCTCAGGAAACACCTAGCACCTCGACCATGAGACCCACAGAACAGGCCCAGCCATCTAACGTTGAAGGGGAAGAAACTGTTCAATCGCTAGGCCATAAGCTAAAAACACTGATTGCTTCAGTATCGACTATGAACACCAAGCTGGATGGCTTAGTAGGGCAAATTACACTAGTCTAATCTTCAATGGAACAATTAGCAGGCACAGTAGAAGACTTGCAGCAGCAGGCTACCAAATGTAATGCAATAAATTCTGGCAGAATGAGAGAGACGCAACACCTGAAAATCGACTGGAGCTCCTAGAAAATCATGTTAGGAGCATAAACTTCAGAATGATAGGCTCACTGAGGGACTGGAGTGACCATCCTCTACTTTTCTTTAAAGATTGGATTTGGAGCAATCTGAGGGCCAAGGTGATTTTCTAACTGGCGATTCCTCAAGGCATATCGCATTTGGCCACAAGGCAAACAGGCGGAATCAGTCCTGCTGGACCTCATGATTGTGACCGATAGCTCAGGCACTAGGACTCTATTTTAGCTTTGGCCAAACGTCTAGGCCCGCCTCAGTGTACAAGACCACACTGTATACCTATTCCTAGATCTCGCTTTCTACCAGACAACGTCGAAGAAATTTGATGGAGTAAGGAGAAAGCTGAGGATTTAGACATACCCCACGCTGTTTTGTTCCCAGCCAAGCTTCGCATTGTATTTCAAGACAAGGTTTTCATGTTTATCGACCCGATTGATGCTGGTAAATGGGTCAGTCGATTGGAAGCTCAGTATAAGGACCACAGCATAAGGCAATCAGATGAGGAATCCCAGAAGAAACCTGAATGGGACATTTGGTGACATTTATTTTATTTATTTCAATCTAGGATTAAACAATTGCTATTATCTACATGGGTTAATAAAACAACCCATTGTTGTCTGTTTTATACAGGCTGTTTTGCCCAGATTACTTTAAAATTTTGGGTTAGTCCCTCTGGGCCTATCTCCTTTTCTCTCCTCTTAACAAGGATGAATGTTGAGCCCTTCAATTGTTTTTATAAAAGTTGTAGTACTTTGAGCATCCGGGAGAATCGAGCTGTGTTCTCTCAGAGAATAAGTGTTGACTTTAGTCTTAGATGTAGACTGCAATGTCTCTGATGTCTTTAAAATATATGAGATTTAATCTTTAGGTATAAAGATGGATCCAATGCTTTGAAAGCGTGGTAATTTTAGAGACTGTTAAGTTTAACTTTAAGGGTTATTCCATCTGCTCCTGGGTTACAGCTACACAGAATTATAGACTTATAGTATAGAATCAAAAATATTGTTGCTTTTCCCCTCCAATGTGTGGAATTAACTTGGAGATACTTTTATCCTGTATCACATAGGAAGTTAATTTTTCCTTATTGAACTGTATAACATTATTGCTGTTTCCAAGACGATATATACCTCTATATCTGAAGTATAAGTAAAATAATAAACATAAAGTTAAAAAAAAAAATAATTACATTGACTATTCTGCATGGTTATGCAACTCAGCAGCCCCACATTACAAGTGAGATTCTCATTTTACTCCTCAGAATCGCCCGGTTCAATATGGAAGGTGCTGTCACACACTATAAACGCGGACTTTAAAGCAGAAATTTACAATAGTCTCTGTTACCATAATGTTATATAACTTTTCACAAATAAAAACAAGTACCCACAATATTCTGAGTTTGTTTAATGTGCCCCACGTTGAGCAGTGTCCCAAATCACACTAGTTCCCACATTTAAGTGTTAATGCCTATAGTCATTTTGGTGACAAAAGGCTGAAAAGTTTTACTACATGCAAGAGGTTGGTTGCATTAAACAACTCAGCCTGAGGGGTGGGATGCTAAAATTCATTCCTGTAGCAGCGAAAAATTGGAACAATACAGTACCTCCTCTGTGTCAGGTGCTTCTCTGCCTAAGTTGAGCACCACCTCAGCTTTCTGTCAGGGGTACAATTGTTTACCTAATTAGTCACAAAAAAAAATATCTATTTTCTGATATTTTAAGTACTGTTGAAAATGTGCAACCAGTCGTTTGGGACAGTAGTTTTGCTTTCAGTAAACACATACAGTAATCCAAATAATTGAGCGCACATAACTTCTGCCACTCCTGGAAATTTTATTATAGATACACTCAAGACCTTGACGTACTAGCTATATGCCCTATGTCTCTTTATTTCCTGTAGGGGACAGTGTGAGTTAGTGATAAGAGAACAGGTTTTCAAACCAGGTTCAAATTCTACAAGGGACGAATATTCTCATGCAAACCTGAGCAATTCATTTAAGCTCCTAGTGGCCTGTGCACCCAGCGGAGGACATGGGAAGAAGCAGGACCCCAGAAGATGAGATGTTTCATCTCAGCTGTAAAATAAGTCTACACAATGCAATACTAAACACGCCTGTCTATCTATTTTACATGTAGTATGGTCTATTATGAACCTAACGCTGTATGCAGTGTAAGTGATGAAAGGGTGTTATTGGTTTGCACACACATAGCATCTATTCCTGTAGCTTCATGGGACAGCCTTGTAAATGAGCTTTGGTTCAGGATTTTTTTTTATAAAGAGAGAGAGAGAGGCACCTATACAGCATGACTCTCAAGTTTTATATACAAAAATACACAAGACTCTCTTCAGAATTTTATGGGGGGGTGAAGGCTACCTTCTCGGTATGGTACCTTTTCATCATGTCACATTCCAGTTTTACTGTCCTCATGACAAGTGTTTATGTCTGATGATTGCTACAGTAATTTATTGTCCCTGGTTTATTTTGGGTGACTATGGTCGTTTTGAAAACATAATTATTTTGGCAAAAGAACAGTAAATAAGAAGGAAAGAAAGAAATCCACTACCCTGTATACTGTTCAGTGAATAATTGCCCGGCTAATGTGTTGTTGCCCTCAGGGAAATATTTATGAAAACAGGAACAATTGTCTGGGTCCTTGGGGAGACTGGATTTTGCTAAAACGGCTTTATGGTTTTTGCACCTACTGGGTGAAAAGCAACGATTGACCTAAATTTCCCAGTTATAGGGGGATTCTTTCCTTTTCAAGCAAGAGTGGGGTTGTTAATAACTTTAGAACTACAAGGCTTATTAAAAAGCCTGACTATTATTTTAATCATTTGTTTTCGCACCAACTATTGTATGCGCTATAATATTATATGTAGGTAGAAGGACACAAAGGCAAAAAAAAAAAAATATGGCTCATATATTTTTGCTGCTTAGTAAGTGCAGGTGAAACTATCCAGAGGCCAGCCATCCATTTGCACACCAGCTGAAACTGTTCACAAATGTATTTGTGCAAGAAAATACCATTTATCTATAAGTGGGGAGTTTCTGTTGCACATAATTCCCACTGTCTCCCTGCCTAAGACAAAAAAAAGCGATATAGACCTCTGAACATTACCCTTCTGCAAACTACTCTACATTTCACATGTGGCTGCTGAGTTTAGAATTTCTCTTTCTGATTTGCATTTGTGGAATATATTGAAATTCAGTCTGGAAGGCTAGGTTTGCTGGCCAAGGCACCTAGCTTCACCTGAGCTCTTTCCTTCTAGCTTGCTTGAAAGGACAGAACTAAGAACCTTACCAGAGTAAGGGAAAGGATTAAGACTTTTGGCTAGGCAGATTTACTGTGTGTTGTTTTTATTTTGTATACACAGGGATTGTCACTGTCTGTTGCTAACATTTTATTGTTTTATTTTTCTCTGATTCACATTGCTGTTGCTGGGTATACCTTCTGCTGCATTATTACAAGGTGTGCCTACAGGTATGTGCTAACAGATTACTGCTGTAATCTTCTGATTCAAATTGTCTTTTGCAAGGTATATCTTATGTTACTGCTTTATTTTTCTCTGTAGCAAAGTGTTTCTTATGGGTATATCTTCTGTGAAATTATTACAGGTGGTGCTTAAATTTTTGTGACTTTTTATCATTAGGCTAAGCAAATTTACTGTTTGCCCTATTTTATTTATTTTTTGCTGAAAAGTTTTTTTTTGTCTCAGAGGTGTTGCAGTCTCCTTCTCACATTGAAGACAGGGAGAGTGAGAAAGCAGCCACAGCTTCCTTGAATCAAAGAGGTTATTTTCTAGACTACACTGTACTGAATTATTACTTTTTGGACCGGTGTAAGTAACTAGTATTGATTCTTTTTTGGGGGTGGACTTTTCTTAGTTTTAACTTTAATTTGCCTGGGAGGAACTGTAGCTGGGAGATATTTCCAGTCAGTTGTGACTAGACCTGTTACTTAGCCTTTGTGAAATAGGTGTCAGAAAGGAAGGAAGGCACTCCCGGGTGGAGGGTAAGAGTTGTAGGTGATTGTTTCTGGACAGCATAGGTTTACTCCCACCCACCCACCCTTCTCCCTCACCCCACCCACCCCAAGCGCATAACTTCCTTTATAGCAGGGTCTCTGACATCACTTCCTCAAAACTGCTAACAACATACACCTGTTCATATCCTTAAAGGCACAGCACACTGAATAGGGGTAGAGACACTCACAAACTTGTACACACTAAAACAAGAACAAAAGCATCTGTAACAGGAAGGGACACAGACATGTGGGGAGTGGTGCAAGGCACTGGCTGTGGGCAGCAGTCTTCCAGGAGACATTCTGGAAACTGCATTGCTGCCCTATTTTCAGGCACCTCTCTGGTCTGAGGGAGGAGGTTGTCTGCCTGCATGCTGACCTGGCAAGGATTCGAAACCTGCTCCCCACCCAGGGACAACGCAGCCACCGCCACTACCTCAAAGGTAGCCAAGAAAGAGGAGTGGTTGGACCATGGTGAGCTCAGGGAGGGTGAGGGTGGTGGAACAGAGGTGCATCCCTCCAGTTGTGCCTCTCCACAATTCATTCACCACTCTGGTGAAGCATGGTTGCTCTATGGAGGCACCTGCAGTGGAGACCAAGGAGGATGCTGGGAACCTCCACAATGGAGACCCACAGGAGGGTGGCCCAGGACCCCACAGGGGAAGGAAACAACTCCTGGTGGGGGACTCAGTTGTTAGGGGGATAGAACTGAGGGAGGGAGGGGAAAGAGAGGTAAGGTGCCTGCCCAGCACCAAGGCTTGGAGGGACAGGAAATGAATCCTCAGGATCGTGGGAGCAGTGGCAAGGGGGAGGGAGCTGGATGTCATTATCCACCTAGGGACGAGTGACCTGGCTGAGAATGGGATCAGAGCAGTGCAACAGGAGTTTGTGGAGTTGGGGAGGGGCCTTAGACAAGTAGCACACATGGTAACTTTCTCGGAAGTGCTACCTGTCTATGGCATGGATGAGGCTAGGGCACTCCGCACCATGGGATTCAATGACTGGTTGAAAAGCTGATGCAGAGCTCAGGGATTTGGCTTCATTGGGGACTGGGGCTCCACCTGGAGGGATGCAGGCCTTTACAGGTGTGATGGTTTGCATCTATCCTGGAGGGAACCAGGATCCTAGGTGATAGGTTTAAATGCTTCAGTGGCAAGCATTTAAACTAGCCAAGGGGTGAGGCACTGAAGAGGAGAAGGGAAATCCTAGCCCCCCCACAAAAATCAGGGTAATTAGTGAGGTAAACACCAAAATAGAGCCGCGATAGGAGAAGAGCTGGGGTAAATGGAGAAAAGACAAAGGTCGTAGGGACAGAGATGGGGCAAAAGAAATAAAGCCATAAAAAATGGAGGGTAATAAGTACCAATGCCCGTAGTCTAGGAAAAAAGCTCCCTGAAATGGTGGCCTCGATGGAAGAGGGATGCCTGGATATTGTGCAGTCACAGAAACATGGTACACAGAGAACCATGACTGGGATGTCAACATATCAGGCTACACAATCTACAGGAGGGACAGGGAGGGAAGAAGAGGAGGAGGAGGAGTAGCTCACTATGTAAGGGAAGGGATAAAAGCAGCAGAACTAAAGGGTAAACAGGGAGGAGAGGAGGCACTGTGGGTCACCCTGGAGACTGGAAATGGCTCCACAATCCACACGGGGGTTGTATACAGACCCCCATCTCAGGGGGAGGAAATGGACAAAGAAATGATAGAAGGCATCCTTGGGTTGGCAGAGAAAGGGGAGATATTGCTGATGGGGGACCTGAATATGCCAGATGTTGACTGGAGCACCTTAGCTGCAGCCACATCCAAGAGCAGGGCCATTCCTCGATGCCCTACATGGGGCATGCCTCAGACAGCTGGTTTTGGAACCCACTCAGGAGAGAGCAGTCTTAGACCTGGTACTCTCAAATGGGGATGGAGAGAGGATCTCTGATCTTGAAGTGGGTAGCCATCTGGGAACAAGCGACCACCAAACAGTGTGGTTCACGATTAACTTAGCTGTAGAGTCAAGCCACACAAAAGTGAAGGTACTGGATTTCAGGAGGGCTGATTTTGTCAAAATGGGAGAGTGCCTCAGAAAAGCACTAGCAAACAGGCAAGAAGGTGGAGGGGGAGAAACAATGGGGAAACATCAAAACCACCATCACAGGGGCAATAAGTCTTTGTGTGAAGCAAATAAACAAATCAAAACAAAAGAAAAAAACACTATGGTTCTCAAAAGAAGTACCGGGGAAGGTAAGAGAAAAAAACATAGCATTCAGGAAGTATATAGAAATATAGAATTTGACGGCAGATAAGGACCGCTTGGCCCACCTAGTCTGCCCATGTTCCTACCTAACAGATAAGCTGCAGATCCTAGTTAACCAATAGCTTACTTCCTCCTACCCCCCCACTAGGACTGCCTTATGTCTGTCCCATGCATTCTTGAATTCCCCCACTGTTCTTGACTCCACGACCTCCTCAGGGAGGCTGTTCCATGCATCCTCAACCCTCTCTGTGAAAATATACTTCCTCACATTACCTCTGAGCCGTCCTCCCTCTATCTTCAAATTGTGCCCCCTTGTTCTTGCACATCTCTTTTTCTGAAAGATGCTACCCTCTTGGACTTTGTTGATTCCCTTGAGGTACTTGAAAGTTTCTATCATGTACCCCCTCTCCCTCCTTTCCTCAAGGGTATACATATTAAGCTGCTTTAGTCTCTCTCTCTTCGTATGAAGTATAAGGAAACACAGAAGGAGCAGGACAGAGAACTATTAAAGTTAAAGCAGAAGGAAGCGTGTAAGGCAGTCAGAATAGCAAAGGCCCAAACTGAGGAAAAGATAGCCAACTCAGTTAAGAAGGGGGATAAAACTATTTATAGGTACATTAGGAAGCAAAGGAAGACTAAGGCAGGGATACTGAGGCTGAATAAAGAGGAAGGTGGCTGGCAGAGACCGACAGTGAAAAAGCAGGGATACTGAAAGAATACTTCTGCTCAGTATTCACAATGGAAAAGCAGGGGGAAATACCTAATCCGGTCAATAGAAGCACTCTGGATAGGGGTTGATATTAGTCCTTTCACAGAAGAAAGGGTTCTGAAAGAACTCTTAAAACTGAAGGTGGATAAAGCAATGGGGCCTGATGGAATTCACCCCAGAATTTTAAAAGAACTAAGGGAAGAACTAGTAACACCACTGACTACCCTTTTTAATAAATCATGGGAGGATGGGGTGGTATCTGAGGACTGGAGGAGGATGGATGTGATTCCCCTTTACAAAAGTGGGAGCAAGACAGAGGCAGAAAACTACAGACCTGTGAGTTTGACCTCAATGGTAGGGAAAATGATGGAATCACTTCTGAAGGAAAGAATTGTTGGGTACCTAGAGGCCAGTGGGGCACAGGACCCAAGACAGCATGGATTCACATCGGGAAGGTCATGTCAGACAAATCTAATTGATTTCTTTGACTGGGTGACCAAAGCAGTAGACCAGGGAGGGGCTATGGACATGGCCTACCTAGACTTTAGCAAGGCATTTGACACAGTCCTGCACAAAAGATTAATAAACAAATTAGCCAGCCTGGGAGTGGGTCCTAGGGTGGTAGCCTGGGTAAAACACTGGTTGGACAACAGGACACAGCGGGTAATAATAAAGGGAGTCCATAGTGAAGAAAGGAGGGTTACTAGTGGGGTACCGCAGGGTTCAGTACTGAGGCCGGTTCTTTTTAATGTCTTTATAAGTGACATTGCAGAGGGACTGGAAGGGAAAGGATGTCTCTTTGCAGATGACACAAAGGTCTGCAAAAGGGTTGATACACAAGGTGGGGTGGAAAGGATGAAAAGGGGCTTGGCAAGGTTGGAGGAATGGTCAAATGTATGGCAGCTTAGATTCAATGTAAAAAAGTGCAAAGTAATGCACCTGGGAAACAGAAAACCAGGGGAAGAGTACACAATGGGGGGTGAGATACTGACAACAACAAAAATGGAAAGGGACCTGGGGGTAGTCATATCAGACAACCTAAAGGTGGGCCAGCAATGTGAGACGGCAGTAAGGAGGGCTGGGGGGATACTGGGATGCATAGGGAAAGGCATCACCAGTAGAAAACAGGAAGTTGTTGGCCCTCTGTACAGACAGTTGGTAAGACCACATCTGGAGTACTGTGTACAGTTCTGGAGACCCCATCTCCACAAAGACATAGACAGGGTGGAGGCTGTCCAAAGGAGGGCAACCAAAATGATTCAGGGACTGCATCAGAAGACATATGAAGAAAGACTAAAGGAACTAAAGATGTATAGCCTCGAGGAAAGGAGGGAGAGGGGGGACATGATAGAAACTTTCAAATACCTCAAGGGAATCAACAAAGTCCAAGAGGGTAGCATCTTTCAGAAAAAGAGATGTGCAAAAACAAGGGGGCACAATTTGAAGATAGAGGGGGATGGCTCAGAGGTAATGTGAGGAAGTATTTCTTCAGAGAAGGTTGTGGATACATGGAACAGCCTTCCTGAGGAGGTCATAGAGTCAAAAACAGTGGGGGAATTCAAGAATGCATGGGACAGACATAAGGCAATTCTAGGTGGGGGTAGGAGGAAGTAGGCTGTTGGTTAACTAGGATCTGTAGGTTATCCGTTAGGTAGGGAAATGGGCAGACTAGGTGGGCCAGGCGGTCCTTATCTGCCATCAAATTCTATGTTTCTATGTTTCTTATTCTCACAAAACCCTTTCACTCAGCAAACAGTGATTCCATTTGAAACATCATGCACATTAAAGTTTTCCATTGCAATGTACTGCTGTCTTTGGATAAATCTCACACATACAGACACAGATACACGCACGTGCGCACGGTGAACATATTTATATAGTTGATTAGAACTGTAAATGATAGATAACGAAGTTCTTGTTTTGATTGAACTGTAATGTCATGCTTGTGGAATTGTAGTATTGTAAACTGAGCGGTGTACAGCATTTTGTATTACATTATTTTCTGCACATCAAGCGATTACGACAGAGACAGATATATTGGAGTTAGTCCATAATGTGTATAGTTTTGTTTTATTATGCATGCAATACATAAATGGTGCTAAATTTCAAGTCACTGCTGTATTTAATTTAGCAGGATTACCTATAGGAGATACCAGTTCACAAAACTGCACTTGCTCAGGTAAGGGTGGCAGATGTTTGACAATGGAACGCTTGCTCGCCCAGTCAGGTTGCGTGTTTTGTTAGTAACCACCTTACTCATAGTCCGCACCATTCCTTGTGCCCAGTCTGCACAGTTGTGCAGTTCAGTACTTCAGCCAGTAGGAAGTACAGAAAGCAAATTGTTACATCAGAACCCGAACCGAATGAAACTAACACACACACACCTTATAACATTCCTCTTGATTTGTTTTCTTAATTGGGCTTCCAGTAAAAACCTTAATGAGTTGACAAAACAGTGAATTTACTTTTAAGGGAAGTCATGAACATCAAAACACTAAGTGTGGATGGGTTTACACATAGGCATGCACACACACATTTATACAAAACATAAAATATTGACATTGTAGTCCGCTAAAACCTTTGCCCTCCAAATGCCAAATAAAGCCTGCTCACACTAACATACTAAAATGCCAGCAGAATAGGCCTAACGGTCTTTCGTGTTTGCTCGTTTGGTCAGCCCCCACCCTGGGTGCTGACCTTGCTGCCCCCCTCGCCTTCTCTGGCTTCTCCCTTCCCAGTTCCGGATATTCTTGCTGCATTGGATTTTGCTTCCAGAACCCTTCCCCTGTACCTGTCCCACCCCCTCTTGAACCCCTCTACTGTTTCTGCCTCCACCAGCCCCTAGGCGGTGCATTCCATGGCTCCACCACCCTCTCAGTGAAGTAGCACCTCCTCCTTTCTCCCCTGAATCTTCCCCCCTCCAGCTTCCACCCATGCCCTCTAGTGGCCCCTCCTCCTTCCTTCGAAGCACCCTGACTGTTCCTCCCCTATTTACCCTATTCATGTACCTGAAGACCTCTATCATGTCCCCCGGTCCCTCTCTCTTCCAGTGTGTACATATTTAGCTCTTCGAGCCTGTCCTCATAGGTCCTGTCCCCAAGCCCCAAACCATTTTGTTGCCCTCCTGACCCTCTCCAGGAGGTTAATGTCCTCTTTATGTGGCTCCAAACTGCACGTAGTACTAAGGTGCGGCCCTCACCAAGCAGTTATACAGAGGGAGTATCACTTCTCCTTCTGGAGGTGATCCCCAGCGATGCATCCCAGCATCCTGTTGGCCTTGGCTGCTGCCCTCCTACAAGTCTCAGAGTTGTTCATCTTGACATCCACCACCACCCCCAGGTCCCTCTCAGCCATCGAGACTTGTAGTATTCCCCCCCCCACAGGGTGTACACTTGGCCTGGGTTTCTGGCCCCCAGGTGGAGTACCTTGCATTTCCCTGCATTGAACCTCAGCTTCCACTTTCTAGACCATCTTTCCAGAGCCTCCAGGTCCCCCTGTAGGCCACCTCCCTCCTCCCCATCCACCACGCCCCACCTGAGTCATCCAAAGAGACTCATCTCACTCCTGATTCTGTCCTTGTGTCAGAGACATAGGCATTGAACAGAAGGGGCCCAAGGACTGATCCCTGTGGGACCCACTAACGACCTCCTTGGGGATGAGACTATCCACCAACTACGACCCTCTGGGTCCAGTCCTGGAGCCAATTGCTCATCCATCTGATCATCTAGTTCCCCACCCCCATTTCTCCCAGCTTATCCAACAGGCCCACGTGGGGAACAGAGTCAAATGCCTTGCTGAAGTCTAGAAAGAGGACGTCCACTGGTCTACCCAGGTCCAAGGCACTAGTCACCCAGTCATAGAACTCCACCAGGTTTGTCTGACACAATTTTCCCGGGATGAATCCATGCTGTCTATCATCCAGGCACCCTGACTTATCCAGGTCCCCCCCTAGCCTCTCCTTGACAATGCCCTCCATCACCTTGCCCACCACCAATGTCAGGCTGACAGGCCTGTAGTTCTCTGCCACCTCCCTTGATCCCCCCTTGTGGATAGGCACTATATGCGCCACCTTCCAGTCCTGGGGCACCCACCTGTCCTCAGAGAGATGGTGAAAAGCTCCACCAGGGTTTCGCCAGGACATCCGCAAGTTCCTTCAGCACTCTGGGATGTAATTTATCCGGCCCCGTGCTTTCTCCGTCTTAAGGGAGCTGGAGGCTTCCCACTCTCTGCTGTGATTTCCACTTCTGCACCTCTTCTCCTGCTTAGCCTCCCCCATCTGCCAGTGATGCCTCCTCCTCTCCCCAGACCCGCCGACCGTGCGGCCCCCCTCCTCAGTATCTCTGTCTCCTCCATGTATGATGCAGCACCCCATTTTCCTTGGTGAAAACTGAGGTGAAGTACTCATTTAGTACCTCAGCCTGCTCCCCCAGGTCTTGTGCCCATCTCTCCCCTGATTTAATCCTGCTAATCTGCCCCTTCACCCTTCGTTTTTCCCCAATGTATCTAAAGAACCCCTTGTTCCCTCTCCTAATTTTCCTGGCCAGGTTCTGCTCCTTCCTTGCTTTAGCCCCTCACCACCCTAGTGGCCCTTCTAGCCATCAGCTCATACTCCCCTCGATCCCTTTCACTCCTTGAGCACTTGAATTGCTTATAGGCTGCCTTCTTTCCTGCACCACCTCCTGGACCTCCCTGGTCCACCAGCAGGGTTTTTGGACCCTACCGCATTTTCGTCTTACTCTTGCACAGGTGCTGGTAGCATCCTGCACCCCTCTCCTGATGATTTCCCACCTACTATCAGCGTCCATGTCTGACCAGTCCCATCCAAATGCTCCTTAGGATCCTTCCCATTTCCTTAAAATCTGCCCCTGAAGTCAGTTACTTCGTCTTTTGTGCAGCCTCCACCCCTCCTAGGTCCAGGCAGAACCAGACCGTTGCATGGTCACTCCCGCCAATGGGTCCCTTACCCAGGCCCTCAATCTGGTCACTGTCTGCCAGGACCACATCCAGTACCCGCGCCTCCCTGGTCAGTTCCCTCACCTGCTGAGTTAGGAACGCGTCTTGAAAGACATCCAACAACCTCTGTTCCCTGGTCACAGACGATGTCATAGTCTCCCAGTCTGTTCCTGACATGTTTAAGTCCCCCAACACCACCACCGTTCCTCTGCCCAGTCTGCAGTGTCTCCCAACATCTGCCACCAGACTGTCCTCCAGCTCCTCCGCCAGGGCAGGGGGTCTATACATCACTCCTATTTTTACTCTCTTGCCCCTGTTACACACAGGACCAATCGCCTCCACGGTTCCTCCATCTCTACTCCCCTATGCCAATGCAGTTTTGACAATCATTGCACCTCCTCCCCTTCCCTCCCCTGTCCTTCCTGAACATAGTGTAACCTCCAGGTTCAGGTCCCAGTCATGTCCTGCAGTGGCCCAAGTCTCAGTGACCGCTGCCACATCCACTGCTCCTCAGTTAGCATGGCCTGGAGCTCAGGCATTTTATTGCCCAGCTCTGGCATTTAGCTGGACTACCTTCCACCTTTCCCTATAGTTCCATTTCCCTGCTTCGTGTTCCCATGGGATTCTGTTTTCCTCTGGTCTGCACTTTGCCAGTCGGCCTTTTCCTGTAATCCTCCTGCTCCCGGGGTGACAGAGTCCCTCCTTTATCGGCACCCTTGACAGCCTTTTCTCCCATCCCGCCTTCACAAGTTTAAACCCCACTTTTCACCAATGAACCCTCTATTTTCAACTTAAGGATTCCTCCCTCCAAATTGAGATGGAGTCTCATCCCCAGCATACAGCTTCTATCCTCCCAGGTCTCCCCCCAATCCCCCATCAACCCATACCCTCTGGCCTCACACCACTCCCTGAGCCACTGGTTTATCTCCCTAATCTTCCTTTTGTGTTCCCCACTAGCCCTTGGCACCGGCAGGATTTCTGAGAAGGAAACTGTGCATCCTATGTCATGACAGACTCTGGTGAGCTCCCTGAATCTTGTCTGTATCTCTAGCTCGCTATTTCCCTCAATGTCTTTGTACCTAGGTGGACCAGTATGTCTGGGAAACCCCCACAATCCTTTGCCAGATGATATACCTCGTGCTTAGCCCTGTGCACCGTTAGTCCAGGGAAGCATCTTGTTCTAACTGCCAGGCTTCTCCTCCTATCCCATTTGATACCCCTGATCATAGAATCCCCAACAGGAGCACTCTGACCGCCCTTTTCTCCATTTCCTTCCATGTCCTCATCCTTTCTTACTGCCTCCACCCAGTCAGGCCCTCTTGTTCTCCCCTATCTGGGTGCCACATACCACCCCTCCTTATTTACCATGGCCACCCTCCCTCCAATCCTATGCCTCTTCTCCTCCTGAGTATCCTTCTGTACCTTGCTAATTCCTCCTCACTGCTCGTGACTGGTCCTTCTCCCCCATCTGCTAAACTAGCCTGGCTCTGTCCTCCCTTCCTTCCTGTCTCAGTTAGTCCTGTCGTCTGGTCCCCTGGCCTAAACCCTCAGCTCCCTTACTGAATCCTCCTTGTACTTCTGGTCCTTCTCCTTTACCTTTCCTCCCAACTGGTCCTTCTCCTTGCTTTCCTTCCTCTTCCCCTGCCCTCCTGCTCTGATTCTCTCCCCCATTTTCCTGCATTCAGGTCTCCCCGTTCTTCCTGCTATCTGGCCAGCTGCCTCCTGCCCCCCACCCCTTTCCGTCTCTAACCACCCCGTCGTGGCTACATCACCCCTCATCCTCGAGCAGAAGAAGAGAATTGAAGCGTTATTGAGTGTAAGGTCTGATCCACCTCCCGCCTTGCTTCCTTCTGTCCAGACCTGACCATCTGCCTACTTCCTGAGAATGTTGTCCCTCCATCCCTCCTTTGTGAGGGTCCCAGTTACCTGCCTGCTTCCTTGGTAGTGTCCTTTGGACCCCTCTGCTAGGGTCCTATGTGACCCTGAGTATTCTCCTGCACTCCTTTCCTATGCCCCCACCCCAGTGCTTGTGTAACCGTGGAGATCCCAGCCCCTTCCCCAACCATACTGCCCCTCTCCCAGCTTTCTCCTAATCCCCAAACCTCCTCCTAAGCTGTGCCAGCTGGTAGCACACTGGGCAACCACCAAACTTCCAAGCCCAGTCCAGTATCATGGCTGCTCCACACCCTGCGACCCCACCACCCTCCCAAAGATGCCAGCCCTAATGACGGTGGTTCCATCCCCTTCCAAATAGGTTTCCTTGGGTGAGCCACCAGGTTCCCCTAGTCCAAGATACACCCTACTGCCTAATCAGGTCACCCACTAATCTTAGAGACAGTCCCACTGTACACCAGTAACCCTGTTACTAGGTGCAGTACAACACATTAAACTTATAAGGAAATGAACAACTCCCTAAGCTCTCTCTCCCAGCCTTTAAATCCAACCCCAGTGGCTAGAACTACATGAGCTGCACCTGCAGCCTTTCCTCCAATTGCAGGGCAGAAGTTCCCTATAAATTAGCAGGACTTCTGGGGAGGGAAGGTGGGGGAGGGCGATTGGGCAGACACCTGACTCCAGAGAGAGTGTATCAGCCCTGTGTCTCCCTCCAAGCCAAAGAACCAGGCCCAAACAAATTCCACCAAATAGGTTTTAAATCAGAAGAAATAGGCCTCTACCAGCGCTGCCTGTTACATAGTGAAACATCCACAAAATGAGCCCTTACAGCTACAAATCAGTTTTCAAACTTCCAGCAGCCTCCAAACAATACCCTGCTAGCCCTTAGAAGTAAGAAAGAAAAGAACTAACCTTCTACCAAGTAAAATCCACAAGAACCCTGTGAAAACAACAAGCAGCAGCTACTGTCCTGGAACACAACTGATCCTGTCCCTTTCAGTTCTTTCTGAGAAGACAAAGCAGCTAACACCTCAAACCTGATTCAGCTCTGCCTCCAGTCAATTGGCTGAGTGAGACCTGGCCAGACCATTAACACCCTTCCCCCACTATGCACTAACCTTTGCAGCTAGTGGAGTCAGCAAAAAGGAATCAAAATTCAACTCAAAGCTCCCAAAATATGTTTGCTGCCAAAGGAAACAGGTCTCCAATTTAATCAGCTTCACTAACAACACATCAAAATAGGCTTGAAATTAACAGATATAGGTCTCCAATTCAAATAACCATCTCCAAGCAAATCCCACCAAATAGGTTTTAAATCAGAAGAAATAGGTTCTACCAGGCAGCCTGTTACAGTGAAACATCCACAAAATGAGCCCACTTACAGCCACCAAATCAGTTTTCAAACTTCAGCAGCCCCAAAACAATACCCTGCTATTGCCCTTAGAAGTAAGAAAGAAAAGAACTAACCTTCTACCAAGTAAATCCACAAGAACCCTATGAAAACAACAAGCAGCAGCTACTGTCCTGGAACACAACTGATCCTGTCCCTTCCAGTTCATTCTCATACCTTGCTATTTGAGAAAAATATTATTTTTAAAACTAATTTGCTTCCAGTTTATGCCTCCTTACAAATCAGTTGGAGAACCATAATGGTTGCATATTTGTATACAGCGAAAATACTCGGGTAAGAAAAGGGTCCATATATAATTTTCATCACCTCTATAGGTAACTATTTTTCACAATCAGGTTAAAAAAAAACATAAAACTTCAATAGTTCTCACCTGAATTTAGTATACCTGGGTCCCTTCACAAACAGGCTTGGAGACTACTCTCTCAGCGCTTGCTAGTAATTAACTTTTCTGCATACAGAGACGAGAACCCATGCAGCAGATATGGGTAATAATAACACGTTTTATATATGTATAAAGAAGCTTTGGTGCTCATTATTTTGGCAATCTACAGGTTGGGCTGTATACATGAAAAATGCCTTAACTGTGGTGTCTTCATACTCCTATATACTGAATGTTTGTTTTCGTTTTTATTTATTTCCTGTTCTCTCCGAGGAATGTTTTATTTAAAATACCATACTGTGTTGATTCTTAAATAAAATCACAAGAATAACGAAAGAAACCTAGCACTCTATATGCCTTAATTGAGGTTTGGAGGGCATTTGAAAATTCCATCTAAAAATATCTGTGGCTAATTTCTGCTGCTCCAGGATGATCAAGGGGTGGGTAGGGACATTTAGTTGGTGGGAATCCTGATTGCTTCTTGTTTACTTTGAGCAGGAAGCTTCTAAACTACTGGTATTTATGAGGGCTAATGTTAGGAATAAAACAAAGTTTAAGGAAAAAATCACCCAATCTGTAAGATACAGCATTTTATATATTTTGCACAGTAAGGAATTATGTGTGATATTTGAGTTATTTCCTATATCATATTGTACCTGTTGTATTTATTGTAAGCCCTAATTTTGCTGTTTTTGTTTAACTCAGAAACTTTGTTTTATAGTTTATTTCCACAGGATATCCCAGCTAATGTAGAATATCTCATTTTTAGTGTAGCCTGATTTATTCTGTGCTGCAGCCACTAGAGCATGTTGCCCCCGAACTGATCAAAAGTTATAGGAATTCCAGGACCCACTGGATCAGTTCAAATAACATTGTTCAATAGAATTGGATTCTAAACAGTTATTGTTCAGGACTATATAGCTTCAGATTTGAGGTGGTAACACTATGTCATCTATGTCTTTGCAAACGTGCAGAACAGAACATATTAATTTCAACAACATCTATGCCATTCTATGTGGAATTATCAAAACGTCCTCATTTTAAAATACATGTAAACTGCATCAATGAATAAACTATGCAAATTTAAACTGGTGGTGGTGGATTATTGAATTTAGGTTTTGTATTTGTTAAACGCTACTAAAATGCAATTAATTTTGTTAACATGCTTCCTGGGAGAGTGTTTTGCATTATGAAGACACGTGATTACTTCCCTTAGAATTAGAGTACAGTAATGAGGCTGATGTTATGCCAGAAAGGAGAACCTGGAGGTGCAGGCTCTGCTGGGAGCTGTTTACAAAGTTTTGCCCATCTTTCTGAGGGCCTATGTGAAGCTATATAATATAAGGAAATTATTACATGTCAGGTACTGGAAAAATACAAAATGCAAGTTTTGATCCTACAGCCAAATATTTAGAAAGATGGGATAACTTAGCACCAAAACAGTAGGCAGACAATCTTATCACTTTTAATAGTCACTTGTTTCTTTTATTTATGAAATATTTTGTTTCCATATGTTCATTATAAAATACTGTATTCTGCCTGTTGGTACTGGATGGTACATAAAAGCAACACTTTACCCAGGTGCTGACATATCAAGTTTTTCTATTTCTCTTTGTACATCATCAGCCTTCTAACTCACTTATTGTGACATTACAAGTGACTTATCTGTCAACAGGTGTTTGGCTCTTCTTTGGTCAGTTGTGATGTCACAGTCAATGACGCCAACAAGTTTATAGGACCCATTTCTCCAAAGTTGTAAAGATCATGTGCAATGGCTTTCACAGTAAAACAGACAGCACCAATCAGTAAACATTGCTGTAAATACTGTATATGTTCCAGGTTTGTAACAAGTTGATAAAATTGTATTATTTAATGCTGTTTGTGTGTGGTCCATTTATCCATGGTTGCTGGATACTAAGTCAGCATGCCTCCAGACTGCTGAAGCCAGTTAAGAGTGCTACTAATTTTTCTGCTGTGTTTGTCATTGTCAGCTTTACAATATGCTTTAATAGGGGCCCTATATTGTTAATTCCTACTAGGGGTGGATGTGTTCGCTCTGGTAAAATGATCATTGTAATTTAGAGTAGAACATAGATGAGTCTGCCCCACCTCCATTAACAAGGAGAAGGGATAATTGTTTTAAATTGCCATTCTTAGAAGTTTCCTCAATTGACTGATAGGTGTGAATAAACTCAGCCTTTCATCAGAAACTTAGTCTGCAAACCTCACATCTTGGTATACCCAATGCTGCACTTTTCACCCTCTCCCCACCCTTCCTACATTCCTTCTCCCCCCCCCCCCCATGACTCTGGCACTTCTTATCTGTTGTCTATTTTCTCTGACAAATGCCGCTGGCTGCCTGTTACAATGCTACCTTGAATTGTATTAATCTGTATTTTTTTTTTTAAATAATCTGTACTCTGTTTGCAATGTCCACATTGTTGTAATGTCTGTCTTGATGTTCCCTATAATTTGTATTTCTCTGATGTGGAACCTTTGTAAAGAGCCAAGGCTCAAAGGTATTTGTAATCCTAGACTTGATAAACAAATAAACAAATAACCTCATAGTGTGCTATCATCCAGCATTCAGCAAAAGTACCTCAATAAAAAGGCTCCCTGACAAAATATTGTCAGTTTTGCTACAAAGTCTGAAACACAAAGTTTTTAAAGTGATGTTTACTAACTCATGCTGCCTATTTTACTTATGAAAACCATCGCATTTGATCCTACAACTTTTCGAGAAATAGGTCCTATAAGCTTGCTGACAGGGAAAACTAGACTGTAATGTCCCTAGATGACATCAGCAGCAGCTCTTCACTGGAACAGCCTTTCTTTGAACAGGTAGTGAAATCAGGGTTACAAAATGGCTAATAACTTAAAATTGAAGTAACACAGAAATCTACTTTTTGGTATAAGATTCACTGTGGATATGCTTATTCTAATTCTTCAGTGTAGCACTTTTGGCCAGATGGCTTCAGCAGCTCTTTAAGAAAATGGGAGAATGCCTCAGGGATGCCCTGGCAAGGATAAGTAAACTAGGGGGAGTAGAAGAACAGTGGGCTACAATAAGAGAGGGAATTGAAAAAGCTACCAAGCTCTGTGTCAAAAAGGTCAAGAAAGGACAAGAGAAAAAAGAGACCTCTATGGTTCTCTAGAGAGGTAGCAGAAAAAGTAAGAGTAAAAAAACTAACCTTCAGAAAATACTGAAAGAACACAGGAGGAGGAGGATATGGGGAATTATCAGGAAAAGCAAAGGAGGCAGGGAAGGCAACTAGGAGTGCAAAAGCAAAAACCGAGGAGAATATAGCCAAATCAGTAAAAGGGAGGATAAAACATTTTTTAGATATGTAATGGCTAGCCCCTTTACTTATTACACAGACAAGGCAACAAACTACAAGTTGGCAGAAAACAGGCATCACCCCTGGCATTAGGGCAAACACCTGGCTCAGGCATCTCAGAGGTCGGAAGGTAGATCACAAGCCAACATTTCTATTTTAACCCAGGTCAGGGAGGGAAATGCCAGGGCTATGCTGTGTCTCCTATCTGTGGGTCCCCAAAAACATTCACACAGGTCACTAAAAGATGGATTGTCTACAACCAGGAATTTGGGATGTTACTGTATGGCTTTTTATTCCTGATAAAATGTTAATAGCGAATAAAGGTGATTCTCCCAGAGCTTGCACTGTGAAGACAGATGACACTTTAGCAGGCAAACACATTTCTGAACTTCCTTGCAGGCAAACTGTCTTCTCCCACAAACATTTCACCACACTTGTCCAGCTCTATGCAGGGTTCCTGGACTTCTACGAACTACCAGCCCCATTTCAGGGACCTTGGACTTACAAATCTGCTACCAGTCCTATGCAGGATTCCTGACTTATTTAAAGCACTACTAGGTGACTGTAGTTAACACCTAAAACACACATTTTCCCTGACATATTTAACGCTACCATGAGATGTACTGTATGTACTGTTTGCTTTAAAATGTTAATAAAGCATACTAAATTGCAAAAAAAAAACACTTTTTCCTCTGAGTGACAAGTTGATCTGTGTGTGTAGAATGAGGATAGCTCACTCTGGCTACAAACTAGATTATCTCTGCCATTACTTTAGGACTACTGGATTCTCTGCCACATGGGAGCTACAAGAGATATCCTACTTTCAAACGGGCTAAGGTCCATGGCACCTGTATCTAACAGACACCAGAAACCCCACTTTAATCAGTTTACATTTCACAGTCTTGTTCCTCAGGGTCTGTGGTGCCAAGTATCTGACAAGGCACCAGACAACCCCACTTAAACAGTTTACATTTTATTTTATTTAGTTTTCATTTATTGGGTAGGTGCACTAGCCATAGCAATGACTTTTTTCAGGCATGACCCGGGAGGGTACAGAGCAACAATAGGAAACAAATTACAGTACATAGTAGACAATAGCATAGCATATGAACAGTGTCAGCAGCTGTAAACAAAACAGGGTAAAATACATAACAGTGTGAAAGTACAGCAAAAATACTAGTAGCTATACATTGAATCATAGCTATTAGTATATTGCAGAAAATATTGGAGGAAAATACAATGATGGTTATAATCTATAAAATAGTCAATACAGAATAGATGTAGTAGAGAAAATTTAAGGCATGGAGGGTAGAGGTGGGATAGGGTGAGCTTGGGACAAGATAAGAGGGAGAAATTGTTGGTGTAAGGGCAGTAAGAAGGTAGACAAATGCAGGCGTTAAGCGGGCTAACAGAAAGGGGCAGGGTAGTGAAGGTTAGGAGAGATATACGTAAGCTAAGGCGGTTTGAAACAGGAGCACATGCGGGAAGTGGTGAGATGATTACATAGCTCCTTCTTGAATGCGGTGCATGGGAAGAGGCTTGGCATAAATTTAGAGGGAGGGAGTTCCAGTACCGGGGGGGTGTGACAGGCAAATGCACTCGCACCTTTGGAGGTGCTGTGTCTGGGGATGTAGACAAGGGCATTGTCCATTGATCGTAAGCCATAGCAGGAAGTGTAGTTTCGGAAGAGAGTTGCCTGGGGCTTAGGTATCTGTCATCTGATAATGTTGTCAATGATGGAGCCATATACATAGGACCGTGATGCTTGTGGTGGGAGCCACCCTAGATCAGAGTAAAGGAGGCAGTGATGTTTCAGCCGGTGAGAGGAGGGCGCGCATAAGACAGGCGTTGTTGTGGGTAACATCCCATTTCTTAAGGTTTGATTTACCACATGAGGCATATGTTGCAAAAGCATAAGTGAGGGTTGGTAGGAGTATGCCTCGTGCTATGGCAAGCCTTGCTGAGTGTGTAAGATATAGCTGGTTCGTAAGCAATACTGAAGTTATGTTGACCAGCTTGCAGGTCTGTTGTATATGGAGATTGAAGTTAAGTAACGGGTCAAGTGTTATGCTTAGGTATTTAAATGAGTCTACCACCCCGACAGATGTGCCATTAGAGGAGGAGGCTCTGAATTTTGGTTGGGAGTTTTTGAGTTTCATAATGGACCCAAATAGCATGGCTTGGGTCTTAGATTCATTCAGGACAAGTTTATGTCTCAACCGCCATTGTTGGAAATCTTGGGAAGAGACTTTGGTTGATCTCTTCAACAGTTTTCGTACTCCTGTATAGGACAATGTCATCCACATATAACAGGGAGGTGGTCTGCAGGAGGTTAGAGGTGATACTGTTGATAAATATGGTAAAAAGCAGCAGTCTTAAAATAGACCCTTGGGGCACACCAACGTTTATGGTTGTTTTATTTGAGAGGGTGGAATTAAATTTAACAATTTGTGTCCTATCTGATAGGTATCTGTCAAACCACTTGACTGCATTGGGAGAAAAGCCTACAGGATGGTGGCTAAGAGGATGGTGTGGTCAGCTGGGTCAAATGCCTTAGTCATGTCGATAAAAATGGCTTCTGTGAGAAGACCAGAGTCCGTGGCCACTAGGCATCCGATTTGAAATTTAAGAAGTGGTGGTGGTACTGTGACCCTTGTGGAAACCATGCTGTGCAGATGTTAGAAGGTTATATTTATGGAGGAATTCGATAGTTTGGTAGCTACAAGCTTTTCAAGATTTTGCTGAGAACTGACAAAATGGCTATGGTTCTGCAGTTTGAGGATCCTTGCAGTCTCCCTTTTTAAAAACAGGGGTATTCTAGCTATCTTCCAGATGTCCGGGAGAAAACCCTGGCATAGGAAGAGGGTAAAAATCCTAGCTAGAGGAACAGCAATGTAAGGAGCAGCCAGTTACAATTGATTAGGTTCTAGATTGTCGGACCCTACTGCAGGAAATCAGAGATGTTTTTTGCAGTCTTAGTACCTCATGGTTAGAGATCAATTTGAAGAAGAATTTAGGGCCTGTATAGCCAGGCAGGGTGCTAGTGTGGAGGTAGGTGAAACAGGAAGTGTATTTGGTTAGTTCTAAAAATGTGAGTTGAAAAAGTTTGCAATGGTTAGGGGGATTGATGCAGTGGACCCTATATAGCAACATGTCATTTGGGGTAGGGCTGGATTCGAGCCCAGGAGGAACTTATGTGGGACCAGAATTTTTGGAGTCACCATAGGAGGTAGTCAGTAGATCTTTGCAGTAGTAGCTTTTGGCCCATTGATTTCTTTTTACAGGAACTTCAGGTGCTCTATAGGTATTTAGGTCAGTATTTGCCCAAAGCTTTTGTACTGGAGCCAACTGTTGTCCCTCTGCCTGAGTTTAGAGAGCAAGTCAGAGTTAAGCCAATGGGTATGCCTATTTTTACCCCTATGGGTAGTAAGGTGGCAGTGTTTATCCTGAAGCGCAAGAAATTGGGTCATGAAGTGATTTAGAGCTACTGGAGAATTGTTGGTTTGGAAAAGGGGGGACCAATCAATAGCACCGACGTCAAGAAGAAAGGCCTGTGAGTCAAAGTGCGCATAGTTACAGAAGGTGATAAAACATGGTTTTGACGGAGATAATCTGCTTTGGCCCCAGATACAGAAAGTAGTGGAGTGGTCTGTGATGGCGTCAGCTAGTACCCCTGAGGTGATTATATGTTCAGGGTGGTTAGTCAGTATCCAGACCAGCAAAGTACTTGTGTTCGAGTGCAGGGCAGTTCTGGTGGGTTCACAGATCAGCTGGTGCAGGTTGTGGTTTTGTAGCCTGGACAGGGATGTGCATTGTGAGTTGCCCAGCCAGTTAATATTCAAGTCCCCAAGTATAAGTGCCTCGTTTCTCCCTGAAAGAAATGAGGTTTGATCCAGCAGCTCATCTAACCTTTTAAAGCTGCTAGCAGCGGGTTGTATGCACACACGATGTGTAATTTTGGTGCCGAGGAGGAAGGACATGTAGCGCCTGCAGGTGGATTAGTGGTGGTGAGGTGATGGAGGTGAGTTGAAGGTGGTCTTTGAAATAGATAACCCACCCCCTTTAGGTGCTGGTCTGTCACATCTCAGGAGACTGTAAGATGGGATGGAGCGAAGGGAATCAGGGGTAGAGGGTTTGAGCCATGTTTCAGTTAGGCATATTATACTAGGCTTGTGAAGCGAGGTCCAGGATTCCAACTTGGCAAAGTTGTGCTCAAGGCTCCTTATGTTGTGGTGAGCCACAGTTAGTTAGCATTTCCACACTTGTTCCCCTCAAAACTCTTGGAAAGTACTTGAAATCCTCAGATCACACGCACATTCATTTTTCTAACTTGTACACAAAAATTCTACAAATTGGGCAGTGCTGATAGCCCTTACAGTCTTTTGGGGTTGGCCCAGTGTATTCACTGAATCTTCAGTCCCATTCCTTCTTTTCTGTGAAGAATCTTCACCCCTTTGGCTTCACAGGATCTGATAGCCACCACTTCAGAGAAACCAGCCTTTGGATATTACTGTACTATGGCAAAACACAAAACTGAGGGTCCTTCCCTCTTGACAAGAGTGCAGGCCAGCTCTTGCCCTTAGAGCTTTATGGCCATTAATAGTGTGTGATCATGTGTAATGTATTGTACTCAGCCTTGCAGTTCTGAATTGAACTGCTGCCTCTGTGGCTGTCCCTCATTTTTAGTTATCTGCACAGATCTCAGTGCTGTCCACATTGGCATTGCTGAGTCATTATTTACTCCTGTGCAGAAGGTGAATATGTGTCTTGTTTTAGTTTTGGTGTGACTGCACATCTTTATTAGAAATGTGTTTTGCTGCAGGATGGATTATGGTGTTCAGTAATACCTTAGTATGTGTCAGTAATTGAAGTGCCACAAGATTTGTTTAGTATTTCACAACAAAGTAGATATATTGAGGGTGGAATTAATTAATTCACTGCAGTAATACGTACTAAAACTTGAACTCATTTCCTCCTTTTATACCTGTCATAAATAGCAAATAAATTACTAATCGTGTGTGTTTTCTTTGTATTGACAATGCCTTATTGTGTGGCCTTTGTTGCAACATACTAGTTCTTCTGGATGCAGCTTTGTAAGTTCCTCAAAGACAAAAAAGTGCTGGCAGTGGGTGGCGGCTGTGCGCTGAGATGCTTGGCATCCCTCACAGCACAGTTCATTGTGCTCTGACCATTTCACTGATGACCAGTTTGCCATGAATCCAAGTCTACTTCAGCTTGTTGCTTTCAAGCCTGGTCAGCATAGGCTGAAAAGTGATGCTGTTCCATCCCTGTTCTCCTTCAACAAAGAAGTGCATCAACGAGGCAGCTCAGCAGTGAAGAAGAGACAGAGAATTAAGGTATGTCCAGTGTCACATGCATTATCAGTACACACTTTTTCTATTCGTATGAAGACAGAAGTGAGACATGGGATATAATGTAGAGGTTTAAATCAGTAACATGAATACACGTCACAGGACAAGAGCGTATATCACCGAATTAAGTGGCAAGGATAAGGGGGCATAACATGATGCTGGAAGTGGGTAGTCTTTCATGAATGCAAGGAACTATTTTGTCACACAGACGGAGTGGTTGATCCATGGAACAGCCTACCAGGGTTGTCCTGGTGTAACTGATGGCTGAGGTGTTTGTCTTATGTCAAACCACCGGGTCAACATGTGCTCCGGAATGAGCATTGGCTGCTGGGGGTCGTGTGGGGAGGATATGGATTAAGCGCCCAATGGCTGCTCTCCTTCTCCAAGGCTGGGATACTCGTAAGCCTCACTGCTTTACCTCCACCTGGGTGAACTCGTGTGGCAGGTGTAGTATGTAGAGTTGCACCATGGCTGGGCATGGATACCATCCGAGGACTGTAGCAGAGGACATGTCTCAGCGTGCCTTCAACTCATTACCTTGTAGTGTGTTGGCACCCAGTGGTGGGAGTACAACCAGTATGAAAACTGCCTGTGTTTGCTCCAGTACATGGTCTTCCTGGGATGTAAATCAGGATAATCCGAGGCAGAGGCACAAGGTGCACACTAACCATAGGCCTGTATCTGGAATGGGAGACTCCTCCATCTGGGCCGGAGGGTTACCAGGATACCTAGGTTTCAGAATTGGCACCCATATGCACCATCGGTACAGAGGAGGTTCGACGCTGGCTACCACAGAGGCCAGGAAGAATGGGGAAACAGAGGTACTGGCAGGAGGAGAAATACATTTGAATAAAAAAATGGCTTTGCAGCACAGCTGTTGGAAGCTAAAACAGTCCGGGGATTACAAACTTAATGGTACAAACAATCGATGAATGTGTCTGTACAACCAAGTGTGGTAAAGGGTGTCCAGATTCAAGTATGGATTTACAAATGAGTAGTAGCCAACAGACCTTCCCATCAATGTAGAGATATTTAGCGATATTTCAACAGTTTCTCTCTGTTGCCCCTACTGTGGAAATGCTGATAGCAGATATTTATCCAGAAATATAACAGAAATTTCATGAAATACTTGGCAATGTCTGTGGCTGTCACTCTGCAGTCTGAAAATATGCACATTACTGTGCATTGTTTTCACTGCAAATGACCTCCAAACTCATTACCACTGGTGGCTGGCTTTCAGTGTGTCCACGGAGTGCTGTGAGAAAAAATTTGTTTGCCACTTTGATCCACTTGCCATGGATGCCCCACAAACATCAAGTACCCTTACCGCCATGGTGGCCCAGTGGTCCCCACCCCTCACACACACACACACACACACACACCTCCAGCGGGTGACTTGGTGACTAGCTCTGGTAGTGAGGAGGGCTGTGGAAGTCACTGGTTGGGTATTGGGTGTGTGGGGGTGGGGGCTACTGGACTACCAGGGATTTCGGGGATGACAGAGGGTGGATCGTGGCACAGGGCATGTGGGGGGGCCTTGACGTGTGTGTGTGTGGGGGGGGGTCTGGGCATTGGGAGCGTGCCACACACCCAGCCAGGCACTGTGCGTGCCATGCCTGGGACCCAGAGCCCATGGGGTGGGGTCTGTAACCCACAGAGTTTGTGGGGCTGGGGCACAGTGGCAACCTCCAGTGAACAGTAAAGACATGTTAGACCACCTTTTTGTTGGCATAACTGGTCTTTGACAGATGTTCACTGGTGATTGTCTCTGAATCCATTTGTGGACATAACAGCAACCCTACCTAAATACACAGTTACCAAATGCTGCAGAAACCCCCATACGCCATGTCAGGGGTTTCAGATACATAGCTACGCAGTTAGGCTCAGGCAGCATGCAGCATGTACATGAGCTGCATATGTCAGTCAGCGAGGATGCAACACAGAGGCCTAAATTTTTCCAACGCAATTTTCCTTGCGTCCTGGTTTTGCTTTTGTGAATCCGGCCCACTGTACCTTCACCAAGGTGATAGAGACAGCATTTGTGATTTCATATTCAGTACATCAATACATTTTCTGCTCCCCAAATGGTCATGTTACATTCACCTATTATGTCTGTTATCACCTCTTCAGATGGTTGCAGCTTGTTCATGAATATTTTTTTTTTGGTTTTCAGTTTCTGTCCGAGATCTTTGGTAGTTGTGACCGAGGCAAAAATCCAGAACCTCCTATGTCACCAAGTAATGACGCTGATGTTCATGAAACACCCCAGCATGAAGAAATGATCTTGGACACAGTGTCAAGCAATGTTGCCAATGCATCGACACAAACTGAAGTGGTATGCTTGCAACCCATTACATTTTCTGTTTTTGATGTGTTATTTCAAAAGTACAGACATATGCACTGTGTATTTCTACTTACTGGTTACAGGAACTTATTGACTGCGGCACTCAGACCCTGAAGCATGTACCGCACTACTCAGGCAAGACAAGATTCCCAAGGGGCACGCAAACCACTCAGTCTGTTCATTCAAAGGCTACCGAGGTTAACATGTTCCTAGAGTATTCATGTAGCAGTGGGACACAGTGTGACATGTCCCGTGAAGGCCTAGATGGTGATCCTTTACCAGAAGACGACACTGATTCTGTTATGAGTTCCTCTTCGGAGGATGACATAGAAGATGATGTCCACATTGAAGACAACTTGGATGACCCTGATTGGGAATTCAGCAGTAATGATGCATCAGACTTTGACGATGAGGATGTTGGGGACTGCAGTGGGACGAGAGTATATTTCTTTTCCAACCCATGAATGCCAGTGTACATTTCTGTCCTGTTACACTTGTAAGCAATAAGACATGACAGGTTGTGTGTTGAACAGATATTACCACATGCACAGGGGAGTAGTAAGGCATGAGGTCCCACAAGTGCCTTCAGTCTCTGGAACTGCGGTAATATCTGTACAACACACACCCTGGACTGTTTTATTGCGCTTATGTAAGATAGGTAGTGTAAACCAGGCAACCGCACATCTAGCTCACCATGCATGAAATATGTTCCATGCATGGGTAAAAAAAAGGACAGCAGTAAAAAGGAAAATATCATTGAAGCGTTACAACGTTGGAATTTAAAAATGCCGCCCTTGTTTTTTTTCTCACTAACATAGATTTTGTCATAATTAAATTGGGGACTTTATTGAAATCCAGACGTCGGGCAGCAAGAATGATTTATTGCATTTCCATTTTAATTAATGGTCTTTATCCTCGTAGCTGGTTTAAAAGTGTCCCATGCTCCAAGCATCTGCTCCTCACGTCTATTCCCTGTGCTGCTCTGGCGAGTTATGGACTAACTTGGTTTGCTGTTGTGCAGTGCTGTAATCTGCCTGCAGAGACAGACAGTGAATGGTGCAGTCCCCAGCTGACAGGGCAGTGTGTACAGGGAGAAAGAGAGATGGTGACCACGGCATGGTGGTTCGGAGAGGCAGGTGGACAGATATTGCACTGTGCTGTAATTCTTCCCGTCCCATACCCCCTCTCCATCCAAGCGATGCAAACAAAGCTTGTGAACGGAATCAGGCAATAAGCAGCAGTAGGGTTGCAGAGATGCAGTCACGGAGGGGGACCACAGAGCAAGGTATGCTACAGCGCTGTGAGGATTCAGGCAAGTGTACACACACACACTCACTCTCTCTGTCAGGTTTTGGGCAAACATGGTATATATTTTTGATTTTCTTTCTAGTTCAATGATGCAGGATTGAGCAGCCTCTCTCAAGCACTGTTGCTTAGAGAGCCAGAAGTTCTTGTTCAATTTCCCTGTGAATGGTTTTGTGTTACTTTCTGTGCCATCACCCCCTCCCCCCGTACTCATTTGAGGCCCATTACCTTCATCTGCCAAAGTAAAGACTCATAAAAAAATACCTGTTGAATATGTCAGGTGCACTGTACCAGGCTCAATGCAGCCTCCATCCTCCACTTTCACACTAGTGTTAATGGCAAAGTACAGTTGTTTTATAAAGAGTAGCACTGTGTGTCCTGAACATTCAGTTGTACTTTTTATGTCTTCATTTCAGGTTGTTACTAGCTGCCCTCCATTTTAATGAAAATGCAGGAAGAGCACAGAGGGTAACTAGAAGTGGTGACAGACAAGGGAGATGCCCTGTAGCTTATCTACTGTGTTACCCACGTTCATTGGTGTTATGGTAGGTACAATAACACTGACTTGATAACTACCGTCTCATTACCCCATATCCCCTATACATGAGCACTGAACCTCACATCCTTCTCATTACATACAGTAATATTGTGTCATGTATGGTCATCTGGTTAAGCTCCACCACAGTTAGATAATGCAATGTTACAGTGATATACCACTGAAATGTAATGTAATGCATGCTGTTGACACACATTAATGCATGTACATCTGTGTATGCATTCAGTTCTAGCTCATCGAACCTGGACATTTCTATGCAAGAAGAGAAATAGAATGCATCTATTATGATCCGGTATTATCATGTGTTTCGGAGCCCCCTGAGGACCAAGAAGACATGCAGAGGTTTACCAGATGTTCATGGCTTTTAAACGGTGATCACGGCACAGTCAGCATCTGGATGTTTCAGTAGCAGTAAGGGCCACAGTACCGACAGATTGCTTGCAGATCAAGTCTGCACTGCATGTACATGACTTATTTCAAGTACTTATTGTATGACAAACCAGGACATTTCATCAAACAAGTAATGAAATATGTAATTTTAGAAAACAAATCAGTTGATGTGTTCAATGCCTGCATTTCATGTTCCCTGTATCAAACTGTTATGTCACTCATAGGGCATTGTTTTTATCATTGACAAAGTTATTCGAGCACCAGGTTTTGCCAGTAACACAAATGAAAAAAGGTGATGCACCGCCGCATGAATGTGCGTATATAACTATTTTCCCCAAGAAATGTTGCCTTTAAACAGTAATTGCAATCACAAAGTTGTAAACCCCGGGACCCATGAATGTGAGTATTTTGTCTGTTCTGCCAAGCTCTGGCCCTGCCCCAATTTGCATGATGACAACATGCCACTGACAAATCAGGGGAGTTCCACATTATGTGCAGTGCAGGTCATCTTTTAAATCAATTGTTAATACAAGAATGGCAATTTTGTTACTGAAACGTGGACATCGGTCGGGTACCAAGTGCCTTGGTACTGAAGTGGTGGCCACATTTCCTAAGCAACTGGCTATTATTGCATTACAAATTGCTTTCAACACATTCCACCATTCAATATAATGTTCTTCGTCCTTACGTCAATGAGCATGGTGGGTGGTGGAGGAGGTGGAGCCTAGGTGGTCAGCAGAGACAAAAATGTGAAATCCATGTGACCATGGGTGTACAACTGTATGAGTGCAATTGCTGTTTAAAGGAGTTATTGACTGAGGGTAATATTTATGTACCTACAGTCCGCTGGAGGTAAGTCGTCATTTGATATGTGTCCGTGGCAAAAGCTTTCATAGTATTGTTCCAAATATATAAATCACAGTCCTGCCAAGCTCAGCTGTCAATGGAATGTTGCTGTACTCATGATTCTCGCCAGGAACAAAGAATACAGTTCGTTACCTCTAGGGAAACATTATGTATTACCTACCACTACTTAGCTACATTGCAGATGATTAAGTGGTACTTCGGGGTGGTTGGATATGGACAAGCAAACCCTCATGAGTTTTGTCCTGTTGGAAGCATAAACGTTACTTTGTTCTGTTTGTTTTTGTAGCAGCAAGTACCAAAGTGACCATAACACACAACAGTCAGTAAAGTGACAACTCAACAGACATATGTAACAGTACATTGGTTTACGCAAGCAACAATATCGACAGGTGTGCGGTATTGGGCAATAATGGCCCACAGGAGCATAATGAGGCCTGATGCTGAAGGCGGAGGTCCTTATATCCCCTGTAAGGTCCGGTATTCCCAATACTGCCCACACTGTTGGATATTATTGTGTTAGACAATGAACACTGTAGAAAAACATCAGTTAAAAATTGTTAATAACAAAAGTAATTTGAAATAAGTTTTGCAATAATAAAAGTCCCTCCACCTTTTTCTAACATTTTAACAATGTCTGTGGGTCTCTGTCACAGTACTGCTTCTCATTTGCTGTTGCTGGTGCTACTGGTGAAAGGGAATGCTATCTCGGGACCGCTACTGTGTATGAGACTAGTGGTATTTTTCATTCTCCATACCGCAGATGGACATCAATCTGAGGTATGAAAACAAGGAAAACACACTGTTGTCATGGATGGTTATGCCACAAGGGGTGGCAGTCTCAGAGAAACTATGGTACTGCTGAATATATTGTGCACCACACTGAGCTAACAATATGCTTGGTAACTGGCATTAGTTCAAGGGAAGTACCTACCACTCAGATGCCATTGTAATAAAAAAACAAATAATAGGTAAGTCATTGTGATGTAGAACAAACAGCATTCCTTAGTTCATTGATGCCTCCATTGCCAAAAGCAACCGCTTTTGACTAATGCCATTGGGATCCTACATCCGTGTTTTTATCTGATGGTCAGTTTTTACACACAATAGAAAGAACAAATAACAGGAGCGGTGGCTGTATGTGTGCAATCGAGTCACACTAAACAGATACAGAGCCAGCAGAGCCCCATCGCTACTAATGTTTTTTTTTTGGTCGTAAATTGTATTATTTGAGGCACTGTATCAAGAAGAGGTGGGGCTGAATTTGGGACAAAAGACAAACAGTGGAGTAATTTACAGGACTGTGATATTGTGACGGTGTTGTGAAGGGGAGAAGAGGCCATTGCTGTGCTACTAGCCAAGAAAACAAATATGACGTGGCTAATCAGGTGAACATTATGTTTGCCCAATGATGCTGTACAGGGTATGATGCAACAGAGACTGGCACTTATTATTTTACGGTCTCTATTGCCTCATACCACACCAGCACATTGAGTCCACCAGCCAATAACAGACAAGCATAGGGTAGGCCCATTTTCTAAAGACGTCTGTCCTATAGCACCCAGTGTGCCTGAACTAACAGCAACTCCCCTACGAAACCTGGGTTATCAATTACTACCATGCACTCCATTGACACTTTGATGCAGTAATGGATAGGTCACTGTGTGTTTAATGCTTTTTTTTTTTTTAATGTACCTGGGGTGTGTGTGTTCAGCCATAAACCTCACGAACAAAGTATGAGACATTATGTGGTCATCACACACAGAGGGTGTGTCAAATAAAAACAAGAACATATACACACGTATGCTTTTTTGTTGTATAATTCGTGCAATGTTATGTTATGCACTCCCATGCAAGACTGCCTCCTTGGAGGTTGATGAGTACCATGAGAACATGCCTCGACTGTGTGTCACTGCTAACAAATGTTGTGCATAATACACTTTCAACATGAAAGGATACCACTGTTCACCAACAGTCAGTGACCACACTAATCAGTGGTCTCTTTATTTCAGGTAAAATGATAGTGAGATGTGGCATGGAGGGTTGCAACCTGCACTGTACCTATTTCCGTACTATCACTTTCTTTGGAATATAATAGAATGAATTGAGAACATTGGAAAACCACAATGGAAAGTGATGCTAACAATATTTATTGATTGTAATTACCATTCATAGAAACATTGCATTGAATTGTACAGCATCATAGACTTTATATAGAACCACTGTATGTCTTGTATTGAATATAATTCTGAATTAATAAACTGACTTTTACATATGACAATGGTGCTGGTTTATGAGATTGTGAGGCTACACATATATGGCACTAAAGCACACTGCACGTGAGAAACCATGGTATTATTGAGCTTTATGAAATGGGCTTAAAAATTCCATAATAAAAGAAAAACAATTATACTTGAATCTCTCTACATACTTTACTTTATTGCCCATTTTATAAGTGCAATAACACAGTCCGAGGTGTGTGTTATGTGCTGATAAGAACACGCCCAGGGGCATAAGGCACTCGACGCAAGCACCTCGTGCCTTACTACACCCTTGGGTGTGCTCTTTTCAGCACGTAACCCACACCTCAGAGTGCGCTATTGCGTGCATGACCCACCACCATCCGTGAGTATATGCAAGCAGTAACACACTCCAAGGTGTGGGATATCACATGATAAGAGAGGACGCACAGGGGTGTAGTAATGTAGAAGATGCTTGCACTGAGTGACTTATGCCAGTAGGTGTGCTCTTATCAGGCGATAACCCACACTTTGGGTGTGTTATCGTGTTTCTAAAATGGTTCATTACAGTTTTGTTTTAAATATAAGAACAAAAATAAAGTTAAAAATATCAAAACTGAGGCTGAGGTTTAAAAGTTCCAATACTTGAAAAATAGTCCCTTGTACAATAACTGTTCATTCTCAACAGAGCTGAGTAGTAAAACATTTTATTAACAGTGTCCAAGAAACAGCACAGTAAGAAGAACATGTTATATAACTCTGTAACAGTTAGTCATGGGATCAATGGTGTATGCTGCATTCTTTCAAATTTTAACTGCAATGCAACACAGCATCTGAATGGTTTCATATCACCCAAATGATCAAGTGCATAACACAAAACTTATGAAAATGACTACAAAGAATTCAGTGTTTAACAGTTCCTTGACTTGTAGCCTCTTTGAACCCAGTGTAGGCCTGTGAAGGGAAACAGAACCTGATGCAGTACATGGCACATGATGGAATAACTTTTCAATTCCCCTTTCCAAGACACTTCCATATCCGTGTGTAAAGTATCGGCACGCTATCAACCTTTTCATTCTGTAAAAAAAGAAAATGAATTGCATGAGTGAATTTGAAACATAACTTTACTGAACGTAACTTTAGGAACATACCACAGAACCACTGAAAGAGTGCAGTGTTGTCATTTACACATCAATACAGATACGGACAGTAATCTGTCATGGTAGTTGTCTTAAACACTTTCATGAAATAGCTGGCAGCAATCAAGCATTCTGATTGGTGCCTAACAATCTGCTAATATGTCTAACACCACATAAAAAGATCTGACTACCTGATTTCCAAACCTCCTGCCCGCTGAATGAACCGCTACAATTTCATCCATCAGCCTGACCAAGACTTTGACATGGTGAAGAGGGACTGAACACTGTTGCAAGTGCTTTGTCACAGAGCTTCTTGCAAGAAGCCCTATTCTGAGTCCACAGCACTGTGGTGTAATTTGCAGTAGCACCAAGCGTAGAGACGACAGTGCTTTAGCCTACCCTCCGATCCCAGCTGAAAGATGGCAACCACAGTACCTGTCGCAGCTGTGAGAGACCAGCGTGAGACCCCTCCCCTTCCCAACTGTGTTATGCCTAGCAGCAGCCAGTTGCCCCAACCATGAGACAGACGGCGCCGACCTCGCTGAAACTGCTGACTAGCCTGCCAGGAGCCCTTGTCCCACTGGAGAAACAGGTTAGTTCTCGAAACACATATCGTTATTTATTTTTCCAAACTTAGGAGTGCTGCTACTTTGGTGGTGTATGGAGGGTGGTACAATGGCAACTACATAATCGAAAAAAAAAAATAGAAATACAGAACCCAAAACTGCTGAAAAGTTATTAATTAACAAGAAGTCAAACTATAGGTGGAGGACCTATGTTATTCAAATTTAGGACAAACTTTTCAGTTTTTTGCGACCTATAAAACTATTTTCTTACTTTCACGTGCATCTATAATTTCGATTCCAATTTCATAAGTGCAAGAAGCCACTACAGGGTCTGTGTGTTACACACTGTAACACAAGGCTAGGAGGCTGGACGCACTCATCCACTGATCTCATGCCTCACTACACCTCCTAGCCATGTGTTACAGTGTCTAACACACCTGCACTTTGTATTATTGCATAATTATTTACTACTGTACTGCAACGTGTCCAAAGGGTCCACAGTAACATGGCAAGGGGCAAGAAGCATATTTATGTTTGGGGGTGAGGATGGGGGTGGGGTGGAGGAAAAGTAATAAGGACAACAGCCACCTTTAAAAACAGAATGGGGAAAGGGGGGAAGTGGGATAAACAGGTGATGTGGTCAAGACAGGTGTCAAGGGCAGTCACGGAAGGTGACATTAATGCACCTTGGTATGAATGAAACAGAACGGAACAATGACAACGAGATGACTCGCAGCAGCAGGTGGTTCTCAAAGGAGAGGAGGATAAGCTGGCTAGACAGCAGGACCGTGATAGTGAGAGGATGAGATCACGCCATGGAAGCTAAGCTGAACTGCGGGAGAAGGTATGATTGTGCACGGGGAACAAACAAAGCTCATGTATACACCTTCTTTGGTGTGGCACTGCAGGTGCAAAGGGGCTAGAGGGACATCGTGTTGGTAGTGGATGACAAAATGAGAAACTGTGAGATGTGTAGAATGGCTGTGGTGCAAGGTAATGAAAAGGTTGACTGCATAGCCCCGGGGAGAACCTTGATGACTACAGGGATATTCATTCCACGGTGCAATTGCCTGGTTATAACACAGCTTGACTACTGCATGCATTGTTTGCGTCACTACCTAAATAGGGGAATTGCTGTACTGGACAGGGTACAGATGACGGTCAGCAGGATGAAACTAGTATTGGTAAAGGCCCCGTGAGGTGACCCTGCATGAGCTCACCCTGTTCTCACTGTAGTAGGGAAGGAAGTGGGGGGATATAATAGAGGACTTTGGATATCTCAAAGGAATAAATAATGTAAGCCTGGAGGAGGTGCTTTGCTTGAGGGAGGTAGGGTACACCAGAGATCAATCAATGAAGCTGGACGATGGGTGACTGGCTGAGGGGGTGGGGGAAACAAGGAGATGCTACTTCACTGACAGAGTGGTGTATCCCTTGAAGGTGCTGCCCCTGCAGTTGCTGACTGATACAGCTTTGCACTGGTTCAAGAAAAGCTGAGATCAGTGCAGGGGTGAGTGCAAGCCACTGCCACGATGGGAAATGTGGAACCTTGTTGGGAGGTAGTAGGCTGGCTAAAACATTTCACCATGGAAGGCACTGATGATCGAGCAGACTAGACAGGCAACAGGAATAATATGGTAGTCTCTACCATTCTAGCATATTATTATGAACACTGGCCACCAAAGGGCATTTAAGATTCTTAAACAACTTTTCCTGGTGCATCATTCATAAAATGAGCTGCACAGTCAAATTGGTGATGATTGAAAGGGAGGCTGGAAGGGTGTACAAAACTGCAGAACAGGACGAATACTTACATGTCACAGTAGTGACTACACACACATGTCCAGCAGTACACCTGTGGTAACGGGGTTGGCACATGATAGTAACAGGGCAAAGGAAAACCACACCAGAGAGGGTACTGGAGGGCTTCAGGGCGCTAAGGGTGCACAACCAGCCATGGCAACATGGCATACTCCACACGGAGGTAGCAGACGTCATGGCAGAACCCGTGGCAGACCCATTCAATACCTGTCTGGCTTTGCTCGGTGTACGGTTTGACTGTAGGATGGAACACAATGTGCACCTCCACAGGAGCAAAACCAAGAATAACACAGACAAATAAAGACCAGTAATCATGACATGTGGCAATGTCGCTCACATGCCTTTTGAGGTTTCAGCACTATACATGACACAGTATAATGAACAATAACAATAATGCAGTTAGACAGTAGAAAAGCAGTGTTCCCCACAGTGTGACCAGGACTTGCATAATTACCAGCCATGCTAACCTGTTGGGATCATCATAATCTGCAGATGGCCCATTCATAAAATCGAATTCTGCTTGAGTAGATTCAAGCACATCCTCATCCAGGCAGTTTGAAAGAAAGCCAGACAGCATAGTGACACAAGGGGGATGTTGGCAGCATCCAAGCGGGCACGTAATCGGCAGAATGAGCAGCAGCATCTATTTTCATTGACTGTGTTCATTGTTACGCACTTCCACATGTGCACCTGTGTGACAGAAGGAATGAAACATTACAAATGATGCATTGAAAGTAAACTAACAGCAATGAACATCATCAAGAATCACATACATAGTTATTTGGAATGTACAGTACCATAAAACCAGCAACACAAACACCACACACAAGACACACACACCCCAAACATAATTTAGCGGGATGGCATTGAAATGGACCAAGCAAAGCAGGGTCAGTTTTAACAGTGCCATACAATAGACATATACAGTGATGCCCGATCACATATGTGATCACACATGGAAAATAACAGAAACTGCATGCCATAACAGCACCTTACCAATTGTGAAATTAAAGAATAAGCCATTCAGGGCTTGGGAAACCCATTGCTGTGTGCAGCTGAAAATAAAATGCTTACTAAGGATGTGGACGGCTACCACACAAAGCATCTGACATAGAGAAGGCATTTGGTATACAGACCTGCTCCCGTGGAAAGTCAAACCAAACAGCCTTTCGGGGTTCTGGAGACATACAGGTAATTGCAATCACAATATTTGTAGGTGCATGTTAGCAATTACAGTGAAATAGCTTCCAGGATACAGGTAAACATTTGCATGCCATGGCAGTTTACAACTGTGCAGCACTGCTTCTCGTCTCTGCAACCACTGTGAGTGTTCAGAGACATTACACATTGCCTCCTGCATAGCCCAACAGGATGGATATGGCTTGCCTGTGTTGTTTGGAAATGGTATCTGGACTACAAGTGTCTGAGGCCACTGAGAACCTCTTCTTTGTTATGTATCTCCCCTAAAGACACAGTTAAATAGTCAACCCCTACTACCAACAGCAACACCCGTCACCTACCCAACAGCAAAACACAGAGACACACACACACACATTCAAGACTCCATCACAGTCACCATCCAAGGAGTTTCAATAGGACAAAAGAGGCCATGGTGCTGGGTCAATAAAATTGTTTTTTTTTTCAGCTCAATGCATGTGGCCCGTGCAATTTGCAAACAACGTTAGTCAGTACTGGCACTTCATAGAATGACAAAACAAAAGTGCTTCATATGGCTAAATCTGGGATGAGAAGACAATGGCACCAGGCCGGGAAGAGCAAAGCGACTGCACCAACTGTGTGGTCTGGTGTCTTGCTCTGATGCGGGACAAGGAAAGTTATACCGTGTTGGTACTCTTGACCACGTGCCTTTGGCTACAATGGTAACCGCATGATCAACAGAGTTACTTTGGCTGTCTGCAAGTCTTCTGTCACTCGGGTACTAATAACTGAATCATTTGATGAGACTGCTTTGGAGGTCACAACACAACAGTGATGGGATTAAAATCAGCATCCCTGCTGACACAATAACAATGTGTTGGGGTGGGGAGGGTAATGCACACTGCTACCATCCCAAAAACAGAAATTATTTCATGTGCTATAAATTCAAGGACAAAATACCATGTGCGGGGGTTCATCAAAGGAAACCATGCATGCACAAAGCGGAGCTGGTATCAGACAAATTAAAGCTATTGGCAAAATGAGAGAGAAAGAGAGAGCAGTCACTTGCAATAAGTGAACAATATAAGGTGAACAGAAATCAGGCCAGCAAACTGTACTGACTGTTCTGCAGGTTATATTTTTGAAGTATCAAGCCAGATTGTGACTTCTCTGTAACTGTGCTTATCAATAGTGAGGACAGGCAACACCCTAGACTGTCTTTAGAGTCTTTACAGTACAGACAGCAACCATTTAGTCAGTGACAGGTGCTTTACAAGAGTCCCAACTACAATCTGACAAGTAATTTTAGCAGGGGGAAGTGAGGAAATACTCCTTGAGAGAGAGAGAGTGATGGAATGGACCTGCTCAATGTGCACATCTTGGCAAATTTCAAGACAGGGATGGATATTCACATGGTACTACTGCGGATGACTGGGTGGTGAGATGTTGGTTCTGAAGGGGTGGCAGATTAGTCAGAGATGTACAAGATGACTGATCCTGTACAGGCCTAGCCACTGCTTCACTGATGATAGCCAGACTAGGGAACAGGCAGACTGAATGGACCATGACTATGAGGAATGATTCTACCACACTACTTGCAAATGCCATAATTCAATCCGTCCATCATGGTGAATGACATTGCTGAACATTCTGACTGCAGGTGCATCAGGAAGCCATGGGAGTATCACTATTATGTCAGACAGAATATTACAGCACCACTGCACAGTGCATAAAACTGAAAGCAATGAGGACAACAGGGAAACGAAATAACGCTTACCATTCTCCTGGTGGACCAATTGCCCCTTCTTCAACATCACTGCTTGGTTTGGTGTCATTCACGAGGATACCACATGTGTGGCTTGGAGCTGCAGGCTCGAAGGAGTAAGGCTGTACTGGCAGAAAAACGTACATGGCATCCGATCCATATGGCTCCTCGTCTGAAGAGGACATCCTGCAATCGATGTTACTGAAACTCTAAATGGGGAAAGGCTAATAAAACCCCAAATTATCACTGCATATGGAAAGGCAACCATGACAGCTACCACTACCAGTACAGCTCACAATGCAGAGAGACTGCGCGGCAAACTAAAATGACGTCACACGGCACAGTACAGGTCAGAGGTCGCGTTGAGAATGGGATCTGTGAATGTGGGCATCACGGAAATGCACATGTTATAAAAAACGTTATTTTTTTAATAAATATATGAACTGGAGCCATAAACACAGCAGGAACACACTAAGGAGAGCCATGGGGAGACACTGAATGGCAGAAGGTAAGAAATTCAGGAGACAGGGTGCATTTGATCTTTAAAGTGATTCTTTTCGTCTTTGTAAGTCAATAACTACCCCTTCATCAGCTCTTTTCCGTCACTGCCATTGTGGCAAGAAGATTTCTTCAACCAACAACCACAAACTCTTGTGTCTGTTGTCTTGGGCCTGGTCACAACGCTCTTGCCTGTGAGCTTTGCCTGAAGTTCAACCACACCACCTAGCACCGATGCAAGAAAGACTTGCAAAAGTTCCTCGTGGAGCAATACACAGCCAGCGGAGAGCAGGGGTCTTCTCAGGCTCCCTGCTCCCAGTCGCCGGCATCCTCTTCAGGCTCTCAGGCCACCAAGCCTGGGACAAGTCCTCAGGGAAACACTCTCGGGATAAGGACTGTTCCCCCAATGGTGCTCTCAATTCCCATTGGATTCCTCCTTCTCTTCTCCTGGGAATGCTCTTTTGACCACTTTGGTGTTGACGCCTCGCTCCATGCAGGCCTCGGCTTCTATCAGGCAACCTCTGAAGAGAGTTCTCCCAGCCTTCTCAAGGCTGTGGAGGGGCCGTCGGCCTCCAGGTTGTCTGTCCCAGCCCCGCTGTTGAGACCTCTTGAATCTTGAGATCCACAGAAGCTGGGCCCCACCGCCTCTACTATGGCTAGTGGTGGTTTGTCTGAGCTGGGTTCTGTGCCCTCTCCATTGGTAACATGATGAAAATACTCCCTTCTCCTGCCATCGACCTTAATGCTGTTCTTTCCTCCAGTACCTCAGCTCTCATACAACAGTTTTTCCTGCTGTCTGGGCCATCGCCACCCGTGCTGTTGGGCACTGCCTCGATGTTGATGCCAGTTTGACCCAACCGCCCCAAACATTCTAGAGAGCCACTGGTTCTCCAGCCATTGGTCCCTGCTTCAGAACAGGCCAACGTAGAGGAAGAATGCCACCCTAATCTCATCCTCCCTAAGGAAAAGGATGAGGAGGAAGACATTAAGGTTGACTTCTCTAACAGATCTACTGTCTCCTCCAGGAGGGAGGACTCAGTCAAACACACCCCAAGGTCTCCCCCCAAGAGGATCCCTTTTCTTTAACATTATAAAACAGCTCTCCTTCACTATGGGGTTCCACACTGAGGAAGAGGATGCCACAAGGAGGAACCTGGTGGATTTCTTAGAGATCCCAGAATCTCCACCCAAGGTTATTTCTCCTTTGCTTCCAGCACTGAATGATGCTGCCACTGTTGTCTGATACAGGACCAGTCTTCTACCTGTCATGTCCAGAAAGGCTAGACCAGGCACCTCAGGGGCTGCCTTTTTATGCAGCCCAGCCAGAAACTGACTCAGTGGTAATTAAGGATGCTCATGACAGGATTAATGCACCCAAGCACGTTAGTTCCCTCCCCCCAACCAGGAATCCAGGGAGCTTGACCTCTGGGGTAAGAGACTTTTGCCTCTGCCACTTTGGGCCTTAGAATTGCCAGCTACCTGGCTCATCTGATTAAGTACCAGAACACCCTCTGGATGAAAGGCAAGGCTGCTGCTCAGGCCCTTCCTGAAGGTTCCCAGAGACAAGAGCTCCTCCAAACTCTCCAGGTTTCAGAAGATGTCAGTAAGCATCTCCTCAGAGCCACCTATAATATAGCTGATACTGCAGCCAGGGCAGCTGCCACTGGCATTTGTCTTAGAAGGCACCTGGCTTAGAGTCTCTGGTTTCATAGCTGATGTCCAGCAAAGGTGCTGAATGACCCTTTGTGGGTCACAAAAATTTTGGTTCTGATGCACAAGCTATTAACAATGACCTACAGGCATTTGGCAGGGCTATTGGGTCTGTCCACTCCCTTTATCACACCCTGACCAGGAGCAGAGTGAGGCCCTCCTTTTGTAAGGTGTCTAAAAAGTCTGGTTCAAGAGCCAGGCTCCAGGGCAAATGCAGAGCCAGCTCTGCTTTGCCTGCCCACTCTTCCACCACTGGTCTCTCTCCTAAGCACTCTGGGAAGGTGGAGCAGCCCCAGCTGCTGGCTCCACCTCAGCCTAACTCCTTGCTGGTCCCCCTCCTCTTGTTCCAAGCCAGAAGGTGGTGGTAGGAAGTCAGTTCTCCCTCCATCTGCCCCAATGGAGAACCATTACCACAGATGTTTAGATCCTGCAGATAACAGAACAAGGCCATGATCTAGAACTTCTGGAACAGCCTCCTGGTGTTTCGCCAGTTCCCACCTCTTACCCTCTGGATCACACAGCGGTGCTTCAGGAGGAGGTGTTCACATTGCTGCACAAAAGGGCCACAGAACCAGTGCCCAGGCAACTAAGGAACAAGGGATTCTACTCCCGGTTCCTCCTTGTTCTCGGAAGAACTGGGGACTTGTGGCCCATTCTAGTCCTCAAGGAGCTGAATATTTTCATCCAGTACAGAAAGTTCTGGATGGTAACCCTACACAATCTCTATTCTCTGCTCAAGTAGGGTGACTGGCTATGCTCCCTAGACATGCAGGATGCCTATCTGCATATCATGCCCCCACAGACGGTACCTACGGTTCCTCTTCCAGGAGGAGCATTACCAGTTCAGGTGTTGCCCTTTGGCTTATCCTCTATGCCACGGGTATTTACCAAGTGCTTAGCAGCTGTAGTAGCAGCCCTCTGACGTGAAGGTCTTTATGTGTTCCTATGCTTGGATGACTGGTTACTGAAAGCACAGTCCAAGGAACTACTGTTGCTGACTCTAGAATACACCCTGCAGCACTGTCAATTTGCCCAAGTCTGTGCTGACCCCATCCCAGCAGTTGCAGTACATAGGGGTGGTTCTTGACTCTACTCAGAGCAAGGCCTTCCTACCACAGGACAAGATGGACTGCCTCATAACTCAGGCCCAGGTAGTGGCTCACTGCTGGTATGTTCCAGCCCTGGAATTCTTGAGACTGCTCAACTTAATTGCCGCCAACATTGTGACAGTCCCTTTGGCCAGGTTACACATGAGGATCCCGTAGTGGACCTTCAGGGTTCAGTTTGATCAATGCTCAGATGATCTGGATCAGCTGATCCTCATCTCCTCCCCATGTGCAAGGTGCTTCAGTAGTGGATGAACCCAGGCAATCTCTTAAAAGGGGTCTCCTTTCTTATCCCCACCCCTCACCAAATCCTCACCATGAATGCTTTGGGTCTGGGTTATGGAGCGCACCTAGACTCTTTTCTGAACCAGTGGATATGGTCCCAGTGGGAGACCCGCCTCCACATAAACATTCTGGAGATGCGGGCAGTTCTGTATGCCTTACAGGCCTTCTAGGACCATGTCTCTCCAGGCCCCCTGTTGGTTCAGTCAGACAACCTCAGTGTGGTCTATTACATCAACAAGCAAGGGGGGACCCATTCCTACCTCCTGTGCTGGGAGGTGACTAGGGTCTGGTACTGGGCTCTAGATCTTAGTCTAGAACTGTCAGTTGTCCATGTGCCAGGTGCCCAAAATGCCTTGACAGACAGCCTCAGCCAGTCACAGTTCAGAATACAAGTGGGATTGCTGACCTCAGTCATAGAAGACCTGTTTAACAGGTGGGATCATCCAGAGTTGGACCTTTTGCATCTCTGCTCAATGCAAAAGTGCCACATTTCTGCTCACTAGATCCAGGGCCTGAGTTTTCTGGTGAGACGTGTTGTCTCTGTCCTGGAAAGGAGGTTTTTACACCTTCCCACCCTTTCCTTTGATTAAGAGGTGCTCATCAAGTTACAGATGGAGGTGCCACCCAATTCTGGTGGCCCTTTCTGGCCTCATCAGATACAGCTCCCATTACTGCAGCAATTGGCTGTGGAACCTCCAGTTCCCTGCCCCTTTGCAGGGATCTGTTGACACAGGCTCAGGAGACCTTGGTCCATCCTAACCTCAAGTCCCTCAGATGAATGCCTGGCTCCTGAGGACATAACCATTGCCCACTTTTGGGTGTCTCAGAAGGTGGCTGATGTCCTGGTAGCTGCCAGAAAACCTTCCACCGGGCCACTTACTCAATGAAGTGGACTCAATGAAGTGGAAGTGCTTTGCTATGTGGGCCACTTCCCATCACCTGATTCCTTTCATCTGTCCAGTCAACCAAGTTCTAGAATATCTCCTGGCCTTATCAGGTGCCTGCAAGACTTCAATATTCATCTATTAAGGGGCACCTGTCTGCTATTTCAGCCTTTCATGTGCCTAGTAATGGCCATACGGTAGCCCATTTGGATGTGGCCTGTAGGTTTCTAAGAGGCATTCTACACTTGAAGCCTGCTATCTGGAATCTGGTCCCAGTCTGGGACCTCAATTTTGTGCTTGAAAAGCTGACCATGCCTCCTTTTGAACCAGACGTGTCTTGCAAGCTATGGTTTCTGTTATGGAAAGTGTTATTTTTAGTTGCTATTACTTCTGCTCGAAGAATTTCAGAGTTACAGGCACTCACGTGTGAGCAGCCTATTTGATTTTCCACAAGAACAGGGTCTCTTTGTGTACTAATCCTACGTTTCTTCCTAAGGTGGTGTCTGAGTTTACTCTAAATCAATCTATCCACCTGCCTGTTTATTATCCAGAGCATGTCAGTCCAGGGGAAGCATTTCTCCATACTTCAGATGTGCATAGAATTCTCATGTACTATCCACACTGTACAAAGGACTGCAGAAAGTCCTCTCAGTTGTTTGTTTCTGTCACCCCTGGCCGAGAGGGCACTCCAGTATCTGAACGGTGCTTGTCCAGATGGTTGGCCAACTGTATTATTTTTTTGTTACAGGAAGTAATGAAAAGGAACTTCCTGGTGTGGTTCCTGGCCATTCAACCAGAGGCATGGCTATTTCTGTTGCTTGTTCCAGGAATGTGCCACCTGCGGAGATTTGCGCTGCTGCAACTTGAGTACTGTCCACACTTTCACCAAGCACTTCAGTCTGGACATTGTCTCCAGAAGAAGTGCAGGCTTTGGCCAAGTTGTGCTTCAGGGCATTCTTTCTTAAGCAAGCAAATCTTTATTTATATAGCACCTTTCAATATCAAGGCGCTTACAGAATATAAACCATAAATATACAGGCAAACAGCAATATAATTTAAAATCAGTCTGGGAAAGCCAGTTAAAATAAATAAGTTTTTAACAAAGATTTAAAACTATTGACAGTCAGGCATTCTCTTAACTGACAAGGTAGAGAATTCCACAGGGTTGGTGCTACAAATGAAAAGGCACGAGCTCCAGATGTTTTAAGATGAACCCTGGGAATCTCTAGCAATCCCTTGTTGGCGGATCAGAGGGGGCAATTGGGGGAGTAGGGAGTCAGGAGATCTTTCAGGTAGTTGGGTCCCTGTTCATGTAGGGCTTTAAAGGTAAGCAATCCTACCTTATAGGTGATCCGCCACTGAACCGGCAGCCAGTGTAGTCTGTGCAGCACAGGCATTATGTGACTGGACCTAGCGGTACCAGTCAACAGTCTGGCTGCAGCGTTCTGCACCAGCTGCAAGCAGCGGATATCAACCCCAGACAGCCCTAGGTAGAGAGCATTGCAGTAGTCAAGACGGGTAGTAATGAAGGCATGTATCAATGTTGGAAGGTCGCCCGCAGAACCAAGTGTTTCACCCTGGCAATATTCCTCAGATGATAAAATGAGGATTTAACCACAGTTGACACCTGAGATTTCATGGTCAAGCTGTCGTCAAAGATAATGCCCAGGTTCCGCACCCAATCTGAGGTAGTGAGCTGGACACCATCAAGCCACAGGCACGACACGTGACCAGCCCCCAAACCCACCCCCGGCTGACCCGGGTCCACAACCAACACCTCAGTCTTATCCAGATTCAGTCTCAGCCAACTGGAGCTCATTCAGTCATTAATTTCGGAGAGGCAATTATTTAGCACAGAGATCGCATAGACCTGTCCGGGCACAAAGGACATATACAGCTGAGTGTCATCTGCATAGCAGTGAAAACTCAAGCTGTATCACCTGATGATATCTCCCAATGGCAGCATATACACTGCAAACAACATGGGCGCTAATATGGAGCCCTGCGGCACCTCAGAGGACAGGAGTAGGCATCAGAGGAATAAAGTTCAGTGACCACCCTCTGAACCCTGCCTATGAGGAATGATCAAAACCATTCAAGGACTGTACCAAACAGTCCACAGAGAAACTGCAGGGTCTCCAAAAGCACCCCATGGTCCACAGTGTGTCAAAGGCTGCTGAGAGATCAAGAAGGACCAAGATGGTACGAGCCTTTCGATCTCTGACATTAGGAGATCATTTAGTACCTGAACAAGGGCAGTCTCCTTGCTGTGCCTCTTCCTGAAACCAGACAGAAGGGCTTCATAGATGTGAGTTACAAGGTGATCATCCAGTTGCAGCCAACCACCTTTTCAATAACCTTCCCACAAAGGGAAGGTTAGAGACAGGTTGGTAGTTAGCTGGATCACTGGGATCCAAGGAGGGTTTTTTAAGGAGTGGTCAAATGACCGCCTCCTTGAAGGGGTCTGGAAAGACACCCCTGTTCAAGGATCTCCATACAATTTCAGCTAGGATCAGGCAGATAACATCTACACACCCCACTAAAAGGGAGGTACGGCTCGGATCCAAATTACAACAGGTTGGGTGCAGAGTCTGGACAATCTTCACAATGTCCATGAATTCCAGCAGGCTGAAATCCGTCCAGACAGACCGGGTGCTCACCACCTCCCATCGACCTCCGCAACCCCTCATAGAGAAAGCCGGGCCGAGTCCGGATCTGATGCTGGCAACCTTATCTGCGAATAACCAAGCTAGCTCATCACACTTAATTTGTGAAAAAGCTTTTCCGGACTGGAGACAGATTGTGCAATCCAATCTGTCAACAGTTCGGAAAAGCTGAGCCAGTCGATTCTTTGCAGCAGAAATCTCCCTGGACAGGAACTCTGCCTTCTTACGGGTGATTTCTGATTGATAGTCCTTATGACGTTCTATCAATCTAAGCCTGTCAGCATCCAGGCCGGACTTCCACCATGCTCTTTCCAGCCTTTGACCAAAATCCCTCAACTCCTTCAAGGACCCATCATACCAAGGGGACCTTGGGCGAAGAGTGAGTGTTCAAATTCGAACAGGAGCAATCAAATCCAGGGCATCTCTCACTGCCTTATTATAGGCTAGTATGAGATCCCCTGGACTTGTGCTTTCACCCAGCAATCTCGATAGGTCCAGGACAGCCGATAGACCATCTGGGGTAACTCCCCTTAAAGAGCGGCACCAGACCATCTCCGAAGAGGTAGGTCTATTTGGGGGATCCACAGAACTGAACCCTATGGTGTGATGGTCAGACCAACTGACTGGTTCCACCCCCAAGTCAGAGATCTCCATCTCCAGGAGGAAGAGCAGATCCAATGAGTGACCCCCTATATGGGTAGAGGAGGTAATCACCTGTGTGAAGCCCAGCATTGTCATTAGCTGGAGGAGATTTTGACCAAATGGCAAGAGTTCATCGTTGACCCATGCATTGAAGTCCCCCAGAATTATCCATCTGGGAGACTCCAGTACCGTGTTGACGATGAAGTCCGCAATCTCCTGCAGGAATAAACCCCCATCACCTGGTGGACAGTAAATGAGGAGTATCCTACAACCTACACCCTCTCCCATGATACACTCAAAGGATCTGGTGATCCCCACTGGAACATCCACAAGGCCCAGTTCAGTCTTAAAAAAGATAGCTGCACCCCCACCCCTACGATCCAACCTCAGGCAGTGAATCACCGAGAACACAGCTGGAATGGCAGAAGCCAATACTGGGCCTGCATTTGCATCCAGCCAGGTCTCGGTGATACATGCCAGATCCATCATTTCAACAAGATTGGCTATAATAGCAGTCTTGTTTTTGATGGACCTGGCATTACATAACACCGCCCAGGTTGGATGAGATGCTGAGGAAGACCTCGACTCCTGACCAGCATTAATTGCTAGGCCCTTGGTATGGGAACAAGACAGGATTACCCCTGTCCTGGCACCATTCACCCCAGGGCGTTGCCTGGTCTCCACCACCCCAATCGTCCTCCCTTTCCATTCCCCCACTAGGCCCAGTTCTTGCCTTTCCTGCGCCTTCTAGCAATCCCGAAGGATTGAAAATGTTTCTAAACCTCCGCTGACAAATAAGGGCAGCCAAAAGGTACAATTTCCTGAGCCTGGTGGGGCACATTCTGAAATAATAACTAAACACCCAACAACTTAATCACAACCAAATTAAATAAAATTAATTCCAAATTATAATTAAAATAACAAACCAAAATAAAATATACTATCAAAATATGACGTAAAACTAAAATACATATTCAGAAACAGTACTCCAACCCCACCCCAATAACATACAATAAAACAATTATTTAAAATATGAGTACAATATCACAGTCATTGAGTCCAGAGTTACGGATTGGATGAAGCAAGAGGCCAGACACAAAATGAATCCTTAAAACTGCAACTAATAATACAGTACCAGATATAAATCTGAAACACAGGAGAGCTCAAGTGTTTCCAGTCCTTAATGGATCTCTCACCACTAGAGGAGACTGAAAGCCCCCAGGAACTCTCACTTCCTGGTCAAAGAGATGTTAATGTCTGGGTGATTTCTCCAGCCCCCAGACTACTCTCACTGAAGTGGAAACTTTAAATGACAAAAAAAAAAATAACCAAATTCCTTAGTAGGTTCCAGACACTCTCACTGCCTGGGGTTAAAAGCAAGACAGGCACTCTCACTGTCTGTATTGAGGAGGAAGGGGTCCAAAGAAAAATCCTCTTCTGCAATTGATGAACTCTGGAGCAGGAGCAGGGCCCTGACAAATCCAATCAGGAGGATGAACTGCAGAATCTACAGTCACTACTATGGGTCCCCACCTGGGCCCACCAACTAGTAGGCTCCATGGAGAATCCCTAGGGGCTACTAGCCCAAGCCCACCAGCTACCTAGCATGGTGAGGTCAGGGCCCCCATGTAGCCGCACACCCACCATCACACCCCACCCCAAGGATCAGGAGAATCAGCTCACTGCACCAAATTGAGCCAGTTCTCATACACCACCAACCTGACAGCCTGGGTCATACACTGCGAATATTTCAAAAAAGGTCTGCTACAAATAATCCAGTATCTTCTCTTGATATGTCCACAAGTCTCCTCTGCTGTAACTATGAACTAACACAAACCCAACTACTGTAATCCAAGGTCTTTTCATACCATTTGGGAAGCTGTTCAAACAGTTCTCCAATCATCAGGATTATTACCAAAATGACAAGGGCAGAGATTGCTCCAGCCACCTCAATGAGGTTCCCAGAGCAGGATAACGGCTCCACTCCTCAACCATAACAGTCTCACCCGGATAACTCCATGTAGAAACAAGACTCCAAAAAGGCAGGGCACCAAAGCTCCCAGACTCAAACGTAGTCCTCCTGAGTCGTTCTCCATGGCAGTTAATTACCAACATGTATTAGGTGGCAGCTCCCAAATCAATGGCAAGCCAGTCTTCGGTGCTATGCAGACACCATAACACAGAGTCCTGTACACCATGCCAGATAGACACTGGCAGCTGAAAAGTACAGGCAGTCCTAACGGATGCAAATGTCGGGAAATCGTAATTTTGCCAGAACTAGCAGTTGGAATAAAAACGGAGCCAACTACAACTGTCACTACTCCCGCTACTGATGTTTAGCCGCCGTGTTAACAAATAAATACAAACAAATAAAATTAAACAGTCAAAAACACTAAAAAAGCAATTAAAAACAGGCACACTACTGAGCTAAACTTATAGCTGACCCAGCATGGTCACCATCTTACATCAGACCTCTGGCCTCCTGTCACCCAGACTGCCTTGCGATTAGCACTGCTTGGGACTTGTTCCATAGGTGTAACCTGATGACAGAGATTTCCCCGATAGAAAACAGTTACGTAAGAACTTACCATAACAGTAGATCTTTGAGGGAATCTCTGTCATCAGGTCATGCCATCCCTCCCTCCCTCCCTCCCTCTTTTCTCTCTATAGCTCGGCTGTCCTGTTGCTCCAGCCCTTTGTTAGCTTGGCACCTTTTCGCTCTCTCTCTTCCTGGTGAGACTCCTGTTTCTCACGGCTTCCAGCTAAGGGAAAGAACTGAGGAGGGCGTGGCCTGCGCTTATATAGGGCAGGTGACATCAGCGTGGATGGCCCCTACTAGACTGCTGCAGAAAAGCTTCTGTGGAATCCTAATGTCTGATGGCTAAGTTCCTAAGGTGTAACCTGAGGACGGAGTTTCTCTTGAAGATCTGTTATGGTTTAAGTTCTTACATAACTGTTCTTTTTATCATTTATAGGTTGTGTCTAGGTCTTGTCAATACCAGTAGTATGTAATCTGCATAGGCTTTAAGCTTCATTTCCACTTTCAAATCCCCACCCTTAAATTTCCTGATTGTTCCTGATTTCATTATATAAAGGTTCTAGTGGCAGAACAAAAAGTGTGGAAGAGAGAGGGCACCCCTGCCTAACTCCTCTTTGTAAATTAATTTTTTTCTTTAGTACGTTATTCACTTTTACTTTAGATATAGGGAAATTATATAGTATCCTGGCCCATCATATGAATTTGGATGGAAAACTCCAGCTGTTTAGAATGGGAAATAAATATTCCCATTCCACCATATCAAACACCTTACATGCATCCTAAGAAATGAATATAGCTTCTTTTTTTGTTCTAAATATTCTGTTACAAACTGCAAGTTATGAATTCCTGCGTGTATAGACCTGTTTGGAAGAAAGTCAGTTTGATCTGGATGTATGCATTCTTCTAGATACTTAAGAATCCTGTTGTTAAATGTTTTTGCCAGTATCTTGTATTCATTATTTAATACTGCAACAGGTCTGTAATTTTCAACATATTTTTGATCCTTTACTTGTTTTGCACTTAAATAAATATAGACTTTGGTAAATGATTGTGGAAGTGCTCCTTCTTGGTGAATTTTTTTTTGTCCAGTGATTCAAGAAGTGGAAGCAAGGTATCAGAGAATGCTGTGTAAAATCTGATGGTATAACCATCTTTACCGGGACATAAAATAATTTACATAATTTTGACGAGAAATGGAAAGCCCTTCCAGAACATTTGAGAAAATTAGATTTGGTGTCTGACACCCTGTCATTTCAGGTATCTTTGGCTACTGTGCAGAACATGGAAAGTGTTTGCCATGAAAGATATATGTTTCATTTTTTTTCTTTTCTTTCTCTCTCTAGCTGTGACACTATATTGTCCTTCTTTTCTTCTTTTTTTCGTCATCTTTGTCTGATCCTCCGATCTTTTTCTTTCTTCTGTTTTGTCTTTTTTCTTCCTCCCATCCTTTAAATTAGATAGTTTAATGAAGTAGATATATGATCTGTAGTTTATAAAAACAGTATTTAATCTAGCGTATTGAGGTTTTACAATTGTTATTAATCTATGCTATCATTATGTAGGTTATATGGCTACCCTTGGATGAACGTCTACTATATGTACTGATTTTAGTCACTAAGAGTTTTACAACTAATTATACAATGGCAAGAAAATTTCCTGCATTCTGATTGGTCAGTGTGTGCCTCGGACAGTGATGCAAACAGAGCCTAACATCACTGTATCAAGTTCAGGCACACACATGACCAATTTACATTTTGTCTCAACATACGTACCACTACTCTTAACCAGTGTTCTGAAATCCCTGGCTACAGCTTTCCCAGTGCAGCCTTCCTGATCCCTGCCTCCCACCATGTCACAATCTCCCCTGGCCCAAATGTGATCTTATAACTTGCTCTGTCATGAATAACAGTTCCCACAACCCAAACTGAAAAGCTGTCATGAAATTGCCACTCCAACTGGCTTCATAAGCTGCACATAGCGGGGATTCTGTTTTATTTTTACAATACACCTTCAACCTTGATGTCCTAACCCCTCCCCACCTGCAGTCCTGCTTTCTTCAAAGACATCTCGCTCCCTTCAAACATTGCCCTGCTTTTTGAACCTACCCGCTCTGCTCATGATCCCAGACACTGTCACTGCATCTTCACATAAAGAACTGAGGGATCAAAGCAACAGAACTAAAGGGTAAACAGGGAGGAGAGGAGACACTGTGGGTCATCCTGGAGACTGGAAATGGCTCCACAATCCGCACAGGGGTTGTATACAGACCCCCATCTCACGGGGAGGAAATGGACAAGGAAATGATAGAAGGCATCCTTGGGATTGCAGAAAAAGGGGAGATATTGCTGATGGGGGACCTGAATATGCCAGATGTTAACTGGAGCACCTTTGCTGCAGCCACATCCTAGAGCAGGGCCATTCTCAATGCCCTTCAGGGGGCATGCCTCAGACAGCTAGTTTTGGAACCCACTTGGGAGGGAGCAACCTTAGACCTGGTACTCTCAAATGGGGACAGAGAGAGGATCTCTGATCGTGAAGTGGGTAGCCATCTGGGAACAAGCGACCACCAAACGGTGTGGTTCACAATAAACTTAGCTGTAGAGTCAAGCCACACAAAAGTGAAGGTACTGGACTTCAGGAGGGCTGATTTTGTCAAAATGGGAGAGTGCCTCAGAAAAGCACTAGCAAACAGGCAAGAAGGTGGGTGGAGCAACAATGGGGAAACATCAAAACTGCCATCACAGAGGCAATAAGCCTTGTGTGAAGCAAATAAACAAATCAAAATGAAAGAAAAACACTATGGTTCTCAAAAGAAGTGGTGGGAAGGTAAGGGAGAAAAGATTGCATTCAGGAAGTATAAGGAAACACAGAAGGAGCAGGACAGAGAACTGTACCAGTTAAAGCAGAAGGAAGTGGGTAAGGCAGTCAGAATAGCAAAGGCCCAAACTGAGAAAAGCTAGCCTAAGTCTGTGTTAAGAAGGGGATAAAACCTTTATAGGTACATTAGGGAGCAAAGAAAGATGAAGGCAGGGATACTGAGGCTGAATAAAGAGGAATGTTGTTGGGCAGAGAGCAACAGTAAAAAAGCAGGGATATTGAACGAATACTTCTGTTCAGTATTCACAATGGAAAAGCAGGGGGAGATGCCTAATCCACTCAATAGAAGCACTCTGGATAGGGGGGTTGATATTAGTCCTTTCACAGAAAAAAGGGTTCTAAAAGAACTCTTAAAACTGAAGGTGGATAAAGCAATGGGGCCTGATGGAATTCACCCCAGAATTCTAAAAGAACTAAGGGAAGAACTAGTAAAACCACTGGCTACTGTTTTTAATAAATCATGGGAGGATGGTGTGGTACTCGAGGACTGGAGGAGGGTGGATGTGATTCCCCTTCACAAAAGTAGAAGCAAGACAGAGGCAGGAAGCTACAGACCTGTCAGTTTGACCTCATTGGTAGGGAAAATGTTGGAATTACTTCTGAAGGAAAGAATTGTTGAGTACCTTGAGGCCAGTGGGGCACAGGACCCAAGGCAGCATGGATTCACAGCAGGAAGGTCATGTCAAACATATCTAATTGATTTCTTTGACTGGGTGACCAAAGTAGTAGACCAGGGAGGGGCTGTGGACATGGTCTACCTAGACTTTAGCAAGGCATTTGACACAGTCCCACACAAAAGATTAATAAACAAATTAGCCAGCCTGGGAGTGAGTCCCAGGTGGTAGCCTAGGTAAAACACTTGATGGACAACAGGACACAGTGGGTAGTAGTAAATGGAGTCCACAGTGAAGAAAGGAGGGTTACTAGTGGGGTACCTCAGGGTTCAGTACTGGCGCCGGTCCTTTTTAATGTCTTTATAAGTGACATTGCAGAGGGACTGTAAGAGAAAGTATGTCTTTTTGTAGATGACACAAAGCTCTGCAACAGGGTTGATACACAAAGTGGGGTGGAAAGGATGAAAAGGGACTTGGCAAAGTTGGAGGAATGGTCAAATGTATGGCAGCTTAGATTCAACGCAAAGAAGTGTAAAGTAATGCACCTGGGAAACAAAAACGCAGGGCAAGAGTACATAATGGGGGGTGAGATACTGACAACAACAAAAATGGAAAGGGACCTGGGCTAGTCATATCAGATGATCTAAGGTGGGCCAGCAATGTGAGAGAAAGCAGTAAGGAGGGCTGGGGGATACTGGAATGCATAGGGAGAGGCATCACCAGTAGAAAACAGGAAGTTGTTGGCCCTCTGTACAGACAGTTGGTAAGACCACATCTGAGTACTGTGTATGTTCTGGAGACCCATCTCTGCAAAGACATAGACAGGGTGGAGGCTGTCCAGAGAGGGCACCAAAATGGTGCAGGGTCTGCACCAGAAGACATATGAAGAAATACTAAAGGAGCTTAAGATGTATAGCCTCTGAGGAAAGGAGGGAGAGGGGACATGATAGAAACGTTCAAATACCTCAAGGGAATCAACAAAGTCCAAGAGGGTAGCATCTTTCAGAAAAAGAGATGTGCAAGAACAAGGGGGCACAATTTGAAGATAGAGGGACGACTCAGAGGTAATGTGAGGAAGTATTTCTTCACAGAGAGGGTTGTAGATGCATGGAACAGCCTTCCTGAGGAGGTCACAGAGTCAAAAACAGTGGGGAAATTCAAGAATGCATGGGACAGGCATAAGGCAATTCTAGTGGGGGCGTAGGAGGAAGTAGGCTGTTGGTTAACTAGGATCTGAAGCTTATCCGTTAGGTAGGGAAATGGGCAGACTTGGTGGGCCAAGTGGTCCTTATCTGCCATCAAATTCTGTGTTTCTATGAAAGTGAAAAAAAAAAAAGTGCATTCTGCCAGCATTAAAAAATAAATAACCATGAACAGCCATATGGGGTGGGCAGACAAAAAGACACTGATCCAGGGAAAGATTGTGGAAGATGCTTTCCAGCAGCACCACCTACTGGACAAAAACAGTGAACCTGTACTTTTTTCCCCTACGTGTGCCTCCCCATTTAATAATTGTCTAAAATCTGTTTTTAATTTTTTTTTTTACCTTTTTCATTTTTTTGTACCAAACACGCCATTGTATAATAGCAATAATGCACTCCAAGGCGTGTGTCATGCTAGAATAATGTCACTTCTCGGGTGTTGGATGCACTCAGCCTGTGGCCTCATGCCCAACAACAAGATGAGTGACATTATCCCAGCACGACACACACCCTTTCATGCATTATAGCTTAATTATACTACTGTAACTATTTACCCAAATTATTTTCAATAAAAATGAATTCTCAAAAAAAAAGCTACACACTCAAACAGTGCTAATGCAATTGCAATTTTTTTTTCCATTAAAGATGTTTTACTGATTTTTCTATAATTTAATAACTGAATTTAGTTGAAAGGTGAATTTAATTATTAGTCATTTAAAGAACAAGAGTCATCTAGGGTTTTATAGATCTGAATAACAGGCAAAGATGAAGAGTCCTAGCCCAAAGGGGCAGAATATCCTCCAGCCAGTCTTCCATCAGGTGACCCAGTCAGACTGGTACTCTTGATTGTTGTTTCCAAACTCCTGGTGGATTTTTTGCAGCATGATCATAGTGCTCTGGAGTGCCAAACAGGAGTTCTTTCCTCTGTAAATGATTTTTAGTTGGCGGTAACTGCATAGCATGGGTTGACCTCTAGATCTTGCAGGAATCAATCTTTTGATTCCCACATGAGAGTCTTAGCCAAAGGCAGTAGGACACCGTGGAAGCCAAAACATTTCAGAAGCCTGGTGCTGAGGTAAACTGTGTGCATGCTGCACTGCAAGACTAGCTCATGGGTGAAGGCTCACTTCTGCACTGGCATCAGCTGCCTCAGTTCTTTTTCCTCTGTCGCTAGTGCACCAGTGATGTCCGCCACTGGGAGTCAGAACTTCATCTACATGACACTATATCTCAGTTCTTCTCAGTTTTAGTGTTTAAATCTAGAACTTGTTATCTTTGTTTCAGTTTAGTGAAATTCACAAAGTCTTTTCTGTCGGTCTCTCAGCCCTACCGAGTGTCAAATATTGAAAGACATGGAGAATGGAAGAGCCTTCTCACATGTTGCTTCACCAGCAGGGCCATGTCCGGTCCTTTTTCCTGGGGAGGGAAGGGTTTTGACCACGGGTGGTCTAGTGTTCAGGAGAAGGACAGTCTTCTCAGAAGCACAAGAAAGCAAGCCTTATCCCAGTTGGGGTCTGGGCATCGCTTGGCCTCGATTTCCTCTTCCTGTCAGAAGGGAAGAAACAACATTGGCTGAAGGCACGCTATCTGAGGTCTGCCATGGAATCTCTGGTCTCTCAGAGCAGGAAGCCTTTACCATCAGCTTTGGTGTCATCGAGGGCCTCTGGGTCTAGTAGGTCAGAGTCCTGGGGCCGGAATCCCCCACTGTCTGTAAGTGGGGACTGTTATGGGCAGTTCCACCACTGGGTAGCTGTTATGGAGCAGTGGGAGCAGCATCTGACTTTTGTGCTTCTGCCTCCAGAGCAGGTCCCTGGTCCCTTGAGGCAGGTGGAACTGGATCAGCTGGAGGAGCCTGTCAGGTCATGTAAGACCGTCCGCTAAGGCAACAGACCTTAGGTCCTCGCCAGTGGCTGCATCACTGATCCTTATCCCACTGGCCACAGACCCATCCCAGGTCAGGATGGGCTCTACCATGGTGCCATTCTGGTGTCAGCTGTATCACTGATGCCTGGTCTGGTTCTGGTGTCAGTGCCAGGCTTGGTCCTTTGGGGGTCTGTTGCCACCCCTGGTACCAGATTCGGTTCCGGTTCTTGTGCTGCCTCTGCGCTGGCTCCTCATCCTTCGGTGCCAGTGTCTCTGGTGGTGCTGTAGCTGTGTGCTGGATTAAGAGGCCTGCAACCCCAAACCCCTCTATGACTCCCTTATGAGGGGGTTTGGAGGGACAAGTCTGTCCCGACCTCGTCATTTCTGAGGGTGGCGATGATGACACCTTCTTTAGCCTAGACATTTCAGCCCAGGTCCTGTGTCTGTGCCTCAGAAAGATCTTTCTGTCCAGATTTTGTCCTGAAATATGCTCTGCTCTTAATTTTGAGCCTACTGCCATTGACCAAGGTAAACATCTCTGTCTGGAGTGGCTAACCGTTTCCAATATCCTAGTCAGTTTAGTTCCTCCTATTCCTCCCGATTTGAAATCCTGTCTGATGTGATCTGGAGCAGACCTGCTATGGTGGCATCTAGCTGTAAGCAGGCTGACAAATACAGTGCCCTTAAGGATAGGCGCCATGTATGTTTCTCAACCTGTAGCTGATGCCATTGTTATCCTTGCTGAGAATGACACAGCTGTTCTTCCCCATGAGGTCACAGAGCACCCTGTTAACAAGGAGCTATGCAAGATTGACACTACGGGCAAACCCTTAGGCTTCAGCTACTTTAGGCAAGAGGATTGCCAGCTACCAATGGCATTTTTGTGAGTACAAGTATACCCCTTGGAGCAAACTTAAGTCCCTAGAAGAGTCCTTGCCAGATTCAGAGGCTAAGCAAGATCTTCTGCTGTCAGACAAGGTATTGAGACCAGCAGTCATCAACTGAAGGCCTCTAAGGATGCCTTTGATGCTGCCTTCCACTCTGCCGCTGCTGGCATTTGCATCAGAAGGCATTATTGGCTGCATATGTCTGTTTTTCCCCACAACATCCAACAACAGGTGATGAATATTACCCTTTGATGGAACTTAATCTGTTTGGACAGCTGGTACAGAAGTCTCTCAAGGTGTTTCACGAAGCTAGGACTACCCTTAAGAGTTCCAGGTCAGCCCCTATTAACCCTGAAAGGGTCAAATGATGTGGTTTCTTTCAGAAGAAGCAGTCCTTTCATGGAAGAGGCAAGGACGCCCCAAACAAAGCTCATCTTCCCCAGCCTCAGAAAGAGGACAGGCAACGAAAGCACCTAGTGCCACCCTCTGAAGCTCGACCCTGGTCCTGTCTCAGGTGTCCGAGGCAGACCTCTCCTTCCCAGTGGGGGAGTGTCTGACCCAGTTTTACCATCAGTCAAAGTCTATTACATTGGACAAGTGGGTCCTCGGTCCATCCTGGAGGGATACTCTGGACTTCACAGAACTCCCTCCAGACTATTCACCCAGAAGACAGCCCCTTCTATCAGCTCATATGTCAGAGCCTCTGGTGCAGGAGATCATGGGCCTTTTGAATAACAGGGCAGTGGACACAATGCCAGAGTCAGACTGAAACACAGGCTTCTACTCCCTAGTACCAAATAAATCAGCAGGCATGCACCCCATTTCGACCTCAGAAATCTGAACTAATTTATGGAATGAAAAAAATTCATAATGATTTTTCTGGGATCTCTGCTTCCCTTCCTGAAACCTCAGGATTGGTTAGTGTCCTGAATATGCAGGATGCCATATTCGCACATACTGTACACCCCACTCACCACAGATACCATTGCTTCATTGTACTGGGGCAGCATTACCAGTTAAGAGTCAATCAATCGATCTTTATTTTACCAGGTGGAACACCCTTGAGCAAGCTCATTTTCAAGCTGGGCCTGGGTGGGTATACAAAATTAGTACAACAGTATAACAGGAACACTTTGAGGAACCTGGATCTCACTGTAAAGGAGCTTCAGCTCAGTGGAGATATCCTTACTCATTTTTTGTATGAATAAAAATTTTTTACTACTTACTTACTACTTTGTTGGTACATCAGTATGATAAGAACAACATGGGTATGGAGAAATACAATGGGATGAACAACATCACAGAATACAACAGTTATATACAAATATACAATAAACTCTCATATAATGACAACAATTTACAGCATAATAAACTCACACATAATGTCAACACTTTACAGCATTTGTACAATTGCAGCAAATATTGAGAGAGACCTACTGTGATAGATTAATGAATAGTCTGGGGAAGCATAAAGAAGGAAGGGAGGAAGCAGGGTAGACAGAGACGAGGAACACCAGGGGTACAGCTGTGTGATGTGAAGCAGATCTGGGAAAATTGGGATTTAACCTTAGGTACAGATAAAGAGATATAGGAATAACTTTGCAGGGCATAGTTACCTAAGGCACAGAAGGGCAAGCAATCAGAGATATACTGTGGTAGCATCTTAATAATTGCTCTGTAGGTCCAAAGAGCAGCATTCCTTTGTCTCCTGAACTTAAGGGATGGCCAACCCACTAAGGAATACAGTGCGCAATGATGCATGGTGTAGGCCGCACCAGAAATGAGTCATAGGGCCTTGTGGTACAGGAGATCAAGCTTAGCTAGGGCTGACCCTGGGACTTGACCATAGAGAAAATTAGCATAGTCCAAGAGTGCTAGGAAAGTAGTTTGTACCAGCCTCTTCCTAGCCTCTTGTGTAGCAGATGTTTGATTCTATAAAACAGACCAAGCCTTTGCTTCAGTTTTTTGAGAGTTCCTCTACATGCTCAGTGAAGGAAAGTTGACTGTCAATCCATATCCCTAAGTATTTGAATTTTTGATATAATCCAATGATTCACCTAGCAGCATGTTAATAGGTGTCACAATGCCAGACATGGACAGATTTGAGGCAAAATTGACCAGGGACAGGAGCATAGCTTTAGTTTTTGGTGTTCAAGAGTAGTTTTGGCTGAGCAGATTTTGTTGTAGAATGTTAAAGTCAGATTGAAGGTCTGTGCAGGCACACTCAGGGTAGGCCTGGTGGTGTAGAGGACTGTGTCATCCACAAAAGATGGATGTTGGATGATTTGATTCCATAGTCAATATTGTTGATGTATAATGCGAATAGCAGAGGACCCAAGATGGAGCCCTGCGGCACACCTCTGGTGATGAGTTTCAGTGGAGAGAGATCACCCACTGCTTTGACTTGCTGTCTACGACCGGTAAGGGAGCAAGAAAACCATTTCAGGGATAGCTTGTCCAAGCCGATGTTACGAAGGGTACCCAGGAGCAAGTCATGGTCCACAGTGTCGAAAGCCTTACTTAGATCAAGAAAGACTGCACACATGAAATTCTCTCCATCAAGGGTGCTCTGCCGCTCATTCGTTACCTTTTCAAGAGCTGAAATTGTACTATGATGTGGCCTGAAGCCTGATTGTACAGAATTGAGCAGGTTGGAAGAGTCCAGATAATTCCTAAGTTGTAAATTAACTACTTTCTAGCAATTTAGAGAGGATGGGAGAAGAAAATAGGCCTATAATTATTGAGGTCATTTGGGTCTCCTGATTTGAACAGTGGTATAACTTGAGGATTCTTCCAGATTGTTGGGAGTTTGCCCAGAGCAAGGGATAAGTTAAAGAGGTGCGTGATTAGTACTGCCAAAACATGATAACTAAGCTTTAAAAAGTACGGTCCAATCTGCATCCGCGCTTTTTCTGGTATCCAGTTGTAGAGCAGATCCTCCACTTCTTTGACCATAACAGGCTAAGGGAGAAACCATGCCTGAGGCATGGGGAATAGGGCAGGGTTTGATGAGACCAGGGCTGAGAGCTGTGTTCAAGGTAACTGGCAGGTGAGGAGTCAAAGCCATCCCTGCGGTGGGAAAGCGGTTATTTAGGAGATCTAGGATCCCAGCTTTGTCAGTGATAGATGAGCTGCCATGTGAGGTTTTGTAGGGAGGGAGCCAGAGGGCGGTATGGCTTCAATATCTTTAAGTGTTTTCCAGAACTTGGCAGGACACGTGGTGGAGGAATCAACGTTGTGCGATAATAATTCACCTTTTCATTTCTGATAAGCTTCATGCAGAGATTCCTGGCAATCCTCAAGGCAGTCCAGTCAGAAGGGAGCTTTGTTTTCCGTGCCTTTTTCCAGAGTTTGTCCCTATTATTGTAGGGCGGACCTCAGTTCGACCGTAAACCAAGGAAACAACTTCTTCTTGGTGCGGATTTTGACCAGGGGGCATGTTTGTCTAGTGCTCCAGAGACAATGATATGGCAAGTCTTATATGCCTCCTCAACTGACTTTAATAAGTAGAAGTCCTGCAAGAGCAAGGAGTTCTGCAAGTCTGAGAGGAAGGCCAAGGGATCAAAATTATGTAAACATCTTTTGAGGATGTACCTAGACGTAGCGATTGGTTTTGGTACGAGCCTTATGCAAGCAATGAGGCAATGATCACTAACGTCTGAGAAAAAGTCACCAGAGTGGGAAAATAAGTGAGGTTTGTTTACTAGTATAAGGTCTAACAAGGAGCATTTGCCGAGGTTTATTTTGTTCGGATGTGTTGCTTCAGAGATAATTTGGACAAGCTCAAAGGTGTCACAGAGATTTCTAAGTGGTTTGGAGCAGGCTGAGAGTCAGTCCAGATTGAAGTTGCCCATAGAAACATAGACTTTGATGGCAGATAAGGACTGCTTGGCCCACCTAGTCTGCCAATTTCCCTACCTATTAGATAAGCTGCAGATCCTAGTTAAATGACAGCCTACTTCTTCCTACCCCTCACAAGAATTGCCTTATGTCTGTCCCATGCATTCTTGAATTCCCCTGCTGTTTTTGGCCCCACAACCTCCTCCGGAAGGCTGTTCCATGCATCCACAACCCTCTTGTGAAAAAATACTTCCTTAAATTACCTCTGAGCCGCCCCTCTATCTTCAAATTGTGCCCTCTTGTTCTTGCACACCTCTTTTTTTGAAAGATGTTACCCTCTTGGACTTTGTTGATTCCCTTGAGGTACTTGAACGTTTCTATCATGTCCCCCCTCTCCCTCCTTTCCTCGAGGCTATACATATTAAGCTCCTTTTCTCTCTCTTCATATGTCTTCCAGTGCAGACCCTGCACCATTTTAGTTGCCCTCCTCTGGACAGCTTCCATCCTGTCTATGTCTTTGCGGAGATTGGGTCTCCAGAACTGCACAAGTACTCAGATGGGGTCTCACCAACTGTCTGTACAGAGGATAATAACTTTTTTTCTACTGGTGATGCCTCTCCCTATGCATCCCAGTATCCCCCCAGCCCTCCTTGCTGCCCTCTCACATTGCTTGCCCACCTTTAGGTCATCTGATATGACTACCCCCAGGTCCCTTTCCATCTTTGTTGTTGTTAGTATCTCACCCCCATTGTGTACTCTTCGCCTGGGTTTTTGTTTCCCAGGTGCATTACCTTGCACTTCTTAGCATTGAATCTAAGCTGCCATACATTTGACCATTCCTCTAACCTTGCCAAGTCCCTTCTCATCCTTTCCACCCCACCCTGTGCATCAACTCTGTTGCAGATCTTTGTGTCATCTGCAAAGAGACATACTTTTCCTTCCAGTCCCTCTGCAATGTCGCTTATAAAGACATTGAAGAGGACCGGTCTAATACTGAACCCTGCGGTGCCCACTAGTAACCCTCCTTTCTTCTGGGTGGACTCCATTTACTATTACCTCTGTGTCCTATTCTCCAGCCAATTCTTTACCCAGGCTGTCATCTTGGGACCCACTCCAGGCTGGTTAACCTGTATATTAATCTTTGTGTGGGACTGTGTCAAATGCCTTGCTAAAGTCTAGGTAGACCATGTCCATAGCCCTCCCTGATCTACTACTTTGGTCACCCAGTCAAAGAAATCTATCAGATTTGTCTGGCATGACCTTCCGCTGTGAATCCATGCTGCCTTGGGTCCTGAGCCCTCTGGCCTCTAGATACGCAACAATTTTTTCCTTCAGAGTGATTCCATCATTTTCCCTATCACTGAGGTTAAACTAACAGGTCTGTAGTTTCCTGCTTCTGCCTTGCTCCCACTTTTGTGAAGGGAATCACATCTGCCCTCCTCCAGTCCTCGAGTACCACCATCCTCCCATGATTTGTTAAAAGGGGTAGTCAGTGGTGTCACTAGTTCTACCCTTAGTTCTTTAGAATTCTGGGATGAATCCTATCAGGCCCCATTGCTTTGTTCGCTCAGTTTTAAGAGTTCTTTCAGAACCCTTTCTTCTGTAAATGGGCTGGTATCAACTTCTGTATCCAGAGTGTTTCTACTGTTTGTTTTATGCACCCCTCTTCATTTGTAAATACTGAGCAAAAATATTTGTTTAGTATCTCTGCCTTTTCACAGTCTCCCTCTGCCACCCTCCCTCCCTTTATTAAGCCTCACTATCCCTCCTTGGTCTTCCTTCGCTCCTGATGTACCTATAAAGGTTTTATCTCCTTCTTAACTGAGTTGGCTATCTTTTCCTCGGTTTGGGCCTTTGCTGTTCTGACTGCCTTCCCAGCCTCCTTTTGCTTTAACTGATACAGTTCTCTGTCCTGCTCCTTCTGCGATTCCTTGTACTTCCTGAATGCTTTCTTTTCTCTTGAACCTTCACTGCTACTTCTTTGAGAACCATAGTGGTTTCTTACATCGTTTTGTTTTGTTTGTTGCTTCACACAAAGGCTCGTTACCTCTGTGATGGCAGTTTTATTATTCCCCATTGTTCTTCACCCTCCTTCCTGCCCATTTGCTAGTGCATTCCTTAGGCACTCACCTGTTTTGGCAAGTCAGCCTCTAAAGTCCAGTACTTTTGCCTTTGTATGGCTTGACCTCTATTGCTGTGTTTATTAGAACCATACTGTTCGATGGTCGCTAGTTCCCAGATGGCTACCCACTTCTACATCTGTGATCCCTCTCCATCTCCATTTGAGAGAATCAGGTCTAAAATTGCTCCCTCTCGGTGGGCTCCAATACTAGTTGTCTAAGGCATGCCCCCTGTAGCATCTAGAATAACTCCACTTTTTCGGTGGCTGCTGCACTGCACTCCAGTTAACATCTGGCATATTCAGATCACCCATCAGCAATATCTCCCCTTTTTCTGCCATTCTAAGTATACTTTCTATCATTTCCTTGTCCATTTCCTCCCCCTGAGAAGGGGGTCTGTATACAACCCCTGTGCGGATTGTGGTGCCATTGCCTGTCTCCAAATTTACCCACAGTGCTTCTTCTCCTCCCTGTTTACCCTTTTGTTCTGTTGCTTTTTTTCCTTCCCTTATGTAAAGAGCTACTCCTCCTCCTCTTTTACCCTCCCTGTCCCTCCTGTAGATAGTGTATCCTGGTATGTTTACGTCCCAGTCATGGTTTTGTGTGTACCATGTTTCTGTGACTGCCACGATATCCAGATGTTCCTCCTCCATCAAGGCCACTAATTCAGGAAGCTTGTTACCCAGACTACGGGCATTGGTACTCATTGCTCTCCATTTTTTGATGGCTTTACCTTCTGTTGCAGCATCCCCCACTGACCTTTCTACCTCAGTCTTTTTCTCATTTAGTACCCTGTTTTGTAGGGAGGCTGGGATTTTCCTGCTGCTTATCAGTGCCTCCCCTTTGACTAGTTTAAAAGCTTGCCAATGAAGCATTTAAACCAATTGCTCAAAAGACTTGTTCCTTCCTGGACAGGCGCAGACCATCCTGCCAGTATAGGCAGGTGTCCCTCAGGTGGAACCCCAGTCCCCAATGAAGCAAACCCTGTGCTCCACACCATTTTTCAACCATTCATTAAACTGCATGGTGCTAATTACCTCGCCTCCCCATGCCATTGACAGGCAGCACCTCTGAGAGCGATACTGTGTGCTACTTGTCTTAGGCCCTCCCCAACTCTGCAATGTCCTCCTGCACTGCTCTAATCTCATGATGAGCAAAGTCATTTGTCTCTAGGTGGACAATTACATCCAGCTCAAACTCCTTGCAGCTGTTCTCGTGATCCTGAGGATCGCTTCTGTCCCTCAAGCCATGGCACCAGGCAGGCACCTTACTTCAGTTTTCCCAGCTCCCCAGGAACTAACTCCCACTTTGCCACAGCTGGATTAGCTTTGACTCGTCACCTTATGCTGGTGCTGCGGTGAGCCAGCATACCCTCCCACATCTGGTCCTGCACCCAGTCCCTTCCAACTCGCGCGAGATAACTTATAAAGAAGTAGAAGATTTTCTAACTTTGACACAAAAAAGCACAGGGACGATGGCTTGGAACCCTTTTTCCTAAGGTCAGGCTATGCCCATCTCACTGCCCCATTCTCCACATCTTCAATCTTTCCATTACATCTGCTGCTGCCGTCCTGCTGGAAATCAGCACATATCCTCCCTCTATTTAAATCTGGTGACCCATGCGATAAACAACTATAGGCCTATCTCCATATTGCCTATCCTTTCTAAGTTCTTGAAAAACTGATCCATATTCAGTTAAAATCTCACTTGAAACCTTCTCTCTCATTAACCCAGCTCCATCTGGCTTCGGGCTAATCATAGCACAATCACTGCACTAGCAAAAGTAACCAATGATTGGATCTCTGCTATAGATGCTAAGAAGGTAACTGGTGCAGTCTTTGGACCTCAAGCAAAGCTTTTGATACTGTTGATCACAAACTATTAATCAATTGCCTTGCAAAGTTGGTGCCACATACCATACACCCAGTGGTTTCTAGCTACCTAACTGGAAGATTCCAAAAGTAAGGCGGAAGGCTTTTTTCTGCTGCCTTGCCAGTTGCAAGAGGAGTCCCCAAGGATCCATCTTAGGCCTATCTTGTTTTCTCTGTACATCAATGACTTAGATGCTAACATATCTCGTCCAATCTGCACTTTTTGCAGATGATACTGTGTTGTATACTTGGCTCATCGCTATCTGAAGTCAAGGGAGTGTTTCGTACGACTTTCACAACTTGAGCATAATTTAATAAAGGCAAAGCTTCTGCTCAATGCCAAGAAGACTAAAGCGATGATATTCTCCCGCAGTGCTGTCTCAGGCCCCCCCAATACTCTTGCCCAAGACTTCATTGTCACCACGCTAAACGAGCCTCTGGAAGTTGTAACCAAATTTAAATATCTAGGTATCTGGATTGACAATAAATTATCTTTCAGTGACCACATCGAAGATGTCTCTAGAAGGTTAAAAGCAAGGTTAGGTTTCTTCTGCAGAAATAGGCCCTTTCCCCTTGAAACTCGAAACAAGCTTGTACAGGCCACTTTTCTCCCCCTACTCGACTATGGCGATGTAATCTATTCCTCCACCACTCTTGCAAATCTAAGTAAACTGGACATCCTTTATCACCGTGCGTTACGGTTCTTACCAACTCCCTTACCATTAGCACCACTGTGACTTATATGCAGCTGTTGGTTGGACATCCCTTACTACTAGGCGTCTGCTCCATGCTGGGCTATGGACTCTTAAACTGCTCCTGCGAAATTGCCAAACTATCTCTCTTCCTTATTAATTATCTCACATAGTGCATACTGTTAAGAAAATCTGACTTTATTATGCTTGACATACCAAGGCGGACTTCCTTGGTAAGCGTACGTGTTGCATATGCCCTTCCTCCATTTGGAACCAATTACAAACTGTACTGAAACTAACTAGCACAGTTTCAATAAACTTCATAAATTGCTAAGTTCAGCCAAAATAAAGACACCTGTAACTGTCATTAAGTCTCTTCCTTCTCCATGTGTGCCATATTTATCCACTGGTAAGGTATAATTGATTTGTCAGATTAACTGCTTTCCTTTCCCTTCTACTCCTGGCTTTATCTTTGCTTACGCTCCACTGCTACTCTATCAAATCTCTCCTCCCTCCCATATCAGTTGTAGACTGTTGTTTGTTCTAGCTGCCAAAATACTGTATATTTGATTTGATTTGATTAAATCAAATCACACCAGTCATCATGTTTCATTTATCAGTATGCGACCTATAAGTCGCTTCCCTGTCTCATGTCAATGTTTACCACCTGCGGTCACGCTATGTGGTACCCTTCTATGTATAGCCAGCCTGTATCATGTAATGTGTATTTCATGTATATACTGTTATTACCTATCTGTGTTTGTACTTTAAGTGTTTATGTCACAGGACCTTCTTGTGAATGAGCTTGCTCAATGGAGTTTTCCTGCAATAAACTTGAACTTGAACAGTTCTATACCCCTAATAATTGAGTCCCCCACCAGGAGCTGCTTCCTTTCCCTGTGGTGTCCTCTGCCTCCTTCCTGTGGGCCTCCCTTGTGACAGTTGTCATCAGTCTTCTCTGCATGGTGCATCTATAGGGGAGCTATGCTCCCCCAGAATGGTGTATGGATTGTGGAGTGGAACAATTGACTGGGTGTGCCTCTGTTCCACCATCCTCACCCTCCCTGAGCCCACTGTGGTCCAACTGCTGTGCTTTCTTCGCAACCTCTGAGGTAGTGGTGGTGGCGCTAGGGCTCCCTGGATGGGGGAGGTTCCCTTCCTACTGTCCAGTGTGGCCTGGGGGAAGGTTTCCTTACTACTGTCCAGCAGCCTGAAGATGGGCAACTTCCTCCCTCAGGGCAGAGAGTTGTCTGCAAATAGGGCAGCATCTCAGCCTCCAGAAAGACTCCGGAAGACTGCTGCCCACAGCCTATTACATTGCACTACTCCCCACATGTTTATCTACTTTTTGTTTGTTTTTGTGTGTGTGTGGTGTGATTGGTTTGTTATATAGAAATATATATATTATACAATGCGTATGCTTATATTGTCAGTGCATTGTGCTAGAGAGGATATGACAGTGATATGCACCTTGCACTCTTGAGGAAATGATGTCAGAACCTCAGGTATAAAGGAACTATTTCCAGGGGTGGGTGGGGTGAGGGGTGGGAAGGGGTTGAGCCTAAACTGTGCCCTCACAAAACAATCAGCTAAAAGCTCTCACCCACCACTGCAATGAGTGCCTTCCTGTCAGCAAGATACCCTACACAACAATTTGACAGAGAAAATACCCTACTAATCAAACAGAGAAAAATCCAGACATCTAAGTCAGACACAGGTAAACCTCTCCAGCCCCAAAACAGCCTGGTGGTTTGTTAGCCACAAAGGAAAATCAAATATGCAGTTATTTCAGCCCTTCTGAAGATGCTGACAAGATAAGCAGTTTTGAAAACCCCTTCCTGAATTAAAAACTAAAATAATTAAACACAAAGCAATACTAATGTAAAAGTAAGGAAAACTTCTCTCAGATATAAGCAAGAGACAGAGATTAGTTACAGATATCTAGTCCAATATAGTATATCCCATGCAGCTTCTCAGTTGTTTCAAAGCACACCAGTACACAACTTGAAGAAGATGGACTTCTGTCTGAAACAGGATCACACCAGTAGTTTATAGTGATTGATCAATGCTGAAATGGTCAAGCTAGAACAATTGGCTGTGATGCAGGCCTCTCTGACTTGTGAAGACAATTTCCCCCACCTCAGGCTATGTCTGGCATCCAATTACAAACTGCAGTCTTTGCTATTTTAAATCACACAACCACCACCAAATATTGCAAAATATATTGATGCAGATTGTCACAGAATTCTAGTAACCAGTCCAGTTAGCCACAAAGGAAAATCAAATATGCAGTTATTTCAGCCCTTCTGAAGATGCTGACAAGATAAGCAGTTTTGAAAACCCCCCTTCCTGAATTAAAAACTAAAATAATTAAACACAAAGCAAAACCAATGTAAAAGTAAGGAAAACTTCTCTCAGATGTAAGCAAGAGAGAGAGAGAGAGATTAGTTACAGATATCTAGTCCAATATAGTATATCCCATGCAGCTTCTCAGTTGTTTCAAAGCACACCCAGTACACAACTTGGAAGAAGATGGACTGGGTTTGAATCCCACCAGCCCCACTTGCATACTGTGTGACCCTGAGCAAGTCACTTAACTTCTCTGTGGTCCCAGATTGCACCTGAAGATAAGCTCCGACTTAGTGTGCCTTTCCTGGTTAAACAATTTTCCCTTTTCCTTTACTGCAAGTTTTCCCTTGTACAAAATCAAGTGGTACTTCCTGACATTTCAATGTTTAGAAGCATACACTTCATAATTGTACATGTCAGGGGGGAGCCATTTCCTGTATGGCTTGCTGTCAGTAACCCTCTGACTTATCTCTTAGTCCCACCCCACCCTCCAGACTAACCATGTAAGTTTGCTGCTCCTTCACGGAGGCTTTGTCTATGTAACAGTACAAATTTTAAAATCCATTTTCAGCATTGCTTCCTTTGCTCACTGCAATACCACGTATAATCCCAATACCAAGCAAGGCAATCAGATGGGGGAGGGGCGAGATCTTCTTCACACCACTCACTACCCCACAATCTGTGATAAGTCTCACAGAAAACCAAAGGCCATTTATTTTAGCAGCTCATGGGAAAATCAAATTAAGCTCATTTGCTAAGCAGTTTAACTGCTAGAAGAAAACATTACAATGGTTATTCAGGAATTTAGTTCTATAGCACCTAAGGCCATCAGGGGAGGCAGAAACAACTTTAGAAATACAGAACTGGGGATGGCATCCCAGATCTACAGGGGTATTTCTTTTTTACCAATTATTTTACTAGGTGAGACACACTAAGCTATAAAGCTTGTTTGCAGGTGGAACCTGGGAGCACGAGGAAGTTAAGTGACTTGCTTAGGGGTCACAACAGTATGCAAGTGGGGCTGTGAGATTCAAACCCAGGTCTCCAGATTTGCAGCTCAGAGCCTTAAACCACTGCACAATACTGCCTTAATTTCATGCCAATTTGTTCTAAAAATAACATTCTGGAAATTGTGGCAATGCATACTGCTCCCACAATACAGAAACTCTGGGAGCAGACTCTTTATTGGTTCACCAGAGGAGTGTGGGTGTGGGTGCTCGAGTTAACCTTTTCTTTCTTACCAACCTGGTGTGACTCAACATGAAAACTAAAATAGTCACACAAAAAAAAACAATGCCATGGAATGCAACTGTATGATGGTGATCAGGATTTCATGTAAATCAGTTTAAACTGTTTTCTATCCTACCAGTGGGGAAGGGATACACTCCTCTCTGTTTTTTATTTTATGTTATTTTATTTGGTTTTCAGAAATCAAGTAATGTGTGGCTGGCAGCCACAGGACTAACATACTAAATAGGGAAAGGCATTTGGCCCTTCTTTGTTTTCTCTTTTTACCTTTCAGGAAATTAAAGGGGCCTGTCCAGGATAAAATGGCCCCGGTCCACAGGGACTGCATGGCTGGAAGTAATGAGATTGGCCCTTCCAGAGGACACATCCACGCCTACCTACCCTTCTCCATCTTCTGGTAATGTATAAAACCCAATAGGCAAATTAAGGCAATATTGTTGAAACTGATCTACAAAAATGCAAAGCATTGAAATGCTATGTTACCCTTACTCGTAATGGCAATCAGGGTTAACTCCATCAGTATATATTCAGCATACACCCTTCATGGTGATGACTGGTTGGCAAATGAGAGTGCCAAAACACTTGTGGTTCAGTCCGACACCCCTACTGTAAACAGAGTGTCATCTGACACCTATGCAAAACTGTTACAGGTAAATTTGGTGGGAATTTACAAATTTGCTGCCTAAAGTTTGGACAAGGCCCAACAAAAGTCCAAAATGTACTTTAACATTGTAAACCAGCTCAGCCCCTCTGCTTATCAAGTATGGTTGCCAAACTGCAGAAACCTATTAACAGGTGGCTCCATGCCATTCAGCTCAAACTCAGCAAGGGCTCCCATGGCCTTGAATAAAGTGATCCACTAAGCTGTTGGGGGTTGTACTGTCACCTATTTCTTCTTTGTCTTGTCAGGACAATGCATAATACTAATTGGCAAAAGGCCAGTGACCTCTAACAGCTTGGGTACAAATATCCACTTTTCCAGGCCCAGATGAGTTCTACATAATTCATCCAATTTGTGGTACCATGGTTCCAAATGGCATATTCTGGAAAGGCCCATCAAATCCTAATTATTATGCCTGGTTAAAAAGGGACAGCCAGGTCCTTCTCAAATTTACAAAGACAGAGTGGTGAAATACTCAAATGATTCTCTTTTAATAAAGAACAAATAACAACCAGACCAACAGACTTGGACTTTTGAAATCATAATGCAACTTCTTGAACACTATGTGGTTCCACGAACTTAATTGTATACTCACCCTCTGCAACTCATTTCGCTACTGTACACAACAGAACTCTGAACATTATAACCTCACAGCCTTATTAAAACCTGACTTTTGTACACGTTTCCACACCACCACCATGCCCAAACTTTGTTCTACTCACATTACTGCATCAAACACTTTTTGTTTCAGTTATTCCACAGGTTTCAACAGAAGATCCACTACAAGGCACTACCTTGAAGCCGGACCCACCCAGTGGCCTGACTGCTATTTCCATTCATGGAACTCTAGTTAACAGTGTTCAATTTATGCACGTTTATGTTGTTTTAAAGATATTGTAGTGCATCATAGCCAATATGGTCGTTGTTCCATTGCAAATATGTTTAGGTTACATGCTACTATGTTGTAGCTTATCAAGTATACTCTCAGGACCCTGTAGCAGGGCAGGAAACTGCTCCACATCCAGGGATGTTCCACTCTAAACATCCTAAGCAGGATTTGAGTGTAACAGACCTAGTGGAAAGTATATCAGATTTGTTTGAATCACATCTGTCAATTTGGGATGATGAGGGGATACACAAAAAAACTGAAAAACAAATGAGTTATTTTCACAAGCTGAAAATGTTCTAAAGCCCCTGCTACGTGGTATTAGTGGCTTAGCCATGGGGAAAAGGTTCACGGTGTATAACATACAATATTGCACTTTTATTTAGTCACACATAGGCCTAGATTAGGCCAGACAGCAACACATAGGCAGGAAAACTATGTTTTAACCACTGTCACAACCTCTTCCAAGAACTGAAAGCAGGGTTGATCCCTGACATTGTCAAGAACTCACGGATGGCCAAATGATATTGCCCTCATTATTGGACCTCAGCCTGCACCTCTGAGTGCATTGCTGATGCCACCACTTTTTCTCTCACAACTGCAGAAACTTAGGTTATGTCACACCACACCCTAATCAAGAACATTGCTATGGACTTGCCAATGCTCCATCCAGAAAGCTCTGTATGTGTCATGAACTTTGTTTTTTTCAGTGCTTGAAAAAAAAATCTTCACTTTCAACAGACTAGCATGTGTGAACTTCCTTGGATATCTAGAAGAAGACATCTACAAGCAACACATCGACCTTCCTCCACTGCTGGTGTTTCATCCTCACCTGAATGCCTAGGTAGCCCCACATACTGACTGTTGTGCCATAAAGGGCTACCACTGTGACCTCATGGATTGGTCATATACAGTACATTTGATAATGACCTATTTGACAATGTTTCTGTTAATATTTCTATTTCATCCACAAGCTTGGCTGGTGCCTCCTATAAACTGTTGTTTCATAAAGGACTATCAATACCTGTAAAGGTGTGATGTTTTCCACGTTGTCTGCGCCAGTGTGTGGCTCCTCCAGTGAAGGACTCAATGTGCAAAATGTTAATGAACCTCCTATCAAGGCTTCTAAAACACTTAATACAACTGAACAGTTCCAGTCATACAGATCCAGCCAACCAGCAGCCAGCAACATTGAGACCCACCAAATATTCACCTATGTCACAAGTCCAGTGAACTCCCTCAAGTCAAGATAACATACAATATGAATAATCATTATTATGTTGTAAAAGCATCACACACTTTTCTTATCATCTCCTTTGTGGTGTTGACATCCCTAGTTTCTGTTTTGTATCTCATTACACAAACTATCCTTGGTTAATCCATGATCACCCTGTACCCTCTCCTAAACAGGACTATTTTGACAGTAACCCTGATGATCTGTATGCTATACACCATTATTAACCAGTTTTCATGTGCATATCAACACATTCACCCTGACTCTTCAATCATCGTAAATATATCAGATGCTCATCTTATACTATCAGCAATACTATTCAAAAGTTAATACAGATTGAAATAATTTTATACTTAAAACAAAATGTAAATCACCATTAACTCCTACAATGCTAAAATTTTGTTTTAAGCCTGGTCATTTGACAGGCCTTCTTAATCCCTATTTGTACCATTTGCTGCTTATACTCTACCTCTCCCCATTGCAAACAAATATGCAACCCAATCTAACCTAACTCATTATCTTATGTTGCCTGTTGAGCAGGCAGCAAGGGAGGGAATATGTAGACCTGCCTGTCCTACAGACCCTCATGTAGGCTAACACATACACATTTAGTGCAGCATATGGTATACATACATTTATAGCAAGACAGTATTACTGTGCTTTTGTAATTCGTTGTGCAATATTCAAACAGACCTATGTGATAGGCACTCTTTGACCCAGATAATGTTATTACTTTGCGTAGGCCTCAGAAAACAGCTGACACAGCTGTTTACTGTATCCAACTAAGCACTTCTGTATTGTGACACATAACGGGCCTATACAAAGGCCAGTTGTATCCTTATTAATTTATGACACACCTGTCTCTTCTAAGTATCATGTTTTGTTCTGTAACTTCAACACATCTTGTGCATAGTTACTGATGAATATGTAGATCTGCCTGACCTACAGTTCCTATTATGATGTTATGATTTGGTCACCTACATGGGCTATTATATGTAGTTAGTACATTGTAGAATATTTAGTGTGATATACTAATGCTAAGCCATGATTTACTGATAGACTGTTATTTTACTATAAGAAACTGTAATTCTGCTATAAATGCTATAAACAACTGTGCTGAGCCATGTCTTTTTTCTTACACACTGTTACAGTAATTCTCTAATATACATTTATGGCCCTAGCATGCCGTCTGCTTGGATAATATATAATCACCATGTTTTAGTATATTTTTATATACTTAGCGATACTACAATATATCTGTGGTCTTACAGGCCACCTACTGCCAAACTGCACACTGCTCGAATCAGCATATTATTATGACAAATCAGCATATTTGTGACTGCACTATTGTTCTAATGCAACAGTTATGATACACCAAATGTGTTACACTGAATATGTTGCATACGACATGTTACAGACTCAAATGCCAAGGTTATGTGCCAATCGGCCCACCATTTCAGCCAATCACAGAGTTTGGTATAATGCACTTCATGTGTGCATGAGCTTGTTACTAAGTAACAGGACATTCTGATTATCAGCCCTATAAGAACTATTGGATACCAAAAGTTCTCTGAGTTTTGTTTTCGTGGTTTTCTGAGAGATCCATGTCTACACCTGGTGTAAGGGGTTCCCAACTCACAATAAATATTGTATATGCTTTGTTGTCCTTGTTATTGGTGTATAGGAATAGAATCTTTTATTTGCACTTTTGTTTGCTGAGTTGTGTGTTACCAAACCACATTAGTTTTGAATCTGTAAGATCATAAGATCACAATATAACAATGATCAGTGGAGGACCGTTTCCTCCAGGCTTTCCCTTCTCCCAACTGAAATGTCAGGTGACTTTTACCACAGATGCCTCCCTGTTGGGATGGGGGGCCCACTGTCCGGGTCTGCACACGCAAGGTGTCTGGGATCAGACACTCATCTCCATATCAATATGTTAGAGATGTGAGCTGTTTTGTACAGTCTGAAGACTCTAGTGGACCTTATCAGCCACAATACAGTCCTCCTCCAAACATAACAAGTCTGTCATGTACTACATCAACAAACAGAGAGAAGCACACTTACCCTCCCTGCAGCGAGACAGTAAGAGTGTGGGAATGGTACCTGGAGCAAGGGATCCTGCTCCAAGCAGTTTAGCTGCCAGGAGTCCAGAATAATCTAGCAGACGAGCTCAGCTGAACAGAGGTCGATCCTCAAGAGTGGTCACTAGCTGTGGACCTTTTGCATTCCCCCCTAATACCAAACTGCCTCAATTCTGCTTAGAATCCAGGACATAGCATTTTCTGTCAGGCTGCATTCTGACTGAAATGGCAAAATCTTTCTGTTTGCATTCCACGCTACTTCTAGTGCAAATTGCTTTCGAACTAGAAGCGCACAGGGGCAAGGTGATACTGATCACTCCTTGATGGCCTCAACAGATATGGTTTCTTCTGCTAAAACAGATTCTCAAGAAACTAAGGATTCTTCCAGTTAGGACAGACTTGCTGACTCAGGGTCAACCTGGTCCATCCCAACTCTGCTCCTTCATCTTCAGGTCTGGTTCCTGAAGAAACAGAAGTGGTGTAAGGTATCTCAGAGGGTCTCTGAAATATTTCGGCTGCTCACAAGCTCTTCCATAGAAACCTTAAACAACTAAGTGGAAAAAATGTTCCGTTTGGTGATCCAAAACTCACATGGACCCCTTTGGGTGCCCTCCTGACAAAGTTCTGGAGTACTTGCTGGACCTTCCTGATGCTGACCTACAGTATTCCACTGTGAAGATCCACCTGTGCACTGCAGCTGCATGTACAAGCCCATCAGTACCTCTACCTGGCACACCTGCCACTGTTGTACACATGTCCTCCTATCAGGAAGCTTGTAGCTGCCTGAGATATCAACCCTGTGCTGGACATGCTCACTCACAAACCCTTCTAGCCCCATGTGACCTCTGAGCTGAAGTAGTGTAAAGGCTGGCTTGTGTGGCGACCTCTAGTAAGAAGGGATATGGCCCCTCCTACTTCAGCCTGATTGATTGCAGGGAAGTACTGACTGAAAGTCTTGGTGCCAGTGTTGGATTTGGGCTACTGGGGCAGGTGACTAGAGCAGGCATAGGGGCTATCAGTGGGGGGGGCAACACCCTTCACATCCCCGTTGGAGGACAGAAGGCCAGTTGGCTAGGTGAAAGACTTGCTGAGATGCACTCATAAACCTGCATTAACATGGAAACAAGAAGTGGGCTGGCAGCATAGCCTAGGGTTTTGAGTAACGAGCTGTGAATAAGATTGGTACATTCAGCAGACTGGGTTTGATTCTCACAACCTCCACTTGCAAATTGTGTGACACTGAGCAAGTCACTTAACCAACCCCGTTCTACCAGGTCTCCTCTGAAAACAGGACTTGTTCCTAGTGGACCTTACATGGTTACCAAAAGAAACAGCTTACACTTGCTTCATATTTAAGATGAGATTATAGATACTTAAGTATTTTTATTGTTATGAACAATTGTATGTACTTTGTTATTCGAAGTTTGAAATCCTTGATTGTCATTCTTTTGTTTTAAAATTCTATCAAAAAATCTGAATACAAAGAAGAAACAATAACTAAGAACAACCAAATAGTTCACGTTGTTACTTTCACTGGCTGGGAACAGGTCTTACTCTATTTGTTTGCCAAAGGCTAGCAAGCATACTGCGATCAGGCTGAGCTCCGAGAGGGCTTTTGGGATGTGTTCTGCCTTCACCTGTCACAGTTCAGAATATCAGTCCTCTCCAGTTCCACCCACCCACAGCCTTTCTGCTGCTTTTCCTTTGAAGTGCTTGACCAGTTACAAGGCTGGAAATGTAAGGTGTCAGTGGGGTTTTCTTGTGCGGTGCTTGTTTTTCCTTTCACTTTTTGTGCAGTTTGTTTCACATCCCTGGTGCTGTCAGTATTGTGTTTCTCTGCTGCCCTGGGAAATGCCAGAAATGTTGTACACTGGCCACAGTTTCTTCCTGTCTGTGTCCGCCATGTCAACATACAACTAAACAAATGCTTTACTGATGGCAGATGCTGAACCCTGCCGCTGATATCCCCCCTGACCCAGTCCAATGGTATTCCCCACCCAATCCAACTTTTGCAAAAAGAAAACTCCTCTGCAAGCCCCTGCCTGAGTCAACTGCACAACTGCTATACCAGTGGTGGGTGCTTAATCCTGCTACTGGTATCACCCCATCCTACCAGACCCAGCTTACATCAAAAAAGAAAATAAACAAGCATTTGTCAATGCCGAATGTTTACTGCTGGCATTAGCAGTGGAAGTACAGGAGTTACACAGATGCAGTATAGGAATGGCATTGAAGTATTGAACTGACATCAACTCCACCCTCACTCTGCAGAGATGGACAGGCATTGGGGTGTGCCTTTGGGTCATCACCCATGACGGTCACATACATTTCACCTCATCCTACCTTTCAGACACTGAGGTGTGCCTTGGGGTGTTTTTACATTCACCTCATTCCATAAGGAAATACGCTGAATGGATGCAGTATAGGAGAATGGGGTGAACTCTGGGGGCAAAGGGTCCAAGGTGCATCTCGATGCCTGTCACTGGCTGCAGAGTGGGGTGGGGGTGAAATGGCATGAGCATTACTGTCGACAATCCCAAGTCACAACCTTGACGCCTGTCAGTCCCTACAAGGTAGGGCATTATGGTCGAAAACCCTAATGCCCTGGGAGTTTCTTAGTATTTTTACTCCAAGTTTTCCACATGTTTTTTTTGTGACCCCACCGCATGAACAGTGACACTATCAGTTTGTTACGTGAAAGGTGATTTTGCAGAGCGACTATGCCATTTGGCACCACAGGTGCAAAAACACATTTCGAACAGGATGTGAAAAGTGACAGGTATACTGTTCATGAGGAGGTGTGAAAAATGGCATTGTTGAAAATCTGGAGTGAAAATATACAAAAACTGGTGGTCACGAGCGTGCGTAGGAACTGCGCAATGTACACCCATAATGTAAGTAGTTTGGGGATTTTTTACAGCAGATTTTCAGCATAGGCATTTTTGCATCTCTGCTCATGAACAGTGTCACTGTGATTTTTGTAATCTATCCCGAACACTAAATTCCCACAGTGACCGCGCTATTCTGCGCCGGGTGGAAACTGTGCAATACACGCTCGTGACAGAGTCATTTTATGGACTTTTGTCACCAAATTTTCAACATAGCCATTTTACCACCTCTGCTCATGACCAGTGTCATTGTGATTTTCTTAATGTGTCCCGAACATTGGTTTTGCACACTGACCGCGCTAATGTGCACTACACGTGTGAAAACACATTTTGGGTGTGTGATATGAAAATGACAGCTATACTGTTCATAAGGAGGTGTGGCAAAATGACAATGTTGAAAATCTGGACTGAAAATATTAAAAATTCTTAAAGTTACAAGCATGTGTAGAACTGCGCAATGCACCCTCGGAAAACAGTCATTTTTGGGAATTATTTCACAACATTTTCAACATACAGTTTTTGGGGACCTACCTCATGAACTGTGACACTGTTGTTTCATTACTCGGTCCCGAAAAGTGGTTCCACGCAGTGACAGCGAGATCAACTTTCGGGACCGAATAACAAAACGACAGTGACTGAATTCATGAGGTGGCTCCCCAAGAACCTCATGTTGAAAATTTGGTGAAAAAATTCCACAAAAATGGCAGAGATATGCATCAAAGTTGAAAAAAAAAACATTTATTGCATTATACAGTTTACTGGCACTTCTTCAGTTCGCGGTTGGCTTTGAAGAGTGCAGACATGTTCACGGTCCACCGAAGATTGGCATGCTGGCCTCTGGAGGTAAGTATGAGAGTGGGGATGTGAGGAGGTGGAGTGCGCAGGGGATGGGTGCGGGTTGGGGGAGGGGGCGAGACAGTCAGGCGGACCTTTTTTTTTTACAGGTGTTTCTATATGTTGTTTACACTCGTGGGACTTTTGCTGTAACGGTGGGCTCCCAGCGTGCAGCCAGAAGATTTTTCTTGGGGGAGCCAGTGGAGCCAATGGGGGATTGGGCACCCCCAGTCAGCCATACGGACTTTTACTACGCTGAGGTGGGCTCCCAGCGTGGCACTGGAAGTCTGTTGGGGGGCAGTGAAGCTGACGGGGGATTGGGCACCCCCGTCAGCCATACGGTGTGCGGGGGGGGAGCGCATGAGCATGCTGGGGTGGGCTCCCAGCGTATTACTTGAGGGGGGAGAGTAGACAAAATGGAGCTGTCTATGACAGCTATACAGATGCAGTGCAGAGTGCAGGCACTTTGCATACTGCTGACGGCAATGTGCAAATTGCTTACACATTACCACCGTTGATTGTGGCAGTTTTTTGTTTTCAGCAGTATGCCACTGCATCTGAACAGCTGTCATACACAGCTCCGACATTCATTGGCATGATGCAGCCGTGTCTGCAAAAGGGAGCAGGGCATTAGATGTGGGGGAGTCACACCTATGAAAACTCGTATGGTGGCACTATGTTTCTTGCACATGCGTACAAGCAAACATAAAAATGAACAAAAAAAATAGCAGCACAAGTACTATACTGGCAGCAGGTGCTCAGTCTCACCACCAGTATCCTCCTCCCATCTGACCCAGACACACAGTCCAACACCAGGGTGCCCAACCCACAGTGCCTGCAAACAACCCCCCCCACACACACATTCTGACACTGTAGTGCCCAACCCTCGGCGCTGGCAAACAACACAACACACACACACACACACACACACACACACACACACACACAAACAACCCCTCCAATACAGTCAGACTCTGGGGTGCCCAACCATTGGTGCTGGCAAACAACTTACCCTGCAACAGTATACCACACCTGGATGTCCAGCTCCCTGTGCCACCAAACAGCCCACTGACTTTGGGTGCTCAACCCCACAGTGTTTGAACCTGAAAAAGAAAACTGTCACTCTTCATTGCCTTTTTTCTTCAAACCTGAAACAATGAAACAGTCCATCAATGTCTTCTGGTCCCGTGACTCCTAAGCACCCACCATTCCACACCCCATACCCTAACTTTCCTAACTGGGTCCTGCAAAGTAATCCTCTCTATGACTGGGAAACTTACTTTTGCTACTGAGCCTGACTACAAACTAGCTGAAAAAAAGGTATGTCAGTTATGGCTGTTCAATGCATTTTGAACTTTTACTCATAGGCTTTGACATTTTTAACATTTTGCCCCAGATTTTCAACAAAGTATTTTTACCCCACCTCATCAACAAGACAGGTGTAATTTTTCAAATTCCTACTAAAACATGTTTTTGCTGTCACTCCGTGAAATCGCTTTTCGATTGGGATTTTAAAAAGTACACATGTCCTTGATTATAAAGTGGGATAATAAGAAAACTGTTGAAACTTTGGGGTCAGAATCTCTACATTTTTCAGTGCTGACTCATAGCTTTCCTATTTTTTTCAGATTTTGATCTCAGAGCTTCAACATAGCCATTTTCACCCTACCTCATGCCATGAAAAAGACAGGTGTCATTTTTTAAATCTCACCCAAAATGTGTTTTCATCGTCATGCCACAAAATGACATTTTGGGCAGGGTTTCATGAATGATACATGTCATAAGGTTTTTCGTAAGGTGCAATAATAGAAAGCCCATGTTGAGAACACAGGATCAGAATCTCAAAAAAAAAAAAAAGCGATGAAACATTGAAAGTTTTCAGCATATACTCATAACATTGTAATTCTTTTTTTTTGTTACATTTCTGAAACCACATTTTCCACAGTCGTTTTCTTACCCCAGTTCATAAAGATGGCAAGTGACCTTTTCATATCTGCCTCTCAAACCTGTTTTTATGGGCATTCCACGAAACCCCATTTCGGGTGGGCTTTGATAAATGACATCTGCCATGTTCATAGGCTGGGGTAATAAAAATACTATCTCGAAAATTCAGTGTCACAGTGTAAGAAAACAACAACGTTATGTGAATGTAGATCGGGCACAGTCCGATGTTATAGTGTAGGGTACAGAGAAATGGGCAGACTGGATGGGTCAAGTGGTCCTTATCTGCTGTCAGATTGTATGTTTCTATGTAACCTCTTAATTTCCTAATCATAACAATTTCACTATAAAACTTGGGCATAGATAGTTCAGCAGGTAAAATTAAAAAAATTAATAACCCAAACAACCGCACAGCAAATACAAACAAGCAAACTTGGTTGCTGCTGACCAGTGCTCGTTGTTCCAACACTGGGCACTGCCCTGATTTATTCCCTGCAGTGGATTATACTGATGTTGGGGTATACAAGTGCTCCCCAAAAGCACTAATGTGTGTCATCGCCTGGTGGACCTAAATCCTTCTCCATTTGTTCCCACATTCAGTAGCATCATTTTAAACATTGTTTACACAACAAGTACTTCCAGTATCAAGTGCCAACTTGCCTTTAGGACTCTGTATCCCTAAAGTGGGCTGCAATAGTTTTTAACATATGACAGACTGGTTTCACCCTTAATGTTAACTATCGAACGAGAAATCATAGATACGTGTAATACTTGGCGCCCTCAGTGGTTTCCAAGATATACAAACACCTTACAATACTGTATGCTTTCACACATTATATTGTTTCAATAAATTGTAACCATAAATTTCTAGACTTCCCTTCCTTTCTCAGTGCCACAGTCCACACCTGCACCCCAAATTTACTAATTAACTTGGTCCTCATTTGACCGAAATTATCCTGTTAATCCCAGTTAAAGTCTGATATTCAGCTGGCCTGGGGCAATGGTGGGCTGAGGCATTGACTGTCTTAATACCTACCACACCAATGACCCTGGTTTGAGAATGGACTAGGGTTGCTCAGAGGCCATCCAGGGGAAGGAGAACTGAGTGTCTAGTGACAGCTGTCCACTGTTGGGGTGGGGATGGGGGGATAGTGTGTGATGCTACACTGATTACACCTAGTGGAGGCTAGGTATCACAGCCAGTGGTCACCTGTTGGAGGGCTGGGCATGGTCATGGAGAAATGTGTGACACCTCATGGTGCACATCTGCGACACAGCACCCATGCCAACTTTGAGGAATAAACCGGGAGGAAAAAACATGTCGGCCAGTGGGATGAGGATGGTGACCCTGCAGACCACGCACCATTGCCCATGGCATCCACACATGGTAATTTGTAAGAGGATGGGGTAAGTCCTGAGATGGTTGTTGGTGGGGCTGGGGGTCACCGTTGGATGGGACTGTTCACAGGAATCATGGTGGATAAACACAGGATCAAAAATAAAGTTTGTTATTCATAGATAAAACAAATAGCATACAAGTATGGAGATACACTCTGCTAGGGTAACGGTGTGACTCCTAGTAGAATGATAATAAGCCATGGAACAGCCTATCAGCAGAGGGAGTGGGTGCAAGAACCCTTAATGGTTTCAAATACAACTTGAACACAGGAGGAAGCAGTGGGGGGGGGGGCAAAGGCAATAACCCTGACTAGACAATAGATCCCAGGGTCCGACAGGGTAAAACATTGCACAATGGATGAACAATGGTCTTTTTCTGCTGACATTTTCTATATTTCTGTGTAATAATAGTTATCCAAGCGTAATATGTAACAAAAGAAAAAGAAAGAAACATGGTCGCACTGTTCATTGCTGACAACCAAATCCTAATGTGCTTCATTAAGTTTGTTTGCATGCATGTGCAAGAAACATAGTGCCACCATATGAATTTTTGTAGGTGTGCCACTCAGCTTCCAATGCCCTGCTCCTTCTTGCAGGCTCTGTCTCACCACACCAATAAATGTTGGAGCTGTCTATGACAGCAGTTCAGATGCCATGGTGTACAGCTGAAAGTGAAAGACCGCTGCAATAAGCGGTTGTAACAAGTAGGCAATTTGCATACTGCTGTCAGCAGGCAATTTACATACTGCTGTCGGCAGTATGCAAAGTGCTACACTCAGCACTGTATCTGAACACAGCTGTCATAGACAGCTCCCTTGTTTTCTAGTTCCCCCCTCCCCAAACACTCAAGTAGCATGCTGGGAACCCACCCCAGCGTGCTCATGCGCCCCCACCACACACCGTATGGCCGACAGGGTGTCAATCCCCGCCCAGCTCCGCTGCCCCCAACAGACTTCCTGGTGCCATGCTGAGAGCCCACCCCAGCATGGCAAAGTCAGTATGGTGACGGGTGCCCAATCCCTCATTGGCTCCACTGGCCCCCCAAAAGACTTCCTGTTGCCACGCTGGGAGCCCATCCCAGCGTGGCCAGAAAGTCGCGTCATCTTTTAAAAAGAAAAAAACACCTGAAAACAAAAAAGTCCCTTGTTGACTGTCTTGCCTCCCTCCCCACCCTGCCCACCGTCTGCACCCCCCACACACACACACCCCTACTTACCTCTGGAGCCCAGCCGACAATCTTGGTGGACCATGAAACATCTGCACTCTTCAAAGCCGACCCGAACTGAAGAAATGCCGGTAAGCTGTATAATGGCATAAATAGATATTTTTCAACTTCAGTGCATATCTCGTTTTCTTTTGTTTTACAAAGTGAACAAAGTGACAGAGAGAAATGCTTCTTTTACAAGAATGCCCTGTGGTAACAGAGTTCCAAACATGACGGGAACATAAAGTACAGTACATGACTAAACTCAAGCAACAGTTACAGACATTCGAAGGTACAAAATAAAAAATGCTGAGACCTGAGAGCATCTGCAAACATTAACATTTGTCAGTCACAACCAATCTGTATAAACTTATCAGCTAAGATTTTTTTTTTTTTTTTTTACTCTTTGCACAATCAGGTAGCTCTTTTCAACTCTGAGGATGCCCTTCAGGAAAATGCCTTTTCCTACAGTTTTTCTTTTTTTTTACCTTGTGGACATGTAATAAAGCATAATCCTGGGATCTCAGGTTATATGATGAGGCTTGAGTATTTATCAAGGAAGTCAAGTATGATGGAATTGAGCCAGGGAAGCCACATAACTCAAACTGGCTGAAGTGGAGTGGGTCTCTGCAGTTTAGAAGCATTCAGTTCAATTTTCCCAGGAGGTCACAATAGTGTGCACTGTATTGTGCAGAGAGAACTGAATGCGTTAGCACATTTATGATAACATCCAGCATTTCCAGAATTAGTTTAGTAATTTATTTATATTAGTAGCTATGCTATAAATATCATCACCTAGTCTAAGACGTGTCTACAGTTTCTACATGATCAAATGCACAAGCCTGATTAAAAGGTGATCCGGGCTCTGGTGAAGCTTTGTCAGCTGACTTGTACAATGATTTGCAAATCCATGATGCCTTGCATTGGGATTGAGACTTTAAAGTATGTGTGAGGTTTGAGAGATGCACAAAAATCCAAAGATTTTGTGTGCAAATGTAAGGTGCTTATTTTTTTATTTTAGACTTCTTGGCTGATAAAGTTACACTGAGCTGAAGCTTACTTCCAGGTGTGATCGAGGGCACAAGAAGGTTCAGTGACCTGCTCAAGGTCACACAGTACATAAGTGGTGGTAGTGAATTTCATTGTTTATATGTTTATAATTGTTATTGCTTCTATCAATGTAATACACAATAATAAACATATACATATATCATAATCCTAGACCGTAACATAGAGATAGAGAGCAAGAGGAGATAAATTTAATGATGTTACTCATGGTACACGGTTACAGTACGAGCACTAACCTTTCAGATAAACAGGCCTGTGGTGGTTGTGAATTTCAAACTTTGGTCTGCTGAGTCTCTAGGATTACAATTTGATGCTTCAACCTCTAGGTCAGGGTATCTCAAATGATGAGGCTAGCCTCCCAGGGAGGCCCAGCCTGTTCAGGGAGGCTCACCCAAGCCTTAAAATGTACTACATTTAAATGTCAGGTTTTACATGCTTTGTGTGATAGGAAGCAGCAAACTAAAGTGAATAATGGCGTGCAAATTTATGTACAAAATGGGTGACCAGGAACGTCGTACTCAACAAACACTTGTTTCCTGGTATGACATGGGGGGAAAAGCTGAATGGAGGAAGTACAGTTCTTGGAAACTGTGCACAACAAAATGCAAAATAATACAAATGAATAGGTACAAGGTAACAACTGACCCATTATACTGGCTGCAGAAAAGCACAAATGCAAAGGCTAGGTTGAGAGGTACTAGGAGCAAGAGCAGGACAAAGCAAAATGGTCCCTGAGAAGGTGTTTAAGGACGAGGTAAAACTGACAAAGAAAGCAATCTGACTCATGGAGGTATTGCAACGAGGAGTAAATAGGGTCCAAAACACAGAAGTGTGGAGCGAGTAGGCCGACATGGGGGTTATACAGAGGGAGAATAATAAGTCCAATAACATGAGAAAAACGCAACTACTCAAAGACATATCACTGTATTCCTTGTTTACTGTGCAAAGTATGATAAGTGTTCTGACTATGGGAAGGCCCACAATTATTTCTATATTGGGGGGGGGGGCTCAAGATCTTTTCCAAAGCTTGGGGCAAGCTCACTCTGACAAAGAGTGAGAACTACTGCTCTAGGTTATACTGAATCCCTAACTAACCTTAAACAGTCTTTGAGGTTTAAACATTTTGGCCCAGATATTCAAAAGGGTTGCACCAGCGCAAGTCCTAAAATGTGCCATTCTGTGATATTCAGCAGGAGGCAGTTGCGCCCCCCAAATCACGCTGAGCAATAGTGCAATGATAATGAATGTATGCGCAACTGAAGGGGGAGGAACCATGCATAAATGGTGCAGTGCAATATTCAACAACATGCACCATGCGCAATAGGGGAGAAAGCGGAAGTTGCACAATAGTGGAAATGAACCAAAATAAAAAGGAACAAGGGAGAGGTGCAAGAATGCTACAGGGAAGGCACATGAGGCTGAACCATAGCTGCACAAAGAGGGCAGGAGAGACACACAGGGCAGGCCAGGGAAAGAGCACCCTGAACAGAGAGGCACAGGGAAGGTGTGGGAGACACAGTCAGTGCAGAAGGGAAGTGCCACACAGCACAGAGGCCACCACATTTAGGTGTTCCCGGTGCAGGAAGTAGCAGCCAGCAGGCGGGAGAACATAGAAACAGCTGCCGGGGGTGAACACAAGCCAGGGACATGGCCAGTGCCACCATCCAGATGGAGGCAGTAATGAGAGAGGTGAGAGAGCGGCCAGCAGGGGTCGCGGTCGTGGAAGGTCCCGTCGGTGGTATGCCCCCAACAGGCAGTACCGAGCCTGCACCAGCTTCAAGCTATATAGTGATACTAAGATCGTGGGCCAGTACTGCCTGAATCGGGCAATTCTGAGGTGGCTCTGTTAGCTGTGCAGTGATGTGATGCAGGCACCCACACGACGGAGCCATGCTCTGTCAGTGAAGACTAAAGTGACAGCTTGCATGTGCTTGCTCACCACGGGTACCTTCCAGAGACCAACAGGGGACACCACAGGCATAACCCAGTCAGCCGCGTCATGCCACCTCACCCAGTTCCTCAGTGCACTGCTGCCACATGCTGCGGAGTACATCCATTTCCCCAGCACACCAGCGGAGCGCACAGCAAACATATAGGAGTTCCACAGGGTAGCATGTATGCCTAGTGTGCTAGGGGCAATAGACTGCACCCATGTGGCCATCCGCACACCACCTGGCCCTGAGGGGGCCGCATATATTAATCGGAAGGGCTATGCTAGCATCAACTGCCAGGTGGTGTCTGATGCCAGGGGTGCATAATCAATGTCTGTGCCACGCACCTTGGGGGAGCACACAATGCCTTCATCTGGCACCAGTCGGCACTGTGCCACAGATTTGAGAGTGGGGACATCCCCACTGGCCACTTAGTGGGTGAGTATGCAAACCACATGGACAAACTTAGGGCTTGGGAGAGGCATGGTCAGAGGTGACAGGGTAGTGGCCTACATGGCCCAGGGCAGGGCGATGCTGATCACCAAACTAACCTCCACCCTCTACACACAGGTGACAGTGGATACCCACTCCGTCCCTGGCTGCTCACACCATACCGGTGGCCCGAGGCCCCATCGCAGCCATGCTACAATGAGGCACATGCCACCACATGTAATGTCATTGAGCGGGTGTTCGGTATGCTGAAGACATGTTTCCATTGCCTGGACACCTCTGGCGGTGCCCTACAGTACAGCCCCTCAAAGGCCTGTGGGCTATTCCTAGCCTGTTGCATCCTGCACAACATGGCCAACGACTGTGGGATAGCCGTACAGGTCAAAGAGGGGGACAGTGATGGGGACGATGAGGACGCGCAGTGACAATGGGGATGGGCAGCCTCCCCTTGGGCAACGGGACCCCTGACTGCTCCGGCTGGCACAGCTGCACTGGGACACCATCACGGAGGAGCACTTCAGCCAACCCAGGTAAGTCATGGGGCCATGTGCAACCACCAGTGGCAAAGACACAACCCACAAACACGCATGGACACACACCAGGGGTGCATGCCGTCAAGGAAGTGGCCGGGCATGGAACCACACACACCACCAGGGATGGGTGAGGTCTAACATGGCATGTGGTCAGACACACACACACACACACCTCACCAGACATGCACAAAGGGTAGGAGGCATGCCGACCCAGAACACCACCCCTAGCCACACACATGTCCACAGACCACCACGCCCACTGCCTATCATTACGTGTGTGTCAGACGCTGGGCACCATTGCACAGTGGCGTACAGCACAATGCAGGCATCATCATGCACATGCAACTGTGGACAGCAGCCGGGAGGGTGTGCAGATGGACTGTGTGCGTGCGTGCAGGGCCGAGTACACACCCGTGCATTGCCCGCTGAATGACACAATGCACACAGGGCAGCATCAGACAGTAGCCGCACTGGGAGACAGGTCAGTCACGCACCACAGTGCCATGGCCACCATGGATGTGTGGGCAGCCCCCAACGAGACCCTCCAGCAGTGACAGGCTGACCACTGGCCTCATGGGGTGGCACAGACGTTCCCCAGGGGTTCCACTGTGTGAACGTGACCGTGCTCACGCAGGGATGTGCAGCACACTGAACATGCCTGCGCCATGCGTGCTCGGGATGCCCACAGCTGAACCCGGTGTTGACAATGATGGTGTCGCACGATGCCAGGAACGGGGGGTGGACAGTGCACTGTGTGGTGTCTGTGATGCATGGGCACATAACTGTGTGCCCAATGTGGCCATGACAGCAGTGAATGCCTGTGTCTGCCTGTCAATGGCAGCAGTCACATCCTCCTGCACCCAGTCCATCCCTGCCAGGAGCAGAGCGGTGTCTCTGCTGCGACGCTCCTCTGCCTGGCGCAGAGCTGCACTCAGTGCATCCACCACCGTCACAAGCCGCATCTGCTGATTGACTGATGCTTGCAGTATGTGGGTGTGCTCATCCAAGAGGTCATTTGCCTGATCGGCATGCTGTCCCTCAGGGTGTTCACGGCCCTGATGCTCATCACCCCTTGAGAGTGGGCGCTGCACACCAGGGCCAGGCCTGGGCATGTCCACAGGTGGTGCACTGACGCTGCCCCCTGACACTGTACCCCCATGCCCATTGGCTGACTGCTGATGCTGCCCCTCTGGCTGCTGCTCCACAGGGCTCAATGGTGCCGCCGCAGTGGCCACAACAGTCCCACTGTCCTGTACACACACCAGTGCTGCCCCACCATTGCTGACAGGCACAGGCTGGGACTGTGATGACACACAGGCCTCCATGGCAGCACCACCCACAGCCATGGCCGCGATGTAACCTGCTGTGTGGCCATCCTGTAGCACCCACACGTGTCTGCCCATAACGTTAGCGACATCATCATCGTGTGACGGATCCGGCACCAGCCAGTCTCAGCATGCTGGCATCCGTGGACGCTGGCATGCTGGGACACGGCACCTCCTCCGCACCTGCTCCAACATCAGTCTGGATGCCCAGATGGGCCACTGTCACCCTGAGCCACGTATTCCTGTGGAGGTGGATGGGTCCTCCTCCATCTCCATGTGACCGGCCTCAGTGGAGAAGCCCACCACCGCTGACCCATACAGACGCTCAGGAGCTGTAAAGGAAAACAAAGTCACGTTACTGCATGTGACCTACCCTGTCCCACCCCCCACAATAGACAGACCATGACCTACCATGCAGTGACGGGCTACCACCCATCTGGAATTCACCACCCGGAACACCCTCAATGGCGCAACGCTGCACGCTGCCAGCAACCCGCTCCTCCTATGGGGTCAGGCGTAGCACCTCTGGCTGTCCCCCACCTGTCACAGACTGTGTTGCCCTGATGTCAGCCACCTTCTTCTTAATCCTCTGCCTGTCCGTGCCCATCTTCTTCTTGCATTCCTGCCGGAGCAGTGGTGGCTGCCATGCAGGTTTACAGCCGCACCACCTCCTCCCATGCAGCAGCATGGGCCTGTGGTGTTCCCTGGCATCCACTGAGAAGTGGCTCCTGGTCTAGTAGGCCTCAAACAGGGCATCTGTCTTGGCCTTCATGAAATTCAGCCTCCTCTTCCTCCCACGACTCTGTTCGTCTTCCTCCACAACATGCTCGGTTATGATTCAGCCTGTGAGAATGACAGGTGTTACCTGTGACTGTGCAGTCCCATGCATGTCCCAAAATCCACAGTCCACACTTCCAAACAGCATACAGCACACTGCAACAGACTGCAGTAACCGACTATGGCCAGTGCAGCCCAGTGTCGCACTTTTATAGCGCAACCCATGCAAATGAGGCGAGGCGCATCTTTAAGTGGATGTAAATGCAGTGACTGCACCATTGAATGGCTGATTAGCTGATTTGCATATGCTGGCTGAATATCGCGCTGTTGCGCTTTGCGCAATTGTGCTGAACGTGCTGAACCAAGGGTGCAGTTCTGTGACATGCGCAGTACACACCTAACTGCGCATGCCCGGGTTGATGACACAGGCGCCTGCTGCACTGCTGATGTGCTGTGCACGGGAGGCAATGCAGGGCATGGCCACCATTGTGCCAGTGGCGCTGCAGCGCTGTTCACCTATATGGCGCTGAGGCACTGGGGTGTCGTAGGCGCACTGGGGCAACAGCACGGTAGGCCGCTACAGGAGGTGGCACACAGGCACCATATCGTGCTACACGCATTGGGTTCCAATTGCACTGTGGCTGTCCGTTGCGGAGACCCTTGACCCTGTGCCCGACCTTTGCCCCCTAGATGCCATGCGTCAGGCATGGGTGCACCACTATCGCGCTGTTCAGTGATAGCGCAATAGGGAATGGCAGCGCTGTACCACGCAGCATCTGCACGTGGCAGGACTGCGCTGCAGAGCACCATTTTGACTGAACTGAGCAGCAGAGATGGTGCAGAGGCGTGCTGTGCAGTGGAGCCAGGTGGAGCTGGCAAACATTGTTGTCATTGTGCAGCCACATGTTGGGCCTTTATTTGGGGAGGCACCCCTGGACAGGGCCAGGAGTCAGGTGTGGCAGGAGGTGGCCGATGCCCTGGAGGAGCCACGGTATGGGGCGGATGGCAGAGCAGTGCCGCCACGATATGGGGACCTGAGGCAGAGGGACCCAGACCTGCTTGCCCACCTGCGGGCACATGCCAGAGGGGCACGCGGTGCCACGGGCCAGGTAGATGCAACATCCATACCTTTATCGTCCATACGGGTATCACGGTTGCATGTGTCCGGCACATGGGGAGGCGTCCAGTGTTGGCCGTGGTGGTGTTATCAGGGTGTGAGGTGGTGGGTCTGGCTGTGGGACTGCACACACATGGGGGTGGGGGAATTGCTACAGGATTGTACTGATGTTCCTCTCTCCATGTTTTGCACCTTAGGGCCCGCAGAACGCCATCAGGCCATAGACCGGAGCGCCGCCTGAAGGAGCAGCAAGCCAGGAGGGTGATGGTGGTCAGCGGCGCATGGACCAGCCTGATGATGGTGACTGCCTACATCCATGATTACTATTGCATGCTGTATAACTGGGCGGGCAGCGGGGCATGGCCACCATCCATGACACCACTGCCATGCGGCGCAGCTTGTTACAGTCCAGCACTGTCCAGTGGCACTGCATGTCTGGGAGTGTGTCAATGGTGGTCCATCGTGCACCATGCACATGGCTGTGGCACTGCCTTCACACCGCATAGCCAAGTCACTGTACAGCCATGGTGCTGCTGTGTAGGACATGGGCAGTGGGTGTGGGCAGTGGTCCGCATGGCTGTGGCTGCCTGGGTAGGCAGGTCTTGTGGACACAGTCACTGTGGGTGTTCGCACACCATCACAGGGGCGTGGCACATGGCTGTATGCCATGCACAGTGGGTGGGCTGCAGGGGGCTGGGCAGTCACACTTATTGACTCTGCTCCCTCGTCCTAGGTGGACAGCGATTCCAGGCGCTGCAACAAAATGTGAGGGAGCTGCTCCAGGTGGCGAGGGCCACACTCGAGCTTTTGGAGCGTATCCACTGCCACGGGGTGAGGAGGAGGAGGAGGAGCGGCAGACATAGGCGCCACGTGGAGGAGGACTGGGCACACACTGAACACTCCATGCCCCTACCACCTTCCCCTTGACTCCACCCTCACACCCCTCTCCCATATGTTCAACCCTGCCTCACGCACCCCCACCTGTTATGTGTCCTCCCCCTTGTAAATATTTGTATATATGTTTTGTTACTTCTTTTAAATATAAGCATTTTGTTATGACAACTGTGATGGTCTCTGATTTGCAGCAGGCTACAGGTGCTCAGCTGCAGTGGTGTGCATGGCGTCAGGGGTGGTTCATGCATGGGCGTGTGTGTGTGCAGAGGTGAACCGCCTATGGTGTGGGCAGGGGGATCAGTCACTGTCTGTGGTTTGTGTGTTGTACTCTGTGCACTGGATGCCTGTGTGCAGTGGTCCATGGGGTCTGCACTGTGTGCATGGCAGCCCTGTCAGACCATCCATGGCCTGTGCAGCTAACTCCCTTGCATGTCTGTGATATGCATGGTCTGCTGGCGTGTCAGTGGTAGCTGTTGTGGCCAGTGCTGGGACGGGATGTGTCCTTGGGAGGGTGTGCAGGGTGCTGTACCACTGGAGGTGGGGTCCGGGGCATGCCCTGTCATGTGGGTACCGCATGCTGACGCATAGTCGGTCTCTCAGCTGTACCTCGGGGAGACGTGCAGGCAGCACTGTGTATGCATCTGTTGCATCACTGTTTGCTGCCGTCGCTGCAGGGTGTCCATGGTGGGGCTGCCTTGCATGGCTCCATGGTGCACAGGTTGCATTGTCACAGTGGGGGTGGTGGTATGCATGGGGTGTCCTGCACTGTTGGGTGCTACTCCTGGGCAGGGTGTATGGGGATCATGGTGCAGGGTGTGCTCTGCATTTGTGGGATGGTGTGGTAAGGGGTGGTCGGCCATCCTTGTGTACCGGTCACAGCTTGCCAGGGGGTGTGATGGGGCACCATGGCTCGGCTGTGGGTTGGTTGCTGGTATCCATGGGCCAGTGGTTATTCCAGCCCTCCCCCAGTTGTGCAGTGCATGGGGTGTGGGGGGACGATGTCTGTTCTGCTGTGTGTTCCTCTGCCCACTGTGGCATGGGTGGTGGGCCCCTGCATCCCTGGTTGCGCTGTTGCATTGCTGCCCTGCTGCTGGGGGGCGTCCCTGGTTGCACTTTGGCGCATCTGGACTGCTCAGCTGAACATCCTTTGTTGCGCTATGGTGCATCAGATATGCTCAGCTTCACCTCCCTAGTTGCACTATGGCGCAGGTGGTGCGATATTCAGTCGTCATCCGTAGGCGCATCTTGGCCTGCGCAGTTTTTGAATATCGCACTTCTTACGTATGGGCACAGTGGACTTGCGCTTGCTCCTGCTGTTGAGCACTTTTTGGGCACAGTTTGAATATCTGGGCCTTTGAGTTTTGAAAAAATGTCCAGGTCATGCCACATAATGGCAGACAATAAGTTAACATATGGGTCAAACAATGCCACACTTCAAGACATATGTAATTTAATGCACTAGGTAAAATGTTTCCATCCAGTGTCAATATTTCTGTCTTTACTAATGTTTCATTGAAATTTTGTTTTTGATCCAAATGTCATAATTTATATTTTTTTGTATTTAGAAATAATGTGTTGTTGATTAAGCTCTGTACACATCCTCGAAAGGTATTTCAAAGTTTGTTTTGGCCTTATGATTGATGTGCCAGATGCATACACTGTGGAATCATCTGTGCACAGGTGATAGTGACAGTGAACCTACTGTAGGGCAGACAGTTTTTCTTTTTTTATATTTTTTCTTTACAGCCCTCCTCTCTCTCCCCCCTGACTGCCAATCTTCAGAGACCCTACATTGTGGCTCTCTCTACTCTGCCCCAGGTAATTCCCCTATTGGAATCCCACCAGACCGACCCATCCAGCCATGGGGAGTGGAGGGAACCCCTTACCTCCACAGTCCATAACTGTGTGTTGGGTGGTCTGGGTGATCCATCGAGGAGCCTGGTTCTGGAGGCTAGGGGCAGCTGAGTCTCCTCTACCGGCAGCCAAGGTGGGGTATTTTCTCTTTTTTCATGACAGCGCCAGCACTCGAGGGAGTCCAAGGAGGCGGGGCATGCTGAGACGTGCCACCGCTTCCAAACTCCATCCGACGCCCTCCACCATGTATTTTTGCACTTGCACTGTACCTCCACCCATGGTCACCCAGGTGACAGTAGAGCAGCAGGATGCACAGACCCCCCCTCCTCAAAGGACGAGAGCAGCCCTCCAGGCGCCTGATACTCCTCCCCCCAGCTGGCCCTCCAGCATCCCGAGGTTGCTCCTGACCCCGGGTCATTGGTGTCACAAGCAGTAGAACCTAGGGCAGTCACTGTTTCATAGGTTTCATAGGTAATGCAAGCTGTAATAGACTTTCATCCTTTTACGTGCCGTAGATTAATATTATAGCCCAAATTTTATCTCATCACTCATTGTATTATCTAATCTTATTTTAAAGGTATTTACATCATCACTATTTATCGCTTTGTGTGAAAGATTATTCCAAAGTGTGATAACACTTTGACTATAGCAATATTTTCTGGATAATGTATTCCATTTGCCTAAATGCAATTGTTTTGAGTGCTTCCTATTACTAACCCTATCCACATTGAATTTTAATTCTAATTCCCTCATTAGGGTATTATCTTTAATTACCTTATGCAACATACACAGATCGCCCCTTGTTCTTCTATATTGTAAGGTAGATAAATTAAGTATCTTCAACCTTTGCTTATAGGGTATCAACTTAAAACCTGGAATAAGCCTAGTAAATCGCTGTTGTACCACTTCCACCTTTTTGATATCATCCTTTCTGTATGGTGACCATACTTGGACACAATACTTCAGGTGGGGCCTAACCAATGCCACATAGAGGGGGAGCAACACTTCACTAGCTGTACTAGATATATGTCTAGTGATACAATTGTAATAGCTGATTGGCTTTCTTAACCTGCTTTCTACAATGAGAACTAAATTTCAAATCATGAGTAACTGTTATTCCCAAGTCTCTTTCATTTGTGGTTACCATTAAAGAACTATTATTTAGAGTATAATTGTACTGTCCATTATTAACACCCAAATGCATTGCTTTTTACTGATTTTATTTTATTTGTGTCTAGGATTACAAAGTACCTTTGAGCCGAGGCTCTTTTACAAAGGTTACACATCATGCTGGTTACAGGGTAAGAGACACTAAAGCAGAAAACAGTTACAGGTACATGGTTTTAGACAGTAACTTTGCTTGACAAAATCAGACTAAGCGATGAGTAACTCAAGAAACAATAGGAGGAAGAGGGCAAGAAGGGGAGAGGCCTGAGGGTAGGGGAAGGCATAGGCATAGAGGGTCAGGTGAGGCAGCCGAGGGGCCTTGTCAGGACAGACACAGGGCAAGTGCATTAGAAGTTGCATTGGACAGGTACAGTAAGTACAAGAAGAGAGGGCAGAAACTGACACCTATAAGGTCAGAAGCAGCGTAGGGAATGAAGATGTTATGGGGTGCAAGCACAGGTGGAGGTGCCAGTTATGGAGTGGCGGAGCTTTTTTTTTGAACACTCCAAGCATTGCTGTGGATGAGGTGTCACTTTACATTTGTTAATATTTATTTCAAGTTTGTTGTGCATAGTCCAAGATAGAATATGGTTTAAAGCGTTCTGTAACATAATATTATTTCCTATAGAGTTCACTGCTGCACCCATTCTGCAGTCATCTGCAAGTTTCGATATCCAAACATTTGGTACATTTATTTTCAATGATGAAATATAAATATTAAACAAAACTGGGCTCAACACTGATCCCTGGGGCACCCCACTCCCCACTTCAACCCAATCAGAAAGAGCTCCATTCACCACCACCCTCTGCTGTCTTTCCCCCAACCAATTTGAAATCCAGTGTATCATATTTGTGCTCAACTTTAAAGTTTTTAATGATTTTATCAATTCCAAGTGCAATAATTTATCAAAGGCCTTTGCAAAATCTAGAAATATTATATCCACTGAGTTTTTTGTTGATTTCGCTATTTGCCTTTTCGTAGAACCCCAAAATGTTTGTTAGACATGATCTGTCCTTAACAAACCCGTGTTGGTGTGGGTCAATATCGCCTGTAGTTACTATATGTTGCTGAATATAATCATTGATTATTCCTTCAAGTATTTTACCCAGAAGAGAAGTCAAACTTATTGGTCTAAAATTCTCTGGCCTGGTTTTTGACCCTTGTTTGTGAAGTGGCACTACAACAGCTATTCTCCAACTTGGGGGAATTATGCCAGAGTCTAAAGAATGTTGGTACACGTTAGTCAATGGTTTGTAAATACAATCCGCTAATTCCTTTAATACCCTCTGGTGTATGTCGTCTGGGCCTGGGGATTTGTTGTCCAGCTTTAGCAGCCTTTCATAAACATCAGTAGGATTTATTAAAATTTGTCCGGGTGTGGGTTCTAAATTATCTTCCATAGTAACAAATGTTGGCTTAGAAAACACTGAAGCAAAATATTTATTCTGGGTGTCTGCAGTCTCCTTGTTACCAGTGGGAAGTCCAGAATAATTAGTAAAAGGGCTTACTGTATTTGAGGATCCCCTTGTTTTATTTCTGTGGGAAAAAACTAATTTTTGTTGTCATTAACTTTTTTTGCAAGAAATATTTCATGTTCAGCCTTGGATTGTTTAATTTTATTTTTGATCTTTTTTGTCAATGTTCTGTAAACTGGTATTAATTGTTGGTTACCTTTTTTAATACTTTTAAAAATCTTTCTTTTTTTTTTTATATGAAAATAGAATAGGATGGGGCCATGAAACTCGACAGTAAGAGGGGAGTTGCCTCAGCACCATTTTCTTCAACAAACTATCTTTTGGACAGCCCACCGGGGCAGTGGTAGCACTACTGCTCATGATACCACAACCCAGGTTCAGGAACGAGCCTGGGTCATCGGGGGCTGGCTAGAGGGAGGAAGATAGAGTATCCCAGAGGATGGTTTCTTCCTCCTCTGGGAAGGGTAGGCAGTTACATCCAGTGCCGGAATTGCACTTTACTAGCTTTGGGAGCTGGGGGCCCATAAGGGCCCAGTCTTTAAATTGAGCTCCCCCCTTCCCATTATAAGTCAATGGCAATGATGTGTGAGCTACCAGAGTTCACTTCAGAGCTATGAGGGCTGAGCCCTGGCAAGCCCCCCTCTAATTCCAACAGTGGTTACGATTGTTACAACACTGCCACCTTGCAGGTGTCAGTGTAGCAGAAGTACGGGGAGCATCAGCAAGGTTCTGCTTGCCATGTATATTGGGAATGGGCATGGAATACATAGCAATTTGATGTCACAAGAGGAGGAAGGAGAACAAAAGAGGAAAAAGCCCTAGCTCGAACCAGATGAACTTGAGTTTGTTGACTACTATTGTCGCACCTAGGGTTCTCCTGCTGCAATGCCCTAGAAAAGGTGGGAGTTTCAAGTCTGGTTCAGCCAGGTCCCACCATGGGGGTAAGTCTGTGGGGTGGGACAAGAGCCAGGGATGCAGGAGGATCGGGCTGAGACTAATCTAAAGGTTGGGAGCTGAGCCAGAACAAAGGGGCATAAAGAATAAGTAAGTAATAAGCCACAATGGGGTGTGCATTAAAGGATTAATGATGCACACCCCAGGGGCATAGTAAGGCATTAGACTAAATGCTGAGTGTCCTTATGCCTGTGGGAGCTGCTACATTAATCCTTTAATACAAACCCCAGAATGGCTTTGTTGTACATAGATACATAGACAGTGTTGGCAGATAAGGGTCTATGGCCCACCCAGTCTGCCCATTTGAGCTTGTAAGTTCATTTTATGTTTTCCAAGAAGTCTGTTGCCCCTTACTCCTGACCTCCAGAATTCCTTTATGTCTATCCCATGCATTCTTAAATCCGTGAATGTTTCAGCCCCACCACTTCCTCTGGCAGGGTGTTCCACTTGTCCACCACCCGTTCTGTGAAGAAATTCTTCCTCACGTTTCCTCTGAATCGTCCTCCCTCCAACTTCATCCCATGCCCTCTAGTCCTGGAACATCTTTTTCGCTTAAAAATAGTGTATTCCTGCACCCTGTTCCTCCCTGTAAGATACTAGTATGTCTCTCTCATATCCCCTCTCTCCCTCCTCTCCTCCAGGGAGTACATGTTCAGTTCCTTCAGCCTGTCCTCATAGGACTTGTGATGCAATTCATGCACCATCTTTGTTGCCCTCCTCTGAACCTTCTCTACCCTGTCTATGTCCTTATGTAGGTAACGTCTCAAGAACTGTACAGTGTACTCCAGGTGGGGCCTCACTAGTGTCTTGTATAGTGGAATTATGACCTCCCTTTTCCTGTTGGTGATGCCCCTGCCTATGCATCCCAGCATCCTATTTGCTTTACCTGCTGCCTTGTTACACTGTTTCCCTGCCTTGAGGTCATCAGAGATGATAATCCCAAGATCCCTTTCCTGCTTGGTGCATGTTATATCCCTCACCCTTCAACTGATATATTGTGCCAGGGTTTTTGTGCCTCATATGCATTATCTTGCACTTCCTTGCATTGAATTTCAACTGCCAAACCCCTGACCATTCCTTCTGCAGGTCCCTTCTCATTCTGTCTACACCCTCTGGTGTGTCTACTCTGTTACAGAGCTTTGTGTCATCAGCGAACAGTGAAATTCTGCCTTCTAGGTCCTGCGCAATGTCACTGATGAAGATATTGAATAGGACGGTCCCAGCACTGATCCCTGTGGTACCCCACTGGTCACTCTTCCCTCTGTGAGTGACAGCCATTTACCACCACCCTCTGTGTCCTGCCGCCCAGCCAGTTACCTACCCACCACACTACTGTCCTGCCCTATACCCATATTCCCCAGTTTGTGCAATAGTCTTCTATGTGGCACAGTGTCAAAGGCCTTGCTGAAGTCCAGATAGGCCATGTCCACTGCCCTCCCCTGATCCACCTCCTAGTCACCCAGTCAAAATTCAATGAGGTTGGTATGACATGACCTCCCCTGGTGAAACCATGCTGCCTGGGTCCTGTAGTCCATTGACAACCAGATGTTCCACCAATCTCTCCTTCAGTAGTGCTTCCATAATCTTCCCCACTACCGAGGTGAGGCTGACTGGTCAGTAGTTCCTCGCTTCCTCTTTGTTCCCACTTTTGTATAAGGGGACTACATCTGCTATCCTCCAGTCTTTGGGTACCTCCCCTGTTTCCAGTGATCGGCTAAACAGGATAGCCAGAGGTTCAGTCACCACCTCTCTTAGTTCTTTAAGGACCCTGGGGTGCACCCCATCTGACCCCATTGCTTTATCAACTCTTATTACTTCCAGTTCCTTCAGGACCCTTTCTCGTGTAAAGGGACTTGTGTCCATTTCTGCACCATTCTTACCCCTTGTACTCCGTTCAGACCCATTCCCCTCCTCTTCCTCAGTAAAGACTGAGCAGAAATACCTGTTCAATATGTCAGCTTTACTGTTGTCATCCTCCACACAGCCCCCATCCTCCCCCTTCAGTCTCACTATCCCTCCCTTTGCCTTTCTTTTTTCACTTATGTACCTATAAAAGGTTTTGACCCCTCTACCCACTGATTTTGCAATGTGTTCTTCTGTCTGAGCTTTGGCTTCCCTTACTGACCTCCCTGCCTCCCTTTGCTTCTCCTGGTACTTCTACCTATCCCCTTCTGCCTGTGTCTTTTTGTATTGCCTGAATGCAATCTTTTTGGCTTTCACTTTCTTTGCTACCTCTTTGGAAAACCATAATGGTCTCCTCTTCCTTTTCCTCTTGCTAACCTGCTTAATGCATAATTCTGTTGCTCTTGTAATCCCCATTTTAAATACTGCCCACTGTTCCTCAACCCCTGATTCCTGCCCCATTCCCCTTAATGCCTCTTTCAAGTATCTCCCCATTTTCCCAAAGTCTGTCTCCCTAAAATCCAGGATACGTGTTTTTGTGTGGTTTGGTTCTGCTCTTTCTGTGATTTCAAACCACAGTGACTGGTGGTCACTGTTCCCCAGGTGCTCCCCCACTGTTACCCCCATCACACTGTCCCTGTTTGTGAGCACAAGGTCCAGTATTGCCTTCTGCCGAGATGGTTCCATGACCAGTTGCTTGAGGAAGGCACCCTGAAGGGAGTCCAGGATAAATCTGCTCCTAGTTGATGCTGCTGCTGCTGGGATGCTCCAGTCCACGTCTGGAATATTGAAGTCTCCAACCAGTACTACCTCACCCTTGTCTGCCATCCTTTGGATGGCTAGCATCAACTCTATCTGTTTCTTCCTCCTGGGCTGGTGGTCTATAGATCACACCTGTGCGGATGACTGGCCCCATTTTCCTTTCCAGCTTAACCCACAGTATCTCTCCCCATTTTGTTCCTCCTGGATCTCTGTGGCCCTTATGTCATTTTTCACACACAGTGCCTCCTCCTCCCTTCCTGCCTGTCCCATCTCTTCTGAATATGTTGTAGCCAGGTATATCATCTCCCAGTCGTGGTTATCATTACACCAGGTTCAGTGATGGCCACAATGTCCAGGTCTGACTGTACCATGATAGCCTCCAGATCTTTCTATCTTGTCTAAGGCTCCTGGCATTTGCACACATGGCTTTCCATGATTTGACCTCCTAGACTGTTTTGCTGTTCTACCCAGCCCTTCCTTGGTTGTCCTTTATCCCTGGTTCTCCTTGCTGTCTGCCCTTCTGCTGAATTTTGCCCCTTTTCTGCCTATCCACCTCTTGGGCACTAATCTCCATCTTTTGCACACTGCTTTGCAGAGATAGCCACTCCTCTGGTTCACTGGTTCCACTGCTAGCTGTGGGGGGTGAGCAAGTAGGTACCCTCCTTGCTGGCCTGCCACCCCCCTTTGCTAGTTTAAATGCTTGTCAATGTAGCATTTAAACTTATCATTGAGTGCTTGGATTCCCCTCCAGGATGGATGCAGGCCGTCAGGCTTGAACAAATCTCCATCCTTCCAGGTGGGTCCCCAGTCACCAATGAATCCAAACTGTTCCTCACAGCACCAGTTCTTCAACCATGAGTTAAAGTTCCTGGTGCATGCACCCCTATGCTCTCCCTTGCCTCTCACAGGTAGTACTTCTGAGAAAGTGACAGAAGTAGCTACTTGCTTGAGACCCCTCCCCAATTTCCTAAACTCTTCCTGAACTTCCTTTGGCTCCCCATTTGCCAGGTCATTAGTACCTAGGTGGATAATGACATCCAGCTCACCCTCCTGTCTTGCCTTCCCAGTGATCCCCAGGATCTTCCTTCCATCCCTCCATGCCGTGGCACCTGGTAGGCACCTCACCTCCTTGTCCTCCCCTCCTGTGTTCCTAGCTGGATCCCTCTTATGATGGAGTCCCCACCGGATTCGCTCCTTCTCCTCTGGGGTCTGCTGCTTTCCCCGCTGAGGTCACCTCCTTGGCTAACCTCCACATCCTTTCCTTCCACTTCTCTGGGTACCTCTATTTGGTTGTCCCCATTTGCCAGTGTGGCATATGAGTTCTTGAGTGGAATAGGATCTGGGATGTGCCTCTGCCTGACCGCTCTAACCCTCCCTGAGCCCACTGTCATCCAAGTGCTCCTCGTTCTCGGCATCCTTTGAGGCAGTTGCATTGGACTGGGTGGTCTCTGGATAGGGGTGATGGTACTCCTGACCCACTTTACTTCCGCTCTGAGTCTGGCTACCTCATCCCGCAGTCCAGAGAGATGCATGCAGATATTGATATTGTAGGTAATGAAGTTTTGCAGCCTTCATAATGAGATCTGTTTTTCATTTTCCATCAAGGTTTTTCTGTCCCTGATGGCTGGGGCAGCTATTCAGCCCTGTCCTCACCTCCTCTGACTGGTGATTGTTTCTCCTGGTACTCATCTAGTCTGCAGTTCCCCCACAGTGTGGCTCCTGTGGTGGGGCTGGATGGGGAAGGTCCATCCTTCCCTTGGTCAGTTTTATCCAGATCAGATCTGGGGTCCAAAGGAAACAGCGTGGGCCAGAGGTTGGTTGGCAGTGCTTCATGAAGCCCCCTGGCATCTCGTTTTTTTTTTCTTTTTCTGGTCCCCATCCCTACTGTTGTGCAAATATGGGTGCATGTGGAGGCCCACATGTATCACCCATATATGGCCCCTCCCTACTTTGCTGCCCAAGCTGCAGTGCCAACAGGCCTGTACCTGGTGACAGTCTAAGGCCAGGCAATCAGGCCTCCCCACCCCAGAAGTGGAGAGCAGTCCTTTAGATGCTCAGTCATGCCCTGCCCCAGTTGATCCACAGCAACCTGATCTTGTTCCAGAACTCAGATCGCCAGTATGGCAGGAGGTAAGGCACCCAATGCTCCAGCCCTCTACACCACCAGGCTGGCATGGGATCCAGTTTTTGACCATGTATCATTAGTATTTTAACACATGGTCATGTGATGCCAGTCATCCAGTGAAGTCTCTGGATTTGTCCTTGCCATTTTGTAAATGTAAAATAAACTATCTTGTGCCAATATGGTATGAATGGGACTAGTTTTGTACTGGATTATTAAATCCAATAATCCGGAGTATTCTGAGATCAGTAAATTGTTTTGGCAGTATCTTCTTTCCAGTAGGGCCCTGCCTCTATCCATTTTATTGCTGGATGGACTACAGGATAGGGAACTTAAGTGACTTCCTTAAGGTCACACAGTAAGTATTTGTCTCTATTGGGTGTAGAATTGTGATCTCCTGGTTCCCAGTCCAGTGCTGTAACCATCAGAACATACTACCTCCATTTGCATACAGACTGGCTCCTTATATTCAACCAGAGCCCACTCCTGGAAGGACCCCATCTGACCAACACTCCCCCACTCCATCCTAGCACCTGCCATCTCCAGGTGCTTACTCAACCTTCTTTGTTTCCCCATAGCATGACCCCCAAGATCAAAACTTGCCATCTCCAGTTGCTGACTCCAGCCTCCTTTGATCCCATGGCATGAACCCCAGACCCAGCACATGCCACCTTCAGGTGCTGACCCAAGCCTACTTTGTTGTCCCATAGCAGGAACCCCCCAACCCAGGCATCTACTATCTCAAGGTGCTTTCCCCAGCCTCCTTTGTTCCCCCATGGCATGAACCCCTCAGCCCAGACACCTGCCATCTCCAGGTGCTGACCTCAGCTTCCTTTGTTCCATCATGGCATGAACCCCTCAGGCCAGACACCTGCCATCTCTGGGTGATTTTCCCAGCCTCCTTTCTTCCTCCAAGGCATGAACCCACCAGCCCCAACACCTGCCGTCTCCTGGTGCTGATCCCAGCTTCCTTTGTTCCCCAATGGCATGAACCTCAAGGGAATCAACAAAGTTCAGGAGGGTAGCATCTTTCAGAAAAAGAGATGTGCAAGAACAAGGGGGCACAATTTAAAGATAGAGGGGTGACGGCTCAGGGGCAATGTCAGGAATTTTTTTTTTCATGGAGAGAGTGGTGGATGCATGGAACCACCTTCCTGGGGAGGTTGTGGGGTCTAAATCAGTGGGGGAATTCAAACATGTGTAACCCCTAGGTGGCACTATCCCAAGGGCTACTACCCCTGCCTGCTTGGCTAGTAGCAGGTTAAGGGGCCTGAGTTTGAAACGGGTGCCTTCACCTGGAGGTCAGGGTTGGTAGTGGTCAAGCTAACCTGGGCACAGCCCTCTGGGACACTGTAACCCTCCTCTTTCTTTACTAGTGGCTGGAACAATACACAATAATCACTTTCACAATACCCCTGATACACCACACAAGTACCCACACTGTTTGCACTTACCACCAGGGCTTTCCTCTGGCCCGGCCCTGGTGACCCCCTGTAAAACAAGGTTATACACAGCAAATAACAGCAGTACAGTACTCTTGCACAAACTGGAACCACAGTCAGGGTAAATGCAAAAAAGAGTTAGATCTGATTTATTTAAGGGACTTAAACGAGGGAGGGGCGTAATCAGGTTAATTTGCTTAAAGGCTGTATCAGTCAAACACTTATCCATGCACTTCAGGGTCCATAAACAGTCACACACTCTGGGTACCCAGATGGAGAACGGTGGGCTAGCCAGGAACGTTGCAGCTGGTTGGGGCCCTGTGATGGAAGAAAACAACATGTACAACACACACTATTTGTAATCCGGAGCCGGGGGGCTCAGTTCATGAAAAGAAAACAACAAGACAATCAGATGACACACTTTAGATTAGGCTGTTGTTGCAGGAGCTACCCTGATGATTACTCACGATACCCAAGACTGGACACAGGCTGGACGAAATCGAGACAGCAGGTGGTTAATCCGGATCGAGGAGAAGCAGGGCCCACACGAATCGCCGAGGTGTCGTACCTGTTCAAGCGTGGAGCAGGGGGTTGATCCTCAGGCAGGTCTCTCATCGATAGCTCTCTCTATGCAGCTGGTAGTCTAGTTGGGCCAGTGTGACAAGACCCCTGCCAAATGGAGACAAATTCGGATACAGTCCATTTTGGGCTGGATATAGCTTCCAGCAAGCAGAACACAGTTCACACAGTGGGGAACCAAATCACGACCTACTAACAACTCACAGCACATTTACATGTAAGGAAATTCTACTGTACCAGGCAATCCACTCTCCGGTCATGATCGCAAAGTCTCTGCACAAACCGGGGATTCAAAAGCAGCTGGAAATCCTGACAGGCCGATCGCATTCAGCAAAATCTTTGGTCTTCTTCAGGTATGAGCCTGGTAAAAAATCAGTGGCTTACTTCGTTCTCACAAACTTGGATTTAGTCTGAAATAATTCTCTTTTCTCCCTCTCAGGGGCAGCAGACAGACATGCAAGCCACAACTCAGGCCTTTCCACAGTTCTCCCATGCAAAACTACTCAGACGGCTGCTTGACTGTCTCAAGATGTTGCTACTTTAGCTCCCAAATTAGATCTGACTCAGCTGCCAGCAAGCCTGGGACTTTCCCCAGAATCCATATGGTTCGGTTGGCTGATCTGTCTGTCAGTCACAACAAAGGCTTCCCCTTCAGGTTCAAAAAAGTGCCAAAAGCCCAAAACTACAATTCCTACAGATTTTGACTCCAGACAGCTCCTGTAGTCCGGCTCCATTTTAGGTCCCACCAGTACTGATTGGTCCAATTCGGCAGTCCAGGACCAAGATAGTGGAGATAAACAAATCATTATCACACTAAATGATTTTCAGCAAATAGTTACATCTTTCAACAGAGCTCCCTCTCAGATTACTTATGACTGCAATCCAGGCAGCTCTTAAAGAGACAGTGTACAAAGGCTATACAGGCACTCTCTGGCAATCACATTTAAACTGCTAAAATGCAGGACAGCAGCCTGGCAGTGAGCATTTAGGCAAGCTCAAGGAAGACTTTTCGGGAACCTCCATTTGTTAGGGGGGTTATGCATGCATGTGACAGACATAAGGCAACTATAGTGGGGGGTGGGAGGAAGTAAGCTGTTGGTTAACTAGAATCTGCAGCTTATCCAATAGGTAGGAAAATAGGCAGACTGGGTGGGCCAAGCGGTCCTTATCTGCCGTCAAAGTCAGTTTCTATGTTAACCCTCCCCCCCAGCCTCAACACCTGCCATCTCCAGGTGCTGACCCCAGCCTTCTTTGTTCCCACATGGCATGCCTACCAAAAGATCCCTGACTTGGTCAGAATCCAGTCTAGGAGGCAGGTATCTGGTCAGCAGTCTAGGGCCTACAGGGGCAGTTATCATACTGCCTACCCGGGTCTTTCCACCATTTTCTCTCATAGGCTAGCCAGCATGCCAGGCTATGACATGCATGTGTGTTGTGGCACACTGGCACATATTGGCCTCCAGTGACTTCCCCACCCCTCAGCATTCTATGTTGCACTACCTCCCAGCCTCCACAGGCAGAAGACTAACAGAAGAAGACAGATTCCCCTTACTCTGAAAAGGATGACTGTCCTGCGGGGAGCTTATCAATCTTCTCTGGCTGGCCCCCTGCAACCTGCTTTTTTTAATTGTCCGCTTCCTCTCTCCAGCTGACCTGTGTGCATATATATATTTTTTTAAACTATCCCTTCATCTTCCTTCCTCTGCTGTCTCTCTCTCTCTCTCTATCTTCCTCGGTCCATTTGCATTTGCACATTGTTTTAATTACTTTTTGTTTATCCTCCTTCTGCTCAGACCACCTCAGGCCCCTCTCAGGCTTCCATGTACCCCAGCTTCATCACTCTCTCCCTTCTCCCAGGACTTAGCTTGCTATAGCTTTCATTCATGATATCGCCTCCATGTGATAGAGGTCCTCAGGTTGGCCCAGGTCCCTTGGAAGTCAATACATCACCAGGTTCGGTGTGCGAGCTGGAAGGCAAGAGTCCGGTGCTCATACAGTAGGCCAGCCAGACCCAACATGTCATATCCAAAACAGGAGTACATGTGGCACACAGGAACAGGGTGCAGTAAAAATATTATTTTATTAAAGCACACATGCCAAGTATTTGCAGACTCCATTCCCAAATACAGCAGATGTTAAGACAGAAAAACGAACCCCTTTTTTCTGTCTTAACATCTGCTGTATTTGGGAACGGGGTCTGCAAATACTTGGCATGTATGCTTTAACAAATTAATATTTTTACTACACCCTGTTTCTGTGTGCCATATGCTCTTACTGCTTTGGATATGATCCCTTGGAAGTTAACAGGTTGTGTGCTGGAGTGGGCATGGATCAGTGGATGTGGGATCTGTGAAACATACAAAGTGCTGTCATTCTGTGATGGCTGAGGGTCTTTCCTGATTTTTCCCCTCCCCCCACCACCAGTACACAGATTGAGGACAATGTGTGGACACTGTGAGACAGCCTTAGCCCAACCAATCACACCCCTCAAAACCATCAAGAGTGCTCCAACCTGCACCTCTACCTGTGGTCACCCAGGTGGGAGTCACACGGTGGAAGGGAACCCCCTTCCCTCCCCAGAGGAGGAGGAGGAGAACATCCTGTGGGATGCTCAATCCTCCTCTCCTCAGTTGGCCTCTCATCACTTGGGCTGATTCCTGAACCCAGGTCACCAGCATTGCGAGCAGCAGTGCTACTGCTCCGCTGACAGGCCAGCTGCCATTTTTCTGTTTGCTTGCACGCATGTGCAAGAAACATAGTGCCACCATACGAATTTTCATAGGTGTGCCTCCCCCACTTCCAATGCCCTGCTGCCTTTTGCAGGCACAGCTGCACCACACCAATGAATGTCCAAGCTTTCTATGACAGCCATTCAGATGCAGTGGCGTACAGTTCTGAGGAAAACACCACCACAATCAGCAGTGGTAACGTGTAGGCAATTTGCATACTGCAGCATCGTTCCCCCCAACACTATGTAGCATGCTGGGAGCCCACCCTAACATGCTCATGCATTTCCCTCCACCCCCGCGCACTGTATGACCAACGGAGGTGCCCAATCCCCCATCGGCTCCACTGCCCCCCCCAAACAGACTTGTAGGTGCCATGCTGGGAGCCCACCCCAGAGTGGCAAAGTCGGTGGTTTCACGGGTGCCCAACCTCTGCGGGCTCTGCTGCCTAAAATAACTTTTCAGCTACCACTGGAGCCCACCCCAGCGTGGCAAAAGTCCTCGTCTGTCTTCCTAAATAAGAAAAAAAAACTGTAAAAAAATAAAAGGCCCCTCACTGACTGTCCCCTCCCCCAACCCTCGCCCACCCTCTGCGCACCCACCTCCCACCCCCACTGACCGCATGCCTCCGGGCACAGCGGCGACCTTGAGTGGACCCGAGACATGTCTGCACTCTTCAAAGCCGACCGCGAACTGAAGAAATGCTGGTAAGCTGTATAACGGCATAAATGTTTTATTTTTTCCAACTTTGGTGCATATCTCGGCCATTTTGGGGAATTTTTCACCAGATTTTCAACATGGGGTTCTTGGGGCCCCACCTCATGAACTCAGTCACTGATGTTTTGTTATTCCGTCCCAAAAGGTGATTTTGTGTTCACTACATGGAAACACCTTTAGGGACTGAGTAATGAAATGAAAGTGTCACAGTTCATGAGGTAAGCCTCCCAAAACCCTATGTTGAAAATTTGGTGAAAAAATTCCCACAGATGACTGTTGTGCATTGTGCAGTTCCTATGCATACTTCTAAGTTCGCAAATTTTTAGTATTTTCATTCCAGATTTTCAACATTGCCATTTTACCCCACCTCCTTAAGAGCAGTACAGCTATCATTTTTCACATCTCGCCAAAAATGTGTTTTCGCGCATGTAGCGCACATTGGTGCAGTTGGTGTGTGAAATCAATGTTTGGGACAGATTAAGCAAATCACAGTGACACTGTTCATGAGCAGAGGTCTTAAAATGGCTATGTTGAAAATTTGGTGACAAAGGTCCATAAAATGACTGTGTTACAAGTGTGCATTGTGCAGCTTCCACGCACCCTCGTAAATTCACAAATTTGTACTATTTTCAGTCCAAATTTTCAACACTGGCATTTTTCCACACCTCCTTATGAACAGTATAGCTGTCATTTTTCACACCCTGGCCGAAATGTGTTTTTGCACTTCCAGCACAGAAATGCGTGGTCGCTGTGGGAAATCAGTGTTCGGGACAGATTAAGAAAATTACAGTGACACTGTTCATGAGCGGAGGTCCCAAAACGACTGTGTTGACAATCTGCTGTAAAAAATCCCCAAACTAATTACATTACGGGTGTGCATTGCGCAGTTTCTACGCACTCTTGTGACTTCACCAATTTTTTTATATTTTCACTCCAGATTTTCAACATTGCCATTTTTTACACCTCCCCATGAACAGTACAGCTGTCATTTTTCACATCCTGTTCGAAATGCGTTTTTGCACCTGTGGTGCCAAATGGCATAGTCGGTGTGCAAAATCCGCTTTCGGCTAACAAACTGATATTACCACTGTTCATGAGGTGGGGGTCACAAAAAAATGATGTTGAAAATTTAGAATGAAAATACCAATGAATGCCTGGGGCGTTAGGGTTTCCAACCATAACGCCCCACCCTGGAGAGACTGACAGGCATCAGGGGTGTGACTTGGGATTATCACCTGTAATGCTCATGCCATTCCACCCCCACCCACACCCTGCAGCCAGTGACAGGCATCGAGGTGTGCCTTGGACTTTTCGGCCAAAAAGTTCACCCCATTCTCCTGTACTGCACCCATCTCACTATATGTCCTTATGGAATGGGGTGAGCATAAGGCCCAAAGACCCCAAGGCACACCATGACACTTATCGGTGTCTGCAGGGTAGGGTGTGGTGAAATGGTGTGGCCATTATGCCTGATGATCCAAAGGCACACCCCAATGCCTGTCAGTCGCTGCAGGGTGGTGGTGGGGTTGGCTTCAGTTCAATACTTCACTGCCATTCCTATTATGCAGCTCTCTAACTCCTACACTATCAATGCCAATGCCAGCAAGCAAACATTCGGCATTGACAAATGCTAGTTTTTATCTGTAATCACATAGCATATAGAGGACTGTGTATGAGCAACCATACACAACAAGGCTGTGTTTGAATCGCACGGTCTCTTGTTACCATGGAAACCATGAGATTCAAACACAGCCTTGTACGTGTATTCTTGCTCATATACAATCTTTTATAGTTTATGGCTGACTATATAATTAAAAAATTAACTGAGCCGCTGGTGCCATCACTCTTTCTCTCATTGGCACTGGCTAAAAGTGACTGTTCTGCTTGACAGTGCTAACAATGACAGCCTTGGCTTGTGAACACTGAACCACGTGGAAGTGTTCTAATATGTTGTGCTACAGTAATGACATCGCTAATGCAGCACAACAACATTGTGACGTCGCTACTGCAGCACAAGGGAATTCCGATAATTGAATTCCATACATAATGTTGCTCTCCCATACACTATGCGTAATGTTTTAGGAACTCTTCAATTAGGAGAAACCAAGTCTCTGCCTGAGGTAATACTGAGGCAAAAGTTTTATTAGTTACAGATAAACTTCCCTACGGTAACCAAGGGGTGTGTATATAATTTAGTTTGGCATCAATATCTCTGTTAGCCAAGTTCCTTCACTGCAAAATTGACTGGTTAAATCCAGGCAAAAGCATACAAAAGATTTTAAGTTTCAGTTAGTTATCCTGTGCGCTCAAACACTACTGAGAAATTATAGAAAACCAATGAGTCCTCACACTTCACTTTACCTTTTTCTTTAGTGTAGCCCTGATTTCTTGTCATAGTGATTCAAGCACTCTGAGTTTAACATTTGGGGTTACATGGACTGGTTTGTAGCCTGCTATTTTCCAGGCTACTGTCTTAAGCTCCTACACAAAATCCTCGGCCTCCATTGGTTGTAGCATGATACCCGTTTCCTGCAAAGATTTGTGGCCTGCTGTAGAAAATTATATACAGTATATTTCCAACCCAAGGATCCCTCACTAGCTGTTTAACAACAGACTCAGTCCTGGGGCGGAGCTTGCCCTGGAGTTTGGAATATTATTTAAAAAAGAGAAAGCAGAACAACGTTCAAACTCTGCAGCATGGTCACACTTACCTCTGCCCAGTAACGACACATTTATTTCTCCGCCCGAGAAGGAAGCATCACTCCGAAGTTGCTCCCACCTTGGAGAATCCATAACTTCTTTTCAATTTTTTTTTATACTTCTTCTAACTTCTTTTCAATTAGTGTTTTATTTTAGTCAGTTTTTCATTTACTCTGAATTAGATAAGTAGTGCTGTCTGTCAAGGGGTATCTCCAATTCCGGTTTTTTTTTTTCTTTTGAGATTCCAGGGAATTGGAGACAAACATTAGGAGTGGGTTCCCTTTCCGGGACCCATTTTAAAAAACAAATAACAATAAATACAAAATGAAGGCCAACTACAAAGCTGAAACCGTATGGGGTTTCTTCTTTTAGGGTTTGTGTGGTCTGGTTCTGTTTGGCTTGGGAACTGGGACCTCTGTCTAGTGGCCTTCTTCAATTAGATTGGCTCAGCATTTAGGAGCCAACGCATTCTATTATTTTATAGGAACCATGCCAGGACCCATAGGCTAAAATAAAAATATAATTTTATTTTGGGTAACGGCAGATTGCCACGCTTTGCATTCAGGTGCCAGGGTCCCAACCTCCTTACAATTGTACTGTGCTTTAGATTTGCTCTGTTTTTTTTCTCCTGTTCCTAGGGCCTAAAGTTTAACAAGATAGTGGCTTTATTTAATGACTCCTTGTCGCTGCAAGGCTAAGGTGAGGATCCAGCCCCTCAGAATAAGGTCACAGAAGTCAGGGTGTCTGAAAGGGGGAGCCCTGATACCGCAAAAGTTAAAACAGCCACAGAGCAGACATCGGAGATGGTGCCTGCTAAGAACAAACATAAAGACAAATATGTCACTGCCTTCCTGCTGAAAAGGCAAAGGATATGCCAGTGGACAGCAGGCAGGCATTTGAAACAGTGCCTGTGAAGGAAACCCATAAAGAAAAGCATGTCACTGCTCTTCCTGCTGAAAAGGCACAGGAGACATCGGTGAGCAAAAGTAACTGTCCCTCATTTAAGGATGTGACTAAAGCATAGCAAGTTTTCCAGGCTTTCCAAGTTATGGTCGCCTATAAGACCATGCCAGCCCCCCTGGCCCCAATACCTGTAGTGATGCCTGCCAGGGAGGAGGCAGAAATATGTTATGAGGAGGAAGGGGATCCTATGGAGCCAGAAGGCTCCCCTGATCAGGAGTTTGGTTTTCCTCTTAATTTTTCAGAGGACTATACCTCCCATTTCACATTTGTGAGGCAATCAGGGATTGGTGCTGGGCCCACTCCTGTTTAACGCTCATATCTCAGACATCAAAAGTGATATCAGGAGTGAAATGAGATGCTTTGCCGACGACTCGAAGCTGGGGGTGGTGGTAGATTGGGAGGAAGGGAGGTTGGCCCTCCAGGAGGACCTAGAGATTCTGGAGAGGTGGTCACACTCCTGGAAGCTAAAGTTTAATACTGGGAAATGCAGGGTTCTACACCTGGGGGCCAGAAACCCAGCTCATGTATACACCTTGGGAGGGGAGACACTGCAGGTTTCGAGGGGGAAGAATGACCTTGGGGTGGTGGTAGATGCCAGAATGAACAACTCAGAGCAGTGTAGAAGGGTTGTTGCCCAAGCAAATAAAATGCTGGGATGCATTGCCACAGGGATAACTTTGAGGAGCTGAGAGGTGCTCCTTCTGCTGTATAATTGCCTGGTTAGACCACACCTTGAATTCTGCATGCAGTTTTGGCGTCCTTACTTGAAAAGGAATATTGCTGTTCTGGAGAGGGTCCAGAGGCAGGTGACCAAGATGATACAGGGTCTGAGGAAAAGCCCTATGGGGAGAGACTCAAGGAGCTCAACCTGTACTCTCTGGAGGAAAGGAGGGACAGAGGGGACATGAGTGAGGTCTTCAAATATCTCAAGGGAATAAATAGGGTAAGCCAAGATAGGGTGCTTCAGCTGAGGGAGGTGGGGATCACCAGGGGGCACTCAATGAGGCTGGTCGGTGGGAGACTAAGGGGAGAGACAAGGAGACGCTACTTCACTGGGATGGTGGTGGAACCCTGGAATGTGCTGCCCAAGCAGCTGGTGGCTGTTGCAACTGTGGAAGGGTTCAAGAGAGGCTGGGATAGGTATAGGGGGAGGGTGCATCTCAGAACCCCGCCGTGGGATGGGGGTGAGGGACCTTGTGGAGAGGGCGGGGGAGGCAGAAGCGGTGCCCTGTATGGGCACTAATCCTTGAGCAGACATGATAGACCAAAGGCCCTCACCTGCTGGCTTCTTAGTATGTTAGTATGTTAGATGGCAAATATCCTAACTCTCTCTCCCTCCCCAAGAAAAGACAGAGGATGAGGACAATATTGAATTTTTAGACATGATGGGTCTGGCCCCAATAAAAAGATAGTATTTGCCTTTCCACAAGTCTCTAAAGAAAGCCATGTTCAAGGTCTTGTCAGTCCCCACGTCAGCTACAGGGGTTGACAAAAAAATTAAGAAAAAGTACCAGGTGGGAAAGCCACCTTCAAGGTCTTGACAGCCCCTACATCAGCTTTGGGCATTGACAAAAAATTGAGAAAAAGTACCAGGTGGACAAACAGGGTGTTGAGTACTTATACAGTCACCCTGACCATGAATGAGAAGTTCAAACTGCTGCCAGTGACAAGGCTGAGGTATTCCATTCCTCCCAGCCTCCAGAGAGAGATTATTGAAAACTGGACAGCTTGGGAAAAAAGTGTACGTCAGCTTCTTTGCTGATATGACAGGCAACTTATATGGCCTATTCAGCTTAGTACCAAAAGGCACTTTGGAGTTCTGTAATGACCAAGAGTGAGAAAGCACCTGGGGATTTTGCACAGGACCTGACAGATATAGCCAAAACTGCCATGGATACCACCAAGCACCAATTCCATATGGCTGCAGACACCAACGACACTGTTTCCAGGGTCCTAGGCTCCTAGGTGGTAGGTTTAAATGCTTCATTGGCAAGCTTTTAAACTAGCCAAGGGCGAAGGCACTGATAAAAAGCAGAGAATTCCCAGCCTCCCCCACAAAACAGGGTAGTTAGCAAGGAAAACACCAAGGTAGAAAGGTTGATAGGGAGCATGACAGGGGTAAATGGAGAAGAAGGCTAAGTCAGTAAGGGCAGGGATGGGGCTAAAAGGGGTAAGGTCTCAAAAAATGGAGGGTGATGAGTACCAATGCCCGCAGTCTGGGTAACAAACTTCCTGAACAAGTGGCCTTGATGAAAGAGGGACACCTGGATATTGTGGCAGTCACAGAAACATGGTACACAGAGAACCATGACTGAGATGTAAACATACCAGGGTACATAATCTATAGGAGGGACAGGGAGGGTAAAAGAGGAGGAGGAGGAGGAGTAGCTTTCTACGTAAGGGAAGGGATCAAAGCAATGGAACTATAGGGTAAATGGAGAGGAGAGGAGACACTGTGGGTCAACTTGGAGACAGACAATGGCACCACAATCCGCACGGGGGTTGTATACAGACCCCTTTCTCAAGGGGAGGAAATTATAGAAGGCATCCCTAGAATGGCAGAAAAAGGGGAGATATTGTTGATGGGGGACCTGAATATGCCAGATGTTACTGGGGCACATTTGCTGCAGCCACATCCAAGAGCAGGGTCATTCTCGATGCCCTGCAGGGGGCATGCCTCAGACAGCTAGTGTTAGAACCCACTCAGGAGGGAGCAGTATTAGACCTGGTACTCTCAAATGGAGACTGAGAGAGGATCACAGATTTAGAAGTGATAGCCATCTGGGAACTAGCGACCACTGAACAGTGTGGTTCACAATAAACACAGCCGTAGAGTCAAGGCATACAAAGGCAAAGGTACTAGACTTTAGGAGGACTGACTTTGGGAAAAATGGGTGAGTGCCTAAGGAATGCACTAGCAAGTGGGCAGGAAGGAGGGGTGGAAGAACAATGGGGAAAAATCAAAACTGCCATCACAGAGGCAACAAGCCTTTGTGTGAAGCAAATAAACAAAACAAAACGAAGTAAAAAAAACACTATGGTTCTCAAAGGAGGTGACGGGGAAGGTTAGGGAGAAAAATATAGCATTCAGGAAGTCTAAGGAATCACAGAAGGAGCAGGACAGAGAACTGTATCAGTTAAAGCAGACAGAAACGAGGAAGGCAATCAGAATAGCGAAGGCCCAAACCGAGGAAAAGATAGCCAACTCAGGTAGGAAGGGGGATGAGACCTTTTATAGGTACATCAGGGAGCGAAGGAAGACAAAGGGAGGGATGGTGAGGCTTAATAAAGGGGAAGGGATGTGGGCAGAGGGTGACAGTGAAAAGGCAGATACTGAACAAATACTTTTGCTCAGTAATCACAAAAGAAGAAGAGGGGGAGGTACCTAAACCAAACAATAGAAGCACTCTGGACAGGGGAGTCGATACCAGTCCATTCACAAAAGAAAGGGTCCAGAATGAACTCCTAAAACTCAAGGTGGACAAAGCAATGGGGCCTGATGGGATTCACCCCAGAATTCTCAAAGAACCAAGGCGAGACCTAGTGACACCACTGACTACCCTTTTGAGCAAATCATGGGAGGATGGTGTGGTGCCTGAGGGTTGGAGGAGGGTGGCTGCGATTCCTCTTCACAAAAGTGGAAGCAAGGCAGAGGCAAGAAACTACAGACCTATTAGCTGGACCTCAGTGGTAGGAACAATGATGGAATCACTTCTGAAAGAAAGAATTGTTGAGTACCTAGAGTCCAGCGGGGCACAGGACCCAAGGCAGCATGGATTCATAGCGGGAAGGTCATGTCAGACGAATCTGATAGATTTCTTTGACTGGGTGACCAAAGTAGTAGATCAGAGAGGGACTGTGGCCTACCTAGACTTTAGCAAGGCATTTGACACAGTCCCACACAAAAGATTAATAAACAAGTTAGCCAGCCTTGGAGTGGGTCCCTGGGTGGTAGCCTGGGTAACAGATTGGCTGGACAACAGGACACAGAGGGTAATAGTAAATGGAGTACACTCTGAAGAAAGGGTGGTTACTAGTGGGGTACCGCAAGGTTCAGTACTGGGACCAGTCCTCTTTAATGTCTTTAAAGGAGACATTGCAGAGGGGCTGGAAGGATAAGTATGCCTCTTTGCGGACGACACAAAGATCTGCAACAGGGTTGATACACGAGGGGGTGTGTGGAAAGGATGAGAAGGGACTTGGCAAGGTTGGAGGAATGGTCAAAAATCTGGCAGCTTAGATTCAATGCAAAAAAGTGCTAAGTGATGTACATGGGAAACAAAAACCCAAAGGAAGAGTACACAATGGAAGGGGAGGTACTAACAACAACAAAAATGGAAAGGGACCTGGGGGTAGTCATATCAGATGACCTTAAAGTAGGCAAGCAATGTGAGAAGGCAGTAAGGAGAGCTGGGGGATACTGGGATGCATAGGGAGAGGCATTAGCAGGAGAAAACAGGAAGTTGTTATCCCTCTGTACAGACAGTTGGTGAAATCCCGTCTGGAGTACTGCATGCAGTTCTGGAGACCCCATCTCCACAAGGACATAGACAGGATGGAGGCAGTCCAGAAGAGGGCGACTAAAATGGTGCAGGGTCTGCAACAGAAGCCATATAAGGAGAGACTAAAGGAGCTTAATATGTATACCCTTGAGAAAAGGAGGGAGAGGGGGAACATGATAGAAACTTTCAAGTACCTCAAGGAAATCAAGAAAGTCCAAGATGAGAGCATCTTTCAGAAGGAGAGATGTGCAAGAACAAGGGAGCACAATTTGAAGATAGAGGAGGGACGGCTCAGAGGCAATGTAAGGAAGTATTTTTTCACGGAGAGGATGGTGGATGCATGGAACTGCCTTCCTGAGGAGGTCGTGGGGTCAAAAACAGTGGGGGAATTGAAGAATATATGGGATAAACATAAAGCAATTATAGTGAAGGGTAGGAGGAAGTAGGCTGTTGGTTAACTAGAATCTGCAGCTTATCCAATAGGTAGGGAAGTGGGCAGACTAGGTTGGCTAAGCGGTCCTTATCTGTCATCAAAGTCTATGTTTCTGTGTTTCATGGTACACGTAATGTCTCTCAGAAGGTTTGCTTGGCTTAGAACTACAAGCCTGTCCCATGACGCTCAGACAAAAGCCATTGATTTTCCATGTGAGGGAAATTCCTTGTTTGGTGACAAGACAGAGACTTGCATGAAAAAAGTGAATGAATACAAAACCACATACAAAATCAATACTGAGAAGGAAAAGGTCTCCACTCCCCAAAGGTATTATGTTAGGGGAGGTGGAGGCAGGGATTACTATCCCCGTGCTTATGTGACTATGACTATACCCCCCCAGAGGAGCATCTTCAGAGGTAGGGACAGAAGGGCCTCCAAACATGGACGTGTCACTCCATCTCCCAAGACTCAGATGAAACAAAATCCCTGACAAGTGTTCCCGGGTCACCCAGCCATTGCCAGTGAGAGGAAGGTTAATTCACTATTTCTAGGGATGTGGATATGATGCACTTATCCACACTTCTGGCAGTATCCTTTCCCTTTAAATATCCTGCCGGAAAGTCTTCAAGCTGGCTGCTCCCACCCACCTGGGTGGTAACTCCCTCGGCACTGCCCCGTGACATCAGATCTCCCTTTCTGCTGGAAGAAAGAGGAAGTGGTGGGGGCTGAAACAATCATGGGATTTATGAATGCATGGGATAGACATAAAGGAATTCTGGAGGTCAGGGGTAAGGGGCAACAGACTTCCTGGAAAACATAAACTGAACTTACAAACTTAAATGGGCAGACTGGGTGGGCCATAGGCCCTTATCTGCCGACACTGTCTATGTATCTATGTAAGAAGAAGGTTCCCTCCTTACCGCTCTCACGCTGAGTAGACCCTTTGCTTTCTAAAATCTTTCACGTTGGGAATATTTTGTCTTCAGGTGATTCCTTCACCTTATCTGCGATGGACGACTTGAAGTCAACACTAGGATTCAAAAAATGTACATGTGGGCAGAAGATGTCCCGGATGGACCTGCAAACCATGTGCATCTACTGCCTAGGCCATGAACACGATCCCCAGGCATGTGGCCTGTGTTTCACCTTGTATCCTACTACGTTGGAAGACTGGATTGCTCAGCTTCTTCTGGGGTGCCCTGATGAATGGGATACTCCCGTTAAATCTAAAGATGCCCATCTGGCGGTCTCCGCGGCTGCGGGGTCCGTTGAACAACTTGTTGTGTATGAAGATGCTGTGGCTCAGGCCACAGAGCATGCTTCTTTGGCTTCGGCCTTTATGCTGGTGCCATTAGGTGCCACCTTTTTGGGGGCATTTTGAGACTTGTGCCAGTCCCTTCCCACCTTTGGGCAGGGTCCTTCTTCAGGCACCAAGTCTAAATCTAAAAAAGAGACTAAAAAGAAGTCTAGCCATTGATCATGGGATTGCGAGCACTCTTGGGCCTTGGATTCTTGCACTTCTATGGAGGTTCTGACTATGGTCGATCCTTCGGCCCAGGCCACTGGCTCCACGGTCTTCCCATTGGGCCAGTTGATTGGGACTCCCATCAACCAACCTGTTGAGATTTTTCTCGAACCGGGCGACCCGTTGTTGCCAGATGAGGTCAATACCTCCTTCTCTAAGACTCCAGTCCTGCTAGAATGCTGATCCGTCTCTCCTCCTCCGGATCCTGTGAACCCGGAGGAACCTCGGCTTTCGTCGGCTCCCTCTGAGACCTGCCATTGGCGGCCCTGACAGTTGAGGTCGCAGTCCTGATTCCGAAGTCCTGAGTCCAGCAGCCCACATCAGCATTCCTGCTCTTGACATTCAGGCAAGCAGTGTTGTTGCTACTACTCCTCTTCTTCCTCCTTGTACGAGGAAAGGTTTAGGCACAAAAGTATTGGCGCTATGAGGCGCTCATGTGGCACCAGCTTATGTTCTCTGGGGTTAAGTAGCTTCCTGCTTCCACTCTGGCTATTACATGGCTACTGTCACCCAGGCCTCGGCCTACCCTGCGTCGACTGGATCCACCTCGGCCTTTTCTGGCCTCTTCACCGATTCAGGTGGAGCCACCACCCAAACAGCTGCCCATGGGTCCATCCCTTAAGGATGCCTGTACTGTTTCTAGGGTGGCTGTTGGTCATCATGACTCCTGATAGACCCCTTAGAGTCAGCGGGGACCACTTTTCGATGAATCCTCGGAGTTGGAGGTCTCCTCCCTACACTTCCATCCCTTTGACACCGAGTCAGGCAAGGATTTGTCAGCGGAGCATGGTCCCACTTCTTTTTCAGGCCTTCTCCGGCTTATTTCAGAGTCGCCGGGTCTTCCGATGGAGCCTGTCCAGAAATGGGCTAGGTACCCACTTACCGAGATTCTTGACCGGGGTGACTTCCCTGAGGAGGCCTTCTCGGTTGCTGAGGTCATTCTTGGCCCTGCTCTGGAGCTTTGGCAGCATCTGGCCTCTTGCCCTGCACCTTTGGCCCTGATGGCCCTCAAGTACACAGTCCCTACTGGTTTCCTTTTGGGATTCACCGAACACCCCTTGGCTGAGGGTCTGGTGGCTGACCCTGTCTTCCGGCATACCAGTAATATCGGGGACGTGCATAAGCCTCCTGACAAGGAATCCAAGAAATTGGATCACATGGCCAAAAAGGTCTATGCTGCCTCCTCTCTCAGCCTTCAGCGGGTGGGTTCGGCCTTTTTGATGGCCCACTTCACTCATTCCCTTTTAGGCACGCTCGATGAGGTGCTTCCCCAGCACCCAGCCAATTTACAGACTACAGTCAAGCAGCTATAGAACCAGGGTTATGGCTAAGCAGCAGCTCCAGACAACCATGGACATCGGTGACTTTTGCACTCAGTCCCTGATGGCCATGGTTGCCAGGTGCCACAGTGCTTTGCTGAGGAGTTCAGTCTTTACAGTGGATACCCAGCATAAGTTGTCAAATGTCCCCTTCTTGGGCACTGACTTGTTCAGGCCGGGAGTTGAAAGGCACCTTACTTGTATTGAGAAGTCCAATGCCACCTTGGATTCGGTGACCTCCATCCAGGGGGATCCCAAGGCTCTAAGGCTCAAAAGAAGAAGAAGCTGTTTCGGCCCCTCTCTGCCCCTGTGGCCAAGCCATCCCAGCCTCCAGCTGGACAACAGGACCAATCTTGGCATCCATGGCTGAAATCCATTGCTTCGGTCATCCAGAAACCTGGAGGTTGTGGTCCCACTGGTTCTTCAGCTGGTCCCTCCTCTGCCTCCAAGCCTGCCCAGTGATCGGATGGGGGTGCCTCCCTCATGCTCATCCTGACTCCCCTGGGTCTTCCCATGGGGAGCCAGCTCCACCACATCCTTTACGCCTGATCTGCTGTTACCATGGACATGTGGGTCTTTGAGGTGGTCAGTCAGGGTCTGCCTCTGGAATTCAAGGCTTACCCGCCTTGCCAAGCCCATGATGGTAGGACATGTTGTCCACCAACATTCTGTCAGCCCTTTGGAAAGACATTGCCCAGCTTCTCCAGAAGGAGGTTGAGGCTCTTGTCTCAGACCCTCCAGTACACCCAGGGGTTGTCTTCAGGTACTTCCTGGTTGCAAAACAGACAGGGGGGCTAGCACCCCATCTAAGATCTGCATGACCTGAACGAATTTCTTCGGCTGCGCATTTTCAGGGTGGTTACTCTGTCTCAGATCTTACCATTTCTGGAGCTGAACATGTAGTTCTGCTCTCTGGATCTTCAGGACACATTCTTCCATGTCCCTATCCATCTGTCCCACCGCTGGCACTTCTGGTTCTGTGCAGAGGGGATTCTATACAATTTCTAGGTCATACCCTTTGGCGTCTCCTCAGCTCTCAGAGTCTTCACCAGATGCATTGCAGTGGTGGCAGCCTACCTGAGGAGCCTGGGTATACCCCTACCTGGATGACTGACTCACAGCGGGTCCCTCCAGGGAGTAGGTGGAGTGATCCAGGGATCAGTCTCTCCAGACCTGTGTGTCCCTTGGCCTCCTGGTCAATGAGGCCAAGTCAGAACTTGTCCCCTCGCAGGTGATTCATTTCATTGGGGCAGAGCCTGACTATTGCAGAGCCAGGGCTTGGCTTCCAGCGGACCGAGCAGAGGCCCTCTCCTCCTTTGCCCGATCACATCAGGTTGAGCAGCTGTGCCCTGCTCAGGACTTCCTTCTTGGAATACATGATGGCATGCACCAGCATGGTCCATTGGGCCTGGTGGAGAATGCTCTCTCTGCAATGGGAGCTTGCCCACCAATGGTCTCAGCGTAAGGGCCACTTCAGCCCACCGGTCACTGTGACCCAGTAGATGTGGGATGCCCTCCAGTGGTGGTTAGTCCCAGAACATCTGCAGGAAGGGATACCGTTTGTCCACCCATAGCTGGCGGTCATCTTGATGACTGATGCCTCCCTGATGGGCTGGGGTGCCCACCTGGAGGACCACAAAGTCCATGAGCTCTGGACCCCTGAGGAGTCTCGATGCCATATCAACCTGCTGGAGCTTCTGGCTGTTTGGCTGGTGCTGACATCCTTTGCTATGCACATCCAGGGTCATGTCGTTCAGGTCCAGAAGGACAACACCATGACCATATACTACCTCAACAAACAGGGCGGAATGCTCTCCTTTCCTCTGTGCAGGGAAGCTCTCTATATCTGGACCCTTGTGCTCAGCCTGGATGCCAATCTCCTGGCCATCCATGTGGCCAGCATCTCCAGCCAGCTGGCGGATGCCTTCAGCCATGTGAGCGGGACGTCTCACAAGTGGTCCTTCCATCCGGAGGTAGTACACAGCCTGTTCTTCCAATGGAACACCCCTCTGGTGGACCTGTTTGCCTCCAGGGAGAACGCAAAGCTGAGGCTGTACTGTGCACATCCCCCTCTGCAGGGAACACTGCAGGGCGATGCCTTCTTGAGACCCTGGACCCCGGGCCTTCTCTATGCTTTTCTTCCATTCCCCTTGAGCCACAAGGTGTTGCTCAAAGCCAGGAGGGACAAGGCATGGATAATCTTGGTGGTACCAGACTGGCCCCACCAGTTTTGGTACCCCGATCTCCTCAGCCTCTGCAGCAGGCTTATGAGGCATCTCCCTCTATGCCCAGGCCTGCTCTCTTGCAATCAGGGGAAGGTACGCCATCTGGACTTTCAGTCCCTGCACCTGACAGCCTGGTTCCTGAGCAGCTAGAGTTCCAGGCTTTGGGTCTCTCCGACAATGTCCTCACTGTAGTCAAGGCTTCTCAGAAGGAGTTGATCCGAAAATGCTATGCCTACAAATGGAAGAGGTTCTCCATTTGGTGCCAAGGCAAGGGGCTGGACCCTTTATCTTGTCTGGTGGCTAGTATTCTTGACAACCTTTGGTCCCTTTCTCAGTCAGGCCTTCAGCTGACGACCCTTAAGGTGCATCTGTTAGCCATCTCTGCTTACTGGGCGTGGGACAGTATGCAGTTGGTGGTGCAGGATAAGGTGGTCTTACGTTGTTTTTTAAAGGCCTTGACCACATTTCCCCTCCAGTGCATGAACCACCACCACCTTGGGACTTATTGCTGGTATTGGCAAAGCTCATGGGCAAGCCATTTGAACCAATGCACCCATGTGAAATGTCTCACCCATTGTGGAAGACCACCTTCTTGGTGGCTGTCACATCAGCCAGAAGGATCAGTGAGCTCCAGGTGCTATTGGTGGAGTCTCCTTACCTGGTCTTCCACAGAGACAAGAGCGTCCTTCACCCCAATCCAAAGTTCCTCTTGAAGGTTGTGTCGGATTTTTGCCTTAAGCAGGTGATCAGTCTCCTGGTGTATTTCACCAGCCACACCTTGGAGGCTGAGCACAGGCTCCATACTTTGGACCTGTGGCAAGTGCTCACCTATTACAAGGAGTGCATGGTTGGAGTTTGGGGAGAGGTTCGGCAGCTATTTGTCATCTACGCTGAAGCCGCACCTGGCAGACTGGTAGTTAAGCGAACAATTGGCAGGCGGACTGTATCCTGTATTGACCTCTGCTATAGGTTGGTGGGTAGGGAGCCTCCTGTAAGGCTAAGGGCTCATTCCACCCTTCATACCACTGCCTCAGTGGCTGCTTCCAGGGATGTCCCTATCCAGGAAGTCTGCAGGGCTGCTACCTGGAAGTCAGCACACACCATCATTTCCCACTACCACATTGACCTTGAGTCATGCCGAGAGGCTGGTTTTGGGGCCTCAATTCTCCAATCTCTGTTCCCTAAGTAGGGGGTGTGCACCTTGCCCCCTCCTGGAGAACTGCTAGGAGTCTGCCAGAAGTGTGGATAAGTACACCACATCCACGTCCCTAGAAAAACAGATTACTCACCTGTAACAGTAGTTCTAGGAGTGGTATATGGTGTACATTCACACTGACCCACCCGACCTCCCCTGGCAAGTGGCACACTGGTCTTGCTTCCAGTGGGCAAGATCTGACATCATGGGGCGGTGCCGAGGGAGATAACATCCAGTTGGGAGGGAGGAGCCAGCTTGAAGACTTGCTGGCAGGATATTTAAAGGGAAAGGGTACTGCCAGAAGTGTGGATGTACACCATATACCACTACTAGAACTACTGTTACAGGTGAGTAACCAGTTTTACGGGCCTGGGCAAATATTGCCATGGACAGATGGGTCCTGGAAATAGTGGGTCAGGGTCTCTCTCTGCAGTTTGAAAGGTTTCCAAAGCTGCAGACTTGCAGAGCCTTTCCTCCTCATATCCCAGCAGAGAGCATTCTGCTGTAGTTAGAGGTGAAAAAGATGCTACTTGCACATGCAATGAAAGCAGTCCCCCCCCCTCCAAATCAGGAGGGGACAACACTCCAGATTTTTCCTCACCCACAAGAAAAATGGGGCGTGGCAACCCAGTTTAGGTCTCAGATTTCTGAACAAACATTTAAAGAAGGAAAAGTTCAAGATGGTAACACTAAGGACAGTAATTCCATCCTTGCAACAAGGTCATTGATTGGGGTCTCTGGATCTGAAGGATGCCTATTTTCACATTCCAGTAACACCCTCTCACAAGAAATTCCTTAGATTCAAAGTTGGGGTGGCCACTACCAGTTCATGGCCCTTCCCTTTGGCCTGTCATCGGCCTCCAGAGTCTTCACAAAGTGCCTAGCGGTAGTAATGGCACATTTGAGGAGGCAAGGGGTCGTGGTCTTCCCCTACCTAGATGATTGGTTGTTTACAGGGCAGTCCTACCCAGAGCCCAAGACCTTTCTATCCCCCACCCAGCATACCCTGGATGAGTTGAGTTTCTTGGTGAACCTCCAAAAGTCTCAACTAGATCCTGTACAGGTGTTGGACTATATAGGAGCAGAGCTGGATACTGTTCAGGGAAAGGCTTTCCTCCCTTGGGAGAAGGTGGCCATCCCTGATAGAACTGCAAAGTCCTTCAAATAGGGCAGCCAAGACCTGCCAGGGACTTCCTGCAGTTGCTAGGGCACATGTCCTCCTCCACAGCAGCAGTGCTAGGTACCAGATTCCAGGTGAGGGATGTCCAGTATCACTTAGGGGCCCACTAGTCCTAAAATTGGGACCCTCTGTCAAAGTTAATGCCTGTATCAAAGTGCCTATTAAGAGCACTGCAGTGGTGGAAAGAGGAAAAAACCTTCAGAAAGGAGTTTCCCTTCCTCCAGCAGTCGCCTACGGTAGTGCTCACTGTCACACGCCCCTGGCCCCCTAACCTTGGGAAGCCCGGCAGGATCTCCTGTTTGCAGAGAGGATCCCCCTATTCAGGAGCTTGTGAGCAGGAGTAAGGGTTCAGGAAGACTTATGAACCTTCCTTTTCTCAGTGGAAGGGTAGATTCTGTAGTTTTGAGTTCCCTTGACCCTACACAACTTTCAGTATTTGAATCCCACCACAGCTACTGGCCACATCTTGCTTAGGTACTTAGTAGTCGAGCAGATTCTATCTTTTTAGGAACACAGTCTTTTTAAAATCCTTCTATTTAAATGTCAAATCACACAGCCAGACCCCAGGCAGAGTAAATAAGAAAATCGTAAAAAATTACTTAAGATGATAACAGTACAGAAAAGTCTGCAATTTGGAAGAACTTTGAAATGCAGACAATAACAAAAGTAAAACTGGATGGCTTACAGAAAACACTAGATACTATATTCTAAACTATACCTTGTTTTGATGTTAAAGTTCAGACAAGATTTCAAATGTCCTGGTAAAGATGACAGTTCATCAGGCAATAGAATGTGTAGCAAGTCCTCGATCCAAGTCGCTGGATGTCCTTTTAAAAAGTCTTTAGATGTTGCATTGGTGCAAAGTCTTGGTTTCCAAAATTCTGACTTAAAATCAGAATTTTTTGTTCAGTATGTGACAATTCAAACTTTCCACACACTCAGGACTGGGTTTTGATAATTTCCCAGGCATACACATATTCTTTCTGGTGTAAAAGTATATGCCAGTTGGACAGACTAATCTGCCTTCCAAATTAAACACTATTCAATTGCTCTGCATTCGAAGTGTGTCAGATGTACTTGAGGGTCATTTTAGGACATACCCTCCTTATTTTTTCTCTGGGGTGGGGTTAATGATTCCAGGAGAATACAGATATTAGGGTGCAACAGTTCACCTTTCCCAGTAGGTGTCACTGTGGTTCCATGTCAATCCCAGTGACATCTGGTCCATGGATTTGGCTTAACCTCTGACCCCTAGGTCATTACATTGCCCCTTCCCTGTCATGGAAAACCACAGTGGGATGTTTTATGCCTTCCTAGGGCCATATACCTGTCTTCCTTTATCCTGAAATATAACAGGTCTGCACTAGCCTTAATAGACATAACAGTTATTTTGTGGATGCCTGTTAAAGGGACAGTGTCTTAATTCCAAAGAACATTACAGAATATACAGTAGGAACCCACATAAATGGATCTAGGCCTATCATGCAACATTCCTCCCTCCTAAAACAGAACCTGGGGGCAATATGCCTCTATTGGAGGCAGTTCTTCTTAGTTCTGTTATAGATCCAGTAGGCAGGATAGGCCGTCTGCATTCCCATTTATGGATCCAGGCCTATGCGCAATCTCCATGTCATAAGCCTGCAAGACAATACTCCATTTCAGAAGTTTCCCTTTGGTTTTTCCCATTTGGTCCAACCATATTAATGGGCTGTGGTCCATTTGGACCTTAAAATGCCTCTCGTAAAGGTATGGTTCAAGTATTTTTAATGCCCAAACTAGGGTGAGACATTCCTTCTCCACTGTTGAATAGGCTTGTTCTTGTGGAAGCAGCTTGTTGCTTAAGTATACAATGGGGTGATCTTTTCCCCTGATTGGATACTTGGCTGAGGCATCTGTCTATACCACTAATGGCCTGTTGTAGTCTGGGATAGTCAGCACTGGGCCTCTGCATAGTGAGGTTTTCAGCTGCGTGAAGGCCTGCTCACAGTCTGTGTCCCATTTTACCTTCCTAGGCTTAATCTTTGTCAGCAACCCAGATAAAGGAGTGGCCAGGGGGCTGTAGTTGGGAACAAATTTTCTATAATACCCTGCTGTCCCAAGAAAGCTCCTGACTTGTCTCTGGGTTTCAGGTGTAGGCCATGACGCAATAGCCTCTATCTTTGCTTGGTTTGGGCAAAGTTGGTCTCGCCCCACCACATGTTCCAAATAAGCAACCTCTGCCATGGCCACCTGACACTTTTCTGCCTTATTAGTCTGATCTGCATCCTGTATTTGGCCCAACACCTCCCTCAGGTGTATAAGGTGTTTCTCCCAGCTATTGCTGAAGATAGCAATATCGTGCAGGTAAGTGACTGCAAAGTCCTCCATTTTCTGCAACATCTGGTTTACTAACTACTGGAATGTAGCAGAGGCATTCTTCATCCCAAAGGGCATGACCTTAAACTCAAACAGACTGATTAGGGTGATGAATGCTGACCTTTCCCCAGCCCTGTCAGTCAGTACCACCTGCCAGTACCCCTTTGTCAGGTCTGCTGTAGTCAAGTATGTTGCCCCTCCCAGTTTGTCAAGCAGTTCGTCTGTGGATGGCTTTGGGTGGGCGTCAGATTTTGTGATGGCATTAAGCCCATGATAATCTATGCAGAACCGTGTAGTCCCATCCAGTTTTGGTACAATGACTACAGGTGAGGCCCAGGGGCTGTGGGACTTCTGGATCACCCCTAGATCCAGCATCTCCCTCCTAATGTCCTTGAGGACTGTCTCCGACACCCAGAAAGCAGTCCTACATATGGCTGCTTGGGTCCCCATGTCTACATCATGCATAGCAGTATCCTTCCTGGCTTTGCCATAAATAGAGGGGAAAAGTCTCACAAAAGGGTCCTCAATTCTTGGGCCTGTCCAGGTGTCAACTGGGGTGACAGCATGATGGTCTCCACAGATGACGCCTGCTTGCTCTCTGCTAACATGTCGAGAAGGGAGTCTTCCCCACCTAGCTTCTCTCCAGGACTGCAAACCTCAAGTACCATGTCAGCCCTATTAAAATATGGCTTCATCATGTTCACATGATACATCCTGTGAGTGTACTTTTGGTCAGGTAACTCTACAATGTAGTTAACATCATTTACCTGCCGGACTGCCTTATATGGCCCTGCCCACTCAGCTTGCAGCTTGTCCTTTCGGACTGGAACCAGAACTATTACCTCCTGTCCTGCCCCATATGAGCGTGCTCTGACTCCACGATCATACCAGGTCTTTTGTTTTTGCTGGGCAGCTGCCAGGTTGCTCTGGGCCATGCCTGTAAGCTTCTTCAGCGTCTCCCTGAAGTTTACCACATACTCCACTATGGGAGTCCCCTGGGTGGCATGCTTACCTTCCCGGTTCTCTCATATTAAATCCAGGGGCCCCCTCACTCTGCATCCATACAAGAGCTTGAAGGGCAAAAACCCAGTTGACTCTTGTGGCACTTCCCTGTAGGCAAACAGCAGGTGGGGCAAGTATTTCTTCCAGTCTCGTCCATGCTGTTCTGAAAATGCCTTAAGCATAGCTTTTAGGGTCCCATTAAATCTCTCTGAGACCATTGGCTTGTGGGTGGTAAGGTGTTGTGCACCTCTGTACAACACCACACTTCTCCCACAAACACTTCATTAGGTATGACATGAAGTTACCCCCTCGATCAGAGATAACCTCCTGTGGAAACCTAACACAGAAGAAAATCCCCAGCAAAGCATCTGCCACTTTGTCTACCTTAGTGGAGGACAACGCAATGGCTTTGGGATAGCGGGTAGCATAATTAACAACTGTCCATATATACCTTTTTCCCCAAGGAGCTTGGGGTATTCAAAGGACCCACGATATCCATTCCAACCTTCTGGAATGGCTCCTCCTCAAGTGGTAAGGGAATCAGAGCAGCCTTAGCTTTGCTTCCAGCCTTCCCTAATTCCTGACACTGGTGACAGGATTTGCAGTATTCCTTCACCTGCTTGGTAATATTGGGCCAATAGAAATTGTGGGCTAAGCGCTGCATAGTGTGAGCAATGCCCAAATGTCTGGACATGGGAATATCATGAGCTATCTTGAGCAATAACCCAGAATACTCCAGGGGAACAACAAGTTGCCTGCCCATCACCCCTCCCTCTGTCCTGTGTGTATAACAGTCTATTTTCCCAATACACCCTCTGTTTTCCGTCACCTCTCTGGGTTCCAGCAGACTCTGCACAGGTCCTCAGCTTCTCTAAGCTAGGGTCTATCCATTGTGCTGCTGCTAAATCTTCCAGTTTACCCAGAGCATGGGGCATGCCCCCATCAATTCCCAGGCTGAGGTCCATAGCTGCGGCAGTAGGGGACTCAGTATCACAACCTTCCCCCCTCCCTTGGGCTATGTGTCACCACTCCCTCCTGAGAGTAACCTTCAGTAGCAGTCAGGTTCACTGCCACTAGGGGAAGTTCCATCCACCTGTTACCCTCTTTTACCAGAGCTGCAGATTGACTGGCCTGTTTCATAACCTCTCCTGTCTGAATGCCTGTGGGATCCCGAGGATCACAGCAGCCTCTGTTCTTTTGGCTTCTGGTCACAGCACAAAGCACTCCCTATGGAACATCATTCCCCACATAACATCTATAATGAGTTTTTCAGCTACAGCCACCTTCCTTGCCCCTTCACCTGCATCTCCCCAATCCAGGGTAACACTGGTTAATAGGTAAGTTTTTCTTTCCCCTGTGTAATCCCTCACAGAGACAAACTGATTTGGCAGTATTTGTTCAGCCCCCACCAAATCCCCTTTCACCAGAGTAAGAGATGCTCCTGTATCCCTTAGTCCCCTAGTTTGTACCCCATTCACCATAACTGGGTGAATATGCCCCCTCATATTGTCAGGGAGAGCCTCAGCGATGCAGTGGGCTATTGTCTCTGATTGCACAGGCCCTTTTACCTTCTGGGCTTTCTTAGGACACTGCCTAGACAGATGGCCTATCTGGTGACAATACCAGTATTCATCATGTTTCTTGTCCCCAACCTCCCTTTTAGGCACCTGGGGATTCCCTTCTTTTTGCAGGGGTCCTGTGGTTTTTGGTTGCCCAAAATGCCCATGTTCCTCCTTTCACACCTGAATTCCCCTTGGGAGCAGCCCTGCTTCGAGCATAGTGATCCACCAGCTCTATAGCCTCTCTGAAAGTCTTAGGATCTCTGTCCTCTAGCCAAAGCTTCAAGTCAGGTGAGCAAATCCAATAAAACTGTTCAAGAAATACCACCCCTTCAGTAGCTTCAACAGAATCTGCTTTCACCCCTTCCCACCAACATTTTAAATATTGATTCTGTTTTGTGGCTACCTCCTCAAAGCTAATTTCCGGCCCCTTTTGGAGTTTCCAGAACTTGGCTCTGTATGCATCAAGGTTCAGACTATATTTTTTTTAATAAAGCAGTTTTTAACTTGTCAAAATCTTTACTTTCAACATTGTCCATCTGCCCCAGTGCTTCCCTCCCCTTGCCAATAAGTAGTGGAAATAGGTGAAAGCTCCAGGTCTCTTTGGGCAGATTGGCCTGGATACAGACTTTTTCTAATGAATTTAAAAACATGTCCATATCCTCCCCCTCTTTAAACTCAGCAATTAATTTTGAATTCAGCTTGTAGCCCAGTCCTGGAGTTTCGGACCCAACTCTATCACTTACCTGCTCAGGGGTTGTTGTCGGCTGGAGCATCAGCATTTTCAGCTCATGTTCCTTCTGGCGCTGATGGTCTTCAGCCTCTCTCTGTTGCCGTCGTTCCGCCATTTCCATTTCAAATCTTTTTTGCTCATTCTCAGTCCTTTTCTGCTCATTCTCAAGCTGTTTCTCCTGCATCTGCAACCTTCTCCGCTCCAGCTCTTGGTCCGTAGATGGCTCCTTCTCCTCTGGGCTCTGGACCTCTGAAGTCATCAACTCTGGCATTAAGTGGAGTGGCACTTCCTCCGTCTCAGCTGCCAGAAGGGCCTCCATGAGTTGCCTTTTATTTTTCTTTTCACTAGCGATGCCCTTCTCCACACAGACCTTCCTCAGTTGCTCCAAGTTCATATTGCTGTACTGAACAGATATTATTCTATCTACACACTCTGATAAAAAAAAAAATATTCAAATAGGATAGGGTCTATTGTCTGCAAACAAATTCCTTTTTTCCCCTTTCCAAATTCTGCCTTTGATTGTGTAATGGTTTTGCAAGACTGTTCAAGATCCCACCACTGTCACCAAATCTGTCACGCACCCCTGGCCCCCTAACCTCGGGCAGCCCAGCAGGACCTCCTGTTTGCAGAGAGGATCCCCCTATTCAGGAGCATGTGAGCAGGAGTAAGGGTTCAGGAAGATTTCTCAATCTTCCTTTTCTCAGTAGAAGGGTGGATTCTGTAGTTTTGAATTCCCTTGACTCTGCAGTACCTTTAGTATTTGAATTCCACCACGGCCACTGGCTATGTCTTGCCTAGGTAGTTTTATATGATAGCCGAGCGGATTCTATCTTTTTAGGCACACAGTCTTTTCAAAACCCTTCTGTTTAAATGTTAAATCACACAACCAGACCCCAGGCAAAATAGATAAGAAAATCATAAAAGTTTACTTAAAATAAAAACAATACAGTAAAATCTATAGTTTGGAAGAACTTTGAAATACAGACAATAAAAGTAAAACTGGATGGTTTACAGAAAACACTAGATACTGTATTCTAAACTATACCTTGTTTTCATGTTAAAGTTCAGACAAGATTTCAAATGTCCTGGTACAGATGACAGTTAATCAGGCAATAGAATGTGTAGCAAGTCCTTGATCCAAGGCTCTGGATGTTCTTTTAAAAAGACTTCTGATGTTGCATTGTTGCAACGTCTTGGTTTCCAAAATTCTGACTTAAAAAAATCAGAATTTTCTCTTCAGTATGTGGCAAGTCAAACTTTCCACACACTCAGGACTGGGTTTTGAGAATTTCTCAGGCATACACATATACTTTCTGGTGTAAAAAGTATATGCCAGTTGGACAGACTATTCTGCCTTCCAGCTTAAACACTATTCAATTGCTCTGTATTCAAAGTGTGTCAGTTATACTTGAGGGTAATTTTAGGACACACTCTCCTTATTTTTTCCTCTGGGGTGGGGTAAATGATTCCAGGACAATATAGATATTAGGGTACAACAGTTCACCTTTCCAGTAGGTGTCACTGTGGTTCGTCAATCCCAGTGAGCATCTGGTCCATACATTTGACTACCTGCATAATAGGAATGGCAGCGAAGTATTGAACTGAAGCCAACCCCACCACCACCCTGCAAGAGAGTGACAGGAATTGGGGTGTGCCTTTGGGTCGTCAGGCATAATGACCATGCCATTTCACCACCCCTACCCTGCAGACACCTGACAAGTGGCGATGTGCCTTGGGGTCTTTGGCCCTTATCCACCCATTCCATCAGAAAATATGGTGAGATGGGTGCGGTATAGGAGAATGGGGTGAGTTTGGGTCCGAATAGTCCGAGGCACACCTTGATGCCTCTCACTGGCTGCAGGTGTGGGTGGGGTGGAATGGTATGAGCATGACAGGCAAGAATCCCAAGTCACACCCCTGATGCCTGTCATTCTCTACAGGATGAGGCGTTATGTCAGAAACCCTAACGCCTCAGGCATTCGTTGGTATTTTCACTCCAAATTTTCAACATGGTTTTTTTGTGACCACCAGAACAGTGGCAATATCAGTTTGTTAGCCGAAAACTGCTTTTGCACAGTGACTATGGCATTTGGCACCACAGGTGCAAAAACACATTCCAAACAGGATGTGAAAAATGACAGCGGTACTGTTCATGGGAGGTGTAAATAATGGCAATGTTGAAAATCTGCTGTGAAAATCTTAAAAACTGGTGAAGTCACGAAGCGTATGAGAACTGTGCAACGACACCCATAATGTAACTAGTTTGGGATTTTTTACAGCAGATTGTTAACACAGGCATTTTGGGACCTCCAATCATGAACAGTGTCAGTGTGTTTTTCTTTATCTGTCCCGAACAATGATTTCCCACAGCGACCACGCATTTCTGTGCTCAAAGTGTGAAAACACATTTCAGCCACGTTGTAGAAAATGACAGCTGTACTGTTCATAAGGAGGTGTGGAAAAATGCCACTAGTGAAAATCTGGACTGAAAATATTACAAATTCATGAACTTACGAAGGTGCGTGGAAACTGCGCAATGCTCACTCATAACACAGTCATTTTATGGAGTTTGTCACCAAATTTTCAACATACTGCTATTTAAGACCTCTGCTCATGACCAGTGTCACTGTGATTTTCTTAATCTGTCCCAAACATTGTTTTCGCACACCAACTGTACCATATTGTGCGCTACGTGCGGAAACACATTTTGGGAGAGATGAAAATGGTGCTGTACCACTCTATGAAGTGCGGTAATATGGCACTGTTGAAAATCTGGTGCAAATATTACAAATTACGCAAACTTGACAGCTGCGTATAGGAACTGCGTAACGTGCACTCTTAAAACAGTCATTTTGAATTTTTTTCTAATTTTCAACATAGCGATTTTAACACCTCTGCTCATGACTAGTGTCACTGTGATTTTCAACGTGTCCCATACATTGATTTCACACACCAACTGCGCCATTGTAGCGCTGCTAGCAGAAACACGTTATGGGCGTAGATCTGAAAATGACAACTGTACTGCTTATAAGGAGGTGTGGTAAAATGGCAATGTTGAAAATCTGGGTGAAATATTGAAAATTTATGAACTTACGAAAGCGATGAGGAACTGCACAACGACGCCGAAACAGTCATTTTTAGGAATTTTTCACCAAATTTCAACATAGCCATTTTAGACCTTTGCTCATGAACCATGTCACTGTGATTTTCTTAATGTTTCCCGTACATTGATTTCACACACCAACTGTGCCATTGTGTGCTACATGGGCGGAAACACATTTTGGGTGAGATGTGAAAAATGGCAGCTGTACTGCTCATAAGAAGGTGTGGTAAAATGGCAATGTTGAAAATCTGGAGTGAAAATATTGAAAATTCGTGAACTTACGAGCGTGCGTAGGAACTGCGCAATGCACGCTCGTAAAACAGTCACTTTTAGGAATTTTTCCACCAAATTTTCAAAATAGGCTTTTGAGCCCACCTTATGAACACTGGCAGTGTCATTTTACATCGTTCGGAAAGGTGATTTCACGCAGTGGCTGCGAAATCACCTTCGGCCCGAGTAACGCCATGACAGTGAGAGCATTCATGAGAAGGGGCTCTGAAAACTACATGTTGAAAATTTGGTGCAAAAATTCCAAAAAATGCCTGAGATATGCAATAAAGTTGAAAAAACCCTATCTATCCCATTATACAGCTTACCGGCATTTCCTCAGTTCGCGGTCGGCTTTGAAGAGTGCAGACGTGTTCCCGGTCCACCCAAGATCATCGCGCCGAGCTCCGGAGGTAAGTATGGGGTGAGGGGGGTGTGGGGAGGCAGGGTGCGCAATGGGTGGGCGCGGTGGGGGCAGACACAGCAAGGGACCGTTTTAGTTTTCAGTTTTTTTTTATTATTACGACGATGCAGGACGTTTGCCACACTGGGGTGGGCTCCCAGCATGGCAGAAGGACAGCTCGGGTGTGGAGCCGACGAGGTTGGGCACCCTGTCGGCCATATCTGTTGCCATGCTGGGGTGGGCTCCCAGCGTGGCACCTGTACTCGGGGGACACAGTGGAGCTGACGAGAGTTGGGCACCCCCATCAGCTGCCGACATGTATCCAACGCTGGGGTGGGCACCAGCGTGGCATATGGAATCTGTGTTCGGGGCACAACACAGCCGGCGAGGATTGGGCACCCCATTGGCTATCCCAGTCGTGTGCATTGGGCGGCAGCACGCATGTGTGTGTGTGTGTGTGTGTGGGGGAGGCGGCGCGCTGAGCAGGCGATATCTGATCGCCACTGAAGCGTATCTCCTTTCAACTGTATGCCACTGCATTTTGGAGCTGTCACAGACAGCTCCAGCAGGCATTGAGAACTGCGCGCGTGCTCTGCAAATACACTGACTGAATTGGAAGAGGGCTGACACACCTCTGAAAACTCTAATGATGGCACTATGTTTCTGCACATGCGCAAGCAAACATAAAAAGTTAGTGATACCATCTGGTTCTGGTGCTTGTTGATTTTAAATTATCAACAGGTTCCCTGGTTTCTTCTGTGAAGAAGGTTGGACAGTCTTTGGATGTTAAAGGGACCTGAAGTATTATGGTATCCTTAGTGTTATATACACTCAGGAAATAATCATTAAACTCATTCGTTATATCTGTCTCCTCCTCCATAATACCTGAGATGGTTTGTAGCAGACCAATTGTGGGCTGTTTCCCTTTTAGCAACCCCAGATGATTATGACACTGTTTTTTTATTATCCTTTATTCTTTTTACTAAATCTAATTCAATGTTTGATTTAGCAATTTTAATACTGTGTTTTCGTTTTCTTGGCTAGTTGATTGAATCTCTTCCAATTATTACTTGATGAAGTCCTTTTATATTTATTATAATATATATGTTTTTTTGATTAGTCTAGATATTTTAGTTGTTCACTATAGAGGAATCCTTTTGGATTAGCAATATTTTGTTCTTGTTGGGACCCAGCAGTCTACACAGTAATGGATCTGTTTCTGAAATATTTTCCATACAGTTTCTAAATCTTTCGCTTTTAGTACCTCGGACCATTTCCAGTTGTTTAAGTAATTTTTAATACTATAATAATCGGCTTTTCTATAGTACAGTTCTACCTTTGGTAACATTGTATTTAATTCTATATTCAAAGCAGGCCATATTGTGGTTGCTGTCTCTGAGAGGTGGTAATATTTTAATGTTACCTGTATTTTCAGGTATGTTGGTAAGCACTAGATCCAGTATAGTATCTCACCTAGTAGGTTTAGTAATTATCTGATCTAGATTCTGAAGGGTCATTATATCTAGAGATTTGTTTTCAGCTTGACTTAGTCCCTTATGTGTTTTCCAGCTTATTTTTGGAAAATTAAAATCACCCATCAGGATGCATTCTCCTGTCATGTCTTTGTCCTCTAGGGCTGACAGCAGCGTGTCATTTTCTAATGTAGTGAAATGAGGGGAACGGTACACCAGTCCTATATCTAATAGTTTTGGTGGGGTTTTAAACTTGTACCCAAATGGTTTCAATTTCTGATTCCATGTTTTCATTTACTTCAAGCACCTTAATGGTGTTTTAATATATAGTGCAATTCCTCCACCAGTTTTCTTTCTATTTTTGTTTATTTTGCAATACCCTGGAACATCAGTATTCCAATCCTTATCACTAAACCATGTTTCGGTCACACCAAAGATGTCAATGTTGTAATCTTGCAATGCATGTTCTAGTTCCTCTATTTTTGTTTTCAGGCTTCTAGCATTAAGGAGTAATATGCTGAGCCCATTTTTATTTGTTACGTTAGATACTACTATCTTACTTCGAGGAAGGCTCTTGCAGCAGGCCAACACTGGTAGGACTGAGTCCCAAGCAGTTCTGGGCATGACCAGGAGAACAGCACCGGGAGGAGGAGGGCAGATCTGCAGCCAAGAACTCAGGAGAGAAGCACCTGGAGTTCTGCTAGGCCAAAACTGGCCCTGCGCTGAGAGGTGATGTCCAGACTGTAATGCTTGGTGAAGGTGTGGACAGAACTTCAGGTGGCAGCTGCACAGATGTCCACAGCAACACATTTCTAAAACAAGCTGTGGAAGCAGCCATACCCTTGGTGGAATGGTCCTTAACTACTCCCAGAAGGTCCTTTTTGTCGATATGGTTAAAAAAAAAAGCAATTAGCTAACCACTTAGACAAACACTGTTTGGAAACAGGAGTGCCCTCTCTCAGGGGCAAATGAAACAAATAACTGGTCAGACTTCCTTGAAGTTCTGGTCCAGTGCATATAGTACCACAAAATTCTATGAACATCCAAATGTGGAGCACCCCGATTAGAATACTCATGATAATAAACAAGAAGGTGGCTGGATTGGTTCAACATGAACTCCAACTACACCTTGGGAAGAAACTTAGATTAGTAGGCAAAGACACCCTGTCTTTGTGAAAATCAAATAAGGCTCTTTACAGATAAGAGCCTGAAGATCGGAAATCCTTTGAGCAGAAGTGACAGCAACTAAGAAGAGCACATTCCACGACAGAAAGAGCAGTTTGCAACTCACAGATAGTTCAAAGGGAGATAAAGTGAGTTTCTCCAACATAAAATTGAGGTCCCATGGAAAGACCAGGTCCCATATTGGAGATTTCAGATGCAGGATGCCCCTGCAGAAAGGTGCAGGACACCTCAGGCTGAGCCACAGCCCTGTCCTCGAGAGGCATATGGTGCGCAGAAATGGCAGAAAGATGCACCTTGAGTGAGGAATATCCCAAGATGGAGTCAGAAAAGGAAAGAAAATACTCCAACACCTGATTCACCAGGCAGGTGAAGAGGTCCAATTGGCATCAAGCAGCACAAATGGTGAAACACTTCCATTTCATGGCATAAGTGGTCCTGGTGGAAGGTTTTCTGGCAGCTACCAGAATCTCTGCAACCCTAGGACACCCCAAAGTGGACGATAGCTAGTTCCACAGGAGCCACGATAGAGATGCAGGGACTTGAGGTCCAGATGGAGCAGGGTGCCCTGGTCCTAGGGGAGCAAACCAGTGCACAGGGGCAAGGACACTGGAGGTTTCACCACCAGCTGTTGCGGCAAGGAGAACCAAATCTGATGCAGCCAGAAGGGAGCTATGAGAATCAACTCTGCCCCTTCCAACTGGAGCTTGAACAGAACCCTGTGTAGAAGTGGAAAGGGAAGGAAGGCATACAGAAACCTCCCTTTCCAGGAGAGGGACAATGTATCTCACCAGAAAACTCCAGGCCCAGGATCGAACAAGCAGACAAGCAGCTGCTTTTGTTGAGTGAACGCAAAAGGTCCAACTCTGGTTCACCCCACCTGTTGAAGAGATCTTCGACCGCTAAGGTCAGAAGCTTCCATTTGTAAGCCAACTGGGAGTGGCTGAGACAGTCAGCCAGGACATTTCTGATGCCTGGAACATGTATGCCAAGAGCTCCAGACCATGCTCGATGGCCCAAAACAAGACTCTCATCACTTCCCAACACAGGGGTAAGAGCAAGTCCCCCACCCACTTGTTGATGTAATAAACCACACACATTGTCTGTCTGCACCAGCAGTGGTCCAGGGAAGAGGTGAGTCTGAAATGCCTGAAGAGTGTAAAGGGCGCTCACATCTCCGGGACATTGATACAGAGACCCTGCTCCAATTCCATCTAGGTCTTTGGGTCTGGTGATTGGCCAGATGAGCACCCCATCCCAGGCCAGACACGTCTGTCTTGAGAATCTGACAGGGGTCGGGGCTGAAATAAGACCCAAAGGAGGTCAGCAGGCTTCAGCCACCACAACAAGACTCTCCGGACTGGGTCTGAGACCATGATCAGTTGGTCCAGGTTGTCTGGGCATTGGTCCCATTGGATCTTTAAGGTCCACTGAAGAACCTGCATGTGCAGGTGGGTGAGGGGGACTGTGTCACAGGAATACTCTGGTGGGGACCTGCCAACTGAAGGAAACTAGATGGGCCTGCTCCATTAGTTGTCTGCCCTGTCCTTGAGCAAAAAAGGCCATACCCTGGGAGGTTTCCAGAACTGCCCCTATGTATTGAAGGTGTTGGCACAGGGAGAGGCAGGACTTGGCAGATTTATGGTGATCCCCAAAGCTTGAAATAGACGGAGGGTGTATTCCAGGATTTGAACCAGATGGTCCTCTGGAGGGGCTGCTAGCAGCCAATCACCAGGTAGGGGAACATGTAGAAGCCCTGCCTCCTCAGAGCAGCTGCCACCACTGCCAGACACTGGTAAAGACCCTGGGGCAGGGGTCAACCTTAACCTTTTTTTGCACTAGCCAGCAGGGCAAGTTGATTAAAAATTGCACTAGTCCACAGATGGTTGCACTAGCCCTTAATTATAATGGTAAATTTTGATCACTTATACAAGAAACAATGTAAGCAAAGCCAAGAAATACTCTGAATATTGCACATTTATCCTGCTCCCACATTGCTTCCAGCTCCCCAGCAGAACAAAGACTGCAATGCCATTACAATGAGCCCCCTCCATTGTTTTGTACCATAGCCTCATCTCTTCCTCTTTCTGCCCCCACACCAAACAGAGAGAGGATATCACAACAGCAAAAGTTCAATCAAGTAGTCCTAGCTCTGCGCACACAGTAGCTGACATCATCATGCACCTCACCACCCACAGGGCAATGAACAGAGTCAGGCAGAGAAAGACACTGTCAGCCCCCACCCTATAGTCAACTGGAGACCTGCACTTTTGAAAGTTTTTGTACAGTCTCAAGTGAGCCAGGAGCACATCTAAGATTTCTTTGGGGTGGGGGCTAGACAAACCTAAGGGGCTTGGGAAATAGAAAACTGACATTTGTATTTGTGAAAGCATTTATTTTAATATGCTCTACCCCAACAATAACAGACTTTTCTTTAACATTGTCCTTTCATCAGCCCAGGGGAAACAGTACACAGGCATAATACTATACTATTTCTATTTCTGTATAGGATGATCTATGCACCCCAGGAATGCCCATTTCAAAATTTCAAATAATGTATTTTATCAAGGTTTATTTTTGTACCATATGTGATCCAAAGCTTTGTTTTTAGGCTGAAAGGACATGCTGAGTGGGATAAGGGTGGAACTGTATGGATGACGATGGCTGGCATGGTCCATTTAGAAGAGCTGTGGACCCCCTACACTTGCCAGTAATGGTAGTTATGGATCTATGGATGGTCACTTCAGAGTCTGGTCTGCAGTGGTGTCCAGGGAAAGAACAGAGTTAAGAGATTTGGAGGGAAGAGGGAAGTTATGGTGAGGCTGGGCTAAAACCCACCACCTGCAGGGCCGATCCTGTATACCTCTTTGCATTCTGTCACTGAAATGTTGGATACAAACACTCAAAATTTAGTGAAATGAGGGGCACTGGTCTTAATAATATTGGACAAATTGTTAGACATAGACACATTCAGAAAACTGGAACCTAGTGACTTAACAGCACTCTACCCTTGATCACACCCTGAACACTAGCTGAACGTCTTAACAGTGGAGTGATAATGACTCACATTGAGTCTTTTGTGGGATCCCTCTCTTGAACTGCCAGATAATTCCAGCTCTTAATGAGCTGTTAATCACACCTGGCCATCTGGAACATTGAGAGAGATTAGCATGAGGATTAGAGAATGTTAAAGTAGAGACATTTTTAACTTCACTAACAGTCATGAAAATCTGCACTAGTCAAGACAGGCTAGTAGAGAGTTGGCAGCACTAGCCTTGGTCAATTTGCACTAGTGTTTGGGCTATTAAAACAATGTTAAGATCGACCCCTGCCTGGGGGCCCCAGAAAGGCCAAAAGGGAAGGCCTGGAATTGAAAATAGGCCCCCTGAAAGTGGAAGTGGAGGAAGCGATGATGGGCAGGAAAAATCAGGATGCAGGTAGACAGCATGCATATCCAGAGAGCAGAACCAATCCTCCTGGTGCAGGAGGGGTAACAACCTTTGAATTGTGACCATCCTAAAATGCTTATACTCAATGTACAGGTTCAGATAACTCAGGGCCGAAGATCCCCAGTCTTTTTGGGGACAAGAAGCTGAACTGGAGGATCGGCATCTATTGTTCTGTTTTGGAGAATAGCCTGAATTTCCTCCCAGATCAGGGGCAGGTGGGGCTGAGAGGTATGAAGAGTTTACTGGAGGATTTTCTGAAGGCCAGTCTAGGAATTCTGGAGTATGACCATGCTGTATGATCCTTAGCACCCAGTTGTCTGTGGTTATTTCCCACTACCCATCAAGGCACAGGAGAGGGAGAACTAACCACCAAAGCCTCCCCAGAACCCTTTCTGGAGAGGGGTTGACAAAGGAGTCAGGAGGTGGGGGCAGGCACCAGGAGGGCAGCCAAGTGCTCTCATGGCTCTGGCAGCAGCAGCTGCTGGGACAAACACTGTCTTGCAGTTGTCCTGACCTTGGCAGGCTAGCGGGATTGTTTATGGGAGGAATGGCAAAAGGAAGGACACTGACCCACTCCAGGCTGGGTACGATAGAGCAAATGAACCATCCTAAGGGTTCAACCAACCCTAAATGGTGGAGATTATTTGAGCATCCCCACCAAAAGGATGGAGCCTGAAAGGGGCATCCAGGATGCTGGACTGCACATCTGAGGCAAAGCCAGATATCCAAAGCCACGAATGGCACCAGAGGCAGACACCAGCAGCTGCTCCCTCTACCTGAGGTGTCCACAGCATCATAGGCAGCCCAGAGGACATGGCTGCCAACATCGGAGCCCGATTTAAGAAGCTGGGCAAGTTGCATCTTAGTGGGATCCTCTGGTAAAGCTTGCACAAGATCCTTGGCTTGGTCCCAAAGGACATTCTGATATTGGACCATATGGGCCACATAGTTAATGGCCTAGATAGCCAGGGTAGTGGATGCAAAGACATGCTTACCCAGGTAGTCCAACTCCCTGGAATCCCTGTCCAGGGAAGGGCACTAAGGTGCTTTGGGCTTTCTGATACGGGTCATATGCCACATTAATGACCACTGAATCCACCTTAGGATGGCCCCAGAAGAAGGGTTTACCAGCAGAAGCATGGTAAAGATGGTCTGCCTCTTAGGCAATGGGGGTAGTTGAGGTGTGATTCCAAGCCGCTATGGTAACATCATCATAGCAGTCCATCAGGGGTGCCACCACCACCACTGGAAGGGCATCCTGCTGCCTTAAATAAACAGCCAGACAACACCTCTCTGGGTCCTGCTCCTCTGTTTCCCAGCCCATAATGGACTGGATGTGGTGTGTGACGTTCATAAAAGATGGATCATCAGGAGGGGACTTGGGAAGCACCCTGGAGGGCTCTTCACCATCTAAAGAGTCCCCTGGCAAGGAGAAAGACAGCAAGGGATTTGAGTCATCCCCTTTCATCTCATCTGGGTTGCTTTCCGGTGGTGGGTGCTTGTTCTGATGAGAGCCAGAGCCAACACTTAGTCGAGATCCAGAGGACCCCAATATCCCAGATTAGCTGGTACCAGATCAGTGTCAGTCCGGCCCTGATCCTGGGGTGGCAGGTCCCAGTTGGCATGCTGGGGAGATGCTGGGGCAGGCCCTGAGGAGGGGTCTGTTTCTGAATGAAGGATCTCAAGCAGAGAAGAGAACATTGTAGTCCACCAGAGGTGGCAAATTATAGATCAGTGGGTATGGATAAGATGGTGCCAGGTAAGGGTATGATGGCAGTGGGGCAGGCATAGGGTACCCTGGCAAAGGACCACCCGATGCTGGGTGGGTGTCCGGTGCTGGGCCCAGAGTCGGCAGCGGTGCAGACTGCAGAAAAGAAGATGCCAGTATCGGGCCCACAGGCTGGGGCAGTGGCAGGACTGCTGGTGGCCCAGCGGGCGGTGGCCAGGAATGCCTGGGAGAAGGATCTGCTGACACTGGGCAAGACAGAGAGGCAGGTGCCTGGGGGGAAGGAGGCCTCCCAGGTGAAGACAGAAGTGACACCAAGCTAGGAGAAGCGGCAGTAGCTGGCTACAGGTGTTGCCTTGAAGAACTGATGTTGGGTCCTGCAGAGAGGACCAGTGTAGGCAGTGCCTTGGCCAGGAGGTGTTGACAGTGGAGGAACCGACACCCGAGACACCATCACTGGCCGAGCCTCCTGGCTGAGAGCCTGTGGAAGAAATGGGCCTGAGCATCAGGGGCTAGGGGGCAGGAGACAAAGTCCCCTGCCTGGAGGATTCGCCACCCGTAATGGCAATGAGGGTGAGAGGCTGAGGCACTGGCAGCCCAGTAGAGGAAATGGCTGGCGGGGGTAAGGGAACTGACCCCCATGGGAGGATGACCCCAAAGTGGTCAAGGATTTGTGAGGAGACCACGAGCGAGAAGCAGGCCAGTCCTGGTCCCGGTGTTTATCCCAGTGCTTATGCTTCCCACTGGATATTTGAGAAGATGAAGAAGCCCGGATGACCGTAGTGTGAGATTAAGGAGCTCCTGGCCTGCAGTTCCTTTTCCATCATGGCCAGCTTCTGTTTAATAAGAATCTTAAGACAACACCTCCAAGTGGCCTGATTGAATTTCTGGCAAAACTGGCAGGCTTTGGTGTCATGACTGGGGCCTAGGCAAAAGGATGCACGCAGAGTGGGTGTCTTTTTTAGGAATTTGTTTGCCACAGGCATACTTCGTGGAGCAGTCAGAAGACGAGGCTGGTAAAGAAGACATAAACTCAATGGCGGAAACACTGAAAATTCAATGTTAGACTTACTGAAGAAAAGGAAAATAAAAAAGCATAGCGAGCACGAGTAATGGCAGTCAACTGTAGCTACAGTGTCTGCTAAGGTCCGATGTGCATGGGTCAATGGTGGGAAAAGAACTGAGGAGGGTGTGGTGGGGGACTGCCCGCCTTAAAAGGACAGGCTGATGTTAGTGGTCGATGATGGCAGTGGGTGGTCCCCTGTGGTAGACTGCTAGCTATAGTTTTCTGTGTGGTCCTGGCACCTGGCGGTTCAGTCCTACCAGTGTTGGCCTGCTACAAGAGCCTTCCTTGAAGTAAGATCCAGATATGTCAGCTACCAGGCAGAGTGCTATTCCACATCCAGCATAATACCATCCCATAGAAAACTTTGTAATGAACAAAGGGTCTAAAAAGGACAGATACTTCAGAAATAAACATTTAAAACTGATGTAACCCCTAGATGGCGCTATCCCAAAGGCTACTACCCCTGCCTGCTTGGCTACTAGCAGGTTAAGGGCCTGAGTTCTGAAACGGGTGCCTCCACCCAAAGCTCAGGGTTGGTTTGGGTCAGCTAACCAGGCCACAGCCCTCTGGGGCACTGTGACCCCCCTCTTTTCCCACTAGTGACCCACACAATACACAATATGCACCTTCCCAACACCCCAGATATGCTTTGTACATACACTTATATTTGGCACTTACCCCAGGACTGGTTCCTTCAGCTTGACTCTGGGGACCCCCTGTAAAATAAGGTGATGCAGTACAACAGCAACAATGCAATACCTTCAACATAAACCGACACCACAGTCAATGTAAATTGCAGAAAAAAACAGATCTGATTTATTCAGGGGACTATAACAAGGACGAGGGATAATCAGGTTAATTTGCTTAATCACACTACGAATCACACTGCAGTGCATGCAATCATACTCCCATTCAGTCACACTCTCTGGGTACCCAGGATGGGGGAAAAGGCTAGCCAGGACCGTTGCCTGGGGTAGGCCGGCGTCGCAGCTGGTTGGGGCCCTGTGATGGAGAAATAACATGCAGACACAGCCAATTTGTAATCCAGAGCCAGAGGGCTCAGTTCGTGAAAACAACACAACAAGAATCAGATGACACACTTTTGATTTAAGAAAGGTTGCAGGGAGCTACCCTGATAATTACTCACAGTACCCAGGCTGAACACAGGAGGGATGATGGGTGGATGTTCTGGATTGCCAGAGGAAGCAGGGCCCACACAAGTTGCTTCGGCGTTGTTCCTGTTCAGGCAAGTAGCATGGGGCTGATCCCCTGGCAGGTCCCTCGTCAATGAATCTTCTCTGTGCCGCGGGGTAGGGAGATAAGACCCGCATGGCAGGGCCTATCTGCATTAGGCAACAAAGGGTTCAGTCCGATTTTAGCAGGATAACAGCTTCCAACAACTAGTACACAGTTCACAGCAAGAGGGGGATTAGACCGCGATCCCCAATCAGCACATAGCACATTCATATATACAAGCCAGCAGCACAGCCAGACTAAATCGCACTTTCTCTTTCAGTTCACAGTACATTTATATACCAGATTCTACCTCTACCAGGCCAAATGCTCCTCAGTTACGACCGCAAGTCTCTGCACACACTGGGAGCTCAGAAGTGACTGAAATTCTGACAGGCCGATCGCATTCAGCAAAATCCTCGGTCTTCTACAGGTTAAGCCTGGTCCCAAATCAGCAGCTTGCTTCATTCTCACAAAATTCGGATTTAGTCCGACAAAAGTCCTCTTCTCCTCTTAGGGCAGAAAGCAGGCTAGCAGGCCAGAAGTCAGGCCTTCACAGTTCTCCTCACGAACTATTGCGCAGAACGGCCGCTCAACACTCCAAGCTGTTGCTCTCTCAGCTTTGAACTTGAATCTGGCTTGCCAGCAGACAGCCCAGGGCTTTCACTCAGATCCAAAAAGTTCAGTTGGTCGGTTCAGATGTCAGTCACAACAGTCTCCCTCTATAGGTGCAAAAGGTTCCAACAGTCCAAAAACTACAATTCCCAGAGTCTCACTCCACACAGCCTCATTTCAGCAGGCTGCACTTCAGAGCCCTAAAGTACTGATTGATACAATTCGGTAGTTCAGGATCAAAATGGTGGAGCTACACTGAACAGTCCTTGCTGCAAGAAAGGCAGGTTAGAACAAACTACATTTTCATCACTGCTCTAGCAAATGCTCAGCAAATAATTACATCTTTCAGCAGTGCTCCTCTGAACAAGTACCGATGGCTGAAACGGAATGATTATTCAGCAGCCCAGGTGGGACTGGGACATCAAACACACAGACCCCCCATTTAAACTAATTATGACTGCAAGCAGGCAGCCTTAAAGAGACAGTACCTGGAGGCTTTACAAGCACTCACTGGCAACATTAAAATGTCTTTAGCGCCGAACTCCAGCCAGGCAGTGAGCAATTGGGTGAGCTCATGGAAGACTTTTCGGAACCCCCATTTATAGGGGTTAAACCCTTCCTCGCCTGGAGAAAACTTGGCGTCGCGTCAAGTCTGTACCATCATTATAATTTCAGATGCAAATTATACTATGCATGTATACCATCAACATGTTATGCCAACCACATTTTATACATCAGTCAACATACTTAACCATTACTATACATATTAGCTATGTTTCATGTTACTATACCCATTCTGAGTTACATCAGACACATTTCACATAGGTAACTTACACATACTTCTATACAACTTCAGGTTATCACTTTCTACATATTGAACAATGATAATGGGGGCCCTTCCCTATCAGCTACCTTGGGGCTAGATGGGACAGGGACACCATACCTGGAGGGCAGAACAATTAACCAGGAATTTGCACTTATGATCAGTTTTGGCAGTGAGCTCTGGGACACATACACCCCCTTATGGACCACATTGAGAGGCAAATCCACGGGCCTCCCAGGGGAATCATAGCTGAGGCGCACTATTGGTTTGACCTCTCAACCAGTCTTCCTGGGTGGAACAGTCACAGTCTCTGTGCCTTTCACTTCAGTCTCTGCACTTTCCTCACTTGCAAGGGGAGTCTCTATCTGGGCAGAAAAGTTCAGACTTAGGGCACTGTCAGCCCCTGGATCTGCAAGTTCTGGTTCTACAGCACTTTGCTCACTTGAATGGCACTCGGGCACTGGGAGGGAACTATCACCACACTCCAAGTACTCTTCAGGTTCTGATAGGTCACCAGTCGGTCTCAGCTCATCTGTCTCTTTCCCAGGGAAGTCACACAGTTCCACCATATGTAGTGATTCAATATCATCAGACTTGACACTTTACACTTCACTTTCAGGGAGCATTGGCTCCAAGGATGAAGCTGGGGGGGTTAGGCAGTCCAGGAGGCCCAGCTTCATCTCCTTAATTGACCAGGGGATTACCTTGAAACAACTGACTTAACTAATAAGAAGGATAATAACCATAGTTACACTCACTGTCATCTAAAATGGACTGACAGTCATTATCAGTTTGGGCTGGCTGTGGAGAAAACCTTAAGTCAGTGACTACAGGGGCAGGCTTACTCTGTCTTTGTCTTACAGCAGCCCGTGTCACCGGTCCAGAGGGAGCACTTTCTGGGGGCTCAGATTCAATCATTATTTGACCAATGGGCAACAAATGGTTATGATGCATTGTCTTGACATCCTTTGAGTTGTTTTCAGGCTGCACTTTACACACAGGCAAGTCATTTAATTTGCCTACTACAATGTAGGGGAGATGGTGCCACCAGTCAGCAATTTTGTGTTTGCCATGTAGTCCCGGATTTCAAAATAATACATGGTCTCCCGCTTGGAGCTCTTGTGCCTTTACCTTTTTGTCATATCTTTCTTTGTTAGCCAAATTTCTCTTTGAAGCCATGGTCTGAGCTAGTTGGTAGGCATCATTCAATTGAGCTTTTAACTTTTGCACATATTGTAGACAGTTTTCAGCTCAGACTCCATCAGGAGAGACTTTGAAACAAACATCCACTGGCAGCCGAGCCTGTCTTCCAAACATAAGGTGGTAGGGGGAGAACCCAGTAGCATAATTTCTGGTGCAGTTATAAGCATGTACCAAGGTGCTAATTTGCTGGCTCCATCTGGGCTTGTCTTTCAGGCGGAGAGTGCCTAGCATGTCAAGCAGGGTGTGGTTAAAAAGTTCTGGCTGTGGATCCCCCCCTGGGGGTAGTAAGGGGTGGTTCTAGACTTCCACACTCCCCACAGAGAAAGCATCTCCTTGATTAAGCAGCTCTCAATATCTCGGCCTTGGTCAGAATGGATTCTCTGGGGGGCTCCATAGTGAACAAAGAAATTTTCTACCAGTACCTTGGCCACAGTGGATGCTTTTTGGTCCTTGGTGGGAAATGCTTGGGCATACCTTGTAAAATGGTCAGTGACCACCAACACAATACTAATATTCCACTGATTGGGCTCCAAACTCAGAAAATCAATACAAACTAACTCCATGGGGGCACTGGTGGTAATGTTAATAAGGGGGGCAGCCCTCTGGCGCAAAGGTCTTTCTCTGCAGGCAATGACTACAAGTCCGTACATGATGTTCAACATCGGCTCCCATCTTAGGCCAGTAGAATCTAGACCGCACTAGGTCGAGGGTTTGGTCTATACTGAGGTGACCCATGAGGTTGTGTAGGGACCTCAGCACCAAGTCCCTGAAAGTGGTGGGCAAAACCAACTGTTGTTTGTCTACTTGGCCTCCCCTGTCTACTGTTTCTCTGTACAGCAACTTGTTAATCAATTTCAATTTAGGGCCTTCTTTGTACAACAATGCAGCTCTCAAGTCAAAAGAGCGCAACTTGGACACATCTTTCCCTGCATAAAGAGCTTCAAGTGCTGATTTGATCATAGGATCTCGGGATTGAGCCCGCTGGTGACTGTCATTATCAAACTGAGGCAATGTACTAATATCTAATGCAGGGAAGTGGCAGTAAGCAGCAGGTATACAACTGTCAGAGGGACCCAAGCAATCAACTAGACAGTCCGCTGCATCCATGGACATTTGTTCCTCCTTGTCAAACTTTTGGTATAGTGCTCGAATGTCAGGTTCAGACAGTCTGACCCAATCACTTAAACAGGCCCGGGAGAGAGCATCAGCATCTAGATATTCAGGCCTGCTCTGTATTCAACAGCTTAATCGTAGGTAGACAATGCAGAAAGCCACCGATGGCTGGTGGCATCCAGTTTGGCTGAAGTCTGCACATAGGTCAATGGATTATTATCTGTCTTTACCAGTATCTTTGCTCCATACAAGTATTCATGGAATTGGTCAACAGTGGCCCACTTCAACGCCAGGAACTCCAATTTATGCACAAGATAGTTTTTCTCAGATGGGGTCAGACTTCTACTGGCAAAGGCCATGGGTCTCAGGCCATTCTCGTGCTCTTGATATAACACAGTCCCCAAGCCTTGTAGGCTAGCATCAGTATGTAATACATAGGGTTTTGCAGGATCAGCATAGGCAAGGACAGGAGTGTGGGTGAGTTGGTATATGATTTAATGGAAAGCAGCTTCACAATCAGGTGTCCAGCATGACCCAAAGATTCATTTGGGTGGAAGTATACTCTCTCGGTTTCGTGGAGGCCACTCTTGTATTTTTGTTAGTGGGAGGATAACCTTTGGTAAGACTCAGAAATGGACGAATCACCCTTGAATAGTCCTTTATGAACCGTCGGTAATAACCACAAAATCCTAGGAATCATTGCAATTCTTTTAGGTTGTGGGGCTGGGGCCAGGTGGTCAAGGCCTCAACTTTGCTAGGATCAGTCTCTATCCCCTCGGTGAACACTATGTGCCCCACATGTTTTACTGATGTCTGAAAAAACTGGCATTTGTCGCTGAACAGCTTAAGGCCGAAATCTTCCAGTCGATCCAACACTTTAAAAAGTCGGCGTTCATGTTCCTCCAATGAACTTCCAAACACTATAACATCATCTAGATATACTAGGCACTCCAGCAAGTTCATGTCCCCTACTGCACGCTCCATCAATTGTTGACAAGTGGCTGGGGCACCAGAGATCCCTTGGGGCATACTCATAAATTCATAGAACATAAGTGGACAGATGAAGGCTGTTTTCTCACAGTCTTCTGGCGCCATGGGGATCTGATAATACCCACTTCGAAGATCCAACACTGAGAACCACTTGCTACTGTTCAGACAGTCTAAAACATCCTGAATATGAGGCATGGTGTATTGATTGGGGATGGTCCGCCTGTTAAGGGTCCGATAATCCACACACATTCTTACTGTTCCATTCTTTTTCCTCACCACTACAATAGGCGAAGCATAAGGGCTTCTGGATTCTTGTATCACACCAGCCGCCAGCATCTCATGCAGGTGTCTTCTTACATCATCTATATCAGTGGGTGCTAAGCGCCAGGACCTCTCACAGTATGGCTGTTCATCATGCAGGCGTATATGATGCTCTGCTCCTTGTACACATCCCACATCCCATTCTTTCAGTGAAAACACCTGATCTCTCCGAGCAAGTCTCTGGCTGATTCTAGTCTTCCATTCAGCTGGCAATGGGGAGTCACCAAAGTCAAACAATTCAGGCGTCACTTTGTCAGTTAACCCTGAGTACTTGTTACTGGGTAGCACTGCAGTGTCTGCACAGTGTACGGTAGCCAGGGTGCAGCCTCTATTCACCCGAATTTCTCGGTCTGACACATTGTGAACCTGAACCATTACCCATCGAGCATAGGCATGAGCCCAGCAGGTAAGATACTTGGTTTAACCAGCAATCCTTCTGGCAATTTTCCATCACCTGGCGCATCCAACATGAGTATCTTATTCTTGACATCTTTTCGAAACGGACCTCCCTTGTAAGGTACACTGAGCATTGGGGCCAGGATCATGGACTTAGGATCCTTCTTCCATACAGCCCCAACCGGTTCATCCACATCCATCTCATCAGCATTCTTCTGCGACTCATATGCCTTCTTGATCAAGGCAGGAATCCTCAAAGCTCTACCAGTCCACTGCCCCTGTCTCTCATAGCATAGTTGCGCCAACCTCCCGAACATATGAGCATTTGTTCCAATTAGCAAAGGAACCCCACTGTACAGTCCAGTAGGGGGACACACTAGGGCCAAAGTCTCCACTTGCTCCGCCACTCCAGCCACCGAGGTAGGGAAAGACAACCAAATTCGGATGTATCCAGAGTAGGGGTATGCCTTTTCACTTAACCCCCAGACATGCAGTCCTTCCAAAGGCTATAAGGGCACATCAGGCAAGTGCTTCTTGTACCAGTCTTGGAACATGATGGTTACTTGAGAGCCACTGTCCAGCACAGCCCTAGTAGACACTCCATTTACTTTCACTGTCGTCTCCATGGAGGGACCCACCACCTCAGACCATTCTAGAGGGACAGCAGCAGAGGCCCGGACAGACAATTTAGCCAAAATAAATTTGAGTTAGGGTTTCCTGAATCCTCACTGTGGTCATTTCGTGCACCCCTTGACCATTGATTCATTTTCCGAAGCTCTCCTTGAAGCCGGCTCACCACTCTCTCTAAGCCTTTCTGGGACCGGCATGCCCTCTTCATGTGGCCATCTTTTCCACAGTTGTGACACATGATAGACTCCTGGGTCATCCTTGGAGAGAACATTGCCTGAGGAACTGAAGTATTAGCAAGGGGTTGGGGTCCATTATTTGCTGGCAATGGTGAGAGGTGTGCAACGTGTCTCAACAGTTCCTTCACAGTGGCAGTCAATTCTTTGATCTCACTCTGAGGGCTATCCTTGTTATAGGATTCCTGAGGCTGCACCCCCATCTCCATGGCAGTCATGACCGGAGAGGACCAGAGCTTGTTCCATGGGGGAAACCTCAGTGAGAACATCCAGTTGTACCTTGCTGAATTTCTTCAGCAACTGTTCTTCCCACCGTTTAGCCCATGGCGGCACACCCTCATTGGTCTCCACTTCAGAAGGGCCTTCCGATGCCCTGATTACTTGGGCTGCACTCACCCTAGAATAACAATCTCCCTCTTCATCGTCAACCTCCCGGAGTTCTTTTTTCAAGTCACAGTAGTCCGGTGGGTTACTCCTTCTATCACGGAGCCTTAATTGAAGGAGTTGCAATTTAAAAAGCTTTGCATGTTGCAGTATGTGCCTCGATCTCACGTGGTTTAAGTCACTGGCGGCTACCCCACCTTTTCAGTAAGCTTTCTGCAGAGTTCTTTCTAGACGGGTAACATATGCGGACAAACTTTCCCATTGCCATTGTTTTGTACCTTGAAATTTCCACATCAAGTTCTCCCCTGACTCAATGCTCCCAAAATTGCCTTTGAGTGCAGATAGGTACTTCTGAGCAGACGCATCGGGGTTTGTGGACCTCAAGAATTTAATGGCCTCAAGGGCGGGACCCCTCAAACTTTCTATGATTCTTTTCCATTTCTCAGCCTCCACACACTGCCACTGAGTTACCAAGGGGGCAAGACACTCTATCCAGGTCTCCCAATCATCCTCCCCCTTGGGGGTTGGGAGGGTGCCAGAGAAGATTCTCAACCTTCGGTAAGAGTCGTGACTAATGGCAGGTACAAACATAGGGGCCTGCATTTGCACTGGCCCAGGAGGAGGGGCAATAGCGGGTGCTGGAGCGGGAGGGGGTGTTAGGGGAGGAACAATCCCAGGTGGCAGGAATAGTTTCTTTAAGTCCTCCACAGTTTTCCCTTCCTCCAGCAACAACTTAGCAAATTTCTCCTCAAAAGTCTCAGATAGTGGGGGGAAGGGGGCCCATCCTCCCCGGGGTCTTTACTGTCTCTAGTTATCACTCTCCAAGCAGTGAGGGCTCCTTCGGGGGTAACATTCCGTGGCACTTTAGAACTGTCTACTGGGTCCTTACACTCTACTAAGGCCATGAAAGTTTGGTCAAGCAGATTAGCCTGTCGACCCACCACCACAGAGTTTTGAAAACATTCAACCTTGGAAAGCACTCCCTCTACAGTGTCCTTATTGGTACCCAGGGGAATATCCAGAATAAGCATAGCATTTTGGGGGTCGATCTCCTGCCCAGTACACCACCCCACCAACTGGTGTACAGCCACTTCTGTTGGGGTAGCCATTTATATTTAACAGCAATTGGTAGGTTTGGCCACTAGGGGATGCTAATCCAAGCGGTGCCTCCAAGATGTAACCCCTAGGTGGCGCTATCCTAAGGGCTACTACCCTTGCCTGTTTGGCTACCAACAAGTTAAGGGACCTGAGTTCTGAAACGGGTGCCTCCACCCAAAGTTCAGGCTTGGTTTGGGTCAAGCCAACCAGGCCACAGCCCTCTGGGACACCGTGACCCCCCTCTTTTCCCACTAGTGACCCACACAATACACAATATGCACCTTCCCAACACCCCAGATATGCTTTGTACATACACTTATATTTGGCACTTACCCCAGGACTGGTTCCTTCAGCTTGACTCTGGGGACCCCCTGTAAAATAAGGTGATGCAGTACAACAGCAACAATGCAATACCTTCAACATAAACTGACACCACAGTCAATGTAAATTGCAGAAAAACAGATCTGATTTATTCAGTGGACTATAACAAGGACGGGAGATAATCAGGTTAATTTGCTTAATCACACTATGAATCACACTGCAGTGCATGCAATCATAGTCCCATTCAGTCACACTCTCTGGGTACCAGGATGGGGGAAAAGGCTAGCCAGGACCGTTGCCCGGGGTAGGCCGGCATCGCAGCTGGTTGGGGCCCTGTGATGGAGAAATAACATGCACACACAGCCAATTTGTAATCCGGAGCTGGAGGGCTCAGTTCGTGAAAACAACACAAGAAGAATCAGATGACATATTTTTGATTTAAGAAAGGTTGCAGGGAGCTACCCTGATAATTACTCACAGTACCCAGGCTGAACACAGAAGGAATGATGGATGGACGTTCTGGATTGCCAGAGGAAGCAGGGCCCATGCGAGTTGCTTCGGCCTTGTTCCTGTTCAGGCAAGGAGCAGGGGGCTGATCCCCTGGCAGGTCCCTTGTCGATGGATCTTCTCTGTGCCACAGGGTAGGGAGATAAGGCCTGCGTGGCAGGGCCTATCTACATTAGGCAACAATGGGTTCAGTCTGATTTTAGCTGGGAAACAGCTTCCAGCAACTAGCACAAAGTTCACATCAAGAGGGGGATTAGACCGCGATCCCCAATCAGCACATAGTACATTCATATGTACAAGCCAGCAGCCCACAGCCAGACTAAATCGCACTTCTCTTTCAGTTCACAGTGCATTTATATACCAAATTCTACCTGTACCAGGCCAAATGCTCCCCAGTTACGATTGCAAGTCTCTGCACACACTGGGAGCTCAGAAGTGACTGAAATTCCTGACAGGCCGATTGCATTCAGCAAAATCCGTGGTCTTCTACAGGTTAAGCCTGGTCCCAAATCGGCAGCTTGCTTTGTTCTCATAAAATTCAGATTTAGTCTGACAAATGTCCTCTTCTCCTCTTAGGGCAGAAAGCAGGATAGCAGGCTGAAGTCAGGCCTTTCACAGTTCTCCATACGAACTACTGCACAGAACAGCTGCTCAAACACTCCGAGCCGTTGTTCTCTCAGCTTCCAACTTGAATCTGGCTTGCCAACAGACGGCCCAGAGGCTTTCACCAGATCCAAAAGGTTTGGTTGTTCGGTTCAGGTGTCAGTCACAACAGGCTCCCTCTATAGGTGCAAAAAGGCTCCAACAGTCCAAAAACTACAATTCCCAGAGTCTCGCTCCACACAGCCCCATTTCAGCAGGCTCCACTTCTGAGTCCTAAAGTACTGATTGGTCCAGTTCAGCAGTTCAGGACCAAAATGGTGGAGCTAACACTGATCAGTCCTTGCTGCAAGAAAGGCAGGTTAGAACAAACTACATTTTCATCACTGCTCTAGCAAATGCTCAGCAAATAATTACATTTTTCAGCAGTGCTTCCTCTGCGCAAGTAGCGATGGCAGAAATGTAGATTATTCAGCTAATCGGTGGGACTAGTGCATAGAAACACACAGACCCTCCATTTAAATTAATTATGACTGCAAGCAGGCAGCCTTTTAAAGAGATAGTACATGTGCTTACAAGCACTACTGGCAACAACATTAAAAATGGCTTTAGCGCCAGCACCAGCCAGGCAGCGGCAATTGGGCGAAGCTTCGCTTAAGACTTTTGGGAACCCCATTTATAGGGGGTTACACCATCTACTGAAATTTTAACATTTTCCAGTCTAATATTTTGTTCTTCTAGCTCTTTAATTATGTTTTCAACCCCCCATCCCACCCCAAATGCTCACCTCTATTTTTCTATTATCCGGCTGCTCCTGCCTCTATAGTTACTTGAGGACACTCCAGTCTTCCATCCCAACTCAGTGCAACAGATTCTTCCCTACCTACTGTATGGATGTACTCCTCAGGTAATCCTCCTACAAAAAGGTCTAAGCCCACCAGGTCTGCCTGACCCAGGAAGCAGATATGTTTGTCTCCAGAGAGGCTGTGGAAACCAGATGCAGTACTGGGACTGGCAGTGTTAGAACCTGCCAACATACATGTACCCAAGTATTTTAACTTTTATGAAAACTCGCCCACCTCCTGGCTGCAAGGTGTTTGCCTGTCCACTAGTGAGTGAGTGAATGGGTGTGTGTAGTGCTTCTGAGTACAGGGCTCTTGGGAACGCAAGGCTCAGTGTTCTTGACATGCCAGCAACCCATCGGAATGCACATTCTCCAGTGTGTTGCATTCCAGGAACATGACACTTCAGGATTCACAGACTGCTGCTTGCCATCTACCCCCTCTGTAGCAGGACATGCCAAAGCAACTCCAAGAGAACACTGCTGAACTTCCAGAATTAGGTACGGGACCCCAATGTTTTATTTTGGAAGTCCTCGACATCCAAGCTTGTTAAAGGAAAGAGAGCCCTGTGTGTAACTGGCAGGGCTGCTAATTTACCAGTTTTGCTGGAACAAATGGTAAAATCATGGATTTCGACTACCTGCACACTAGTAAACATCCGAGAGTTTAATGGAATTTGGCATGTTATACTAGAGTAGTGGATCTACATGTCATGCATTTTCTTATAAATGAATTCTGCCACAGTCTTGAAGCCTAAGAGATATATATATACACATATATTTATTGTCTGCCTGGCCAAACCACCAGACATCTCGAAGGGCCGGCAAACACCAAGCCCCATCCACCATTAACTTTTTGCTTCTTGCAAACTCTATTCTCCCATGGGGTTTCCTAATGGTGGAACTTCAGGGGAGTGCTGTCCTCCTCAGGGAGTGTACAATTTTAAGCAGGTTGGTGACAAACTTCACGGTGTGGGGATGAGGTGCAGGCACCGTCATTTAGATGAAGGCTGGTGGGTTTTCCCATATAGTTTTCCAGCCCTCCCTCCCTCACTCCATGCTCTAGCTACTCAGAGGGTGGCAACATCCCAGTATTGGCCTTGGACATTGCAACAAACTGTGTGAGAGAAGCAAGGCCCTTGGCCCCTTTAGTAGTCGCTATGAATCAGATAGGCCACCTCTCCCTCCCCAGACTGAGAAGCACTGCTTCCTATTGGGATCAAAGTCAGGAAGTGATTTGCAGCTGTCCCATTGAAATGCATTGTGGGACTGGGATACACCTTCTATGACTGTCAATGCGTGAGTGCAATAATGCTATTGCTCCTTGCAGCTGTCAGTAACACTTTGCTAACTTTCCACTAGCTGCAAGGAGGAGAGTACATGAGAACTTGTTGAGCAAGTGGTACTGCTCTTGTAAACATGCAGCTGACCTAGGTAGCTGTGGCCCCATTTAATGATTGCAAGAGCTAGAAAGTATTTATTTATTTATTTAGCTTTTGTTTACCGGTTTAGTACACTAGACAAGTATTATGCCTATTTTCAGGGACGACCTGGGAGAATACAACATGAGGAACAACAATCAAGGAGACATGACAAAGAGAGTACAGTTTTTTGTCACAGTAAACAAACATGTGGGAAATACATCATTTGACGCTAGGGGAAACATATAGTAGTAAGCACATTTCAGATTATACACTCTAGACTAGCAGGTTCAACTGACAGATATATACAGGTCATCATGCATAGGAGTGGAGCATAGCTCAAGGACTGGATTGGTCATTATATAACTTATAACATTATCGTATACACCCCTAGGCTAGTTGGATGCATGGATAGGTACATACAGCTCATACATTTTCTAAATATGCACGTGTTAGACAGAATAGAAACACTTGGTAGTACAAGTTACTACCAAGTGACCTATAGCAATATGTCATAGTTAGCCTATGACCGTGGAGCAATAATGGGTGTAAAATGCCCAAGGCTTTTAGGTAGGAGTAGTCAGAAGTCATTGATACAGTGGGGAAATATCTCCAGGAATTCAATGGAGACACCCTGGGAGGTTCAGACAAAACAATTTGACACTTTACTCTAGGGAGGTTTGGGGCAGTGACTCTGATGCTAGTTTTAGGAAACCCCACAGGGAATTTTGAAAACTCAGATAGGAGGAGGCAGCTCAGATATCCACAGGCAGCGAATTCCAGAGTCTGGGCGCACTTATGGCAAAGTCCCGATCCCCCATGAGGGTCCGGGTAGGAGGGACTTTGAGCATCCCTGATGTGAGAGACCTAAGTTGGTCGGGGGTGGGATTCAGTTTAGGCAGAAGCCGGGCCAGCCCCTGGGGGGTGCTAGTTCTGATCACTTTCCCAGAGAGGCATCCCAAACCAAAATCAAGGTATCTAGCTGGTGAGAGCCAGCAGAGTTTCTCATATAGCTCACAACGGTGGGTGAGTCGGGGCAGCCAAGGCAAAATGACAAATGTTATTGTAAGCAATGTACCACCAGGTGAGATGTGTCTTTGAGAGAGCAGCAAATAAGGTGCAGCCCATAGCTGAGGGAGGGAAGGAGAACACCCCATCGCTAAAGGCAAGCCTGGCTGCGGTGTAAGGGTTATCACATTGGCCTATAGGCCAGACCCAGTTTGCAGTTTGCAACACCCTGCAGATGTTAAGATATGACTACCTGAGTCAAGTTGGGGTCAAGTGTTACCCCAGATATTTGATGGAGCTCACTATGGTAGTGAGGATCCATCTGCACTGGTGACGTGTAAGCAGGCCGATGAGGCTTTGATTTTAGCCACTGAGCCAAAGAGCACAGCCTGTGTCTTTTTCAGGTTCAGGACCAGCTTGTGACTAGTAACCCATGACAATACCCTGTTAAAGTCATCGGTCAGGTTCTGGTTTAGGGTAGTGGCATTCTGGGAGTGAGCCAGGATTACTAGATCATCTGCACACATGGTGGCGCTACAGCTGGTAGTAACCATGGGTAGTTGACTGATGAAGAGGGAGAAGAGGAGGGGACCCAGTACTGAGCCTTGAGGCACTCCGGAGGTCACCAGTAGGGGCTCGGAGAGGACTTTATTGAAGCAGGTATGATGCTTTCTGCCATGTAGATAACCTATTAGCCATTTTATGGCATGAGGGAGAGGCCAAGTGACCACAACTGTGCACCAAGCAGTTTGTGGTCAACGAGGTCAAAGGCTTTGGACAAGTCAATAAATATTGCACCAGAGAGTTTGCCCTGGTCAATGGCTGTCCGGATACTTGATGTAAACCGAGATTAAGGCTGTGGTAGTGCTGCGTCCCTTATGAAAGCCGCGGTTGGCTGGGGACAGAAGTTCATGAGAGGATATATTCCGAAAGCTGCTCAGCTACTACCTTTTCAAGGAGCTTGCTAAGGGTTGGGAGAATGGCAATCGGTCGAGCAATTGTCAGGCAGTTTGGGATTTCCTTGCTTCAGTACAGGGACAATCCTCCCTCTTTCCAGATGTCTGGGATGGTCCCCAGACTAAGGGATAGGTTGAAGATAAAGGCTACTGGTGAGGCAATGTGTGCAGCACCAAGTAAAGGAGTTTAGGCTCCAGGTTGTCTAGGCCAGGACCGGAGTACTGGGAGAGGACAGCTAGGCATTTCTGCAAGTCCTGAACTGATACAGCCCTGAGGTGGAACATTTGACGAGGAGGGTGACCCTCCAGCAGAGTAGAGGAAAGGGGGTGGGACAGAGCCTCATCAGGTGAGAAGAGGGTGGTGAAGGCAGAGAGGTCAGAGAAGTGATTATTTAGGGAGTTGGCAATAGTATGGGAATTATTGCAGGAGACTCCATTTATGACCATGTCCGTAACCCCCGGATGGGAGGATCCACTGACAAGGGATTTAATATCTCTCCAGAACCTCCTGGGATTACTTAGCAGGGCAGACTTGCAAAAGTCACTCTTTGCTGCCCTGATGGCCTTTTTGCACTTGTTCCTGAGGTGTCTGTACCTTTGAATAATCATGGGATCACTGGTACCTTTGGAGCAGAGCCCAACACTTATCTCTCTCCCGCATCTGGGCTAGGGATTCCCATTTAACCAGAGGGTAGGGACCCCTCACCCTACGGGTGACCTGGGAGCATGCTTGTCTTGCAAGGCCCCAAAGGTGGAGAGGAAGTAAGAGGTTGCTGCCGAGGGTCAGTGGCACCATACACCCCAGACCAGTCAGTAACTCTTAGTTCCTCCAGGAACTCCTCAGTATCGAATCTAGAATAGTTTCTGACATGCATAATTTGTGTGGAATTTTGGGGTTGGAATTTTCCATACACAGAAAACCGTGAGTGGTCAGAGATGGAGTCAGATAATGTACCCGCTGATGAGATCCTGTCAGGATGGTTAGACATGATCCAGTCCAGTAAGGTGCTGGAGGATCCATTGCTGTCTGCCTAGTTGGTTCCTGGATGAGCTGGGCCAGGGCAAGGTTAGCAGAGGCTCAAACTGCTTAACATTACCACTATCCCAGTTAAGGTTTACATCCCCCAGGATTATGAGTTTGTTATCCCCGACTCTGGGACCAATTTTGTCCATGAGGTGAGTTAATCCAGGTAGCCCACCTCTTGGAGGATTATAGGTGCACACCAGGTGCAGTTTCTTTGCGTCCCCAAGTAGCAGTAGCACATGTAGCAACTCACAGGGGGACACGTTTGAATCCTGGTGGGCAATTTGGGAGATTTTTAAGTGGCTCTTATGGTAGATTAGTATGCCACCCCTTTCCCCAGCTCTGTCCAGTTGGGTGAATTCATACCCAGTGAGTTCACAGGTGGAGTCAGGTCCCTGACTCTAGGATGTTGGGTTTGTGAGTGCAACCCATGCTAATAGCTCATCACGATTAGGTAGCAGGCTCCTAATGTTAAGATGAGCTATTTTTAGCCTACCCATGCCCCATACAGGAGGGATTTTGTGGGTCAGATTTAATGGGCCAGGGTTGATTTCAATATCACCGGCCAGTAGTAGTGCAAGTAGGGAGGGAGCCAGAGACCACCTCCTATACGCTTGACAACCTGGGAGTTTTTAGCAGGGTATGCTTTACCCTGCTTGTATACATAAGGCACCGAAGATCTAGACAGCAAGTAACACTGCAGCGCTCGGAGATCACAAGGGTATTGGAGAAGGTGTAGTCGGGACCTCCTAGGTGGACGACCATCCCCAGTTGTCACCCAGTGTTATTGGGGGGTGACCATAACAAGGAGAGTCCCACTATAAGACCTACAAGGCCTATATCCCTGCAGATGACAGCCAGCACTCTCTCTACCTTTAATATTTGAGTATCCCTATCCTCACTAGATGGATGGGAGGGAACCACGCCACATCTTGGCTGGAGGCATAGCACTAGCCTGTGAGATAATTATCAGTCAGCGAACAAGAACTGCTGTGAAGGAAGGAGAGATGGGTGTACTAAGGCTGGAAGGAAGTTAGTGAGATTTGTTATTGGTATGTGCCAAGTAAATAAAATAAGGCCTACACAGTGCAATTCAAGGCTACCAGCTATGGGACGAGGGGCTGAGGTTTATTTCTGGAAGGAGTTCCTGCCCTCGCCCTCTGTGTAGACACTTTCCACCTGTCGACAGTTATACGAGGACAGAGTTTAGAAAGCCAACAACCAAGCAGTGCAAGTGGGGTTAGGATTGGTATAATAGTAAATACTAGCAAGGTTGTTTTGAGCAGACAGTGTAGCAGGACTGGGATAGTTAGGCCCTACACCTTTTGTCGGAGTCTGGTATAGTGAGGCCCTACCTTTGTTAAGGTCTCTGTTAGCAGGGGCTGAGACAGGAGAGCCAGCAGGATGAGCAACACCTGTACAAGACTGAGGTTCTGACACAAGACAGAGCAGGGCATTTAGCAGACAGTGGTGTAGAGAAGTAGGCCATCAGGATAATGTTGACAGGCAGTAGACAGTAGTGCAGTCAGTAGGCATATACCAGCATAAAAATGTATTTGACTCTATTTAGCATATACCAACATGTAAAAAAATTTCATTGACTCTATTTCGTATCAAGAGTAGGAAGGCAATTAACCAGGGTAGGAGAGACAAACTAATTACCACTGATAATTAGCAGATACTTCCTCTGTTGGCCGTTTGGGTGATACTGGCTTTACAAAATAGAAATCAAGCTAGTTACCACTAACAATGAAACAGATACCTCCCTATTAGCCAACTGGGTGAGACAGTACATTAGGGGCGGAGCCAGTGAGCATTTAATGGGAGGAGAGAACGCGGTGGGCGGGTGGGCTGAGAAACCTGTTCAGCTTTCTCCTGCACCGGGGCAGGGGCCGGGAGCTTGTGCGATGCAAAGTCGTCAGCCGAGGAGGCCCGCCGGAGCAGCAGTAGCCCATGGCACCTCCACTCGGCAATTCTGCAGTCCTCTGGGTGGCGCGAGGGGGGGGGACCTTTTGGAGCAGGTCAACCCTCGCCTCTGTGCGGCGTCAGCTATGTTTCCGGTCAGTGGGATAGTTCTCCTTTTCAGGAGCAAAGCGAGAGTGTCACAGTCGACCAGTAGCCAATGGGAGATTGTGCGTAGCGTAGGTAAGAATAGGGTGCTCAGAGTCTATCTGATTTGAGTCTGAAGGGTGGATGGCAGACACTGAGGGTTTCCTGTTTTCAGCTGCAGAGCTGTCGCACAGGCAGTTTTAAGGAAGTTGTCAGCCTGTCCAGTGAAGCTTAGGGGAACCTCAAACTACAACCTCCCCTTGTAGCAGCACCGGGAAAGAAGTAGAATGATAATGCAGGCCATATTGCCCACGATTGAGTACAGTGATTTGTGTAGAAAGACCAAGAATCCCTCTAGTGGCAGGTCTGTATAACCTGCTAATGGAAAACTAGCCAAAAAAAAAAAAACTTCTATTACACAGTTGAAATGTGCTTAGTTCTATCGAAAATCTACTTGTAAAAAGTGCCAGATGGCTGAAGCAGGGGAAAAGTCCTGGCCAGTCAGAGCGGGTTGCTGGAAGCACCAGTAATCCAATTGGCTGCGCTTGTCCCGTATCTTCCAAGGAGCCGCAGGCGGGCTGCCCTGGTCTTGGTCAGTGGCTGGCTGGGTGCCGCCAACTGTGGGGAGCTGAAGCAGCCCTGTTCAAGGGCAGGCAGCTGAAAAACAGCAGAGTTTCTAGCCAGTTCAAGTAGCCGGGCCGTGGACCGGGAAAACTAAGGTGGGGGGAGAGGGGGGAAGGAGATCAGTTGCTGGAGTGAGACAGGGGACAGAGTGAAGCAGGCTGCAAAACACTTAACCAATATGACTTACACACACACACATACACACCGTATCCCAAAGTGTTTTACAAGGCACAGGAGTTCCATGCTGGTAGCACAGGGATTGTACAATAGAATAGAATTTTCGTGCCCAACGTGGCACAACAGAATAACAAAAATCTGTCTCCTCTCTAACTACCTGGTGGGAACAGTGAGCAGCCTGGCTCATCAGAAAATAAAACAAAATCTGTCTTCCTCCCCAACTGCCTGAGGAGTCCAGTACCAACCCAACCCATCAGGGAATAAAACAAATCTATCCCCTTCCTAACAACCTGACAGATCCAGTGCCCAACCTGACCCATAAGGAAATAAAAGAAATCTGACCGTCTCTCCTTCCATCTTCCTGAAGATGGTCCAATACCCAATCCATCCCAACAGGAAATACAAAAAAATATATGATTCTGTCTCCCAAATTACCTGATGAGTCCAGTATGCAACCCAGGCTGTCAGGGAATAAAAACATGTGTCACCCTCCCGCCAACAACCTGATGGATCCAGTGCACAGTATGACCCATCATGGAATAAAAACATCCCCTCCCCCCCCCAAACTGCCTAACAGGGCCATAGCCCAAGCCGCCCATCAGGGAATTAAAAAACTGTCACTCCCTCAACAACCTGAAAGGTTCAATGCAACCTGGCCTGTCAAGAAAAAAAACTCCTGACAACCTGACAGATCCAGTGTTCAACCAGGCCCATCAAGGAATTTAAAAATGTAAAAAATGTGACCTTCCCTCAACAACCCATAGCCGTTGCCAGGGGGGGTTCGTCTGATTCGAAAGAACCCCCCTTTTGAAACTCCCCCTTTATTTTTCATTATTTGTAAAAAATTGTCATAATTTTTGTTTATTTTTTTACTGTTAAGAAGAGTGCTAATGCACACATGATGAACCCCAGCACTTTCTCTTTGCATGCGCCCCCCATCTGCTGCCAATCAGCTTTCTCAGTACCAGTAAGATGACTGGAGCTTCTTTGTGAGTCTTTCTCTGCACCCTCCCCTATGACTGGCTGGCCAGCTGGAGCTCACATCAGCATTGTGAATGTGACCTCAATACAGCACAGCCACTGCCTACAATTCACACTGGAGGAAGATGGAGCATGGTGGCAGGCTCAGAGATGACGTCACCAGGAGAGCAAAAGAGAAGTAGAGGACATCGACTTATAATAATATCAGTCACAGGCATGTCAACTTTGCTGGCCACTATTGCCGAAGATGTGTCCCTTAATAACTGTATAGCAAGGCAAAAAGCAAGGCAAAAGGAGTTGGGCAAGGGAGCTTTTCAGGTGGGCCGGCTGAAAATTAAGAAAAAAATAATTTAAATCCCCGTCTATACAAAAAGCAAAATTGTCTTGTTTCATATGCCTGTTTTAACTTTTCATAAGTAAAGCAAAAGAGGTACCACAGTGGAAAGGCATTGTAAGTGTTTGGAAGGGTCTGGCTGGGATCTACACTGCCACCTCACTAATTGTGCCGTTCAGAGAGGTCTTCACTGTGGTCTCATTTTCATTGACATTCAGTTCCACTTTTGTCTGTATCATCTGTGCCAGATGCCATTAAATCAAATAAGTTGTGATGTGTTTTCTCAGATGACCACATGTGCCAGTAGAATTACATTTGTTGCTACAGTTCAGTGTTTTGAACATACCCACTGTACGTTTGAAGCATGGTGGGTGGGGTTGGGGTAGGCATTTAGGAGATGGTAACTTTGCACTGGAAATCCCCACCACTGTCAGATTACCTCTCCCCTCATTCCCGTTGTCATACCTACCACACTGGAGAATGGAGTGGGGGCAACAATTGTAGTACTCAATATTGAACTAAGAATTATGTTACAGATTTTTGTTCAAGCAGGGTGCCTGTAATAGAAACATAGAAATATAGACAATGACGGCAGAAAAAGACCAGCGGTCCATCCAGTCTGCCCAAGTTCTCTATAATCCCTGGAACCTACAATTTCTCCAGGGTACTAACCCTCCCCATCCTCTCTCTTCTCCTCCTTGGTTCTGTTGCCTCTGGTAACCACTATTTCCTTCATTATGTCCCAGCCCTGCTTGAATCCTCTGACTGTTTTTATACCCACCATTTCAGCTGACAGACTGTTCCAAAGTTCCACCACCTTTTTCATAAAGTAGTACTTCCTCACATCTCTCCTGAGCCTACCTCCTGTTAATTTCCATTTGTGTCCATGTGACTGCAAATGGGTAATCAGGCTGAATAGTACCTCGCAGTTCACTTTAATTCATTTCAGGAACTTGAAGATCTCTGTCATATCTCCTCTCTCTCCCTTCTGATCTCCAGTGAGTACATATTTAGTGCCTTGAGGCGCTCCTCATGGGGGTCTGCCCTGCTGGCCCTGAATCATTTTTGTTACTCTGTGCTGCACTGTCTCTAGCCTATGCTTATCCTTTCTGAGGTGAGGACTCCAAAACTGGGCACAGTACTCTAAGTGAGGGCTCACCAGGGATCTATAGAGGGGAAGTATTACCTCCTTTCTTCTGCTATCAATACCCCTCCTGATACAACTCATCATCCTGCTAGCCTTGCTATAGGCCATGTTGCACTGACTCACTTACGTGGTATATTGAATTGTGGATAGTGGGGGTTACATCATGGGGTAGAGGGAGTTCAGATATGAGTTATTTAGACTTAAGATAAGCCATAAAAGTGCACCACTGAGCATACCATAACCCATGGTTTCTGGGGCCTATCAGACCCAGACCTCTGCTGTAGTAGCAAGCCAGCACTGCAGTAAGTTAGTAGTGTACAGTACCAAGTCAAAACCAGCTGCAGACTCTGCATTGAGATTTAGTGCATTAGCATTTCCTCTCTCTCTCTCTCTCTATATATATATATATATATATATATATACACACACACAGATGTAGCCGCTTAATAGGGACGCTCCCTGTTATTCATTCGCCTTTTAAGCGGCCGTGCCTATTACTCCAAGTAGCTAAGTTAAGCAACAAAGACCGCACGTCTTTAGATTGTGACTCCCAAAACACAATGCTGTACTCAGTATTTGATATGAAGTAATAATTTAATGTTAAAGACATACAGCACATGTACACTTAAATGGAAAGTACTGTAACTAAAAATCAAACATCAGTTTAAAAAAAATCAGTCATTTGGCTCTGCCTGGGATCAGAGCACATCCTAGTAGCGACTGCATTTTCAACATTTTGTAGCATGTTCCACTCATCAATCTTACCGTGGTATTGGCACCACGCCATGAGCGAATGCAGATGTGCCACTGCCTCACGGTTAGTTGGAGCATCAAGCTGGGTATCTTAGCTGTCAGATTCTGAATCCAGCTCATCGGTGTGCGGCCTCTTAATTATTGAACAGATCTCTTCTGTCGTTAGCTCACCGTTGGTTGGGAGGGGTAGCATCCATGTCAACAAATTCTGTAAAGTCAACTGCAGACATGAATTCCAGCATCACTACGTCATCCAATGATGATTGGTCTGATGGAATGTCAGTTTCACATACAGTTTTGAATGCTTTCTGGAAACAGTTCATTATCGTGACAGGTTTGACACAGTTCCATGCTCTAGCCACCATGTAAATTGCATCTAGGAGAGTAACTGCCTTTGCAATTTCGGATGCTTGTACGTTCCCTCCTTCGTCAATAACCCCGACAATGCGTGTTGCCATCAACGCACGGTAATGCCCCTTTAAATTTCTAATAACCCCCCATGTCCATAGGCTGTATTAGACAAGTTGTATTTGGTCCATGAAGAGCTTCAAGAACCTTAACACGCTCAGCAAGGGACAGCTCATTACGTTTTGAGTCCATGTTCATGTCCAGCAGTTGAAAAACATGCTCACAGGATCTAGTTTTATAAGGAAAATCCCCCCAAAACGTCCCAATTAGCCAAAATTGGCATCCCTATTAAACAACAGGAACTTCCATTAACTATAATATGGGAATAATTGGTAACCATGGCAACATCCCAATTAAGCGGACATCCCGATTAACCACGTCCCGATTAAGTGGCTTCATCTGTATCTGTCTATATAGCTATATATGTAATAGATAACCTACTCTAAGGTAAAGTGTGGTCGTGCCTGATATACGTATGTCTTGGTGTGTGTTGTCATGCATGAGACCGTAGGCAGAGTGCGTCAACCACCCAAAGCGTGTGTATATCAAAGGGTGACTGCACATCCTAGAGTGGGTTATCTATCTTATAAAATGGCAAAATTGTTTTGAGGGGGTAAAAGTGCAGGTGTGCAGTCATGCTCTGATATACGCATGGTCATGTGATGTGTTTTATACAATCAGAATGCTGAATTTATTTACTTTGCTTCCCATTTTATAAATACACACACACACACACACACACACACACACACCCTGAGTCACCCAGATAGTAATAACTGTCCTTAGAACAGGAGGTGGAGGGGAGCGCACAGATGAGTCATTCTGGTTTAAAATAATCCACAAAATTAAACACAGAGCATCTAGTACCCCAAAGTTTCTGAAGACAGGTAGCCCTCAGACCCCTTCCCTACACACCAGTAGCTACAGCTGCAGATATTAAAACTCATAACATAATATATCTGAGACAATGTCTTAGGTATATTACATTAATAGCATCTTGCTGCCCTCCAGTACTGAATACATATGTATTCACCCTGTAGCCAGCCAGATAACTTTGTTTAGAGCAAGGGGTGTAGGAGATCTCAGATATGACTTCTTTAGCTACAAAATAAGCCACAAAATGCACCACAGAGCAATTGTAGGATCCCATGGCTTCTGGGGTACTGGTGGCCCTAAGACCCACAGCTTTTTTAAAAAGTCTCAGACTGCATAAAAAGAACCCCCCTTGTGAAAATCATGGCAACGGCCCTGCAACTGACAGGTCCGATATCCAAACCCACCTGGCAGGGAATAAAAAAAAAGATATGCCCCCCACCTCAACATCATACCAGTCTGAATTCCAACCTGGCCCATCAGGGAATAAAATAAAAATCTGTCCCCCCTCCCTCCAACTATGTGATGGGTCCCCTGTCCAACCTGGCCTGAGTATGAAGTCAAACAGAAATAAGGAAGAGCAGCAGCAAAGCAGTGAGCGGAAGGTGGAATAGTCAGGGTAGTAAACCACTGCCGTCCCCATGCCCAGCCACTCTGGTCACCATGAGGGCTCAAACACTGCATGAGAGGCTTGAGGCTGCTACCATCATTTTCAGGCATCTCCACCTCCATCGACCTGAAGCACACTAGCATGGGAGACTGTATCAAGGGGCACTGATGGGGCACACTTCCGTGGCTGTAACCCCGAGTGCCAGTGATCCCAGCTCCACTGCCGGACTCTCCCTCTCTTGCTCTTGGCTTGTCTCAGACCTCAATATCAGTTCTGCACAGCAGAATGGTCCAGTGCCCAGCCTGGCACATCAGGGAATGAAACAGCATCTATTCCCCTCCTGCAAGCTACCTGATGGGCCCAGTGCCCATTCCATCAGGGAATAAAAAGATCCGGCCCCCCTCCCCCAACTACCTAATGGGTCCAGAGCCCAACACAATCTTTTAGAGAATAAAAAAAAAATCTGCCTTTCCTCCTCTGCACAACCATCTAATGAGTTCAGAGCCCAACCTGGCCTGTCCGGGAATAAAAAAATATGCTCCCCTCCCCTCAATGACCAGTGGAATCCCAAGCCCAACCTGGCCCGACAAGGAATAAAACAGATCTGTTTCCCTCACCCAAACTACCGTGCGAGTTTGATGCCCAACCTGAGCCATCATGGAATGAAAACATCTGCCCCCAACTACCTGCTACCTGTCAAGTCTCATGTCCAACCGAGATCATTAGAGAATGAAAAAAGTGATATGGAGGAGGTGGGGCTGTGAGTTTGGTGCTGGAGGGATGAAACTACTGCCTGGTGTTGGGTGGAACTGAACCTCTGTATACAATGTAGCAACATCATTGAAATACAGTACCGCTGCATCAAAGCCCTCCCTGTGGACACTGTATACAAACAAATCAGTAAAAATTTATGTTGGATGTGGTCCTCATACAACTACAGTTACAATAGTGAGACTGGTGAGACAGTAAGGCCTGCTACAAATATAAACAAAGACAACATAAAAAAAGCAAAACCAGCCTTGCTGGCACCAGTCAAATCTTGTTTTTGTATTGATTAGACTAGGACTCATACAGTCCTCCTGGTGGGGCCTTGTAAAGTGGCAGATTACTTACTCTGCCCTGCTGGTCACCCCTGTTTATGCACCCCAGCATTCTGCTGACCTGCATGACAGCAGTCACACACTGCTTGTCCTCCTTCAGACCCTTATCTATGATGGCCCCCAGGTCTTGTTCCTCCTTAACAGCAGCAAAAGGAACACCACCTACCTCTGTTTTTCTCCCCCAATTGTAGCACCATGCATTTGAGTACACTGACTCTGGGGTCCGGGAGTCGGACCAATGGCTCAGTTTCTTCAAGTCCTCCTGAAGGTTGTCCCTATCCTCAAGAGAGTCCACCATGGAGGACAGATTAGTATAGTCTGTGAGCAGCCTACTGGTGACCCCAGGTTCCAGGTTGTTGATGTAAGCCCTCTCTATGACAGGGGCTTACCTTCACCATTAGGGACCCCAATGTTTTTGTGCCTTCCCTTCCAGTTTATGGATTTTATAGGTGTTTTGGGGAACGCACCATTTGGGCTATACCTTGAGACTGCCACTAGGGTCAGGCTCTTTAGCCCTTAAAAGCTGGGAGTGTGGGTAGCCTGGGGGGTATTGGAAGCTGGCTGGAAGATGGCAGAACAGGCAGGCAGGAAGGAGCTCATCATTCTGGGTTTGGGCCCATATTCCGGGGGGGATCCCCCCAGTAAGTCCAAGGTAGTGCAGGGAAACAAGGCAACATGGCGCCGGTAATGGGAGGTGTGGCGGAAGGGCACTAGTTAACCTCTCAGGGTCATGTGGGGCAGATGGGGCTCCAGGAAGAAAGGGGTGGTGAGGGTGCCTTAGGGTGTAACTCGGTGGGGTCCCAGGCCCATGGGAAGTAGGCCTGGATTGCCAGGGCTGGAGGTTTTGTGGCAGGATTCCTCCACGGAGGGGTGGTGGCAACTCCTTTCCTAGTTCCCGTGTGGCAAGGTGGTCCAGGCCTGGTTAAGGGGTGCCAGAGTCTTCTCACCCACTATGGGCCTGCTTGGAGGAGCAGGCCTCTGGGCGTCAATCACAAGCTGTTCATGTGGGCCACAGGTCGTGTTGGGGCAGGTCTTGGGAAGTCCTTCAGACCCGTAGCTAAAGCAAGCGTGGGATGAAAGGTGTGTGGGACACAGGCCCAAAGTAGTTTGAGGTCCCCTCCCCAGTTTAGATGAGGAAAGGAGACCAGAGGTGATTTCAGCCACGGTTTTAGGGGACCCACACACATAAGGATTTGAAAGTACTGATCAGGAAGAAAATTCCTGATTTCTTTGGCACGGGACCAGTTGGGAGAAGCAGCTCACTTCCCCGACAGGTGGAAGACTGACCAGGGAAGAATGGTGAAGAACAAGTAAATTCAGAGATCAACTTACCAGTGCCGGAGGGTAGGTTGGGCTCTAAGGTCCGGTGAAGGTCCTATGGAGGTCTTGAGTAATAACAATTTCTGAGATTTCATCAACTGCCGGGTGTGGAATGCTGCCTACTACATCAGTTCTCTCAGTCTTGTGCCCTCCTGGTTCTGTAAATAGTTTGTGCTCCATGGAGCCGGATGGCTGATAAGTTTTAGGCAAGCAGTAAGAACCCCTGGGTCCTCGCGGAAATAATTCAGACCTCAGGTGTAATAAATTGGTCTGTTGCTTATTCCTGAGTGTGCGAGAGTGTTTTTAAAGATTACTAGATAAATGAATTCCAGAGAACTTAACAAATTTCTAACCATATTTCTTTGGAGGGAGCCTGAAGTTTACAGCCCCTATGATGTGCTTCCTGGCCTGGGATACTGGTGGGGGACTCCGAAAGAAGAAAGAGAAAAGAGGAGAGCTCCACTTCCATCAAGCAGTATCCAGAGGAGTGGCGAGGGGTAGCAGTTTCCATTATGCTGCAGTAGGACCCAGGCCATGGTAAGACAACACCATTTTATTCTCCATGATAGTTTGATGTTCTGGTCTGGGTCTCTTTGGGTAGGCTCTCTTCCCTTCCCAACATCAGGAGCCCCTAGGCAAATGGGAAGGTGGGGTGGCTACATGTTGGGGCTCGTTCAGGAGGTTTTTGGGGACCCCTCACACCCCCAGTGCCCCGTGTTCCGGAACGGAGGGCTGGCGGGTCCAGCATGGCTGGATAGGCCATGTGGTGCACTTAAATGTTCATCCTCGGTGTAGTGGTTCGGGTGGAAGGCCACAGACCTGCTCTTGAGTGCAAGCTTGTGTGGTTTGCCAGTCACATGATCCCAACCTGCAGTCTGATTAACTGGAGGGTGAGCTGAGGGGAAAAAACAATGGAGGCATCGCCATTTTGGAGAGAGCAGGAGTGAGAATAAGGAGGATTGAGCTGAGACATCTAAGCATAAGGGAGTTTTGAAATTAAGAACTGTCTGAACCCATCGCCCTGGAAATAGTGGTCACACATCCAGTGGTGTAGCCAGGTTTGGGAGTGTTTGGGAGCCGGGAGGGGGCCATTCAGTCAATCGTGGGCTCCACAATAGGCACTAAACAGGCAATAAAGATGGTAATGGGGCACCACTACTCACACTTGGGCAGCCAGGAGGGGTGACCGCCCCCCTAGCCCCCCCTCTAGCTCCGCCACTGCACCCATCCCAGGAACTGTTCCAAAAGGCCAGAGCTATGTGCCACATGCCCCCTGGACCAGGTTAACTTTGTTTAAACATTTCGCCCTGGTGCAAGACTTGGCTGGATGTTGTATTAAGTACTTTATAATTGCTAAAGACTCTTTTGGAGACCTTACTAATAAGTCAGACCCTGAATTTTATTTTCCACCAGGAGGAGGACCCCGTATTTAAAGTGCCCTTTAAAGAACTCTGACTGTGCCAGCTCCCAGAGCAGGTTACTAACCCACAGGATTAAACTGAACTTAAAACTGACATATGGACCAGAATGACATTTCTACCTCAAAAGATTGTACCTTTTGGACAATAGTTTGCTATTTTTGGAATGTTTTTGTAAAAATGTAATCATTAAAGTGTGTGCATGAGTGAGTGGGTGCGTGAATGGTTCTGAGTGTGGGTAGAGTGGTTTGAAATATTCATATAAATGTCTGTCTATTTGGTGATTATGGTTACTCTAATCAATCTTAGAGTCCTAGCAATGATAATTTAACCTAGTAGAGAGTGATATATTATGTTGTTATTGTTCATATTTCTTAGGCAGTATCTAAAAGTTTGATTCCCCCGGCACACAGAAAGAAAGAAAAACATTTTCCTTTTTTGGGGTTTTTTGGGTATGGGAGCATGTAGGTAGAGATCCCCTTCTTTCTTTGAAAGGGGAGCCTATCATCATAGGTGACTCTGCCAGCGCTGGCTTCCTGGGAGGGCATATGGGGCGTGGGAGTGAGTCGGAAGAGCTGGTGAGGTCTTTGCCTTTATTTCCCTGGGGAATGATTCCCTTGGGTTGGGGCAGAGTGCAAAGCCCCCCTCTATGAGAGGGCTTCGGTCACCATTAAGGACTGGCATTGTTTTGCTTCTTTCCCGCAGTTCACGAGTTTGTGAGTGTTTTGGGAAGGCACATTTTGGCTATACCTTGAGACTGCCACTAGGGCAGGCTTTTAGCCCTGAAAGCTGGGAGCAGGGTAGTCTGGGGTGGGGAGATAGAAGGCTGGCTGGGAGATGGCAGGACAGGCAGGCAGGAAGTAGTTCATCGGTCCAAGTTTGGGGGTTTATTCTGGGGGGACCCCCACAGTAAATCCAAGGTAGTGCCAGGAACAAGGCAACATGGTGCCAGTAATGGGAGGTGCAGGGAAGGGCATTAGTTAGCCTGCCAGCATTGTGTGGGGCAAATGGAGCTCCAGGGAGAAAAGGGTGTTGAGGGTGCCTTAGGGTGTAGCCTGGTGGGGTCTCAGGCCCGTGGGAAATAGGTCTGGACTGCCAGGGTTGGAGGTTTTGTGGCAGGATTCTTCCAGGGGAGGGGTGGTGGCAGCTTCTCTCCAAGTTTCTGGTGTGGTAGGGTGGTCTAGGCCTGGTTAAATGGGTGCCAGAGGCTTCTCACCCACTATGGGGCCTGCTTGGAGGGGCAGACCTCGGGACGCCAATCACAAGCTGTTCAGGTGGGCCACAGGTCATGTTGGGATAGGCACAGGATGAAAGGTGTGTGGGGATGCAGACCCGAAGTAGTTTGAGGTCCCCCCCTGTTTTGATGAGGAAAGGACACCAGGAGTAAGTTTGGCCACAGTTTTAAGGGGATTCCAGCACCCCTAAGGATATGAAGTACTGGTTATGTTGAAACAGGCACAGGATGAAAGGTGTGTGGGGATGCAGGCCCAAAGTAGTTTGAGGGGCCCCCCCCCCCCGTTTAGTTGAGGAAAAGAGGCCGGGGTGACTTCGGCCACAGTTTTAAGGAGATTCTGAACCCTTAAGGATTTGAAGTACTGGTCAGGGAAGGAAAATTCATGAGTCCTTTGACACGGGATCAGGTGGAGAAGCAGCTCGCTTCTCCAGCAGGTGGAAGACTGACCAGGGAAGAATGGTGTAGAACAAGTGAATTCAGAATCAGCTTACCAGTGCAAGAGGGTAGGTTGGGCTCTAAGGTCCGGTGAAGTTCCTAGAGAGTGTGGAGGGGTTGTGGGATAACAGATGGACCAAACACCGAACTTCAGGTTCAACACACAATCTCTGTGTGATGTTTATTCAAAATACAAGAGATAAGCTTCTGCAATGCCATATCCCTCCTTCAGTACATCAGTTTGCAGCAACAGACTATGTATGTCCTTTCTCTGCACTTGGCCAGCACCTACTAACACTGATCCCATCCACTAGTCCCTGGCTTGTTAAGTTTACAACAATTTACATGCATTTTAAATAGCACAACTAGCTTAATTTCTATAATAGTCACCTAGTACTTTTTACCATTATCAAAACACCTAGTGCCATAGTATATTTTAACATTTACAGGTTTCATAAACATAAGGTATATACATCAAGGCATTTTATGGCATAGTGCTATTACATACTAAATCCAGCAACAATAAACACAACCTGTTTTACACACACTTGGAGGTCACCACAATAACCTCCTGAACGAGGACCTGAGAGGAAAAGGAAAATTAAAGAGGACAATATAGCATAGTCAAGAAAGGGAAGGGGTGCCCTAAGTGGCCAACTTTATGGACTAGAAATTGTAAAGGCTAGATTAAGCTAAGAAATACAAGAACTGTTGCAACAGATTTAAGAAAAGGTCGGTCCTCAAGAGTGGCAGGAGCTCCCGGTCACATATCCCCCACTTTAAGAGGGAAGAAGTTATTGTAGACTGTTTACCACCTTCCTGTCCCATGAAGGGATGGAGCTTCTACCCATCCATCTTCAGAAGCTCTATCTCAGGGTCCCTATTAATGATAAACATTCTATCATAAACATAGTGCTTAGCCCCAATAACAGTGACAAAGGACAAATGGCAAGTACTGTTGATGATGCTAGGAAAGGAGGGCAGGATGGGAGGGGGGAAAAGGGTGGAAGGTGGTTACCCTTAGTGCTAGGAGCCTTGGGAGGAAAACTGCAGAGTTACAGGTTCTCATGGCAGAGGGAGAGGTGGACATTGCAGCCATCACGGAAACATGGGCCACCAATACAATGACTGGGACCTGTCTGTACCAGGGTACAGGTTATTTCGAGGACAGGGTGATTGGGAAAGGAGGGGGATGGCACTATATATGAAGGAAGGACTGAAGTGTGTAAGGGAGGAAGGGAGGACGGTAGTACTGGAGTCACTTTGGATGCAATCCAGGATTCCAAGAATAGGATTCTTAGAATGGGAGTGGTGTACAGGCCACCATCTCAGATGGAGGAGTTAGAGGGAACTAGCGGGACAGATCAGGAGGACCTGCGAGAAGGGTAGTGTGGTGATTGTGGGGACTTCAGCATGCCAGGAGTGGACTGGAGCACCCCAACAACCAGGAACAGTAGGGGCAGGTACTGCTGGATGCCTTCAGGACAGCTTCCTGCTGCAAATGGTCAGTGAACCAACCAGGTTAGGGAATACCCTTGACTTGTGCTGGCAAATGAGGACTTTGTGAGAACTTACAGTGGAGGAACCGCTGTCAGGGAGTGACCACCACTCAGTATGGCTACATTGGATATGGGCAAGAAAGGTGGAATCTGGCACAATAGGTGCTGGACTTCAGGAGGCCGACTTTGGGAGGATGGGGAAGTGGTAAAGGGTACCTGGCCAGAATTCAATCTAGTATGGACACTAACCAGAGATGGGAGCTCATAAAGCTGGGGATAGTGGAGGCAACCAAAACCTGCTGCAAAGCCCAGAGCAAGAAGGTTAGGGCTAAGAAACCAATCTGGTTGAGCAAGGAGGTCATGGAAAAGGTAAGGAGGAAAAGAGCTGCCTTTAGGAAGTTCAAGAAAACAGGGGGGGGAGGACAGGGAGGAGTACTTGACAGAATCGAAGGAGGTGACAAGGGCAGTAAGGGGAGCCAAAGCATCTACGGAACTCAGCTGGCACAAGGCATTAAGAAGGGGGAGAAGGACTTCTTTAAGTACATCAGGGAGAAAAGGAGCTGTAAGGACCACATAGTAAGGATTAGGAAGGAGGGGGTTGGTTGGAAGCAGGGTGCGATAAGGCGGAAGCACTAAATGAGTACTTCTGCTCAGTATTTACTAAAGAGAAGAGGGGGGTGACACCCAAGGTGGGAGAAATGGCAGAAGCAGGGTGGGAAGTGGTGACAGATGGGGAAATCATGGAGAGCAGAGTTCGAGAGGGTCTGAAGGCACTGAGGGTGGACAAGGCACCAGGCCCAGATGGCATCCACCCCAGGGTACTGAAGGAGCTGGCAGAGGTCCTTGCAGGACCTTTGGCAGACCTATTTATGCCTCATCACATTCGGAGTGTGTACCTCAGGACTGAAGGATGGCTCATGTGGTGCCCCTCCACCAGAGTGGCCCCAAGGATGAACCGGGAAACTACAGACCAGTGAGCCTCACATCCATCGTGGGTAAGCTAATGGAGACTATCCTAAAGGAGAGGCTGGTGGCCCTCCTAGAGGCCAAAGGACTACAGGACAGCAGACAGCATGGCTTCATACGTGGCAGATCCTGCCAAACCAACCTGGTGGAGTTCTATGACTGGGTAACTAGGCAACTGGACAGGGGCCATGCAGTGGATGTCCTGTATCTGGACTTCAGTAAGGCATTCGACTCAGTGCCACATGGAAGGCTGGGAGGAAGTTAGTAGGCACAGGGCGGGTGCAAAGCTGGTAAGATGGGTAGGAAGCTGGCTGCAGGGAAGGCAACAGAGGGTGGTGGTGGGTGGGGAGCCTCACACCCAAGGGTAGTGACGAGCGGTGTTCCACAGGGCTCAGTGTTGGGACCAGTGTTGTCTGGGATATTCATTGCAGACATATCATGGGGACATCAAGAGCAAGATCAGTCTGTTTGCTGACAATACCAAGGTAGGCGTGGTGGTGGATGACCTAGGGGGATGGCAGGGGTTGTAGGATAATCTGGCAAAGCTTGAAACCTGGTCAGACACCTGGCAACTGGGCTTTAATGCCAAAAAGTGCAAGGTGCTGCATTTTAGGATGAAGAACCCAAGGAGGAGTTACCAGCTAGGGGGAGTGCTGCTAGCCCAGACAGAGGAGGAGAAGGATCTGGGTGTGCTCATTACAGGGTCAATGAACAACTCGGCACAATGTAGGAAGGCAGTTGCAAAGGCCAACAAAATGCTGGGTTGTATTGCAAGGAGTATATCCTCGAGGAGGGAGAAGGTGATTCTGCCACTGTATAGGTCATTAGTTAGACCACACCTGGAGTACTGTGTGCAGTATTGGCGTCCGTATCTGAAGAGGGACATTAAGTTACTGGAGGGGGTGCAGCGCAGAGCAACAAAGATGATCAAGGGGCTGGGGGACTTATCATACGAGAGGAGGTTGAAGGAGTTGAACATGTACTCACTGGAGGAGAGGAGAGACAGGGGTGACATGATTGAAACCTTTAAATACATGAAAGGAATAAACAAGACAGGTACAGAGGGGCTGTTCAAAGTAAGGGAAGGGAGGGCCACCAGGGGCCATGATATGAGACTGGGAGCGAGGAAGGTTCAGGAGGGAGATGAGGAGACACTTTTTACAGAGAGGGTGGTGGTTGGGGAATGCGTTACCTGCTGAAGTGGTATGCAGTAGAACAGTGGACTGCTTCAAACGAGGATGGGACAGGACAAGGGGAGGCTTAATGAAGGGGAGGGTGGAAGGGAGGGCAGCTGCAGAATAAGGGTTGCTAGCTGCACATTCAAGCAGACTTGATAGACCTCAGGCCTTTATCTGCTGGCAAATTCAGATGTTCTGCACGTAGTGGATATTATAATTCTTACCCTGAGACATTAATGCATTTCTCAACAGAGACAAACGGTACCTTCCCATTTCCTTTAGGGAAAGTCTGCCATATTTAACCAAAAATTTGGACATCTGTAAAGTCCAATACCATAGAAAGACTTTCTCTGGGGTGGGCAATTACCTGCTCCAACCCCACCAGACATGTCAGTTTTAAGCAGGGGCCCAAGACCTAGGTTCAACCCCTCTACATAAACCCAATATGACTCTTGATTCATTTCACTTTGTTACAGATATAGACATCTGAGGGTATACACTCAAGGTGTTACCCCAACACAGGTTCCAATCCGTTTTCCACCCACTTCTCCTTTGTAGGTTTTCACTCAGAAAAGAATAAAACACACATACCACCTCAGACTCCTTGTCTGCCCTTGGGTACCTCTTTGACATCAGGCTTGCCCCCTGATCAAACATGCTACACTTTTGCCTACAGAAAGGGACCATTGCAGAGCCACCTCTGACCTTGCCTGCAACCAACTTGACCCCTCTGTCTTACACAAAGTGTCTGCGGGAATATAGAAGGAGCAATAGTAGTTTCTACGCTCCTATTTCAACCTTTTATAACTCATGACCCCAAATCCTTGGTCATCTTATCCCCAGGCAGGTCTCTACAAAAACCTACAGGAAGCCAAGGAACCTCCCATGCTGAATACTCTGCAGTGTTAAACAGCAGGTTCCTAAACCTTTTAACTCTGGGGTGTCTTAGTAAATATCCTTCTAATCACTGTGCTATTTTCAGCCATCTGTTACCATCTAATACCTTGTGACCTATGTGAGAGTTTCCCTTTTTCCAAGGGTGACATTTTTTTGAATGATCTCTGCCCTCCTTAACTTTAGCATACTGTAACAGTTTGACAATATTAGTATTTTTAGCATGCAGTATACCCCAGTCAATACTGTTAATAGACTTAGCTGCATCAATACAAGAAAAGTTCCTTCAATCTCATAGGCTTCTTCTTGCTTGCTTGGAGTCTTCATCCTCAGCACAGTATCACTAGGCACGGTCTTACCTGGGGTCTCGCATTCAGGTTCCATACCTGCATCTCCAACGTCCAACAGGCAACATCCTGGGAACACAGGAAACAAAGACATATTCTGCTCAGTCAGGGGGTCCTCCTCAAACCGAGCCCAAGAAAAATCCTCCTCTGACTCTGTATCCAGACTCTCTGGCAGGAATCTCTCCAGCACCTGGCACCAGCTTTCCACCTCTCTGCATAGTCGGTCTGCCTCGCCATTGTCCACTCATTCAGTGGACCATCCTCATCAGGTTTTCCACCTCCGGGTGTTGTCTCACACCTCCAGTCTACCTCGACCTGCATCTCTTCATTGTCTTCAGGTTTGGCCTTCCTCCGAGCTCCCAGGTCCAGTCCAGGCAGCAGCTTCTCCATCTGTCAACCATGGTTCTGGTCGAACCCACGGGTTTCTTCTCCAGATTCTCTTCTGGCAACTCCTGATGCGCCGGTCCGCTCTAGGGTACCTGGGCGATATCCACCAGAAAACATCCCTCTTCGGCCAGTCCAGACACTTCCAGCAAGTTATTCCACTTCTGACACCAAGTCTGTGGAGGGGTTGTGTGATAACAGATGGACTAAACACCAAACTTCAGGTTCAACACACAATCTGTGTGATGTTTATTCTAAATACAAGAAATAAGCTTCTGCAATGCCATATTCCTTCTTCAGTACATCAGTTTGCAGCAACAGACTATGTATGTCCTTTCTCTGCACTTGGCCAGTACCTACTGACTCACTGATCTCTGATCCCATCCACTAGTTGAGATGTAGCCACCACCCCTATGTAGGCCCCATTTGCTTGTGTAGTGGGGGCTCAAAAAGAAAAAACAAAACAAGCTATAAACAAAGAACCTCAAAGCAGAATCACTGAAAGAAAGGTTACCCCAAAGGGCACTGGGAACAAATCAAGTTTCAAAGAAATATATCATACATACTTCCATAATGCAATGCATCATGGGATATATGCAAATCACCACAACATTTCTGGCTTGTTAAGTTTACAACAATTTACATGCATTTTAAATAGCACAACTAGCTTAATTTCTATAATAGTCACCTAGTACTTTTTATCATTATCAAAAACATCTAGTGCCATGGTATTTTCAACATTTACAGGTTTCATAAACATAAGGTAAATACATCAAGGTATTTTATGACATAGTGCTATTACATACTAAATCCAACAACAATAAACACAACCTGTTTTACATACACTTGGAGGTCACCACAATAACCTCCCTGTACGAGGACCTGAGAGGGAAAAGGAAAATTAAAGAGGACCTCTATAGCATAGTCAAGAAAGGGAAGGGGGTGCCCATAAGTGGCCAACCTTATGGACTAGAAATTGTAAAGGCTAGATTAGGCTAAGAAATACAAGAACTGTTGCAACAGATTTAAGAAAAGGTCGGTCCTCAACAGTGGCAGGAGCTCCCGTCACAGAGAGGTCTCGGTAATAGCAATTTCTGAGGTTTCATCAGCTGCCTGGAGTGGAATGCTGCCTAGTACATCTGTTTTCTCAGCCTTATGCCCCCTTGTTCTGTAAATAATTTGTGCTCCATAGAGCCAGATGGCTGCTAAGTTTTAAGCAAGCAATGGGAACCACTGGGACCTCAGTTGTAATAAATTGGTTTGTTGCTTATTCCTGAGTATGTGAGAGTGTTTTTAAAGATTACTAGATAGATGAATTCCAGAGAACTTATCGAATTTCTAACCAGATTTTTTTGGGGGGAGTTTGAAGTTTGCAGCCCCTATGATGTGCTTCCTGGGCCGGGATGCTGGTGGGGGACTCTGAAAGAAGAAAGAGAAAAGAGGAGGTCTCTGGTTCAATTAAGCAGTATCCAGAGGAGTGGCGAGGGTAACGGTTTCCATTATGCTACAGTAGGACCTGGTCGTGGTAAGACAACACCATTTTATTCTCCATGGTAGTTTAATGTTCTGATCTAGGTCTCTTTGGGTAGGCCCCTTCCCTCCTTGCAACATCAGGAGCCCCTAGACAAATGGGAAGGTGGGGTGGCTACATTGATAATGTTGTACAGCAGTGGCCACCAGTACTAATCCCTGAGAGACACCAGCACCATGGAGTACTTCTCTCCGCTCAGAGTAGTGCCCATCCACCATCACCCTCTGCTTGCTGAAACCAAGACAGTTATCAATCCATCTTGCTCATGTCCTGTGTTACCCCAGTGGTTTACTATGCCCAGAAACTTGTCATAGTACTGGAATATCCCAGCTGTGTTTTTTGGAATACTGCCTTCATTTGGAATACCACTGTTTCCATGGCAGGAATACTTCTGAATAAAGACTGGCATTTAAATGAATGGCTCTGCCCATGGGCTTGTGTGTGCTTCAAGGCCAGGCTATAATTCCTGTGACATTTACTGATCAGACAGGCACCATTCTGCAAAAGCAAATGGAAGCCACAGGCAGTGAAATACACACCACTGCGATTTTTTTTTCTTACAGATGGCCCAGGTAATGACAGCAGTCCTTAATCACTAACCCTGCAGTGAGTAACACTTTTTGGTGGTGGTGGTGGTGGGCGGAGCTGTTTCAGTTAAGCCTGAAACTACTTCAGTGTGGTGATAACCCACTCTCTTATTTCCAGTCCAAATTTCCCTGTACCTAAGCACAGATTCCACTGTGGTACATTTGCTACAGTACGTAATTTGATTGGAAAGAGTTCAAGAACAGGTTCTATCTGAGAAATAAGAACTCCACTATCTATTTTATTCTAAAAAGCTAAATGGTTAGGGCGCGGCGTGGCTAAAGTGTGTTTTACCAGACTAATTGAACTTGCTGCCCTTGGTCAGTGAGTGAAAATGTCTGCTATGTGTATCACTGTTAGGGTACAATGTAGAATGCTGCATAAGGCTCTGTTATATTCTTGGGCCAAAAGCAAAACTCCTTGGATTCTGCAGCCTTGCAGCCATAGAACTTGCATCCTACCTCAGAACCTGTGTTGCTACATAATTCACCATTTTTTATTATTTAAAGGGACACTGTCAGTGTTTATTACTTAACACTGCCCTAGCAAACTGTCAGAGTTGATCCACCGGAAGCCACCTCTGCCTGTGAAAGCATGTCTAATGCATGTCTGTAATGGCACTGTGATGCTTACCAAACTCATTTCCTGAATACATTTTATTTTGCCATGGCCAGTTTGCACAAAGGGTCAGGTCCAGTAGAGCTGCTCATTCTGAGCTCTTTAGGAGCACGGTAAGATATGTATAACAAGAAAACGAGCACTGGAAGTACTACAAAACAAGTTTGGAAAAACTGAGCCAAGATCCCAAGCATCGCTAGCAGTCATCCCAAGTGTGTGCATTAGCGGACACTGTTTTACACTGCTGGAGTGAGTTATATAACTAACACTGCCAACAGGGGTGCCTGTTTGGCAGTGTTGGTTTTGTAATTCACTCCAGCAGAGGAAACAGTGTTGTACTGAATTTTCTCAAATAAATCCTTATTTATTTTAGTCAACCACTTTAAGTGTCAAAAGGAATTTCTGTCCACTTTCTGGTACCTAGAGAGTGTGGGCTAGGGTTACCACTTTTTAAGAAGCCCAAAGTGGGACATTTCTTACTGAAGCATGATTTTTTGCAGGACAGCACGTAACCTCGACCAAGGCAGCAGACTTGTTTTCTCTATATAATCAGAATTAAAGTTAAGTATTGTAGTTTCTTAGTTGCTTCTGTTGTTTCTTATCATTTTAAGGTATTTTAGTTAAGGTATTATAGTTTTCTGCAACATTTAGTGGAAAGTTAGAAAATATCTGTTCTACTAAAAAGTCAGAACATGTAGTAAGTTTCGTGTTTTTTTGCAGGACACAGCTGCCCAAATCAGGACAGTCCTGTGAAAATCAGGACAGGTGGTAACCCTAGTGTGGGCTGCTCTGGTCTTTTGTGATTCTAGGATCTGCAGTAACAGAAAATGACAGCCTAGAACTAAGCAAAATTAGTCTGGAACAATATACTAAACTACAGTAAATGTTTCTGCATAAAAAGTGCACATTAGACCAGCCCTGCACTTGAGTGTGGGGCCTGGTGGTGGATGTTCCCTTTTAATGTTGTAAAAATATTAAAGCATTTTACTGTATCCAGCAAATCAGGGACAGTGGGTGTGGGACCCCAGTGTACAGGCCTTAGTTAATCTCCCCTAAGCAAAGAGACAGGATTGCTATCTAAACTAAAAGCTTAAGTGAGTGTGTGTGGGAGGAAGGGCATTGCCCCTGGTCTACGCTCAGCTAGCTATAGCCAAGTCATTTAATGCAGGCTCCTCCTCATGTGGTGTCTGCCCTGGTATAGTGTCCCTGGTTACAGTATGAACATTTTAAAGTGCAAGTGCCAGTGTCCTTAAAGTGATTGTGTCGAATTGTTGATTGAATATATTTAAAAGACATTCCAGAATGGTTCATTTAAAGGGACAGCATCCAATGCGAATGCATGTTCCAAGGCTGTGAAATTGCCCTGCATGATTTTATGTGATAAGAGCAAGTCTATCGACCTCTGATCACATAACGTGAGTGAACAACCACCCAACATCAAAAGGCCGACTGACAGAACCGACCATCGCAAATAGCGGCGGTCGCTACCTAACATGAAAATAAAAAGAAAAAGATGTTTCCTCACTTCAATGTGCAAGCCCCCACACCCTCTAAAATAAAGATTGTCAACTCCAGGGGAGTGGACATAGAAAAATAGCAATTCCAGGAGGAGGAAGCAAAATAGCTGCACCGGGATCTGAACCCGCACCACAGGCTCAAACCACTACACCACATGGCCAGCCCAGCAGGACTTGGCCAAATTGATCTATTTATATCCTTTCTCACAACTGTAGCACGTATCCTCACGCTACAGTGAGACTGTAGGTATAGATGGACACTGAGACAGATGTGGCAAGTCATAAAGCAGCTTTATTCACACAGCAAAAACAAAATAATAAGCTCAGTGGAGATAACAAAATAAAGAGAAAATATAAAGTAGATTAAAATAATCACAGTTGACTTCACTGTGGAACTATACCACTAGAAAACAGCTAGAGGTATTTCCCAGGGTCAACACTCTACTGCATGGGCGGCTCTACACCAAGGCCTGCCAGGGCACATGCCCTGGTGAACAAATGCTGTGCCCCAGTTGGTGCCCCATATGGTGCAGAACTTCCCCCATAGTAACAATATATTAGTGCCCTGGCTGTCATCTGTTGTGCCCAAGCTGTGCCCTGGTAACCATTTTTGGCTAGAGCCACTACTGCTGTACTGATCCCTACATAGATCTGCTGATGCTTCTCAGTTGGATTCTACTTATACCTGAGACCACTCTGGTGACTAGTTAGACCCCGCCCACACCAAAGGGTTTTCATCTAAATTCATTATAATACACTTTTTATCATTTTGGTAACACTACATGTGTTCACAAAATACCTTATACTCTGCTAGCGTGAGTTGTGTTAAAAATAATAAACAAATAACATTAGTTTCAGTGGGTATGCAGACATAGGCTCCTCCCACAAGCTGCCTGTGCTATAAATGCAGTATGGAAAGGGCCAGCCGGCTCTATAGAAATGGCACCAGGCAAGCTCTAGGCAAGGCCTGTGACCATGCAACTCCCAGGTAATACAAATGGTTTACCTTTGAAATCATTCTAATATCATTTTTTTAGTCACAACACGGAGAATGGGAGACTATGCTGGAGAGCGTAGTCTTTTCTTAATCCATCTCTGTCTGTGTGGTGAAAACATAACAAGGAAAAATAGCTAAATGACAGTACGGTGTTGGGGCTTCTACACCCAACTCAAAGCCGCCTCTGTACATTGCACCCTGACTTTGGGCTCTTAATAACAACAAAGTCTGCTAAAAAGGAAGCACTCTGGCTGGTGCTGTGAGGTAAGGGGGTCATGAAATTTACAGGCTAGCATGTACAAAACACAAATAATCCCCTTAAAAACAAACAAAACAGTGGGAAATAAGACAGGACCCATGTGCAGCCTGGCCGGGTTCTATACCGTGAACAACCGGCAACAGCTACTACTCACGGTCCGGGGATAGAGGATAGGGTTTTTGTAGGTACATTTTTATTCTATAGCATTTGCAGCATATTTCCCTATCTGCACCAGCATGCTACGGGTTCCTTTCCTGTAGTGTTTTATTTGCCATGCTAGCATTCTATATCACTCTGTTTAATTACTGAAACATGCCTTAAACATGTCAATCTCACAGAATGCTAACATCAGGTATGTTCTTGTACAAACGCATTCTATCTCAGCATTAGTGGCACACCGAGGTGACCAAGGCATATCACCTCTGCTAAGGGAGGGTGTGCACCTCGAGAGGACCTGGAAGCATAGGGATAGGTAGATACATTTACAGGTGGTTTGCCTGTAAATGGGGGAGATGGATAGAAAACAGGGAGAAAAATGTAAGAAAGCAGAAGGCTGTTGCAACAGACTTTTAACAGGCAAAGGGTGGTCTCTCAGGGAACACTAACCCACTGTGACATACTCCTCCCCACTTAAGAGAAAATCAGGAGGTTAAAACACTTTACAGCAAAGATTTTCTCAAATACCATTGTGGACACACCGCACATTCAGGAATAGTGACTTCAGATTTCTCTCAAGGAGATAGAGTTTCAGCCCACCCACTCCCAAAGTTCCACCTCGGGGTCCCTAAAAAATCAAAAACAAATTACAAAATGTGAATCAGAGGCTTTCCTCTGACTCACTTTCATTCTTTACCCTGAGGTCTGAATGTGTCTGTATGTCTGATCCGCCTCAAATCGACATGAAATCCTTACATGGGTTTGCAGTTCCAGGTCTATGACGATAGTAAATCTATACAGTTGTAAAGCTAGATACCACAGCATTATGCGGGGGTTTTGTCTTCATTACTTGCAACCAGCACAATGAGTTATGATCGGTTATTAACTCAAACTCTGCTCCCCACAGAGAAAACTTTAGTGCTTCAACAGTCCATTTTACTGTGAGACACTCTTTCTCAATTGTTGAATATTTAGCCTCTCTTTCATGTAGCTTATGGCTTATAAATATTATTGGATGTTCTTCCCCTTGTATTATTTGTGATAGCGCTCCACCAATACCTGTGTTGGAAGCATCTGTCTGTACCACAAAAGATAGGGAGAAATCAGTGTTCTTCAAAGCAGGCGAAGAACACAAACTCGCCTTTGTGGTACAGAAAGCCTTGCATGCTTGGGTCCATTTAACTCTAGTGGGGCTGTTTTTCTTACTTAGGTCAGTTAGAGGACTGGCTAATGTAGCAAAATTAGATACAAACCTCCTACAATAACCTGCTGAGCCTAAGAATGATCTAACATGCTTCTTCGTGACTGGACGGGACTATTCGCTATCAGCCTACTTTCCTTACATCAGGTTTGAGCTCTCATTCCCAATCAGAAATACCAAGTACTCTGTTTCCTGCATAGCTAGGGAACATTTGGCAGGGTTTATGGTCAGTCCTGCTTTGGCAATGGCACCCAGGACTCTGGTGAGATGTTGTATGTGGTCTTTCCAAGTAGGACTAAAAACAACCACATCATCCAAGTAAGCAGCACTATAGGCCATGTGATGTTTTAAGACACTATCCATGAACCGTTGAAAGGTTGCAGTGGCACTGTGTAGACCAAAGGACATGGTGACAAACTGAAAAAGTCCTATGGGGTACTGAAAGCAGTTTTATCCCTTGAAGCCCTATCCAGTGGGATTTGCCAGTATCCCTTGGTAAGGTCTAATGTGCTGATGTACCGTGCATTTCCAAGTCGATCTATAATATCATCTATACGAGGCATAGGATATCCATTGAACTTGGTAATGGCATTCAACCCATGAAAATCCAAACATAGCCTTACACCCCCTTCCTTTTTATCCACCACCACCACTATGGGAAAACCCCACTCACTGTTGGATGGTTCTATTACCCCCAGTTGTTGCATCTTCTGTACTTCTTTTATAACCTCACCCCGAACTTTCTCTGGCAACCGATAAGGCTTCTGTCTAATGTTTTTTTCTTGAGTGACCTCAATATGATGTTTTGTCTCATTGACCTTGCCTGGTATAGTGGTGAACGTGTGTTGGAACTGGTGTAGTACCCTCTCAAGGTCAGTTTGCTGTTGGGGTTTAAATCAGGGTTGATAGTGAAACATAGAAACATAGACATAGACTTTGACGGCAGATAAGGACCGCTTGGCCCATCTAGTCTGCCCATTTCCCTACCTACAGGATAGGCTGCAGACCCTAGTTAACCAACAGCCTATTTCTTCCTACCCCCCACAAGAACTGCCTTATGTCTGTCCCATGCATTCTTGAATTCTCCCACAGTTTTAGACCCCACAACCTCCTCAGGAAGGCTGTTCCATGCATCCACTACCTCTGTGAAATAATACTTCTTCATTGCCCCTGAACTGCCCTCCTTCTATCTTTAAATTGTGCCCCTTGTTCTTGCACGTCTCTTTTCTGAAAGATGCTACCTCTTAGACTTTGTTGATTCCACTGAGGTACTTAAAGTTTCTATCATGTCCCCTCCTCCTTCTCAAGGGTGTACATATTAAGCTCCTTTAGTCTCTCTCACACGGCTTCTCTTGCAGACCCTGTACCATTTTAGTTGCCCTCCTCTGGACTGCCTCTATCCTGTCTATGTCCTTGCAGAGATGGGGTCTCCAGAACTGGACACAGTACTCCAGATGGGGTCTCACCAACTGTCTGTACAGAGGGATAACAACTTCTGTTTTCTGCTGCTGATGCCTCTCCCTATGCATCCCAGTATACCCCCAGCCCTCCCTACTGCCTTCTCACATTGCTTGCTAACCTTAAGGTCATCTGATATGATTACCCCCAGGTCCCTTTCCTTTTCTGTTGTTGTTACTACCTCCCCATTGTGTATTCTTCCCTGGGTTCTTGTTTCCCAGGTGCATTATTTTGCACTTCTTTGCATTGAATCCTAGCCATACTTCTGACCATTCCTCCAACCTTGCCAAGTCCCTTCTCATCCTTTCCATGCCTCCTTGTGTATCAACCCTGTGGCAGATCTTTGTGTCGTCTGCAAAAAGGCATATTTTCCTTCCAGTCCCTCTGCAATGTCACTGATGAAGACATTAAAAAGGACTGGACCCAATACTGAACCCTGCAGTACCCCACTAGTAACCCCTCTTCTTCAGAGTGGACTCCATTTACAATTACCTTCTGTGTCCTGTTGTGCAGCCAATGTTTTACCCAGGCTACCACCCTGGGACCCACTCCCAGGCAGGTTAATTTGACTATTAATCTTTTGTGTGGGACTGTGTCAAATGCTTTGCTAAAGTCTAGGTAGGCCATGTCCACAGCCCCTCCCTGGTCTACTACTTAGGTCACTCAATCAAAGAAATCTATTAGATCTGCCTGACATGACCTTCCTGGGCCAGAACCCATGCTGCCTTGGGTCCTGTGCCCCACTGGCCTCTAGGTACTCAACTATTCTTTCCTTCAGAAGTGACTCCATCACTTCCCTACCACAGAGGTCAGACTGACAGGTCTGTAGTTTCCTGTCTCTGTCTTGGTCCCACTTTTGTAGAGGGGAATCACATCCGCCTTCCTCCAGTCCTCGGGTACCACACCATCCTCCCATGATTTATTAAAAAGAGTAGCCAGTGGTTTCACTAGTTCCTCCCTTAATTCTTTTAGAATTCTGGGGTGAATTCCATCAGGACCCATTGCTTTGTCCACCTTCAGTATTAGGAGTTCTTGCAGAACCCTTTCTTCTGTGAAAGGACTGGGATCGATCCCCCTATCAAGAGTGCTTCTGTTAATTGGATTAGGTACTTCCTCTCCTCTTTTGTGAATACTGAGCAGAAATATTGATTCAGTATCCCTGCTTTTTCACTGTCCCCCTCTGCCCACCCACCGTTCATTCTATTCAGCCTCACTATCCCTCCCTTTGTCTCTCTACGCTCGCTGATGTACCTATAAAAGATTTTATCCCCCTTCTTAACTGAGTTGGCTATCTTTTCCTTAGTTTAGGCCTTTGCTATTCTGACTTCCCTCCCTGCTTCCTTCTGTCTTAACTGGTACAGCTCTCTGTCCTGCTCCTTCTGTGTTTCCTTATACTTCCAGAATGCTATCTTTTTCTCCCTGACTTTCACAGCCACCTCTTTTGAGAACCATAGTGGCTTTTTCTTTCATTTCGATTTGTTTATTTGCTTCACACAAAGGCTTGTTGCCTCTGTGATGGCAGTTTTGATGATTCCCCATTGTTGCTCCACACCTCCTTCTAGCCTGTTTGCTAGTGCTTTTCTGAGGCACTCTCCCATCTTGCCAAAGTCAGCCCTCCTAAAGTCCAGTACCCTCACTTTTGTATGACTTGACTTTGTAGCTGAGTTTAACGTGAACCACACTGTTTGATGGTCACTTGTTCCCAGATGGCAACCTACTTCTAGATCTGAGATCCTCTCACTGCCCCCGTTTGAGAGTATGAGGTCTAAGATTGCTCCCTCACGAGTGGGTTCCAAAACTAGCTGTCTGAGGCCTGCCACCTGTAGGGCATCAAGAATGGCCCTGCTCTTGGATGTGGCTGCAGCAAATGTGCTCCAGTTAACATCTGGCATATTCAGGTCTCCCATCAACAGTATCTCCCCTTTCTCTGCCATTCTAAGAATGCCTTCTATCATATCCTTGTCCATTCCCTCCCCCTGACATGGGGTCTGTACACAACCCCTGTGTGGATTGTGGTGCCCTTTCAGTCTCAGGGTGACCCACAGTGCCTCCTCTCCTCTCCTTTACTCTTTGTTCAGTTGCTTTTATCCCTTCCTTTACATAGAGAGCTACTCCTCCCCCTCTTCTCCCCTGCCTGTCTCTCCTGTAGGTTATGTACCCTGGTATGTTAGCATCCCAGTCATGGTTCTCTGTGTGCCATGTTTCTGTTACTGCTATGATATCCAGGCATCCCTCTTCCATCAAGGCCACCAGCTCAGGGAGCTTGTTGCCCAGACTACAGGCATTGGTACTCATTACCCTCCATTTCCTGATGGCCTTACTCCTTTTTGCCCCATCCCTGTCCTTCTTGCCTTTGTCACTTTCTCCACTTACCCCTGCCCTTCTCCCTATCGACACCTCTATGTTGGTGTTTGCCACACTTACTACTGTGATTTTTTGGGGTGGCTAGGATTTCCCTGCTCCTTTCCAGTGCCTCCACCTTGGCTAGTTTAAATGCTTGCCAATGAAGCATTTAAACCTATCACCTAGGATCCTGGTTCCCCTCCTGGACAGATGCAGCCCATCATGCCAGTATAGGCTTGCATCACTCCAGGTGGACCCCCAGTCCCCAATTAAGCCAAATCCCTGAGCTCCACACCATTTTTTAACCACTGATTGAACTCATGGTGCGGAACACCCTAGTTTCCTCCTATGCCATAGACGGGCAGCACCTCCGAGAAGGTTACCGTGCATGCTACTTGTCTAAGGCCCTCCCCAATTTCACAAACTCTTCCTGCACTTCTCTAATCCTTTCTTAGCCAGGTCATTTGTGCCTAGGTGGACAATGACATCCAGCTCCCTCCCCTGTGCAGCTGCTCTGGCAATCCTGAGGATTCACCCCTGTCCCTCAAGCCATGGTGCCAGGCAGGCACCTTATCTCCTTCTCCCTTCCTCCCCAGTTCTACCTTCCTAACAATGGAGTCCCCACCAGGAGTTGTTTCCTTCCTCACGGGGCCCCTGCCACCCTCCTGTGGGTCTCCTTTGTGGAGGTTCCCAGCATCCTCCTTGGTCTCCACTGGTGGTGCCTCCGTGAGGAACCACACTTTGCCAGAATGGCATAGGAATTGTGGAGAGGTACAACTGGAGGGATGCACCTCTGTTCCACCATCCTCACCCTCCCTGAGCCCACTGTGGTCCAACCGCTCCTCTTTCTTGGCAACCTCTGAGGCAACAGCAGTGGCACTGGTGGGAGATCCTTATGTTCCCAGGTCTTTCTAACCTTTGATATGCAACTTCCATCTCACTCTCAGCTTGTTCAGAGTATACATATAGGGTGAGGTTAGGTCTCTAAAACCACTTTTTTAGGAGATTGGCATGATAAATGCACCTCTTGTGTCTCCTGTCGGGTAGTTCTGTCTCATAATTTACTGCTCCTACCTTCCTTGTAATAAGATAGAGTCCCTGCCACTTCATCAGGAGATTATTTTCTGAGGAAGGTAACAATAAAATAACTTTCTTCTCTGGTTGAGAGGCTTTGTTACCCACTCCTTGATCATACCAATCTGTCCAGGTTTTCTGTTTTTCTGCATTCTGGTGGTGTGCTAGTTGAACATACTTCATGAGTTTCTGGTGCAACTGAGTCATGTACTTGATGGTAGTAGAACCTATACCCTTCCCATCTTCCCAGTGTTCTTTTATGACATCAAGGGGGCCCCTGGGATTTCTTCCGTACAATAATTCAAATGGTGAAAACCCTGTAGAAGCTTGGGGTACCTCTCTATAAGCAAACATGAGGAAGGGTAGATAGATATCCCATGTTCTGCCCTCCTCCTGTGTACAAATTTTTGTAACATCTTTTTCATCATCTGGTTGAAGCACTCAACCAGACCATGTATCTGTGGGTGGTAAGGGGAAGTATGTATGGCTCTAATGCCTAAAGTCTGGTACAGTCGCTTCAACAACATGGAACAAAAACTGCTGCCTTGGTCCATCAAGATTTCTTTCAGGATGCCCACCCTACTGAAAAACTTGACCATTTCATCAACAATTTCTGTGGCTGTTGTGGTCCTTAAGGAGATAGCCTCTTGATATTTAGTTGTGTAATCACATATAACCAGAATAAATCTATTCCCTTTCAAAGTCTTTGGAAGGGGTCCCACAGTATCCATCGCTATTCTATCGAAAGGTGTGGTGATCAAGGGGAGTGGTTGTAGAGGCACCTTCTCTTTGTATTTATGATGGCTACCTTTTAGAATTCCTCACAGCTACAGCAGTACTCAGCTACCTGATTGTTGATGCCTGCCCAAAAAAGCGATGGAGGAGCCTACTCAAGGTGTGATCTCTACCTAAATGACCAGCCAGAGGAATGTCATGTACTAAATGTATCAATTGAGACCTATATTGTTCTGGTACCAACAATTGTTCTACCATTTTCCCAGTTACAGAATTAGTATATTCTTGCTACAATAACACCTTTTTCATAATACATTTTGGTCCTGTCTGTTCTGGTTTCTGGTTCTCCACCTGTAAAATGAATGGTTGTAAAGTGCTATCCTTAATTTTTTCGGTACCAAAATCAACAATATTGATAACATTCAATATTTTATCATCAAACATTGCATGATCAGAGTCCATATAGTTCCTTGACCATTGTGTTTTTGCCAGTCTTTTGGTGCTTCTGGACTTCTGGGTTTACCTGGGGATTCAAATATGTCCTCTTCAAAGGGAAACACTTGTGACAAGGTCTCCTCCATTTTGCTTGTGGCGATAGTGACTGCACCTAAATTAGTGGCACTAGCTAGCAATGTCTCAAAAGTTAGTCATGTCCAGTTAAGACTGGGACAGGCAAGTATGGGACTAGTCCAACCAGAAGCTGATGAGCGGTACATTGAACCTGTAACCCCAACTCCCTGAGGGGGTTAAAATGGGTGTCTCCGTGAATACATATTACCCCTGTTTTGGCACCTGTAGCATTACACCCCTGTACCAAACTTGCTTTAATCAAGGTTTGTTGGCTCCGGAGTCAATAAGCCCAGTCACTTCTTACCTTCAATAGTTACAGGTATCACATATTGTCCCCAGTTCGCTAAAGCTAATTGTGTGGGCTCAGATTTCTCTTGGGCAAAATCGGACAATGTTTCCTTTCCCTTGACATTCTCGGCAGATAATGTCTGGATTAAATATTCTCCTCGGTTTACTAATCTTACTGCCCCCAGATACATTAGTAGAATGAGATGGAAAAGTTCTTACCATGGATGGGGTGGCACCAGCCCCAGAGTGTCCCCTCTGTCAGTTGGGCCTGGCTGTCAGGTAATCCTCCGTTAGTGTTATGGCTTTTTCTGCAGTCTGTAGGCGGAGCTCCCTTACCCACATCTGCATGTCCTGGGGCAATATCCTCACAAATTGTTCAATGATTATGGTTTCCATCATCTGTTCCGGGGATCTGACACCAGGCTGAAGCCATTTACAACAAAGTTCTTTCAACTGAACATAGACTTCTCGGGTGTGCCTGTGGTGTGAAATTTGAAAGTCCTAAATCTTTGCCGGTAGGTTTCCGGGCTGGTATCATATCTCTCAGGATGACCTGTCACACCAAATCATAATTTTCAGCTTGGTGGCTGTCCATGTGGCCATAACAAGTTGGGTCTTCCTGTTAAGTATGGTGCTAATCGTATGACCCACTGTTCCTTAGACCAGCCGCAGTCTTTGCCACCCTTTCAAATGTGGTTATGTACACTTCAGTGTCATCTGTCTCACTCAATTTCATGAACTTTATGTCCTTGGGCCCATCTGTTGGGAAGGGGCCACCTGGCACCCAGGACCTGATAGCCCAGAGTGTGTCTGTCCACCTGGCCTCACTCCTTCAATGTTCTAGTTCTCTTTGTTTATCTATAGCCAATTGTTTAACACAGAGCCACCAGAGCAGCTCTTGCATGTCTTCAGGGGGAATCATCCCCAACGACCATCTCTTCACACTCTAGGTCCTCAGTCTCTCTCTTTGCCATCTTCCTCTGTACATCCTCCAAACCAGTCAAGAGGGGCTTCTGGTACTTCTCAGCTATCATTCTGGTCAGGACCCTACTTGGTTTTATCTGGTCCACTGGATCAGGCTGCATAGACTGTCCACCTGGATACTAGCCAGTACCTGTGTTAAAGCACCATGATACCGAAGTTCCGACTATCCCACCACTGCCACCAAGTGTGAGACTGTGGGTATAGATCAGTGATGGGCAAGATGGTTTATATGTGGTATCTAATGTGGCCCTCAAGATATCTGAAGGGCCACATTATTACTTGAGAACCATATTCCAAAATAAAAGATGAAGACACTATATATAACGTAAAAATCTTTATTAACTTCAAGAAATTAATTAAACTTAAAACTAGTGTTAAATAGTTAAAACAATTGTTTTTAAATATTACTAATAAATAACACATAACTATTTTATAATTTATTACTCATATTTTTGTGTTGTGATGTTATCAACTAATTTTCTAAAGTTTGGGGATAGTTGAGTGCAGGCACATCTCAGCTCTGCTGATAGATTACTGTCAGCTAGTCGATTTCGTTTGTTACTTTTAATATGTCCCATAATGGAGAAGGTTTGTTCACATGTGTATGTGGACCGAATAGACAACAGCTTGGCAGCACATGCTCAAGAACAGGTCCACCAATATTTCTCCACACCTGATGTACTCCTTCTTTCTTAAATTTAGTTATTGCATTTTCTTCAAAAGATTTAAATTCAAGTAATTCCTCTTCAAAGTCTTCTTTGTTACTTTCCAGTCTCTGGCATACTGTGCTGCTGCAACTAAAATCAAATTCAAATGGGTTTGTTAGCAGTATCATGAATGGCTTCAACTCATCAAGTGATGAAATGCGCTGTTCAAAACGCAGCAATAATCGATGCACCATGTCAGCATGTCCGGAGGGATCATATTGCGCTATACAAAAATCAGATGATTTGTTCAATGCTTGCTGCAAATGGATGAAATGTGTCAAGTCCTTCAACTGTAGCTGTGATGACATTAGTTGTAATTGTATCATATATTTTTTGATACTAGTGAGCATGTTTGGTAGCAGAATGTTTTTTCCTTGTAGTGACATGTTCAGTCCATTCAAATGTGTTATGTCTGTCAGAAAAGCCAAATCCAATATCCACTGCTCATTATCAAGTTATGGCTGTGTATGAGAGCATTGCAAAAGAAAATGACGAATAGTAGGAACTAACGCCATAAATCTCTCAAGTACTTTTCCACGACTAAGCCACCTAACTTCACTGTGTAGCAACAGATCACCATACTCAGCATCGACTTGCTCCAAAAGCTCACAGAACAAACGGTGATACAGTGGTCGTGCTCGGATGTAATTAACAATGTGAACAACTTTGTCCATCACAGATTTCAGATGGTCATCCTTATTCAACTTTGCACACAGAGATTCCTGGAATAATACAGTGAACACCAAATATGTTACTGTGTTGCGACTTTAGTAGAGCAATAAAACCCTGTGTATGCCGACCATAGATGGACATCCGTCTGTTGTCGAGACACCATTTTCTGCAGTGGCAAGGCATGGGACATGGTAAAATTCATGAATGCTTAGAAAAGTCTGTACTCTGAGTATGCCCATGTAGTCCAATTAGTTCAAGAAATCCTCTTGTACATTTAGTTCAGGGTCCACACATCGCACCCATAAGCAGAGCTGTGCAACATCACGATTATCTGTAGCTTCATCAACAGCAACACTGAATGCTAGTGAATTTGTTATTAGCTGCAGAACTTGTGCATTCAAATCATCAGCTATGTCATTTACTCGAGCACAAACAGTGCGCCTGCTCAGCTTCATACTTTATTAATGCAAACTATGTCTTCCTTATTTTTAAAATCAGCAAATAATATCAGTGAGGATTCTATGAAGCAGTCTTTTATTAGTTCACCATCAGAAAATGGTTTAGAATGCTTTGCTGAAAGCCAGGCTATGTGAAAGCTTGCCATTATTATCAGATCGCCTCATTCATTGCTACTTGTAACACTCGCTGTTGTTTAGCAAGTCCGTTTTTAGCAAACACACCTGTTGAGAGCGCAAAACTGATCCAAGTGGAAATCGTGGGAATAAGATGGATGGCACTTTTCAAAATGTCTCTGAACATTAAATCGTTTAGGGACAGAAAGAGAATCTTTACAAATAAGACAGGTCGGCTTGCCAAGATGGTCTGTAACAAAAACTCATACTCCCATGCATCCTGCACTATCCACCCTTCTTCTCACAGTTTTTTTTTACTGCATCCAGAACTTGGCAACCAGTCGAACAAGGTTCAGATAAAATTGATGAGCGGCTAGGTATGCTGTGGTTACTTAGAAATCTTTCCATGTCGAGTAAACTTTCAAAGCTTCCTTTCTTCCAGAGTTGGCAGCAGTAGTCAGTGGAGGTATCACTTAATTAACAGACATAGCTCAGTTTATACATGGAGCTGGGAGGGTGTGGGTACTCAATTGGCACCTATATAATTAATTTAGAAGTTTGGCAGTATAAAACAGACTCATAGGTAATTAGCTACAGAAATTAAAGAGTAGTTGTCAGTTCTCCAATCATTGATTTCACCGCAAGGCAAATTCAGTATAATTACATCGCTAGCTCTTAATTGGCTATGAAAGTAGCAACAACGTTAAAGCAATTCGTTTTGATTTGGAAATAAATCAAGTTGAATTACTATGTTTTTCACTTAGATTTCACTGCAAGTCAAATTCAAATAATTACATCGCTTGCATAAAGTAGCAACAACGCAAAGTTAAAGCAATTGAGTAGTGACATGGAACAGGGCAAATAAATCAAGTTGAATTACACTAATTGTGCTATGAAAGAAATGAAAACGAAAAGTTAAAACATTTAATTTGTACTTAGTTTGCACGGTATACTAATAACTAGGATTCATTTCAATGAATGACATTAAACTAAGTACGAGCGACAACGAAAAGATTAGATTTTGTTTTAAAACTACATTCTCTCTTATCCTGTAATTATCTGATCGTTTGTACTTAGGTTGCATGGCACAGTTAATAACAGTGATTCTATTCAACACATGGCATGAAAGTACACGCGACAACGAAAGGTTAGATTTTGTTTTAAAATGAATTCTCTTTATCCTATAAGTTTTGATACACAAGGAGGGCTTAATATTTACAATAATAGCATGACATAGTCTACAATGTAGTTTGCACCACTGGTATAGATGGACACTGAGACAGATGTGCAAGTTATAAAGCAGCTTTATTCATACAGTGAAAACAAAATAATAAGTGGACTGGAGATGACAAAATTAAAGAGACAATATAAAGCAGATGAAAATAATCACACTTGACTTCACTGTGGAACTGTAACACTAGACGACAGCTAGAGATATCTCCCAGGGTCAGCACTCTACTGATCCCTACATAGATCTGCTGATGCTTCTCAGTTGGATTCTATTTCTACCTGAGACCACCCAGGTGACTAGTTAGACTCCGGCCACATCAAAGGGTTTTTATTTAAATTCATTATAATACACTTTTTCTCACATTGGTAATAAATACTACATGTGTTCACAAAATACCTTATACTCCGCTAGTGTGAGTTGTGTTAAAAATAATAAGCAAATAACATTAGTTTCAGTGGGTATGCAGACATAGGCTCCTCCCACAAGCTATCTGTGCTATAAATACAGTATGGAAAGGGCCAGCTGGTTTCTATAGAACTGGCACCAGGCAAGCTCTAGGCAGGTCCTGTTACCATGCAACTCCCAGATAATACAAATGGTTTACCTTTGAAATCGTCCTAATATCATTTTTTAGTCACAACATGAAGAATGGGAGACTATGCTGGAAGCATAGTCTTTCTCATTCTGTCTCCATCTGTGTGGTGGTAAAACATAACAAGGGAAATAGTCAAATGGTGGTACGGTGGTGGGCATTTCCCATACCAACTCAAAGCCGCCTCTGTACATTGTGCCCTGATTTTGGGCTCTTAACAGCAACAAAGCCTGCTAAAAAAGAAGCACTCTGGCTGATGCCGTGAGGTAAGGGGCCATGAATAAAAAAAAAAAAAAAAAGGATACAGCTTAAAGCATTCCTGGAGCAGGGAGGGGATTGGCGTTCTTTTTACTCACAGCTGACTCTGTCCCCGTCCCCTTACAAGACAGTTCTACAGGCTAGCATGTACAAAACACAAATAATCCCCCGAAAAAGAAACAAAACAGTGGAGAATAAGACAGGACCCATGCGCAGCCTGGCCGGGTTCCATACCATGAACAACCGGCAACAGCTACTACTCACGGTCCGGAGATAGGGGATAGGGTTTTTGTAGGTACATTTTTATTCTACGGCATTTGCAGCATATTTCCCTATCTGCACCAGCATGCGATAGTTTCCTTTCTTGTAGTGTTTTATTCAGCCCTGCTAGCATTCTGTATCTCTCTGTTTAATTACTGAAACATGCCTTAAATATGTCAATCTCCACAGAATGCTAACATCAGGTGTGTTCTTGTACAAACGCATTCTTATCTCTGCATTAGTGGCACACTGAGGTGACCAAGGCATATCACCTCTGCTAGGGGAGGGTGTGTACACCGAGAGGACCTGGAAACATAGGGGTAGGTAGATACATTTACAGGTGGCCTGCCTGTAAATGGGGGAGATGGATAGAAAAGAGGGAGAAAAATGTGAGAAAGCAGAAGTCTGTTGCAACAGACTTTTAACAGGCAAAGTGTGGTCTCTTGGGGAACACTAACCCACTGTGACAGCTTCACTCACTATAATCCTTAAGTGCTCTTTTTCTCCTCTCATCCTACAGGTGAGCAGTATTATTGAGTGGCTCATATTGAGCCACTCAATAATTCTCCCCCATATAGGGTGTTACTACTCTGCATGCATCAAATTTGCCGTTTGCCCTAAAGTTGCCTTGTTTTGCTCTGAGATGATTTTACAGTTTAAACTGCCCTCAGTTGTCCTGTATGGTAATTGTATGCTCTAAGACTATGAATCTGCCCTTGCATGCTTTGAACCCTCAGTTGAACTTGCTCCACAATTCACTGTTTACCCTCTTACGTTCTAGAATTGCCCTGTAACGGTTGCATGACCCAAGCATTGCTGAAGCCAGCAACCCCCAAGTAAAGAGACAGTATGTTTTGGAGACCCAGTTTTATTTTTGCCAATTGCAGGTCAGCAATTCTTCCTGCATGGTCCAGAGAAAGTTCTATCCAACTGCATCCTGACAAATTGGGGCTGGGGGTAAGAACAGAAATAGCGTAGTCAGCTAAGGAACTCCTTGCCACCAGCTTCCTTCAGATTCATCAGGCCAACCCCTCCCTAACAGTGAGCTAGGCAGTGCAGGAAATTGCACCAGTTCACAGATAGGGATCCAATGTCCAGTGGAATTGTGCTTTTTTCCCCCCAGTATCTTCAGTGATTCTCCTGAGGTTGGTGGCCTAAAGATGTTCCAGATTTTCAGCTTCATCCAGGTACAGTTCATCTCATTCTCTCCCTGGGCCCATGGTGCCAGCCCAGAGGTTCTTCAAGGTTTCATCCTGTACTTCAGTTGTCTAAGGTTGAACAGGTCCTTTCCCAGGGTCAGCAGTGATGGCCTGGATGTCCTTTAGTCTGCAACATCCAGTTCTTCAGGTCTCTCCCCAGGATCCATGGTGAAAGCCTAGAAGCTATTCATTTTGCCAAAGTTCCTTGGAATCATAAGTGTTCTATGTTTTCCCCAAAGTCCCTTGTGACTGCTCAGAGGTTCTTGCCATGGAATACAAGTTTGTGTGGTTCTCATCCCTGGGTTTTGTCAACACTCAGTGGTTCAAATGTTTTGCTCTTGGTAAAAGTTCAGTCCTTCAAACCAGCCAAAAGAAAGAACACGATTGGAGCTTCCTCTGTTTCAATGTTGTGGGCTGCATCATCCATGGCGTCAACAGATTCACAGAGACTCTGGTGTGACACTGTACCAGTTTTAATGTTGTGCAGTTACAGAGTTCAATAATATTTATAGAGTGATATTATATTACTATTTATAGAGTGACTTTTGAGTTCAGTAATATTTATAGTGATTTTAGAGGACAATAATATTTACGGGTGAATGTTATTCAGAAGTGTTAAGCTGGTGATCCAGAATGGTTAGTGTTCACACCTCTTCTGTTGTTCCAATTTATGTGGTGCTGTTGCTAATAAACTGGCCCTTTTTGTGGGTTGTGTCTCCTGCCTCTCCATTTTGGTGAAAACCTTCATCGTGTAGCCAAATAAGCAAAGAACTGCCTTACCCAGAGACCAAGTAAGACAGCACACCTCACGTGACCTAGGTGAAGGACATCTTAATCAAAAACCTGACAGGTTGGATTGATTCATCTCACTCGACCAAATTTCATGGCTCACTTCAGGGTGAAGTCATTCGGCTTCACTTGGTGCCACAGAACACAAGCAAGGTGTCTGTACATTTCAACATGATGGGCACCTTTTATTTATTTTACAGTTTATTCACCCAGGGTAGCCCAGCTGAGATGCAACATCTCATTTCAGTTGGGGACCTGCTTCTACCCATTTCTGTTGTTGGGTAGACTGGAGCACTGAGAGATTAAATGATTTGTACAAGGTCTCACACTGAATATTTGTGCATGCTCAGATCTGAATCTGAGATTTCCTGGTTCCCAAGCTGGTGCTCTCTGATAAGTAGACCAACCCTGCTGTAGCTGGGGTGTTACTGTGTACTGAGGACCGGTTTAGCATAACTGGCCACATTTTAAAGATATACAGCCTTAGCTAGTTCTCGCTTAGGGTGGTGTGGTCTCTCCACTCCAAAACTAGACCAATTCACTTATGATTCTGCTTCCACTGCTTATTCATACAGATTATGCTCTTGTTTCTGAAGCATTACCATTTTTTCTTTCTCTTGGCAGTTTAGCATTCAGAGGATAACCCCTTTATAACTGCAGCATGATAATGGAACTAAAAATCCACTGCTCCAGAAATCTAAAGAATTATTATTACCCTAATACAATACCCATGTATATCCCATAAATATGACTTACAGTTCAGGGGGGTCTAACATCTGGAGACAAAGCCAAACACAAAAAATACAGCAAAAAAGCTAAGATGATGTCTGGTGTGGAAAACATTGACTATGATAATAGCCTAAGGTAATACAATTTATAAAGCATCCATCAAAGGAGAATGTAAGATGCCCTACTTCTATTTTTTAATGTATACCCAGACAGTGAAATTATGGAACTATCTCAGGCTGGAACGGAAAATAAAAATCTAGTTTCAAGAAGGCACAACAAACAAGAGAAAACTCATTTAAAATAAATTAGAGAAAAATGTTTTATACCCAATGAGAAGTTGAAATTTGGAATCAACTGCCACAATACACAGTTAAAGGGGAACAGTCAGCACCACGGGCCCCACACTCAAGCGAGAGTTGGGTCCCAATGTGAACTTTGTGTGCAAAAACATTTTAGTTTACTCAGGGCCAGCCTTAACAATTCTGGGCCCCTGTGTGACCCCCTGCCGGGCCCCACCACTCCATTCCCTGTGCCTCCCCAAACATCCAACATTTACACCTCACTAACCCTCCTGTCCTGTATTAATAAAGTAGTACCAAGTCTGCTAGTTTAACCAGCATCTTTTAAATAGTCCCATACACTGCACTGAATTATTTGACTTCACCATTGGAAATGAATCTGACTGAGCCTGGAGCAAGAACTTAAGTAAGTACAGTAGTAGTACTACCATATTCATTTCTGTAAGGACAGGGACATCATCACTGGACACTCAACACTTCTGATACTCTGATTTGCAAACAAGTTAAACAACTTAACTTTTCTGGAGCTGTGAGTGAGAGAGAACAGAGAGGATTATCATGGGACACCACCATAAAGTTGCCACCTGTCAGTTTTTTTTAACCTGGTCATCAGGTTTTCAGGGTCCCTACCAGGAAATCCAGTTTTGCTTTGTGCTGGTCAGGTATTTGAGCCATTTTGAGTACTCACATACTTTTAAAACAGATTTTGTCATATCATTCATTGTTTCAGCTACATGTCCAGGTTTCAAACAAGTTATCTTGTCAATATAGCCCTTTGTTTGTGAAAGCAGTCAGCCTGGGAGGTGTAAAGTATGGGCATTAACACCATTAGCACTTGCTTAACCTAATCTTTTTCACTGCAGCAAAGCTACCCCCACCTTTTGTAACAGTAACAGAGCCAGTTGTTTTCCACTTTCATTTGCTGGTAAACATTTTCATCTCTAACAAAATTTAGGCATAAAGTTTGGGCCCCAAGGTGCAGGGGCACAGTTTGCACCTAGCTAAGGCCGCCTTTAGTTTACTTCCTGTTTGCTGTTGTACAGCAGGTTGTATCAGGCTCATTTTGTTTACTTCTAGGTGACATGTTCTGTAACTACAAATCTGAGAGTCACCTGCAGCTGACATCAGAGCAGTATTTATTTCATTTTATTTACCAGGTGGGTGCACTAGACAAAAACAGTTGCCTATTTTCAGGCACGGCCTGGGAAAATACAACTGAGGAGATAAACAGTAAGGTTTAAAATACAACAAATATTCATAAAAACAAGGTTCAGTACATACAGTACATGCTGCTTAGAACAGACTGAAATGTCTTGGGGATGCTATCATTTCCAATGTAACCTGTACTGGAAATCGGTTAGTGTATAGTGTATAGTAAGACATGTAAGGGAAAAGTGTTAAGAGTTTGCCAGTATGGCAGATAGTGATACAGCGCTTTTAGTGAATTTTCTTTTTTTGTAGTGCAGCTATCTGGGATTAAAACTTAGCATTTATTGTAACATGTTAAAAGGTGGTTAAACATGGTTAGCATAATTTTAAAATCATTTTTGACTTATGTGCTGCTCCTGCATGAAGCTCATGAACGTCGTAATCTTGCTCTGTGCTTTTGTTACTCAGCATACTTCCCACTTGTTCTCAGTAGCAGCTAAGGAGCTCCATTCGAGGGATATCATTTCGTTGTTTCATTGCTCTTCGAGTGTCAGAAGAGCATTTCAAACATCATTTGTAGTCACAGCGATCTACTCCTCCTCCTCCTCCTCCTCCTCCTCCTCCTCTACCTCATCAATGCTATCCTCTTGAATGTTATCCTCAGGCCCTGGTTTGACTCCCCAAAGCACCTCCCCTATGTCATCCTGCTCCTGAAGTAGGTCTTCAGCACTCCCGACAGCAGATGTCGGCAAACTCATCTGGGGTCAGATTGGTGGTGTTTGTGTCTTCTGGGTCCGAACTGTCACCGGGATCCCCAGTGGTCATGGCATCTTGAGCTAGACGAAGCCACTCTTTGGAAGCACTGCACAATTGTCTCCTGTGTGACACACCCCAGGCATGCTCCCACCATGTGGACTGCATCCAGTAAGCTAATTTTTGTTTTTACACATGTAAACTCCTGATTGGAATCAAGGAGATCAAGTATTCGTGCCTCGTACATGTCTGACATAGTGCCTCTTAAAACTATAGAGTATCCCCTGGTCCAAGGGCTACACTATGCAAGTGCTGTTGGGGGTAGAAAAATCATTATATTTTTAGCCCTGTCACTTCAGGATGGTCACTGAAGTTATGCAACACCAGGGAGATCTTGAGGCACCATAGTTTTTGGTCCCAGTCGGAGAGCCACTCCATGAAAATGTCACCTGTCATCCAGGCTGTGCAATTGGCTTGGTACAGCACCGGAAGATTCTGTATTGCACGGAAGCCCCATGGCTGGGCTGATTTTCCAATGGCCAGGAACTCGTTCTTCTCAGTGCCTGACATGTTGCACGTTATGAAGACAGAAAGCCACTCCTTGGCTTTTTTTAAGCCCATGAGTGTTTCTGCCTTGAATGTGAGAGCCCTGTAGCTCACACACTGGAAAAAGAGACTGGTTTCATCTGTATTGAAAATATTATTGGGAGAATAACTGCACAGAAGAGCAGGCAGCACATATCTAAGCCAGGCAGTGGCCCCATCTGCATCTGCTGTTTCTCATCGTGTATTTTTTTAAATCCAAGGTTGTGTCTATGTTTCAAATGAGTTAACCAACCATCGACTGTCAAGGGCCACTGCTAGCTGCTGGGCCTTCTGGAGGAGTAGAGGATCTGTGATCAGTGCTTCACGTCCCCCTGGGCATTTGAAAACCAACGTAACGGTGCCTCCTCCACATCGCTGTCCTTGTCCTCCCTTTGCAGCTTTCGTTCAGGATTTTGGTTAGAGTGCCAGTCAGCAATAAGGCGGTCCTTGGCTTTTATTAAGTCACACAGGGTTGATTTAGCAATTCCAAAGTGGACAGAGAGAGAGAGATCTCTTAAACTTAATTTGGGTAAAGTAGCAATCTCCTCCAGAATCGCTATTTTCCTGGATAGAGTGAGACCACTTCTCCTTACTGAAGACATTATGTGAGACTAGCTGCACCAAACAGACCAAACATTCAAAAGAACCTGCTGGCTGAGCATTTTAAAGCACCTGCTAATGACCGCTAATGATTGAGGATTACTGTTTGACACCTTGCTCAGCTGTTGCACATTAGTCATTAGCGGAGGTCTGGCGATTGAGATAGATGGTGGCTATAGTTCATTCTGACACACAGTTGTTTTACATTGTGGCTGTAGAAAGCGGCTTTTGGCATGTGAGGAATGTCCATGAAATGCAGCATTCCGGCTTATCAGAGGACGTATTAAGTGGCACATATTGTAATAAACAAAACAAAGTACAACTTCCATATGGAACAGAGTTCAGCGATATGTAACGGCAACCGGTAAGGTATAGTGCAAAGACAGGTTTGTAGGCAGCAGGAGGAGATTCAATAAGCTGCAACACATGTTACAGTTTATTTTTATTTATTTAAAAATTGGTAACCGGGACAGGCACACTGAGCCACGATTCATTTCCAGGTGTGACTCAGGGAAAGGGTAAGGGGATACAATAAATCATATACTGAGTATTGAAGCTTTCCACAAAATAAAGTGCAAACAGTGAACAGTGCCACATGGGGCAAGTGTAACAACAATAATGGGAGGTAGAAGCAGAACTATGAGCACCACCATACCCCAGTAAAACCAAATAACAACAGGTTGAATAATTCAGTGCAGCAGAAGCTGGGACATAAGCTGACCCTAGAAGGGGGACCATGTCTGTGGGGAAGAGGAACCAGGAGCAGGTCATAGACAGGGCTGACAGGAGCAGGGCGGCAGGAGTTTAAGCTGGTGTCTAAGGAAAGTGAAGGAGAGTGTGAAATAGAGAGAGGAGGGGAGCAGTTTCCAGAGGGAGGGAGGGAAGACAATAGGAGAAGGCTGACTGCCCAGCAGATGAGTGAATGTGGGGGAGAGACAATGTGCAAGGATCCATGGAGCAGAGGAAGTATGAGGTAGAGGGAATGAGTGAGAGGAGTGGGGTCAGGTAAGAGGGTAGCGATCCAAACCAGTATTTGGAGATCAAGGAGGTACAGTGGGACTGGTAACAGGAGGGAAGGGGGAAGGGTGAGAGAGAGTAGTAGAGGGAGCAGTGCTAACTGCAAGGGGGAGCTAGTAGCAAAATGACAGAAGGTGTTATAGAGGTATTCAGTTTGGCAAGGGAAGAGGAGGAGCAATACCACAGACCACATCTGCATAGTCAAAGACTGGAAGCACCATTTTGGTAACCAGCTCCTGGTGGACATGTTCAGGCAGACAGTCTTTGTTACAGTATGGAGCACCAAGCTTGGGGTGGAGCTTGGTATGGATGGCATTGACGTGGAATAAGTAAAGCCCACTGTCAAGCCACACATCAAAATTTCAGAAATGGAACACTTGACATTCGAGGACAGGACCAGGAATATCTCACTAGATGGGTGAGATGGGAACTGATGCAAGATGAAGAGGATACTGGTGGGGACCCTGAGGAGCTTGAGACTATTATATGAGGACTGGGTTACTGATTAGAACCGATAGTACTTTGTGGGAGGAGGGCACAGGTGTAGCATGCTTCAAGTGCTCTCATCACCCATGGGTTACCACCAACCTCATTGTACTCTTCAGATCTTACGTACCGAGTGTCACAAAACTACAGTCAGACCTGGTTAATCCATAAGCATTTGTGTTTGCCAAATTTGTTACGTAATACAAATCCACGTAGTAACCAAACAATGACCAGATGATGGATTTTTTTTTAAAGATTTATTACTGTAGAAAATTAATCAATTTAGAAAACAGTAAAGTGCAGGTAAGAATAAATAAAATCTACAGCATTAGACAGCTCTTCTTGATCTTAGGTGCACATAAGCAGCACCTTCTAAAACTTTTAAAACTACTTTCCACTGGATAGATTTTTTTTTAAACAACAAGACTGATTTAAAGAATAAATAAAACCCACAGCACTGACCATGGAGCAGAATGAGGGATCAGGCAGCATTTTGGCAAAAAGGCAGAAACAGAATCGGGGAGCTGAACGCATATATCGGGATCAGGGAGCAAATTAAAGGACAGGAGCTGAATGTGGGATGGGAACCAGGAAGCATTTCTTGGCAAGGAGGGCAGAAACAGGATCAGGGAGCTGAACGCGTATATCGGGAACTGTGCAGAAACAGGAAAGGGTACAACAGCAGCACAACAATGGGAACAGAGTCAAACAAGGCTCTACACAGCTAGACTGGGAAGTGGAATGAGGGTGACTGGGCTTCTCACACAGCTAGACCGGGGGGAGCAGAACGAGGGGTTGGCAGTGTTTCATGGCAAAGCGGGGTAGAAACAGGATCGCGTAGCTGCAATCACGCAGCTTGACCGGGTTGGCAGGGTTTCACAGCGAGGAAGGCAGAAACAGGATCAAACAGGGCTCTACATAACTTGACCGGGGAGTGGAATGAGAGGCTCTACACAGGTTGACTGGAGAGAAGAACGAGGGGTCAGAAAGTGTTTCTTGGCAATGAAGGCAGTAGAAACAAGATCAGGGAGCAAATTAAAGACAGGAACTGAATGTGGGATGGGAACCAAGCTTCGCTAAAGTGGCACACAACAACGGAAGCGGAGCGGAATGGGGCTCTAAACAGCAGAGCATAATGGGGGTCAGGGACCGAGCTTCACAAAATAAAATCCACAGCACTTTTAACATTTTAAAACTGCTTGCCACTTTAATGTTTGGGAACTGAAGCTGAATTGAGAAGAACCTAAACTGGCAGCAGCAGGAGAAGTTAAGGGAAGTGTTTCATTCAGCTGTGGTAACATGCCAGAGGATTAGCAGGGATTAAGAATACTGCCAATTCACACTCTCTTAAGACCTGTTAGCTCCTCCACCTGATCTCACTAGAAACGGATTAAGGAGGTCACAAACACGGGAATTAATCAGCCTGGTTAAAGAGAACATGCAAACGGATTCGGAATCTCAGGTTTACGATTAAAGAGGTCATTAACCTGAGAAAAATCCGTTTGCACTGTTTCTCATTCGAAAGTCAGACATACGGACTAATGAGGCATGGATTAAACAGGTCTGACTGTATAAATCCACCTCCACTGCTGCCAAACATCAACACTACTGGTCTATTAGGAACCACTGCACCAAATCTTTTGCACTAGCAAGTCCCAGCATATCACAGCTTATCTCCAATCCAACCTAAGGTCTCCAGTCAAGTTCTGGAAAGTTTTGCATTCCCTCATTGAACCACCTGACGACCACCCCCCCCAATCTGGTGGCAAGCTAGCACCAGACTTACAGTTGCCGCTATGTTCAACCAATTTTTTTACCACCAGTGCCCTACCTAGCCACTCTACCTCTGATACACACCCTACTTCCTCTCCCCTCACAATGACATATTCAGCTTTCCACCAAACACCCCTCAAGAAGTTTTCCAAGCCCTATCATCTCTAAATCCTTCAACGCACAGCCTACATGGGCTGGATCCTAGGCTCCTACAGCTCTATTGTCTGGCCATAGTTGCCCCTCTCACACACACATCCTAAATCTATCCTTCTCATTTGCAGATGTTCCCCAAGCCTGGAAGCTAGCTAAGCCCTCCCACTCCAAGGGTGGTGACCCACTGCCCTGGGAATGACACACCTATCTCACTGCTCCCTCCTTGCAAAACTCTAGGAATCCATTGTGCTCTCCAGGATTACCTCTTTTCTTTCCCCTACCATTCCGTTTCAAGAAACAACACTCCACCATATCCTCATTCCTCAGAGTAACTAGGATTCATACTAGGATTCATTCTAGGATACAATAGATGCACAGAAGGCTAAGTATACCCATTATATGGTACATCTTCCATGAAGGCAGGTCATTATGTGCCCATAGGTTTTAGTAGGTGTTTGTCTAATTTAGTTTTGAAGGTACCAAAAGTATCTGCTTCCACCACTTCTCTTGGCAGGGAGTTCTATAGCGGTACAATCCTTTGTGTGTAGAAATATCTTCTACTGTCTAGTTTTGGGTAAGTCAGCATTAGCTGTTGACTATGACTTCTGAGAGGGGGAGCCCTGTAATTTTCTATTAATCCCAGATCATCAACTGACTCCTTCTTCTCAGGAATGGTGTGAAGGTTAGTGGGTGAGACAGATGCACAGACTCAGGTAAAGGTGTAGAACACACTTTGTGTATTTAGTTTCCAAAATGATTAGTGATTAGTCCTTCAGTTCTGCAAAACAGTGCACAACTTCCATGTTTTGTTCCAGCCAAATAGATTCCTAGCACATGAAAACTTGCATGTACCATGAGAAACAGTGCACAATTCCCTCACTGCACAACTTCCAGGTTTTGTTTCAGCCAAATAGATTCCTGGCACATGAAAACATACATGTACTATGAGATGCTTCCTCCACAACAGTCAGTCTTCATTGACTGACTTATCTGTTTTGCATCTCAGGAGATAGGCTTTTATCCATACCTACCAATGATATCAGCACCATGTGAGCTGCCTGACTCACAATTCTCTAAATAAACACAGGCAGGCTGACTCATCCTGAATAAACACATTTCTCTAAGTAAACACATGCAGGCTGATTCATCCTAAATAAACACAGACAGGCTGACTCATCTGACCTTTACACACCTCTGCTTCACCTAGGACAGAATGTTTTGTTTTTTGCTTCTTGGAAACCCAAAGCAGTTTACACAGAATAAAATACACAGTGCAAGGCTCCGTGTTTCAATTCTTTCTCATTACTTATATTCCCTCTGTGTCTACCTGCAGTACAGCACAGGAGAAGGCAAGCAACTTACTGCATCATGTCTTACTTATATGTTCCTTGTAAAGTACTTGGGAGAAGGGGGAGAGACTACAAGAATTAAAGTGGCCAGATTTCAGCCTATAACTAGAACAATAAACTTACAAGAACAGAACAGTGTAAAAGAAAATGCAGCACAAATTCAGACAGGGGCTCTGGCCCTGTTACATAATTCCCCTCTTTAAAAGGGAACCAGTCTTCACTATTTTTTTTTCTTGCTTAGTGAGACTGGTTTCCAACCTTTTTACTTATTTCTATGAAAACCATATCTGACTGCCGCTATATTTAGAGTTCAGCTGCCATACATTTTCAGATTTACTTTAACTCACATTTGTCAAATCTTTCAGGAGTATTCACATATTTCAATATGCATACAGACTTAACATTAGCAACTATTTCTCCATTTAATTGTCATTACAGACAGGAACATTATCAGTTGTTTATACACAGGCATACAGTTTCCTGATTTTCATCTCATTAGTTTGCATCTTACCCAAGTACACCTCATCACAGGGAATCACCCCATGAAACAATGATTTAGACCCTTCTGGTTTTAACTCTAGAGCTTCCATACCCCTTCTGGACACCTGGACCCAAGTCCTGAAAAAGTACACATTAGGAGGGAGAACGCCACATCATTACCTGGGGTGGGGAGAATGGGGGTCCAATCACTTGCAACCAGGTAGTACACATGGTAGGCTCTGTTTCTCTTTTCCTCTCCATTTCCATCTGTTTAATGCACAGCCACTTTAGGAGCTCACTGACCTCTTCTGGTGGTGCAGATGCGATGTCCTCTTTGGCCTCTGGTATGCCATCCTTGACTTCAGGTTTAGTTTTGCTCCTGGCCCCTAGGTCCAATCCTGGAAGAGGCTCCCCCCTCATCTTCTCTGACATCACTCTGGTCAAGATAGGTAACTTGTATTCCACACATTTAGCTTTCTGCAACTGCACCTGCTGTTCCTGTGACATCTATCTGGATAGCAGGGCAATATCTCCTGGTAACATCTCTCTCCCAGCCTAGACCTTCTAACACCAGATGTAAAGGTTAGTGGGTAAGACAGATGCACAGACTCAGGTAAAAGGTGTATAATGCAATTGGCAGTATTTATTTTCCAAAATAAAATAAACATACAGAAAGGAAAAGATGATTAATCCTTCAGTTCTGCAAAAACAGTGCACGGTTCCCTCAGTGCACAACTTCCAGGCTTCCACCTTCACATATTAGCTCCTCACTCTCTGAAACCAGCTTACCTCATTCCTCCATTCCTCACCCCCATCTCTTACACATCTCCTAAGGTTCTACCCTCAACCCACAAAGAGATGTACAAGAACAAGGGGCACATTTGAACATGGAGGGGGACAGCTCAGGGCAACGTGAGGAAGTATTTTTTCATGGAGAGGGTGGTGAACACATGCAATCACCTTCCTGAGGAGGTCATGGGGTCAAAAACAGTGGGGAAATTCAAGAATGCATAGGACAGATAAAAGGCAATTATAGTGAGGGGTAAGAGAAAGTAGGTTGTTGGGTAACTGGAATCTGCAGCTTATCCAATAGGTAGGGAAATAGGCAGACTAGGTGGGCCAAGTGGTCCTTATATGCCATCAAATTCTATGTTGCTATGTTTCTATGTTTCTAGCACATGAAAACTTGCATGTACTAAGAGCAACAGTGCACAATTCCCTCAGTGTACAACTTTCAGGCTTAGTTCCAGCCAAATTGATTGCTAGCTCATGAAAACTTGCATGTACTAAGAGCAACAGTGCACAATTCCCTCAGTGTACAACTTTCAGGCTTAGTTCCAGCCAAATTGATTGCTAGCACATGAAAACTTGTAAGTACTATGAGAAACAGTGCACAATTCCCTCAGTGCACAACTTCCAGGCTTAGTTCCAGTCAAACTGATTCCTAGCACATGAAAACTTTCATGTACTATGAGCAACAGTGCACAGTTCACTCAGTGCACAACTTCCAGGCTTCGTTCCAGCCAAATAGATTCCAAGCACATGAAAACTTGCATGTATTATGAGAAGCAGTGCACAATTCCCTCAGAGCACATCTTCAAGGCACCGTTACAGCCAAATAGATTCCTAGCACATGAAAACTTGCATGTACTATGAGATGCTTCCTCCACAACAGTCAGTCTTCACTGACTGACTCATCTGATTCATCTGTTTTGCATCTTTGGAGGTAGGCTTTTATCCCTATCCACCAATGATATCAGCACCATGTGAGCTGTCTGACTCACAACTCTCTAAGTAAACACAGGCATGCTGACTCATCCTGAATAAACACATTTCTCTACGTAAACACATGCAAGCTGACTCATCCTAAATAAACACAGACAGGGTGACTCATCTGACCTTTACACACCTCTGCTTCACCTAGGAAAGAATGTTTTGTTTTGGGCTTCTTGCATACCCAAAGCAGTTTACACAGAATAAAACACAGAGTGCAAGGCTCCGTGTTTCAATCCTTTCTCATTACTTACATTCCCTCTGTGTCTGCCTGCAGTACAGCACACCTCTGTGTCTGCCTGCAGTACAGCACAGGAGAAGGCAAGCAACTTACTGCCTCTTGTCTTACTTATATGTTCCTTATACAGTACTTGGGAGAAGGGGGGAAGAGACTACAAGACTGAAAGTGGCCAGATTTCAGCATGTAGCTAGAACAATAAACTTGCAAGAAAAGAACAGTGTAAATGAAAATGCAGCACAAATTCAGACAGGGGCTCTGGTCCTGTCACAAATGGACAAAGGCCAGATCACAGATGTTATTTTTATAGACCTGGCCAAAGCTTTCAATTCTGTTTCCCACCAGCTCCTCCTAAACAAACTAGCCTTAGCTGGTCACTCACCCCCACACTGTTAATTGGTTCAGATCCTACTCGACTGGCCATCAACAATCAGTTCAGCTGAGCGATATTGTGCCACCCCCACTCTCTATCCTGACCGGTGTCTCCCAAGGGTTCCATCCTCAGCCCTATCCTATTCTCCATCTTCCTTAACAGCCTTCCCTCAACCTGTGTCTCCTCTAACATACACGTATGCAGACGACATCATCAGCTACACTTCTGCCCCATCAACTGCAGCTGTCAAGGTCCCTCTCCAGCACAACTTTCTCAACATGCTCCACTGGTTCAAGGCTAATCAACTAATGGTGATACAAAAAACTGTCCCCAAGACCTTCGGTACATGCCAAAAGCTATCAAAACTCCCATCCCTCTCTGTCTTTCTTTCTTTAGACGGCACCCAACTTGAGACAGTCTCTGCCTTTAAATACCTGGGTGCTTGGCTCAACAGTAATCTAGACTTCTCCATTCATTTTGGTGCAATCCACAAGCTTTGTCCAAAACTTGACACCTTATACTGCAATAAGGACTGCCTCCCACTCCCTATATGCCGAGAACTCATAAGCAAACTGATACTTCCTAGCATTGACTATGCTGATGTGGTCTACAGTTCTGCCCCTTCCACATCCCTTGCCAAATTAGGCACTCTCTGCAACTCATTTTGTCAATTCGCCTCCAACTTGCCCCCCTGCACCCACCACTGCACCCTATATAATGCACTCTGTCTACTTCCACTAGCTCATCACCACTCTGTCCACAGCTATGTCCTTATTGCCAGCTACTGGTTTGATTCCTTACCTGCCTACCTATCCTCACTCTGTCACCCACAGCTGTGTCTGACTATGCTCTATATTCTAAGGACCCTCACAGCTTCTCCATTCCCCAACCACACTCTTGTGCAGGACAAGCCACCTTCTCATATTGGCTCCTCACTCTCTGGAACCAACTTCCCTCCTCCCTCTGGTTTTTTCCCCTCTCACTCATTTCTTAAGCATCTCCTAAGGCTCTACCGTCAACCTGCATGCTCCTGCCACCACCTCTTGTGACTCCAGGGCTACTACTACAGGGTGTATCTATTGACTTCTCCACTGCTGAATTGGTTTCCTAGTCCTGTTATGCTATTGTTTTATAACTGATACTATGCGCATTGATGTGTTGCCAAAATGTACTACACTTATATGTATTACTATATGTAATGTTCCCACTTGACTGTAATTACTTAAGTTTTATGCTGTCAAATGATGTTATGTGTGCCCTGTTCTCCAACTGCCCCCTTTGTACCCTGTCCCCGGGTCGCGCCTGGGAATGAGCCTTGGCTCAGTGTGCCTTTCTGGATTACCACATTTTAAATAAATAAATAAATAATATTTCCTAACTCCTTTTCCAGGTTCAGCCATTACACACTAGATAAGATGACATTATAGAACATACAGATTTCATGGTAGCTCACCCCAGAAGATCATTACAGTGTTCCATAATATTAAAACTACTGCCTGGTCCTTTAAGGCTCATTTTGTCACCCACAGGTCTAGTTGGGTAGATTTGTTTCTCTGTGTACTATACAGTTGAAATCACAAACCTTATGTATTGTAAACTGTAATATTGCAGGTGGATATGTATACTGTACAATGTATGCTGTTTCTGACATATTTCAATAAAGCAAGTATTAAAAAAAGCCACACACCAAGATACTTGAAGGAGTGAACCACTTCAGGGAAGGGAAGCCATCCAGGGTGGAGAAAGAAGGGTGGGGGGCATGCCTGACCAGTTTCTAACTGATTCCAAAGGTCATGGACACCATTTTATTAGTGTTGACCTAGTATTAGTTGGACAGGAACCACTGCAGGACATTGTGAAAATCTTGCTAGAGCAAGACTTCCACAGCTGTAGTCGAGGGGCCTGAGGCATAGAGAATCATGTCATCTGCATACCTGTGAATGTGCAGGTTGACACACACAGAGGGGAGGTCACTAAGAAAAATGGAATAGAGGATGAGATGCAATATGGAACCCTGTGGGACCCCAACCTGGATTGAGAGTGGAGGGGACAGGATGCCTCCTAGCTGTCCCAACTGCTGATGGCCTGAAAGGTGGGAACAGAACCAGTTAAAAGTGGGAGCTGAGAAATCAGCTGAACTCAGCTTGTCCAGGAGCAGTGTATGGACCACTGAATCAAAGGCTTTGGCCAGATTGAAGAAAATGGCAACTGTGATGTGCACTGATCCATTCCAAAGAGGATGGAGTCAATGACACATAGAAGGGAGACGACGGTGGAGTGGTGCTTCTGAAAACCAGACTGTAAGGGGAGAGGATGTTGGAAGAGTGGAGGAAGTCAGCAAGCCTGGAGTAGAGCAATTCCTCATGCAGCTTTGCAAGAGAGGGGAGAACGGAGATAGGCCAGAAATTGCCAGAGGGATCACTGCCCCCAGGATTAGGAGAACTTTGGCAGTTTTCCTAGACAGAGGGATTGAACAGAAGGTGAAGGAGAGGTTGAGGAGGTGAGTAAGGTGGGGGGGGACGATAGCTCATACTAAGGATGACAAAGGAGCAAAAGGCTAATAGCCCATGTAGCTCCTCTACTTACATATACCAAGAAAAACTTTTATTTGCACATAAAAAATGGTCCAATCTGTTTTTAAAAGTAGCCTTACTTTCAGCAATAACAACCGACAAAGGGTAATTTGTTCCACGGTCCAGTCACTCTATGAGAGAAAAAATTAGTCCTTTTTTTGTATTACATTCCTTTCTCATTAGCTGTAGTGGGTGTCCTCAGGTATTAACTATTATTTGTTTAAAATCCAATCCACATTCATTCATTAAGGATGCATCCATGATAATGTCCCTTGTGAACAATAGGTCACCCCTAAGACAACTTTGTTCCAAGGACATAAGATTAAGAGCAGTAAGTCTTTCGTTATAGGATAGAGATTTATAGATAGAAAGTGACTTGGTTATCCTATGTTGACCCTCCCAACTCTAACTATATCCATTTTTTTTATATGGATTCCACAACTGAGATGCAAAATCAAAATGAGACCTAACATGGGCTCGATACAGTGATAAAAGTATCAGTGGGTGCCTAGTGGTAAAATTATGTTTAATTGCTCACCCTATGGAATTTGCTTTAGCGATGACTTTGGTAATATGTAAACTGAATTTTAAATCTGCATCAACATTGATACCAATATCTCTTTCATTGTTCTTCTTTGAAATAATTTCACTGTAAATAAAGTACTGTCTTTTTTGATTATGCTTCCCAAAGTGAAGAACACAACATTTGGACATGTTGAATCTTAGGTTCCATTTTATGGACCAAGCCTCTAATAGATTAAGATCCTTTTGAATAACTTCAGAATCTGCTGCTGAACTGCAAATATTAGCAATCTTGCAACCATCAGCATATTTTATGATCTTACTATGGACGCTATTTGACAGATCAGATATAAATATTTGAAAATATCTGGGGCCAATAGTGATTCCTGAGGAACACCACTTTCTACTTTAATCCATGAGGATTTATCGCCATCAATTATTACCCTCTGACTCCTATTTTCCAGCCAATTGGCTATCTAGCGTGAGTATAGAAGGTTAATATTACATGTTTGAAGTTTTTGAATCAGCGCTAGTGAGGAGTGGAATCAAATGCCTTTTGAAAGTCTAAAAGAATGACATCACAAGGTATATTTTTATCAATATTCATACTAATATAGTCATAAAACTCACTAAATTGGTTGTGCAGGAATGCCCTAGCTGGAGAACTTTATTGTGCAGGCCATTTGGGCTAGATTTGGACAGTTTAAGAGAAGAAAGGGCAAGCAGGGTTTCCTGGTAGTGACAGTGGAAGATAAACCCTGAGTGAGGTAGGGTGGGAAGAGGATGAAGACAGGGGAAAGGGGAGAAGACAGGAAGGGGTCAAAGGGAAGCACAAGTAGTGAAAACTCATTGAAATGAGCAGGAACAGAGGCTGGTCAAACACTGATGAATAATTAATCAAGAGGACTGTGGGCACATACTGGGCTGGGAAATAAAAAAACAGAGTGAATACCTTCCAGAAGTGGGCTGGGGAGTTAAGATTCTTCTGGAGATTGGCCTTAAAATACAGGAATTTGGTGGTATGAACAGCCTTTGTGCAAGTGTTTCTAAGTGCCCTATAACAGAGGAGTTCAGATAGGAGTGGGATAACTTGTACCAGGCCCAGGTTCGATCACACGTACTGCTTAAATCAGTGAGATCATAGGTGATCCAGGGGTGGTGGGAAGACTTAACCCTGGACTTTCTGATGGGGATGTGCTTGTCCCAGACAGAGGTAAATTTCAAGTGGAAGAGGGAGAACGCCACATCATTACCTGGGGTGGGGAGAATGGGGGGTCCAATCACTTGCAACCAGGTCCCCCAGTAAAGCATCTTTGTTCAGCAACTGGAGGGACCTGGAACAGATGTACCTGGAAGGAGGGAAGGCACCGACTTTTCTGACACAGAATGTCATGCAGTGGTCACTGAATGAGTCCAGCAAAATACATGCTGCAATGTTCAGCCGTCTCCGATACCACAACCATTGGTGCTTTCAGCGTAAGCTCAGGCAGCACTTTGCACGGAAGACAACTGTAACTGTGTTGGCCATTCATGATGACCAAAACAACTCTCCTATGTTGGGACCACTGTAAAGGCGCAGCACTTGGTGTGCCACCTTCTCTCTGGGGCACCAACCTTCACAACACTTCCTTGCTCCACCCCTATCTACCCCTTCCTCCCACCTAGGCATCACCCTTCCTCCCTGTCTCCTCCCTCATGCCACCTCCCTGTCTGATGCTATCCCAGCTGCACTGTCTCCAATCTTCCTTAAGTCTGTTCTTACCCCTTACACAGGCATACACCTCACTATGCCACAGCTGTGACTATTCTCCTCTCTGTTTCTCCTCCCACAACTATGACTAACTCTCTGATGCAGGCACCCTCTCTCTAATGCCGTAGCACTGTCTAAATGCCATACCTTAAGCTATATGCTATCCCAACCTTGTATTCACACCAATTTACTGACTATCTAGCTTGTAATGTATTGTTTTGTGCCAGTACAATTTGTACTTGTTGGTAATGTAATGCTTTGTAGTGTAATACTGTGTATCTGTTTAATTCTTGTAACTGATGTAGAACCTACAAATGAGCATCTGCTCACCGGTGTACTCCAAGATATCATAGATAAAAAAATAAAATAAATAAAAAATCAAGCAATGGGGTGTGAGGAGAGGCCCAGTCCAAGGTTGTGGTCTGAGGAGTGTGGATTGAGCTGGGTGGGTTCAGTATGACTTGTGAGAGGTTCAGGGACTCAATCTTCAAATCAAATCAAATCAAACTTTATTTGTAAAAGGCGCCTTTCCAAAACCAAGGTGCCTGTACATAACATAATAAGAATCAATAAATAATTAAAACAATGTTAAAAATGTATCCAAGGCAGCAACATTATGAATCATTATATGCAAGGCTAAAAAGAAATGTTTTTAACACCCCCTTAAAACTTTGGACAGTTGGGCAATCTCGCACCTGACGAGGTAGAGAATTCCATAGGGTTGGGGCCATAAAACTAAAAGATCTGGCCCCAGATGTCTTTAAATGAACCCTGGGAATCACCAGCAATCCCTCGTCAGTGGATCGGAGAGAGCGGGGGACAGTAGGGACAAAGGAGATCTTCAGATAACCAGGTCCCCGGATCGTAGGGCCTTATAGGTCAGCAAACCGACCTTGAAGGTGATTCGCCAGCATACTGGCAGCCAGTGCAGTCCACGGAGCACAGGCGTTATATGACTGGCCCTGGAAGAACCAGTCAATAGCCTGGCTGCCGCATTCTGCACTAGCTGCAAGCGGCGAATATCAATCCCGGTAGCCCAAGATAAAGGGCGTTGCAGTAGTCAAGACAGGAGGTAACGAAGGCATGGACCAAAGTAGGAAGATCGTCAGGAGGAACCAGGTGCTTCACCTGGGTGATGTTCCTCAGGTGGTAAAAAGAGGCTTTGACAACTGCCGACACCTGAGATTTAAATCTCAAACAGTCATCAAACACAATGCCCAGGTTCCGCACCCGGTCTGAGGTAGTTAGCTGAACACCCCCAAGCCATAAACCCGAGGGTGATCCTGCCAACAAGCCCACCTCCCAGTGACCTGGGTCCACAACCAACACCTCAGTTTTCTCTGTATTCAACCTCAGCCAACTCACATTTATCCAGTCCTGGATTTTGGCTAGACAGTTGTTAAAGACCGAAATGACAGCATCTTGGCGTGGCACAAAGTATGCAGTTGAGTATCATCTGCATAGCAGTGAAAACTCAAACTGTACTGCCTAATAATCGCTCCCAATGGCAGCATATACACAGCAAACAACATGGGTGGCCAAATGGAACCTCGGCACCCCACAGGATACGGGGAATGATGTCGAGGAAAAAATCCTAGACACTGCCCTCTGAGTCCTACCCTCGAGGAAAGATCGAAACCAACTGAGAACTATACCAGACAGCCCACAGATAAGCTCCAACAGCACACCATGGTCCATGGTGTCAAGTGCTGCAGAGAGAGAGATCAAGAAGGACCAAGATGGAATGGGTCCTTCGATCTCTCACTATTAGGAGGTCATTTAGCACCCGGACAAGAGCTGTCTCGGTACTATGTCTCCTCCTAAATCCGGACTGGAGAGAATCATAGACATTGTGCCTGGTCAAATGATCATTCAGCTGTGACACAACCACCTTCTCATTAACTTTACCCATGAAGGGCAGGTTAGAGACAGTCCTGTAGTTGGCCAGACAATCCGGGTCCAAGGAGGACTTCTTAAGAAGGGGGCTGAACCACAGCCTCCTTCAGAGGATCTGGAAAAATCCCCCTCTCCAAAGACCTCCAGACTATCTCAGCAAGGACCGGACTGATTTTATCCACACAGCTCACTAAGAGACGTGTGGGGCCCGGGTCCAAACCACAGTTTGTCGGACGCAATGACTGGATTATCATCACAATGTCACCGATTGTTGGAAGGCTGAAGTCAGACCACACTAATTGGGTGTCCGACATCTCCTGCCGACCATCACAGCTCACATTAGGGAGGGTCAAGTTGATGTCAGTCCTAATTGTGACAATCTTATCTGAAAAGAATTGAGTAAACTCCTCACGCCATTCTTGAGAAAAGGCTCTTCTGGGCTGAAGACAGATTAGATTGCACAATCTGTCCACAGTCCGGAAAAGCTGAGCTGGTCTATTCTGTGCAGCAGCAATCTCTCTGGACAGGAATTCTGCCTTCTTAGAAGAGATTGCTGATTGATAGACCACATAATGGTCTATCAAACTAATTTTGTCACAATCCAGGCCCAAGTTCCACCAGCACCTCTCTAACCTTCATCCAACTCTCCTCAACTCCCTCAGAGTCTCATCAAACCAAGGAGACCTGGAGCGAAGAGTGAGGGGACAAAAATGAACAGGAGCAATGGAATACAGGGCCCCTACTACTGCCTTATTATAGGTGAGTACCAAGTCCTCTGGATCCATGCAATCACTCAGTAAACCCGATAGGTCCACTACCGCCATCAGGCCATCTGGGGAGACACCCCTCAAAGAGTGGTACCAGACCATCTCCATAGGGGCTGGCCTACTAGGGGTGGCATCAAAACTGAACCCAATGGTGTGATGATCAGAACACCCAACTAGTTCCACCACCAAATCAGATATCTCCATCCCAGTAGGAACACCAAGTCCAATGAATGACCACCAATATGGGTCGAGGAGGAAATAACTTGTGTGAAGCCCAGTGAAATCATTAACTGGCAGAAGTCCTGACAAGTTCATCATCGACCCAGGCACTGAAATCTCCCAGAACCAACCATCTGGGGGATCCCAATGTCAGGTCGACAATGAAGTCTGTGACCTCCCGCAGGAAAACATTCCCGTCACCTGGTGGATGGTAAACGAGAAGTATCCTGCATCCCACACCCTTGCCCATGATACATTCAAAGGAGTTGGTAGTTCCCACTGGTACCTCCACTAGGCCCAGTTCTGATCTAAAACAGATAGCAATACCCCTGCCCCTACGATCCATCCTAGGGCGGTGTTTCACCAAGTACCCGTCCGGAATTACTGATGTCAAAACTGGGCCAGCATTCTCATCCAGCCAGGTCTCGGTGATGCACACCAGGTCAGATGATCCAACAAAGTCTGCTATAATAGCGGTTTTGTTTTTAATAGACCGGGCATTGCATAACACCACCCGAGTAGGATGAGAATCTGAGGATGACCATGCTACCTGCTGACTACAATCTTGAGGGAGGTCAGCCTGGAGGCTGAGGACAGTCAATTAATAATAAAGTCCCCAAGAAGGATAATTTTGCCAGAAGAGGAGTGTGAGGTGATGACGCAGAGTGAGTCAACCAGAGAGGAGGGTGAGTTTCTTGGAGAGGCATAGAAAACCCCAATGAAGATAGGTAAGGTAGAGGGGAAAGGAGAGTTTGTCAAGGAGATACTCATCGAAAGAGGGTACAACTTCCCTGAGAGTGATAGTGCAGAACAGGCTTTGGCAAGCATGCAGGGCAACTCCACTGCCACATTTCCCCATCCTGTCTACAGAAGTGGTAGTCAGGGAGAGCAAGGCTAGAATCAGGAATTATAGAACAGCCAGGATTTAGTGATACAAAGTAGGTAAGGAGAGTGTTGAGCAACTCAGACTTTGAGGAGATCCGTTTAGGGAGGAGGTGCCTAGCACTGAGGTAGAAAATACTATAGCCACTAGGAAAAGCAGAGTGGGGAGAGGGAATAGGGCTGGTTTCCATATTGCCAGCAAGGAGGAGAAGCAGGATAAGGAGATGGAGGATGTAGAGATTTATATCCCTAGTCCAGGGTGGAGAGGGAGGAAGGACAGGAAGGGACAAGATAGATCAGTGAAGAAACTCCAAGTTTAATGAGGGGGAGGGAAAGAGTTCAGGGTGGATAGACAAGGAGAGGGAAGGGAGTGGGGAGGGATTGCTGAAGGTGAAGGAGAGAAGTAGGGGGAAGGCCGGGGAGGGAGGTGGATGGAGAGGAGAAGAAGGCAGAGGAGGAGAGCAGAGAGGGGTTGAAAGTAGTAATTGTAAAACTGCTCAGAGCAAAACTTGTAATGCACCTGGCAAAAAAGGTAATCCTCAGGTAGGGTGTGACAGGGTTACTCAAAACATAAGTAGTCAGTGAAAAACAACAGGCATAGAATAGAGGTACCCAGAGAAGTGGAAGGAAAGGATGTGGAGGTTAGCCAAGGAGGTGACCTCAGCGGGGAAAGCAGTGGACCCCAGAGGAGGAGGAAGTGAATCCTGGTGGGGGACTCCATCATAAGAGGGATCCAGCTAGGAACACAGGAGGGGGAGGACAGGGAGGTGAGGTGCCTTCCAGGTGCCATGGCATGGAGGGATGGAAGGAAGATCCTGGGGGTCACTGGGAAGGCAAGACGGGAGGGTGAGCTGGATGTCATTATCCACCTAGGTACTAATGACCTGGCAAATGGGGAGCCAAAGGAAGTTCAGGAAGAGTTTAGGAAACTGGGGAGGGGTCTCAAGCAAGTAGCTACTTCTGTCACTTTCTCAGAAGTACTACCTGTGAGAGGCAAGGGAGAGCATAGGAGTGCATGCACCAGGAACTTTAACTCATGGTTGAAGAACTGGTGCTGTGAGGAAGGGTTTGGATTCATTGGTGACTGGGGACCCACATGGAGGGATGGAGATTTGTTCAAGCCTGATGGCCTGCATCCATCCTGAGGGAATCCAAGCACTCAATGATAAGTTTAAATGCTACATTGACAAGCATTTAAACTAGCAAAGGGGTGGCAGGCCTGCAAGGAGGGTACCTACTTGCTCACCCCCCACAGCTAGCAGTGGAACCAGTGAACCAGAGAAGTGGCTATCTTTGCAAAGCAGTGTGCAAAAGATGGAGATTAGTGCCCAAGAGGTGGATAAGCAGAAAAGGGGCAAAATTCAGCAGAAGGGCAGACAGCAAGGAGAACCAGGGATAAATGACAACCAAGGAAGGGGCTGGATAGAACAGTGAAACAGTCTAGGAGGTCAAATCATGGAAAGCCATGTGTGCAAATGCCAGGAGCCTTAGCAACAAGATGGAAGATCTGGAGGCTGTCATGGTGCAGTCAGACCTGGACATTGTGGCCATCACTGAAACCTGTGTAATGATAACCACGACTGGGAGATGGCCATACCTGGCTACAACATATTCAGAAAGACAGAGCAGGCAGGAAGGGAGGAGGAGGCACTGTATGTGAAAAATGACATAAGGGCCACAGAGATCCAGGAGGAACAAAATGGGGAGAGATACTGTGGGTTGCTGGAAAGGAAAATGGGGACAGCCATCAGCACAGGTGTGGTCTATAGACCACCAGCCCAAGAGGAAGAAACAGATAGGGAGCTGATGCTAGCCATCAAAGGATGGCAGACAAGGTGAGGTAGTACTGGTTGAGACTTCAATATTCCAGACGTGGACTGGAGCATCCCAGCAGCAGCATAAACTAGAGCAGATTTATCCTGACTCTTCAGGGTGCCTTCCTCAAGCAACTGGTCATGGAACCAACTCGGCAGAAGGCAATACTGGACCTTGTGCTCACAAACAGGGACAGTGTGATGGGGGTAACAGTGGGGAGCACCTGGGAAACAGTGACCACCAGTCATTGTGGTTTGAAATCACAGAAAGAGCAGAACCAAACCACACAAAAACACGTATCCTGGATTTTAGGGGGCAGACTTTGGGAAAATGGGGAGATACTTGAAAGAGGCATTAAGGGGAATGGGACAGGAATCAGGGGTTGAGGAACAGTGGGCAGTATTTAAAATGGGGATTACAAGAACAAAAGAATTATGCATTAAGCAGGTTAGCAAGAGGAAAAGGAAGAGGAGACCATTATGGTTTTCCAAAGAGGTAGCAAAGAAAGTGAAAGCCAAAAAGATTGCATTCAGGCAATACAAAAAGACACAGGCAGAAGGAGATAGGGAGAAGTACCAGGAGAAGCAAAGGGAGGCAGGGAGGTCAGTAAGGAAGCCAAAGCTCAGAAGAGCACATTGCAAAATCAGTGGGTAGAGGGACAAAACCTTTTACAGGTACATAAGTGAAAAAAGAAAGACAAAGGGAGGGATAGTGAGACTGAAGGGGGAGGATGGGGGCCGCGTGGTGGATGACAACAGTAAAGCTGACATATTGAACAGGTATTTCTGCTCAGTCTTTACTGAGGAAGAGGAGGGTAATGGGTCTGAAGGGAGTACAAGGGGTGAGAATGGTGCAGAAATGGACACAAGTCCCTTTACACGAGAAAGGGTCCTGAAGGAACTGGAAGTAATAAGAGTTGATAAAGCAATGGGGCCAGATGGGGTATACCCCAGGGTCCTTAAAGAACTAAGAGAGGTGGTGGCTGAACCTCTGGCTATCCTGTTTAGCCGATCACTGGAAACAGGGGAGGTACCCAAAGACTGGAGGACAGCAGATGTAGTCCCCTTATACAAAAGTGGGAACAAAGAGGAAGCAGGGAACTACAGACCAGTCAGCCTCACCTCAGTAGTGGGGAAGATCATGAAGCACTACTGAAGGAGAGATTGGTGGAACATCTGGTCTGTCAATGGACTACAGGACCCAAGGTAGCATGGTTTCACCAGGGGAGGCTCATGTCAGACCAACCTCATTGAATTTTTGACTGGGTGACTAGGAAGGTGGATCAGGGAGGCAGTGGACATGGCCTATCTGGACTTCAGCAAGGCCTTTGACACTGTGCCACATAGAAGACTATTACACAAACTGGGGAATATGGTGTGGGCCGGACAGTAGTGGTGGGTAGGTAACTGGCTGGGTGGCAGGACACAGAGGGTGGTGGTAAATGGCTGTCACTCCACAGAGGGAAGAGTGACCAGTGGGTACCACAGGGATCAGTGCTGGGACCGGTCCTATTCAACATCTTCATCAGAGACATTGCGCAGGACCTAGAAGGCAGAATTTCACTGTTCGCTGATGACACAAAGCTCTGTAATAGAGTAGACACACCAGAGGGTGTAGACAGAATGAGAAGCGACCTGCAGAAACTTGAAGAATGGTCAGGGGTTTGGCAGTTGAAATTCAATGCAAAGAAGTGCAAGATAATGCATATGGGGCACAAAAACCCTGGCACAATATATCAGTTGGGGGGTGAGGATATAGCATGCACCAAGCAGGAAAGGGATCTTGGGGTTATCATCTCTGATGACCTCAGGTAGGAAACAGTGTGACAAGGCAGCAGGTAAAGCAAATAGGATGCTGGAATGTATAGGCAGAGGCATCACCAGCAGGAAAAGGAGGTCATAATTCCGCTATACAAGACACTAGTGAGGCCCCACCTGGAGTACAGTGTACAGTTCTGGAGACCATACCTACGTAAGGACATAGACAGGGTAGAGAAGGTTCAGAGGAGGGCAACAAAGATGGTGCATAGATTGCATCACAAGTCCTATGAAGACAGGTTGAAGGAACTGAACATGTACTCCTGGAGGGAGAGGAGGGAGAGGGGATATGATAGAGACATACAAGTATCTTACAGTGAGGAACAGGGTACAGGAAAACACTATTTTTAAGCGAAAAGATGTTCCAGGACTAGAGGGCATGGGATGAAGTTGGAGGAGGACGATTCAGAGGAAACATGAGAAAGAATTTCTTCACAGAACGGATGGTGGACAAGTGGAACACCCTGCCAGAGGAAGTGGTGGGGGCTGAAACAATCACGGGATTTAAGAATGCATGGATAGACATAAAGGAATTCTGGAGGTCAGGGGTAAGGTGAACAGACTTCTAGGAAAACAAACTGAACTTACAAGCTCAAATGGCAGACTGGGTGGGCCAGGCCTCTTATCTGCCGCACACTGTCTATGTATCTATGTATCTATGAATGAGGGTATAGAAAGTTACAGAAGCTGACAAAAGTCAAAACTCAGGTAGGATTTGTAACAGGTTACTTGAAGATTAGCAGTACCTGAGAAACAATAGACACACGTGTGAGACAAACTGAGTAGACCAAAATGATGCAAAACTTGCAAACAGGATGTACCCAGATAAGAAATTTCTAGGATACTCTAAAATTGGCAGTTGTAAAAGCACACAGTTGAATGAACTGTGGTACACAATTTAATAAAGAAGGAAAACAACTCGGCTGGACCTTGAGGGGTGACCTAGGTAGCCAGGATAGTAATAAACAGTGCTGGCAGCAGCCATTCACAGGAGAAGGCAGCTGAATAAGGAGAGCACTGCAAATACCTATGAAGGTAACAAGTAGTAGGGCGTAAACAACTGGCAAAAGCAACATGCAAACAGGCAAACAAACTCTACTTGGTTAATGAAAAAATCACATACACAAAACTTGCAATGGGGCTATACCTAGTTAGGGTTTATTTTATTTATTCATTAGCTTTTGTTGACCAGGTATGTATACTAGACAAACAATTGCCTATTTTCAGGTACAACCAAGGAGAGTACAATAACGGACAAGTCCATACAGAAAACAATAAGAACACAATTCATACAATGCACAGGATCAAGTAGAGCCAGGTGAATTAAAACAAGTAGTCAAGAATTACACATGATTAGGTAGGAGAGAACATACTTAGAAAAAGCTAAAGAAGAACAGTTTAGCTGGGAGTTCTGTAAATTACAGTACTGGCAGTCACCTTGGTTAGTTAGATGATGGGCTCCTGGAGGGCAGCGTGACTGGCCCAAAGCTGACTCACGGCTGACTCCAGTGAACTCTTTTTCTGAAATGTCCTTTGCACTGCAGTCTTTCGCACTCCAGACTGCAGCACAGATGACCGCTTGTGATGTGCAACTGAAGTAGGGAAAACTAAGCCCTGCCCACAAACCACCCAATTGGTGGTTGCTCCTGAAGACTCAGAATGCAGGAATGAATGCCACAAAAACTGCAGACTGGATGGAAGCACCTGTCGGGGCAGAACCTGGGTGCTAAACTGGCTCCACACTCAACCCCTGATCTTTGTTTGCTGGCCCTGTTGTCCTCCCTGGGCTAAGGACAGTAACAGAAGACTGTTCTTAACCCCTAGAGAAAAGCAGACATGGAAACATCTGATCAGCAGTTATAAAGCTGTAACATGCACTGCAGGCTATTAAATCTCCAGTTGCTGCCTACTGCTCTGATGTCAGCTACAAGGGATTCTTGATTTGCAGTAACAGAAGATGTCAGCCTAAAATTAAGCAAAATGAGTCTGATATACTCTATTATACTACAATAAACAGTAAGTATACCAAAATGTTTTTGCACACAAAGTACATATTAGGACCAACTCCACTCTTGAGTGCTGGAGGCTTTGTGCTGACTGTTCCTCTTAAACAGTAAAAGTCTTGAATGCTTTAAAAGAATCTGGACATATATTTAAATGAGAAGGAATTAGTAGATTACTACTAATAGGCAGTTCTCATATGGACTCTGCTCACTACTGTCTCAACAAAACAAAGTTAAACCAAGTCAAAGCAAGTAGTATCTTGTTACCCCCACCCCAAGCAGTTTATGCACTGGTGGTACCAGCACTACAAAGGGATCCAAGTCTATGCACAAACAGTTCCACTGTACAGTAAGTTACTGATTTGCCACCCTATTAAAGAATATGCAGTATCATGATACAAATTCAGGGTCTTGGAGAAGTTCACAGTTCAAACTCCTGAGCCTGTTGGCTAGTTAAGGTGAGCTCTTGAGTCCTTTTTATGCTTATACCGAGAATCAATATGTCCTTCAGGGATTTAACACTACCTGTGCCCTGAGGAAGCTGCCTCTGTCCTGGTGCCCGCTGTTGCTCATATCCTGGGCCTGATTTACACTCCCACTGTTCTTCCTTCTGGTGCCAAATCAGCACTCTTTCTGTATTCTGAGGTCAGAATGCCTAATGTAGGACTTACTCCCCCTTCTAGTGCAAAGCTGAGTGAGCTACTCCCAAAGCAGTTTGGCAGTCCAATAAAGCAAGTCCTTTCATGTCAGCTGGTGTGGCATGGAGTCAGAGTGACACTATATGGCATAGGGTAGGATTGCCTCATAATCTGTCTGTTCCTGCCTCTCATTACTGCAGTACTGTCATACAAACATAGACTTTGACGGCAGATAAGGACCACTTGGCCCACCTACAGTAGTCTGCCCATTTCCCTTCCTATTGGATAAGCTGCAGATCCTAGTTAACCAACAGCCTACTTCTTCCTACCCCCACCAGAATTGCCTTATGTCTGTCCCATGCATTCTTGAATTCCCCCACTGACACCATGACCTCCTCAGGAAGGCAATTTCATGCATCCACCACCCTCTCTGTGAAAAAATACTTCCTCATATTGCCCCAGAGCCGTCCCCCCTCTATCTTCAAATTGTGCCCCCTTGTTCGTGCACATCTCTTTTTCTGCAATATGCTACACTCTTGGACTTTGTTGATTCCCTTGAGGTACTTGAAAGTTTCTATCATGTCTCCCTCTCCATCCTTTCCTTGAGGGTATGCATATTAAGCTCCTTTAGTCACTCTTTGTATGGCTTCTGTTGCAGATCCTGCACCATTTTAGTTACCCTCCTCTGGACTGCCTCCATCATGTCCATGTCCTTGCGGAGAAGGGTCTCCAGAACTGCATACGGTACTCCAGATGGGGTCTCACCAACTGTCTATACAGAGGGATAACAACTTTCTGTTTTCTCCTTGTGATGCCACTCCCTATGCATCCCAGTATCCCCCCAGCCATCCCTACTGCCTTCTCACATGCTTACTTACCTTTAGGTCATCTGATATGACTACCCCCAGGTCCCTTTCCATTTTTGTTGTTGTTAATACCTCTCTCTCCCCATTGTGTACTCTTCCCCTGGGTTTTTGTTTCCCAGGTGCATTACTCTGCACTTCTTTGCACTGAATCTAAGCTGCCATACTTTTGACCATTCCTCCAACCTTGCCAAGTCCCTTCTCATCTTTTCCACCCCCCGTTGTGTATCAACCCTGTTGCAGATCTTTGTGTCATCTGCAAAAAGGCATACTTTTCCTTCCAGTCCCTCTGCAATGTCACATATAAAGACAATAAAAAGACCGACCCAGTACTGAACCATGTGGGACCCTGCTAGTAACCTCCTTTCTTCAGAGTGGACTCTGTTTACTATTACTCTCTGTGTCCTGTTGTCCAGCTGATGTTTTACTCAGGCTACCACCCTGGGGCCCACTCCCAGGTTGGCTAATTCGTTTATTAATTGTTTGTGTGGGACTGTGTCAAATGCCTTGCTAAAGTATAGGTAGGCCATGTCCACAGCCCCTCCCTGGTCTACTACTTTGACCACCCCATCAAAGAAATCTATTAGATTCATCTAACATGACCTTCCCCCTGTGAATCTATGCTGTCTTGGGTCCTGTGCACCACTGGCCTCTAGGTACTCAACGATTCTTTCTTTCAGAAGTGATTCCATCATTTTCCTTACCACTGAGGTCAAGCTAACAGGTCTGTAGTTTCCTGCCTCTGCTTTGCTCCCACTTTTGTGAAGGGGAATCACATCCGCCATCCTCCAGTCCTTAGGTGCCACACCATCCTCCCATGATTTGTTAAAAAGGGTAGTCATTGGTGTCACTAGTTCTCCCCTAGTTCCTTTAGAATTCTGGGGTGAATCCCATCAGGCCCCATTGCTTTGTCCGCCTTCAGTTTTAGGAGTTCTTTGAAAACCCATTCTTCTGTGAAAGGACTGGTATTGACCCCCCCCAATCCAGAGTGCTTCTATTGATTCAATTAGGTGCCTCTCCCTCCTTTTCTTTTGTGAATATTGAGCAGAAGTATTCATTCACTATCCCTGCTTTTTCACTGTCACTCTCTGCCCACCCACCTCCCCTTTATTAAGTGTCACTATCCCTCCCTTGGTTTTTCTTCACTCCCTAATGTACCTGTAAAAGGTGTCCCCCTCCCAGTCTTCCATGACATCCAAGACAAGGTCCTGATTTATCCCAGATACCACCCAGGGAGCTGATGTACAGTACAGCAACATAAGGCTCTCTCCCCAGTCCCAAGGAGGAGGATGGTGTCCAATAGGTTTAATATGTAAAGTTGATTAGGGGGCCCTCTCTATGGGGCTACCATTGACTTAAACTCTGTAGGCATTTGTGGGCAAATAGACTGATGAATCCTGTGATCCGTTTCTCCAGTCTTTCCTGAGTTAGGACCCTTCAAACTGGATCACAGGAACTTTCAATCTGGATCACAGCAAATATTTGCCCCCAAAAAGTCCCCGATTCAGATAGGATTGTATAAAACTCCTTTCTGTGTTCACTACCTAGCCTAAATCCTACATGATCTGTGGTGTCCCTTGGACTGCTATGTGAGCTAGCAATCTTGACAATACACTGAAGAAGATCAAATCAATAGAATACACACAGTGTCCCTCCATTGGAGGAGGGCCAGCCTTATCACCTGGGCTTCCATAAAAGCTCTTGTGGTCAAAGGCAGTGTGAAGGAAGGAGTGTAGTAGCCAAGTGCTGCTCCTGAATTGTGACCCCTGCAATCTCTGAAAGAGTACAGATCAGGATATGTAGGTATGCATCAAATAGGTCCATGTAAAATTGGGTTACCCCAGGCCAAACTCAAGAGGATTTCATCACGAATCTAACTGGTCTGACAAAAGAATCATAGTATTATAGCAGCCAGCATCACGGGCATCTCGTCAGTCACTACAGTGCCGGCCACCAACTTGGTTTTCATTTTTATTTAAAGTTTGTGTGTGGGTAGCTGGCCTGGTGGTGCTGAGGGTTGAGGCAGTGGATGCCACACCTTGCACCATGCCAGCAACCCAGGTTTGGGAATGGACTCGAGCCACTAGGGGTCGGCAGTGGAGGGAAGGAATTGAGCATACGGAGGACTTCTCCATTCCCAGGAGGGATCCAGGGCTATGCTGTTGCTCTTAGTGGCTCCTAGTGGAGATCTTGGGCATCACAGGAACCTGTGGCACAGTATCATGGGGTGGAGCAGTGGCAGGCATTGGTACATTGTGTCAAGATGCCATTGCATGTCTGTTCCAGGGGAAAATCCGGAGAAAACCCTGGTGGTCCAGTGGAGGCAAAAGGGACTCTGGTGACCCAAACACATCCTGGCACCAGACCTTTCTCGGTGGATCTCCCATCCCCTACCCCAGTCCTGTGGCTGTCCCTCTAATCCCAGAAAGGCCACCAAGGGTGGGTGGGAGATCCATCCCCCAGAAGGTGATCTGGGGGGCTGGACAAGCTGTGAGGGCTGAGGGGGGAGTCCACTTGAGGAGGTTTCAAGCTGGGAATAGCGGCGGCTAGTAGCATGGGAAAATTCACAGTTTATACCGTGCAACCACAGGGGATGGGTGCAGATATGAGGGCAGCTAAGCCTATAACAAGTTCAAGTCCAAAGATAACTGCACACCACAGAAATAAATGTCAAGAAAAATCAATAGGATGCTTAAATGCAGAAATGTATTCTGGCAGAGCCAAGCTACACCAGACCCCAGCACTTCGGTGGTTAAGCCTTCATCAGGAGGCCTGGTATTGAAAGCAACTACATCCACTTAAATGTTAAACATTTAGTGACCTCATCAGTGACATCATTTGAGTGCTCTAATACAAAACAAATATTGATAGTGATACACCAATTCAAAATTTAAATATACATACATCATACAAAAGTAGAAAAACATGCAAAACTGGAAATACATCTGTGATTCCTTTCAATATATTATTTTGAATATGTATTTTAATAATTCATCACCCTTATATAAGCAAATATATTAAGGAATCTAAATCCAAGACAAAAGAAGAAAAGTTAAAAAGAAAAAGTACTAGAGTTGGTCTGAAGTGGAAAAGGCTGTGGGGAGGGGTAGAGTTTACTGAAGACATCCAACATCAGGGGTGGTGGGAGGATTCGATTTCATATAATAGTCTGAGTTAAAGGCAAAATATACTCCAATCAGTAGCCAAAATGAAGAAAGAGAGGAATAGAGGGAAAAGGGGATGGACATTGAACAACAGGAGGACTGCAATAATGTGATCACCCTATTCAATATTTTCTCTGGTCCTGGGTATCTACAGAAAGCATGTCTTCTCCAATGGTCCAGGCCTAAAAATGAAAGAGAAAAAGAAAAATGGAGATAGCTAATGTGTATTATTGCAGAGACACTGAACATTCATTATTTCTTCAAAAAGGGTTTCAAGTCCCATTGCTCATTAAGGCCATCTGGTTGAATGCTCCGTAGGCGAGAGATCCATTCACTCTCTCTCTCTGTAATAACTCATTTACTCTATCACCCCCAAATTTGAGAGGTGGTTGCAAATCAATGCCCATGAATGTAAGGGCAGTGGGGTCCAAATTATGATGCTGAGCAAAATGTAATCCAGTAGGTGTATCCCCTTTGTTGTTACTTATATTTCTAACATGTTCTTGCATCCTTAGCTTGAATACTCTGGTAGTTCTTCCTATGTATAATGTTTTGCAACTAAAATAGTGCTTCATTTTAAACAACAAACCCAATTTTTGATTAACCTTTTACACATAAAAATTTAACCTGTGAAAAAAGTTAGGCCTGTATCTAAAACAACTCCCAAATATTGAAATTCATTAACAAATTCAACAACAATTTCCCAGTATTATGAATTAACATGGAGGGATTCTCTCTCATCATAACGGAAGTGCCAAATAACATTACTTTTGTTTTAGTAACATTAAGTATCATATGATTATTACCAAACCAGGAACAAACTGTATTGAAATCAGATTGTAGATCAGCTTCAATAGAGGAAATAGCAGTAGAATGAGAGGAATATCAAATCATCTGCATATAACAGACATTTACTGAACTTAAGAGTAGAAGGAAGAGAATTTACAAATAAAGAGAACAGCAAGGGCCCAAAATTGACCCATGAGGAACACCCAGACTCATTGGTTTAATTGAAGAAATAACAGAGCCTTATCCTACTACCTGAGACCTATTTGATAGATAATCTGTACACCAGAGCACTGGCTTCGAAAACCAAGACCTCCAAGTTTACCAAATAACAATGAATGATTAATAAGATCGAATGCCTTGGTCAGGTCCACAAACACCTCCCCCATAAGTACACCTCTATCAAATCCCTGAAGGACGGTGTCAGTGAACCTGACCAAGGCAGTCTCTGTACCATGGTCCTGGTGAAAGCCATGTTGCTCTGGGCAAAGAACATGATATTTTTCCAAATATTCAGTAATTTGAGTTGCAACAACCTTCTGTAATAATTTGCTCAACGGGATAAGTATCGATATAGGCCTAAAGTCACCAAAAGAGTTGGCCCCAAATTTTTAGGGCTAGGAACAACCCTTGCTTGTTTGAAAGTAGATGGAAATTGGCCCAAAATCAAACACAGGTTAAAATTGAACATGGGGAAGCAAATGTGGGATGCAATTAATATAAGAAATGACTAACCCTTCCCACAATCTGAAACTTATTAGGTAATTTAGATATGTTTCAGCATTTCCAACCTCATTACTATTTTAAAGTAAAATTCAGGTCTGTCACAATAACTATTAGAGATACTTAATTCAGATAAAGAACCAGAAAAATGATTGCTGTAAGTAGAAAAATCAGAAAATGTCCTATTAAATTCTTCAGCTAAGGTCAGAGGATCTGTAATAGGACCATCAGGAGATTAAATGCTAATAGTTGAAGCTACAACAGGGGCCAATACATTTTTTACTGAAGACTCAAACTTTTTTGGATTAGACCAGTTGACATCCAATTGTTTCTTATAAAAAGATTGTTTTGCTTTCCTCACTAAATTCCCAACTCTATTTCTCATATAACGATAACGATCAAGAAGAAACCTTGTGGTAGCCGATTTATAATTTTGCCAGGCCAGATTTCTTGCTTTAATCCACTCTTTAATTTCTCCATTAAACCCCCCAATTTTAGACCCTCAAACTCTTAATCTATGCAAAGGAAAACAAGCATCCTGCACTGTCAATAACTGCCTATAAAAATAATCTATTGCACAATCAGGATAGGGGATACGTTCCAAAAAAGACCAATCAATTAAGGAAAGACTACGCTCAAGCCTTAGAACATCATAACTCTTAACGCTAAATGACTGAATGGTCTTAAAAGGAATCCTTCCCTTCCTGAAGTTCAACACACAGTAAGTGGCCTGGTGGTCAGTAGTGGATTCAGCAAGTACTCCAGCAGAAGAAACAATATCAATACAATTTGTGACTATCCAATCCAAAATAGAATGATTTCCTGTTAAATGATTAAATCTAGTAGGTTCAGAGATCACCTGAGATATATCATAGGACTGCAACAGGACTTCCAAGCCCAATTTATCTGATTGTAACCAATTTAAATTGACATCACCCACCAGAAGAAAATCAAAAGATCCTGAATAAGTAAAACATTATGCAAAAATTCTTTCAACCTATCTAACCCACTTGTTAGGGGATTATAAATACATCCCAATGTAACATATTTCTTATTACTCTTATCCAATTCTAGTACTTGCAAATTATCCTTTAAGAAGATCACCCCCCTACACCTTTTCCTATCAGAACAAATTATTCTATAACCAGATATATGACAAGTACTATCAGAAGTAGATTCTTACATTTAAATGCCTTATTTTTAGCCCATGTTCCATCCACCACTTTGGTTCCTCCGCAAGGATCCATGATGGGTCGTCGACAAAATATTTGTCGAATGACCCGAGAGCGAAACTGGCAGGTCAACTGCATTTTGCAATCAGCTGCCAGTTTGCAGAAGCAAATAAGGGCCAGATATTCAAAGAGTTAGCCCCGGCAGTGATTAGCACTGTCCGCATGCAAACTAGCCTGGAGCAAAATGCCAGCCATATTCAAAATGAATAGCCCAGGGCAAACCAGCTGAATATAGCAAGCAAAGGAAACCGGGCAAACAGGACCAGGAGTGCAGGGCAAAAAAAGCCCAGGAATAATACAGCACTGAATATAGCACACAAGACAGCACTGAATATAGCCCCAGGCAGGCAGTGCAAACACACAATGGAACACAGTGCAGAGACAGCCTGACCCCGGGACACATGCAAGGCAACACATGCCGGAATGAGGTATCAGGAGCACACCACAGTGCTCACCCAGGAGGATGCCACACATGCACGGAAATGTCCAGCAACAACCCAGACCCATGTGGAGAACACAGTACAAAGCATGTGGAACCCCAGCACCCAAGGATGACACAGGACACAGTAAAATGTCGTAAACCAGTGTAATTAACAATAATGAAGAGTAAAGCAAATGGAAACACAACAGCGACTAAAATACAGAACAAAACAATGAACAAACCCCAGATTACAAAATGCCCCACCCACCACTGTACAACCCTCCCCACAACACAGAAACAGAACCAGAACATACCCACCAAGCCCCCCCAACACACAACCCCAAATGCCCAGTACATGAAAAAAAAGTCAAGCACCATCGGCATAAAAAGGCACACAAAGGAAAACATGAGGACGACAACAGATGGAGGGATGGGAAGACACAGGACAAGGGTGCAACGGGGAGGAGGACACACACAGGGACAAATGACAATAGGCAAGGAAGGGATAAATAAGTCCAGTGAGGGGGTGTGGTGAGGGAAGACTTCAAAATAACAGGGCATAACTAGTTGCCCACTGGATTAGGGAGATGAGCATCTGGAATATTCACCACCCTCCGAGTCTCAGTGATAATAATGGCCTGCTGTTCTATTAATGTCTGCTGCTGCCTAACAATCTGCAAGCAGGTCCTCTGTGCCCTTTGATTCTTTGGGCCTTATCGCCCACAGTGATGCCCAGAGTGGACCTACAAGAGGAAGGGTGAGACCATGAGGATGGCACACTAGACAGGAGGCAACCAGCAGCCAACTTTTGCCATACAGAGATGGACAGCATGTCCCAATGGGCTATCCCTGGTGGCGTTGAGTTCTGCAGTGGTAGGACAACATGGAAACTTCCCACAAAGCAGCACAGGGCAACACAGGCACCAACACAAAACTCAACACGGATGATGACAGCGATCCTGACAGCAGCAGGGAACATGTGACACCACCCACCCCGATACAGCACACAGCGAGACACGGCAAACACAGCTGGAAACCCGGAGAGTTGAGTGCAAGGGACACGCCACTACATGCAGAAGGGCATCCACACATTGGGACATGCTGCCCACCCACACATGGAAATGTACAATAATGCAGAGCGCAGAACAAACAACAATGACAGGCATGCAGGAGCATCAATGAACCATGACAGTGGCCTGCCAATGACCGTCCCAGGACAGGGGATAACAGTCAGCCAGGGCACAGACACTGTCAGTGAAGGGCCTTCACATGCCACCAGGCAATACCACTGAAAGCATACCACCCAACTGAGACATGGTACATGGAAGTGTCCTCAACCCACATAACAGGACCCCCACACTGTGAGTACCACTTCCACAGCCACGGTCAACATTGGCAGGCAATGATGCACATAATGTAATAGCACAGTGATAATAGTACCCTGCAACTAAATTGCAACACAGTAACTCGCCATGAGATACACATGGAAGGACTCCACAATGCATACGGCACAGTGCCAGGATGTAGCACAGTGTGACAGGCAGTGCTTCGTCATATAGTGGCCAGAAGGGGAGAGGTAAGGCCGGCAAGGCAGGTGCAGTTGTCCCGCATGCAAGGCAAGGCACCACCACCTGTGCAAATGTGGACGCCTGTGGATGGTGGTATGGATGGACCACAGAGGTGGGCAGGTCAGCCGTCAGCATGTTGTCCCCACAGAACTCTCACCATCTGAGCAACCAACACCATCAGTCACCCGCACAGCAATGCAAGCTGACAGCCCCCCCGGGCAAGACTGACAGCACCCAGCTGTGGTGTGAAACACAGGTGTACCACACAGCACACTACTACACCACATTGGCCCACTGCCCGTTGTAGAAATGCCACCAGACAAGACAGTGGCTGGACACCCAGATGTGACGCACAGCCTAGTGAAAGGGCACAGATCACAGAGCAATGAAACAGGTACTCACACAACATGCCACTGCTTTCAGGGCTGCTCTTCTGCACCCGCTGTGGAAGGGATGGCACCCTCGGGCTGCCCTGTCTCTGCTCCTGTGGCCTGGGCTGACTCCCTCCTGCGGCCATGGGCTGCTCGATCTGCTCTACAGTGGACAGATGAGAAAGTGGTGTTAGAGCATGACACAGCATACACAACGTCAAGTACAGCAAGATGCACATGCAACCCCAACCACAATGCACACACACATGAAGTGAACAGGGAGGACCCCCACATTCACCAGGCACACGTGTCAGTGATCAACGGCGCCACAGTACTGCGACAGTGACCATTGCAGCTCCCATGTGAACATCCGCATACCCGTGAGTGTACGTCGACAGTCCACCATGAACGTGTTTCCTGCAACATGGTGGTGCTGTCCGCAGGCCGGTGATGCCCAGGGACTTGCAGAACAGCATGACCCAACCCTCCTCCCACAGCAATGGTCACGGCATGTACCATGCCCCTATGGGGCAGACATGTGACTCTGCCTGTTCACAGTGTGCAACAGCACCATGCATCATTGCACACACCTGTGCACACACACACACACACACCCACGCCCAAAACCCCCACATCACCACCCTTCCGCACACACACACACACCACATACCCACTCACTACACCCAAACCCTCCACACCACCACCCCCTCCACACACACACACACACCTCACCACCCACACCCAAACCCCACACCACCACCCTCCCACACACACACACACACACACACACACACACACACAGAGGAAGCCTGACATGTTGGTACACTCCTACATGCAACACCACTCACTTGGCACAGGCACAGTGCCATCACGCACCATGCGCGCTTATAGTGCCTGCTGCTGCCTCTGCCTGCATCTCAGGTCTGTGTACCTGTGGCGGCACTCAGCGCTATGGGTATCCCAGTATGGGCAGTGAGTTTCCTCACCACCATGTCCCACACTTCTGTTTCGTGGGAGGTCCCCCTCCTCACCTCTCCAAACAGCCTCTTATGTCTTTTCATGACAAGCTGCACAAGGTTTGCAGTCTCTACCTCCCCAGCTGCCTGTCCCTGTGCACAACTGCATGCTGTCTGGAATGTCCTGACATGACTATCAACAACTGGTAGACCCTCAACCTGTCTCTGCTCAAACTTGGTCTCCCAGGACTTCCCTCAACAACCACTGTAGCATCACGCTTATCACATGATGTAGCGCAGCGCCACTCCGGAAATAACTACACTGCTCATGCGTGACCCCCCAGCATGACCCTGAGGTTGTGTACCACGCATGCCAGAGCAGCGTGATATGCTGGCTAGCGCTGTGCTACATCGCGGCTTATGACAGGGCAAGTGATACGGACATGGGGGCCTCATGGCATGCGCAGACCAGGCTAGCACATAGCGCTTGTGCTATTGATATGCGGTGTTGCTCCTCCAATAGCTCTGCGCTGGCTTTTGCACAGTGCTACTGTGCTAGCACGCTGCTAATCGGGGCCATATTCAACAGGGGTATGCAAATGGGGTACTTGTGTATGCATGGGGCAAACTGTGTGATTAGCATATCATTATGCGCTGATTTGCATGACTAACAGACTTGATTGCCTGGATGTGCTATAAAAGGGCTAGCAGTGCACCACCAGTGTTGTGTTGTGGTAATGCAGCATAATAAAGAAAGTGAGCGTCAACAACAGACTGGTGGAGAGATGCAACAGGGGGATGAGCAGCGAGAGGCAGGTATGTATGACTGCGAGGACATTCTTGAATGGCAAGATCTCAGAACAGGGTCAGCAAGGACTGAAGCACACAGATGTAACCCTGGTGAATGGTCAGACACATGTTGGACCACAGGCAAGCACTGTGCTGTGTGATGGTGCACAGCCCAGACATCTGCCTGGGCATCCTACTGTCCAGTGCACTGTCCACATTCCCTGAGGAACTGTTCTGGTGGCACTGCCTGCACACTGTGTCTGCCAGGCAGGGGCACTAGTGCACTCCGTGGTATGTCCTGCAACAGTGGCCCACTGACATGACTCCTGATGTGTAGCGGTAGGCTGTGGCCCCTGCAGGAAGTACACAGTGTCCGGCGCCTGTGTCGCCCCAGGCACCATGTGGACTTTGCATGGTGTCCTGACGCTGTCTACGTGCAGTGCACTTGTCCATGCAACCACTGTAGTGATCATGAAGGGCACAGTACAGTGCAAGGTGGTTAGCGTAGGGGTGGACCCAGTCATGGGTACACATGGCAGCCACAGGCGACAGCAGTGTACGTGTGTGTACAGGACTCACTGTCCAGACACGGGATGGACAGTGACTATGTGGTCATGTGCACCGTACATGCACATGCAGCAATGTGACATGTCCATGTGGCCTGTGGCACTGTAGGGGGTGGCATTGTGATGTCTATGTGTAATGCAATGCAGTACCGACATGGCCAATGACACATGTCCCCTTTCGACTATCCCATAGGTTTGGCAGCACGGCAGGAGCACATACGTGCCCACAAGTTCTCACAAGAGGAGTTGAACACCCTTGTGCATGCTGTGAAGGAGAGGGAGCAGGTGCTACGCACACATAGGGCCACTGATGCAGTGGTGCGCCAAGCCTGGGAGGAGGTGACTGTGGCTGTAAATACTGTAGGAGGACGTGGCAGGGCAACAGAGGCTGTGCACAAGCGATGGAATGACCTTCTACGATGTGCAAAGGAGGAGGAGGCACAGCAACTGAGGGACCGAATGAGGACCGGTGGAGGACCACCTGATCATCAGCAGTGGGTGGAGGAGCCACACATGGCCGTGGTGGCATCGACTCTGAGGACGGTGGCAGTCGCAGGTGTGCCAGGTGGTGGAGGTGAGATGCATCTCGCACTGCCAAGGACAGGTCTGTATTCTCATGTGTATACCCTGTATGTTGTGATGGCATGGGTGCGTGGTTATGCTGTTGGTGTCCTGCACAGGGTGCATTGTGGGCTGCCGAACAGCTGCCTGGCAAGGGCATGGTCACTGTGGGTTGGGTGGGTGCATGTGGTCACGGGCTTGTGTGAAGGGGTACGTGTCCTGGGGTCTGCATGGTGTGGTGGTGGTAGTAGTGGTGGTGTTTGGGCACAGTGTCCATGTACAGGTGACTGACCCTGTCCCTACTGTCTCCACAGCGGTGTCTGCCAGGCCTGCAGAACAACAGGAGCTGCCAAGGATGTACGGCCAAGTTCCAGAGGTAGTGGAGGAGGATGATGAGAATACCCATCAACATCCAGGCTCTGTGCAACTCATGGCCACACAGACACTATGCATGTGTGGCAATCACATGGACAGGGGCTGCAACTGCCTGGGGAGGGGGGTCACACCTCAGTAGGGGGCTTGGGATACACTAGCTACCTGGATGCTGCACAGATGGAGGATGGTGGTGTAGGGGAGGTCCTTCTGGTCACTGTGACCAGTGGCGATGACACTGATGTGTCGGAGTTTTCCCAACACCTGGCCGTGCCTGTACAGGGGGATGCAGGGGTGGGGCTGCTGGCAGGCCATGGAATGGGTGCCAGTGGTGTCTTCAGCATCACCGGTGTGGCTGTACCTGGGCACCCGGTGGTGGGCAGTGTGGGGAACATTGCTGCACCGCAGGACGTGCAGTGTCCAACACATATTGGGGTCCCTGTCCATACTGCACAGACCACCACCAGTAGTCGCCAGCAGCAGGACATGCCTGGTGTGCAACAGCATCCAGTTGCTCCGTGCAGCAGGCACCTCTACCAACTGCAGCTGAGGGTTCTGTGCCCCTGGGCAGGATGGCCATGGTGCCTGCCCACTCCTGCAGGCTGCTGTCACCTCCCAGCAGGAGGCCTGTTTGACCTGCATGGCATACAGAGGAGCTGTGACATGAGCTGGCACAGATCAGAGAGACCATCTCAGTGGGCTTTGCCCATGCTGAACAGTGGGTGGAGGACAGGTTGGGCCACCTGGTGGGTGCCATCGACCATGGCTTTTCTGGTCTGACAGCTGCTGTGGTTGACATAGGGAATGTACTGTGTGGTGTGCAGGGGGGTCACCAGCATGGGGTGCTTGGTCATGGTGCAGACGGCACAGGGGCACACAGGCAGGCAAACTGTGGCCGCAGGGCTGCCAGTGGGTCCAGCTCCACAGCAACACACACACCATCTGAAACCCAGCGCCGCTGTGGCCATCCACCCACCCTGTCAGGCTCCACCATCCCCCAGGGGCACAGGAGGCCGACTCTGTCTGCCTCACCTTTCTTATCGGCGTTGTCCTCTGCCCAGAGCACACCAGGGTCTGTGTCCCACAGTACTGGTGCACGTCGCATGTGTGGTGGTAGGCGTTGGTGATGGCCACAATCACACTGCGGCACTGCACAGTCATCACCCCTTGTAACATTGGCACACCCACATGCACGTGCAGACATGCACACACACACTCCACTGCCACAGCTGCACCCCTTACCCTCACAGCACACATCACACTTCCCCACCGACAGTACGCCGTTTCTGTCTGTCCCCCCCCACGTGTGTCCTGCACACCCCCAACCTCACACCACATGCACACATGTTGTCTGATCCACTGTGTTGGTTTACTGTCGTGATTGTTGGTGTCACTATTCTGTTTCTTTGTGCACATTAAATAGATTATTAATTCTACTCTTTCAAGTTGTTGTGCAGTCTGTACTTACCCTCTTGTCTGTAGCAGTGTCCTGATGATGGTGTCCCTGTGCTGTATGGCCCTGCGTGCCATGCGAGGGTCCCTCCTCTCGAGTTGCTCCACTATCCCCCTGACCGCTGGCTCTGGCTCACTGTCAGACTGTCCCTCAGGGTCGGGTGCCTGTATCCCATGGTTCATTGCCATGTTGTGCAGCATACAACAGGCTAGGAAGATACGGCATACCTTCTCAGGTGTATACTGTAGGACACTGCCTGATGTGTCTAGGCATCTGAATCGCATCTTAAGGATGCCAAACACCCTCTCTATGATGTTCCTTGTGCTGGCATGTGCCTCATTGTACATCTCCTTGGCCACTGTGGCCAGTCGGAGTACTGGTGTCAGCAGCCAGGGTCGCAGGGGATAGGCACTATCCCGTCAAGAGATGTGTACCTGTTAGTGCCGTATTGAAGTCTGTTGGATGCTGTCCTGCACCTCTGTGTAGCCCTCCCACACCCCTTCCCTGGCCTACAATGCCTGCCCCCATCCATGCTTTTGTGTGTATGCCTTGTATGCTGCTACTCACTGACTAGTTGCCCACTGGGTATCCAGCCCTCCTCAAAAGCCTGGCACAGCTGGGACTGGTGCCAGATGAAGGCGTTCTGGGCACTGCCAGGGTACTGTGCATAGACATTGCTAATGCACCCAGCCACATCGCACACCACCTGGCAGTTGATGGAGTGGTACCCCTTCCTGTTTACATACACATCACTGCCATCGCCAGGTGGTGCATGGATGGGGACAAGGGTGCAGTCAGTGGCACCCAGTACGGATAGTAGGTGCGCAACTCGATGGAACTGCTGCATGGTTTCTCTGCAGTTTGCTGCCATGCTGGGGAATACTATAAACTCCCCAGCATGTGGCAGGAAAGCCTCTAGGAACTGGGTCAGGAGGCGTGAGGTGGCAGACTGCGTTACCCCAATGGTGTCCCCCGTTGGTCATTGGAACGTCCCTGTGGCAAGGAAGCACATCGCTGCTGTCACCTTCTCCTCCACTGTCATGGCATGGCTGTGCCTGCTATTTGAGTGCAGCTGCTCCTGCAGGAGTTCACAGAGCTGCCTCAACATTCCCCTGTTCATCCTGTACCGGCCAATGATGTGGTCATCAGGCAGGGTCTCGAAGGAGACCCTGGGCCGGTACCACCTGTTTGCAGCATACCATCTCCTTGGCTCGTGCTAGGCCCATTGTGCCTGCTCCCTCTCCTCCTCCTCCACTACAGCTGCCATCAATGGCAGATCACTGCTACTGGCACTGCACACATTCCCTCTTCCTGTGGTGGTCCCTCCTCCTCTGTGTTTTGCCCTGGGTTAAGACCAGCCTTTTATAGGTGGTAACTAGCACACTTTCCGTGTTCGTTATGTGTCCTATAGCGGCGTCGCTGGGCGCTGAATATCGCTGGCGTGCCTTTCTTGGCCCCTCTTCCTTTTGCCCCTTGCATACATTAGTGGTTTGCCCCGTGCTAATGCTGTTAGTGAGCGCTAACTGGTCCTTTGAATATGGCGGCTCCGCGCTATTCCTGTGCTATTGGTTTGCACACCACACTATGCTTTGAATATCTGGGCCTAAGTCTTTTCTTCAGGGGGCTTCACTCACCAACCCCCCACACGGAGGGGCTGCACCTCCCACACCCCCCACTTAGGATTCTCAACTCCAAGTCGGAGCTGAGTCAGGGGGGTGCAGGACCCCCTACAGACAGTGCCAAGTGCCAGTGGGTTCCTTACAGTGACATGGCACTGTTGTCACACCACTGCCAACATGTCGACATCGGGATGTATACCCTCATATAGATACACTGTTTGCATGAAGTAGGTTTAGCTCAATATCTCACGATATTATCAATAATAAATGAAACAACACTACACCTCTCAAACAGCTATAAACAGTTTCAGGCCCCATAAGCAAACATGTGGAGCACCAACAAGAAAATATACTGACTACAACTCCGTAATTCAGAGTTGCTTTGTAATAACAACCCTTTAGAATCAATAACCCATTTTTTAGCAATATTAGATTAGACATGCTATAATCCTCTGCTACATTTCTCTGTTTATTCACTTTAACTAAACACCTCATAGAAATAAGATTAATCGCTGGTAAACACACTAACACAACAATTCCACCTTGAAAATAACGTGAACAACATTTTTGATCCTCAGTATCTCACTATAACCAGCTAATTGTTCTGACCCACACTCCCACAGCTGCCTCGGACTCCCTCAGACTCCACACTTAGCCACACTTTGCCACAGAGAGCGGCCGCTTAAGATGTTGCCGCCTTTTACAAGCAGAAGAATGTATACCCCAAACCCCTCCAAATTGGACTGCCACCACCAATCCGGGGGGGGGTGAATCAATGAAGTAGGCAGTTGCTTGGCAACACAGGTGAAAAGAAGTTAGGTAGTGCTAGTAAATAGGGGCCAGTCAAGCAACACAGGGCAGTCACCAATCTAGCAGTTGCAGCACTGGAAATTTGTAACAGTCACACAAGCTGATCACAGCTCCATTCACAGAAAATATGCAGCACTTTAAACCAGCATTTGCCAATGCCGAATGTTTGCTTGCTGGCATTGGCATTGGTAGTGTAGAAGTTACAGAGCTGCGTAATAGGAATGGCAGTGAAGTATTGAACTGAAGCCAACCCCACCACCACCCTGCAGAGAGTGACAGGCATTGGGGTGTGCCTTTGGGTCATCAGGCATAACGGCCACGCCATTTCACCACACCCACCCTGCAGACACTGACAAGTGTCACGGTGTGTAGGGGTCTTTGGCCATATGCTACCCCATTCCATCATGAAATACGGTGAGATGGGTGTGGTATAGGAGAATGGAGTGAACTTTGGGGCCAAAGAGTCCAAGGCATACCTCGATGCCTCTCACTGGCTGCATGATATGAGCATTGCAGGCAAGAGTCCCAAGTCACATCCCTGATGCCTGTCATTCTCTACGGGGTTGGGCGTTATGGTTGGAAACCGTAATACCTCAGGCATTCGTTGGTATTTTCACTCCAAATTTTCAACATGTTTTTTTTGTAACCCCACCTCATGAACAGTGGCAATATCAGTTTGTTAGCCAAAAGTTGCTTATGCACAGCGACTACGGCATTTAGCACCACAGGTGCAAACACATTCCGAACAGGATGTAAAAAATGACAGCTGTACTGTTCATGGGGAGGTGTAAAAAATGGCAATGTTGCAAATCTGTAGTAAAAATATTTAAAAACTGGTGAAGTCACGAGCCATAGAAACTGTGCAACGCACACCCGTAATGTAATTAGTTTGGGGAATTTTTACAGCAGATTGTCAACAGAGGCATTTTGGGACCTCCGATCATGAACAGTGTCACTGTGATTTATTTTATCTGTCCCGAACAATGATTTCCCACAGTGACCACGCATCTCTGCGCTGAAAGTGTGAAAACACATTTCGGCCATGTTGTGAAAAATGACAGCTGTACTGTTCATAAGGAAGTGTGGAAAAATGCCACTGGTGAAAATCTGGACTGAAAATATTACAAAGTCATGAACTTACGAGGGTGCATGGAAACTGCGCAATGCTCACTCGTAACACAGTCATTTTATGGACTTTTGTCACCAAATTTTCAACATAGCCATTTTAAGACCTCTGCTCATGAAAAGTGTAACTGTGATTTTCTTAATCTGTCCCAAACATTGCTTTCGCACACTGACTGCACCATTGTGCGCTACATGTGCGAAAACACATTTTGGGCGACATGTGAAAAATGGCAGCTATACTGTTCATAAGGAAGTGTTATAAAATGGCAATGTTGAAAATCTGGAGTGAAAATATTGAAAATTCGTAAACTTATGAGCGCAGGAACCGCGAACGCACGCCAGAAACAGTCATATTTAGGATTTCTTCACCAAATTTTCAACATAGCCATTTTAAGATGCTCTGCTCATGAACAGTGTCACTGTAATTTCTTACTGTGTCCCATTCATTGATTTCGCACACCGACTGCGCCATTGTGTGCTGCATGGGCAGAAACACGTTTTGGACAAGATGTGAAAAATGACAGCTGTACTGCTCATAAGGAGGTGTAATAAAATGGCAATGTTGAAAATCTGGAGTGAAAATATTGAAAATTCGCGAACTTACAAGCATGCGTAGGAACTGCGCAATGCACGCTCGTAAAACAGTCATTTTTAGGGATTTTTTCACCAAATTTTCAACATAGCCATTTTAAGACCTCTGCTCATGAACAGTGTCACTGTGGTTTTCTTAATGTGTCCCATACATTGATTTCGCATTGTGCGCTACATGGGTGGAACACATTTTGGGCAAGATGTGAAAAATGACAGCTATACTGCTCATAAGGAGGTGTGGCAAAATGGCAGTGTTGAAAATCCTGGAGTGAAAATATTGAAAATTGTAAACTTACAACCGGCGTAGGAACTGCACAAGCGACGCTCAGTAAAACAGTCATTTTAGGAATTTTTCACCAAATTTTCAACATAGCCATTTTAAGACCTCTGCTCATGAACAGTGTCACTGTGATTTTCTTAATTTGTTCTGTACATTGATTTTGCACACCGACTGCGCCATTGTGTGCTACATGGGTGGAAACACATTTTGGGTGAGATGTGAAAAATGACAGCTGTACTATTCATAAGAAGGTGTGGTAAAATGGCAATGTTGAAAATCTGGAGTGAAAATATGGAAAATTCGCGAACTTACAAGCCTGAGTAGGAACTGCGCAATGCACGCTCTGTAAAACAGTCATTTTTGGAATTTTTCCACCAAATTTTCAAAATAGGCTTCTTGAGAGCCCACCTTATGAACGCTGGCAGTGTTGTTTCATTAATCGGGCCTGAAAGGTGATTTCACGCAGTGACTGCGAAATCACCCTTCGGGCCTGAATAACGCCATGACAGTGACATCATTCATGAGAAGGGGTCCCAAAAACCCCATGTTGAAAATTTGGTGCAAAAATTCCAAAAACTGCCTGAGATATGCAACAAAGTTGAAAAAACCCTATCTATCCCATTATACAGCTTACCGGCATTTCCTCAGTTTGCGGTCGGCTTTCAAGAGTGCAGACATGTTCCCGGTCCACCGAAGATTGTCGCGCCAAGGTCCGGAGGTAAGTATGGGGTGAGCGGGTGGGGAGGCAGGGTGCGAGGTGGGTGCGGGTTGTGGGAGGGGGGGAGAAGCGCCGAGGGACAGTTTTTAATTTGCTATGTTTTTACCAAATGATGATGCTGGACATTTGCCACACTGGGGTGGGCTCCTCAGCATGGCACAAGGACGGCTGGTTGGGGGGCGGAGCCGATGGGGATTGGGCACCCCGCCGGTCATAAGATCAGTTGCCACGCTGGGGTGGGATCCCAGCGTGGCACCCAGTACTCTCGGGGGGAGGACAGTGGAGCCAACAGGGGATTGGGCACCCCCATCGGCTATACGATAACTTGCCATGCTGGGGTTGGCACCCAGCATGGCATGTGGAAGGCTTTGGGGGGGAGCGCAGCACATCCCCCGTTGGCTATACAGTGTGTGGAGGAGGGGGAAGCATGCAGTATGCATGCGGTGTTTGTGTTGTGTGTGTAGGGGGAGTTGCACTGAGCAGGTGATATCTGATCGCTGCTCACTGAAGCGTAGCTCCCTCCTTCAACTGTACGCCCCTGCATTTTGGAGCTGTCATAGACAGCTCCAGCATGCATTGGTGGACTGGGGCCGTGCCTGCCAACACAGTGACTGAATTAGAAGAGGGGGTGACACACCTCTGAAAACTCGGATGATGGCACTATGTTTCTTGCACATGCGTGCAAGCAAACATAAAAATGATCCAACCTGAACCAGCAGTTAACAAACTTTGGCAGCACACAGTCATTTATAACACATTCTCAGCAATGCACTAGCACAATAGTTCTTGGACTTCATCACAGTGAGCCTCCCCAAATCCATGGAAAAGATTTTGAGCCTCCCCCAAAAACTGAAATAATCTTGGGCCTCCCCAAAGAAAAATAACACACTGTACTTTGCATAGCACTTGGCTCATATTTGGTTATTTGTCTTATACTGACATGGAACCATTGAAAAAGAGCTCCTATGCTCAAAGGTGTTATCTGAATAACAAATAAATAAAATAAATATTATTATTCAGCTTATTGTAACCCCCACCCCCACAGGCCAACCTACTTGCTCCACTATTTTCATTCTTGAACCAGTGTTATCCCTTTTACAGTACCTTCATGGGTCAGACTACTTTCTTCGTTTCCTCTTTATATGAAATAACCTTCCTACATACTTTACCTCTCCCCTCCTTCCCTGCTCCTAAGCAATATTTCTCTGAATTACTTTTGCTCCTTCCTGCTATTGCTCTTAGCACTTCTAATCTCAGCCCTTGTATTTGGGCTGTTCTGCCATCAGGCTACAAATTTATCAGTTACCACCACTCATTATTAGTTTATTATTCATATTTGTTTGCACGATTGTTCATTGTGTATTTCTTGATTGTTTTGCAGTTACCTTTGAAATGTATTCACTCCCTACCTTCCCCAGGTACACCTGTAATGAGCCTTCACTCATTCACCTTCCCTTGTCACTTATTAGTAAATAAATACATAAAATCCACTTACTATTATCTTCTTTCAATTTGCTTCATCTCGTCACATAAAATATGTATAACTCAAAATTTAAATACAGTACTTTTCAGACTTGCTTAAGCCTCCCTGAACAGGTTGGGGCCTCCCAGGAGGCTGGCCTCACCATTTGAGAACCCCTGCACTAGCAGCTTCATTAAATAGTACTAGGCTTCTCTTGCTCCCAACAATATCATTCAATAGCTTGACAGAAGCTCTTAGCAGGACAATGCAAGCAGGTGAAAACACTCATGCCCCTTTAGCATCGACAGACCAGCTCCTTGATTGTGGATATAGTGCTCAGCAAGCCCCTTGATCTTCACCACTTTCAGCACAACTGGAGATGTAAACAATGGAGTCAGGGGAACCTGCCACACTCCCTCAGACTCCACACTTTGCCACAGAGAGCTGCCACTTAAGATGCTGCCACCTCTTACAAGCAGAAGAATTTATACCCCAAACCCCTCCAAACTGGGCTGCCACCACCAATCAGCGGGGGGGGTGGATTAATGAAGTAGGCAGTTGCTTGGCAACACAGGTGAAAAGAAGTTAGGTAGTGCTAGTAAACTTTTTTTTTTAAACTTCAAGTTTATTTGTGTAAGACACTTTTAAAATGACCATTTGTACAATAAATTGAGCAGTCACAGTGGCAAATCTTAATATAATAATAATAATGGATTCAGTTGCACTGGAAGTCCATAATAATAAAATGTCTTTCTTTGTTCCAGACATGTTCCACGCTGTCCACTAGATTCAGCATCCAGACTTCAATACAAAAGATCCAGTGTACTGTGCAGTCATATTTAGTACCTATTACTGCATCAATCAACTCAAAACAAATTATCATCTAGTGTCTACCTGTATAATTTCATTTTTTATCATGAAAAACAAAGGGAAAAAATTCCCTCACTTTGAACTTGATGTCAACTTTAAAAACAATAATAAAAAGAATTAAAACAACTAAAGAAGCATGGCTAATGTATTATGTTCCTTACTGTTCTTCAATCTAGAATTTGTGTCTTAAGTTCAAATAGGGATATGTAGTCAAAATTCCAGTTCACTTAACCAGGGAACGGGGTGAATCTATAACTATTACTAAGGTTCATACTAAGGTTCATACTAAGTTGAAAGGAAGGAGCTAGTAGGCCAAAGCCCACGATGCTCCTATACTAATCCATATAAAAATTAGCCAAATCATATCCTGACAAAATCAAATTGTCAAGACGATGTTTAAAGGATGCTTTAGTGTTACTAGTAACCACTTCTGATGGTAAACAATTCCAAGGCCCAATAATCCTGACCGTAAAATACTTACGACTGAGATGCTTAAAAGGTTTACCAGTTAACTGGAGAATATGACCTCGTGTGTTATATACCGATTTTTTAAAAGAGAGACCGCATTCAGACATAATGTAAGGATCCTGGATAACATCATATAGAAATAGAAGATCTCCCCGAATACACCTTGTAATTAATGGCATTAATTTTAGCTTATCCACCCTAGAGTCATATGATAACAATTCTAACCCCGAGATTTTTTTAGTATATTTTCGTTGAACCCCTTCAAGAGAATTTATTTCAAACATCCTGTAAGGACACCATAATTGAGAAGAGTATTCAAGGTGAGGTCGAACATAAGATCTAAACAGGGGTAACAACACATGCTTATCTCGAGATTTAATATTACGTAGAATAGACCACATGATTTTATTAGCTGTACTTATAACAGAAAGTATATGCTTGAAGTAGGTCAAATTATCCGATATGGATATTCCCAGGTCTTTTTCTTCAACAGTGGAGGATAATGGGTGATCATCCAAAATGTATGGAAAGTTTAAATTATTTGTTCCCATATGCATAACTTTGCATTTGGCGGTGTTTAACTTCATTCCCCACTGTTTAACCCCAATTATTAATTACATCTAAGTCATGCTGAATGCAGGAAATTTGGTCAAAGTTGGAACTGGGCCCTCCAATTTTAACATCATCTGCATATTTAATGGTATAGGAGAGACAACAGTTAGTTAAATCAGAAATGAAGGCTTGAAAAAGACAAGGGCCGAGAACCGACCCCTGAGGCACACCACTAAGCACTCTACCCATCTCAGAGAATGATCCATTTATCATCACTCTCTGAGTCCTATCGGAAAGCCAATTCTGAATCCATTTAACTACAAAACTATTGATACCAAGAAGAATAAGTTTATGAATGAGAGCCCAATGTGGTATAGAATCAAAAGCTTTGCTAAAGTCAATAAAAAATAACATCACACGCAACCCTATTATCCAAAAGGGAGCTAAGATTCTCATAAAAGCAAAGCAAATTAGTAAGACAGCTTCTTCCCTTCCTGAAACCATGTTGTTCCTGGTCAGATTTATCAATTATTGGAGACATAGTGTCCTTAAGTAGACTCTCCATGAGTTTACAGACAGCAGATGTCAAACTAATAGGACAATAATTTTCCCATAAATGTTTGGAACCCTTTTTATGAATAGGAACCACAAATGCCTCTTTCCATTCACCAGGAATGTAATTGTAAAATAAGAAAGGCTCAAATAGTATTTTTAATGGAATGGCAATATGTGCAGATACCAGATAAAGTAGATGACCAGTAATTAAATCAGGACCAGGGGAAAATTTACCTCTAAGTAATAACAATTTATTAAGAATAGATTCTTCAGAAAAAAAGAATAGGATGATCAGAGGATTCTGTAAAGTGAAAGGGTTGTGCTATTGATGAAGAAAAAACTTTACAGAATTTGTTGTTGAAAACGTCTGCCATAGCTTTAGGCTCATGGATTAATCTATTATTAGATGTTAAAGGTCCAACCAAACTAGGGCTTTTCTGAGGGAATTAATATAAGAGTAAAATAGTTTAGAGCTAGTTTTATCCGCTGTTGATGCTAAATAAGATTCCACTTAGATTTTGCTTACTATGGCCTTAACTGCCTACTAATCTTTAAAAAGGATTCTATTTAGAAGCAGTCCATGTTTTAAGTAGGACCCATATTTTATATTCTTTAAATTAATCAAACGTTTAATATTTTTATTTAACCATCTAGGAGACTGCTTCCCATTGTGATTTTTTAATTTACATGGGATATAGTTATCTCGTGCAGTCAACATAATAGTTTTAAAATTAATCCAACACTGTTCAGGAGTTTGATCCTTAAACAGGGATAACCAATTTATATTATTAAAATATTGATTAATGCTATATATGTCGGCTTTGTCATACAAGTAGATAAACGAAGAAGTGTTATTAAAGACCATATGTCTGTGCAAACTAAATAAGACAGAATTATGATCACTATTACCAATAGGAAATGAGATATGCACATCCCTAGTGTCAAGGGTAGAGCTACTAAGAACAAGATCAAGAATATTATTACCCCTAGTGGCAGTATTAACCCATTGATGTAGGTCTAAGGTTAAACATGTAGACATGAATGTATTGCTAATACTACTAGAAGTAGTAAGTGACTGCCAATTAATTTCAGGAAGATTAAAATCCCCAGTAATGGTGACATGACCCATTTGGGAAGCAGATTCAAATTCTAACAATATAGCATCCATAACAGAGCTAGGTGAAGAACGGGGGAAAAAACATGTACCAAGGATTATAAAGTCAAATTCAGATAAAAAAATCTTAAGCCAGAGAGTTTCAGTAGGAAGATTATGATTTTTTATCAGGCCAGAAATATTGACAGAATTAAGTTTATTAGTAATAAAAATGGCAATACCACCCCCCTTTTTCTTACTACGATGCAAACAAAAGGAGTTATATCCAGGAATTTGCCTAAGCCATGGTGAATCCAAATCACCCCATGTTTCAACTACTGTTACTATATCTAAATCGTTATTAGCAATAACTGTCAATAACTCATCAAACTTATGTGCCAAACTCTTTGCATTAAAGCTTAAAAATTGCAAGGAGTTACAAGACACATTTTGAGAGACGGATGTTGGATTAAGCTGTGCCCTCCCCCCAGAAGTCAGTTTAAATATAAATTGGCATTTATGGAGTGTAAAATTGCTGACTTAGTAGCACCTTCCCTGTCTTACTTAGATGTAGGCCATCCGGACAGTAAAACTCATTCCTATCAGAAAACTCCTCCCAATGGGTTAAACACTGTAAATTTTGTCGGAGACACCATTGCCTGAGCCAGTTATTAACACATTTAATTTTAAAATTAAGAGAGCTAGAATATTGAGGGATAGGTAATATTTCAGAGAACACAATGTCACACCCTAGGTCCACCAGTTTATTAGTCATGGATACAAAGGCCTGTTTAATACTTTGAACTGAATCCCTAAGAATGTTATTTGCCCCAACATGGATATAGCATAGCGAGTTAGATTTATAAGGACCAATGATATTGTCAACCATTCTGCATAAGATCCATAATTCTGGCTCCACTAAAACTCGAGAAGGTCCTATTATGTTTATCAGGCTCACAAAGGGCACGATCTAAGTGCTTGACAATTGAATCCCCTAGGACAAACACCTGTTTTTTATTAGAAGTGTCACAGTCTAAGCCATTCATGGGGAATTCATCCTTGTCGGTAGAAATGGTAACTAAATCTATCAAAGGTGGGGTGGATTATTTAAAATATTAAACAATGGGTTGGGATTATTTGGTGTCTTATCCCTGTCTTCACAAATGTCAGTAGAAATAAAATCAGCATTTATGGGGTCAACACAAGTATCATTTGGATCAGTAGCAATCGCAGATAAGGGGTCAAAACTATTGTGTATAGGAAAAGTAAAGTGGTCAGCTTCACTCTTCTTTTATTAATACTTTTAGACCCCTGTACATTAAACCAATTAGTATCCTCCGAGCTAGAGGTAGGCCCCAACTCTTCTTCTAACTCTCTTTTTATTGAGAACATCTATGGAATTTGTAGCAATAGAGGTACAAGTAAAGCTGTTAGTCACATCCGTTCCTTTATTTCAGAAAAAGTGTTTATAACACTAGAAGTGATATGATCAGTGTCACTAATACCATTTGGTGTTTTTACTGAAACCATGGGAGACACATGATTTTTAATTGCATCAAGTGCCAACAGCTGCTTGTAATAAAGCGAGTTTTCACATTGTAAGACAATGAAATCAGTACATTTAGAACACTGAAAGGGTAAACTATGAACAGCGACATCAGTCAAACTGAACATATGGCAAGTTATGCATTGCAGACCTATTTCCCTAGTCATGGTAGTAATAGTCACGTTAGTGCCAGCAGGTGTATTAAATGACATAGCTATATCAATATATGCAAAAAAGCAAGAGAATTCTCAATAACAAATTACTTACAACAGAAAGAAATCTGTTAGTAGCCAAGAATAACACACAGCAGCCTGCTCCTTCTAACTCCGCTTAACACACTTAACACGTTGTACACGCTGTCTTTAGAAGCAGTCTTCGCAAGACGGATATGCGCTATACTCCTTCCCGCCGCACTCTCCAAGGGTATGACAATATAAAGAGGAGTTTGACCCAGAAGTGTTAACCGGAGGTCACAGAGCCCCTTCTACAATTAATTCCCAATTTCCTCGATTAAACTGCACGACTTCCACTCATTCGTGGAAATGGTGAAGTACAAGGTGAGGAATGAACCCCCAAATCTTGCAATACAACTGTTTAAATTAATTTCCTGAAGTGTAGTTTTCGAGATTTCACCCCTGAAAAACTACGCTCCCTCTTCCTGCTTCCTGAACGTAAGCAGGGCTCCAGAAGCACGTGGTACACGTAGCGAGGACAAAGACAGTCACAGCAGTTAAAACTAGACACAAATATTTAAAAATAAAATATTAGCACAAGAGGAGAAGTAAAGTATATCAGGCAGCACTTCAAGCCGTACAATAAAATGAGGAACGGAGGCAAGGAATCCCGGGGCTATTTAAATAAGAGTCGCGTGACCCGGAAGTGTTAACCAGAGGTCACAGAGCCCCTTCTACAATTAATTCCCGATTCCCTCGATTAAACTGCACGACTTCCACTCATTTGTGGAAATGGTGAAGTACAAGGTGAGGAATGAACCCCCAAATCTTGCTATACAACTGTTTAAATTAATTTCCTGAAGTGTAGTTTTCGAGATTTCACCCCAAAAACTACGCCCCTCTTCCTGCTTCCTAAAACATAAGCAGGGCTCTAGAAGCACGTGGTACACGAGTGAGGACAAAGACAGTCACAGCAGTTAAAACTATCACAAATATTTAAAATAAAATATTAGCACAAGAGGAGAAGTAAAGTATATCAGGCAGCACTTCAAGCCGTACAATAAAATGAGGAACGGAGGCAAGGAATCCCGGGGCTATTTAAATAAGAGTCGCGTGACCCGGAAGTGTTAACCAGAGGTCACAGAGCCCCTTCTACAATTAATTCCCGATTCCCTCGATTAAACTGCACGACTTCCACTCATTTGTGGAAATGGTGAAGTACAAGGTGAGGAATGAACCCCCAAATCTTGCTATACAACTGTTTAAATTAATTTCCTGAAGTGTAGTTTTCGAGATTTCACCCCGTAAAAACTACGCTCCCTCTTCCTGCTTCCTAAAACGTAAGCAGGGCTCCAGAAGCACGTGGTACACGTAGCGAGGACAAAGACAGTCACAGCAGTTAAAACTAGACACAAATATTGGGGGAAGGCCTGCTGTGAGAGAACCAAGACCCCCTCTATCTTCTCCACCAGGTGCATAAAGGGTAACCATGTACTATTGTATTTGTTCCCCCTTAATCTAAGTTCTGCTGTTATCTTCTCCATCCTTGCCATTTCTTTTATTATATCTAACCACTCGTTCAAGGTAGGAGGATCGGGATTTAACAATCTTCTAGTAATTGCTTTGTTAGCAGCCGCTAATTGGATTTCTAAGAAGGAGACCTTAGCATTAAATCTTTTACCCTTTGGGAAAGAACCCAATACCATAAGTGGAAAATCAGTTGGGGCCTGAATACCCGACATTTCCTTAAAATGAATTCCCACTTCATTCCAAAATGGGGCAAGTCTTGGACAATCCCAAAAAATATGATAGGGAGTTCCAATCCCCCCCCCCAACAACCTCTCCAGCAGGCCTCTGTTGCCCCAACCCTGTAGTATTTTGCTTTAGATGGAGTATTAAAAAACCTGATCAAAACCTTCCACCTAATCTCCCGCCAGGTGTTGGAGGCTGAAGTGTGAAACCCCCTCTCCCAAATCATCTGCCAAGTTGGCATATCCAGTTGTAGCCCCATTTTTCTCTCCCAGGCCCCCTAAGCTCCTAATGGAGTCACTTCTACTGTTTCCCCTACATGTGGATACCAACTGGGATATCAAATGTAATTCTTTTGGGCTATCTACTGCCTGCCATTTTATTTGTTCTAATGGGTGAGGGTCTCTCTGAACATCAAGGATATCTGAGTCGGAATGAAGAAAGGAGACCACTTGTAAGTATCTGAAAAAGTGTGAAGTGGGTATGGAAAAATCCTGCTGAAGTGAGCGAAAAGTTTTTATCTGGTCCTAAGAAATTGGGCAAAATGAACTAGGCCTCAGCGTTGCCAACCCTCAAATGAATGATCCAGTCTAGGTGGGGTAAAGTAAGCGCATTTCGTGATTACCATTCTATTATTTAACTTGGTTCCTATTCCTGCTTCTTTCCTCACAACCATCCAGTTTTTGTACATTTGTTTTGCCCATGGATTGTCTATGTTGAGATTCCTTATCCGTTCTGAAGGTCCTGTGAAACCAATTCAGGTGATATCCCTGGATCACCACCTGTTTCCGCGTGATCCAAACATTTTCTAGGTCGTTATTCAGATGGGCAATGTGAAATAGACTTTAAAATTTAGCAAGCCCATCCCTCCCAGGTTCTTTGCTTTCATCAAAGTGTCCCATGCTATCCTAGCCCTTTTCCCTATCCATACAAAGTGATGTAGGGCCTTATTTATTTTTTTCCATTCTAAACTCAGGATATGTAGTGGTAGGATGCTAAATAGGAATGAAAAAGTGGCAGGATATTCATCCTAATAGTATCAACCCTCCCCATCAATGAGAGAGGAAGAAGTTCCCATCTCTTTAAATCCATAAACACTGCTTTTATCAGTTTCCCATAATTAACCAAAAACAACTGGTTTAAATTAAGTGGTATGTATATGCCGAGATATCTAATGTTCTGAGAGACCTAACGGAAGGGAACCAATTGTTTTAATTCCATGGTAACGGAACCACTTACCAGCAGTGTTTCTGTCTTATCATTGTTAATTTTAAACCCTGATAAATTACCATATGTTTTAAGTATTTGGTGTAATACTGGAAAGGTTCTGATTGGGTCTCTAAGGTACAGCATAGTATCATCCGCATAAAGTAATATTCTCCTTTCCTTCCCCCTACCTTGATTTCCTTTAAATCTGGATGTGTTCTGATTATTGCCATCAAGGGCTCCATACAGAGAGCAAATACAACGGAGGACAGGGGGCAACCCTGCCTGATCCCGCTACGGATATTTAAACTGTCTGAAATTGTGCGCTCACTCTAACACTCGCCATGGGGGCTCAATATATGGCTTTAATCCAAGTGTTTAATTGGTCCCCAAATCCAAATGTCCCCCAAACCCCATGTAAAAATTCTAGCTTAAGCGGTCAAATGCTTTCTGTGTCGATCGCTATGGCTAGTTGGTGTCCTTTATAATATTTACCATTATATAAGATGTTAAGACACCTTCTAATATTGTCTCTGAGGTGCCTATTAGGCACAAACCCAGCCTGGTCTGGTGGACTAAATCCATCAATATTGTATTTATCCTGATGGCCAATATTTTATTAAAGATTTTTGAATCCACATTAAGGAGGGATATGAGCTGGTAAGAAGCTATATGAATCAGGAGGTTTACCCTCCTTTGAGATGACCGAATGAATGCTCTTCCAGGAATGGGGAAAGCATCCTCATCTTCACAGGAATTGAAAAGTTGAAGCAAAATAGGGATAACTGAGTTCTAAATTTTGGTAGAATTCAATATTAAAGCCATCTGGGCCTGGTGATTTATCTGGTTTCATGTCCCTGATTGTACTGATTATTTCCTAGGATGTAATGGGAGAATCCAGCCTCATTTTAATGTCCTCCACTAAGCTGGGAAGTGGAATTTTGCTCAGATATTCCTGTATAATCTGTGGCGAATTTAACCCTTCCGGGTCTCTAGAATATAATTTAGAATAGTACTGCTCGAAATCCTCTGCTATTTTTTGGGGGGTAAAGTAAGTTGTTTCTAACCCTCCCTTACCTGTTTTTATTTTTTTAACATACCTAACGGCCTGGTCCCATCGTAACCTAAAGGTGAGAAGCCTGCCTGCTTTATTACCATATTCATAATATTTTTGGTTTAGGTACCTTAGTTTACCTTCTATCTGTGAATCCATAATGTTTTGTAAGTCTTTCCTAACATTATTTAGTTTAATTAGGTTTTCTTTAGTTTTGTTTTGCTTATGTTCATTTTCTAGTTGTTTCAGTAGTGACTCTAAGGCCAGCTGCTTTTCCCTTCTTTGTTTTTTTTAATCTAGAGGCATATGATATCACTTCGCCCTGGATAACCGCCTTGAGGCCATCCCAGTACCATTTTGGCCCGGGTTCTTCTATTGTATTATTTCTTTGATAGTCCTTTATTTTCTCCACTATTTGGTCCCTAAAGTCCTGTCTTCCCAGAAGAGAGGAGTTGAATCTCCAGGCCGTTGTTTATTCCAGTTGCCCAATTGCATTGTCAGAGTTACTGCAGTGTGGTCCGAGACCACCCTGGCATAAATAGAACAATCTTTCATCTTGTGTAAGTCCCACTTACTACATAAAAGTAGTCTATTCTAGAGTATGAATTATTGGGATTTGAATAAAAGGTAAATAATTTGATGTCGGGTTAGATTCTTCCAGATGTCCAATAATGCAAGTTCTTGCATCCCACCTCACTGTCCTACTCATTTGTTTATTTGTATTACTATTCTGTGAGGAGCGATCAGATCTGGGGTTGAGAACACAATTAAAATCCCCACCAAGTAAAATCAGACCCTCCCTAAGTTTGATATTCTATTAAAAAGACCTCGATAAAGTAATGGGTTATCATTATTAGGGGCATAAATATTAATTAAATGCAGCTTCTGGGAGAATAACTCTCCCAGAGTAATATTCTCTGCCATTCTCTAGGGTTTCCACCCTCAGAACTTCTAGAGGAATGCTTTTCCTTATCAATATGGCTGAGCCCATTTTTCTTACCCGAAATATGAGAGGAATTTATCACTTTGCCAACCCAGGATCGTTTAAGCTTTGCATGTTCTATTTCAGACAATCTAGTCTCCTGCAAAAACAAATATTAGCTTGAAGTTGAGTTAAATAATGTAGAATCATTGTTCTCTTTAATGGGTGAGTTGAATCCTTGAACATTCAAGGAGGCTATCTTTATAGAACCCATCTATAAACCTTTGTTGCATGCCAGATTCCACCCCATCCTTCTACACATAACTTGAACTTCCCATTTGAACCTTTTAACTATCATGTTACTCCCTTTACTTAATATATAATCAATATGCGAATTATGAACGCACAACTGGTGTGTATAGCACTAAAATTCAAACCATTTTAAACACAACCAGAGAAAACAGTAGAAAAAAGGGGGGGGGGGACCCTAGTAACAACAATAAACTTACAACAGTAATGACATAAGTGCCAATGCACAAAGAGACAATAAGGGTTTTTTTGTGTGTGTTATATACTTCCTAGGTATTGCAGATGGAATCCTGCCACTAAGCACGGTTGTGTAGCTATCGTTACTTTACCTGTAACTTATACAGGTCTGATCTGAAAGAATCAGGTTCTGTATTGGATGTCACTTTAAAAGTATAACTATATGTGGTAGCACTCAAAGGAGAAGCCAAAGCATCGGGTGGGGGGTGCCCATGCTATGACCTTCTTTTTACTATTCCGAACCAGCTAGTTAGAGAAAAGGTCAGCATGTAAAAGCTCTGAACAGGGGCTCGGGGTTGGGGATTTTCACCCCTTAACCCGCTATCCACCCCTTCCATAACTGGGCTTTCATTCTGAAATATGAAGGCTAAATAAAAAAATTATAAGCCCTCAGTTTAACCAACCAATCTGACCCATTCAAACTTAGGTCCATCACCCCAGCAAAAGAAATCCAGAACCCCTGCCCTTTACCATAAACCAGTGCCCCAGTCCAACCTTTAATTGATCTATTTTAGGACTCGTGGAAATCGAACCCAGATGTACCCATAAGAGGTGGAATAAATGTCGCTATGACTTTAGAAGCAGATATCACATGTTAACCTGGTTTAAAACCAGCTGGTCTCCATGTGATAAATGAACCCACCAGTAAGTCTGCAGCAAGAAGAAGAAATTATCCTCTTCCAGGGAACTATGACAGAGGAACAAAAGCTGTTCAGGTTTGACTGTCTCTGGGGGCACCCACGGTCTCCATATCCTGCTGTGTGACCACTCCATCTCTCGCCATTATTTCTTGCAGGTTCTGACCCAAATGCGAAGGCCATGATACAGTCATTGATTGAAAGCATTTGGATTTTCCCACCCTGCGCCAAGCTGCTCTCGAAATTTCATGTTCCAGAATGTCCGCTCTTAAATCCGGGCAATTTAGGCCTAATTGCCATAGGGTTAGAGCTGCCTCTCTCAAGGAATCGAACATCTGTGGAACCCTCTAAGTATGGACTATAAGACGGGTTGGGTATTGGATTTTAATCCTCTTCTCCCTTGCTTGTTTAATGACCTCTCGAACTTATCTTCTTTTATCATTCAGAAAGTCCGAAAAATCCTGGTCAAAAAATATTTTTTTATTATCAATCTGCAAATCCTTCATTTTCCATGCTGTTTGCAGTATAAGTTGGCTGTCTTGGTAATTCAGAATTCTAGCCATGATAGACTGAGGTTGGGCCACCTGATTTCTTGGTTTCTGGGCCAGGGAGCAGTGTGCTTTCTCAAAGGGGGGTATCTTCTGGTATCATCAAATGTCCTTTAAAATATGCATAACAAAGTCCTCGATAGTTTTAAAAGAGCTTTCCAGGGCTTCAAGAACCCCATAGATCCTGAAATTATTTCAGTGGGCTCTGTTCTCTTAATCATCCAATTTATTTTGCATTTCTCTTTCCCACGCTAGAAGGTACAAGATAGCTCTGTCATGCTGGTTGGTGGAGTTCGCAAGGTTCCCGGTTGCATTTTCAGCCGTGGTGGTCCCAGACTCTACTTTTTTCATGTCGGCTCGCAGATCAGCCACCAATGACTCCATGCAATGCAGCATTTTAATTATGCTGTCCAGTTTCATCATTACTATATGCTGCTCTCCCAGTTCTAAATTCTCCTCTGAGTCGGCGATGCTAGAGACCGGAGACCCCAGTCTGATTCAGGTAGTAGGCCCTGGCACTTCTCCCGGTCCATCATAGCTTTAATTTGCCCCATGTGAGTAGATTTTCCTTTTGCTTTGTTGGATGTCATATCCAAAAGACCCTGGCAAGTGCTGTGAGGGGTAAAGATACTAATTTGGCTGGTTTTAAATGTTATCTTTCAGGTGGCCCCCGGAAATCTCGAACTAGGCTGCTACACAGGCCGTGACATCAGTGGAAGTCCACTAGTAAACTCTTTAAGGCTCTAACCAATACTTGCTGTGAGTATCCTTCTGTTGAAACCTCAAATTGAGTTCCTCTGATTGGGCCCAGAAATCACAATCCTCTGAGCAGTTCCTCCTCAGTCTTAGGAACTGCCCATAAGGGATGGATTCCTTAAGTCTCACTGAGAGGGCACTATCTGCTCTCAACAAAGCATTGGTGGCAGTGTATTTCTTTGGCATTTTGTGCTAATTTCTGTATTTTCATGTTTAGGTCTGGTTAAACATAGGTCTAGAAAATCGAAACTCACTGCGTCTGACTTATGGGTAAATGATCAATTTAAATCATTAACATTAATCCACTCCATAAATGCAATAATTTCTTCTTGTCCCCCCTGCCAAACACAAAGTATATAATCAATAAAGCGGCTCCAGAATCTAATCCTGTGCAGGAAGGGATTACTGTGATGGAAGATAATTTCTTCCTCCCACCTGCCCAGGAAAAGATTCACAAAAGATGGGACCATGGACGCAAACATGGCAGTTCCACATTTTTGGAGAAAGTATTCCCCTGTAAATTTAAAAAAAGTGTGGGTTAGCACAAATTCAAGTGCCTCAAGAATAAACTGCAAAGGTATTTCAGTCACATTCTGCTCTTTCTCCAAAAAAGTACTGACATGCCTTAATCCCACCCCTATGTCTAATGCTTGTGTACAATGATTCCACATCTATTTTAAGCCAGACCATGTCTTCCTGCCAACTTACTGGTCTCATTTTATTGAGAACGGTGTTGTATCCTTGGTGTAGGAATTTAATTTAACAACACTTTTGTAGAAAAAATCAATAAATTGACCTAACTTTTTCTGTATGTGATTCCACCCCTGATACAATGGGCCTTCCTGGTGGATTATATACATTTTTGTAGACTTTTGGTAGGATGTAAAAACTTGGAACTATCAGGTTTTCATTCTACAGGAATTTATATTCCCTCTCACTGTTGCTGCCATCTGTTATTCCTTTCTGTAGAAGGTGGTGTAACACTACCTTGTATCTTACAGTCAAATTTGTGGGGAACCTGATGTAGTTTTCTGGATCATTTAACAGATTCATTACAATTTCAACATAGCGTAGTCTGCTCAAAATAACTATGTACTCCCCCATCTGCTGCTTTAATGACAACATCATTACTCCCTGTTAAATCCTTAAGGGCTTTACTTTCACTGATGTTCAAATTATTACCACTTGGGTGTCCTGCTTTTTCTATTAGCTTATTAATTTGCAACAGAATCACTTTTTCATATATAGCAACAGCGGGATTATTCACATTTGGTATAAAGTCAGGTACAAGTTTAAAGTATTTTTTTCTTTCTTGAGTTAGTGTAAGTTCACTATTTGTATCTGTACTGTTCCTTCTATTGCCTCCTGATATGTTCTCTATATCAGCTTCAATACTATTGATGAGGTAATCCAGATCTTCTCAGTGTCCTTCCAATTCTGGTATTTCAAGGATGTCAGGCAGATCAGGGAGGTCAGCATCCAATGGCTGATCAATGAAGCCCTTATTTGCAGTGTCCCTGGCAAAGTTTTTTTTTTGTTGAAGAAGTCCTTAATTTGATCTTTCCTAGTAATTTATAAACATCCACTTGAATTTGAAATTTATTAAGTTGAGGTGTGGGGACAAAGGAAAGTCCTTGTTTGAGGAGATCATGCTCAGTCTCAGTCAGAATACTACTAGAGAGATTAATTACTTGTAACTCTTACCTTTCCCCTTCCCTCTGTTTCCGTTTGCCTTTTTGTTGTGTGTGCCTTTCCACCTCGCTTTCCCTCCTGGTCTTTCTGCCCCTTCTGTTCTGTTTGAAGAATTGTCCTGTCCTGTTTTCTCTTAAAAAAAAAAAGGGTCCTCTTTCAGTTTGGATCTGTGGTCCACTGTTCCTATTATCAGCGTACCTTACTCTAGAGCGGCTTCTACTTCTACTGCAATCATATTTTTTCCATGTCAGGATTCTATCAATGGCAAAGTACTCCTGATCTCGCAGCAATTTCTTTTGCTTTTCTCAATCAAATCAGACTCATATTTATCCAGTTTATTCTTCATAGATTTATCTGTATCTTTAAACGCAGCATTCTCTTTACATTTTAAGACGTCCTTGGCTTCATCTATGACAATTCTCAGCTCATGTTTTTTACATCTGATTTAATTAAAAGTTCAATGAATATTCTTGAACAAATTAATGCCACTGCAATCCATAAATCCTTGAATTCAAAGCTCTCCAAACCAAAGAAAGGCACTATATTTATCTGGAGACCGCCTCAGTGCCTAATTTCTACTTAGATACTGTTCCAGCATTAGTCGTGTGGGCACCCTGGAGAGATACCCTGGATTCCCAAAGATAAAATAAAGTGTAAAAAAATAAATAAAAAATTTGTGTGTGGGGGTGGTTTTGGGGAGGTTGGGAAGAACTGTTCCTGCCTTCCCTAACTCCCCCCAATTTAAAGTGAAAGTGCCAGCCATGGGAGACCCAATCCCATCACGGCCACATTGGGCACTCTACCAGAAGCTGGGCGGGCATCCCGACTTGGGCCAGCTACAGGAGATCCAATCCAGCAGCTCCCACAGTGGCATATCAAAGGTGCTTGATACCTGGGTTTAAAAGTTAATGGCAATTAAAGCTGATGGGCTCATGTTGGGGAGAAGGCAAGAGGACTCAGTAACAGCTCTCAACACTGGTTGGCTGTACAGTCAAGTCTTTCATTTGCATAACTAATCAGCACTGTCCCTTTCTCTGCCAGTGAGGGAGCTCCCAGGGTAGCCATGCCCCCATCCCAGAATCACACAAGAAGGCTGCCGAGGGTTCAAGGGTGGTTCGATGGCAGTTCAAGAAGCATTTGCCAGAGTTCACAGGAGGGTTAGAAGAGATGCAGAAGAGGAGCATCTGGAAGAGAAGCCCCAGGGAGAAGCTTTCGAATGCAGTTGCTCCTCTAGGTCCTCCCACTGTCTCTGGGGTAGGATCCTTAACTGACAATTTGTCAGTATTTGTTATTTGTTTCTTAAAGAAGTAAGTTGAGATCCTACCTCAGAGACACTGCTGACCTTCTACTTAAACTGCAAGATTTCATTTGGAAAAAAGAATACAGTTGGATAACAATTGATATTGAACAACTGTATTCATCCATTCTGCATCATGATGGGATTACTGCATGCAAATATTTTCTGGAGACCAGTTCTGTACCTAATCCAACCAAATTTTTGATAGAAAGCATCAAACTCACCTTGACACACAATGTGTTTGAATTTAATTCAGAATTTTATTATCAAGTTCTTGACACTGCAATGGGTCTTGTGTGGCCCCTTCTTATGTAAACTTAACAATGGGTCTTGGGAAATAGAAAGTGTATTCTCAGACACTCTACCCATATGCCAATGACATCATCATCATTTGGCATCCTTGATTTGCATAACTAATTAGCATTGTCCCTTTCCCAGCCAGTGAGGGAGCCTCCCCCACAGAGTAGCTATGCTCCCATCCTAGAAGCATAAAAGAAGGCTGCCGGGGGTTCAAGGGCAGTTCAAAAAGAGTTCAAGGAAAGTTTGCTGGAGTTCACAGGAGGGTCAGAAGAGATGCAGAAGAGGAGCGTCTGGAAGAGAAGCCCCAGGGAGAAGCCTGCAGAGGCAGTTGGGAGAGCACTGCCTGTGGCAGCCCTTTAAGGGCTCAAGAGTTGCATAGCTAGACAAGGCGTCTCAGAGGGGGCTGGTGCTGTCAGGAAGTTTTCTGCAGAGCCTTGCAGGTGTCTCTAGCAATGACTAGCATGTCAACTTTTGGCAGAAAGGGGCATAGCCTGTCACAAGGCGCCCTCAAGTGAACTCAGGTAGCAAGCCAGCTTGCTGTGGAAGAGTGCAAACTGCTGCTGCCAGGTAGCCCCCCACACACACACTTTTGGAGATATGGTTGCTAAGCTGGCCAGTGATAAGGGGGTGGCCTGCCACCAGGCACCCTCCAGTTGAAGCCCAGCAGATTCAAGAATGGCGAGGAGGCATATCTATAGGTTGAAAGATATACTGCTAGCAGATGGATGTACTCTAGATAGTTTTACCTCCTTACAGGAGAAATACCAGGTGGGAAAGGGAGACTCTGAAATATCTCCAACTACGACATCTATATAACAGCTGAACCAAGCAGAAATGCACATGAGGTGTAAGGCCACAGGCCAGGATACAGGTAAAAAACTCCTCATAGATAAGTGGCTCAGGGAGCCTAGCAGGTTCGCAGGGGTGATTTATGAATACTCTACATGAGAAATGAGTTGCTGGATCAGTCAGAGCTGGCTAGGGGAAAGGGGGAACACTTACTAGGGGTGCCAATAACTGCCAAGGACTGGAAGGGGTGCTGGGTCTTAGCCAAAAAGGCATGTGGGGACCCTCAGAGCTTTCTATACAAAACAAAATTCAACTTTTGGTACCACACCTCAGTGCAACTAAAAAAATGGGTTCATTGCACTCGAGGATGTATGTTGGAGAGGTGATGTTAAGGGAGCAGAACTACTACATATTTTGTGGCATTGTGGCCCCATTCGTCCCTTCTGGAATAAGGTAATCACCAAATGCTCCCGAATTTTAGGGCATCAGACCCCAAACAGCCCAGCATTCTGGCTCCTAGGGTTATCCCAGAATACATGCACACTTACAGGCCAGCAGACACTCTGGTTGATGCAAGCATCAGTGGAGGCAAAATGTCTCATACTGCAATGCTGGCGCACCAAGAAGACCCCAACATTCCAGGAATGGATCCTAGCCATGGAGAGATTGTCAAACTACTCCAGGATGACCCATACTGCCAATCGTACTCAGCCCCTATTCATAGCTAAATGATCCCCCTTTCTTTCCTATGTGCAAAGGACATTGAGTATGTACTCCCCGGTGCCTACAAGGCAAGGACTTGTTAAAACCCCCATAAAGACCCTCAGAGGGGACACTTAACATCCCTCTTTATTCCTTGTGACATATCAGATCACAACCCCCTCCCTCCCAGTATGTCTCCCCCATATACACTGATCTCATCTGTAACATGGTAGGGGATATCCTCCCAATTCTCCCCCCCAACTTGAAAGTCCACATGGTAAGAACCTACACCCTATGGAGGAAAGGTATTTAAACATCCGTATACCCCCATGGGTCTGTAGAAAGAGTACCCCAACCGGATCACCTCAGTATATGTGTACCTGTAGTAGAGTAAATAATGTGTCTGTAAAGATTTTAAATGTCTGTAACACTGTGAATGCAATCAACTGTAAACCCACAAATGACTGTTGATTGTTACCTGTTGTTTATGTGTCTTTATAACTTCAATAAACAAATTAACTGCAAAAAAAGAAGCCCAGCAGATTCAGCTGACAGGCCAGTGAGTTGCGGGGGCACTAACCTAGCAGAGGTGGGCCGCGGGCAGACTCAACTGGTGGATCGACCAGCACAGAAACAGTGACCTACCTCCAGGTCCCCTTGGAGAAAGGAGATTTGGCTAGCTGGTCAGCGAACGTTGGGGATCCAAGGACACTTGACTAGTGGGTTGGCTAGTAGTAAAGAGCCAAGGACACTCAGCTAGCAGGTTGGCTAGCAGTGAGGAGCCAAGGGCACTTGGCTAGCAGGTTAGGTAGAGGTAAAGAGCCAAGGACACACAGCTAGCAGGTCTGCTAGCAGCATTTCACATGTAATACACTTATATCCTTTCACAAAACTAACAGCAGCCAGCCCCTGAAAGGGGAGGCATGGTACCTGGTGATAGAGCCCTGGGGAGGTGGTGAGATGTAGTAAGTATAAATACTTAAAGCGCCCTTATCCTAGTGCTGGTGTGGGCCAGCAAAGATACTCCTTGCCCAACCAATATGTAACCCCCCCCCAACAAATGGGGATTCCCAAAAAGTCTTCCTTGAGCTTGCCTAAATGCTCACTGCCAGGCTGGTGTCCTGTGTTTTAACAGTTTAAATGTATTGCCAGAGAGTGCCTGTATAGCCTCTGTGTACTGTCTCTTTAAGAGCTGCCTGGGTTGCAGTTATAGTTAATCTGGGAGGGGGCTGAGTGTTTCTATGCTTGAGTCCTGCCCAGGCTGCCAGATAATTGCTCCGTTCTGCCATCGCTATTTGCGCAGAGGGAGCTCTGTTATAAGATGTGCTTATTTGCTGATTATCTATTAGAGTGATAATCATGTGGTAGTTTGTTCAAATCTGTTTTCTTTGCAGCAAGGACTGTTCTGTCTTCTCCACCATCTTGGCCCGGGACTGTCAGAATGGGCCAATCAGTACATTTGGGACTCTAAAATGGAGCCTGCCTACAGGGGCTTGGTGGGGCCAAAACTTGTAGGAATTGTAGTTTTGGGCTAAAATAACCTGGAGGGGAGCCATTGCTGTGATTGACAGACAGATCAGCCAACTGAACCTTTTGGATCTTGGGAAGGTCCCACACTGCTTGCAGTTTCAGTTAGATCTGAATTGGGAAGTGAAGAAGTAACAGCTCGAGATAGTTCAAGCAGCAATCCATAGTGGATTCGCACGGGAGAACTGTGGAAAGGCCTGAGTTTGGCCTGCATGCTGTCCCTGAGAGGGAACTTGTGCTTTTTTCAGACTGGATCCAAATTTGGAGAGCGAATTAAGCCTCTGAATTATGACCAGGCTTTAACCTGAAGAAGACCGAGGATTTGCTGAATGTGATCGGCCTGTCAGGACTTCCAGCTACCTCTGAATTCCCGAATTGTGCAGAGACTCTGTACTTTTGACCGGAGAGCCATGTGCCTGGTACAGTAGACTTTCCTTACATGTGAATGTGCTGTGTGCTTATAGTGGGTCATGATTTGGTTCCCCACTGTGGGTCTGAACTGTGTTTTGCTTGCTGGAGGTTGTATCCAGCTCCACAGACTGAATCCGTATCCATTTTCATTTTCCTGGGCCCCGCTACACTGGCCCAGCCAGAATACCTGTTATGCAGAGAAAGTCATCGACAAGAAACCAACCTGGGGATCAGCCCCCTGCTCAATGCCTTAAACAGGAACAACGCCTCAGTGATTCGTGTGGGCTCTGCTTCTCCGGGCACTCCAGCTCAACAGCCTGCAGCCTCGATTTCATCCTGCCTGTGTCCAGTATTGGGTATCGTGAGTAAACATCAGGGTAGCTCCCTGCAACAACAGCTAAATCTAAAAGTGTTGTCATCTGATTGTCTTGTTGCCTTTTCTTTCATGAACTGAGCCCTCCAGCTCCGGATTACAAATAGTGTGTGTTGTGCATGTTGTTTTCTTCCATCACAGGGCTCCAACCAGCTGCAACATTCCTGGCTAGCCCACCATTTTCCTACGTGGGTACCCAGAGTGTGTGACTGTGTAGGGACTCTGAACTGCATGCATAACTGTCTGATTAATGTAGCTTTTAAGCAAATCAACCTGATTACGTCCCTCCCTTGTTCAAGTCCCTTGAATAAATCAGATTTAACTTGACTGTGGTTCCAGTTTGTGCCAAAAGTATTGTACTGTTGCTATTTGTTGTACTTAACCTTGTTTTACAGGGGGTCCCCAGGGTCAAGCTAGAGGAACCAGCCCTGGTGGTAAGTGCAAACAATGTGGGTAATTGCCTGGTGAATAAGGGTCATTGTGAAAGTAATTATTTTATATTGTTCAGGTCACTAGAAGGGAAAGAGGGGGGTTATAGTGTCCCCGAGGGCTGTGCCCAGGTTAGCTTAACATAGAAACATAGAAACATAGAAGTTGACGGCAGATAAGGACCGCAAGGCCCATCCAGTCTGCCCATTTTTTTCTACCTTATAAATGTGCCTTGGCTTTTGCTCTGTCAGTGACCTATCTATTCATAGTCATTTGTATTGCTCCTTATGCCTATCCATGCCTGTTTGAAGCCCTGCACTGTATTCATAGCCACCACTTCTTGTGGTAAGCCATTCCATGCATCCACCACCCTTTCTGTGAAAAGAATTTCTCACATTCCCCTTAATCGGCCTCCCTCTAATCTCATGCTGTGTCCTCTTGTCCTGCTATTTTTCTTATATTTAAACATGTTAGACTCTTTCACCTTGTTTATGCCCTTAAGGTGTTTGAATGCCTCGATCATATCACCTCTCTCCTCCTTTGCTCAAGGGTATACATATTGAGCTCCGTTAATCTGTCCTCATATGTCTTCTGATGCAGTCCCTGCACCATTTTGGTTGCCCTCTCTGGACTGCCTCAATTTGGTTAATGTCCTTGTGAAGGTGTGGCCTCCAATACTGCACTCTGTACTCCAGATGGGGCCTAACCAGTGTCTTGTACAGAGGGATTATTATCTCCTCTTCGACTTGTGATACCCCTACTAATACACCCTAACACCCCTAGCCTTACCTACTGCTTTAGAGGTCTGTTTGATGATTTTAGGTCATCAGTGATGATGATGCCCAAGTCTCTTTCTTCCTTTGTGACTGCTAGCAACTCCTCCCAGCCTATAGGTGGCTTCAGGGTTTCTCTTCCCTATGTGCATGATTTTGCACTTCTTTGCATTAAATCCCAGTTGCCACTCTTCTGACCATTCTGCTAGTTTATCCAGATCTCTTCTCATTCTGCCCACCCATCTGGATCATCTACTCTGTTGCAGATCTTGGTGTCATCTGCAAACAGACAAGCCTTACCCTCTAGTCCATCTGCAAGGTCACTAATGAAGATGTTGAAGAGGACTGGCCCCAGGACTGATCCCTGAGGTACCCACTTGTGACTTGCATCTCTTCTGACTGTATACCATTTACCACCACTCTCTGTTTTCTGCCTGTCAACCAGTTTGCCACCCAGTTGACCAACTTCTGACCCACCCCGAGCCTACCCAGCTTATTTATCAATCTTCTATGTGGAACAGTGTCAAAAGCTTTTTGAAGTCAAGGTAGGCGACATCAACTGCTCCCCCTTGGTCCACCACTCTGGTTACCCAGTCAAAGAAATCTATGAGATTAGTTTGACAGGACCTTCCTTTTGTAAACCCATGCTGTCTTGGATCCTGTGCCCTATGGATTCTAGGTGTTGCACTATCCTTTCCTTAAGAGTGCCTCCATAATCTTGCCCACTACTGAGGTAAGACTGACCGGTCTGTAGTTCCCCGCCTCCTCCTGCTACCACTCTTGTGGGCGGGATCACATGAAGCCCTTCTCCAGTCTTCTGGGACCTCTCTCTGTGCTCAGAGACTCACTAAACAATTCTGCTAATGGCTCTGCTAGTTCCTCCTTTAGCTCCTTAAGTACCCTGGGATGTATGCCATCAGGTCCCATTGCCTTATCCACCCTGAGCTTAGCAAGCTCTTGTAGGACCCTTTCTTTTGTGAAGGGAGCAGTGCTCACCTCCCTCCCCTGTGTCCATGATGCTGAGCTGTGGGCCCTGTCCACCTTCTCTTCAGTAAATACTGAGCAAAAGTATCTATTTAGGATAGATGCCTTACAGGGTCCTCCCTCACATGCTCCCTTTCTCCATTAAGCTTAGCAATACCCCCTCTGGACTTTCTCCTTTCACTAATGTATCTATAGAAAGTCTTGTCACCTTCTTTACTGTTTGTGCTAGTGTTTCCTCAGTTTGGAACTTTGCCTGCCTTACTGCCTTACCTGCTTCCCTTAGGGCAGTTTGGTATGCCTCCTATCTTCATCCCGCTGTGTTCCCTTATATTTCCTGAAGGCCAGCCTTTTGGCTCTGACCTTTTCTGCTACTGTATTTGAGAACCAAAGTGGTTTCCTTCTTCTTTTGCACTTCCTTTTCTGTCTAACACAATGGGATGTTGCTTCAAGTATTGCATCCTTAATGCTTGCCCACTTTGCCTGTACCCCCTCACCTGTGTTTCTTTTTGCCAGGGTTAGCTTAACTCTGTAGGCCATCTTATCAAAGTCAGCTCCTCTGAAGTCCCATATTTTTGCCTTGGAATGGGATGATTTAGATGTAGTAGCCAAACTGAACCATACCATGTGATGGTCACTGGCCCCCAGGTGACCTTCTACCTGGAGATCTGTGATCCCTTCTTTGTTAGTCAGTACTAGATCTAGGATAGCCCTGTCTCTTGTGGGTTGCTGTACCAGTTGTTTGAGGCCTCTCCTGCAGGGAATCCACTATGAGTCTAGTTCTGGCAGATGTTCCTGCTGGTATTGACCAATCTGTATCTGGCATGTTAAGTCTCCCATTATCAGAACCTCCCTTTAGCTGTCATGTTTTGTATATCTTCTAACAGTAATGTATCTATGTCCTCCTCTGGTCCGGGGCCTGTAGACAACCCCAGTTCTTATGGCTGTCCCATTTCCTGTTTCCAGGGTGACCCACAGTTCTTCTGGCTCCTTATGTGTATTCTGAATTTCTGTAGCTTTTATATTTTCATTACATACAGGGCCACTCCTCCCCCCCTTTTTGCACCTCGGTCTCTTCTGAACAATACATAGCCAGGTACTGAAGTCTCCCAAGTGTGGTTACTGGTAAACCACGTCTCACTAATTGCTACTATGTCCAGTTTAGCCTCTGACATTATTGCCTGCAGGTCTGGGATCTTATTTCCCAGGCTGTGAGCATTTGTGTACATGATTTTCCATTGGCCAGATTTTGTGTGTTAGTTGTTGGGTGAAGTTTGGCATTACCCTGTGAACTGTATGGGGAGACAAACCTTTTTCTTACCTGGTGATGCAAATGAGCGGCAAACATGCTGAATTCTGTTTGACCACTAGCTGAGGGGAGGGTGTTCTTCCCATTCGACGTATGGGGTGCTGCACCCTCTCCCATTTGCTAGTTTAAATATTCTGCAAAGACGCCAAACTTCTGCCCCAATGCACTGACTCCTCTTTAGTCAGATGCAGTCCATCAAATTTAAAGAACTTTTCGCTCCCAGAACTGTTGTCAGTTCCCTACAAATCTGTGTCCTTTTCCTGGCACCAGTCCTTGAGCCACATGTTTAGCTCCCTATCTCCCTTCTCTGACCTTCCGTCCATCTGCTCCCTCTCCCAGACTGGTAGGATCTCAGAGAAGGAGATGTCGGACTAAATAGATGATAGTTTGTCACCCAGCCTAGTCAGGTGTTCCTTTGTCTCCACAACTGACCGGGTTGGCGAGATCATTAGTCCCTATGTGTACTAGGACATCAATGTTTTCTCCTGCCTTGTGAACAATTTTAGCAACGCGGTCAGTGTCTCTCCATGCTGATGTACCTGGAGACATCTGACCATCACCCCTGGCTGGAGATGGTATCAACTCCCGAATCATGGAGTCTCCTATGATCAGAAGTTTTTGGATTTCCTTTGTGCTTGTTTAGTTTGGTTCCTGATTTGGGTGAGTTTGTTGTGCTAGCTCCTGTGCCGCAGTGTCCTGCTCTGCAGTGTCTTCTGCCTCTTTATTTGATTTCAGAGATAGAGGCAGATACCTGTTTGTAGTGTTTTATATGGTTTATGGAGGTAATGTGTTGGAGAGCAGAGTGATGGGGCACCTGATTTGCTCTCCTAACCACCTGCCAACCTCCTGGACCAACTACCCTCTGCGTCGAGGTTTTTCTGTTGGATGCTGGGAAATGGCGGGTGGTTCTTATAATGTATTTCCGCTTCAATATGAAATTTGAGTGCAATCTCTGCCCATGCTGCCCGGAGCTGAGCCTAAGATCTCCAAAGGCCCAGCATGTAGGACAGTGTCCTAAATCCTGTAAGACTGTCCTTCTGAAAATTGTTCCACAGTACCTGCAGTTAATGAAATCCATTCCAAATAAGTTGCTGGGTTTGTAACCTAGTCAGAGTAATTAGAAGGAAAAAAAAAATACAAGTAATGGTTTATTGTGCTTTATTTAACTTGTTATAACAAGTTAAATTACTAGTGCCCCTAAAATGAGATCACCTTTGTGAGGCCCCACTGATCCGCCCTTCCTGCTCTGCCACAGGATATGTCACAACTGTGGTACCTCATAAAAGGAGTGTAGCGTGGGTGGTTGGGGATGGGGTGGGTGGCTGGGCCCTTCCCTGCCTAAAAAGAAGAACCACGGACGAAAAGAACAAGGAGGTAAGAGCAGAAACAATCAGTCAACAACAAATGCAGTAACCTGAAAGCTTATCCTAATGTTAGATAAAACTGTAAAACCTGTAAAGCACCACCTGTAATAATTTCAGAGAAGATATACCCTGTAAAAACACTTTGCTCCAGAGAAAATAAAGCAGTAACAGAAGATATACCTTGCAAAGACAATTTGAATCAGAAGATTACAGCAGTAATCTGTTAGCACCTACCCTGTAGGCACCTTGTAGAAGAAGGTATACCAGCAACAACAATTTGAATCAGAGAAAAATAAAGCAATGAAATGTTAGCAACAAACAGTAGCAATTCCTGTGAGTAAAAAATAAAAACACCACACACAGTAAATCTGCTTAGCCAAACTAAGTCTTAATCCTTCTCCCTTGCTCTGGTAAGTTTCTCTACTGCCTTTCAAGCAGTCTTAGAAGGAAAGAGCCCAGGTGAAGCTAGGTGCCTTGGCCAGCAAACCAAGTCTTCTACCTCCAAGATATCAACTAACCTGACTTTTAACCCTTCTTTCTGTTGGAAAGTACTGACAGTTTGCCAGCTCCACCCCACATACACACCTAATCCTTTGGAAGAGCTGTGGAGGAAAAGCAATTAGCTCCTTCAATGTGAGAAGGAGACTGAAACACCTCTGAGACAACAAACAAGAATAAAATAAAACACAGTGTCAAACAGTAATTTTGCTTAGCCCAATGATAAAAAAGTCACAAAATGTAAGCTCCACCTGTAATACAGTAATTTCAGAGAAGATATACCCCAAGAAACACTTTGCTCAGAGAAAAATAAAGCAGTAACAGAAGATATACCTGCAAAAGACAATTTGAATCAGAAGATTACAGCAGTAATCTGTTAGCACACACCTGTAGGCACACCTTGTAGAAGAAGGCATACCAGCAACAACAATTTGAATCAGAGAAAAAATAAAGCAATGAAATGTTAGCAACAAACAGTAGCAATCCTTGTGAGTAAAAAATAAAAACACCACCACACAGTAAATCTGCTTAGCTTGACCATTAACAACCCTGACCTCCGGGTGGAGGCACCCATTTCATTACGCAGGCCCCTTAACCTGCTACTAGCCAAGCAGGCAGGGGTAGTAGCCCTTGGGATAGCGCCACCTAGGGGTTACATCTTGGAGGCTCACCGCTGGGATTTTGTGTCTTCTAGTGGCCAAAATTATGAATTATTGTCAAACATAAATGGCTACCCCAACAGAAGTGTCTGTGCACTAGTTGGTGGGGTGGTGTACAGGGCAAGAGATTGACCCTCATAATGCTTTGCTAATACTGAATATACCTATGGGCATTACTAAGGACACTGTTGCAGGGGCACTTTCTAAAGTTGAATGTTTGAAAAAAGCTGTAGTGGTGGGTCAACAGGCTGATTTAACCGCCCAAACCCTCATGGCCTTGGCGGAGTGTGGCGAACCCCTAGACAGTTCAAAGGTGCCCCAGACTATCACTCCAGAAGGGTTCCTAGCTGCCTGGAGGGTGATAACCAAAGATAGCAAGGATCCCTTACAGGATGAGCTCCCACCATTATCTGAGACTTTTGAGGAGAAATTTGCTAAGTCGTTGCTGGAGGAAGGGAAAACTATAAAGGACTTTAAGAAACTATTCCTGCCACCTGGGGGTGTTCCTTCCTTGACACCCCCTTCCACTCCAGCACCTGTTACTGTCCCGCCTTCTGTCCCCATGCCAATGCTGGCCCCTATATCTGTACCCGCCATTAGTCATGACTTCTACCCAAGGCTGAGAATCTTCTCCTGCACCTCCCCACCCCAAAGGAGGAGAAGGAGGAGGATGACTGGGAGACCTGGATCGACTATGTTGCCCCCTTGGTACCTGAGTGACAGTGTGCGGAGGCTAAGAAGCAGAAAAGAATCACAGAAAGTTTGAGGAGCCCTGCCCTTGAAGCCATTACATTTTTGAGGTCCACGAACCCTGATGCATCTGCTCAGAAGTATCTATCTGTACTTGAAGGCAATTTTGGAAGCATTGAGTTAGGGGAGACTTTGATGTGGAAATTCCAAGGTACCAAACAATGGAAGGGGGAAAGTTTGTCTGTGTATGTTACTCACCAAGAAAGAGCTCTGCAGAAAGCTTACCGGAAAGGTGGGGTAGCCACCAGTGATTTGAACCATGTGAGATTGGGGCACATACTGCAACATGCCAAGCATTCTAAACTGCAGATCATCCAGTTAAGGCTCCTGGATAGGAGAGGTAACCCACCTGACTACTGTGACTTAATAAAAGAACTCTGGGAAGTAGAAGGCAAAGAGGTAGATTGTAATTATGGGGTGAGTGCAGCCCAAGTGATCATGGCTCCGGAAGGCCCTTCCAAAATGGAGACCACTACGAGTGTCTCGCTGTGGGCTAAACGGTGGGGAAAGAGTTCCTGAAGGAAGTCAGAAAAGTACAACCGTGTGCATTTGCTGAGGTATCCCCTGCTGAAAGAGACTCTGGCTCCTGTCAGGACGTGAATGATATGAGGGTGGGGGTGCACCCTCAGGCATCCTCTAAAGAGGGTGGCTTCTCAACTGAGCTCAAGGAATTGATTGCCACCCTAAAGGAACTTTTGAGACATGGTACACTACCAGCAGAAGTCAGATCACAATCTCCTGTTGATGTTCCAGCATCCCCTGTTGTGTTTTCCCCAAGGATACCCCGAGAGCCTGTCATTCATCACAACTGTGGCAAGGATGGCCATATAAAGAGGAAGTGCTGGTCTCAGAAGGACTTAGAGAAAGTGGTGAACCGGCTTCAAGGAGAGCTTCGGAAAATGAGTCAGTGGTCAAGGGGTGCACGAAATGACCACAGTGAAGGCTTCGGCCATCCTAACCCAAACCCCTCTGTGGCTAAATCATCTGTCCAGGCCCCTGCTGTTGTCCCTCCAGAATGGTCCAAAATAGTGGGCCCTTCAATGAAGACTACTGTGGCTGTGAATGGTATTCCTACTCGGGCTGTGCTTGACAGTGGGTCACAAGTGACCATTGTATTTCAGGACTGGTATGACAAACACTTATCTGATGTGCCATTACAACCCCTGGAAGGCCTACATGTGTGGGGCTGAGCAACAAGTATTATCCCTACCTAGGATATGTCCACCTCTGGTTGTCTTTTCCTGCAACTGCAAATGGTGTAGAGGAGCAAGTAGAGACACTGGCCCTAGTGTGTCCCCCCCACCAGACTGTATGATGGGGTTCCCCTGTTAATTGAAACAAACACCCACATGTTTGGGAGACTAGCATAACTCTGCCATGAGAAACAAGGGCAACTGACTGGATGGGCCCTAAGAATTCCAGCCTTAGTAAAAATGGCATATGACTTACAACAGAAACCCAATGAAGAGGACCCAGATGAGCCAGTGGGGATAGTGTGGAAAAAGGAACATGACTCCTTGGCATTGGCCCCCAACACCCAGTGCACAATTCATGGAGAAGTCTGCCCAAAGAGAAAGGTAAAGAACAAAATATTAATGTTGGATGCACCAGGTGATGGAAAGTTGCCAAAAGGATTATTGGTTAAACCCAGCATCTTGCCTGCCCATGCTCATGCACAATAAGTGATGGTTCAGATTCTAAATGTGTCAGATCGGGAGGTCCGGGTGCTCTCTAACTACAGTACACTGCACAGACACTGCAGTATTATCTAATAACAAGTACTCTGGCCAAAAGGAGAGAGTGACCCTTGACGTAGTTGACTTTGGTGATTCCCCACTGCCAGCTGAATGGAAGGCTAGGATGAGCAAGAAACTCACCCAGACAGACCTAGTGTTTTCGTTAAAGGAATGGGACGTGGGGTGTGTCCAGGGTGCAGAGCATCATATACATTTGCATGATGACCGGCCATTTCGAGAGAGATATTGATGCCTCACCCTAGTGGACACAGATGATTTGAGGAGACACCTGCAGGAAATGCTCGCTGCTGGTGTGATACAGGAATCAAGGAGCCCATGTGACTCTCCCATTGTGGTTGTGCATAAGAAGAATAGGTCAGTGAGAATGTGTGCTGATTATCAAACCCTGAACCGGCGGACTGTCCGAGATCAATACACCATGCCTCGTGTACAAGATGCCCTGGATTACTTGAATGGGAGCAAATGGTTCTCAGTACTGGATCTTCGCAACGGATATTACCAGATTCCAGTAGCCCCGGAGGACTGTGAGAAAACAGCCTTCATCTGTCCTTTGAGATTCTATGAATTCCTGAGAATGCCACAGGGGATTTCAGGCACCACAGCCACCTTTCAGTGACTGGTGGAATGTGCGGTGGGAAATATGAACTTGCTGGAATGTCTAGTGTACTTAGATGATGTCATTGTGTTCGGACGCACATTAGAGGAGCATGAGACCCCACTGTTTAAAGTGCTGGACTGATTGGAAGACTTCGGCCTCAAGCTGTCCATCGGCAAGTGCCAATTTTTTCAAACCTCCATGAAGTATGTGGAGCACATAGTATCTACAGAAGGAATAGAGACCGATCCCAGTAAGGCTGAGTCACTGACTACTTGGCCTCAGTCCCATAACTTGAAAGAACTACAATGTTTTCTGGGGTTCTGTGGCTACTACCACAGGTTCATAAAAGGCTATTCAAAGGTGATTCGCCCGCTCCTGAATCTTACCCAGGGTTACCCCCCTACCAACCGTAAATACAAGAAAGGGGCTGTCAAAGAACCAGAGAAAGTGTACTTCCACACAGGTGAATCTTTTGTGCCCCACTGGACACCCAAATGTGAAGCAGCCTTCCACAAAGTCATATACCAGCTCACCCATGCCCTCATCCTCGCCTATGCTTACCCTACTAAGCCCTATGTGCTGCATATGGATGCTAGTCTGCAGGGCCTAGGAGCTGTGCTGTATCAAGACCATGAGGATGGTTTGAGACCAGTCGCTTTCGCCAGCAGGAGTCTGACGCCATCAGAGCAAAACTATCCTGTGCACAAGCTAGAGTTCCTTGTCCTAAAATGGGCCATCATTGAGCAGTTTCATGAGTACCTCTATGGGGCAAAGATATTGGTGAAGATTGACAATAACCCATTGACCTATGTACATACTTCAGCTAAGTTAGATGCCACTGGGCACCGGTGGTTCTCTGCTTTATCAACCTATGATTATGCTGTCGAATACAGACCGGGACTGAACCATATTGATGTTAATGCCCTGTCACAAAGGCCCACTTCCAAGAGTGATTGGGTCAGATTGTCTGAACCTGACACACGAGCATTGTGCCAAAAGTTTGACAGAGATGAACAGATGTCTGCGGACACAGTGGACTGTCTAGTAGATTGCTTGAACCCTCCTGATACCTGCATACCGGCTGCCTATTGCCATTTCTGTGCTCTAGATATTAGTGCACTACCTCAACTTGATAATGACAGTATTCAGTGGGCTCAATCCCAAGATCCTATGATTCAACTCGCACTTGATGCCCTGCATGCGGGGAAAGATGTGTCTAAGTTGCGTTCCCCTGACTTGTGAACTGCCCTATTGTTTAAAGAAGGCCCCAAGTTGAAGTTACTCAATCAGTTGTTATACAGAGAGACAGTGGATCATAGTGGTCAAGTAGACAAGCAACAATTTGTCCTGTCCATGGCCTTTAAACACTTGGTACTGAGGTCCCTCCACAAGCACATGGGGCACCTCAGTATTGACAGGACTCTCGACCTGGTACAATCTCGATTCTACTGGCCCAAGATGGGGGCCAATGTTAAGCACCACGTAAAGACCTGTAGTCATTGCCTCCAAAGAAAATCCCTGCCTCAGAGGGCTGCACCCCCTTGTCAATATCACTACCAGTGCCCCCATGGAACTGGTCTGCATAGATTTTTTGTGTTTAGAACCTGATCAACAAAATATTGGCAATGTGTTAGTGGTTGTGAATCATTTCACACGGTATGCACAAGCTTTTCTAACTAAAGATCAAAAAGTCTCTACCGTGGCCAAGGTGCTAGTGGAAAAATTCTTCGTCCACTATGGTGCCCCCCCCCCCAGCGGATCCACTCTGACCAAGGCAGAGACTTTGAAAGTAGGCTAATCAAAGAAATGCTCTCTCTGTGGGGGGTGTGGAAGTCATGAACCACCCCTTATAACCCGCAGTGGGACCCTCGGCCAGAACATTTTAACTGCACCCTTCTAGACATGCTGGGCACCCTCTATCCAAAAGGCAAGCATTAGTGGAGCCAGCAGATTAGCACCTTGGTACACACATACAATTGCACCAAAAATGATGCTACTGGGTTCTCCCCCTACCACCTCATGTTCGGGAGGGAGGCCCGACTGCCAGTTGATGTCTATTTTGGGGGTCTCTCCAGATGGGGTACAAGCCAAAAACTACCTGCAGTATGTACAGAAACTGAAAGCTCAATTGAACCATGCATATCAACTGGCCCAGACAATGGCCACCAAGAGAAATCTCACCAACAAAGAGAGAGGCACGATAAGAAAGTAAAGGTTCAAGAACTACGGCCCGGAGACCAGGTGTTGTTACGCAATTTGGGACTACATGGCAAGCACAAAATTGTTGATAGGTTGGCACCATCTTCCTCATGTAGAAGTTGAAAAGTTGGATGATCTACCAGTGTACAAGGTACGCCCAGAGAATAACTCCAAAGCTGTCAAGACCATGCACCGTAACCACTTGCTGCCTATCAGCCAAGCTATTATTGAAGCTGAGCCAGCAGACATTGCCTCCCCTAGGCCAGTGACTTGTGCTGCTGCAAAAAATGACAGAGTCAACCTACACCAGTAGTTAAAGATTTAAGGTTTCCCTATCAGCACGCCCAGAATGATAGTGACTGTCAGTCCACCTCTGATGAAAGTGACTATGGTAATTCCAATTATCCCTCCTATGAACTGAGTCAGTTGTTTCATGGAAATCCTATGCAGAATCGTGGGGATGAAGCTGGGCCTTCTGGACTGCTTAACTCCCTCCCAGCTTTGTGCTTGGAGCCAATGCTCCCTGAAAGTGAAGTGCAAAGTATCATGTCTGAGGCTGTGGACTCACTGTGTTTAGTGGAACTGTGTAACTTGCCCAAAGAAGGGGTTGATGGTCTGAGTCTCTCTGTTGACACACCAGAACTTGAACAACAATATGAGAGTGCTGAGAACCCCCCTTCAGTGCCACAAAGCCTAATTGTGTCAGAATCTTCTCTAAATGAGCCAAGTGTTGTGGAAACAGAGCCTAGAGGGCAAGGAGCTGACAAGTGCTCCCAGTTTGGACATTCCCATTCATGCAGAGGCACCCCTCACAAATGATGAAAGCTCCAAAGTACAGAGACTGCGGCTGCTCCCCCCAGAAAGACTGGCTGAACTGTCAAGCCAGTACTATGCTTTAGTTATGATTCCCCTGGGAGGCCAGTGGATTTGCTTCTCAATGTGGTTCACAAAGGGGTTTACATCTTGCCAAGCTCACTGCCCAAACTGAGCTTGACGGCCAATTCCAGGTTACTTGTTTTTCCCTTTCACCATGGTGTCCCTGCCCCCATCCGGCTCCAAGTTAGCTGATAGGGAAGGGCCCCCTTTTACATTGTTTAATGTACAAGAAGTTATTACCTGAGGCAGTATTGTGATGTTACTAATGTGTTAATCATAGTGGAATCAGCATTACCTGTATGAAACATGCATAAGTATTGTCAATATGGATGTAGTAATGCAAAGTATATTAAAAGGTATAGTGATGTAACAAGCTAATGATATATATGTCTCGTTTATATTGCATTTTGATATTGTGATGGTACAGACTTGACGCGGACGCCAAGTTTTCTCCAGGCAGGGAAAGGTGTAACCCCCCCCTACAAATGGGGATTCCCGAAAAGTCTTTCTTGAACTTGCCTAAATGCTCACTGCCATGCTGGTATCCTGTGTTTTAGGAGTTTAAATGTATTGCCAGAGAGTGCCTGTATAGCCTCTGTGTACTGTCTCTTTAAGAGCTGCCTGGATTGCAGTTATAATTAATCTGGGAGGGGCTGAGTGTTTCTATGCTTGAGTCCCGCCCGGGCTGCCAGATAATTGCTCTGTTCTGCCATCGCTATTTGTGCAGAGGGAGCTCTGTTATAAGATGTGTTTATTTACTGACTATCTATTAGAATGATAATAATATTGCAGTTGGTCTAACCTGTTTTCTTTGCAGCAAGGACTGTTCTGTCTTCTCCACCATCTTAGCCCAGGACTGTCAGAATGGGCCAATCAGTACATTTGGGACTCTAAAATGGAGCCTGCCTATAGGGGCTTGGTGGGGCCAAAACTTGTAGGAATTGTAGTTTTGGGTTTTTGATGCCTAAAATAACCTGGAGGGGGAGCCCTTGTTGTGACTGACAGACAGATCAGCCCACCGAACCTTTTGGATCTTGGGGAAAGTCCCACACTGCTTGCAGTTTCAGTTAGATCTGAGTTGGGAAGTGAAGAAGTAACAGCTTGAGATAGTTCGAGCAGCAATCCATAGCGAATTCGGGCGGGAGAACTGTAGAAAGGCCTGAGTTTGGCCTGCATGCCTGCCTGATGTCCCTGAGAGGGAACTTTTGCTTTTTTCGGACTGGATCCAAATTTGGAGAGCGAATTAAGCCACTGAATTGTGATCAGGCTTTAACCTGAAGACCACTGAGGATTTGCTGAATGCGATCAGCCTGTCAGGACTTCCGGCTACCTCTGAACTCCCGGATTGTGCAGAGACTCTGTACTTGCAACCGGAGAGCCATTTGCCTGGTACAGTGGAATTTCCTTACATGTGAACATGCTGTGTGCTTATAGTGGGTCATGATTTGGTTCCCCACTGAGTGTCTGAACTGTGTTTTGTTTGCTGGAGGCTGTATCCAGCTCCACAGACTGAATCCGTATCCATTTCCATTTGCCTGGGCCCCGCTACACTGGCCCAGCCAGAATACCTGCTATGCAGAGAAAGTAATTGACGAGAGACCGGCCTGGGAATCAGCCTCCTGCTCAATGCCTTGAATGGGAACGACACCTCGGTGATTCGTGTGGGCCCTGCTTCTCTGGGCACTCCAGCTCAACAGCCTGCAGCTTCAATTTCATCCTGCCTGTGTCCAGTATTGGGTACTGTGAGTAAACATCAGGGTAGCTCCCTGCAACAACAGCTAATTCTAAAAGTGTCGTCATCTGATTGTCTTGTTGCCTTTTCTTTCACGAACTGAGCCCTCCGGCTCCGGATTACAAATAGTGCGTGTTATGCATGTTGCTTTCTTCCATCACAGGCCCAACCAGCTGCAACATTCCCGGCTAGCCCACCATTTTCCTACCTGGGTACCCAGAGTGTGTGACTGTGTAGGGACTCTGAACTGCATGCATAACTGTCTGATTAATATAGCTTTTAAGCAAATCAACCTGATTACACCCCTCCCTTGTTCAAGTCCCCTGAATAAATCAAATTTAACTTTGTTTGCATTTAACCTGACTGTGGTTCCAGTTTGTGCCAAAAGTATTGTACTGTTGCTATTTGCTGTGCTTAACCTTGTTTTACAGGGGGTCCCCAGGGTCAAGCTAGAGGAACCAGCCCCGGTGGTAAGTGTAAACAGTGTGGCTAATTGCCTGGTGAATAAGGGTCATTGTGAAAGTGATTATTGTATATTGTTCAGGCCACTAGAAGGGAAAGAGGGGGGTTATAGTGTCCCGGAGGGCTGTGCCCAGGTTAGCTTGACCACTAAAAACCCTGACCTCCAGGTGGAGGCACCCTTTTCATTACCCAGGCCCCTTAACCTGCTACTAGCCAAGCAGGCAGAGGTAGTAGCCCTTGGGATAGCACCACCTAGGGGTTACAAATAGGTTATTGGGGCCAGAATCCCAGAGCAAGTCTGAGCCCTCACGAAACCTCTTCTCAGGGCTGGTAATTGTCCACAGCCACTAGAGGTAACTTTTTGTTTACCGGGCCAGTAGAGGTAAGACTATGCCCTTTTTCTATTTTCCTGTAGACTTCAGGGGGTGGCATTAAATGTTAAAATGATATGAATTTACCATTACTGTTTGAGTGATAACCATGCATCATTAATGTAGAGTGATAAGCATTTATCTTTAATATTTGAGTGATTTGTTTGATTTTAGAATTTGTGTTACCTACTGTAGTTTTAGTTGCCAATTGCACTGAATTTTAAAGGGACACTGTCAACCTGTTTTTCATCATATAATTTCTAGTTAAAAACTCACATTTTATGATTGCTTACCTTCTCTAAAATTCACTGATGTTGCTGTTTGTTTTGTGTCTCCTTGTTTAGTAGAACTGAAATGCATGGCAATGTATATTTATAAACAACTTTGTTTTTGTTTACAATCCTGGAACTGTTCTTAATGCAAACTTTCTGAGTATTAGAAACACACCCAAACAGTGCAGTCACTCATGAGGCAGTAGCCTTCTAAACTCCCACTGCATCACAAGTGGATAGACTGTGTTGTGGGTGTTCCAAGTCCAGCAAATATGCAGCTGGAGCTGATCAAGGAATGTAAACAAGCCTGTGTTTGTATGGTAACACCAGTATGGTGGGCAGTCCATTTTCACTTTTACTAGGAAAAAAAGAGTCAATCAAACTGATAGCTACATCAGCAATCTTTACAGAATGTTGGCAATCATAAAATGTGTTTTTTAAACTAGGGACACTTTGAGACCTAAGGGGGTTGACAGTGTCCCTTTAACTCTTTCATTGCATTGGTATTTATCAGCTTAAGGAAAGTTTTACTTATTCTATTTAATTCCACTTGGTGGTTATTTTTAGTAGATCGTGGTGCCCCTTTTTAGTCTGTTCTTCTGGGTGGTGGCAATAGCACCATTTCTGGGGAACAGTGCCTTCCCTTACTAAATGACACTTAAACCAAGCATTGGTTGTCTAGGTAAAACAAAATCTGAATATCTACTCACGTTTCGGTACATCAGAGTACACTGATTAAAATGATGTATGCATGTACATACCAATTGACATCGTTTCCTGTGTTTTTATCTTTAACATTCTCTTCTTTGTTTGTAATTCATGCCATTGATTAATGAGGGTGAGCCAAACAGAAGTGCTGTTATGTCAGTCACGAGAGTTGCCAGCAGAGCTTCTCTATTAGACTACAGCTGTACCTGCAATGGCTGAGTTTTGTGACCTTAGTGTGGATCTCACACTAAATATTGAGCCATACATGTCTGAGCTGCTTCACCGTGCTGCACCTGAATATGAAAGCAGCACCTCAACTGAGTCTGAGGAGGAGTCCAATATATCCTCAGTTGAAAATGACTGATGTCTTGCAGTCATAACATCATGGAGAGTTGTGTCAGTAATAATTGCACTTGTCTGGGCCATGGGGGTTACCTACAGTATATGATGTGCTAATATGAAGTCCCCCATTGGTTTCTGTTAATGTATTCTACGTTAAAACAGAAAATTGAAAGTGTAAAAAAAATCCATATTAGTTTAGTGGCTCAAAAACTGAGATTCAGCTTCCATACTTTGGATCGCTTTTTTTTTTCTTTCCAATTTCTGTGACAGGTAAGTGCAGGATGTGGGGTAGGGGGTTACCTTTTGTTGTAGTAAATCTGTATTTCCAGTATTTCTTTCTATATTCTACCCCACCTTATTTCTGCTTGCTGTTCATCCTGCGGCATGTGCACCAGATTCAATGAAAACCAGACTTAATATAGTGGTCCCTCGTTTGGCAAATAGTTCTGTGGCCATCAGTGTAGTTCCTCATAAAGAGTGTAGGTTATAGACCTTTGTAAGTTGTTTGTGCATGATCTGCTCAAATTTGTAATATTTACTGCTGCTGAAGTATTTGTAGGCTGGAAACATATAACTACAGCCTCAAACACTGACATCCAGCTTTCATTCCTGGATCGTGGCTTTTTTTCCACGAGCTCAGTGGGAGTGTGGCAAGATGTGTGTTGGGGGGATCATCTTTGTTGTATCAATCTGTAGTCCCAGTATTTCTGCTCATATTGTACCCTTAATTGTTTCTTGATGTTCACCATCCCGTGCCATGTGCATGGGAATCAAAGAAACAAAAACTTTGTATTGCGGTCCCACATTATTGCAAATAATTTATTTAACAAATCGGAAAGACCTTTGAGCCAAGGGCTCTTTTACAGAGGTTCCAAGTCAAGACAAATAATGAGTTCCTCCTAAGTGCTGTACCTTATAGACTGATAAAAAGCCCACTGCATGGTCCATGCTTTTTCAGTACTGGCCATGGTAAATGGTTTGTGCAGGGTCTGCTCAAATGTTGTATTATTTGCTGCTGCTAAAGCATTTGTAAGCGTTTTTTTTTTTTCGACCTTGGTGGCAGTGAGACAGGTAAGTGCAGGACGTGGGGTGAGTGGGTTACTGTTTGTTTTACTAATCTGTATTCCCCTTATTTCTGCTTACATTGTACCCTTGTCATTTTTCCTTGCTGTTCACCATCCCGTGGCGTGTGCACCAGAGTCAAGAAAAAAAAACATTAATTAGCGGTCCCTCGTTATTGCAAATGGTTCTGGAGCCATCAGTTTAGTTGATCATAAAGAGTATAGGTTATAGACTGATGAAAAGCCCACTGCATGGTCCATGCTTTCTCAATACTAGCCATTGTAAATTCTTTTGTTCATGGTCTGCTCAAATTTTGATTATTTGCTGCTGCTGAAGCATTTGCTGGCTGGAGACATACTGTATGCTACAGCCCCAAACACTGACATCCAGCTTCCATAACTGGATCGTTTTTTTGTTTTGTTTTGTTTTCTCAAACTCAGTTATAAAGGCACAGTGTTGTTTATCTTAGAAGCACATGCACTGTAAGTGCATCTAAAATGTAGCACTGTGCAATGTAAGTGTGGGGTAACTGCAAGTACTGTAATTGGTTTCACTTTGGTAGGGCTGATACCGTATTACCAGCTTTACTATGTGCTAACAGGAACTGATAATAAAATAAAAAAAAAAAACAGTTGGGGTCCACAGCAGGTGCTCCACGTAAAAAAGGATGCAATCTGAGTGCTCCCGCCTTCTAACTGCCCTCACTATAATGAAGCTAGATTATTGCAAACACCTGCCGTGCGTGGATGGGATCCACGGCAGGTGAAACATAGAAACATAACATTTGACGGCAGATAAGGACCACCTGGCCCACCTAGTCTGCCCATTTTCCTACCTAACAGATAAGCTGCAGATCCTAGTTAACCAACAGCTTACTTCCTCCTACCCCCCCACTAGGACTGCCTTATGTCTGTCCCATGCATTCTTGAATTCCCCCACTGTTCTTGACTCCACGACCTCCTCAGGGAGGCTGTTCCATGCATCCACAACCCTCTCTGTGAAAAAAAACTTCCTCACATTACCTCTGAGCTGTTTCCCTCTATCTTCAAATTGTGCCCCTTGTTCTTGCATATCTCTTTTCTGAAAGATGCTACTCTCTTGGACTTTGTTGATTCCCTTGAGGTACTTTAAAGTTTCTATCATGTCCCCCTCTCTCCCTTCTTTCCTCAAGGGTATACATATTAAGCTCCTTTAGTCTTTCTTCGTATGTCTTCTGGTGCAGACCCTGCACCATTTTGGTTGCCCTCCTCTGGACAGCCTCCACTCTATGTCTTTGCGGAGATGGGGTCTCCAGAACTACACACAGTACTCCAGATGGGGTCTCACCAACTGTCTGTACAGAGGGATAACAACTTCCTGTTTTCTACTACTGATGCCTCTCCCTATGCATCCCAGTATCCCCCCAGCCTTCCTTAGTGCCTTCTCACATTGCTTGCCCACCTTTAGGTCATCTGATATAATTACCCCCAGGTCCCTTTCCATTTTAACTGTTGTCAGTATCTCACCCCCACTGTGTACTCTTCCCCTGGGTTTTTGTTTCCCAGGTGCATTACCTTGTACTTCTTTGCATTGAATCTGAGCTGCCATACATTTGACCATTCCTCCAACCTTGCCAAGACCCTTCTCATCCTTTCCACTCCATCTTGTGTATCAACCCTGTTGCAGATCTTTGCGTCATCTGCAGAGAGACATACTTTTCCTTCCAGTTCCTCTGCAATGTCACTTATAAAGACATTAAAAATGACCGGTCCCAGTACTGAACCCTGCGGTACCCTGCTAGTAACCCTCCTTTCTTCACTGCAGACTCCATTTACTACTACCCTTTGCATCCTGTTGTCTAGCCAATTTTTTATCCAGGCTACCACCTTGGGACCCACTCCAAGGCTGGCTAACTTGTGTATTAATCTTTTGTGTGGGACTGTATCAAATGCCTTGCTAAAATCTAGGTAGGCCATGTCCACAGCCCCTCCTGGTCTACTACTTTGGTCACCCAGTCAAAGAAATCTATTAGATTTGTCTGACATGACCTTCCCATCGTGAATCCATGCTGCCTTGGGTCCTGTGCCCACTGGCCTCTAGGTACTCAACAATTCTTTCCTTCAGAGTGAGTCCATCATTTTCCCTACCACTGAGGTCAAACTAACTGGTCTGTGGTTTCCTGCCTCTGTCCTGTTCCCACTTTTGTGAAGAAGAATCACATCCACCTCCTCCAGTCCTCACGTACCCCATCCTCCCATGATTTGTTAAAGAGAGTAGTCAGGGTGTCACTAGTTATACCCTTAGTTCTTTTAGAATTCTTGGGTGAATCCCATCAGGCCCCATTGTTTGTCCACCTTCAATTTTATTAGTTCTTTCAGAACCCTTTCTTCTGTAAATGGACTGGTATCAACCCTCATCTTCAGAGTGTTTCTCTTGTTTGGTTTAGGTACCTCCCCCTCCTCTTTCTTTGTGAATACTGAGCAGAAATATTTGTTCAGTATCCCTGCTTTTTCACTGTCACCCTCTACCCACATTCCCTCCCTTTTATTAAGCCTCAGTATCCCTCCTTTGGTCTTTCTTCACTCCCTAATGTACCTATAAATGGTCTTATCCCCCTTCTTAACAGAGTTGGCTATCCTTTCCTCGGTAGGTTTGGGCCTTTGCTATTCTGACTGCCTTCCCAGCCTCTTTCTGCTTCAACTGATAAAGTTCTCTGTCCTGCTCCTTCTGTGTTTCCTTATATTTCCTGAATGCTATCCTTTTCTCCTTAACCTTCCCTGCCACCTCTTTTGAGAACCATAGCAGTTTTTCCTTTGTTGTGTTTTGTTGATTTGTTTTACACAAAGGCTTGTTGCCTCTGTGATGGCTGTTTTGATTACTCCCCATTGTTCCTCCACCCCTCCTTCTTGCCTGTTTGCTAGTGCTTTTCTGAGGCACTCTCTCATTTTCCCAAAGTCAGCCCTCCTAAAGTCCAATATTCTTGCTTTTGTATGGCTTGATTGTATGGCTGTGTTTATCGTTAACCACACTATTTGGTGGTCGCTTGCTCCCAGATGGCTACCCACTTCTAAATCTGAAATTCTTCCTCCGTCCCCATTTGAGAGTACCAGGTCTAGGATTGCTCCCTCCCGAGTGGGTTCCAATACTAGCTGTCTGAGGCATGCCCCCTGTAGGGCATCAAGAATGACCCTGCTCTTGGATGTGCCTGCTGCAAAGGTGCTCCAGTTAATATCTGGCATATTCAGGTCCCCCATCAACAATATCTCCCCTTTTTCTGCCATTTTAAGGAAGCCTTCTATCATTTCCTTGTCCATTCCCTTCCCCTGAGATGGGGGTCTGTATACAACCCCCATGCTGATTGTGGTACCATTTCCTATCTCCAGGGTGACCCAGAGTGTCTCATCTGCTCCCTGTTTACTCTTTAGTTCTGTTGCTTTGATCTCTTCCTTTACATAGAGAGCTCTCCTCCTCCTCTTTTACCCTCCCTGTCCCTCCTGTAGATTGTGTATCCTGGTATGTTGACATCCCAGTCATGGTTCTCTGTGTACCATGTTTCTGTTGACTACAATATCCAGGCAACCCTCCTCCATCAAGGCCACTAGTTCAGGAGCTTGTTACACAGACTACGGGCATTGGTACTCATCACCCTCCACTTTTTGATGGCCTTACCCCTTTTAGCCCCATTCCTGTCCTTACTGCCTTTGCCTTTTTTTACATTTACCTCTGTCCTGCTCCCTAATGACTTCTCTACCTTGGTGTTTACCTTACTAATTACCATGTTTTGTGGGGGAAGGCTGGGATTTCCCTGCTCCTTTTCAGTGCCTCCCCCTTGGCTAGTTTAAATGCTTGCCAATGAAGCATTTAAACCTCTCACCTAGGATCCTGGTTCCCCCTGGACAGATGCAGACCATCGCACCAGTATAGGTCTATATCCTCAGGTGGCTCCCGGTCCCAATGAAGCCAAAACCCTGAGCTCCACACCAGTTTTCAACCATTCATTGAATTCCTGGTGAGGAGTACCTAACATCACCCTTGCCATAGACAGGCAGTACCTCTGAAAAGGTTACCATATGCGCTACTTGTCTAAGGCCCCTCCCCAACTCTACAAACTCCTCTTACACTGCTCTGATCCCATTCCTAGCCAGGTCATTTGGCCCTAGGTGGACAATGACATCCAGCTCCCTCCCTTGTGCAGCTGCTCCCACGATCCTGAGGATTCACTTCCTGCCCCTTCAAGCCGATGTGCCAGGCAGGCACCTTACCTCCCTCGCCCCTTCCCAATAACCTGACATTCACTAAGGGCTTCTCTGATTATAGCCACTGTAACATAATTTCTTTCATCCTCCTGTTATCTACTTTTGTTGCCTCTGGCTCTTTATCCTCTGACTTTGCCTCTCTTTGCACTTCAGGCATGCCCTCCCTTATGCTAAATCATGGGTATATTGGTAATATTCAGCTACAGCCACAAATACTGAAATCCAGCTGCCAGACTTGGATTTTATTTTTCAAACTCAGAAAGGTACTGGGCTGCTTGTCTTAGAAGGACATGAAATAAAATCATGGCTACAATGTGGCAGTGTGCCATGTAGTTGCAGGATAACAGCAAGTGATATGAACATTTACAGTGTGGTTCTATTGACACCGGATTAACAACTATGCTAACAGCGATTAATCCAAAAAGCAATGAGTTCCCTGGCAGGTGTTCCTATAACAAAGATGCAGTCCTAGTGCTCACTCCGTGAATGTCCCTCGCTATAACAAATCATGGTTACAGGGATCATCTGCCGTGGACACCATTTTTTTTTTTTTATCACTCACTGTTTGCACCTAGCATAGTTGTTAATTGGTTCAGAGTCAAATCTCTCATTGTAGCTGCACTTTTAATTCATATGCTTCTAAGACAAATAGCACAGCACCTTGCTTAGTGAGTTCTGTGGAAAACAAATTGACAAAAACGATCTTGGTGACAGAAGCCAGATTTTAGTATTTGTGGGTGCCGCTGTATGTTTCCACCCAACAAATGCTGCAGCTGCAACATATAATCCAAAAAGGAGCCAATCACACTCAAACTTACAAAACACAGTATTAATAAAGTCTGCACACATGCAGTGCGCTTTTTTCAGTCTACAACATACACTCATTCTGAGGAACACCACCGATGGCTCCAGAACTGTTTGCAATAAGGAGGGACTGCTGTACAATGTACAGTATGTTTTTTCATGATTCTGTTGCACATGCCACACGATTGTGAACAATCCAACCAGCCAAAATGACATGGGGTATTGTGTTGTATTGCTTAATTGTTCGGAAAATACCTTTGAGCCAAAGCTTATTTACAAAGGTTCCACATCAAAAACACATTACAGACATTACATACAAATGAAACAAGGAGGTCAGTACATTTCAATGGAGCAACCTTTTACTAATGGTCAGTGAATTAGCATGTACTAAACAACAGGGTGAATAGATGTAACAGGTAGCAGACAAATGGACGGCCTTGTCATAAAGACCGGGTGGTCAGTGTGGCCAGAGCAGCAAAGCTGGAACGGCTTGAAAGCAGGGGCAGCAGGGCACAGATTCAACCATGAGCCAGGGAGTTCCCATCTGGAGGGTTAGTGCAACTATGAGGCAATGGGGGGTGAGATGAGGACTGACCAGGTGGTGGAGTCGGGGAGGTAGCTAGTGGGAAGAGCCAGAGTGGAGGAGAAGGAGAGGAAGTGTAATATAAGCAAAAAGAATGTGAGTAAATATTATCAATACATACACTAATTCCCCCACCACCACACTTCTCTGCTATGCTGTTACAAATGTTAGCAAAAATAAAAAAAGATCTGATCCATGTATGTAATCTGGAACTTAGATTATTGCGCCACAGTAGTATTACGGATTTTTTTAAACATTAACTTTATTGTTTTTGTGGTACAATAAAGTAACAGAAACCAAACTGAGAGTTGATGACAATAAGTCATTATGCTACAGTATCATGGTCCACAGGGGCATCTTTTTAGAGTAGCTGGGGGCCACAGTTGAGACCCCTATGATTTCCATTGCAACATCTATAATGTCCCTTGCAACCCACAGAAACCCCTAAAGCATGGTTCCCTAGCATTTATTTATATAATGTGGTGGGTGGAGGAGCTTTGTAGCCCCTATGACTCTGGGTGAAATGATGCTACTGATGGTACAGTAGACAGAGGGTAAATGGGACCCAAGTTTTGGGCTCAGGCTCTCAAACTGAGTGATACATTTGACCCCTCCTTGTTCCACTGTGGAGCTGGAGGAGTATGTTTCCTGCTGGCAAATATGTCAGCTGAATCCAATAGTCGAATGTGGAGTAGATCAGGCACTCACAACTGACCATAGAGCATTGATAAAGCATGCACACAGGCACGGAGCTTCCTTTCTGCTGATTTTTGTCTGTAACATACCCTCGTTATGACATTGGCATTGAAATACAGCACTGGAACATTCACCACCAGAAAGTTCTGTACAGGAAAGTTTGGCACTGAAAAATTAAACAGCCATAGGTTCAGTATGTCCACTTGTTTGTGCTGTTGAAAGGAGTCTGAGACACCATACGGTGGTGCAGCATCATCTGCCTTGTGCTGCTTGGAGAATTTGGGCACTGCTCAGCCTTCCACTACCCCGCCATAGGGCATTGTCCCAAGAGGTCAACAGGTGGATCAAGTATCCATGCAGTGGGACATGTATGTGAACATTGACCTATCTTCACAACCCTCTCAGTGGCCACACGGCATGCACATCACATTACAGAATCACTAGCCAAGGTACCATTTGTTCCTTCACACATGACATCCCCTTCCCCTGTGTCACAAGGTTGCATTCTTGACATGGAAGATGCTTTCCTCCCTCTCCTAGACAGGAAGCATCCAAAGAATGTGGGGAAACCTGACTCACAGGTTGGAAGCAGACATCCCGTAAACTCTTCAAGTACCTGAATGTATTGCCAATAAGAAAATGTATTGCCCCAGGTCCATCTTGCAAATGAGCTTGTCTCAATGGTGTTCTGCCTGGCAAAATATATTGATTGATTGATTGACTGATTGATTGATTGACCTGTGGCATATGACTGTCAAACATTATGTTCATCACTGCACTATCCAGAAGGACAATCATGATGTTGTAATCCAAGCCGCAGACCATGTTTGCAGTGACAGATTCTCTTTGGAACACACAATGTCCAACACTGTATGCCTTATTACCCTTATAGTGCAATTCTATGACGTATCAGCTGTCCTCTTCTACAATTCTTGCACCACCCACAACCCCAAATGCAGCACAGATTCATATATTTATGGAACCTGTGTTGCTTTCATTGTGCAAAGAATGGTGAAATGGGCATTACACTTCATGAGAACGAGAGGCATGTACATTATTGTTTGGAATTATTCACAAATGTTGTGTTGCACAACATTTACTTCTCCTCCTCTTTGACAGGTGTCAGTGTAACAACTGTATTGTTATAATAATAATAATAAAATGTTATTTTTATGGCACCTTTCAAAAACCAAGGCACCTCACAATTAGTTAAAACATAACATAGTTCACAGCAGCACAAATATTATAAAACAAAAAATACAAATAAATTAAGTCCATCAGTCACCAAATGCTTGATGCCAAAGGTATATTTTTAACGCTTGTTTGAATCCCTCCACGGTCTCACACTTCCGTAACTGATAGGGTAGATAATTCCAAAGGGATGGGGCCGCATACATAAATGCCCGGGCCCCAGAAGATTTTAAACACACCCTTGGAATCTCTAGCAACCCCTCATCAGCTGAGTGGAGTGATTGCCCAGGGCAGTAAGGTACCAGAAGCTCTTTCAGGTAGTCCGGGCCCTGTCCATGTAGGGCTTTGTAGGTCAAAAGACCAATTTTAAAGGTAATCCGCCACTATACTGGCAGCCAGTGCAGATCGCGCAGCACCAGAGAAATATGACAGGACCGAGAGGTTCTGATCAAAAGCTGGGCTGCAGCGTTCTGCACTAGCTACAAGCAGTGGATTTCCACCCCAGGTAGCCCTAGGTACAGGGAGTTGCAGAAATCCAGACGTGAGGACACAAAGGCGTGGACCAACGTGGGAAGATCACTGGACGGAACAAGGTGTTTAACCCAGGAGAAATTCCTCAGGTGGTAAAACGAGGTCTTGATGACAGCTGACACCAGTGAATGAAGCGTCAGCCTCTTGTCAAAAATTAACCCCAGGTTTCACACACGTTCAGAGGTCAGGAGTGATAAGCCCCCAAGAAAAAGACCTGAGGGCAAACCTACCCCCAGCTCCCTATCCGGTGCTCCGGGTCCACAACCAGCACCTCAGTCTTTTCCGAGTTTAACTTCAACCAGCTCAAATCCATCCAGTCCTGGATTTCTGCGAGGGAGTTACTGAAGACTGAGAGAGCTCTATCCTGGTTGGGTGCAAAAGAAAGGCAGAGCTGGGTATCATCAGCATAGCAGTGAAACCTCAGCCCATACCTTCTTACAATGTCTCCAAGGGGCAGCATGTACACTGCAAACAACATGGGGAACAACACGGACCCCTGAGGGACTCCACATGACAGAGGGACTGGGTCCGAGGAATGAACCCCGGACACCACCCTCTGAGTTCTTCCAGTGAGAAAAGATGTAAACCACCAGAGGACTGTATCCGACAGGCCACAGATGAACCTCAGGCAACCGAGCAGAACATCATGGTCGACAGTGTCAAACGCTGATGAGAGATCAAGAAGAACCAAGATGGAATGATTTTTCCGATCTCTAGCCATCAGGAGATCATTGAGCACCCGAACTGGTGCCGTCTTAGTACTGTGCCTCTTTCGGAAACCAGACTGGAGAGGTTTATAGATGTCATGGAGGGTAAGGTGGTTCTCCAGTTGTACGGTCACAACCTTCTCAACCAACTTCCCTGAAAAGGGAAGGTTGGAGATAGGTCTGTAGTTCACATGGCAGTCTGGGTTCAAAGAAGCTTTCTTCAGGAGGGGTGTTACCATTGCCTCCTTCAGGGAGCTAGAAAACTCACCTGTTTCCAAGGAGCACCAGACAATCCATGCAGGACCGGACTGATGGGATCAATACAACCCAAAACCAGGGACGTTGGTCCTGGATCCAAACTACAGCACATAGGGCATGCACCCTGGACAATTCGCATGACATCCATGAACTCCAGGCGGTCGAAGGTACTCCAGGAATGCTGAGGACTAGTAGCCAAGTGCTGGTCCAGAGCAAAGCCCATAGAGTGTGCTGGTTGGAGCGCTGCCCTGATGTAAGCCACCTTAGACGCAAAGAATCGAGCAAGTTCTTCACACACTATTTGCGAAAAAGCTTTCCGAACTTGTAGACGGGCTGGGTTGCACAGTCTGTCCACAGTTCGGAAAAGCTGAGCTGGATGATTCTGAGCTGCCGCAATCTCTCCAGACAGGAACTCTGCCTTTTTACGGGTGATTGCAGATTGATAGACTTGATAATGGTCCATCAATCTAACGTGGTCAGCATCAAGGGCAGATCTCCGCCAGCAATGCTCTAACCTTCGTCCTAATCGCCATATCTCCCTCAATGTCCCATCAAACTATGGGGACCAAGGGCAAAGGGAGAGAGGATGAACTCAGACAGGAGCAACGAAATCCAGGGCCGCTAAAATGGTCATATTATAGGCCACCATGAGGGCCTCTGGGTCGCTGTTTGCCACTGAAATATTCGATAGATCAAATATCGCCATTAGACCTTCAGAGCTAACATCTCATAAAGGGTGATACCTGACCATCTCCACAGGGGTAGGCCTATGAAGGGGGGCACTAAAATTGAACCCCACGGTGTAGTGATCGGACCATCTGACTGGTTTCACCCCCAAATCTGAGGCTTTGATTCCCAGGAGGAAGACTAAATTAAGCGAGTGACCATATTTATGGGTAGCAGTGGTAACTATCTGTGTAAGTCCCAGAGATATCATCAACTGGAGGAAGTGTTGTGCCAACTAGTCATGAATGTTTGTGCTGCAAGGAGATTACATGTGCTGCTGAGCAGTGTGAAGAAGCCCAGGTGAACTGCGTAACTGAACATGGAAGTTTTCAAGACAATTGCTTGAACAGAAATGTTATTGCAGTGTCATTCCATGAATACCTTTCCACAGATAGACCATTTAATGATGACATTCCCATGAATCAGTAAGTATGCACTTCACACACCACTTATATCAATATGTTTTATGAGCAGCAACCAATGAATGAAGTAGTGTTGCCGGAAGGAGTGATTCGGCTTCCCCATGGACAGCGTAGGTAAGACTGTGGAAGGAGTAGCTCTTTGTGTGAGTGATAAACTGCAACCAGCAGAGTTACAGGAAACATAGTGAGAGGCAGATCTACTGTGGGTCAGCCTAGAGAATGTGAAGGGAGCCACAACTCACATCGTCATGATCGACAGACCGCCAGCTGGGGGTGTGGGGATGTATAGGGTTTTGGTGCAAGGCATCCGAAAGATGGCTAATAAGGTGGAGGTGCTGCTGGTTGGGAACTTCAATCTGTGGGAGGTAGACTGGAGCATCCCAGCTACCACTTCACCAAGGAGAAGGGACATGCTAGACTCCATGCAGCCGGCGTTCCTCAGGCAACTACTATAGGTGCACACTTGTGAGGGAGCAATATTGAACCTTGTATTCACCTATGTGGACAGTGTTGCAGGCATTACAGTGGTTGGCTACCTGGAGACCACTGATCATCGGACAGAGAGGTTCAATATACAAACCCAGTGTGAAGTGAACCACACACGTGTAATGGTAAAGGACTTCAGGATTGATTATTTTTGCCAAGATAGGAGAATACCTAAGAGATGCCCTGGCTACAGAGGAGTGCTTAGGTGGGGTGGAGGAACAGTGGGGGGAAAAAAAACAGTGCAGATAGTGAATGCAAGAGACCACTGTGCTAGGTAGGGAAGCAATGGCAAGTGAAAATGAAGCAGCTATGCTTCTCACAATAGTTAGTTGAGAAAGTTAGTGCACACAAAAATAGTATTAAGCTGGTATAATGATACAAAGATGGAGTAATATAGGGTGTAGAATCATGGGTAACAGAGGGAGGCACTCAAGAGCACCAAGGCACCAATGTAGCAGAAAATAGGATGTCACACATTTTCCTGATGCCAAAAAATAAAGCATGTGTTAGCCATAATTTATTTGTAGATGCAGACAAAGCTGCAAGCCACAAATATGTCAACACTTGCATTCAGGCTAATAAAAGCTTTAATGTTAGACCTCACAAAAAAGTTGCGTGGACATCCTCTGTGAGCACTGATTTCTCCTCCTCTGTGTCTTATCATGCTGGCTGCCTGTTTTATTCCACACCAGCAAGGCAACATGGTTCAGTCATCCTCTATGAGCTTTTAACTTTGGACCCACTCACAGGTTGCCTAGCTTGTTTAGGTGGCTCCTATAGAGAATGGTATCTTGGGTTGTACCGATGTTGAGGTAGGCACATCAACCACTCCACCCCGATCGAATTCCCTGGTTAACCAATCAAAGAAATCTATAGGATCTATTTGCCATGGCTTCCCCTCATTGAATCCATGCTGACTGGTATCCTGTAAGCCGCTGCATTCAAGATGTTCCACAGTCATCTTAATATGTGGTTTACTTGCACCTCAGTGCACTCTGTCAGTTGTTCCAGGCCATATATAAAGTACTGTATGTGAGAAAACACACGCAGACAGAATTTGCTTTCACCACATGGTTTCCATGACGAGACATATTTTGCTCACTGGCTCTTTCACGTCATGCTAACAAGTTCGTAATGAAAACATCTGGTTGTGTATGGGCTACTCATGGCACACTCTTATCACACATGGGGCTCGTTACTTGATAGGGGGAACAAAATCAAAAATTCTTACAGGTTTCTTCTATTGTTTACCCATGTGTGATACGGAAGAGGTCATATGACTTTTGTCCTAATTTTCCTATAGCATCCTGTGTGACCCTCCACTCCCTATCCAACTATCGTGCTATGAACACCTGACCTTGTTTTTGACCTTATGGTTCAAGGTGTCCCAAATCATTAGCAGGATCACTCATGCACTTGTCTGGTTAATGACCCACTGCATGGTCTTGCCATGTTCTTAATTCAGTAACCAGGTGACCGTGGCAGCAGTTGTGAAATAGTAAACTGTCATATAAAATCCTTTTCCAGTCATGGTAAATGGTTTCTGTCTCCTTTTTCGTAGGAATTACTGTCATGCTGCATACCACAGAATCGTGTTGTGGATATGGGAATATCTGGGCAGATGGAACCGATGGATATTACCTGTATGTGCCGTCTCAGCCATACAAGCGTTCTTTCCATTGGATGCATACACTGGTTTCCTTCCACCTCCGCAGTGGGATTAATTCAACCTTAGAGTAATGGACTCACAATGCTGAATGTCTGCTAGGACCTCGTTGTTCAGCTGTATGTTAATGCTGTTCCATGGTTCTGTGTGTGGAAAGATTTAAATTTTTTGCATGACATCTTCAATTGTCATTACTGCATAGGCCGCTCGTGTCACTGATAGTTCACATTACGGTTGTAAAGAAATGCACAATTAACTGGTTATCAGCCAAACAAACGAAATGCAGAATTGAACTGGAGTGCTGTATTGCTATTAAACAATGGCTCATTTTATAGAAAAAAGAAAAAAAGTCAAATAAATTCACTTTTCAAACATTTTTTATGTACCCTTCGGTGTGTTTGTGATGCGGTGGGTGGAAGGCTTATAAAGTACAGTACATCCTTGGTGGTGGGGGGTCTGTAGTCATTTAAAGTGGTTGACAGGAGCAACGTTAACTTGTGGCTGGGAAATTATTTTATAGCCTGTCATGTGACCATGTGTGTGCCTGGATGTTACTGTGTAATAGCATCACTGTTCCAGCCACTCACTGACCTAACAGAGGACAGGAAATTTCTTTGCCATTGCATAATCCATGTTTGCATGTGAAAACTGGGATTTCAAGTATTTATAATCACGGTTAACGCCTACAAACCTGGTTCCTCCCTTGAAAACTGTGGAAGGTGGAGCAATGCAATTGATTGGGCATGGACATGAACATAGACACAGTCCAATATGCCAGTTATTTTTGATCTGCAAGGGTATTTTGCTTGGTCCACTTGCAGTGATCAAATACTGGCAAAGGAGACCATGACTTATTAAAGACCAAACCCTTGCTGTTGCCGCAGCAACTGCAGGGCACACCACAACAGTCACCTTCCCTGTAATATGCTAATTATGCACCGCTGCTAGTGGCACCCACCCTACCTCCAATCACAGCCACAATGTAATGGTACCCATCCCTGTTGGTTCCTTCACCCCCTTGCCAGCCCTTGACAACCAACCCCTCTCTGGCATCCACTGCTTGCACCACCACATCCCGCAGCACTGGGCAACCACCACCAGTGATGTCAGCAGTATCCACCATGGTGGCACAGCCTCATATGGTGCCCTTGCACACCCCTTCTCAAAGCTCATGTGGGGTGACGCTGTATGTACATGCAGAAAACGTGACTCTTATTTACAGGACAGTGCACATTGCCCTGTCCTATAAATAAGAAACACACACCATGCTTGCACATACGCAATCCCAGATGAGGAGGTGTGGGGGTGGCTGTGACAGGTGCCTTACGCCTGCACACAACTGTGGTGTTTACTGCTGAAGTGAGTGGGTGGATGGCCACATGCTGTGGGGGAAGGAACACAGGATGTGAGGGAGGGATTGGTTGTCAATCAGTGCTTTTGCGAGGGGTGGTGAAGAACTACCACCATGGATGGGTACTGTTACGTCAGTAGTGGGAATGGAGGGAGGGTGGGCGCCACTAGAAGCAAGTTATGTTTATCATAGTACATTGATGGTCATCCTCTGCACTTCCTCATCCAACCACAATGGTCATGTTAGTAAGACATGGTTTACCTCAACGGTGCTTGCTATGCGCAAGTGACAAACGCCAAATGTACATGTGCTGCTACAATACTAATACCACCACACTGCTTCAATGCTCCGTTACACTCCCATATATTTGCATCTCACAACCGATACTGAAAAAAAGACAAAAATAAAGGCCTGTCAAACATCATGCTTTTGCAGTGTGTGTCCCAACCAGTTGTCATTGTAATGTCTGTGCTACAGGTGATCGCATTCATAAACATATTACATACACAGTTTTCATGTAAATGGTACATGGGTTTACATGACTCATTCAATCAACGATACGAGACTTGAGGGGTGAGGAGTTTGGGGTAACATAAAGAAGTATTACTTCATGGAAAGGGTGGTGAATACTTGGAACAGCCTCCCAGCGGAGTCGACCTGAGGGAAAATGGTGGAGGAAGTCAAAAGTGCATGGGATAACCATAAAGGAACACTAACAATATAAGGAAAAGGGTAGGCCTCTGTTCAAATAGGAACAGTGGTCTAAACACTGGGTAGGAAAAATGGGCTACATGGTCACGGCGGTCCTTATCTGCTGGCAGATTCTGTGTTGGACAGTCTGCACACACAGGCCCATAACCACTCCATGTAGCTTTGCACAATACTTAAACACACACACTGTCCTGCCCCACCATTCCTGCGAATATAGTGATGTGCGCAGTTCATGTACAGTGCATAGCTGCATGTGCCATTTACAGCATATTTCCATGCATCTCACAGCATTGTTGTGGATTTAGATTAGTTTCCTTTTCAATACAACAGGACATTGTAATGGAAGGATTACTGCTATTCTGCTGGCACATATCATCTGACTCTCTGCTTATGTCATAACACACGACTTCATTCAATATTTAATTCTATGTAGGACGGTATCCATCAAGCATAGTAGGATAAACACCATTGTATGCAAGCTCAAACTTTAATGCTGTCTTCTATTATAGCCAGTGAATCATACTTTTCATAGTTAGGGGTACTTATTGAAATAGACACCGAAAAAAAGAAAAAATCCAGTCAAGTGAGTACAATACTAGTTCCAAAACGCAGATAACAGTGGACAGGTTTTTGGTGGAAACAAAAAAAAGGCACAGCTGTTTATGAGCAAGTCAAATGTTACCTGCAAAGTGTCTGTCAATAATTAAATCATGGCTGAAGATGTCAAAGCTGGCAGCCTGACAAACAAGAGCAGTTGTATTAATGTTGTAACTAACTGAGCAAGTGAAGGCTTTATATGGTGGCTTAGCACTTCATGGATCTGTGGTATACTCATTGCTCTAATTAACATTTTGGGTTGAACACACTGTATTACAACAGGACGCATAAGGACATGTGCTGTGCTTAGATTTTCCATTGTATCAGGTACATTTATGCACATTGAGATTTGAGCTTCCGGACGACAAGAGCTGATATCTCAGAACTACAGACATCGAGGGTATTCATGCACTTGTGAAGTGAACCCCTGTAATCTCCTTTTTTTTTTTTTAAAAGACATTACATGTTTAATACCTTTCTAATGGCTTGCTTTCAAATGGTATTTACACAGACAACATGATTCCTAATGAGAAAGAAGGGTGAATGGAAGAATGTTTATAAATTACAGGTGACATTTTTTGTGTAGGGAAGCACTTGACAGAAGCACTGATACACAGTCATGGACAACCAATAGTGGGCAAAGTATGGGTGGGAATGTCTCACAACACCATTGTGGTCTGAGATCTTAATTTACTTTTCACTACAACAGGACATTCACATTACACTCTGTTTTGTCGAGGGTGATATTAGCCCCAGTATGGGGGGCAATCACCGACAACAAACAGAAAGAGTAATGTTATCATTTACATTCAACAATTCCATAAGATAGAAGTGCTAACAGCATCTCAGTTTAACATCTCATCCAAAGGATGGTACCCGGAAAATGACAATACCCACCACTCACACACCCAGTAATGCATTGCAGTGGCAAAATGACATATAAGCCCATGTTCTGTATGTGACTCCACAACCTTCTGATGAGCTTGGAGGACAGTCACTCTTGCAATTCATTCCAGACTCTAATGATACTTACTGGAAGGTATGATATGGGGACACATATGATCATGCAGCAAAAAAAGGCAAGCCCACGCTTGAAAAAGCAACAGCACACTGATAGCCGAATAACATGTTATAAAGAAACAAGTAGCCACTGAACTTAATTTCTGATGATGTCACAGCACAGCCATGAAAGTTCAGCAACCTGATTATATTGTTGGATGGCCCCCAAATAAAAGCATTGTCACTAGTGGAGTTGAAAATTATGTATGTTTACATTAATCAGTACAATGGAGTCACTGAACCGGCTGTTCTTTTAGCTCTTCCCTTTTTTTTTTTTCTATATACTTTTTATGTTTTTCTCCCATCCCAGCCAGTCGTGCATGTGGAGGCATGTACCGCCACAACTCAGACACTCTCCTGCAACTTGCCGCCTCCCTGCCTAAGCTAGCCACCGGACCTCCATCTGGTGGGTGGAACTACAGCGGGGCACGACAATCCCGAGAGAGCTGCCCCACTGCTGCTCAATCCTGCTCTCACCCACCCCTGTATGCCGGCTTCCCTTTTTTTTTTTTTTGTTTTTTTGTTTTTAAGTGCACATACAGTAAGATCTCATTTTACTCTCTCTCACAGTAGGGTCTCTATTTAAAATCAATGAACAGTGCCATGGCAAGAAACAATACATCAGTGCATTAGTCAGTCCAATGTATGTAATGTATATATAATTAATGGCTTCCTTTTTCCCATTGGAAACGTGGCGTAATTTGCCGTTATAAAGGAAGCGTTTATAGCGGCAAACCACACTTGCAGTTTTTCCCACTATGTCATGCTCAATCTTCTTGCTTCGCTGTGTCCTTCCCGAACTGGAAACCATTCCTCTACACAAACCCACCATGGAGAGAAACTGCCACAGACACACTGCAGTAATTTTAAAATGACTTCAGATGTTCCACACAGCTACCGGATGGACCCCAAGGCAATATTTTAAATAAAGTGAAAGTGGACCTCATACGCCGAGGTACTCTGACTGCACCGGCACAGCAGTCTTTTGATTTTTATAATTGCTGAGGCGAAAAAGCCCAACAATTATATAAAATAAAATATGGGTCCCAGTGTGTAGCTCAATTTTTCGAGGTTGATGTAAACCCCACCGGTGTGTGTAAATTCTCATTACACACCGAGACCCATACTTTATCCTATATGTTATAGTCATATTGTGAAACCAGTCATTTCACGAAATGACTAACATTTTCAGTCATTTCGTGAAATCCCTAAAAGTTTCAGGCACTTCATGAAATGACTGGCGTTATGTGCATCCTAATACACTATTTGACTGTGCCTGTTTCACTTGGTCATTACATAAAATGACTGGTGTTATTGTTACAGTCATATTGTGAAACCTGGCATTATGGGCATTCTATTACACCATTTGACTGATCACGTCAACAATATTTCATAATATAAGATAACTGTCATGAAATGCAGATATAATTTTTTTTGGTTTCCTAACAATACCAGTTAGATTTTGACTGACTCAGACATATTATCTCATTATCAGAAAGTAAACAATTAAGAATTGATAACTTTACATAAGAAGTTGTGACCTTACTTCGAGAGGGCTCTTGCAGTAGGACTAAGCTGCCAGACACTAGAACCACATGGAAACTTTAGCTAGCAATGTACTGCCGGGGGGGAGGACCACCCACCTGACATCACATGACCGTCGGACTACAATACATAGTGGGAAATCCCATGCCCCCCTCAGTTCTTTCCCACCATTGACCTGCGCTCATCGAGCCTAGCAGAACCTTGCTTCAGTTGACCACCATTTTTAAGTATAACTTTTATTTTTTTTGATTAGTACGATGGTTTTCATCATTCTCGACCATCTATTGCATGTCTTCACTGACTCATTCAGTGGAATCCCACAAATCTTAGTGTGCCTACAGCAAACAGATTCCAGAAAAGGATGGCCATACCATGTGTCTCCTTTGCCTAGGCCCAGACCACAACACTGAGGACTGCCAGGCCTGCCAGAAATGTAATCAGGCCAAGCGGGGTTTCCATATAAAAGGAGATTGTTGGATAAGGTTTCTTCAGTTGCTAACTAAGCACTGCTGAAGATGGCTTCGGATTTTCAAATAAAGTTCAGAGAGGAACTTTACAAAAAGTATGAGAAGTGCCCAAAGTATATGATACCAAAGAAGGCAGATTGGCTGTACCACACCTGACGGTAGAGACCATTTTGGGTTACACCCTAAGGCAGACTCTATTGTCATTAATGCCACCCATGATAGAACTAAGAAACCTAAACACATGAGCACCTTCCCTCTGGACAAGGAGTCCAGGTAGCTGGACCACATCGGGCCATCTGCCTTTTTTGGCATGGGGGTATCGACACCGGTTGCTTCCATACGGTGGACAATATATCATCATGGGGTGGAACCAATGGTGGCACTACTACCAGCGTAAGCTCGGGGAGGTACAGGTGCTCCACTACGCAGCGCCGCTAGGGGTCCTGTTCTTCCATTTGCCAGTCTTGAGCTGTTTGGATGAGCTGCATCACTTCTAAGAAAGAAGGGTCCTCTGGCAGTGATTTGGGAGGTTCCTTAGCCTGGGCTTCCTCTACTAAGGAACAGGACTGGGAATCTGATGACTCTGATTCATCATCCTCCGACAGCATGGGATCAGGTGTCAGGTGTCTGATCTGGTGAGCATCGGAGGTAGCAACAGCCTTGCTACCTGCCCTGTTCACTGAAGGAGGAGACCTAGGGTCAGATCAGACCTGGGCTGGCATCAGAGGTGGGTCTGATGTTGGTGCTCCCAGGGCAGGCATCAGACACTGCTGTGTGAAAGACCACCAGGAATTTAATAGGGCATTATAGTCCACTGATGCTGGAAAGGGGTATGCTGGTGGACAAGGGTAGCCTGAAGTCTAATAGCCCAGTGTTGGGTAACCTGGTGTTGGGTAGGTTGGTGTCAGGTAGCCTGGATAGGGGCCTGACAGCAGACCTGACATGGCCGGTGAAGGCCAGTAGCATGTTGGATAACTGGGGGTCAAGCCTGATGGCCCTGGCTGAAGGTCGGAAGGGTAACCCAGTGCTGGACCCGAAGGGTAACTGGGGGTCAGGTTCAATGGCAAGGGGGGCCATGCTTTGGCCCCAAGGGAACCAGTAAGATTAGGGGTGTACCAGAAGGTGGTGCCCAAAACTCTGTCCCCTGATCCGGCAATGGAAGGGCCAGGGTTGAACTATAGGGACCCTGCGTAGGGTGGTCCAGCATTGGGTGCGAGGGAGGCCTGATGGGAGACGGCCCTGCCAGCGACAGGTGGGTGGATCCTGGCAGAGAGCCCACTGGCAGCAGCTGGAGGACTGCAAGTGCCTGAGGGGGGACCCCTTGGGGATAGGCTGCAGTCCAGCTGTAGCAGGCGACAGCGGGCATGGGTCCAGAGGACCAGCACTGGATCCCAAAGAAGGATCTGGCAAAGGCACCAGGACTGGGTGGGCATCAGTAGAACCAACATCTGATTTATTAGCGAGCCATCTTGCTGAGGACCCTGTTGGGTGAAGGGCCTGAGTGACAGGGGTGGTGGGGCAGAAGGGAGCGGGTGGAGGGGCTCGTGGTGGGTGGGGGGACACTAGACACCAGGGAGATGTTTGGGGTTGTGTTGGACATTCTGCCCGCGATCGGGCTTTACGGTCCACTGACCACCAGGGAGTTATTCGGTTGGGGAGGTTACATTCTGCCCGCGATCGGGCACTGGGGGTTCATATAGGTTCTGCCCGCGATCGGGCTGTGGGTGATGTGGGAGGCGATGTACGTGTTCTGCCCGCGATCGGGCTGTGGGTGATGGTGTTGGGGGCATATGACGTGTTCTGCCCGGATCGGGCTGTGGGTGATGTGGTGGGGGCGAGCATGTACGTGTTCTGCCCGCGATCGGGCTGTGGGAGATGTGTGGGGGTGTCATAACTGTGATGCCCGCGATCGGGCTGCATTAGGCGTCGTCCCGCGCTGCTGCCTGGCAGGGTGGCCAGGAGCAAGTCCTCGGGATTAGGCGCACTTACGCAAATGGCATGCAAATGGGGCATAAATAGATGCAAATGGCCCCGCGCTTTGCATAAATTATGGCCCCATTTGCATGTCACCTTTTGAATATCGGAAATTTGCGTGGTAGCAATGGTACTTCGTCACCGCAAGTTTAATGCTCAACTCTGGCAACTTGCGGTAGCGCTAGTTCCACTGCGTCCATGCAAGTGTTGTGGGAGCTGGCAAGATATTCAAAGGAGTTGCTTCAACAGCGCAATCCCTTTGAATATCACCGCCACACCCTCGCGCAACTATTTTGAGCAGCGCAGGGCTAGCGCCAGACTGGCGCAGTTTGAATATCTGGGCCTCTGATTGCAAGTTATTACATTGTTATACATCATCTGATAGCGACCGTCACAACTGACTGCTGTCTTATGATGTTAAGCGATGTATTAGCCTCACTTTTGCATCGTGTCCCGGGTAGCAGGACGCAACAATGGCAGACATGTATAGCACTAATAAGACAGTACAGGTGTACATCAGTATGATACTTGATTGTACGAGCTACTGAATTAATTAAATTACAAGATTTTTTAAAATACTAAAATAAAAATAAATACACAGTGGTCGGAGTATGTTGCACAGCTAGGTAGCTAACTATATACTCATAATGCACATTACCATCTTATGGACTTTTACATGGTTAAACACATTAAATATATGACAGAAGCTGGGGGAATACCCTCCTAATTAAGTAAACTGCATGGAAGAATGAAGTGTTTACATGAGAAATTTAGCTTCATAGTAACAGAATTGTCATCTGTATTTGTTATCTTAGCATGCAGTGTTCATTTTTGTAACAGAATCATTCAGTACCTTTTTATCCCTTTGTTTATTCAGTGGCATTCCTCTTTAACTGGATTGGATTCTTCCTGTCCTTCTGTCTGACCACCTCTGCAGCCGGCCGATATGGAGCTATCTCTGGGTTTGGTCTCTCACTCATCAAGTGGATCCTGATTGTCAGGGTAAGCGGTTGTCCAGAGTCTGTCTCTGTATGTGTTTGAGATGCACCAGGATACAATACAAATTAAATGGAGGCTGTGGGGGTAGTAGGGGTACTGCTTCTTTACACTTTTTGCAAAATTTAAACACAGGCATCTATTTCTGGGGTGTAGTTTATATCTCCCTGAATATAAAATCTCTGGTTCCTCTCCCCAATCACTCCTGGAGTGCATTCCACACACGGGCTTGGTCAGAAATAGGCACAGGCTCTAGTCAGTGAGACGCCACTCAAGTCCTCCTTGTAACTTGGTGGTGCAGGCGAGCATTCTAGGCACGAGGTTGCTTTGGAAACCAGGATCATGCTCCCTCCCCCCACTGACCCAGCTGGCAGCGTCATCCTAAAATGGAAGATGTTCATTACAGAGAAAAAAAATGTTATGGGAGTCTTCAAAATTCTGACCATTTCTGAAAGGGAAGATCTCATGAAATATTTTTTTCTTTAAAACCATGCAGGCTGTATGCCTGAATAATGATTGTCTCTATTGCACCCTCTTCATTTCATCCGGATCTAAAGTTAAACTCTGTTCTGTCCTACTGTGAAAACCTGTTTGGCTTCACTACAGAGGTCATGACCCTGGTCTTGCAACGCTGCATGGGGCTTGATGATGTGTCTATGCTCGAGGTACTGTATTCCTCCTCTCTGATCTTGATTAACAGCACTGTCTCTGCTTTGTTCTTATCTCATGTTGACTAATACATGTCATGTGACGTGCACTACTATTTCTGGGGTTGAAGTGTCGGAATTAAACTGCCCTGAAAAACATCATCACACTGTGTCTGCAGTAGTACTGTAGGTGAAATACGTTCTCAGTGTGATTTGCTTTGCTGCACATAATCTGATCATATCGTATCAAAGGATCATTAACACATCACAGACAACAGCCTCCTGTAAAAGTATTTTCTTTAAACTGGTACATGTCAGTCCCTGAAAATAGCTAAGTGCTTTTCATTAAGTTTATTAACCAACTTGAGACAATTACATAAAGCGATCAGAAAGGAAGCAGGAATGTAGCAGCTTGAGCACCAGCACATCATTGAGCCCCATGGTGCATTGCAAGAGTAGGGTCATGACCTCTGTAATGGAACCAATAGGTTTTCACAGGACAGAAGAGTTTATTTAACCTGCATATCTGGATGAAATTAGGAGGCTGCAGTAGGGGCAATCGTTGATCAAGCATATTGTCTGCATAGTTTTAAAGAAAAAAATGGTTCATGAGACCTTCCCTTGAAGGGGCATCACGTGTTGTACATCAGCTAATGACAAAGCAGCGGTGGTGATTACGTAGATAATGTCTGTCTCAGTTTTGGCTCAGTTAAAATGTGTTTATCTCTGGTTGGGCTTGAATCTTCTCCAGTTCGAGGCTTGTTCTTAATATTTACCAAATGAACTGGTGACTGACGGCTGCATGAAGGGGAAGGGCTGATCCCGGTAAAACCTCATTGTAATTGTCTGGAGAATGTGGTTATATTTTTGACAGTGCTTGGAAAATTGGATTCTTTGGGGCTGCAATGCCTATTACTTTCCTGACATAAATATTGGTAACAGATTTTACATTTTAGAAACATGGAAAAACTGTTGGCAGAAAAAAAGACATGATCTATCCAGTTTACCCTTTTTCCCTACCTAATCCCTTTAACCTGTCATTGTAGAGGAATAAATTTCTTCTAACCCCAGGTATTCTTCAACATCATTAACCCTTGTAGTCAGCCTCCTGGATTGCACTGCCCCAGAGATAAATGGAACTTTATGCACATAATGGAACATTAATTGGCTCGTGCCACTATTCAAATCTGCTGCCCTGCCAACTGTTGGCGTTCCAAGACGCTCAGATTTCTTTCTCTACCTGACTAGTTGGTTGCCTCAGAGACTGCTACTCAGGTTTTACTGAGAGAACTTAGTTTTTGTCAACAAAAACCATAAGTATCATTTTATTTTATTTCTGCTGCCTGCTATAGTTATTTATTTTAGTTAGTTTTGTGGTTTCTCGTCGGTTCTTAGTAACTGGTAAGGAACCGTCTTAATTTTATCCTCATTAGTGTTAAATTGCTGTTGCTTTAGTTTATATTGTAGTGGTTGTTTATTTATTGTTCCGGTTTATTTGGGTATTTTTTTTTCTGGGATTTTGATGGTTTCCTCGGGTTGAGGAACCGAACGTGAGCTGTTTACATTTAAAACGTGTGGTAACTCTCTGGTTTCCTATCGGTTCATGAATCGATATAGAAAACTTTAGACTTTAAATTTAAGTTTCTTAGTTTACCATAATAGTGTATGATAAACCTAAGAAAAAGATCTGACCTACCGGATTTAAACATTGTATTAAATGCCAGGAAATATTTGCCAAGGCTGACAAGCATGAACTTTGCTTGTTTTGCCTGGGAGTTGAATATTTTGATGCTGAATGTGAAATATGTAAAAGTTTTCCCGAAAAAACTGTGGAAAAACCTAAGAAACGTTTTAAAGAGAGAAGTTCCACAGGTTCTGTTTCGGATCCGAGGGGTCTGAATGTTGATAAAAATCTGTCTAAAGATATCTGTTCAAACACTCCTGAAAGAGGCGAGACATCTGGACTGAAAAGGCCGGGAGAACCGGTAAAGGATTCACCTCCTTTAAAAAAAGCTGGACAAGAAAAAGAAGACTGGTTCCTCAGCTGAAAAAGCAACGGGGCTCCCAGTTGTTCCAGGCAATGTGCCAACTGCTGACCAGGTGGCACAGGCTCTCCAAATATTGCAGGCTTTGCAGACTGGTTTGGCTCCGGTTAACCAGCAACAGATTAGTTTCTTAGCACCTATGTCTATGTCGTCTCCAGAGGCTATGGATGCCTCCCAGGATGATTTTGGAGAGGAATGTGAGGAGGATGAATCTATCAAACCAGAAACTTCTCCTGAACATGGGTTCAATCCCCCCCCACCCCCCGGGTGACTGAGGATTTTTCCTCGTACTTTACGTTTGTGAGGCAGATGATTGAAGCTGTGGACCTCACTCCTTATGAGCCTGAACAGGATGAGGAGGAGGAGGAGGTACAATTTATGGATATGATGGGGCTAACAACCACAAGAAAGGTGTTGTTGCCTATTAACAAATGTTTCAAGAAGCAAGTACTTAAAATTCTTGGCACCCCAAACACAATCTTGCCTGTGGACAAGAAAGCTGAACTGAAATATCAGCTTGATCCATTGGGGGCGGAATTCCTACTATCTAACCCAGACCCTGAGGGGGTGTTGCAAACAGCAGCCTGTGATAAGGCTAAAGTACCTCTGGCTACACATCCACCGGAGAAGGACTCCAGGAAGTTGGATAGGATGGCTAAGAAAGGGTACCTAGCAGCCTCCCTGGGCATTAGGGAAGCTAACTACATGGGCCATGTATCAGAAAACCCTGTGGACCTCCATCATGGCCATTGCTGATAAGGCACCCCCAAGCCTGCAGGCTGACCTTGTGGGAAACAGCAACGTGTGGTTTGGAAGACACAAAATAACAATTCCACATGGCTGTTGATGTGAATGACAATGCAGCCAGATGGATGACTTTGTCCATAGCCCTCGGAAGATTTGCCTGGCTTAGGGCAACCAGTCTTACATAAGATACCCAAAATAAGGCCATGGACTTTCCGGTGGAGAATAATACTCTGTTTGGACCCAAAAGAGAAGAGTATATGAAAAAAGTGGACGAATATAAGGCCACTTACAAAAGTAACTCTGCCAGAGAGAGAGGCCTCTGCTTCATACAGGCCCTGTGGAAGGGGAGGTAGAGGTCGGGGTTACACCCAACCTTACTACTTGGCACAGGCTACCACTAGTTACTCACAGAGAGGGTACTATAGCGGCAGGGGTCGCAGAGGCTCCAGAAGGGGAGAGCAATCCCTTCAGCTTACCACACAGTTGAAGTAGAACACCTGATGCATTAGTCAGCGTCGCCTCCCCTATTCCACTCGGAGGCAGCTTGACCCCACTACTTCCAAAACTGGAAATCCATCACCACAGACAAGTTGGTATTGAAGGTGGTGGGTCAATGACTGGTCCTCAGTTTCAAAACTTTCCCCAGATTAAAACCAAGATTGTTCAGATGCCCAGACCCAGCAGAGATGGAACTACTGGAAAATGAGGTTTCCTCACTGTTGGAAGCAAAGACAGTAGAACCAGTTCCTTCCTTTCAAAGGGGAAGAGGTTTCTACTCCAGGTACTTCCTGACTTCAAAGAAAAATGGGGAGTGGTGACCCGTACTGGATTTGAGATCCCTAAACAGGCATCTCATAAAACCAAAGTTCTAGATGGTTACTTTGGCAATGATCTTACCCGCATTGCAACAAGGAGACTGGCTGGCATCATTGGACCTAAAGGATGCTTACTTCCACATCCCCATAAGGGAATCCCACAGAAAGTACCTGAGGTTCAGACTACTATCAGGGCACTATCAGTTTGCAGCTCTGCCTTTCGGCCTGACTTCTGCTCCAAGGGCATTCACAAAGTGCCTGGCTGCAGTGGTGGCACACCTGAGAAGTCAGGGTGTCTTGATGTTCCCACATCTGGATGACTGGTTAGTGGTGGGGAAAAAACCCACAACAAGAGATGTTTTGAGTCTGACACAGGAGACATTGGAGTTCCTGGGATTCCTCATAAACATCCAAAAATCTGTGTTGCAACCTGTTCAAGTACTGCAATTCATAGGAGCAGAATTGGACACTGTACAGGGACAGGCCTCCCTTCCCCAAGACAGAGCAGACAGTATTGTGAGCATGGCAGGTTCTTTTGTCCAAAACAAATCAAGACCTGCAAGGTATTTTCAGCAACTGCAGGGGCAACATGGCTGCAGCTACAAGCACAGTGCAGGGATGTCGGTTAGATGAGGGACATCCAATTCCATTTAATGGCCCACTGGTGCCAAAAAAAGGATCCTCTGTCAAAGTTGGTGCCAGTGTCAAGGACCCTGATACAGGCCCTGCAGTGGTGGCAGGACAAAAGCAACTTAAGGGAAGGAGTACCATTTGAGACTCAGTCTCCTACCATGGTGCTCACAACAGATGCTTCCCTGCTAGGTTGGGGAGCTCATCTAGAGGAACACACAGTCCATGGCACTTGGTCCACTATGGAGTCACTGCTACACACAAACTTACTGGCGCTCAGGGCAGTGCTTCTAGCACTTCAGTCTTTTGCATCCCTGATAAAAGGAAAGGTGGTACAGGTCAGAACAGACAGTACCACTACCATGTATTACATCAATAAGCAGGGATGGACAAGGTCCGACCTGCTGTGTACAGAGGCAATGTGGGGCCTGGCGTACTCTCTACAAGTGTTCCTGTTGGCAGTGCACCTTCCAGGGAAATACAATACTTTGGCAGATGCCCTAAGCAGAATCACCCAGAACCATCACGAATGGTGTCTCAACAGACAGGTGCTGGAGATAGTGTTCAGAAGGTGGGGCACTCCAGAGATGGATCTTTTTGCCTCAGAAGAGAATCATCAGTTGCCAAAATTGTGTTGCAGGCCACCAGCCGGGGTCAATCCCGGTGGATGCCATGGTGTTGAATTGGGCGGGGGAAACCCTGTATGCATTTCCCCCATTTCCCTTGTTGCTCAGGGTTCTGATCAAGCTCAGGTTCCAGTCAACCACCATTATTCTGATAGCTTTGGACTGGGCAAGGCAGCATTGGTACTCACTGCTGCTCTCCCTGTCAGTGGCACAACTAATGCACCTTCCACACAGACTCAGTCTCCTAACATCCTCACAGGGCAGGATTCTGTATCCAACTCTCAGGTCTGTCAGGCTCGAGGCATGGCTCTTGAGAACCTAGAATATGCTGACTTATACCTCTCAGAGGATGTTTTACAGGCACTCAGGGGTTCTAGGAAACCCTCGACTAGGAAAACCTATGCTTCCAAATAGAAGAGGTTTTCCATCTGATGTGCTTCACAAGGGGTGGTACCCACAGAGGCTGGGTTGTCAGTCTTGCTGGAATATCTGACATACCTAAATAGTCTGGGACTTCAGCCATCCACATCAGAAGTCCATCTGGCATCTGTTTCTGCATATCTGTTAGCTGGTAAGGGAGTCTCTTTGGCAGCTAACACTATTTTTAGAAAATTCTTGAAACGGCTGGCCCATCTGCATCCCCCTTACAGGGAGCCAGCTCCAGTCTGGAACCTGAATATCTGTATTGCCAAGCTCATGGAGCCCCCATTTGAGCCACTAGCCAATGCCCATCTGAAATTTGTCACTTGGAAGACTGTCTTCCTAGTAGCCATCACATCTGTAGGAAAAATAAGTGAGTTACAAGCTCTGTGTTTGGAGCAAGACTACATTTCTTTCCACAGAGACAAGGTGGTGCTCAGAACTAACAGGAAATTCCTTCCTGAAGTAGTTTCTGACTTTCATCTGAATCAATCTGTTACTTTGCCAGTCTTCTTCACCCGAGCACTCTAGCTCTGGGGAGCGTAGATTACATAGTCTAGATGTAAAGAGAGCCTGAACTATTACATCGAGCATGCAAAGGAGCATAGGCAGGAAAAGCAACATCTGTTCTGACCTATGGTGATATTGGTAAAGGTAGGCCAGCCTCAAAGAGGACAATTGCATGCTGGATTGTGGCATGCATATAATTCTGTTACACTAAAGCTGGCAAGGAACCCCCCAGTAGGACTGAGGGCACATTTTACTAGGGGTACAGCTGCTACAACAGCAGCAGCTAGGGATATTCCTTTGGTGGAAATCTACAAGTCAGCCACATGGAAATCTGTTCATACCTTTACAAAGCACTACAGTCTGGACACCCAGTCCAGGAATGATGCCAGGTTTGGCACATCAGTGCTGCAGAGTCTGTTCCATAAATAGGGTTCTGGACCCCCCACCAAAGGTACTGCTTCATAATCTGCAAGAGTTAATTATATTGAAGAATACCTGGGGTTAGAAGAAAAAATTACCTTAGTAGTCTTCTTTCTTCCAGGGTATTCTTCAATATCATTAACTCTCTCTCTCCCCTTCCAGAACCTATCAGTATAAGATTGCAAGGGTTAGTGTGTGTTGGTTGGCCTTCTCTGGCACAAAATCTTTCTTTAAACCAGTAGGCCCAGTTTTTATTTCATTGGTCTTGTTGGACGTTGCCAGTTGGCTCAGGGAAATAAAAGAAAAGGGGCGTTTTAATCAAATTAAAATGTTATTGTTACTTGTAATTAAGTGTTAGGATATTTTAGTATGAGACCTAGGTACAGGCTTAGTCTAAATCGAAGCATCTTGGAACACCTACGGTCAGCTGGGCAGCAGATTTGAATAGTGGCATGAGCCAGTTAATGTTCCGTTATTTACATAAAGTTCCATTTATCTCCAGGGCAGTGCAATCCAGGAGGCTGACTGCAAGAGTTAATGATGATTTTTTTTTAATTCTCTGTTTCCCTCCTGTCGCCGGTCCTCGAGCATCCCTCAGGCATCCCCAGCTGATCCCACCTTGTCTGAGAACCACCGAACCTCCAGGTCCTGCCGGACCCCTGATCTAGCACGTTGAGCTGCCTTAAGTCCCCCCCTGGCTTATGCCCTCCCCAGGACAGTGCCACCCACTCCTACCTTGTGTGCTTCTTCAAATCTGGAATGGTGGTGAGGTGCAGGCCTGGAGAATATCGGAACCTGGGGTGGGTGGGATCTGGCAGTGGGCGTTGGGCTGATGTGCCATCGTCTCTCCAGGAGCCGGGGTTTTTCCTTGTGCTGCGTCGTGACGTGACCCCTGCGGAGGCATGGATGTGCAGTGACACTCAGCACGAGTTGGGCACGCTTCCGCACCACTCTCGCTAACATCCGCCTTCACCTCCTCCCCTTGCATGCGCGATCCCGGCTTTGGTGCTCCCAGTCTTCGCTGGAAGTCACTGCTGTGGCAGGACTGCGAGCCCACCCTCCCCAGGAGAGGAGAGCTGTCCTCTGGACGCTCAGTTCTCTCCTCCCCGACCGACCCCAGGCAACCCGAGCTCACTCCCGAACATGGGTCGCCAGCGTGACGTGAGGTGTGGTGTCCAGTGCCTCAACCCTCAGCACCACTGTGCCAGCTAGAGTTAATGATATTAAAGAATAACCTGGAAGAAAGAAGATTACTATGGTGAGTAATTTTTTCTTGTGGTGCCTTCTTCTCCTTAACTCCATTTAATCCCACACACCTGTTAAACTACTACCACTACCCTTTTATTAACCCCTAACATCTGTCCCACCAGCTCTTCAACCCATTAACAGTCTTCACATTTGCCACCTCAGCAAGTAATTTGTTCTACCACCCACTTTGTGAAGAACAGCCCTCTTCAGACTCCCACCTTCAGGTCTCAAGTTACATCTTCTTGTCACTGTGCTTTCACTGCTGTTAAACAGGTCCTCAGTACCTGCCTTTCTTATCTCCCTCATGAACTTGAAGGGGCGAGACTTAGCACTATTGTGGCAGAAAGAGACCTTGGTGTTACCAGTGACTCCCTAAAGCAGTCGAATCAGTGCAACAAGGCATATAGCAAGGTGAGTAGATTGCTGGGATTTATCGGGAGGGGTATTGAAACTAGATGGGAAGACATTGTACTACCCTGATGTGGAGGGTTGGTGCAATTGAAGACACAGACGAAATTGTTCAGGATCCAATATGAAGGTGGACCACCACGTTTATTTTAAAAATAAATGAGAATAAAATAAACGAAGAATAAAACTTAAACTTATTTGGCAACAAAATAAACGTCAAAAGGTGAAAACAGTTTCAAAGCTTCATTCAGCAAAACGCAATAACAAAAGAAAAGCATTCTCTCCAGAAAACAGCTAGAGAGAGAGAGAGCCAAACCATGTGGTATGTACCACCGTCCAGCACACACTGATTTCTACTACTAAATCCCCTGCTTTTATCTAGCTGTTTAGTCATGTGATTTAGCTCCTCCCACGTTTCCATAAAGTTCATTCATTACACACTTTTATTTTCTTTTCTACATCTAATAATTAACAGAAAACTATTCTCAAACTGGACATCTAATAAGTAATTGAAATGCACATAGATTGCAAGGTTATTGGCCCGGCTCCTAAGGGGGCAGTGTGCAGCGCACTTCAGAACAAGTAGCAGGGAAACGAGGCAAACGTTGCACAGGCTACGTAACATTTGAATCATACAGCGATTGCACAATTAGACCCAAACGCTGCTTATTCCTAAACATTTAGCCAGGTAACTTGAACTCTTTCTTTACTATTTGCCTGACTTTTTCAGCACCAAAGAATGTGCAGTCTTTAAACAGAAATACAAAATAATGATTTTTCACCGTGCAGCTATATAATGTACGGCTGCAGTACCAACAGCTGTACTCTGCAATATGCAAACTTGTACATACAAAACACTTTCTCTTGTTAGAGACAACATTATTTTCAAACAACATGAAGTCTTGCTATATTATGACAATTGCAGTGAGTCCCCATCTTTGAACTGCCCCGGAGGTGAAATAGTTAACTTTCCATGCAAGCATGGACCTCTGAGCGCAAGCTCGGTTAGAAGGCTCTGTCTGCTTATCTTCAAACATAAGCTGTCAGATTCTTTACTCCGCCTCACTGAACAGTCGCTCCGGAGATTCCTCCTTCTGCTCAGTTCATTTTGTCGGTTTAAATGTATTATTTTATCGGTTTTCAACCGAAATTATACCGCAACCGGTCGGTTCAAGCTCTGTCTGTGGTAATGTAAGTAATAGATAGGTTTTACATTTGTTTTCTCTGTGTGGAACTTGTAAACATTTATCAGTTCGGTTGAACCGATCAGATTGTGCTTTAAAATTGCTAGTCTTTTTTAGAGTGCGGTTCCCGGTTCTTATCGGTTCTAAAAAAGACGGATTTCATTACAGTTTTTTCCACGACCCGTGACACGGTTGGGAACCGATAAGAGAGTCTTGCTTGGCGGATTGCCATAAACGGGCAAGTTTGGTTAGGCTGGCATTATGTCTGAGAAACCCCCCCAAAAAACCGGGCCCACTGGGTTTCAACACTGTAGTGTCTGTGGGGAAGCCTTTGCTAAGGCTGACCCTCACACCACCTGTGTCTATTGTCTGGGGTTTGACCACCTCAGTGCAGACTGCCAGATTTGTAAGACTTTCCCTGCTGCCACCATAGAAAAGAGAGTTGGTAGACTCAGGGAAAGGGAGGCCATAAAGTCCGCTGACCCGGTTCGGTTCCAACCGAACCAGAGGGAGTGCCCTCTGACCAGGGCGTTACTTCCTCGGGCAAACGAAGAGCTGGCTCTGAGGAGCCGGTTCCTGCAAAAAGGACTAGAAAGTCAGCTGGTGTGGAGCCAAAAGTTCTCTCTCCAACCGCTGAAGAAATAGCTAAAGCAATCCAAATTGTCCAGTCTCTTTCCTCGGTTCCGACTGAACCCGGCACCATCAAGGCCTTTCGGTTGACGGTTCCACGGTTCAAGATTATGATTTTGAGAATTTTATGAACCGTGGGAGGGAAGAGGGTATGAGGAGAGTGAATATGGTTTTGAAGACCTGGATGTGCCCATTGAACCGGACACCTCTCCAGACAGACCTTTAAGGGTTTCTCCTCCAAGGCTTTCTGAGTTCCCTTCTCATTTTATGTTTTATAAAAAGGTTGCTGAAACTCTCCAGCTCCCTGTTGAGGAAGCTGTTGATGACCAAGAGGAGCCTGATTATGTAGAAATGATGGATATTCCAGAGTCTAAGAGACTGTCTATTCCTCTACATAAATCTTTTCGGAAGCAGACAGTAAAAGTTTTAAAAACTCCTCACACTATACCTCCTGTAGATAAAAGGATGGACACGAGGTTTACTTTATCAGGCTCTGATACGGAGTTCCTCACACAGTAATGCAGCCATGTGGGAGTAGTGCAGGCTGCAGCCTGTGACAAGGCAAATATTCCCCTAGCTTCGCACCCTCCTAAGAAAGACTCCAGGAAGATTGATGCTATGGCAAAGAAACAGTACATGGCAGCATCGTTGGGTCTCAGACAGGCAAATTATATGGCTCATGCTGCTAGATACCAGAAATCCAGATGGGATACTGTGCTGGCTCTAGCAAAACAAGTCCCTGACCAGCTCGCCAGGGAGCTGGAACAGGTGGCTAGAGATGGTATTGAGGCATCTAAGGTGCAATTTCATGATACAGTAGACTCTAATGATGTGTCATCAAGAGTCATGGCTACATCTATGGCACTTCGCAGAATGGCTTGGCTCAGATGTACTACCCTGTCACAGGATACCCAGTCTAAGGCCATGGATTTTCCTGTTGTGGGCAACTGTCTGTTTGGGGAGCAAACAGAAAATTACATGAAGAAAATGGATGAATACAGGACCACCTATAGGAGTGCACAGGCCAAGGAAAGGCAGGCCACTCCTCAGAAGCAGCTTCCCAAGGGCAGGGGCAGGCCTTTTCATAGGCCTTTTAACCAAGCCCAAGCCTCCTCTTCCGCTTATGCCCAGAGGGGGTTCTTTAGAGGGAGAGGCAGACGGGGTTCAAGCAGGCCTGCTTCCACCCCTCAACCTAAAGCCCCTGCCAAGCAGGCACCCTGATGGGGTAGCCAGGGCCGATTCTTCTCTACCTGTAGGGGGCAGGCTGGCTTACTTTGTCCAGGACTGGAAGTCTCTAACTTCAGACAAGTCGGTCCTGGAAGTAGTAAGCCAGGGACTGGTTCTCAGCTTCAAAAAATTTCCAAAGATGAGAACCAGATCTTTTCCACCTGCATGTCCATCAGAGGCACTTGCCCTAGAGGCAGAGGTCTGTACCCTCCTCACTCTCAGAGCTGTGGAAAGGGTTCCACCCCTACACCAGGGCAAAGGTTTGTACTCCAGGTACTTCCTTACCCCAAAAAAGACAGGAGAATGCCGGGCCATCCTGGATCTCAGATACTTAAACAAGCACCTTTTAAAACCAAGGTTCAAAATGGTGACTCTGGGAATTATTTTACCCTCTCTAAGTCCAGGGGACTGGCTAGCGTCCCTGGACCTCAAGGATGCCTACTTCCATATTCTCATCAGAAGCTCCCATCGAAAGTACCTTAGGTTCGAGCTGCCGTCAGGCCATTACCAGTTCAGAGCAATGCCCTTTGGCCTCACCTCTGCTCCAAGGGTATTCTCCAAATGCCTGGCAGTAGCAGTTGCATGCCTAAGAAGGCAAATAATTGCCATCTTTCCTTATCTGGACGATTGGCTCATAGTAGGCCAGTCCCCAGACCAGGTCAGCTTACACCTTCAGGTAACTCAGCAACTGCTTACCTCCCTAGGTTTCCTTCTGAATCTCTCAAAGTCAGTTCTAGAGCCTGTCCAGCTCCTAACCTTCATAAGCGCAGAACTGCACACACAGGAAGCCAGGGCCTTCCTCCCTCTGGACAGGGCAAAGACCCTCGTCTCCTTGGCCTCCTCATTCACCCTGCAGGTCTCTCGACCAGCAAGGCATTTTCTGCAGCTCCTAGGACACATGGCTGCTTCCACAGCAGTAGTGCAAGGAGCAAGATTTCAGATGAGAGACATTCAGTTCCATTTGAGAGCTTTTTGGTCTCAAAGAAAGGATCCTCTTACCAAGTTGATCCCAGTAACTCGAACCCTGATCCAAGCCCTACAGTGGTGGCAGGATCAGAGCAACCTGAGACAAGGAGTTCCTTTTCTCAGTCAGTCTCACTCCTTAATCCTTACTACGGATGCATCCGTCTTGGGGTGGGGGGCTCACATGGGCGACCTCACTGCCCAGGGACTGTGGTCCCCCCAGGAATCTCTGCTCCACATCAACCTGTTGGAGCTCAGAGCAGTTTTTCTAGCACTTCAAGCTTTCTCCAAATCTGTTCAGAACAAAATTGTACAGGTCAGAACAGACAACACCACTACAATGTGGTACATCAACAAGCAAGGGGGCACTCGGTCTACGACCTTGTGCACGAAGCCATGATTGTGGTCTCTGGCTTACTCCCTGAACACCTCCCTCACGGCAGTTCACATCCCAGGCAAGGACAATGTCCTGGCAGATGCTCTCAGCAGAATTTCTCAGGGCCATCATGAGTGGTCCCTGGATCCCCTGGTTCTGGGAGTGGTATTTGCCAGATGGGGCACCCCGCAGATAGATCTTTTTGCAGCCCCAGACAATCACCAACTTCCTCTCTTTTGCTGCAGGCCCCCAGTGTTGGGCTCAGTCCCTCTGGATGCCTTAGCCCTCAGTTGGGAAGGGAAGTTTCTCTATGTCTTCCTTCCCTTCCCTCTCCTGTTCAAAGTGCTAGTCAAAATCAGATCCCAATCCTGCACTGTCATTCTGATTGCCCCGGATTGGGCCAGACAACCCTGGTATCCACTCCTACTGTCCTTAGCAGTCCATCCTCCCCTGTGCCTTCCTAGGAATCACAGTCTGTAAACCTGTGCCCAGGGAAGGGTTTGGTACCCGAATCTCAAATCTCTCAATCTCAAGGCCTGGTTCTTGAAGAGTTAGAGTTTGCTGACCTACACCTCTCTCAAGGCGTAATGGATATATTGAAGGCTTCTAGGAAGCCTTCCACCAGGGCTACTTACAACTCCAAATGGAAAAGGTTTTCCATATGGTGCTCAGAAAAGCATATTTCCCCAGACTCTGCTGATTTACCCACAGTCCTGGATTATTTGGTCCATCTGAACACTTTGGGGCTGAGACCAGCTACCCTGAAAGTGCATTTGGCAGCTGTGTCTGCTTTTATTTCAGCAGGTAAATCCTCTTCTTTTTCAACTCACCCTGTATTTTCCAAGTTTTTTAAGGGATTGCTTCACACCAACCCTCCATTCAGGGATCCTGCCCCTGCCTGGGATCTTAATGTTTGCATTGCTCAGCTTATGCAGCCCCCTTTGAGCCTTTGTCTTCAGCTGAACTTAAGTACTTGACTTCAAGTTTCAAGTTCAAGTTTATTGCAGGAAAACTCCATTGAGCAAGCTCATTCACAAGGAGGTCCTGTGACATAAACACTTAAAGTACAAACACAGATAGGTAATAACAGTATATACATGAAATGCACGTTACATGATACAGGCTGGATATACATACAAGGGTACCACATAGGGTGACCGCAGGTGGTAAACATTGATATGAGACAGGGAAGCGACTTACAGGTTGCATACTGATAAATGAAACATGATGACTGGTGTGTGCAATACATATACAGTATTTTGGCAGCTAGAACAAACAGTCTACAACTGATATGGGGGAGATAGTGATTTGATAGAGTAGCAGGAGCGTAAGCAAAGATAAAGCCAGGAGTAGAAGGGGAAGGAAAGCAGTTAATATGACAAATCAATTATACCTTACCAGTGGATAAATATGGCACACAGGGGAAGGAAGAGACTTAATGACAGTTACAGGTGTCTTTTATTTTGGCTGAACTTAGCGATTTGTAGAAGTTTATTGAAACTGTGCTAGTTAGTTTCAATGCGGTTTGTAATTGGTTCCAAATGGAGGAAGGGCATATGCAATATACGTTTACAAAAGTCCGCGTCCTTGGTATGTCAAGCATAATAAAGTCAGATTTTCTTAACGAGCATGCACTATGTGAGATACTAATAAGGAAGAGAATAGCTTGGCAATTTCTGCAGGAGCAGTTTAAGAGTCCATAGCCTAGCATGGAGCAGGCGTTTAGTAGTAAGGATGTCCAACCAACAGCTGCATATAAGTCACAGTGGTGCAAGCGGTAAGGGAGTTGGTAATGAACGTAGCATACGGTGATAAAGGATGTCCAGTTTACTTAGATTTGCAAGAGTGGTGGAGGAATAGATTACATCGCCATAGTCGAGTAGGGGAAAAAGTGGCCTGTACAAGCTTGTTTGAGTTTCAAGGGAAAAGGGCCTATTTCTGTAGAAAAACCTAACCTTGATTTTAACCTTCTAGAGACATCTTCGACGTGGTCACTGAAAGATAATTTATTGTCGATCCAGATACCTAGATATTTAAATTTGGTTACAACTTCCAGGGGCTCGTTTAGCGTGGTGACAATGAAGTCTTGGGCAAGGGTATTGGGGGGACTTGACTTGGAAAACTGTGTTTCTGGTAGCCATCACCTCTGCCAGATGCATAAGTGAATTACAAGCGTTGTCAGTGGAGCCGGATTTTATCTCCTTTCACAGAGATAAGGTAGTCCTCCGGACTAATAGAAAGTTCCTGCCTAAGGTGGTTTCAGATTTCCACCTTAATCAATCTATATCTCTTCCAGTGTACTTCACTGACCATTCTTCCTCTGGTGAGAGGAGGCTGCACAGCCTAGATGTAAAGAGAGCCCTTAGTTACTACATAGAGCGTACCAAGGGTCACAGGTTTGACTCCGTCCCAACTGTTCCTCACTTATGGTGAGGTTGGTAAAGGGAAGCCAGGCACTAAAAGATCCATTGCCAGGTGGATTGTCTCTTGTATCCAATTCTGTTACGAAAAACTGGGTAAGGTTCCTCCCTCAGGCCTGAGGGCTCACTCTACCAGAGGTACAGCTGCTTCTCTGGCTGCTGCCAGAGACATCCTATTCTAGAGATATGTCAAGCAGCTACCTGGAACAGTTCACACTTTTGCAAGCATTACTCCCTGGACATCCAGGCTCGGGAGTGATGCTCGGTTTAACACAACTGTCCTTCAGAGCCTATTCCTAAGTAGGTTCTGTCCCTCCTCCATGGGGTACTGCTGTGTAGTCTGCAATTGTCATAATATAGCAAGACTTCATGTTTTTTGAAGAAAAAATTACTCATCTTAGTAATGTTTCTTCTAATGGAGTCTTGCTATATTATGACCTCCCTCCCTGCCTGCCCCTCTCAGAACCTCTGTTTTGGGATGTGGGTGGGCATTACAGTGTTGGCACTTTATTTATGCCACCTTGTTGTTTTCACCCTTCTTTTGGGGTGAATTGGTGTTGTGTTTTTCATTTCTTTTGGGTCTCATGACTTGAGTCTTTGTGTGTGTTTATGTTAGTAGCCAGTCGGCTAGTGTAGGTTTACAGCTTCCACACAGAGCCTTAGTGAGTTTTAGCTTGTAAAGATCTGACAGTTTATGTTTGAAGATCAGCAGACAGAGCCTTCTAACTGAGCTCGCGCTCAGAGTTCCATGCTTGCATGGAAAGTTAGCTATTTTACCTCCGGGGCAGTTCAAAGATGGGGACTCACTGCAATTGTCATAATATAGCAAGACTCCATTAGAAGAAACAACATTACTAAGGTGAGTAATTTTTTCTTATGCCTTCTCAGTTACAACCGGAATATTTACTCTAAATAAGGCAAAGATTTACTTGTGAAAGTGCCTAAAGGGATTTGTAAATACAGAGTCGGCAAGTAAGCCGGCTCACCTTTCAGTTTGACCGCATTTTGTTTAGGCTGTAATTCATTTCAGGGAAAACGGTCAGATTGCATATGGAGATATACTGGGCTGCATTTGTACGTAGAAACTACAAGGATTTTCTACATTTATATGATATAGCTGCTTGTTCTGTACTAGAAATAACTGAGGGAATACATTGTGAACTCTATCCATGAAAGTAGAGATTTATTTAAAGAGACAGGTGGCCAATCTGTCGTAAGTAAAGGACAGAGAAAGCACAGACAGAATAAAGCTATACAGATGGGGAAATTGCTGTTGCACAACAGACTGAGAGTGAAGATTTTCAGAGATAGAGTGACTCAGTATACAGGGGATACAGAGTACCTATTCCCTATGACACCTGTATAGATCCTTGGTGAGCCCATACCTGGAGTACTGCACCCAGTTCTGAAGTCTTCACCTCAGGAAGGATACGGATAAGCTGGAGGTGGTGCAGTGCAGGGCAAAATGACTCTGGGCCAGCAGGGCAGGTCCTATGAGGAACACCTCAAAGCACTGAACATGTACTCACTGGAGATCAAAAAGTAGAGGGGAGATATGATAGAGACCTTCACGTTCCTAAAAGGAATTAACAAGGTAAACTGCAAGGAGCTATTTAGCTTGAATACTAGCTCACGGTCATGTGGATATGAGTGAAAACTAAATGGAAGGAGGTTTAGGAGGGACATGAGGAAGTACTACTTTACAGAACAGATGGTGGTGCCACAGAACAGTCTGCCAGAGGAGGTGGTGGGTGCCAAAACCCATTTGTGGATTCAAGAATGGTTGGGACAGAATGAAGGGTATAGTGGTTGCTTGGAGCAGTAGAATCAGGGAGGAGGTGGGGGGAGGGATGGCAAGGCAGGCTGGCGTCAGCACCCAGGCAATTGCCCAGGGCCCTGATACCAGAGAGGGGCACGGGGGGGCTCAAAAAAAGTGCCTGTTGTCTTTACTTTACTTTGCCAACATAGCTGTGCTCTACATGGACTCCGCTGGGAGCATACTTTGTTTTCCACAATTCGGATTTCACGGTACTCTGAGATGACCACAACACCGCTGCCTGCATTGAAGCTGTAAGTGACATTCACAGCATAGCATTCACTGCTAGTGCCTCATGCCGATTTAAGCTGAGAAACTAACGGATCCCCCACCTTAAGTCAGCTTGTGCAAGTGCAAGCCCAGCCCTGCTTGTGTTGACTGACAGGGTCTTGATCCCTTGTGTTCTGTGGGGCAGGGTGTAGAATGATCAGGCAGTCAATGGCTAAAGTGTGGTGGAGGGTGGGGACTACCTGAGCCGTGTTGTTTGGCTGGAAAGAAGAGGCGCCAAGGCAAGGCGGGCCACGGGAGTTCAAAATAAGACGTGTGTAGCCAGATGAAGTAGTGTCAGAGCAGTGGCACTGACTGGCCGAGTGGCCGGGAGTGCCAGAATGAGTACTGTAGAGTGATGGTTGTCGTGCATAGTCTCGTCACGGGCCAGTGGTGCTATCGGCACCAGCAGGCAGAGACAGTCCAGGACAGTCGACAGCAGCAAGCAACTTCAACAAGCAACGAATGTGATCTTGGGAAGCACCCTTCCCCTCGGTAGTGACAGTCACGATGACCCTGACCACTGACCAGCACTGCACTAGTGCCCCCACACCAGGTAGGACAGTCCAGAGTCCCCTACCCTGCAGCTGAGCTTTGTTTGGGATTTTTGATTTATTATGGGAAAGATACAGACAGATGGATAGCCGGGCCCGTTTGGGGTGGGGGAGGCTCAGGCATGAACAAGACCGTGAATGGCTCAGCCTGCTGGATTGGTGGTGACTTGTGGTCTTGGATAATTGGATTTGATTCAGTCAGAATTCTCTCTGAAATTTTGAAACTGAATTGTCTGACTCTTGATAGTTCACTGCTGTGTGGAGAAAGGGTGGGTCGCTGCTGTGCCTGTGCTATGTGTTGGGTTGGTGATGGATGGTCGGTTTGGTTGGCACTGGGGTGATATTTGCATCTGTACAGTCAGACTCCGGTGGCAAGTTGGCTGTTTTTTTACACAGACTGACAGGTCTGAGGGGGGCCCACTAGAGGTCCATTGCCCAGGGCCCACAAAACCCGATGCCGGCCCTGTGGCAAAGGATAGGTTTCTGGAGGGATAATAGATCCCCAGGGCTAAATGGGGAACTCGGGCAGACTGGATGGACCATTGATGTTTTTCTGCTGTCGTTGTCCATGTTTCTGTGTTTGAATGCTTCTATCATTTCACCTCTCTTCTCTTCTCCAATGTGTAAATATTTAGATCAGCTTGCCTTTCCTCATGATTTACCTTGCTGACTCAGTATCACCTTGGTTACTTTATGCTGCACACTCTAATTCCTCTAGTTTTTTCCTCAGATGTGGGCTTCTTAACTGGGCACACTGCTGTATGTGGGGCCTTACCTGGGATTTGTATACATATGAAGAAGCTGGCAGAAGAAAGCCATTTGGTCTGTCTAGTCTGCTTGTATTGCAGGGTCCAGAGCTTGAGCTACTGACCTTGCCCCTCCCCCACTCCTCCCATCCTTTCTATCCTCCCTACCCATGATCCTTACCTTCCCCATGCCTACCCCAGCCTCTCTTGAAGCTGCCCACCATCTTCAATGAGACCACCTCTTTTGACAGCACATTCTAAGTGTCCACCACCCTCTCCGTGAAGTGCTTCCTACCCCCCTCCAGCTTGACTTTGCCCCCTCATGTTATGGTTGCCACTTATCTTGAAGAGGCCCTCCTTATCCGTCTTACTTATCCCTTTCAAGTACTTGAAGGTCTCGGTCATTTCCCCCTTCTCCCTCCTGTCCTCCAGGGAGTACACGTTCAGTGCCCTCAACCTCTCCTTGTATGCCGTACCCTGCTGACCCACAGTCATCGTTCTGGCCCTCCTCCGGACCTTCTTCAGCAGGTTAATATCCTTTCTGAGGTGTGGCCACCAGTACTCAACTCCATACTCTAGATTTGGCCTCACCAGTGACCTGTACAAGGGCTGTATAACCTCCTCTCTCCTAAAACTGATCCCCCTAGCTATGCATCCCAGCATCTTGGTTGCCCTTGCTGCTGCTTTCTTGCACTGCGTGGAGTGCTTCAGGTCACTAGTGATCATCATCCCAGGTCCTTCTCCTCCTTTGATGCAGATACCTGGACTCCACCCAGCTAGTACTCCATCGTGGGATTCTTGACTCCGATGTGCATAACTTTACATTTCTTGGCATTAAAGCCAAGCTGCAAGATCTTGGACCACCTCCTCAGCTTTTCCAGATCATCCTGTAGGTCCTGTATCCCTTCAACTGTGTCCACTTTCCTGCAAAGTTTGTTGTCATCCGTGAATAGGTACATTTTGTCCTTAATGCCATCCCCAATGTCACTGATGAAGACATTGAACAACACCAGCCCCATCACCGAGCCCTGCAGGACCCCACTGATGACCTCTTTGGTGCTAGATAACTTTCCCTCCATAACCACCCTCTGGGTCTTGTCCCTCAGCCAGTTTTCCCCCTATTTAGTAATTTTCTCCTCAACCTCGAGATCTTCCGACTTTGTGATCAACCTTTTTCAGAGCACAGAGTCAAAGCCTTGCTGAAATCCAGATAGAGGATGTCTACTGCCTGACTTCTGTCTACTGTGTTAGTGATCCAGTCAAAGAAGTCAATAAGATTAGTTTGACACAGTTACCACCCCCATGAACCCATGTTGTCTTGCATCCTGGAGACCATGCTCCTGTAGATAGTCTACTAACCTCTCCTTAAGTATGGTCTCCATGAGCTTGCACACAGTTGGTCATACTGAGTGATACAGGGATAATATCACCTCCTTTCTCCTACTGTCAGAATCTCTTCCTATGCCCCCTAATATTTTTGTTGGTTTACTGTATGCTTTATTGCAATGTCTTGAGGATTTGAGGGCATCATTGATTATAACCCCCTTGTCTTTTTTCTCTGATGTTGTTATTAACTAAACCTCACCCATCCAGTATTCTGTGTGTGGAATCTTTTTTTTTCCTTTATTTATAACTTTTACTTTTATTTTTGTGCTTTGAACTTCAGTTGCCATACCTTGAACGACCTCTCTAGTCTCTCCCAATCTCTCTCTCTTTAGTTTCCCTCACTCACTCTTCACTGCCCCCTCTACCTTGTATACCCTCACCTATGTAACAAATGAATAAATTAAACAGAGCTGGACCCAAGTAATGACCCATGTGGCACCCCATTCTTAACATCCCCCTCCACTGACTTAACCTAGTTTAATATCACCCAGTTTTTCTTTCCTTCCTTCCAACCAGCTTTCCTAGCTATCTTACAAATCCCCCCATATACTCCCAAATCCTCCAGCTTCATCAACAGCCTTTTATGTAGTATCAAATAAAAGGCCTTAGTTTTTTATTTTATTTATTTTAGTTTTTGTTGACTGGGAAAGGAGAACTAGACAATTCTGCCCATTTTCAGCCTTGTCCTGGGGGTTGGAGATACAGATGAATGCCAACTGGCATTGAACCAGATTCAGCTGTTGGTGGTATTTTTAGTGAATGGGGGAAATTTGGCCAGGACACCAGGGAAATTCCCCTAGAAGTGCCATGGGATCTTTAACATTCACCTGAACTACCACCCCATCCGAAAGATGGCACCTCAGGAGTGCAGCACCCCACCTCATGCTGCACCACAGTGTCAGTATTTGGATTTACCCCAAGTGCCTGGTGTGGGGATAGTACCCACAGCCTTCTAATCTTCCGGCCTCAGAGGTGAGAGTGCAACCTGCTGAGCCACTGACACTGCCAGTGAAATTGCTTTCATGGCCAAACAGGTCAGTTTGTCAGATGTTCCAACAGTGACTGCTGATAAACTTGACAGAGTGGACTGTGAAATACAAGAAGTGCGTGTACTGTAATATCATGTTTTTTTCCAATAAAAGGTGCTGCAGTCTCCAACAAATCCAGTATTATCACATAAAAGAATAATTGACAATGTAAGGCTGGCACTTTGGTTTAGAAGTGATAATATCAGACACTTCCTATCACCCTGTCATGGGATTTATGTCATTAAGTTGTCTGTCAGACTGTTGCAGAAGATACAGTACAGTCTGCATCAGTTGCATTCCTTGTTCAACAGAGGGTCACAGAATTTACCACAAGTTTAGTTTTGTACAGTTGGGGTGAAAAGTCACACTGCCTTATAATGCTTATGTGAATTCAGGTGTGCTTTCTTGTTTATTGTTAAACATTATTTGCCATGTTCCTGCCCACTGGAGTGGTGCACTGTCATCTAGGAGATGGGGGTTTACTCAAAAGCCCATAGTCCCTTGACTGGGAGCTGGGCACGTTTGTGAGGCTTGCTCGGCTAATATGGAGGGCTTGGGTGACCAGGCATTTGCAGTTCCACTGCTGGCCGATCACAGAGCAACACTGGTTGTGATGTAGCTGTTCACCCTCTGTCCCTGACGGTAGGAAGGAGGCAGGCTGTGGAACTCTTGGTCACTTGAGAATAGACGGGGAGATGTAAAAATGGGAAAACGATTAAAAAATCGACTGTTATTAATTTGGGCTTTGTGGTTTATCAAGATTCCACTCATTTTTTGTATACAAGTTTTTCTGTCTCAGCCAACTTCATGTCGCCCTTTCTCATGGGCCATTAACCAACCAGTGTTATCCTCCACTACTAATCTGATCCTAGCTGGGCAGCAGGCTCTGTGGTATGTATGGCCTGATTGTACTGGACCCGTCATTTAGATGGGCGTTGGGTTTGTTTCAGTTTTTTTGTCTTTCCCTCCCTCCACGCACTAGCTGGTGCTGTACAGCTGTGCTGCAGACTCAGATGCCATTATGATGTCACGGGGGAGGGTCCAAGCTCCCTGGCCTGTCACTGGGGTCGCTACATTGCTAGGCTTGAAGCCGTCTCCTCCCAGGTAGAGAAGCACTGTCGGCAACACTACCACCCAGCCCTGGCCACCTGACTGCCGAGTCTGCTCTGGAATCAGAGTCGCTGGTATAATAGCACAGAGTGCTGCCTCGGGGCCCATGTCACTAGGATCCCATTGTAAGTGATAATTTTCAAAATTAACTGAAGGGTGGATAACAGTGCTATATTCACAGCTCAGAATGCAACCTTAAAAGGGAACAGGGTACCAAAATGTTGAAACCATAATAAAAGTTGCACCTTTTTCCAGTCATGAGCAATGTGGGTTAATCAGAAACTTGTTAGGCTCCCCATTGCTAATAGTCTGTTATTGTGTGATAATGGGACACCTTGGGGAAGTGAGGCATGAGGCAAAGCTGAGTGCCTTACACAAGAAAAGATGTTACCTTAACAGTGCAGTACTCCCACCGTACAGTGCCAGTTATGGGTATTACCCAGTGTACCTTGTGTGGGGCTCGAACAACCTTTTGATTGTCTCACCCGAGAGGTGAGTATGCTACCTACTAAGCCTCTGATACTGTACTAAGAAAGAATAAGGCATGGTCATATGACCACATTTGACCACTCAAAAGTCTCAAAAGGTTTCTTTTACTCATTTTGTAATATGGAGGAACACGTGTTGTTGTTTTCAGTTGATGGTTTTAATGTATGGCTAGGGTGATGTGGATAATGGTTAAAAAAAAACAAAAAAAAACTGGCAGGTGTCATTTCATATTTATAAAATGTGATATGTCATTTGTAAAATGTAATATTTACTTTGTTTATGGACTGTGTCCACTTTTCTCTAACTGTAATTATAATTTCTCCCAATTTAGTTCTCCACCTATTTCCCTGGATACTTTGATGGCCAGTATTGGCTGTGGTGGGTTTTCCTGGTACTGGGTAAGTACTAAATTATCATCATAACAAAAACAAATCCAATTATCAGGAAAAGAAGAAACTTATGATCCATGCCTGCCAATTTGGTTTCCCTTAACAACAAGCACAATTTACAAGCAACATTCTAAAATAAATTAAACATATTCAAATACAGGCAGTGGGGCCTAAAGGAATGTACCCAACGTTTCTGAAGGGACTATCCAAGGAAGAGACAAAACAGAAGATGGGTTGGAGGAGGATGGCAGGCACGTAGTAAGTATGGGGAGGTGCAACAGAAGAAGAGGGATTACGGATCATCCTCTGGTGAACACATAAAATAGATTCAAACAACATGAAATCTTGCTGTATTCTGACAATAGCAGTGAGTCCCAACCTTCGAACTGCCCCGGAGATGAAAGAGTTAACTTTCCATGCCAGGCATGGAACGCTGAGCTCGAGCTTGTCTGTTGCTGTTTAAACTCAAACCGTCAGATTCTTTACTCCGCCTCACTGAACAGTCGCTCCGGAGAGTTCTCCTTCTGCTCGGTTCAATTTGTCGGTTAAAGTACCGCTTTTCTCAGTTTTCGACTGAATTTAAACCGTAATCTGTCGGTTCAGTCTCTGTCTGTGGTATTTGTGAGTACTAGATAGGTTTATATTATTTTCTATTCTGTGTGGAACTTGTAAACGGTTCATCGGTTCGGTTTGAACCAATCAAGTTGTTAAATCTTTATTTGTACTTCTAGTGTGTGGCTACCGGTTCTTATCGGTTCTAAAAAAACCCGGATTTTATTACGTTTTTTTTCCATGACCCGTAACACGGTCAGGAACCGATAAGAGGGTCTTGCCTGGCGGATTGCCATTAAAAGGGTAAGTTTGGTTAGGACTGGCACAATGTCTGAGAAACCCAAAAGAAAAACCGAGCCCACTGGGTTTCAACACTGCAGTGTATGTGGGGAAGTCTTTGCTAGGCTGACCCCACACCACCTGTGTTTATTGTCTGGGTTTGACCACCTCAATGCAGACTGCCAGATTTGTAAACATTTTCCTGCAGCTACCCTAGAAAAGAGAGTTGGTAGGCTCAGGGAAAGGGAGGCCAAAAAGTCCGCTGAACCGGATGGCCAGCCCGGTTCAGTTCATACCGAACCAGAAGGAGTGCCCTCTGACCAGGCGAGACTTCTTCGGGCAAAAGGAGAGCTGATTCTGAGGAGTCGGTTCCGGCTAAGAGAACAAGAAAGGAAAAATCAGCTGGCGTGGATCCACAACTTTCTTCTCCAACCGCTGAAGAAATAGCCAAAGCGATAAAAATTATGCAGTCGCTTTCCCTGGTTCCGACCGAACCAGCACCATCAGGGAGGCGCTCGCTTCGGCCGGTTCCACCGGTTCAAGATTATGATTTAGAGGAATATTATGAACCGGAGGAGGAGGAAGAGGAGTATGAGGAAAGTGAATGTGGTTTTGAAAGTCTGGATGTGCCTATTGACCGGACATCTCCCCAGACAGACCTTCAGGTGTCTCCTCCTAGGCTTTCTGAGTCCCCCTCCCATTTCATGTTTTATAAAAAAGTGGCTGAAACCCTCCAGCTTCCGATGGAAGAAGCTGTGGATGACCAGGAGGAGCCTGACTATGTAGAAATGATGGATATCCAGAGTCTAGGAGGCTGTCTATTCCCTTACACAAATCTTGTGGGAAACAGACATTTAAGATTTTAAAGACTCCTAATACTATACCTCCTGTGGATAAAAGAATGGACAAGAGGTATACATTGTCAGGCTCAGATACGGAGTTCCTTGCACAACAATGCAGCCATGTTGGGGTAGTGCAGGCTGCAGCCTGTGATAAGGCAAATATTCCCTTGGCTTCACACACCCCGGACAAGGACTCCAGGAGGATTGATGCCATGGCAAAGAAACAGTACATGGCAGCGTCCTTGGGACTCAGACAGGCCAACTATATGGCCTATACTGATAGGTATCAAAAATCCAGATGGGACACTGTCATGGCTTAGCAAAACAGGTCCCTCGCCAGCTGCCAAGGAGCTGGAGCAGGTGGCTGCTGATGGTATTGAGGCATCCAAGGTGCAATTCCATGCTGCAGTGGACTCCAATGATGTGTCATCTAGAGTCATGGCTACATCTGTGGCACTTTGTAGAATGGCTTGGCTCAGATGTACTAGCCTGTCACAGGATACCCAGACTAAGGCCATGGATTTTCCTGTTGTGGGTAACTCTCTGGGGAGCAAACAGAGAATTACATGAAGAAAATGGATGAATATAGGACCCACCTGTAGGAGTGCACAGGCCAAGGAAAGGCAGGCCACTCCTCAGAGGCAGCACCCCAGGGGCAGGGGTAGGCCTTTTCATAAGCCTTTCTACCAAGCCCAGGCCTCCTCTTCTGCCTATGCTCAGAGGGGGTTCTTTAGAGGGAGAGGCAGAAGGGGTACAAGCAGACCTGCTTCCACCCCTCAGCCAAAACCCCCTGCCAAACAGGCACCCTGATGGGTTTGCCAGGGTCGATTCTCCACTACCTGTAGGGGGCAGGCTGGCTTACTTTGTCCAGGACTGGGAGTCTCTAACATCAGATAAGTGGGTCCTGGAAGTAGTAAGCCAGGGACTGGTTCTCATCTTCAAAAAATTTCCAAAGCTGAGAACCAGATCCTTTCCACCTGCAAATCCCTCAGAGGCACTTGCCCTAGAGGCAGAGGTCTCTTCCCTCCTGGCTCTCAGAGCTGTGGAAAGGGTTCCACCCCTACACCAGGGCAAAGGGTTGTACTCCAGGTACTTCCTTACCCCAAAAAAGACAGGAGAATGGCAGCCCATCCTGGATCTCAGATACTTAAACAAGCACCTTTTAAAACCAAAATTCAAAATGGTGACTCTGGGAATTATTCTACCCTCTCTAAGGCCAGGGGACTGGCTAGTGTTCCTGGACCTCAAGGATGCCTACTTCCATATTCTCATCAGAAGCTCCCATCGAAAGTACCTCAGGTTCGAGCTGCCCTCAGGCCATTACCAGTTCAGAGCAATGCCCTTCGGTCTAACCTCTGCTCCAAGGGTGTTCACAAAATGCTTGGCAGTAGTAGTTGCTTCTCTAAGAAGGCAAAGGATTGCCATCTTCCCATACCTGGACGACTGGCTCATAGTAGGCCAGTCCCCAGACCAAGTCAAGTTACACCTACTGATAACTCAGCAACTGCTCACCTCTTTGGGTTTCCTTCTGAATCTTTCAAAGTCAGTTCTAGAGCCAGTTCAGCTCCTCACCTTCTTAGGCGCAGAGCTGGATACAGAAAAAGTCAGAGCTTTCCTTCTCCTGGACAGGGCAAGGACCCTTATCACACTGGCCTCCTCATTCACCCTGCAGGTGTCACGACCAGCAAGGCATTTTCTGCAGCTCCTGGGGCACATGGCTGCTTCCACAGCAGTGGTGCAGGGTGCAAGATTTCAGATGAGAGACATTCAGTTCCATTTGAGAGCCTTTTGGTCTCAAAAGAAGGACCCTCTGACCAAATTGATCCCAGTGACTCGAACCCTGATCCAGGCCTTACAGTGGTGGCAGGATCAGAACAATCTGAGACAGGGAGTTCCTTTGTCCTCAGTCCCTCTTTAATCCTTACTACAGATGCCTCCCTCTTGGGGTGGGGGCTCACTTGGGTGACCTGACTACCCAGGGGTTGTGGTCCCCTCAGGAATCTCTGCTTCACATCAATCTGTTGGAACTCAGAGCAGTATTTCTAGCACTTCAAGCTTTTTCCAAATCTGTTCAGAACAAAGTTATTCAGGTCAGAACAGACAATACCACCACAATGTGGTACATCAACAAGCAAGGAGGCACTCGGTCTATGGCCTTGTGCACAGAAGCAATGAAGTTGTGGTCTCTGGCTTATTCCGTGAACACCTCCCTCACAGCAGTACACCTCCCAGGCAAGGACAATGTCCTGGCAGATGCTCTCAGCAGGATATCTCAGGGCCATCATGAATGGTCACTGGATCCCCTGTCTTGGAGGTGATATTCTCCAGATGGGGCACCCCACAGATAGATCTTTTTGCAGCCTCAGACAATCACCAACTTCCCCTTTTTTGCTGCAGGCCCCCAGTGTTGGGCTCAGTCCCCCTGGATGCCTTAGTTCTCAGTTGGGAAGGGAAGTTCATGTATGCTTTCCCCCCTTCCCTCTCCTGTTCAAAGTGCTAGTCAAAATCAGGTCTCAACCCTGCAAGGTGATCCTGATTGCTCCAGACTGGGCCAGACAGCCCTGATATCCTCTCCTGTTGTCCTTAGCAGTCCATCTTCCCCTGTCTCTTCCCAGGAATTACAACCTGTTAACCTGTGCTCAGGGGAGGGTCTGGTACCGGAATCTCAAATCTCTCAATCGCAAGGCCTGGCTCTTGAAGAGTTAGAGTTTGCTGATTTACACCTCTCCTAAGGTGTAATGGATATTCTGAAGGCTTATAGGAAACCTTCCACCGGGACTACTTATAATTCCAAGTGGAAAAGATTTTCCATATGGTGCTCTGGAAGGCATATTTCCCCAGAGTCTACTGATCTGCCCACTGTCCTTGATTATATGGTCCATTTGAATAGCTTGGGCCTTAGACCAGCTACACTAAAGGTGCATCTGGCAGCTGTTTCTGCTTTCATTTCAGCAGGTAAGTCCTCTTCTCTTTCAGCTCACCCTGTATTGTCTAAGTTTTTCAAGGGATTGCTTCATACCAACCCTCCATTCAGGGCCCCTGCCCCTGCTTGGGACCTTAACGTTTGCATTGCTCAGCTTATGCAACCCCACTTTGAGCCTTTGTCTTCTGCAGAGCTCAAGTACTTGACTTGGAAAACTGTGTTCCTGGTAGCCATCACTTCTGCCAGACGCATAAGTGAGTTACAAGCCCTGTCTGTGGAGCCTGGTTTTATCTCCTTCCATAGAGATAAGGTGGTCCTCAGGACTAACAGGAAGTTTTTGCCTAAGGTGGTTTCAGATTTCCACCTTAACCAATCTATGTCTATTCATGTGTACTTCACTGACCATTCCTCCTCTGCACAGTTTAGATGTGAAAAGAGCCCTTAGCTACTACATAGAACGTACCAAGGGTCGCAGGTTTGACTCCCTCCAACTGTTCCTCACTTATGGTGAGGTTGGTAAAGGGAAACCTGCCACTAAAAGATCCATTGCCAGGTGGATTGTCTCTTGTATTCAATTTTGTTACGAAAAACTGGGTAAGGTTCCACCCTCAGGCCTGAGCTCACTCTACCAGAGGTACAGCTGCTTCCTGGCTGCTGCCAGGATATTCTATTCTGAGATATGTCAAGCAGCTACCTGGAAAACAGTTCACACTTTGACCAAGCATTACTCCCTGGATATCCAGGATAGGAGTGATGCTCGGTTTGGCACAGCTGTGCTTCAGAGCCTATTTCCTAAATAGGTTCTGTCCCTTCTCCGTGGAGGTACTGCTTGGTAGTCTGCTATTGTCAGAATACAGCAAGACTTCATGTTGTTTGAAGAAAAAATTACTCACCTTAATAATGTTGTTTCTTCTAATGGAGTCTTGCTGTATTCTGACCTCCTCCCCTGCCTTCCCCTCTCAGAACCTCTGTTTTGGGGATATGGGTGGGCAGTGGCAGTGTTGGCACTCAGGAGGTGCCCCACCTTGTTGTTTTCACCCCTTTTTTCTTTGGGTGAGTGGGTGTTGTGTTTTTTTCATTTTTTGGATCTCCTGACTTGAGTCTTTGTTTTGGGACCAAAAATCTGTTTTTATGTTTAGTAGCCAGTTGGCTAGTGTGGGTTTACAGCTTCCACAGGACCTTAGTGAGTTTAGCTACGTAAAGATCTGGCCAGTTTGAGTTTAAACAGCAACAGACAGAGTCTCAACCGAGCTCGAGCTCAGCGTTCCATGCCTGGCATGGAAAGTTAGCTCTTTCATCTCCGGGGCAGTTCGAAGGTTGGGACTCACTGCTATTGTCAGAATACAGCAAGACTCCATTAAAAGAAACAACATTACTAAGGTGAGTAATTTTTTCTTTAGCCCCCTGACAGCAAATCAGAACAGTCTCAGCTACCTTCAGTAGAACAATTCTGCCCAGTTGTTTAAGGGACCACAGCTGATAGAAATGAAGTAATTGCATCAGAGGATTCATAATCAGGTTAATGGACTGATCATTATGTGGAGGTAACAAGGAGAAGACTACAGTGTGTCGCCCTCCAGGAGTAAAAATCTTAGATATTAGGTTCAGCATTCATGGATTTCTGAAAGGAGCAGGGAGTAAACCATTCGTGGCACTACATGTCAACGATATTGGAACCAGGCTAGATGAAGATATCCAATCTGATTTGAGGAACTGAGAAAGGAGCTGAAGAAAAAAGATTGACATAATAGTCTCAGAGATACTGTTGGTGCCACGAGTGGTGGAAGGGAGAACCAGAGCAATAAAAATGATAATTGCCTGGTTAAGAAAGTGGGCAAAAAGGGAACATTTTATGTTTATGAAAATTAGGATAGCTTTAAGCACAGACACGAACTACACATGAACCATACAGAGGAGACATCCGTCACTTAAATAGATGATGCTCAAACACTTTGGGGAGTAGTTCTTTAGAGCAAATGAAAAAACTTCAAACTTCTAAAGGTGGGGTCTAGGAGATATTTACTGGGATATACTGAAAAGGGTATTGATCTCAGACTACACTGTACTACAGAGGTTTATTTGGATGGGAGGCATCTAGTACCAAAAAGAAAACAGGAAAAATAACAATAGAAATTTGTATGTATGTATGTGTGTGTGTGTGTGTGTGTGTGTGTGTGTGTGTGTGTGTGTGTGTGTGTGTATATAATACATATATGTATTTATAAATATATACACATATATATATATATATAATATATATATATATCGCACACACACACACATATATAGAGGAGGCGAACATGATCCATTAGTGCATATGCACAGAAGGCCCCCATGGGGCCTGCAGGGTACAGTGGTGCCAGCCAGGATGCAGTGCAGTAATGCTGCAGTATATCACAAAAATGCTGCTGTATGCTGCAGGGACAGTGTAATTCAATTGCATTTAAGCCCTTTTTTTACTGCATTATTTTGTGAGATGTCATTTACTGCAAATTACTGCATTGCACCATGGCTTGCACCACTGTACTCATGCCCACTGTACAAGCTACCTTGCTAGATAGCATGATCCGTTGGTGCATGCTTCTCTCCCTCTCTTGCTGGCTCTCTCTATAATATATCTTGCATCTGCGTAACTGAAAAGCTCCTACCCCCTTGTATAGTTTTCTAGATCTGCCACTGTAACCATTATACCCACATTGTGACAGTACCTCCATATGCATAACTGCTGACCCACGAGGACCTGCCATTTTGGAGTCAGAAGTCAGTGTGCATGTCTTATATCTGTGACCTAAGAGGTACAGGCCCCCCAGGGACCTGCGCTTCTGCAGCCAGAAGTAGTGTTGCAATTTTGATATCATGGATTTTGTGGCGCTTGTGCTACTGCAGTCAGAGGTCAGTGCGTATATCTTAACACCTGTGGCTGTAGAAGCGCAGGCCCATCCACTCTGTATGTCTTACAGTCTGCATGAGTACCTGAGGCTACAGAAGCTCATGCCTCCATAGGGCATGTGCTTCTGCAGCCAAAATAACACTTGTTATTTGGGTATTGTTGATTTGTATCTGTGGCTGCAGGGGCCTGTGCTTCTGCATCCAGAGGCAGTGTTGTAATCTGAGTATTGTGGATTTGTGTCTGCGGCAAGTGAGAGTGTGTGTGTGTCTTGCAGTGTGCATGCTGCGGATACAAATCCACTAAGGTAACACATCAGCACTGCTTAATTTGTGTCATCTTGAAACTGTTGTATGTTATTTGTCTTACCTGATGATGGCTGTCCGTGGTTGCTTGTGTGGTGGCGGTGTCCTTTAGCTGCTTTGGATGGGGAGTGGGGGATTGGGGTTGGAAACCCTAATGTCACATTTACCAACTTGTATTGCTTTAAGTTGAACCCTAGCTGGTGCATTAATGCACTTACTGAGTATATGTATAATCCCATATAGAATTCAGGAGTTTACAGTAATCTTCATTGAGGATATCTCCCCACTGGGCCTCACCTTTGCAACCATAAGCCTTTGGTGTCAAGACCACTGGGAAAGTTTTGCTAGCCTGCAGCTACCCAGAGTGATGTGCAGCGTCGGTGCCTATATAATTGTGGGCGGCCCCATTGCTGCTCAGTTATTTCCTCTGCTATTGATGGCTCGTCCGACTTGCAGAGAAACTGCACCATGGTTTCTACAATTTAATTTTTTTCCACTGCTAACTTGCATTGCCAGATAAAACAACATTATTTCCAGAATTGCAAGTGGCTCACTTTTGTCAGTGACCACAGGCAATAACCGTAAGCAGTGGTATATCCCTTCTTTAGTACATCAGTTTGCAGCAACAGACTACGCACGTCCTTCCTCTGCACTTGGTCAGCACCTACTAACCCACTGATCTACTGATCTATTTCTGCTGTAGAAATAAACTATCCCCCTATGTTGGTCCTGTGTGTTTGGGTGATGGGAAGCCCAAATAAACAAACCAAAAAAAAAAACAAGCTAAAGACGAAGAACCTCAGTGCAAAAGCACTGAAGCAAGGGTTACCCCAAAGGGCACTGGCAATAAGCCAAGTTTCAAAGAAATACAAAAAAACTCATATACCCCCATAATACAAAGCATCATGGGATGTATATGCCAATCACCATGATATTTTAGGCTGGTTCAGCTTCAAGCAGGAATGCATGGTGCCAGTCATTTCTTTTAGGCATGCTGCACTTTATTTCTGACTGCACTTGATAACAGTGGTTTAAACAACAGTTTATTTTTATCTAGCACTCTAACTGTATCAAACCCCTTCCCTTGCAGGATTTGTAGGGCACTGTTTTCAAACAACATGAAGTTTCATTTTATAAAGCACCTTGCACTTCATTAAGGCACTGCCAGCACTTTGTCTGAAAGTACCTTAAGCACTTTACCAATCAATCAATCAATCTTTATTTTACAAGGTGAAGCACCATTGAGCAAGCTCATTTCCAAGGTGGGCCTGGTCATGCAGAAATAACATTCAATACATAAGAAATACACGTATGCATACACAGATACAGCAATACTACTCCTAGTGAAAGCAGCACAGATGAAACGGCAAATAAAATATGAGCTATACATAAGGTAGAAATTCAAACGGGATACGAATGAGGCAGCATATAAAGTATACAAAGCTATACATAAGCTAGATAGTCAGGCAAGATACAGAAGGTTCACACAAAAATGTTTGTTTTGAACAGTACCTTTAAATACCCCGTAATGTTAGTAGAGGACAAAACATTATGTACCCCAAGAGAGTGAGGAGCAGCCAAGGGAAATTAGAACCTAGGAAAGAGCAGGAGGTGGAAGCCTGGGGTGGAATGCTTTAAGAAGTACTTGTAGGAGGTAGAAGTTGGTCTCATGGTGTCGTAGCCTGACAGAGCACGTCAGGAGCAGCACTTACAGCATTCAGAGAAAAGTCCCTCATAATGGAGTTTGAATTCGGGGACTTTAATGGGAATTACTAGTTTTAGAGTTATTTGAAGCTTGTTCCGAAGCTGGAGTAGTGCGAAACTAAAGGAGGATCTGCAAAAGTGGGTTTTGACCTTCGGTAACATTAGGGAGATATAAGATTGGCTTCTCAGTGCATAGTTGCCAGAGACACATTGGGGCAGACAGTCAGAGATGTACTGGGGCAACATCGTGGTGATTGCTCTGTAGGTCCAAATGACAGCGTTCCTTTGTCTTCTGAAAGCAAGGGACGGCCAACCCACTGCCGAGTACAAGTCGCAGTGATGGGTAGAATAAGGTTTCCCAGAGATGAAACAAAGGGCTCTGTGATAAAGAACATCAAGTTTGGCTAGGGCTGTCCCATGAGCTTGACTGTAAATGAAGTCGTTGTAGTCTAATAATGATAGAAAGGTAGTTAGGACCAGCCTCATCTTCGACTCATAGGTGAGAAGGTACTTGATTCTGTAGAATACACTGAGCCTCTGCTTCAGTTTTTTTTGTGATCTCATCTACATGAACCAGGAAGGACAGACGGCAGTCAATCCACATTCCAAGGTATTTAAATGTATCAACATAGTCAAGGGGTTCATTGAGTAAAGTGGTGATCGGTTTCACAAAGCCTGCTGCAGATGCCAGTGGAGCAAATCTATTTGGGGTCAGAAGCATTACTTTAGTTTTTTTAGCATTTAGCAGCAATTTTTGTTTGAGCAAATTGTGCTGCAGGATGTTGAAATCTTTCTGCAACTCTGTGCATGTCTGCTCAGGAGTAGGTCTAGACAAGTAGAGGACAGTATAGTCCTCAAAGAGATGAATGTCTGAGGATGAAACCCCCAGGTCTATATTATTAATGTAAAGCGGGAAAAGCAATGGACCCAGGATGGAACCCTGGGGTACCCCTCTATTGATAGGTTTCGGAGGGGAGAGATTACCCACAGCTTTTACCTGCAGAGAGTGTCCGGAGAGGTAGGAGGAGAACCAGCTCAGGGACGTCTGGTCCAGGCCAAAGGTGCGAAGGGTATTCAGAAGCAGTTCATGATCTATGGTGTCGAAGGCCTTGCTAAGGTCTAGGAAGACTGCGCACACCAATAATTTATCATCGAGGGCTTTCTGCCAGTCATTCGTTACCTTTGCGAGAGCAGTAATTATGCTATGGCGGGGCCTAAAGCTTGACTGAGCCGGGTTGAGTAGGTTAGAGGAGTCTAGATAATCTCTAAGTTGCGAGTTTACTACTTTTTCAAGCAGTTTGGAAAGAATAGGTAGTAGCGAGATGGGTCTATAGTTATTGGTGTCTGTCGGGTCACCAGATTTGAACAGAGGGATCACTTGGGCGGTCTTCCACATTTTGGGAAATTCACCCAGTGAAAGAGATAAGTTAGAGGTGTGTGATTGGAATAGCCAATACACGATAACTGATCTTTAAGAAATATGGCTCAGTATGGTCAGCATCAGCGCTTTTCCTGATGTCCAGGTGCAGTAGCAGGTCCTCTACCTCCTTGATGGAGACAGGATGGAAAGAGAAGGTAGAGGCAGATTGGGTGTAGTGAGGATTTGGTGCTACCTGTGCTAAGGATTGGGTGTGAAGGTGGCTGGCCGGCGAGGAGTCAAAGGCCAGTCCTGCAGTGGCAAAGTGGTCATTCAAAAGATCGAGGATCCCTACTTTGTCAGTGATGACTGTGTCACCTTTCGAGATTTTTGATGGAAGAGACCCAGTGGGAGCATGACCTTCGATATCTTTGAGTGTTTTCCAGAATTTTGCGGGACAGTTAGCGGAGGAAGCCAGTGATGTTTGGTAGAAGGAAGCTTTTTTAGTTCTGGTTAGCTTTGTGCAAAAGTTCCTGGCAGCCCAATCTTCAGGGAGCTTTGTTTTCCGAGCCTTTTTCCATAATTTGTCCTTATTATGTAGGGCTGTTCTCAGCTTTAGTGTAAACACGGAAAGGATCTTTTCTTTATCCGGCTTTTGACTAATGGGGCATGCGTGTCAAGCTCGTTTAGTACAATGGCTTCAAAAGGCTTATAGGCATCCTCGACTGTTTTGGCCAGGTAAAATTCCTGCCAGAACAGAGACTCCTGGATGTCCTCAAGGAGGGCATAAGTGTCGAGGTTACGCACACATCTTTTGAAGGTGCACCTAGAGGAAGAGGGGGGTTTAGATTCAGTCCTTGCGCAAGCAATGGGACAATGGTAGCTGATGTCCGAGAAGAACACACCTGAGTGGGAGAATATGTGTGGCTTGTTCATGAGTATGATGTCCACCAAGGAGCTTTTACTTGGGTTAGATCTGTTCGGTCGTGTAGCATCAGAAACAAACTGAACCAACCCAAAGGTGTCACATAGTACTTTAAGTGGTAAAGAGGTATCGGAGAACCAATCCAGGTTGAAGTCTCCCAGGACAATTACTTCAGCCTGTGTTTTGCTTAAGAAGTTAGTCAAGTGGTTCAGCAGATGGAGGCGTGCTGAAGCGGGCCTATAGCAGCCCATGATATGCAAGGAGGAGGACGCAAGTTGGACCTTAATGGTTAAGCTTTCGAATTCCTTGGCAACAGTAGTGGAGTCGGTAACAGAAGCAGTATATTTTTCCAACACCTTTAAAGACATGTAGTTCTTTATTAAACAACCAGCATCAAGCTTGGTATTGTATGAAGGTATATATATTTATTCAGGTTCCAGCTTTCTTCCTATATACAGTCAGCTACTGTATTTGCTCATAGCCGTATCTGTTATTTCCTTAGAAAGGCATATGGCTTCTGGTGAAGGACAGAATGGTGAATAAGAAACAGAGAAAGGAAGAAAAGAAATTTAGGGAGGATACAAAAGACTTCTGTATGTGACCAACCTACTGCAGTGCTAGAAAAAGAACAGGTTAGTTTTCTAGAGGTACTGTTGCAACAAATTGTACAGATGGAAGGGGAGAAGATAGAAAAATGTCCCTAACTTCTGCTACACCAATTTCCTGGTAGAGCGCAGCTCTACCACACAGTGGATCCTCCACCCCCAGCTCCCTGACAAGCTCCTCATTAGTCAGCACAAGTTATGGAATGTTACCTAACCTTGTCAGCTCCCTTACCATCTGTACCAGGATTCTGTCCTGGAAAGCCTCCAGTACAACCCTGTTCCCTGATGCTCAAGGTGGCTGGGGTGCTCCAGTCTGCCATCAGCAGACTGAAGTCCCCAACAGTCACGGTACAACCGTTTCCACTGACTCTTCTTATCTGCTGCGCTAGCTCCCTGTCAGTGTCCTCAGCCTGAGATGGTGGCCTATACACCACCCCCAACTTGACCCTTCAAGTCTTGGATTTGTACCCATAATGTTTCCACCTTGCGCTTCTACCCCTCCTCCCTGGTACACAGTATCCCTTCCCTTACATAAATAGCTACCCCACCCCTTCCCTTATTCCCTATCTCTCCTTTACAGCCTGTACCCCAGGATCACCAGGTCCCAGTCCTGGTATTGGGTGGCCCATGTTTCACTGATGGCAGCTATGTCTACCATCCCTCTGTCATCAGAGCCTGCAGCTTGGCCACCTTATTCCCTAGGCCCCTTGCAGTCAATGAGACTACCCTCCAGTATGTGCCCCTCCTTTCTTCCCCATCTCATCACTCTTCCTGCCAACCCTATTTGAATACTCCCTTGATCCTTTCTTACTAGTATGGAGGTTAGTCCAATCAGGCTCCCCGGCCTGGAGACCTTGCTTGATTTCCTCCCACTTGCCTACCCCCACACCTAGTTTAAATTCACTCTGGTCGCTGTGTACTCCCCCAATTCCATTTTAAGACCCCTGAGCTCTCCCTACTCAAGTGTAACCTGTCTGGGGCATACAGGGTTTTGTTATCCCATGTTCTATCCCATCCCCCCCACCAGCCTATACCCTTTAGTCTGACACCATGCCCCCAGCCATGCGGTAAATTCCACTATCCTCTGCTTCCTTGCAGTACTTACTCTGGGTACTGGGAGAACTTCTGAGAAAGCAGCTGAACTCCCAGCTCCATGAATCTCTCCTGTACCTCCCTGACCGTATACCCTTCCAAGTCATTCTTGTCCAGGTGCACCACGATGTGAGGTTTCTCCCTTTCCATCCCTGCACACTTAAGAATAGACTGATTCAAACTTCCTGTCATCATTCCTGGCATACATTCCACCCAAATGCGACTATGCTTTACACCCTTACCTCCCCATTTCACCCCTTTTAGTGTTGCGTCATGCAGAGCTAAGATCCTGTCTCCTTTTTCATGCTCTAACCCCCAACTCGTCCCATTATTCTGGTCACAGTTCTGAAGAGTGCTTTCATTTAGCATGTCCCTGATGCCTCCTGCCCTACCAGCCTCCTGCCTTGCCCCTTCCCCCATCCTCAATCAATCAATTAATCAATTCTTTTTTATATAGCACCTTTCAAAATCAAGGCACTGTACACAACAGTAGCCACAATATTAAAACAGAAAGCAGTATAAATTATTTAAAATCATTCTGGAAAAGCTAATTGAAATAAATACGTTTTTAACATAGTTTTAAAATTACTGACGGTCAGGCATTCTCTTAACCAATGAGGCAGAGAATTCTACAGGTTTGGTGCTGCAAATGAAAATGCTGTCCTTCACCTCCCTAAATCCACTACGTGTATCAACATCCTCCCTCCCTACTCCGCTACCTGGATCAGCACCCTTTCTCCCATAACCACTACACCCCTGCTCCACCTCCCCTTCTTTGGTTTCAGTTCCCCCCATCAACCCCTTATCCTTCACTCTCCTACCATTACCCTCCAATGCCCTGACCTCACTCACTGACATACTGCTACCCACTGTGTCGCTACTACTCCCCCTTCCTCCTACCCCACCCTTGAGCTCCTCCTCCCCCTCCTCACCTAGGATTGCCAGCACTGAGAACCTGTTGTTCAACACCCCCTACCATACCTGGAGATTCCTCTGGCTTTCTGCACTGTGACTTCCACTTACTCTCTGCTCCATGTCAAATTTCTGCCCCTATGCTTTGTCCTCATCCAGTCCCCTGAATCTGTACCAATAGGTTCCTGAGGTGGTGGCGATTTTGGTCCATTTAACCCTCCACCTTGCTCTCCCCTGAGCCTGCCAACCGCTGGGGCACTCCTATGGGACCCTAGGTCCTGGATGGTCCCTCTAGCTGTCCCAACCCCTCTACTCAGCTCCCTCATTAGCCAGCTATTCTCTTCCCTAAGCTGCTCAAGCTGTCTGTGCACTAAGCACCCTCCATGCAATCCCTAAGAAGATATCTGCCCCACAGATGTCACAGCCTACCACCCTTCCCACATCCCCCCCATATCCCTACCAAACATCCACCCCACCCCACCCCTTCTTCTCCACCTGAAGCCTACCTGCCCCCATTCCCTGGGACCTTTCCACCTTCTGGGTATCCCCATTACTTCCTCCCTGCAATACACCCCCTTCACCAGTGTCCACCTCCAAAATCAAAAGATTTTTTTTTTTATATTAAAGTATTATTATGTCTCACTTTAACTGTTGCACACTCCACCGCCTGTATGATGTGGGTTTGAGATGGTCCACTATAAGTGGTTGCAACAGGCACCCAATTTTCGTGGCAGAACAGGAAGGGTCCGCTTCCTATAAATCCGGATGAGCTTTGGGTGGGTGGGATGGGGACGGAGTGGGTCCCTCCGTCAGTGATTGATAACAATCAGTAGTATCTAAAATGTCAGATTTGGTGTGAACAGTACCTTTTCAAACAAACCACTACTGAATAGGTAGTACTGAGTTTTTTACTTTTACAAACATGGATCCCACTTGTGACATTCTAAAACTGATGTACCAAAAAGGCTCCCTAGTCAAGTGTGCCAAGTGAAATATGTATACAGAAAAGTCCTCCCCAGCATGTCCAGATAGGTTCAAAAGTATTAAATGTCATGCATATACCATTCAACATAAGTTAAACACTACGCAGACAGAATTAGAAAACCTACAAGAGATATAACAAATTGAGAGTTTTGTAGTTGCTTTAGAAGCTGAACCATTGAATATTAACACAACTGCAACCCCGGTAAACAAAAAAAGAACAAGAGAGGCGGAGAAAAACCAGAGATACACTAACGTAAAAGAAAGCAGCCGCAAGAGAGGCAGAGAAAACCCAGGGGATAATCAAGGCAATGTATGGTGTTTGGTTAGAGCTAACACAGGGCAAAGGAAGGGAAGGAGAGCTATTTGCACTCAGAACCTTCCTTTATCAAATAGAAATAGTGTTTTGGCAGGTGATGAAAATACTCTTAATGGAAGTGAAGAACAGTTCACACACGAACCAAGGCAATTGATACTATTAGGAGTTATGTCGTCTCTGTACTTTTTATGTCTGATGTGGAACCTTTGTAAATGAGTCCTTGACTCAAAGGTCTTTCTGAATTCCTCAATAAAAAAAAAAAAAGATTCCGTCATTAGACAATGCAACTTAGTCATATGTGGTCTCGACAAAGGTAACACTATAGTATTCTGCTTTCCAGGTGGAAGGATTAGAGATATCGGGACAAGAGCACCAGGTATTATAAAAAACAGCAGGAAAAATCCAGTAGTAGCCTTACACGTTGGAACTAATGACGTTGGACATAACCACAAGAAGGATATAAACCTAGAACTTACAGAAACTGCCTGAGAACTGAAAGATTTAGGAGCTGAAGTAATAATTTCAGGAATCCTCCCTGTCCCCAGAGCTGTAAGAGAAAAAAGTAGAACTATAATGAGATTAAATAGCAGATTAAAAGATGTATGCAACCCGGAGGGCATCAGATTTATTGACACTTGGCTACATTTTGGAAAAAATGGATCATTTATACAGTAAAAATGGGTTGCATCTGAATAAAAACGGGGCATACATCCTGGGAAGACTTATCAAGGCCCACTTGGAGATAGTCCCTTTGAACTAACATCAGAGGGGCGAGGGGGACAACACAGTGCCGAAACCAACAAGGGCAACAGTACAACAATAGTGAAAACCGGGAGAAGAAATTAACACATAAAGTGCCTCCTGAGCAACGTTAGAAGCTTGAATAATAAGATGGACGAACTTCAAGTAATCTTAAACTCCAACAGTAACATCGATATAGCACTAATCACAGAAACCTGGTGGGTAGAAGGAGATTCTTACGATAAAAGTGTCCTAGGATTTAAGGTAATTAGGCTAGATGAAAAAAACAAAAGAGGAGGTGGCGTTGCTATATTTACATCTAATCACGTAACAACTGACATATCTGAAAAAATAAGGAAACAAGATTCATGTACAGAGATGATATGGTTGAAGGTTAATCCTAATTCCAAAGACGAGTTTATTCTTGGAATTTCTTATACAATAGGCCCCCTAACACCCTGGATGACTTAAATCAAGAATTGGTAGAGGAATTAATCACAGCCTGTGACATAGGGCACACAGTTACAGTATAACAGGAGACTTTAATTACAATGACATAATCTGGACAAATGAAACTGCAAATAGCAAACAAAGTTTGGATTTCCTTCAGGCCTGTTTAGAACAAAACTTATTACAACATGTACAAAAACAAACTAGAGGATATATTGGATTTAGTCATCAGTTCGGAAAATATCAATATTAAACTGTGAGGTAGTACCCCCGATAGGAAACGGTGACCATGACAGTATAATGTTCAACATATGAAGTACATACCGGTATGTAAGAACAAAAGGATGTACAGAAACTTACCTATACAAAATGGCTGATAAGGAAAATATGAACAAAAACATGGCAAAAATTAACTGACTTGAACTCTTCAAAAACAAATCTGCTAGTGAATGTTAGGAGTGCCTTAAGCATACAACCCTGTCTGTAGTTAATAAACACATAAAAAAAGTAAAGAAGTATAACAAGAAAGATCTGAAAGCTAAATGGTTAAGTAGGAAGATCATGGAACTAATCCTTTTTTTTTTTTTTTACTTTCTATTTATCTCCGGAGGGCCGGGGCATCTCTCGGGTGTACCCTCTTGGCCTCTGCTTCTACTCCCTGCCTGAAACCCTCTCTCACTGGGAGTACAAGGGCTGAGTATCCCCCTCACAAGCCTACGGACTCAGCCGGCGCCTGGATTTAAGCCCCCGGGGGAGGGACCACCACTCCTTACCTGGCGACCTTTCTGGAATTTAGACGGTCGGTCTGTGGCTGGATCAAGGGGCTCAGGAGAGCTGGTGAGAAGGTGGTTCGGTGTTAGGGATGTGGGCTTTGTCCACTGGAGTCACTGTCACCTTCCTGGACCTTCTGGGGTTTTTCCTTGCTGTTTCCCCCCAGACGCGATGTGCAGTGACCCTGTGCGGCTCCTCCACAGCCAGTGTCTGCCGTTGCCTCGCCCACGTCTAATGTCCCTGCTCATGTGCTGTCCCCGATCTCCATTGGGAGTCATTACAGAGTGAGGAACCCCCTGTAACCCCCCCCGGGAGAGGAGAGCAGTCCTCCAGACTCTCAATCCTCTACTTCTCCTGCTGACCCGTGGTGTCCTGAGTTTGTCCCCAAACGCGGGTCGCCGGCATGGCGCGAGGTGTGGTATCCAGCGCTTCAACCCTCAGCGCCACCGGGCCAGCCATGAAACTAATTAAAAGCAAGAATAAAGCATATGCAAAGTATAGAGAGCAAAACACTTCTGCAAACAGGGACGACTTTAAAAAAAGGCAGAGTATGTAAAAGTGCCATCAGTAAGGCAAAACATAATCTAGAGACCAAACTCGCAGCCTAAGCAAACAAAAACAACAGAAAGCAATTCTATTGTTACATTAATTCATTAAAACACTCAGTCACGCATAGCTGCAATATCTTATAAGGATAACATCATTACAGGCCCTAAAGAGATGGCAAATATATTTAACAGTTATTTCTGTTCTGTTCATTCAAAATTAAATATTACCGATTACCAACCAAATAAGAATAGCGATTGAAACCTTATTACTGACACAGATACCATTAGTCAAAAGATAGAAGGATATTAAAGCTTATAGTGCTCCTGGGCTAGATTAAATTGCTACACAAATGTTAAAACTTCTGAAAGAAACCATCCGTCTTTCGGATGAGACATTAAACCGAGGTACCATCTGCCTGGATTGGTGGTAGTTCAAGTGGATGCTAAAGATCCCATGGCACTTATTGAAAAAGAGTAGGGGAACTTCCCCGGTGTCCTGGCCAAATTTCTTCCATTCACTAAAAATACCACCAACAGCTTAGTCTGGTTCAATTTCAGTTGCTTACCATGTCCCCCCCCCAGTCGCCCCTGAAAAAGGGACTTCTAGGCCCAGTGGGCTTACTGGGTCAACAAAATTCAATAAATAAATAAATACGTCAACCATTAAAATTGCTGTTTGAAAAATCTTTAACTACAGGAGAAATCCCAAAAGACTGGAGGGTTGCAAGAGTGACACAGATATACAAGAAGGGAAATAAACATATGCAGAACTCTTGTCCGATAAGCCTAACCTCGGTCCCCTGTAAAATTCTAGAATCCATCATAAAACATATAATAATAAATCAGATCAATGAAAGCCAGTCGTTTGACACAAATCAACACAATTCTACCAAGGCACTTTCCTGCACCACAAATCTTATGTGTTTCTGTGAACAGGTAAGTAATCTTCTTGATAATGGGAATGCTGTGGGTGTAATCTTGTTGGATTTTCATAAGGCTTTTGATATGGTCCCACACTGGGCCATAGTAGAAAAACTATTAACATTCAACACCAATAATTCTGTAGTTAGATGGATCACCAACTAGTTTACTGATAGGACCCAGGTTGTGGCTATTAATGGCTATGTAATGTATGGGGAGCTCTTATTAACTGAAATCAAGCAGATTACAACCTTATTATGACATCACTCTGTTGTTAACTCTTCTTGAATATGTCATATCAATAGTATAACATAGAGGATAATGTGTGGTCCTCTATCGTTAACCGTCCAGTTAACAGTCGAGAGGTTGCCAGGGGTGACCATGTAAACCTCGGTATGCGGAGAGGTTTACGTCAGCCATATCGACCTCGAAACGATTAAAATGACCGTCGCCGATGGAGGACCATACATTATTTTTATAGTATGGTCCCACTATCAAAAAAGGGCTTACGCTTTTAAAAGTCACCGCGCGGCCCTTCAGTCCTTCCCGTCGGTTTCCCTTCAATCCGGTTCCGTTAATAGAAAAAGCGGCACATCGCGCCGGACCATCAGCTGTTAACCTACCTATCCGGCGTGACGAATCGATAGGTTAACAACATATCTACGTCACATCGATAGGTTAACAACCTTAGGAAATGATGATTTCCTAAGGTTAACAGCGTTCTAACATACATTATAAAACGGATTGCTTACAACAATCAATGTTCCGTAAAGTAATTCAATCCACGATTACACAATCTTGGTAGCCCATACACTACAAAATATAATGTATGGTCTTTGGTTAGCAACCATGCTGAAAACACTTCTGGAGTTTGCTGTGACATCTGTAAACCTCTCAAGCTGCGCTCTTGAGGTTTACAATGATGTCATGGCAAACTCTCGAAGTGTTTACAGCGTGGTTATTAACCAAAGATCATAAATTATCCTCTGTATGTCAGAGGAAGGGAAGGTCAACAGTGGGGTACCCCGTGGGTGTTCTGTTCTAGGTCCTACAGTATTCCAGTTATTTATTACTGACCTGGGGGATAATGTACATAATTATACAACAGAATATGCGGATGATACAAAACTAGGATGCCCATGTACTAGCAAAGAACAAGCTGATAAAATACAACTAGATCTGGATAGAATATGTGAATGGGCCTACAGCTGGGGTATGTCTTTCAGCCTAGAAAAATGTTGTGTCCTACATATAGGGAAAAACAATAATCAGTATCAATACATACCAAGTAATACTGTGTTAAAATCAGAAGTTAAGGAAAGGGATCTGGGCATAGTAACAGATCAAAATTTAGAATTTAGAGAGCAGTGTTCACACGCTGTTGCAAAAGCAAGCAGAGTCATGGGAACAATAAAAAGAAATATAAAAAGCAGGAGGGCTGATGTTCTGATGCCTCTTTACAGATCATATATGAGGCCACAACGTGATTTTTGTGGCCCGCTGTGGGCACCATATTAAAGAGCAGATATAAGAAAATTAGAAAGAGTTCAACAGAGAATGACGAAAATTGTGAAAGGGTTGCAGAGTTACTCCTATGAAGAAATATTAAAAAACTTAACTTACAAACCTTGGAGGTACAAAGAAAAATGGGGGAATTATTATTACTATATGATATATTTCACAATACCAGCTTGATAACAGAACTAAACTTTAAGAACATTAATTCAACTTCATGAGGACACCCATTGCAGTTAAAAGGAAAACGGTTTAATACAATGAAAAGGAAGCATTTCTTTACACAGAGGGTGGTAAACCTATGGAACAGACTGCCACTGGAAGTTGTTATAAGCCATACCAATAATGGATTCAAAAAAAGACTAGATAATTACATTGCTAATGGTGGAGACATGATGTATTACATGGAAATTTAATATGGAGCTACTAATGGGCCTTGTGCCTTTTCCAGCTTCTACACATTAGTGACAGTCTGGAGACAAAGGTGCCACAATGAGAGAGGTGCCTAGCAAAGGGAGGGCAAGGAGAGGGAGGAATACAGGGAACAGTGGTGGGTTCAGGCAGTCCAAGGCAAAGCAGCAGAATGAGTGAAAGAGGTGATCCAGCCAGACAAGGGTGGTTTTGGGAGCAGCACTATATACAAAATATTGCCATAATGGAAGATAGGTAGACTCATCTTTGTGATAGTCCCTGTATGAGCAGGAAGCAAGATACTTGCTTTATTCCTGTAAAGTGCCCCTAAGTTCAGGTGCAGCTTCTTGTGGATGGTGTCCACCTGGGTAGAGAAGTCCAGATGACAATCCGACCATACACGATGATATTTAAAGGAGAAGGCATCCTCAGTAACAACACCATCAGGGGTCTGGAAGGAAGGGGGAAGAGAGAGCTTGGCAAGTCTCTGTGTAGTGCAAAAGGTCATGGAGACCATTTTTTAGCATCGAGGGACAGCTGGTTGACTCCAAACCAGTGCTGGATGTTGTTGAAATCCTGTTGGAGACGGGTCGTGAAGTCAGAGGCAGAGGAACCAGAAACATAAAGAACTGTGTCGTCTGCATACATATAAATGAATGCAGAGGAGCAGGAGGTGGGAAGATCATTTATGAAAATGGAGAATAGGGTGGGGCCAAGGACTGATGGATCCTAGAGGGATGCCAGAGCAGCTGAGGAGAGGAGATGGTGTCAACAATGCGGACAGCTCGGGTCCTACCCTCAAGGTACAGTATGAGGGAAATCCCTCAACAGAGGAGGAGAGTACAGCCATTTTTAGCTTACCTGGAAAGATTTGGTGGGCAACAGTGTTGAAGGCTTTGGTCCAGGTCAGCAGAGACGGCAGAGGTGACCAGCCCTTGTCCCATTCCAGAAAGGATGGAATCATCAGTGAGCATAAGGAAGGAGGTAGTGGTGGAGTGGATCCTGAAGTCAAACTGGAAGGGTGAAGAAGGAGTCATCAAGGAAAGGGGAGAATTGAAACAGAGCAGGTGTTCCTGAAGCTTAGCCAGGGAGGGGAAGGAAAGAGGGAGATGGGATGGTATTTGGCAGGGAGGAAGGGGTCTCCCCCCTTTAGGAAGGGGGATGATGGTGGTCTGCTTCCACAAATCAGGGACTGAGGCAGGTGGCAAGGAGAGATTGAAGAGGTGGATGGCAGGAAGGATAATGTCTGGGGCAGAGAGGGACTGGAGTTTGGTATCAAGGCCATCAGGGCTCCTTCCTTTGTTTGGGTTAAGAGCAAGGAGGACCTTGAAGGTTACAGAGGGAGTGGTGGGGGAGAAGGTGAAGGGATGGTGGGAGGAGTGGATTGGAGCAGAAGGGGAGGAGGTGTGGTGAGGTTATGCTTTATTGTTCTTCCGAAAAGTTGGACATTACCATATTTACTAACAAAAAACAAGCAGAGCACTCACACCTCAAATATAATAGAGGGTGCCAGTTTTCCAATAGAAAATATTATATATTTTATTACATTGGCAAATAAAAGAGCAACCTTGTTTTTTGTTAGTATGTATAGACTTTTCAGCATAGAAGCACCACGTCCTTGTGCCCACGCTAGTTTGTTGGGAAAAAAGAAATTGCAATATTACAATAAAAATTCAGATAAAAAAGACCCAGTGCAAATTACATACAAAGTTCATACTTAAGTGTAAAACTGCTAGGCAAGCGTGCAAAAAGTCTGGAAATCTATGGTAGTAAGAATAATACTATAACAATCAGGATATAGCAGAGCATTTTCTTTTAGTATTCATCACAGACTTGAGAAATTTGGAAATAAGCCTTGCGTCTTATTTATTCATGGGATGTAAAACAATGAATAATGGGTCATAGTCCATATCAGCGTCTTCTATGAGGGTGTTTTTAATGGTTCAGTCATGGGAAAGGTTATAGCGAGGATGTTGTATTATGATGTGATGTAAAGTTTCTTGAAAACCCCCATCACATTTCTATAAATTTTGATTATGCGTGTCATGTCGTGATTTATTGAAATAAACATATTTGGAGGAAATAATACCCAGTCTAGCCCAGGTAATCGCTTTCCTATTGCTTGAGGCCAGTGGGAGATTTGGATAATCTTTCAAGGAGGAGTCAGTTTTATTTGTACTGAACCAAGGGGCTTGTTTCTGGATTCTAACTTGCTCCATTTGTTTAGACTGCGCATGTGCAAATAGTCTTTGTTTAAGAGTGGTTTTAAATAAAGAAGAGATCGTAGTGTTTTGGTGTGGTGAGGTGGAGGGAAGCAGGGATAGGGCACGGGTGATGACAAAGGAGTTTAAAGATGAGATGAGGTGACTTGCAGCGGGATCGGAGATAGGGGAATTACCCACCTTGAGGATGGGAGGAGGGGCCTGGGAGGGCAGGGAGAAAAGGGCATGGATGACTTTCCAGAACTTTTGAGGGGGTGGTTATTGTTCTGGAACAGGAATACTGAGCAGTGTGCCTTCTCAAGCGTAGTAGCTCTGGTACAGGTGTTACAAAGTGACTTACATTTAGCATGGTCAAATGGGGAACCAGTGGACTTTTGAGTCCACCTGATAAGGTCAGATGCATAGTGACAGGCCAGCAACTCAGCCATGATTCAAGGGAGGTGTGAACCTCAGATATGAGTTTTCCTCGGGCATGATGATCCCAGACTAACAGGAATTTGGAATAAAAGAACGCAAGATCTGTGTTAATGTTGCTGGCTGTTAGTATGGGGAACCAGTCAGATGCTATCAGGTCAACAAGTAATGAGGCTAGATCCAGGGATCGAAAGGATCTAAGCTGAATGAATTTGGGGGGTTCTGGGGTGGTGGATCATGTGCACGCAGTAGACCATAGCATGGTCACTGAGGGCGTCAAGGAGGGTAACAGCATCCACAGTGTGGCGGGGGTGGGAGGAGAGGATCCATCCTAGAAGGGAGTGGTTTGGGGGATAAGTCTGGTGGATCCAAAATCATTTGGGTAAGCTGGAGCGATTTTACATTTTGGCATAATTTATGATTAGGAGGATGAGAGCCAGTTGAAGTTTGTCACCTGGGATAAGCAACTCAGCAGTGAAGGTATGGGAGAACAAGGTGATGAGGAGCTCAGGGATGGAGGGGATATGCTAGGGCAGCAGCAAACTCCTGCAGTGAATGTGGAGACAGAGAAGGGGAGGGAGAGTTTCAAGAGGAGCATCTCATAGGTAGAAGGGGAGGAGACAGGCAGCACAGGTTCAGATTGGGTGCCAGAGGATAGATAAATGGCTGTGCCTCTGCCTGTCTTTGTACGATCCTGTTGGACAACTGAAATGCCAGGGATGGCTGTGGCAGTATCACAGATCTTGGGGAGAGTCAAGACTTGGAGATCATCAGAACGTTAGGGTTAAGGTTTACCAGTAGGGGTTGTAGAACGTCAGTTTTGTGGAGAAGATTGCAGATGTTAACATGGGCTACTCTCAACATTGTGGGGAGAGGAGAGGGAGATGTCTGGGCAGGACCACCATTGCCAGCTCTGGGTCTTGCCATTTGGCTTATCCTCGTCACCGCGGATATTTACTGAATGCTTTGTGGTTGTGGCTGCAGCCTCCGGAGGGAAGGGCTTTTTGTCTTCCCATATTTAGACAGCTGGCTACTGAAAGGCCCATCCAGGAAAGTGGTTCAGTACACATTGTCCAGAATGCTACACTTGTTTGAGGACTTGGTATTATGATCAACATACTGAAAGCAATACTAGGTACCTGTCCATGCCTACAGTTCATTGGTGCGGTGCTAGACACAATGGTGGGCAGCGCATCTAACCTGAGGAATCACTCACTTGATGTTTACACGTTATGCAGTCATTTCAGCGGAGAGTGATGCCCTAGAGATGGTACCTATGCAAATTTTAGAATTTGGAATATAGGTTCAAACTTTGCATCAGTGCTCCACTCTAGCCATTGCTGAGATCTGTTTCTCTGTCTGAAGAGACCAGTCACCCTGTAGTGAACTCCGGTAACAGCTGGTTCTCCAGTCAGGTTTTTACTCTGTAGCTGTGTATAAAAAAAGTGTACTTTAGTCAGTTTTTCTCAGTTACTCTGTGTTTAGAAAGGGTTTTTTGTAAATTAAGTTTTCTCCGGTTCTCATTTGATTCCCAGGAATCGGAGAATATCTTACTTGGCTATCGTGACTATTTTTGCTAGTAAACTATGTGCCTTCATTCCTTTTTTCCTAAATTTAGTGATCTACTATTTTTAGCTATCCAATTTACAGAAAGCGTTTTCACGTTCTGATTCTGTCTGTGCCCTGTCACCTTATTTAATTGGTTCCTGTTATAGGAGACACAGTTTGACCTTGGGCACAGTTTCTTTAGTACCAGAGTCATTTTTTGCTGTTAGGCTCTTGTACTGCATCATTTTGGGGGAATCTTTCATATTATTTCAAGGTTCTTTCTAATTAGTATGTCAGAGAGACCTTGTGAACCATCAGAGATTGTACAAATATTTTTCAGCTCCTGGCAGTGGTGGACTGTCACAAGCTTTTTCCCCTCTCCCTCAGCCCTGGCGCTGTCACCCGACTGACCACCCAGTACCGCAAGCCCCAGAAGGACCCCAGGCGGGGATGGAGTGGGAGCGGGCAGCTGGGTCCCTTAGCCACCACACCCCCGTTCCAGTACCTTGAGGTCTTGTCGGGGTCCCTTCTCAAGCTGTGCTGCACTGGTGGCAAGGGACTATACGACCCTCTGGTCGGTGTCGTGCCAGGCCAAGTATTTTTCAGTGTACGCCTTCCCTGAGATGCGACGTGCACTTACGCCAAGGCTTGAGCTGGCATCCATCACGCCCCATCCCCTACGTGTGGCGTGGGAATGCCGATCCTCCAGACACTGCTAGAGGTCAATCATGCACAGGGCCCAGACTCCCCCCACCCCGAAGGGACGTGCGGTCCTTAGGGAGCTCAAGCCTCCTCCTCCGGCCCTCCAACAACCCGAGCCCATTCCTGAACTCTGGTTGCCAGCGTCATGAGCGATAGTGCTACCGCTGTGCTGGCAGGCCGGCCCCGACTGTCACGAGCTTTGTTTAAAGTGTTTAGGGCAACAAGACAACTTTATAAATTGGAAATCCTATCATATTCTTTGCCCAAAAACCTCACTTAAAAAGGTAAAGATTTTAAAAAAGATGCATTCATTTTGAGTCTGCCTCTGTGTCACCTAAAAATAACAAAAAGGGCTCTTGAGGGTGGTCTAGCAAAGGTGGAAAGCAGACATCTGAAGGGTCCATCTCCTCATGTACAGCAGTAAATAATGCAAAAGGTGACAGGAAAAAGGAAAAAGATAAAGCTGCACTGCCATCAGAGAGGTTTGGTAAAGACTGTTCAGATATCGGGTGTCTGAAAAAGGGAACTCTGACTCCAGTGATAAAAAACAAAACAAAAGAGCCTTGGAGTAGCCACTGGAAATAGTGTTTGCCAAAAATAAATTGAAGCAGTTAATGCCACTGCCACCCGTCCTGCACAGAAAAATGCTCATCAGAGGACATATCACAAATGTTGCAGTTTTTCCAGGCACTGCAGGCTTGGGAAATTTCAATAAAAAACCTGCCCCCCCCCAACCTATCTGCCTGCGGAGGAGGAGGAGGAGGAGGATGAAGAAGAATATTATGTGCATATGAAGGAAAGTGACCCCATGGAGTTAAAGGGCACGTCTAAGCACGATTTCGAACCTCTTCCAAGGCAAATTGAGGATGACTCATCTTTTTCCTTGTTTGTCAGACGTGGTTGATACCCTCAACATCACCCCACTAGAAACAGAGGAGGATGGACATACTGGGAGTCACTCAACCAAAATCATGGCTGCACCCCCTTCACCTGCAGCCATCGACAAAAAATTGAGAGAAGATGCAAGGTGGACAAACGGAGTTGGAATATCTGCATGCCCATCCTGATCATCTTGAGGTAGTCCAAGCTGCTGCTTGTGAGAGAGCAGAAACTACTCAATCTGTGCAACCCCCTGAAAAAGACACTAAAAAATTAAATACTGTGGCAGAAAAAGGTTTATATAGCAGCTTCACTGCTTATCAGGCAGGCAGCTTATTCAGTACATATAGCACAGTACCAGAAAGCACTTTGGGACCAGGTTCTGGCAGTGGCAGAAAAAGAGGAGGATGGTTTGGCACAGGATCTGATTGCTACAGCAAGATCTGTTATGGATGCCACAAAATATCATTTCCACACTGCAGTGGACACTAATGACATTGCTGCCAGAGTTTTGCTTCATGCAGTGTCCGGTTTTCTTGGCTGACGACTACCATTCTTCCCAGGATACTCAAAACAAGGGCATGGGTTTCTCCTTTGAAGGGGATTCATTATTTGGTGCAAAAACAGAGGCCTACATGAAAAATGTGGATGAATACAAAGCCACTTTTAAAAGTAACAAAGAAAAGGAAAAGGCCCTTTCCTCCAACAGGTCATGTGGAAGGGGAGGCAGAGGCAAGGGATACTTCCGAAGAGCCCATGTCTCTTACACTCCATGTGAGTGCCTGTCACAAAGGTTACTGTGGGGAAGGGGAAGAAGGGCTTTCAGGCATAATGCTGCAGCTCCAGCACCTAAGCCCCAGCCAAAACAAAACCCCTGATAATTATGCCCAGGTCGCCCAACCATTGCCAGTGGGAGGAAGACAAGCACACTACTTCCAGGATGTGAGAGAGAGAGAAAACCCCCTCCCCCCATCTTTGTTTGGCGCCGTTTTATTGCTTTGGTTCTGCAGTAGGAGGTCTGTGATTCTGGGTGTATCTGTCTGTAAAGTACTGTTTGTTATGTGCATGTGTAGGTTCGTTGGGCTGGCCACCCATTTTGTTATACATGTGTCTTGTGTGTTTCATGTTTTCTTCTTTCCTCTTGTACTCTCCAGAATCACTAACTGTCCTACATGCTATAAGGGACAGGTTTAAAAGTTCCTAAAGCTGTTCGTTCAAGGAAGGATTTTCGATAACCACTGAAGTGTTAAGAAGATAGAACATTGTGCTGTAAAGAATTCTGCATAGCCGCGTACTCTGAAACGGCTTATGTTGCTTTCAAGCAGTAAAAGCAATTTATGTGCTACACATGGCATCGGTAGGAATAAAATTCAGAAGGGAATTAGACCTGCAAGTAAAGGACAAACGCTACAGTATAGCATAGCGGTAGCGCAGGAAGCAGCGTAGAAAACGCTCTCGCTTTACAATAGGATTCCCTACTGCAGAAGCAAGTCCAGGTCTACTTTTTAATGTACACTGACTTTGAGATGTGCTTGTATATTGTACTTTTAATGTTTATGTCCAGCAAACTGTTGGCATGTTCTCCGGAGGACCTCTGCCTGGAAAACCCGTCTTGTGTTCTCCACGGCGGTGCGGTTTTCTGAACTAAAGCTATCAGTGCAGCTGCTCGAACGTCCACACTGTTATGCGTGCGTCTGAGCTCCTGTTGCTGAAAAAAAACTCTATTTATTTGTGGTCTTAGTGGACTATAGAAAGAATACTGCTCTCTAATCACTTACTGGTTTTGTTTCTGGGTGTTTTTGCATGTCTACGCTCGAGTAAGGGAGCAGAGCAGGCAAATGGGAAACTGCATCGCAACGCTCCTGGGTGTACACTCTCCTCAGCTGCAGGTATCATTATAGAGCCGGCCGGCCACATTCGCAAGTCTTTTATCCTACAGCTGAAAGGGGAGGTGCTTCCTGAAGGCAGAGCTCGACTGCAGTTTGAATTTGCACAATTAAACATATTTCTGTTTTTCTGTGTACCTTTGCTTGTACATTTAAATGACTTTGTGTGGTCCAAAGAAATTATATAAACTGTGTATAAAGAATTTATTTGGAAATGATCAATAAGGAGTGGAGTAAAGTAATCACATGACCCCAACTGTGTATATAGGTACTGCAGGTAAACTGAGAAGTCAGTCGGTAGGAGAGTGTGAAGCTAATAACACCTTGCCTAGCTAGCTGTTTCTAGCAATGTCTGCTACTTAACTAAGTTTATGTTATGCTTCTCTTTTATTTTGCCGCACCTCAGTTCGCTTATATTTGTGTTTTGTTGTGAAGAATAAACTATTATTTTGCTTGGTCACTACCATTGTTGTCTTCTTGGTCCATCTCTAACCCACAGCCTTTCACATATGGTGGTAGTGGTGGGATCAAGTGGGCTCTGGTGACCTGCTGGCAGATCTGTGCTCGGATCCAGATGGACCTTTAATGCAACAGGACGAGGCTACATTACTGCCTGGTGTAGCTACAAGGTCCATTGTGAAGAAATTGCAGATCCCGTTGTTGTCTGGTTTGGACCCAGTGTTACGAAGAAAGGTGACGAGAAGAGAAGCTGATGGTTTGCTGATGGAGGACAAGAAGCCAGTTGAGGTAGCCCAAGCCAGTGGGGGTGAACCTGAGGAGGAGGAGAGTCCCCCTGATGATCCCCATGAACTTCTATGCTGGCTTTGTATTCGACAGGTGGAAATGGAAAGGCAGAGAGAAAGAGACCGTAGGGAGAATGAAGCACGCTAGACTGATACCCTGCTTGCCATTCAGGCGATGGGCACTGCCAGCCCCTCTCTTTCACCAGGGAGTAGACAAAAAAACTTAAATTTGGTGAAACTGTCTGATTCTGATGACATCGAAGCATATCTCATGACATTTGAAAGAGTGGCCACAGCCTGTGCATGGCCAAGGGACCAATGGGTAATCCGGTTGGCCCCCTACCTGACCGGAAAAGCGCAGCTTGCATATAGCCACGTGGACATTATACATGCAAATGATTATGACAGAATCAAGCAAGCCATTCTAAAAAGGCACGATACAAGTACCGAAACTTATAGATGGAGATTTCGATCGCATAAGTTTCAGACCACAGATACCCCGCCAAGATGTGTACACCTAACTAAAGGACTTGTGTATCAAATGGCTGCAACCAACCACCAGAACCATTACACAAATTTTGGAAGCCATCATTCTGGAGCAGTTCATCTGAGTGTTACCCCAAAATGTACAACTCTGGGTAAAGGAGCATCACCCATAGTCATCGGAGATGGCCATACGACTGACAGACGACTATTTAACAGCTAGACCACACAGACATAAGAGCTTGGGGAGCTCCTTAGCCCTTCAGCCTACGGTAAGACGTTCTTCTGCCATTCATACACAGACTAGTAGCAATCCTGGGGCTAGACACAACACTAAATCTGGAAAAGGGTACAACCCCGACATAATATGTCATGAGTGTAGTGGTAAAGGACACATTGCAAGGTTCTGCCCGAAAAGAAAAACAGAACCTACACATTTGGCCCTTGCCAACTGGGGACACTATGTAGTACCTGTATGAGTGGGGAAGAAGGTGGTAATGGGGCTTGTAGATTCTGGAAGCAAACAAACATTAGTACGTGCATCTCTGATAGAAATGAGACCCGAACCTGGGGGGCCAACAACTGGAGTCACATGCATACATGGTGACATACACCGATACCTATTAAAAAAGACTGTGGTGCAGGTGGATGGACAGTCACAGTGAATGAAAGTGGGTATAGTGCCCCATTTACCCGTGCCATTTGTAACTGGCCATGATTACCCTCATTTTAAATCTTTGTTAGCTACGAATGTTAGTGCTGTCACCACTAGAGCACAAGCCAAACAGGAAGAGACATTGGGGCAGCTGTTTCCTTTCGATGGGGACAGTTATGAGAGTGCTGGAAAAGACAGAAAGCCTAGAAGCCAGAAAAGAAAAAGAACTCTGGACTCGTGCTCATAAAAACAATGTTGATAAAAACCTGGAACTCAGACCTTCTGATCTTGAATGTGCTCATAGTTTTAGCAATAGAGAATTTAAGGAAGCCCAAAAGAATGATGTAACACTAACCCCGTTTTTTTCACAGGTGGGAATAGTGGAGGGGTCCCAACATCATACTTTTAAGGTGGAAAATGACTTATACAGAGTGTGCACTAATCCCCGGACTGGGGAAACTGTTGAACAGTTAATGGTATCCCTGTCATATAGGACCCAGCTACTAGGTATAGCCCATGATATACCTTTGGCTGGACACTTAGGGAGGGACCGCACTCTGAGCCGCCTTCTGTACAGATTCTTTTGGCCTGGCATTCACGAGCAAGTAAAAACATATTGCAAAAGTTGCAGTGAATGCCAGAGAGTGGCTAATATTGGCTGTAAGGACATGGTACCCCTGTTACCATTGCCATTGGTCACTAATACATTAGAACGGATAGCAATGGATGTTGTTGGTCCTCTGCCTGAGAGTTCCAAGGGAAACAGGTTTATCTTAGTAGTCGTAGACTATGCAACGGAATATCCAGAGGCTATCCCTCTTCGAAGTGTTACGGCACCTAGAGTAGCCGATGAATTGGTGAAAATATTTAGCCGTATGGGGATTCCAAGAGAGATATTGACCGACGGGTACAAATTTTTTCTCTGCCCTATTGAAACACTTATACCAGGCTCTAGGCATTGAAGCCATGTTTACCACACTTTACCATCCTCAAATGGGTGGACTGGTTGAGTGTTTCAATCAGACTACGAAGATGATGTTAAAAAAGTTTGTTCTGGATGAAGGGAGTAAATGGGACACCTACCTTCCCTACTTAATGTTTGCATATAGGGAAGTTCCCCAAGCCTCCACAGGCTTTTCACCGTTTGAGCTTTTGTATGGTCATAATCCTAGGGGTCCGCTTGATGTCATTAAAGAGGAATGGGAGGATAAAAACCAAAAGAAAGAAATACTCCCCCTAGATTATTGACAAAATCTGCGCCAATGACTGCTCTCCTATGTACAGAAGGCCCATCAAACTAATTTGCAGCGACAGGTGAAACAGAAGAGGTACTATGACAGAGGTACAGGGCATAAGGACTTTACAGAAGGAGATAAAGTATTACTGTTATTGCCATCTTCAGAGCATAAATTACTCATGAAGTGGCAAGGCCCGTATACAGTCGTGAAAAGAACAGGCCCAGTAACCTATGAGATAGAACTCCCAGACAAAAAGAATAAGCAACGTTATCTATTATGCCAATTTGTTAAAACCCTGGGTAGAGAGACCACCCCCTCTATGTGGCTGTGTTCTTCCTGAGCCTACTGATAATGAATTAGACTTGGCATATCAGCGTTTAGAGGGCACGGGGGAGTTAACTGATATTCACGTGAACCCTGAGATAACAAGGGAGCAGGCAGCCGAACTAAACAAGGTTCTACAAACATTTCAGAAAACTTTCACAGGTACTCCCGGGAGGGTAAAGGATGCCGTCCATCACATCATAGTAACAGAAAAACTACCTATTAGGCAGAAAGCACATAGACTCCCCGCAAGAGTCAGAAAAGATGTCATACAGGAGGTTAAGAAAATGCAAGAGGGATCATTGAACCATCCCACAGTGAATGATGTTTTCTTATGGTTGTGGTAGGAAAAGAGGGGGGCATCCGTATTTGCCTTGACTTCAGGTGACTAAACGCTGTTTCCCAATTTGACAGCTACCCAATGCCACGAATCGATGATATTCTTGACCATCTCGGAAATGCCAAATACATCAGTACCCTGGATTTAACTGAAGGGTACTGGCAAATTCCACTTGATCCTAAAGATAAATACAAAACAGCGTTTAGTACCCCTGTCAGCTTGTTTCCGTTTACGGTGATGCTCTTTGGATTACACAGTGCCCCTGCCACCTTCCAAAGAGTTATGGACAACATTTTAACCCCACGTGCTGCGTATAGTACACTTTATCTAGATGATGTAATCATATTCAGCTCCTCCTGGGAAGAACATATACATCATCTGTCGGCTGTCTTGTCTGCCATCACTAAGGCAGGATTGACAATAAACCCTACAAAATGTGCCATAGCCATGCAAGAAACCAAATACCTCGCCTTCCAGATTGGGAATGGGTTCCTAAAACCCGAGCTAAGTAAAGTAGATGCTGTAGCTAGCAGTCCAAAACCCATCACAAAGAAGGATGTGAGGTTGTTTTTAGGCCTTGCTGGCTATTGCTGGAGTTTTATCCCCAACTTCTCTATGCTGGTTGGCCCTTTAACCGATTTAACAAAGAAAAATTAACCTGGTAAAGTAGTGTGGACAGCAGAATGTGAAGATGCATTCCACTCTATTAAGGCCAGATTATGTTCCTCACCCATTTTACGGACACCTGATTTCACGCAGCCCTTCATATTGCAAACTGATGCATCTAACTCTGGTATAGGGGCTGTGCTGACCCAAATATTGGATGGGGAAGAACACCCAATTATCTATGTAAGCAGAAAATTTATGTAAGAAAAACACATTATTCTGTAATCGAAAAAGAATGTTTAGCCGTCAACTGGGCCATAGAAGCACTATGCTTTTGTCTATTTGGGGGGGGGGGGGTTGAATTTGAGTGCTGGACTGACCACAGCCCTTTATGTTGGCTGCATGTCATGAAAGATAGAAATCCTCGTATTATGCAGTGGTACCTGTCTCTGCAGCCATACCGTTTCACCATCAAACATCGAAAAGTTACTGCACACCACAATGCCGACTATTTGTCCAGATATGGGATGGATGACACAAGTACCTGTCATCAGACCTCGTGGTGAAGATAGTAAGGAATTATGAAGGAGTCTAATCCTTCAGAGTTGTTTTATTGAGTAGTGAGGGACCCCGAGGTGGAGTCTTAGGAGATGAGATGGTGGGCTATGGCTCCATCTCTCCTTAGGGGGAGATCTGATGTCAGGTAGAAAGCAACAGAAATGTTAAACAAAACCATACTGGTTTGGTTATAGGTGGGGAGGAGTGTGTGAGAGAGAGACCCCGGTCTTTGGTGCCGTTTTATTGCTTTGGTTCTGCAGTAGGAGGTCTGTGATTCTGGTTGTATCTGTTTGTAAAGTACTGTTTGTTATTTGTATGTGTAGGTTCATTGGGCTGGCCACCCATTTTGTTATACACGTGTCTTGTGTGTTTCATGTTTTCTTCTTTCCTCTTGTACACTCCAGAATCACTAACTGTCCTACATGCTGTAAGGGACAAGTTTAAAGTCCCTAAAGCTGTTCGTTCAAGGAAGGAGTTTCGATAACCACTGAAGTGTTAAGAAGATAGAACATTGTGCTGTAAAGAAGTCTGCATAGCCGCATACGCTGCAGCGGCTTATGTGGCTTTCAAGCAGTAAAAGCAATGTATGTGCTACACATGGTATCGGTAGGAATAAAATTCAGAAGGGAATTAGACCTGCAAGTAAAGGACAAATGCTACAGTATAGTATAGCGGTAGCGCAGGAGGCAGCGTAGAAAACGCTCTCGCTTTACAATAGGGTTCCCTACTGCAGAAGGCATGGGCCAGGTCTAGTTTTTAATGTACCCTGACTTTGACATGTGCCTGTATATTGCACTTTTTATGTTTATGTCCAGCAAACTGTTGGCATGTTCTCCAGAGGACCTCTGCCTGGAAAATCCATCTTGTGTTCTCCACGGCGGTGCGGTTTTCCGAACTAAAGCTATCAGTGCAGCTGCTCGAACATCCGCAGTGTTGTGCGGGTGTTTGAGATCCAGTTGCTGGAAAAAAACTCTGTTTCCCTGTGGTCTTAGTGGACTATAGAAAGAACACTTCTCTCTAATCACTTACTGGTTTTGTTTCCGGGTGTTTTTGCATGTCCATGCTCGAGTAAGGGAACAGAGCAGGCAAATGGGAAACTGCATTGCAACGCCCCTGGGTGTACACTCTCCTCCAGCTGCATATATCATTATAGAGCTGGCCGGCCACATTCACAAGTCTTCTAGCCTACAGCTGAAAGGGGAGGTGATTCCTGAAGGCAGAGCTCGATTGCAGTTTGAATTTACACAATTAAACATATTTCTGTTCTTCTGTGTACCTTTGTTTATACGGTTAAATGACTTTGTATGGTCCATAGAAATTACATAAACTGTGTATAAAGAATTTATTTGGAAATGATCAATAAGGGGTGGAGTAAAGTAATCACATGACCCCAACTGTATATATAGGTACTGCAGGTAAACCGAGAAGTCAGTCGGTAGGAGAGTGTGAAGCTAACAACACCTTGCTTTGCTAGCTGTTTCTAGCTATGTCTGCTACTTATCTAGGTTTAGTTATACTTCTCTTTTATTTTGCCACACCTCAGTCCGCTTATATTTGTGTTCTGTTGTGAAGAATAAACTATTATTTTGCTTTGTCGCTACCATTGTTGTCTTCTTGGTCCATCTCTAACCCACAGCCTTTCACACAGGAATGTGCAACCATTACAACAGACAAGTGGGTACTGGAAGTAGAGGACCAGGAGTTGTGTCTGCAGTTCAAACACATTCCAAACCTGCGGAAACACCGTTTTTCAGCTCACTGTCCCACAGAAAAAGTCTGCCGGAACTGGAAGTAAAAAAACTGTAAATATCAAAAGCTGTGTAGAAAGAAGTCCCTGCCTCCCAGTGGGGCAGGGGCTTATCCAGATACTTCCTGACCCACAAGAAAAATAGAGTGGTAACCCATTTTGGACCTCAGGTTCCTGAACAAACACTTAAGTAAAGAAAAATTCCAGATGGTCACGCTAAGAACAGTGATACCATCTTTGCAGAAGGGTCACTGACTGGGATCCCTGGATCTGAAAAATGCCCATTTTCATATGTCAGTCAGACAGTGTCACAGAAAATACCTCCGATTCAAGCTGGGGAACTGCCATTACCAGTTAATAGCTTTCTCATTTGGTCTCGCCTTAGCTCCAAGGGTTTTCACAGAGTGCATGGCTATGGTGGCAGCACATCTGAGAAAACAAGGTGTGGTGGTTTTCCCCTACCTGGACGACTGGCTAGTCTTGGCTAGTCTCCTGGAAAACAGAACAAGAGGCAGGGTGCTCAGTTCAGTTGGTAAAAAGCACCTTGGAAAACCTGGGATTCTTGGTAAACCTGCAGAAGTCCCAACTAGAGTTTGTTCAGATACTGAACTTCATAGGAGCAGAGCTAAACACCCTGCAGGGGAAAGCTTTCCTCCCACGGGCCAGAGTTACAGCTTTGATAGCAACAGCAGAGTCTTTCACAGCAGGTCAGCCAAGAACTGGAAGAGACTTCCTGCAGTTACTAGGTCACATGGCTGCATTCATAGCTGTGGTTCTATGGACCAGGTCCCAAATGAGATATCGAGTACCACTTAAGGGACAGCTGGTCCCAAAGGTGGGATCCACTTTCAATGATAGTGCCAGTGACAAAAGCACTAGTGTAATTAGCGCAGTGGTGGAAAGAAGAAAGCAACCCCGAGAGGTCATTCCCTTCCTTCAGCAGTCACCAACGGGTATTCTTACTGTGGATACTTCACTCCTGGGTGGGGTGCCCATCTGCAAGTTCTCACAGTGAGTGGCACATTGAGCCCACAGGAGTCACTAGAACACATAAACCTCCTGGAGCTCAGTGCAGTACTGCAAACAACGCGGTCCTTCTCCTCCCAGCTACATGGTCAGCCTGTTGAAATCAGGATGGGTAACACCACAACAGTACTATGTAAACAAGTAGGGAGGAAAGAAATCCTTAAACCAGCGTAAAGAGGCTGTGAGGATCTGGGACCTGGCATATTCCTTAAAAGCAAACATATTTGCAGTGCATCTCCAAGGTAGAGACAATGTCCTGGCAGGTTCCCTAAGCAGAATCATCCAGAGAAATCACAAATGGGCCTTAAACAGGCAGGTTCTGGACACAGTGCTCAGAAGGTGGGGCCCTCCCAATATAGACCTGTTTGCATCTTGGGAGAACTATTAGCTTCCACAGTTTTGTTGCAGATCACCAGCCAGAGGAACAATCCCAGAGGATGCCCTGGTACTGGACAGGGAAATTCCTGCATCCCTTTCCACTATTCTCACTCATTCAGAAAGTACTCCTGAAACTCAAAAGGGAACCAGCAACAGTGATCGTGATAGCTCCATACTGGAAAAGACAGTGCTGGTACTCTGTGCTCCTAGTCCTGCCTGGCAAGAATCCAATCAGCCTGCCACTCAGTCACAATCTGCTGACTTTGTCCCAGGGCAGAATAACACTCCTGAATGCCAGGACCCCTGTGCCTGAGGGCATGGTTCTTGAGGGATTAGAATTTTCCAGATTGGACCTCTCAGAAGTCCAGAAGGTGCTTAAGGTTTTAAGGAAATCTGCTACCAGGAAAACTTATACCAGTGGAAAAGGTGTTCTTATCGGTGTTCCCCGAGAAAAATAAACCCAAGAAGAGTAGGGTCACCTATAATTCTGCAAAACCTAGTACACCTACAGTTGTTGGGCCTGCGGCCTTCAGCTTTAAAGGTGCACTTAGCAGCAGTATTAATGTACATATCAACTGGCAAGGAAAGGTCTTTGGCCTCACAACCCATTTTCAGAAGTTTTTTTTTTAAAGGCCTAAGGCACTTTTACCCACCAGTGAGGGACCCTATCCCACCCTGAGACCACATCCTATGCCTTGCCCAGCTTATGGAGGCTCCCTTTAGGCCTATGGAAACTGCTGACCTGAAGTATGTCACATTCTTGGCTGTAATGACCTCTGCTAGGAGGGTAAGTGAATTGCAAGCCCTCTACACAGAGCCAAGTTACATAATCCCTCACAGGGAGAGAGTAGTTCTTAGAAGCAACATAAAAGTCCTTCCTAAGGTGGTATCTGAATTTCACCTGAATCAGTTCAGTGACCCTCCCTGTACTCAATCCAGGGCATTCTGGTCTAAGTGAGGAAAAGTTGCATAGCCTGGACCTAAAGTGAAACCTCTTCATCTACGTGGATCGGACAGAATATGTCCGGTCCCACAGTACTCAGCTTTTTGTTACCTAGGGTGAGGTTGGCTAAGGCAGACCAGCTACAAAGAGATCTGTCTCTCACTGACTAGTCTCCTGCATTCAGTTCTGCTATGAAAAAGCTGGGAAAACACCTCCAAGAGGCTTAAGGGTACACTCCACAAGGTACAGCTGCCTCTGTGGCATCCTCAAGGGGCATTCCATTGTTAGGCATTTGCAAAGCAGCTACCTGGAAGGCAGTAAACACCTTCACAAAGCATTGTTATTTGGATATACAGTCCAGAAGGGATGCCAGCTGTGGAAGTGCTGGCTTGCAGAACTTTTTTCCTAATTAGGTTCTGGACTCAGCCTCTCAAAGTACTGCTATTGAGTCTGCATAAAGTGTAAACAGAGTGATTCCTGGGGTTAGAAGAAAACAATTGCTCACCATATTAATGTTGTTTCTTCTTTAGGGATCACTCTCTGTTTTCTTTTTTTGCATTATATGTTTATACCGCCTCCCCATGCTTCACTGGCCCCCACTCCTTCAGGCTCCACAAGCTCCCCTCGACCCCACTGACCTTAGCCAGCTCTCCTCAGGTCCTCAAATCGCAGCCGATCCCTGGGATATCCCGGCGTATCCCTATCACTGGGCGAGTCCCCCTCCTCCAAGGGGGAAGGGCACCGGGGCGACAGGGGAAGACCCCGGCACACACTTCATTAGGGCCCGGGGATGCTGCTGAGGAACAGGAGGCCCTGGGCAGGTACTGGAGGTGCTTGGGGAACGGAGAGCCGTCATCTTGGCCAGCGAGCAGTTTTTCCCGTTTTTCTGTGGGGGCAGAGTGGTGACATCATGGCATACGCCGCCGTCCGCTTCTCCCCAGTTAACTTTGGGCCATGCTTCCTGCGTTACTCCCAGCCTCCGCTAGGAGCCAGCAGGCGCCGGACTATCCCTGCTCTCCCCGGAGGGAGAGTTTCTTGGGGCGCTTGATCCTTCTCCCCAACCCGCCCTCCAGTGACCCAGGCTCTTCCCCAAACTCGGCTGGCGCCGCAAGCGGAAATCCAACCACCGCGCCGACGGGCCGCTTCCACTCTGTTTTCGCCCTTAACTCTGCTCACCTTCCAGAACCTGAAATAGGTTCAGGAACCCGTTCCTTTTTTCATTGAGGTTGCTTGAGCATTATTATTGCAGTTACTACAATTGTAAGCATGTTGTTACTGTTTATGTAAAATATAAATAGTTTGCTTCAATTTGTGTGGTGTTTTAAAAATTCTATAAAAACATTTTTCTAAAAATTATTTTTGGGTAGCCTTCTAGGTAGTTTCACTAGCCGCATCTCCACTCTGACTTGGAAATAGATCTGAGCAATGGCCAGAATGGAGCATGGATGCGTAGTTTGAACCTACCTTCCAAATTCTAAAATTTGCATAGGTTCTATCTCCGGGGCATCACTGTCTGCCGAGATAACTACATAAAGTGTTCTCTTAAGAAGAAACAACATTTTTTCTTTCCTGCCTCCAAACAGAGCTGATATTTTGGTTGCCCAGCTAGTACATGAGAATCATTCTGTATCCACCTAGACAATGATCCATATGAACTCATGGCTGCTGCTATAGTGATGGTTCCAGTTGCCTGTTTACATGTGCGAATCCCTCTCTGGACACTTCAGTTATAGTGGGATTGCTTGACGGATGACCTAGAGCATATAATTCTTGTCACGTCTCCTCCTTGCAGTGCCCTGATACGGTGGGTAGACTGCCTGTACCTGTTGCAGGGAGTCCCTTCTTCTCCACTCCAGTACAGATCCTTGCAGTGGCTCCCTCAGAGTCAGGATGGGGTGCCTGTTTGGGTCATGTCCAGACTAGGGGTCATGGACCTACCTGGGCTCGTTTCTCCTTATCAGTATTCTAGAAAGAAGAACTGTTGTACTTGGTCTCCAAGACTTTGCAGAACACATCAGTCCTGGTCCTCTGTTAAAAAATGGATAATGTCATTATGATGCACTAGATTAACTCATTCGGGCCTAGATACGCCTATAGGTGGTTTCTGAAAGCATAGCCACTCAGGCCAATTACGCCTGTAGACGTACTCAGCTGACTTTCACTCAGGCCTGGAAACGTCTGAGGAAGTAAGCAGTTTTTACCTACATTTTAAACGAACCGAATTGCTTACAATTGATTGCATAGCATTGTAATTTTGTGCTGGACAATTTTGCGGCTGACACTTTGTGTCTATCATGTATACTTTAGGAGTTATTTGCATTTGTTTAAGGTATGGTGTGCATGGCTGACATTTGTCTCTCAAGCCTCACCTAAGCATCTTGAATAAATCTGGAAAAAAAAAACACAGTTGTTTGGCATTTTAGCTAGTATAAAATAAAAACTAAATGGATTACAGTTGATTGCATAGCACCATTAGAAAGGTAATTTTGTGCTGAACAATTTTGCTACTGATACGTTGTGTCTACCACGTATACTTTAGGAGTTATTCGCATTTGTTTAAGGTTTGGTTTGCATGGCTGACATTTGGCTCTCAAGCCTCACCTAAGCACCTTGAAAAAATCTGGAAAAAAACCCACTTGTTTGATATTTCAGCTAGTACAAAATAAAAACTAAACTGATTACAATTGATTGCATAGCACCACTGGAAAGGTAATGTTGTGCTGAACAACTTTGCCACTCATACTTTGTGTGTAGCACTTACGGTTCAAGAGGTATTCACATTTGTTTGTGGCATGCTGATTCTGGCTTGATTTTGCTTAGAAAGGCCCAGGATGCAGTGCTAAGAGCAGACCCTCCAACATTTCACTGGTCAAAATAGGTACACTTCTTTGGTGCAGTGTGGGGGTGTCCCAGTCGTCCCCCCCCCCGGTTTGCCAGTGAGAGTTATTGTGGCACAACAAATAGGGCAGGTCCACACAATTAAAACAGCCTGGAGTCAATGGACTGACATGTCCTAGTCCAGATTCAGCTCTTTTCCCACCTTGTCCATGCTGCTGGTACCTTCAGGACCTGAGTAGTATAAGGTTTAAAACATGGGTTGAAATAATTTAGATTTCTGGAGGAGCCTCAGCTGTGACAATATTCATTGGCTCCTTAGTTTCAGTATTTTTCACCTCCCAGAAGAATCAGTAGCTGCAAACTCTAGTACAGGTACCACCATCAAAAGGATTAAGTTTTTTATTTGCACAGAGTGACTTGTTCAAAATAAGCACATTAGGGAGAAGCATCAGCAGCAAGACCTGAACTTTCAAGTCTCCCAAGTTATCCTGAGTCACCGACATCACGACCCACAAAGTCTTCGTTCTGCCTTGGGGTGGGGGCACTTACCTTCTAAGTTCTGCCTCTGCATTGTCTCTTGATGCGACCTCCTCTGGTGACCCATGCTGTGGGGGCGGGCAGGGTGACTACGCCGGCACTCACTCTCTTGACAGTCCCCCCCTGAGTCCCGAGTCTGACCATCACTTGCTCCATCCTCCCGCTGTCATCATTCAATGATGATTGCTTGTGGCCCAGTCACAGATCTGATTGGGTTGGGCTAGTCCTCGGTCAGACGACAGGGAAGACTGAGTTCTCTCTCCTGAAAACGTCCATTCTGCCAAATTAAGTTCCAGGAAAAGGCAGGCTGACGAAGCTGTCACTGCGCAGCACTCTCAGCTGCTTAAGTTCCAGGGGGTCACACACTGCGAGCGTCGAGCCCTCTGCCAGTGGCGCCACAAAAGGGCAGGCAGTGTAGAGGCACTGGTTACCATGGGGACTGTCGGACGTTGTCCCCGCCTTGGACTGAGTCAGCAGTCGACTCACGGAGTAAAGATAAGATTCTGGGGGACAAATTAAATTATTTAAGGTCAGGAGGCGGCAAAATAAAAATTCGATACACGGTATGATCCAGGCAGGATCTGGTACCAGTCCTAAAAATCCGGTATTGTACCAGCAGAAATGGTACAATTAGAGGGTCTGTAAGAGTATACAGGGCACAAGTGGTGGAAGAGTCAAAGAGCTCTTGTGGTGTGAATGAGTTAATATGCAAGGGGCACTCAGTCTTACCCCCTTTTGCAGGGAAGCATTGAAAGTATGATACTGGGCACTGTTGCAGTGCATTCAGCTGTTGGCCATGTTTCTCCCAGGTACTATATATAACTTCGCAGACAGGCCAAGTTAATCTCTGTGAGGGGAACATGAGTGGGAACTGCTAACCTCCATGGTAAATGACTCTTCACAAGACAGGGCCATCCAGGGTCTGTTTGCGTCCCCACATGATGCAAAATTGCTGCTCTTCTTGCTCATTCCAGGGCCTGGAGTTTTCTAGTGAGCTACATCATCCATCTCCTGGAATGGAAGGTTCCTTCATGCATTTCCTTTGACTACTCTCATTCAGAAGGTTCTGCCCAAGCTGAAGACAGAGCACACCACCTTCATACTACTGGGCCCCTTCTGGCCTCGCCAGATCTGGTTTCCTTTTCTACTGCATCCAGCAGTGGAGCCTCCTGTTTGGCTTCTCCATTGTCTGAATCTGCTGTCTCAGGCCCAGGGGTCCCTAGTTCATTCTGACCTGCGGTCCCTGCATCTGCATGCATGGCTCCTAAAGACCCCCCATCATGACTGATGTCTTGCTTGAGGCTGGAGAGCATTCCACAAGACACGCCCTTTTCTTTGAAATTGAAGCACTGTTACGAAGATCTTTTTGTCATGCCATGTCACTACTGTACTGGCATGCCTTCTGTCCCTATCAGACTTCAGTCTACATTAATCTTCTGCTGAAGTGCATTTGACTTCCATTTTGGCTTCCCACGGTCCTGTTGATAGATGCACAATGACACATCTAGTGGGTCCTGCACGTTTCCAAAGGATATTTTGCACAGGCGTCCCCCTCTTGTAAACCATTTCCATCTTGTGACTTAAATGTCATAATTGAAAAGCAGTCTGCAGCTATGTTTAAGTCTGCTGCAACCTGTGAGATGCATTTCCTTTCATGGAAACCACTGTTTTTGGTCACAATGACATCTGCTGAAAGGATTTCAGAGCTTCAGGCTCTGCTGCATAAACCTACTTATTGGATTTTCCACAAGGACAGGGATCTTTGCAGACCGATCCTCAGGGTGGTGTATGACTACATGAACCCGCTTCATGACACCTTGCTGTGTATTATTCAGAGTATGAGTATGCTAACAAAGGAGTGAGGCTTTGCTTCATGCACTTGAAGTACACAGAACACTGTACTAAGGACTGCAGAAAGTCATCTCAGCCTTTCATTTCATTTGCCCCTGGGAAAGAGGTTAACCCTGTAACTAAACAATGCCTGTCCAAATGACTGGTTACCGTTACTAAATTTTGTTATAGAAGTATGGTAAGAAACTTCCTAGTGCTGTGCGCGTCCTTTCTGCCAAATTATATGGCCACTTTAGCATCTCATAGATGTGGTGCTGTCACATGAAGAACTATACATACCTTCCCTGTGCACTACTATATCTAGATATTGTCTCCCATAGACATGCTGGCTTTGGTTTTGCAGTGTTGCAATGCTTTCCGTCTTGATTGCATATCAGACTTTGCCACCTCCCCTGGGTACCTTGTGTACTGCTTAAGGTGTGGCCCAATGGAAGAGATATCCTCAGTGAAGATAGAACAGTTCAATCAATCAATCAAAATCTTTATTTATCCAGGCGGACACTGTTAAGCAAGCTCATTTGCAAGGTGGACCTGCATCTCACTAGTCATAAACGATGCACATAATCATACATAAATACAGACAATGCGACAGTACATGGTAATACATGAGAAAAAAAATAACAGTGTAATGGGCAGAGAACGAATACATAGTACTTGTAGTCACACATAATTGCATGCAGTGAGGAAATACATATGGGTAAAAAAGAAAGAGAACCAGAACAAGCACGCAAATAAGTGGGAAGTGCAGCCCTGTGATCCAAAATTCTCAGGTTGAATAACTAGTTATATACAAAACAGGGTGGTGGGGTGGGCGAGGAAGGGAGAACAGGTGGGGTCTAGAGGTGTAGGGTGCTAAAGTGGGAAGGGTGTGGCAGAGCAAAAATTCTAGTTGTAGCACTAAGCCGACTACTCTTTATTTCATTATATCTGAGAGATGTAAGGGCTGAAGGCTTATTGTGTCTCAGACTATCTATAAGTATTAGTTATGTGGGAAGACTGGAACGCTCGTAGAAGATGACTTCGGGTATGGCTTAGCAAACGTCGAGCACTCGAGCAGCTTCTAGTCGGCAACCACTGATGGCCGTGTCCTTTGCTGCTTGGGGTGAGTTAGGTGCAGTCATCGATGCAAGATCAACTTCTGGGTCAAAGACCACTGGTGGCCGTATGCTTGGCTGCTTGAAATGAGTGAGCTGTAGTCACAGCACTCGGGGAGCGGCATGCGGTCAATGGTTTCCGAAGCGGCGGCCCTGAAGGTACCTGCTACATCCAGGCTAGGGTGCTAAGACTACACGGAACTAAGGGAGCGTAGTCCAAGTGTGTGGTCTCGAGCGGCCTCAGGGACATTGACTGCTGGTGGTCGAAGTCATAAGGTGTCTGCACTGGGTAATTAAGCGGTCATTTAGCACAACTGGGTGCTGAATAGAGGCAAGGGTAGAGGTGGGGGAGAAGAGGGTGGAATATAGGACCAAACGGGGTGTACTCGGCAAAAGCGCTCACGCTCCGGCGGTATTACGGCTTTACCGCACCTCTAAGGGGCTTGGATCTGGTTTAGTGAACTCGGGCGTCGGCTTCAGGGGCACCGCCTCCCGGTGAATGCGTATTGTACGGCGGTTGGGCAAGGAGCCCTGGAAGGGTGTGGAGCATTAGTTTATAGACGGTGGAAGCAGTGGCAAACCTCTTTGATTAATTTTGCATATAAGGTTTTAAATGCTGCGACACTTACTGGAGATTTTAGTTTCAGTGATTTCTGTATTTCGTTCCAGAGGGTTGGAAGCGAGAAGCTTATGGCCGCTCTTCCAAGGCGCGTGCGGACCCTGGCTATCTTTAGAGAAATTAGTGAGCAGCACCTTAAGGCGTAGGTTCGAAGTTCACTTAGAAGCAATAGGTCGGAGATGTAGTGTGGTAATTTGGAGGTAATAGCTTTTAAGGTCCAAACTGTGTCGTTTCTGTTTCGTCTGTATTGTAGGGAGGTCCACCCCACAGCAGTGTATAGGGAGCAGTGGTGGGTAGAGGAGGGGAGGCCGGTGATGAAGCGCAACGCTCTGTGGTATAAGACGTCCAGTTTGTCCAGGAGAGAGGTATTGCAGTGGCTATAGATGAAGTCAGCGTAGTCTAGTAAGGGGATGAAAGTGGTCTGAGTGAGCTGTTTTTTTGCTTCAGGCGTCTGGAGACAGTTTATTCGGTTGAAGAGCCCCAGCCTCTGCTTTAACTTTTTTACCATGTCTTCCAGGTGTTCCCCAAAGGAAAGTTTGTGGTCTAGCCAAACTCCCAAATATTTGAATTTGGGGATGAACTCCAAGTTTTCTCCCAGTAAGGTGGTGATAGGGAGTAAAGTGCCAATAGATAAGTATGGCTGAGTGTTGCTGGGGGAAAGGATCATTGCCTTGATTTTTTTTAGCATTGAGGAGTAGTTTTTTATTAAGTAGCTGGTATTGGAGATGTCAAAGTTGTGTTGCAGATCTGTGTGGGCAGTTTCTGGGGTTGACCGGCTTAGGTATAGAACTGTGTTGTCCGCGAACAGGTGGATACTGGCTTTTTTTATGCCAAGGTCTATGCTGTTGATGTATATGGTGGAGTATTGGGCCCAGGATGGAGCCTTGGGGGACACCTCTTACTAACGGTTTAGAGATTGATAGCTCTCCATCTGCTTTAACCTGCTGGAGCCTGTCCGTGAGGTAGTCCTGGAACCATCCAAGGGAAGTAGAGTCTAGACCTAGCACTTTTAAAGAGGATGAGAGTAGAGAGTGATCGACTGTGTCGAAGGCCTTGCTTAGGTCAAGGAAGACAGTGCAGACGAATTTTTTGTTTTCAAGGTCGTTTTGCCAATCATTTGTTACCTTGGCCAATGCCGTAACTGTACTGTGTTTTGATCGGAAGCCTGACTGTAACAGATTTAGGAAGTTTGAGTTTTCCAGGAAGGCTCGTAGCTGTGCATTCACTATTTTTTCTAACAGTTTAGATAGTATAGGGAGTAATGAAATTGGCCTGTAGTTGTTTAAATCGCATGGATCCCCAGATTTAAATAACGGAATAATGTGGGCAGTTTTCCATACATTAGGGAGAGTCCCTTGGGATAGTGATAAGTTGAACAAATGCGTAATGGGCACTGCCAATACATACCAGGCCACCTTTATGAAGTAGGGGTCTAAAGAGTCCGCCCCTGCGCTTTTCTTGGCATCCATGTGAAGGAGTAACTCTTCGACTTCTTTCCGAGTAGCAGGTGAGAAGGAGAAGGTAGTGTTTGTTAGATTTGGTTCAGGTGGCGGTACAGGCATCTGAGAGCTCAGGTTGCAGGCAGGTGAGTTATCGAAAGCTAGTCCGGCTGAGGTGAAGTGGTTGTTAAATGCTTGCAAAATTTCCTTTTTGTCACTGAGAAGGACATTGTTAGAGGAGATTTTAGAGGGGAGTGCGCTTCCTGACGTGTGACCAGAGAGGTCTTTTATTGTGGACCAGAATTTGGTTGGACAAGTTGAGGCGGCATCTAGCTCTGTACGATAGAAGTTGGACTTGGCCTCTCTGATTAACCTTGTGCAGGAGTTCCTGGCAGCTCTGAAAAGACACCAGTCTTTGGCAAGTTGTGATTTATGGAGCTGTTTTCACAGTTTGTCCCTTTTAGCAATGCAGCTTTAAGTTCTGGGTAAACCAGCGATGAGTTCTGGGCTTTATATGAGTTTTGACCAGTGGAGCACGGGTGTTGAGGGCATGTGTTAATATTTCTTGGAATATGGTATATGCATCGTTCACTAGTTTGGTGAGGTAGAAACTGCCAGAGTGGAGAGTCCTTAAGATCATTGGCATAGGCATGTGGGTCGAAGTTTTGCTTTGATAGCTTAGTAGAGAATTTCGAAGTGGTTTTGGGCATATGATTTGTTCTCACTCCAGCAGTAAAACAGTGGTCGCTAACGTCGGCATGGAAGATACCAGCATGTGAGTAGAGGTGTGGTTTGTTTACTAATAGGACATCTAGAAGGGTGCTGTTTGCTGAGTTTTTCTTATTGATGCGTGTTGGTTCATTAATAAGCTGTGAGAGTCCATGGGAGTCACAGAGGGATTAAAGAGGTAGTGAGGCACTGGATAGCGAGTCTTAATTAAGGTCTCCCAGTATTACAGTTTCTAGGTTGCTGGAGTCCAGCGTGGAAGATAGGTAAGTCAGGAACTGGGGTCCAGCTGAGGGTGGCCTGTAGCAGCCGATGATTCGAATGGCTGACGAAGGAGTAATTTCAGTTTTAAGGGATAAGCATTCGTAAGCGCCAGCATATGAGGAGGAATCAAGTATAGAGACTGAGAGTTTGTCCTTGATATAGATGACGACTCCGCCGCCCCTGGTTTGTCTGTCGGTTCTAAATAGTAGGTAGTTAGGTATTCCAATCTCCATATCGGGTGTGGCTAGCCATAGCCAAGACGCTGAAACAACAAGCACGTCAGGATCAGTCTGGGAGATCCAAGCCTGGATGGAGGAGAATTTTTTTTTAGAAGGCTACATGCATTAACATGCATGAAGCTAATTCCTTTTATTTTGGAGAGTTCTGATGGTGAGATGATGTCGATCACGGGTCCAGGATTGAGCTCTGCGTTGCCTGAACATAGTAATAGCAGGAGTACAAGTTTTCTTAGGACCACAAGGGAAGTTTTGAAAATGTTTTACCTTTTCCGGGTAGATGTAGTATCTGGGTAGGTTTCCGTGGACATAGTATTAGTCTTATGTTGGCCTAGCATCACGTAGCATAGAACCCTTGCTGTGAGGTACCACGATGTATTATTTCTGTGGGAAGGTAGCTGGTACCTTTCGGCTGAAGTTTGGCTGCTTGGTGCACACCTGATATGCCACCTGATTTGGTAAGGGTGTAAAGGTACAGAGGTGCTGCAGGAGCAGAGTGTGTGCCTGATATGTGAACATTGTATGGACTCAGGACGGATTTCCTCACTAGAGTAGGTCCAGTCTAGTGGATTCCCCTAATATAGGCAGAATACATAGAGCAATAACGAAATGGAAGCATAATGCCATGGTGATTAGTGTAGGTAGGCAGGTAGCGCTCCTAGAGAAGGAGGAGGGCTCCTTGAGTTGGTTTAGATAGCTAGTCTAAGGCGTTGTCCCTCACCTTATCAGGGTAGATTAAACAATAGATCAGTAGGAATGGGCAAAAAAGGAAGGGTAGACAGTAGGGAGCCAATAGCAATAAGGGGTGGAGCAAGACGATCTATATAGAAATAGGCCAGGAGGGGGGATGGGTGGGTGCGCGAAAATTTGCGGCTTTGCCGTACCTCTCAGCAAGCTGTATCTGGCCTTGTGGTCTCGGGTGTCGGCTTCTGTAGCGCCGACCGCCCGGTGGCCGTGGTTTGAGCAGCAGTAGAGCTGGGAGCCCTAGGAGGGTCTTGGCTGAAGAGGGAAGGAGAGAGGAGCCAAATTAGTACTGGAGGAGGACAAAAGGGTTTCACTAACCAGTGACAAGAACATTTACAATTGAATAGGGGCGATTTCCTTGGCGCCTGGGAGTCTGGGTGCAGTACCAAGTCAAGGAAAGGGCTGTAACCACTCTAACATTTAGTTAACTTTAGCAAGGTAAAAACAGCTTTTTTCAATGTAGATTTAACAATTTCTAAGCAGATTAGGCAATAAAACAGTCTAGATAATTAGATTTCAGTCTGGTTTACTAGTAAAATTGCGCCTTTTTGCTGCGCTAGATAGGAAAGAATGGGTGAAGTAAAGGAACCAATCGGAGTGAGCCTGGCAAAAGGCGCTCACGTTCCGATTGGTTTGCGGCTTTGCCATGCCTCTCAGTGAGCTGTATCCAGCCTTGTGGTCTGGGCATTGGCTTCTGTAGCGCCGACCGCCCGGTGGCCGTGGTTCGAGCGGTGGTAGAGCTGGGAGCCCTAGGAGGGTCTCGGCTCTCAGCGAGCTGTATCCGGCGTTGTGGTCTCGGGTGTTGGCTTCTGTAGCGCCGACCACCCAGTGGCCGCGGTTCGAGTGGCGGTAGAGCTTGGATCCCTAAGAGGGTCTCTGCTCTCAGTGAGCTGTATCTAGCCTTGTGTTCACGGGCGTCGGATTCAGTTACTCAATGTATCGGTAGATCTTCCAAGAGAATCCCCTCCATTGGACCTCAGTGCACCCATCCTCCTTCCCCCTTTCTATGGAATCAGCTGGCAGCCCTTTCCACTGCCCTGTTTGGAGGTGTTCATAAGTACTTCACATTGCCATTCCCATACCACGCGTTGTGTGCCTGGTACTGGCTTGGTTTCCTGGTTCCTCATGGTAAGAGGCCCTTCAAGCCTATCTCTGGTGGGAACTGAGGAGCAGTGGGGCTGTCATAAGCACTGACATTGCACGTCGTCATGAGTGGCCCACAGCTAGCAAATGTTTCCAAGTGGTCTTGCCACCAGTATCTTGCAGTTCCAAAGGTATGGCCCAGTTTTCTCGAAGGTCTAATGTTACAGTGAGTAACTGTTCTTATTGTTTCGTGCATATGTTAGCATGGACTGATACTTTTTTTTTTTTTACTTGCTTTTTGCTCCTCCTGGGCGGCCCTCTATTTCACCATCCACCCCAGCTCCGTCCCTCACTCGTAGCGCATCTCCATTCTTCCTCCACGGCTTACCCCCTGTGGCGGGGCGGCGGGATCCCTCAACCCACCGAACATGGATCCGGTTTAGGAGGTGCTTGCCATTCGCGGGAGCAGCGCCTGCGGGGCCAGCATCATCCAGCCGCGCTCAGGGTTTTTCTCCTCCTTTTTTACTCCCAGAGGTGGAGTAGTGTGGTGTGCCAGCAATAGCCGAGCTGTGCGTGCTTCTGCCCACAGCACACTAGCTGACTGCTCCGTCCCCATCTCCTACGTGCAAGACCCAGGCGCTCCGGCACCTGGCCACTACTATGTGTCAAAAATACGCCAGTCTCTGTGCCTCTCCCTCCCTGGGAGAGGAGAGGAGAGCTGTCCTCTGGACGCTTGATCCTCTCCCACCCCGGCCGAACCCTGACAGCCCACTCGCACCGTGAACACAGGTCGCCGGTGTGGTAGGAGGTAAGGCATGATGCCTCAACCCTCCATGCCACTGGGCCGGATTAGCGTGGACTAATTCTAAGATGTAACATAAAAACTGAATCTTGAGAGCCTGTAGTCATTCAGGGTGTAGGTCACTCCCAGGTCAGGACCATATATTACATAAATATCCCAGAAATTACAAGATGAGGATAGAATGTTATCTTGTGGGTTCTGGAGACAATTATATGAATTGTTCTTTGAAGGATGTTAAAGTATTTTTCCTAATTGTTATTGATCTCACTTACTGCAGTGTAGATTGTCTTCCTGATTTACTGTTCTTTACTGTTACTTGTAACTGTGAGTTTCTACTCACTATGTATTTGTACTGTTTTTGCACTGTACTGTCCGGAGTCGTGCCTGAAAATGGGCATCTCTATGTCTAGTGCACCTACCCAGTCAACAAAAACAAAATAAACCTCTTGACCTTTGATCTTGTTTATAATTGTCTACATAACCCCTTCGTAACATCACATCCTTATTTTTTATGGTTGGTTTTACTTCATTTTTTTATATAATTAATTATAATTAAGTCAGTGCGTTATGGAATAAATAATCTAAAGTGTTGTACAATAAAGCATGCAGTATGTAATACAAATGTATACGGAAACCAAGCTTTACAAGCAGAGTATCAGCCCAAATGCTTGATTGCACTGCCACCTAGTGGTATGCGTAGTATGTTGTTCTGACATACTGTTTTATTGCAGTGATTGGAATAATTTGTTTTAAAGAACACCTTTTCTGGCTTTTTATAAATTCCCCCCAGAAGGCACTGTAGGTGCCTTACCTACCCCAAACTCCACTGGAGCCCAAACAACAATTTTTCTGTAGCCAGCATTTGGGGTGGAATTTTGGAAAGGATCATAATTTGGCTCTGTGGTGCCAACAACCCAATGCCTTCTACTTCCTAATTTAAAAATGTGCTCCTGTGCTCTTGCGTGTCGTGATGTAATGCTGTGGAGAGTGCGGGGGTGCTCCATGTTTGCAGTTAAGTGCAATGTGGGTATTTATGGTGGTTTATTACAGGCTAACTGTACCCCTTGAGGAAGATTCACTGTTCCGAGTTGATACATTGGGTATTAGCTCAGCAAGTGTGTCATGCTCTTTATTTAATAACAGTTCTAGGGACGTGGATATGGTGTACTATCCAGACTTCTGGCAGAATTCCTTTCCCCTTTAAGATTTGCTGGAAGATCTTCGAGCTGTCTCCTCCCACCCACCTGGGTGGTATCCTCCCCGGCACTGCCCTGTGATGTCAGATCTTCCTTTCCACTGGAAGAGACAGGTTCCCTCCATTGCACTCTGCGTTTTGTAGGCCCATCTTTGCTTTAGTAACAATTTCACTTCAGTCTTCTTTGTTTTTTTTTCTTCATGCTTGCACCATGGAATCCTCTGCTCAGAAGTCAGCGCCCGATTTTAAACTTTGTCCATGCAAGCAGAAGATGTCTCGGATGGACCCTCATACCACATGCATGTATTGCCTGGGCCAGGACCATGACCCCCAGGCTTTCGGCCTGTGCTGCACTCTGCATCTCTCCACCCTGGAAGGCTCTTGCTGGGTCACCCGGGCAAGCGGGACCCTCCGGTTCACATGAAGGATGCCTGTAAGGCAGTCACCGCGGCAGGTGGATTGTATCCTTCATTGACCTCTGCTATAGGTTGACTGGTAGGGAGCCTCCTGTAGGGCTTAAGGCTCATTCCACCCATCATACCACTGGTGGTTGCTTCCAGGGGATATCCCTATCAGAGATCTGCAGGGCTGCTACCTGGAAGTTGGCACATTTCCCACTACCACATCGACCTTGAGTCATGCCGGGATGCTGGTTTTTGGTCCCCGGTTCTCCAGTCTTTGTTCCCTAAATAGGGGGTGTATGCCTTACTCCCTCCTCCCGGAGAAGTGTTAGGAGTCTGCCAGAAGCGTGGATAGTACCCCATGTCCACGCCCCTAGAAAAATAAGTTACTCACCTGTAACTGTAGTGCTTGGAGTGGTATATGGTGTACATCCACACAACCCATCTGACCTCCCCTGTTAAGTGGCACACTGGTCTGTCTTCCAGCGGGTCAGATCATAATGTCACTGGGTGGTGCCGAGGAGGTTACCACCCAGGTGGGTGGGAGGAGCCAGCTTGAAGACCTTCCGGCAAGTCTTGAAGGGGAAAGGAATTCTGCCAGAAGTGTGGAGCAAAGAAAAAAGAATAAATTTGATTGTGACCTGAGGGACTAACTAAGGCCAGCTGGTTTTTTTCTTTCTTTTTTAACCTAGTATTTATGCTCCTGACTACCTCGTCTCTCCCCTCTCTCAGACATCCTCTGAACTGCTCTCCCTGGTCTCGCTGCGATCTGTCCATTGAGTACCATGGATCCACACAGTAACCAAGGCACCCGGATAACCCCCTGGGCGGGGTGAGGAGGCACTCCCCCGTACTCACCTCCCCAAAGCCAGCATGCTGAGATGCGGATCCTGTATAGTGGGGTCTGCCATTGCGAGCCCGAGACAAACGGAGGTGTCGTCACCTGGGAGAGACCGAGGGATTTTCCCTTGTTCTCCCTAGATATCGGCGTGCAATGGGGGCCAATGAGCTGGAAGGCTCCGCCCCCTGCCAACGTCTGCCCAATGCCCGTGCTGCTGCTCCACTACCGCACTTACCCACCAGGCTTCCCAGATGGCGGTATAGCGGAGCTTGTAGCGAACTCCCCGAGAAGAAGAGCAGCCATTGGGCGCCTTTCTTCTCCTCCCGGCCCCCTCCGGCGCCCCAGGCTGGTTCCCGAACCCGGGTCGCCGGCGTGGTGCGAGGTGTTGTGTCCAGCGTCTCAACCCTGTGTGCCACCGGGCCCGCCACCTGCTGGGTGTTTAATTGAGAGAGGACGTTCCAGTCCTGAAGCTGGGGACACTCACTCAGTCGGAGTAGTTTTCCACTAATAAGCAGCAAAGTGGCAGAAATACTAGTGCAGGTGGATTGCCTTCAGGATAAGTGCATTTTTTAGTATAAGTCCAAACTACATCCACAAGCAATGATATTGCCAATACTGTGGCCAAAAATTGCCCAAAGGCGGAAGAAAACAAGGAGAGGCCAAAGGAAGAAGTGGTACACAAATACAAACACACACAACAGTGAAACGTTTCAACAGGGACAGACAACAGTGGAACAGCAGGTAGTGAATATCTCTAGTGTATAGTTAACTGAAGCACAGGTCAAAGTCCTTTCAGAGGGGGCTCCCTTTTGTTCCTTCAGCCATGTTTGACAAGTTTGATCTTGTGGTGGACCTTTACAAACTTTTAAGAAAACTCAATTTAAAGGTCCATTTCTTGTCTAGTGAAAATGTTAACCTCACTGACGGTCCAACAATGGGTTATTTTGAGCAGAATGAACTAACTGAAATATATTTAATAACCCAGAAATAAATCTCGACATTGCATGTGAACTGTTGACATCTAATGCAAATGAGGATGCTGGGACTGAATTGGAAGGTGTTATGAGGATATTATTGACTTGTCATTTACTACCAATGTGAGTATTGAGCCCATTGAAGAGTCTAATGACTGTGATTCTAAGACCACATGCCAAAAGAGGAATTTAAGTGTAAGAGTACGTATTGTACTTCTAATCCTAGGCGTCCAACAATAAAAGTGTTCGAAAATCTGGTTAGAAGTGATTTGGAGGACATATTGAAAAGACCTGAACCTCACATGCCATAACTTGTTAGCAGAGAAGTAGCAGGCACTTAAGGAGTTAAAATCTAACCCTGAAATTACTATCAAATAGGCAGATAAGGGAGGGTCTGTGGTATTTCAGGACACCTCAGTCTATGTCAAGGTTACTTTCAATCCAGCTGCCCCATCTAAAAATATTTCCTGTGATATTAGAGACCATGCATTTGCTAAGGGGTGGATTGATGAAGATGAGCCTATGAATTTGAATAATTATTTTCTTACCTGCCTCACTTTGCATACCCTACCAAAAATTCACAGGGCCTTGGTGGACCTTCCTGGGAAACCTATTGTTTTGGCTATTGGGTCTCTCAGTGAGGGTCCATCAAGGTTCGTTGATTATAATGGCAGTATAGCCTAGATGTTGGAGGAGCGAGGTGTGAACGAGCTTGGTACATCCAGTAGACCAGACCTGAGTTTGATTCTCACAACCTCCACTTCATACTGTGCGATTGTGAGCAAGTCACTTTACTGCCCAGTGCTCCCAGGTCGCCCCTGAAAACAGGCACTTGTGCCTAGTGGGCCTTACCCAGTTACCAAAGACTAAAATAAAAAATAAATAAATGACTGGTAGTTAAGGTCCCCAGTTATATAAGGGACATGTTGCAGCAGAAAATTGAAGGGTTCGGATGGACTACTGAGGAAGCATAGATCTTACTTCGAGAGGGCTCTTGCAGTAGATAATTACATATAGGGCTGATACTGGCAGGCGTCAGGACCCAACGGAAAAATTTCTAGCTATTAGTCTCTGGCGGGGGACTGCCCCCACATCAGGTGACTGACTTCATGTGGCGTCAGTATAAAGGGACGGTCCCCCACACCTGCCTTCCAGTTCTTTCCCGCCGTTCGCTCCTGTCAGCGCCTCGCGGTAAAGTTCAACACTCGTCAGCTCTGTCGCCGGTAGTATTACCATCATTTTTTTGAATTATTCGACTTAATAGTCAGCCTTTCATTGGTGTATGTCATCCTCCACACCCCCGGAGCACAGAAATAAGTGCGACTCGTGCGGCGCCCAACTCCCGCACAAGGACGGCCATTCCCAGTGCCTCTTCTGTCTGGGCCCGGACTATCAAGTGGAGAAGTGCCAGCACTACCTTAAATTTAACACTGCCACCCGCAGACAGAGGCAGCAGTCCCTGGAGGTCCATATCCTCAAGAAGATGTCCTCCATGCAGAAGGATTCGAAAAAGCTCCGGCAGGCGTCCACTTCCCCTGAAGGCCATCGTAAGAAGGAGGACAAGGAGAAGCATCGGGACAGGGGCTCCTCTTCCACCACGACTCCGGCTGGAGTGGCCGTGCTCCAGGTAACGTCCACTCCGGGGGACCGCTCCACGACGGCCGTCTTGGAAGTCTGGTCAGGCTGGCCCTTTGGGCGCCTCCGGCTGTTGGAGGCCTACTCCCGGTAAAGCCGCACTGTGCTTGCTGGTTCAGCAGCTCCGTAAGCCAGATGTCAGCCCCTCTGATGCTCTCACAGACGGTCGATAAGTTGCTCGACCCTTCGGGCGTCAGACGGCCATTTTCCCACCCGACCAGGCCGCCCCTCCTTCGCGACCTGCCTCGAACGATGGGTGCGCTAAGTCGAACGCTGGCTCCTCTGATGTCCACACGGACTCCGCTGGTAAGTCAGACGTCGGCCGACCCGATGTCCGCGTGGCAGCTGAGCCGATGTTGGACCCTCTTACGTTTGCCGTTCCTGGCTCCCTGCAGCCTTCACTGCCCTCCGGGGACCCTGGGACTCCTCAGCCTGACCCCGGGAATTTTTCCCCACCATCCCTGTGCGATGCAGAGGTTCCTGCTGCTCCTCTGTCTGGCCTCTCTCCCACCGGTCCGTACGACCTGACGTCGGTTCCCCGGATGCCGGCTCGATGCGGTCATCCCAACGCTGGTGACATCCCTCTCCCGGATGCCGGCCCACTGGCACGCCACCTCCGGGCCTGGGCATACTCGCCGGGCCGTCTGCTCCTACAAGTAGACCTGCACCTGCCCCAGGTATCCGACTCCATCTTATCCGGCGCCATCTTACCTGGCTCTGTAGATACGACACTCCCAGTACCCGGCTGCTGGCCTGCAGCGCCTACATACTTGTGCCTTCACTTTATCGACGCTGGTTACGCTCATGCTAATGGATATGCACCCACGGGTACACTCAGTATCTGTATCCCTCCTCCACCTCCGCCTCAGCTGCCGGTGGACTTTGAAGAAGACTCTGGCTCTGGTGGGCTGAGGCCAAAGCTCAGCCATCCACAGAGAGGTGGAGAGTCGCCTCCTGGCGACGGTTCCGTTCCCCGCATCGCCCAGATGACAGACCCTCCCAACCTCCGGATACCAGGGGTGAGCCTTCTGGTTCCAGGGGCGGGCAGAGACACGCTTCCCCGAGGGCTTCCTAAGGGGTCCGTTCTCTCTCCGCCAGAGGAGGGAGTCATCGTCTTCTTCTTTTCCTCCTCGGACCTCGGTGACACGCTTGTTCCGACCCGGACGATGAGCCACGCTCTCTGACCAAACCCAGCCTAGGACTCCTCCGAAGTCTCTTCAGACGGATCTGTCTTTTTTCGAGTTGCTGCACAAACCCAGGAAGTTCATAAGTGGCTCTTGAGCCGACCCACAGCATAAGAAATCTCGCTGAGCACTCTGGATCTGCCCAAGACCGCTCCGACCTTGGTGCCACCCTGGATTGAGCCTCATGCCGACCTTGTTTCCACCATTTGGAAGCAACTGTCGGCATTAGCCCCTCTTCCTCGGAAGTCTAATAGGCTATACCAGGCTCCCGAGGGTGTTGACTTCCTTGATTCACACCCTTGAGCTGACTGGTGGTGATTAGCGCTACTCACGGCCGGTCAGCTAATCCGAAGCATTTGAGCTAGTCTCCACCTGACAAAGAATCCTGTCTTCTGGACCAGTACTAGAAGAAGATCTATGCTTCTTCCACTCTGGGTATTAGGGCCCTGAACTATGTCGGTCACATGGGGGTTACCAGAAGATGATTCTTAGTGAGGTGGAACAAGTTGGACTCCTTCCTGACTCTCAGGTTAAACAGGAAGTGGCTGACCTTGTCGTCTCTGCTCGTTCGGCAGCTGGCACATGCCTCATGCCACGTACGATGCAGTGGACACTGCTGGTAGAAGCTCTGTTTTCTGCCGTAGGCTTATGGCATCATGCCTGACTCCGTGTGTCAGGTTTGGTCCCGGAAGTGCAGTCTGCTGTTCAGGAAGCACCCTTCTGGGGTTCGGTGCTGTTCGGTGGTGATGACAAGGACATTATCACCAATCTGCAGGAGAAGGGGACTGCACTGAAGTCTGTGGACTCCATGTACAATCCTCCCCCCCCCCCCCAGCGCAGTGGCGTCCCTTTTGCAGGCGGAATCGGCAAAGGGCGAAATCACAGGGAAAGTCGGCCAATAAACATTGGGCCCGTCCGGCTGCCAAGCCCCCATTGCCCAAAAAAGCAGCGGGAGCTTCAGCCGCGACACTGCCCTACACCACCTGACTCCTTTCCTCTCCCACAGCCTCTGGCGTTTCCAGAGGAACTGGTAGGAGGGAGGTTTTCCCTCCCCCTCCCAGGTTGGGAGAGGTTAACGTCAGATTCCTGGGTGCTCCAACTCATCGCAGAGGGACACTCGATAGAATTTCTACAGAAACCCCCTCGACACCCCTCCCCCAAGGTCATCGTACTTGCAGGAGCATCTTCTTCTGGTCCAGAAAGAAATTTCCTCCCTTCTCTTGAATTAGGCGATAGAACCCGTCCCCATTCCTCTTTAGGGAACGGGGTACTATTCCCATTCTTCTCAACCTCAGCTCCCTGAACTTATTCGTGGAGTACAAGAGGTTCAGGATGCTCTCGCTGCAGAGCCTCCGCCCCTTCTCTGGCCGGGACAGTGGCTGTGCGCTTTGGATATGCAGGATGCCTGCCTGCATTTCCCGGTCTGCCCTTCCCACCTTAAACACCTGCATTTTGCATTCCAGGGGGACCACTACCAGTTCAAGGCCCTCCCATTTGGTCTTTCCTCGGCACCCCGGGTGTTCACCAAGTGCCTTTCGGTGGTAGCGACCTACCTGCGTACCCAAGGGATGCAGGTTTTCCCGACCTGGACGATTGGCTCCTGGCAGCCCCATCCAGGGAGGAACTCCTGCGCTTCCTCTCCCTTACCCAGCAGGTCTTTGCCTGCCTGGGTATTACCATCAACCAGGCCAAGTCCCATCTGATCCCGTCCCAAAGGCTCCAGTTTATCGGGGGCAATCCTGGACATGACCTCTGGCATGGCCTTCCTGCCACCGGACAGGGCGGCCACTCTCCAGGCTCAGGTCAGCCTGTTGTCCAGCTGCAGGTGGGTCAGCACCAGGTCAGTCCTTCGCCTCCTCGGGCTAATGGCGGCTGTGATTCCGACAGTCTCTCGCGCTCGGCTTCACATGAGAATCTCTCAGTGGATGCTTCGGTCTCAATGGGGTCAGCTAGTGGATGACCTAGATCAGCTTGTTCTGGTCTCCACTCCCATGGCTTGGGACTTGCAGTGATGGATGGTTCAGGAGAACCTCTGCCAGGGAGTTCCCTTTGGACTCCCTCCCCCCTTGCAGACACTGACTATGGATGCCTCCGGCGAACGTTGGGGAGCCCATCTCAGTCCTCACAGGACCCAGGGCTCCTGGTCCAAGCTCGAGAAGTCCCTTCAAGTCAATGTGCTCGAACTAAGGGCAGTACTGTATGCTCTTCAGACTCTGCATCTGTATCTGTCTCTTGGTCACCTAACTGTACAGACGGACAATATGTGTGTGGTCTGGTACATCAACAAACTGGGAGGAACTCGTTCCTACCCCCTTTGCAGAGAGGTGATGCAAGTCTGGGATTGGGCAGTGCAGCACAACCTTCACATCACAGCATCTCACGTCCCGTGGGTCGAGAACATGCTGGCAGACAGGCTCAGCTGGTCATCTGCTCTAGCTCACGAATGAGAACTGGATCAGGGAGTCGTAGACGACATCTTCCTGCGCTGGGGAACTCCACAGGTAGACTTGTTTGCATCCCCTCAAAACACAAAACTTCCCATCTTCTGCTCGCTCACAGGCGTGGCATTTTTTTGAGAGACACCCAGTCTCTAGACTGGAAGGGCAGATTCGTCTATGCCTTCCCCCCGATTTCACTGATTACTAGGGTCTTGCAGAAACTCGGTTCGAAAGGAGCTTGAAGGATTCTGATCGCTCCTTTCTGGCCCAGGCAAGTTTGGTTCTCTCTTCTGCAATGGTACTCAGAGGAACCTCCTCTTCCTCTGTCGCTATTTTTGCTGACCCAGGATCAGGGGACCCTGGTCCATCCAGGCCTCAAGTCCCTTCAGTTGCATGCGTGGCTCCTACAGACGTAGTTCAAGCCCGATTTGGGGTCCCCCCGCCGAGTAGCTGAGATTCTGGTGGAGGCCAGGAAACCCTCAACCAGATCTACTTATGCCATGAAATGGAAGCGGTTCTCTATTTGGGCCGCCTCCAATGATGTCGAGCCTTTCTCGTGCTCTGTCGGCCGACTTATGGATTACCTGCGACACCTCTTCGATCTGGGTCTCAGCCATTCATCCTTAAAGGTACACATGGCAGTCATTTTGGCCTGTCGTGTCCCCTTTGCAGACAGAATGTTTGCTCAGCTGGAGGTCTCTAAGACCTTTTTGAGAGGGGTCCTTCACTTACGACCCCCTATACGGGTTCCTGCCCCTCCTTGAGATCTGAATTTCATTTTAGAGAAGCTTATTCTGCCTCCTTTCGAGCCGGCAGCCTCAGCGGACCTAAAGTTTCTTTCTTGGAAGACTCTCTTCCTAGTGGCCATTACTTCTGCTCGACGGATTTCCAAGCTCCAGGCACTGATGTGTAAAATCCTGTATTTGATTTTTCACAAGGAATGTGTGGCTCTGCGTAACAACCCTAAGTTTCTCCCTAAGGTGGTAGCGGAATCAACGCTGAAACAATCCATAGAGTTGCCTGCCTTTTTACGCAGCACTCTAATCATGGAGAGTACCTCCTGCATACTTCGGTTGTTCACCGAATTCTGAGATACTACACCAACAGGACGAAGGATCTCAGAAAGACTGATCAACTGTTCTTCTCTTTTGCTCACAAAAGAGATGGCAATGCTGTTTCTAAGCAATGTCTATCGAAATGGTTGGCTCGTTGTATCACTTTCTGTTATGACAAGTACAACAAGACCCTGCCAGGTGTCAATTTAGAGGCCACTCCACCAGAGGGGTCGCTGCCTCTGCGGCTTGTTTCAAGAATGTGTCAGCGGCTGACATTTGTGCAGCTGCCAGTTGGACTTCTGTCCATACCTTTTCGAAACATTACAGTTTGGACATTGCCTCTCGCTGTAGAGCAGGCTTCGGGCTGGCTGTTTTGCAAGGCCTCCTTTCCTAAGGCCTTCACAACCAGAGGGTCTACTTCTGAGTAGCTTTCCTCCTCCTGTTTGCTTCTCCTTATTCCAGACTGCTTGGGACTCAGTCCTATATGTAATTACCTACTGCAAGAGCCCTCTTGAAGTAAGATAGTACAGTTACATAAGAACTTACCATAACAGTAGATCTTCGAGAGAGGCTCTTGCAGTAGGTCATACCTTCCTGCCCTCCATCCCCCTAAGCATTTTTAGCTCCTTTCCCAGGAGGGGAAATATCCGCTTCTCTCTCGTCTTGCCTTCGGGCCTTTGGCGGGAAAGAACTGGAAGAACTGGAAGGCTGGCGTGGGGGACCGCCCCTTTATACTGAGGCATCATGACGTTGGTCACCTGACGTGGAGGCAGTGCCCCGCCAGAGACTGCTAGCTAGAAATTTTTCCATTGGGTCTGGACGCCTACCGGCATCAGTCCTATATGTAATTACCAACTGCAAGAGCCTCTAGAAGATCTAATGTTACGGTAAGTTCTTACGTAACTGTACTATCTTACTTCGAGAGGGCTCTTGCAATAGCATTTTAACTAGTTTCCACCCGATAAGGATTCCCGCCTTCTGGACCACTATGGGAAGAAGGTTTACGCTTCTTCCACTCTGGGTATCAGGACCATGAACTACGTTGCTCACATGGGGGATTACCAGAAGGCCATCCTTAGTGAGGTGGAAGCTAAATTGGACTCCCTTCCTGAGTCACAGACCAAACAGGAAGCGGCAGACCTGGTCCATCCTGCTCGTTCGTCCAGTAGGCACGTGCTACACGCTACCTACAATGCAGTGGACGCTGCTGAATGGAGCTCGGCATTCACTTTAAGTTTGCGGCGTCATGCCTGGCTCCAAGTGTCAGGTTTGGCCCCGGAAGTGCAGTCCGCTATTCAGGACGCACCCTTCAGGGGTTCGGTGCTGTTCGGTGGTGATGTCAAGGACATCATCACCGGCCTGCGGGAGAAGGGCACTGCTCTCATGGAAGTTGACTCCATGCACAGAGCCTGTCAGCCTCAGTGCCGTTCCTTTCGCAGATGTGCACGGCCCAAGGCGAAACTCCAAGGAAAGTGAGCCAACAAACGGGCCCCTTCAACTGCGGAGCCCCCCCCCCCCACCCAAACAGGCAGCGGGAGCTCCAGCTGTGACGCTGCCTCCTGACTCCTTTCCTCTCCCACAGCCTCTGAGCTTCCCAGATGAACTGGTAGGAGGGAGGTTTTCCCTGCATCTGCTGGGTTGGGATAGGATCACTTCCGACATTTGGGTGCTCCAGCTGATAGCGGAAGGACACTCAATAGAGTGTCTTCAGAAACCTCCCAGAAAACCCCCTCTAAGGTCGTCTTACTCTCCGTAACACCTTCTTCTGGTTCGGGAGGAAATCTCTTCCATTCTAGTGAAGGGGCGATAGAACCCGTCCATCCCCATCTCGAGGGGACGGGTTACTATTCTCATTTCTTCCTGGTTCTGAAGAAATCAGGCAGTGTGAGGCCAGTCCTAGACCTCAGCTCCCTAAACTTGTTCGTGGAGTACAAGAGGTTCAGAATGCTCTGCAGGGCCTTCTGCCCCTCCTTCGGCCGGGACAGTGGCTGTGCGCTCTGGACATGCAGGATGCCCCTTTTCAGGGGAACCACTACCAGTTCAAGGCCCTCCCATTTGGTCTCTCCTCAGCTCCCCAAGTATTTACCAAATGCCTTTCTGTGGTAGCGGCCCACGTGCATACCCAGGAGGTTCAGGTTTTCCCGTACTTGGACGACTGGCTCCTGGTGGCCCCATCCTGTGCTCCCTTTCCCTTACCCTGCAGGTTTTCACCAGCTTGGGTATTACCATCAACCAGGCCAAGTCCCATTTGATCCCATCCCAAAGACTCCAGTTTATCAGGGCGATTCTGGATACGACTTCTGGTATGGCCTTCCTGCCTTTGGACAGGGTGGCCACCTTTCAGGCTCAGGCCAGCCTATTGTCCAGTCAAAGTTGGGTCACTGCCAGGTCAGTCCTTGGCCGCCTCCGGGCTCATGGCGGCTGCCATTCCGACGGTGCCTCACGCTCGGCTTCACATGAGAATCTCTCAGTGGATGCTTTGGTCTCAGCGGGATCAGTTGGTGGATGACCTAGATCGGGAGATCCTGGTCTCCTCTCCGATGATTCGGGACTTGCAATGGTGGATGGTTCAGTGAGCCTTTGCCAGGGAGTTCCCTTCTGTCTTTTTCCCCCCCTCCCAAACTCTGACAACAGACACCTCAGGCAGGGTTTGGGGAGCCCAGTTGGGATCTCAACGGACCCAGGGCTCTTGGTCCAGACTCGAGCAGACTCTCCACATAAACATGCTCGAGCTAGGGGCCATGCTATATGCTCCACAAGCTCTGCATCTGTATCTGCTTCCTGGTCATCTGGCTGTCCAGACTGACAACATGTGTGTGGTGTGGTATATCAGCAAACAGGGAGGAACTTTTTCCTACCCTCTTTGCAGGGAAGCGATGCGGGTTTGGGATTGGGCAGTCCTTCACAACCTTCACCTCACAGCGGTTCTTGTTCCAGGGGTCGAGAAGACGTTGGCAGACCACCTCAGCCGGTCATCCGCCCAAGCTCATGAATGGGAACTGGATCAGGGAGTCGTAGACTATGTCTTCCTATGCTGGGGAACCCCTCAGGTAGACCTGTTTGCCTCGCCTCTCAATGCAAAACTTCCCATCTTCTGCTCGCTCACTCCAGGGCACGGAGTTTTTTGGAGAGACACTCTTTGTCTCTAGACTGGAAGGGCAGATTCGTCTATGCCTTCCCCTGCTCCCGTTGATTCCGAGGATTTTACACAAACTCAGTTCAGAAGGAGCTCGCATGATCCTCATCACTCCGTTCTGGCCCAGGCAAGTTTGGTTCTCTCTTCTGCAACAGTATTCAGAGAAACATCCACTTCCTCTTCCTCTATCGCAGCTCTTGTTGACCCTGGTCCATCCAGGACTCAAATCCCTTCAGCTTAATGCGTGGCTCCTGCAAACATAGTTCAAACTCGGTTCGGGGTTTTGCCGCGGGTGGCTGAGATTCTAGTGGAGGCCAGAAAGCCTTCCACTCATTCCACTTACGCCGTGAAATGGAAAAGGTTCTCTATTTGGCCCTCTTCCAGAGATTTCAAGCTATTCTCCTACCCTGTTGGGAGGCTCCTGAATTACATGCGTCACCTCTTCGACCTGGGTCTCAGTCATTCCTCTTTGAAGATTCACATGGTGGCTCTTTCCGATTACCATGTTCCTTTTGGGGACAGATCTTTTGCGCAGCTGGAAGTCACTACGACCTTCCTAAGAGGGCTTCTTCACTTGAGACCCCCTATTTGCTCACCTGCCCCTCCTTGGGACTTGAATTTTATTCACAAGAAGATTACCCTGGCTCCTTTTGAGCCGGCAGCATCAGCAGACCTAAAGTTCCTTTCCTGGAAGACTCTCTTCCTGGTGGCCATTACTTCCACTCGAGGAATTTCCGAGCTTCAGGCCTTAATGTGTAAAACCTTGTACTTGATTTTAAACAAGGAACGTGTGGCTCTGCGTACCGACCCTAAGTTTCTCCCTAAGGAAGTAGCAGAATATATGCTGAATCAATCCATGGAACTGCCTGCATTTTTTATGCAACATTCCAATCAAGGGAGTACCTCTTACATACTTTGGATGTTCACTGGACTCTGAGATACTACACCAACAGGACAAAGGATCTCAGAAAGACTGATCAACTGTTTGTCTCTTTTGCTCGCAAAAGAGAGGGCAGTGCTGTTTCCAAGCAATGCCTTTTGAAATGGTTGGCTCATTGTATCACTTTCTGTTATGACAAGTATCACAAGACCTTTCCAGGTCAAGTCAGAGGTCACTCCACTAGGAGTGTCGCTGCCTCTGCTGCTTGTTTCAGGAATGTGTCGGCGGCTGACATCTGTGCAGTCGCAACTTGAACTTCTGTCTATACCTTTATGAAACATTACAGTTTGGACATTGCCTCTCGCCGCAGAGCTGGCTTCATGTTGGCTGTTCTGCAAGGTCTTCTTTCCTAAGACCTTCACTGCCAGAGGATCTGTGTATGAGTAGTTTCTTCCTCTCGTGAGCTTCTCTTTGTTCCTGACTGTTTGGGACTCAGTTCTATATGTAATTACCTACTGCAAGAGCCCTCTCGATGTAAGATAGTACAGTTACGCAAGAACTTACCGTAACAGTAGATCTTCGAGAGAGGCTCTTGTAGTAGGTAATACCTTCCCGCTCTCCATCCCCCTTATCTTTTCAGCTCCTTTTCCAGGATGGGAAATATCCGCTTCTCTCTCATCTAGCCTTTTGGCCTTGGACGGAAAGAACTGGAAGGCGGGGTGGGGACCTCCTTTACACTGACGTAGCATGATGTCAGTCACCTGATGTGGGGGCAGTCCCCTGCCAGAGACTGCTAGCTAGAAATTTTTCCGTGGGGTCCTGACTGCTTCAGTCCTAAATGTAATTACCTACTGCAAGAGCCTCTCTCGAAGATCTACTGTTACAGTAAGTTCTTACGTAACTGTACTTTCTCTCACTGTGTGCTCCCAGAAAGATAACCCCAACTAAGGCAGGGTTGCCTATAATCCTAGAATAGCTAGTACACCTACAGTCATTAGGCTTATGGCCTTCAGCGTGGAAGGTGCAGTTAGTGGCAGTGTCAGCTTATATATCAGATGACAAGGAATAGTCTCTGGCCTCACAACTCCGTTTCAGAAGTTTTTTTTTAATTTTATTTACAGTTTACGGTTCTCAGCCACTTATACCCACCGGTGAGGGAACTTTTCCTACCTTGGGATCTCACTATATGGAGGCTCCTTTTGAGCTTGTAGAAGTTTCTGACCTAAAGTATGTCACATGGAAAACCACATTGCTAGCTGCAGTGACCTCTGCTGGGAGGGTAAACAAATTCAAGCCCTCTGCAAGGAGCCAAACTACATAATCCCTCACAGGGATAAGCTAGTTCTTAGAACCAACAGGAAATTCCTATCTAAAGTGGTGTCTAAATTACTCCTGAATTAGTCAGTGGCCCTTTCAGTACTCTATCCAGAACACTTCAGTCCAGGTGAGCAAAGGTTGTATAGCATGGACCTAAAGCGAGTCCTGAGTATCTACACTGACCAGACAAAAGATGTCGCATCTCAGAGCAGCTAGCTTTCTGTTAAGTGAGGTAGGCAAATTCAGACCAGCTACAAGGAGATCTGTCTCTCATTAGATAGTCTCTTGCATTCAGTTCTGTTATGAGAAAGCTGGGAATCTGTCACCAAGAGGCTTAGGGACACATTCCACAATGGGTACCTCTGCCTCTGAGGCATCCCATTGTTGGACGTTTGTAAAGCAGCTACCTGGAAAACAGTACACACCTTCGCAAAACACTGTTGTTTGGATATGCAGCCCAGATGGAATGCAAGCTTTGGAACTGCTGTCTTGCAGAATGTTTTTCCTAATTAGGTTCTGGACCCAGCCTTCCAAGCCTGTGAAGTTTGCTAACGTGTAAACACTTAAGTGGGGGATTCCGGAGGTTAGAGGAAAAGATTACTCACAATAGTAATGTTGTTTTTTCTTAAGGGATCCCTCACTATGTTTACACTCCCTATCCCTGCCTCCTCTTCCAGAACCTGAAATGGGTTCACACAAGAACTTTATTTTGAATAAGGTTACTTGAGCATTACTATTGCAGTTCCCACGCTTGTAAGCTTGTTCTTATTGTTTATTTAATCATTTTTCTCAAGTCTGCTTTCAGTTTGTTTGGTGTTCTTAACCTTCTGTTCACTAGTCTCATTAGCTACTGCTTCACCCTGGTTTGGAAACGGATCTGTGCAGTGGCCACGGTGGAGCGAGGATGCAGAGTTTGAACTTACATTTCAAATTCTAAAATGTGCACAAGTTCTGTTTTCCGGGACGACACTCTCAGCCAAGATGACTGCTAAAGTGTAAACATAGTGTGGGATCCCTTAAGAAGAACCAATATTACCACAATACTTGTTGCTTAAGATGTGTACTTCCTGATGTGATTGAAACATAAGGAACAGGAACGTGCATGAGGCATAGCAGAAAAGTAATGCCTAAGTCTAAAATGGAAAGTATTAACACAGTCAGAATGATTGTAAGCAGCACAATAACTGGGACCTTATACTCAATCCTTCGCTGGTAATTGAGGCAAAAATTGTCACTTTGGTAGCGGCACATGTTTAGATCTTGATGCACCAGGTTGGTGGTCATCTTGAAGCAGTATAGCACCACTGGAAATATTCACACGTGCCAGTCGTCTGTGCCATTGTGTTAAAAATGTGCATAATATATTAAAAAATCTGTACAATATATAGTATAAAAGCGCAGCAGCAGTAGTTTTCAATTACGGTTAACATTTTTTCATATTGGCTGTTTAGTTGCTGTGTCAGATGTTTGCATAGCAACAAAATTGATACTGTGGCACACTCTGTGATGAGAACTAAACAATATGAGTAACATTGGATTTCTAGGGACGTGGATGTGGTGTACTTATCCACACGTTCTGGCAGTGTCCTTTCCCCTTTAAAAGCGGCTGGAAAGTCTTCAAGCTGGCTCCTCCCACCCACCCAGGTGATAACTCCCCTAGCACCGCCCCATGATGCTAGTTCTACCTTTCCACTGGAAGAAGCAGGTTCCCTCCTTATTGCTCTCGTGTATACTGAGGCCCTTTGCTATTTTCTAAAATAACCCATTTTTCTCTTCAAATTTTTCTCATCGCCACGATGGACAATGCAAAGTCCGCTCCAGGGTTCTGGAAATGTGGTTGCAGGCAACTTATGTCGCGATCTGATCTGCACACCTCTTGTGTTTACTGTCTGGGCCACGAGCACGATGTCCCAGGCCACCATTGGCATTCGTTTTTACTGGCAACTCTTGAGGATCGCCAAGCCCGCCTACTTCTTGGCCGTCCAGATGATAGGGATCCATTTGTTCTAAGGACTCAGTGGGTGGTCTCTGCATCTGCAGGGGTCCACCCGAGCAAGTTGCGGCTTTCGAGGCACGGCAGCAGGACCTGGCGCAGGACCTCCTTGGCTTCAGCCTTTTGCTGCTTTCTTTGGGTTCTTCTTTTACAGGAGCGTTCAAAGACTTGTGCCACTCTCTGCCCACCCTGGGGTTGGGTCCTAAGGGCACAAAGTCAAAGAAACCGAAAAAGGACAAGGAGAAAGAGGCCAAGAAGTGGTCTTGTCGATGCTCATGGGATCAGGAGTCCTCTGCGGCCTCCAGTTCCCTCGTTTTGCTGGAACACTTGGCTTCGGTTGGTGCTTCGGATCTGGCCGCTGGCTCCATGGTCTCTCGGTCGGGCCAGTTGGCTGAGACTCAGTTCAGCGTTCCAGCTGAGATTTTTCTCGACCCAGTCGACACTTTGTCTACCAAGGAGGTTGATACCTCCTTGTCCAGGACTCTGGTCCTGACCTTATCGGGGGGAGGGGGCAGGGCAATCCGCTGTTCCACTGCTCCCCACTCTGGAGCTCCAAGACCTGGAGAGGACCTGGTCTTCACCAATCCTCTCTGAGACCCGCTACCTGTCCCCCCTGGTGGTCCCAGTCGAGGGCTTGCTCCAGAAGCCCAGACTCGGGCAGACCACATCGTTTGTGATGCTCACGCTTCAGGCGCTCAGGCATGCTATTCCTCCTCCTCATCTTCAGGCGAGGAGAGGTACCGGTGCAAGATGCGTCGGCGCTATGAGGATCTCATGTGGCAGCAGCTCTGGCTGACCCAGATTAAGCCACTCCTGGTTTCCCCGGCTCTTCCTTGGGTGCCACTAACAGAGCCACAGCAGACCCCATCCCTGCAGGAGCCAGTTTGTTCGGTCCCAGCTCGGCCCACGCTGACCTCTCCGCGGATCCTGGTGGAACCGCCACCCAAACAGCCATCTGGCAGCCTGATTAAGGACGCCCAGTCGGGCAAAGGATTGCCCCATTGGCTGTCATTTACTGTTGCTCCAGACCACCCTTGCTGGGTAAGTGGGGATTCGGGTGGGCAACTGTTTTTCCTGATTCCTCAGAATCTGAGGGGTCCTAATTCACTCCTATCTGTTGGACGTGGAATCGGTCGGGGACTTATCTATGGACCAGGGTCCCACTTCCTTCATGGGCCTGCTTTGTTTGATCTCTGCATTTACAGGTCTCAAGTTGGAGCCCATCTAAAATTGGGAGCAATACCCGCTTACTGAGATCCTCGACCGGGGTATTACCCCATGGAGGCCTTTCTGGCCCAGGATGTCATTTTCAGTTTTGTCCTGGAGCTGTGGCAGCATTCAGTATCTTGTCCTGTGCCATCGGCCCAGATGGCCCACAAGTATGTGGTCCCTACCAGATCCTTGTCTGGATTCACGAAGCATCCCTCAGCTGAGGGGCTCATTGCCGACTCTGTTTTCTGGCGCATGGGAATGCTGGGAACATGGACAGACCCCCCCCCCCCCCAACAAGGAGTCCCAAGAAGTTGTACCACATGGCAGAAAAAGTGTATGCTGCCTCTTCATTCGGCCTGCTTGATGGCCCATTTCCTGCATACCCTCCAGAAGTCCCTGGGTGAGGTGCTCCTCCACCTTCCCGCTGACCTGCAAGCCACCATTAAGCAGGTATGGGATCAGGGATGCGCTGTTGTATAGCCAACGGTTCCAAACAGCCATGGGGACTCTTGCGCCAAGTCCATAGCTGCAGCAGTTGTCATGTGAAGCAGTGCTTGACTGCGCATCTCCACCTTCACAGCGGATACACAGCACAAGTTGGCAGATGTGCCCTTTTTTGGAACCGGTCTTTTCGGGCCTGTGGTGGAGGGGCACTTTACCAGGATTGAAAAGTCCAATGCCATCTTGGACTCTGTGACTTCTGCCCAGAAAGACTCGAAGGGCTCCACACTAGGAAGAAGCCCATTCGGCCCACCTCTGCCCCTGCAGCCAAGCCTGTCCAGCCCTAGGCTGGCCAGCAGAAGGCCTGGCGCCCTCGACCCAAGTCTGTGGCCTCGGTCATCAGGAAGCCCAGAGGACATGGTCCCGGTGGTCCCTCAGCCGGGTCCTTCTCCGTTTCCAAGCCTGCCCAATGATGGGATGGGGTGCTCTTCCCTCTCCTGTACTGGACCCATGGAGTCCTCCTGTGGGGATCGTCTCTGACACTTCCTTTCTACCTGGTCTGCTGTTACCTCAGACAGGTGGGTTCTCGAGGTGGTTGGCCAGGGTCTGCCTCTGGAATTCAAGGCTTTCCCACCCAACCGAGCCTGCATCCCACAGGAGGGCATGGTGTTAGCCGACGTTCAATCAGCCGTTTGGGACGACATTGACCAACTCCTTTGCAAGTAGGTAGTGGCTTCCATCCTGGAACCCCCTCACCTCAACCAAGATTCATCTCCAGGTATTTCCTGGTTCCAAAGTGGACAGGGGGCTGGCACCCCATCTTAGATCTGCACAACCTGAACAAATTCCTCAGGTCCTGCACCTTCAGGATAGTAACTCTGTCACAGATCATACCACCTCTCGAGCAGAACATGTGAATCTTACTTGGAGAGGGTTCCTGTAGTAGCTCAACACATATAGGACTGCGCCCTCTGGCGTCAGGACCGCATGGCAAACTTTTCCAGCAATGTCTGGTGGGGGACCGGCCACCAGACGTCACATGACGGACGTCTGCGTGACCCTATATAGTGGGCGGTCCCCATGCCTGCCCTCCAGTTCTTTCCTGTCATCGAGCGCTTGAGTACCGCTGCAATACCCTGCCCAGCCGATCGCCATTTTGCTTGTTTTTTCACTGCTCTTCTTTTTGTTTTCGCTTATGTCGCCTCCGCCAACCAAAACAAAGAAGTGCGGTGCCCAAATCCACAAGGATGGCCATCTCCATTGCCTTCTCTGCTTGGGGCCAGAGCATGATTCCGTGGCCTGCCCCGACTGCCAGCCTTTCAACCAGGTCACTCAGAAAAGGAGGCAGCAGACCCTGGAAGCCCATGTTCTGAAGTCCAGAATGGCTTTGCTTGAGAAAGAAATGCAGAAGCGTAGGGATTCTCCATCTTCAGACTCGAAGAAAAAGAAAAACATCGGGAGAAGAAGCGCTCAGAACATTGGGACAGAGGGGATCCTAATAGGCCCTTGACCAGCAAGACCGTTTCCCCGCCGCCTGCCCTAGTGGTTCTTCAGACCACACCCAGGGCTCCTCCAGGTACCTCTTCTGCTGCTTTTCTTCCGATTTCCACCAGTAAGTCATCCACTGGCTCCTCCAGCGAACGCCCCGGTTTTAGCGGATAAGCCAGCCCCGCCGTCTCCTCCAGGGTCCACCCAGCTGCTGCTAAGCCGAGTCCCCAGGGCTCTGTTGGGACTCACCCAGCCTCCACTGGTAAGTCAGTCGAGAGTTCTTCCTTCCAGCACCCGGTCACCTTAGAGTCCAATCAGTTGGTCGTCCTGACGTCCGCCCGGACCACGATCTCCCGTTGACTCAGTCCCACACAAAAGATTAATATACAAGTTAGCCAGCCTGGAAGTGGGTCCCAAGATGATAGCCTGGGTAAAGAATTGGCTGTAGAATAGGACACAGAGGGTAATAGTAAATGGAGTCCACTCTGAAGAAAGGGGGGTTACTAGTGGGGTGCCGCAGGGTTCAGTATTAGGACCAGTCCTCTTCAATGTCTTTATAAGCGACATTGCAGAGGGACTGGAAGGAAAAATATGTCTCTTTGCAAATGACACAAAGTTCTGCAACAGAGTTGATGCACAAGGTGGGGTGGAAAGGATGAGATGGGACTTGGCAAGTTTAGAGAAATAGTCAAATGTGTGGCAGCTTAGATTTAATGCTAAGAAGTGCAAGGTAATGCACCTGGGAAACAAAAACCCAGGGGAAGAGTAGACAATGGGGGTTGAGATACTAACAACAACAAAAATGGAAAGGGACCTGGGGGTAGTCATATCAGATGACTTAAAGGTGGGCAAGCAATGTGAGAGGGCAGTACAGAGGGCTGGGGGGCTACTGGGATGCATAGGGAGAGGCATCACCAGTAGAAAACAGGAAGTTGTTATCACTCTGTACAGACAGCTGGTGAAACCCCATGGAGTACTGTGTGCAGTTCTGGAGACCCAGTCTCCGCAAGGACATATACAAGATGGAAGCTGTCCAGAGGAGGGCAACTAAAATGGTGCAGGGTCTGCACCAGAAGACATATGAAGAGAGACTAAAGGAGTTTAATATGTATCCGCGAGGAGGGGGAGACATGATAGAAACTTTCAAGTACCTCAAGGGAATCAACAAAGTCCAAGAGGGCAGCATCTTTCAAAAAGAGGTGTGCAAGAACAAGGGGCACAATTTGAAGACGGGGGCTCAGAAGTAATGTAAGGAAGTATTTTTTCACAGAGAGGGTTGTGGATGCATGGAACGGCCGTCTGGAGGAGGTTGTGGAGTCAAAAACAGTGGCTGAATTCAAGCATGCATGGGACAGCCATAAGGCAATTCTAGGGGTTGGGGGTAGAAAGAAGTAGGCTGCTGGTTAACTAGGATATGCAGCTTATCCATTAGGTAGGGAAATGGGCAGACTGGGTGGGCCAAGCGGTCCTTATCTGCCATCAAATTCTATGTTTCAATGTTCTACGTTTCTATATTTCTACCCGACGTGCGACTCTGTGGCTGCCAGCCATTCTTCCCCCCAGGCTTCGCCTGAGCGGGAACACTCCCTACCACCTCCCCAGGTGGTTTCTCCATCTCCTGTGGTCACCACCGGCACGGAGGAGGGGACAGGATGCCTGGTGGTGGCTCTCCCTCCATCCACCCCCCCCCGTCAATTCCTCTCACGTCTGCTCCAGAGGCTCTGACGATGACTTCAGATGTCCCCATCTCGCTCTCTGTCTTGTCAGACCCTTCTTATGTCTGCTCTACCACCTCTGACATCAGAACCTGTGACGTTTTATATGTCCCTCCATCGGGACCCTCACGTCCGATCCAGATGACAGCACCAACCTGTATTTGGTTGGCTTCTCCATCAGGACTCTCACGGCCGGTCCCAACGATGCCTGTTCTTTCGTCGGCTCTGACGTTGCTGACATATACGATGGCTAGTCTGACGATACTTCCTCCGACGTCAGCCCCTCTTACGTCAGGGATTCTTATGCAGGGTTTCGTACCTGGACCTTTTTGGCCTTACACTCCAGTATACTACCCTTATGGCCCATCTTCGGCATATCACCTGTCGGGTCCCGCGTAAATTCCCTTCAATTCAGGGTACCACTATTCTGGGTATCCCCTTACAAGGGTAACCCAACCCTTTTCCATGGTCAGGGTGCTTCAAGCTATCATTACCCACCCGCCCATGTTCCGCCTCCACCTCCACCATCTTCTCCTGCTCCCCAGCAGGATTTTTAGGCCTTGATCAGCTGTTCAATCAATCAGTGAGCAGTCATCATTTCTTTATAGCACGCTTTTCAAAAAACCAAAGCGCGAATACATCATAAATATAACAACAAACATTCAATTAATTAAAACATATATCAAACATAAAAAGGCAGCAGAATAAAGCTAAATATTATCTCCAAAAGCCAACTTAAATAAATATGTTTTCAGAGAAGCTTTGAAGGTTTCAGTGGAAAAGCTTGCTCTGATCCGATGAGGTAGAGAATTCCACAGGGTTGGGACCACAAAGAAAAAAGTCCTGGCCCCAGATGACTGAAGACGAACCGTGGGAACCTCTAACAATCCCTCATCGGTGGACGGAGAGGGCGGTAGGGCTGAAGGAGATCTTGCAAGTAACCTGGTCCCTGTCCGTGTAGGGTCTTACAGGTCAGCAACGTGACCTTGAAGTTGATCCTCCACCGCACTGGTAGCCAGTGCAGTTCGCGCAGCACAGGTGTGACATGGCAAGTTCTTGACAACCCAGTCAATAGTCTGGCCGCAGCATTCTGCACCAGCTCAGGCAATGAGAGCCACCCCCGGTAATCCTAGGTATAGAGCATTGTAGTAGTCAAGATGAGAGGACACAAAGGCATGAACCAGTATAGGAAGGTCATCATGCGGAACAAGGTGCTTTATCCGGGCTATGTTCCTCAGATGGTAAAATGAGGACTTGACAACAGCTGACACCTGTGTTTTAAGCGTCAGCTCATTGTTAGGCACTACGCCCAGATTCTTCACCTGTTCAGAAGGTCTCAACTGGTTACCCCCTAACACAAGGCCAGAAGGAAGCCCAGGAGTCAACTTCTCTACACGCTGACCCGGGTCCACCACCAACACGGGGAGCTGAGGAAAAAATTCCTGACACCACACTCTTGAGTTCTGCCCGTGAGGAAAGAATGGAACCATCTGAGGACTATCCCCGACAGTCCACAGAGTAGCCACAGGCATTCCAGCAGCATCTCATGGTCCACGGTGTCAAAAGAAAGTCCTCAAGCTGCAACGCGACTGCTTTCTCAATAACCTTGCCAAAAGAGGACAGGTTAGAGACCGGTCTGTAGTTCGCGAGACAGTCTGGGTCAAGGGAAGATTTCTTTAAAAGGGGTGTCACAACAGCCTCCTTCAGGGATTCCAGAAACACGCCTTGGACCAACGAGCACCAGTCTATCTCAGCAAGGACCGGTCTGATCACATCCATACACCCCACAAGGAGGTGTGTAGGACCAGGATCCAAACTACAGCAAGTCAGTCACAAGGGAGGGCTGACTTTGGGAAACTGAGAGGGTGCCTCAGAAAAGCACTAGCAAACAGGAAAGAAGGAGGGGTGGAGGAACAATGGGGAGTGATCAAAACAGCCATCACAGAGGCAACAAGCCTTTGTGTAAAGCAAATCAATAAAACACAACGAAGGAAAAAAACGCTATGGTTCTCAAAAGAGGTGGCAGGGAAGGTTGAGGAGAAAAGGACAGCATTCAGGAAATATAAGGAAACACAGAAGGAGCAGGACAGAGAACTTTTATCAGTTAAAGCAGAAAGAGGTTGGGAAGGCAGTCAGAATAGCAAAGGCCCAAACCAAGGAAAGGATAGCCAATTCTGTTAAGAAGGGGGATAAGACCTTTTATAGGTACATTAGGGAGCGAAGAAAGACCAAAGGAGGGATACTGAAGCTTAATAAAGGGGAGGGAATGTGGGTAGAGGGTGACAGTGAAAGCAGGATACTGAACTAATATTTCTGCTCAGTATTCACAAAGGAAGAGGAAGGAGTTACCAAAACCAAACAAGAGAAACTCTCTGAAGACGGAATGATACCAGTCCATTTACAGAAGAAAGGGTTCTGAAAGAACTAATGAAATTGAAGGTGTACAAAGCAATGGGGCCTGATGGGATTCACCCAAGAATTCTAAAAGAACTAAGGGTAGAACTAATGACACCACTGACTACTCTCTTTAACAAATCATGGGAGGATGGGGTGGTACCCGAGGACTGGAGGAGGGCAGATGTGATTTCTCTTCACTAAAGTGGGAGCAGGACAGAGGCAGGAAACTACAGACCAGTTAGTTTGACCTCAGTGATAGGGAAAATGATGGAATCACTTCTGAAGGAAAGAATTGTTGAGTACCTAGAGGCCAGTGGGGCACAGGACCCAAGGCAGCATGGATTCACGATGGGAAGGTCGTGTCAGATGAATCTAATAGATTTCTTTGACTGGGTGACAAAAGTAGTAGACCAGGAAGGGGCTGTGGACATGGCCTACCTAGATTTTAGCAAGGCATTTGACACAGTCCCACACAAAAGATTAATACAAAAGATAGCCAGCCTTGGAGTGGGTCCCAAGATGGTAGCCTGGATAAAAAATTGGCTAGACAACAGGACGCAAAGGGTAGTAGTAAATGGAGTACACAGTGAAGAAAGGAGGGTTACTAGCAGGGTACCGCAGGGTTCAGTACTGGGACTGGTCCTTTTTAATGTCTTTATAAGTGACATTGCAGAGGAACTGGAAGGAAAAGTATGCCTCTTTGCAGATGACACAAAGATCTGCAACAGGGTTGATACACAGGATGGAGTGGAAAGGATGAGAAGGGACTTGGCAAGGTTGGAGGAATGGTCAAATGCATGGCAGTTCAGATTCAATGCAAAGAAGTGCAAGGTAATGCACATGGGAAACAAAAACCCAGAGGAAGCGTACACAGTGGGGGGTGAGATACTGACAACAGTAAAAATAGAAAGGGACCTGGGGGTAATTATATCAGATGACCTAAAGGTGGGCAAGCAATGTGAGAAGGCAGTAAGGAAGGCTGTGGGGATACTGGGTTGCATAGGAAGAGGCATCAATAGTAGAAAACAGGAAGTTGTTACCCCTCTGCACAGACAGTTGTTGAGACCCCATCTGGAGTACTGTGTGCAGTTCTGGAGACCCCATCTCCACAAAGACATAGACAGAGTGGAGGCTGTCCAGAGGAGGGCAACCAAAATGGTGCAGGGTCTGTACCAGAAGACATATGAAGAAAGACTAAAGGAGCTTAATATGTATACCCTTGAGGAAAGAAGGGAGAGAGGGGACATGATAGAAACTTTCAAGTACCTCAAGGGAATCAACAAAGTCCAAGAGGATAGCATCTTCCAGAAAAAGAGATGTGCAAGAACAAGGGGGCATAATTTGAAGATAGAAGGGGGACGGCTCAGAGGTAATGTGAGGAAGTATTTTTTCACAGAGAGGGTTGTGGATGCATGGAACAGCCTCCCTGAGGAGGTTGTGGAGTCAAGAACAGTGGGGGAATTCAGGAATGCATGGGACAGGCATAAGGCAGTCCTAGTTGGGGGGGGGGGGAGTAAGCTGTTGGTTAACTAGGATCTGCAGCTTATCTGTTAGGTAGGAAAATGGGCAGACTAGGTGGGTCAAGCGGTCCTTATCTGCCGTCAAATTCTATGTTTCTAAGCCCTGAACAGTCTTCATGATATCCATGATCGCTAGCTGGTCAAAATCTCTCCAGGCAGACCAAGAGCCTGTGGCCTCGCATCGACCACTGCCATACTCATTTGAACGCGTTATGCAGATCTCCGACCTGATTGAAGACACCTTATCAGCAAAGAACCGAGCAAACTCATCACACTTTGTGAAAAAGCTCTCCGACCCCGCAGGCAGGCTGGATTGCACAGCCTGTCCACGGTCCGGAAGAGCTGAGTGGTCGATTTTTTTTTGTTGCAGCTATCTCCCTGGACAGGAACTCTGCCTTCTTATGGGCGATTTCTGATTGATAGTCTGAATAATGGGCGATCAACCTGTCTGTCCTCTTCGAGGCCAGATTGCCGCCAACAGCGTTCCAACCTTCACCCCACTCTCTTCAGCTCCCTCAGCGTCCCATCAAACCAAGGGGGCTGAGGGCAGAGAAGGAGGGGGTGAACTCGGAGAGGCACTGTGGAATCCAGGGCACTCAGCACCATGTTGTTATAGCACACTACTAGGTCATCTGGATCCACGCACTCCACTGGCCAACTCGATAGGTCCAGTACCGCCAACAGACCCTCTGGGGTTACTCCCCTCAAAGGGCAGTACCGGGCCATCTCCAGAGGGGCTGGTCTCACAGGGGGAGTCACGAAACTGAACCTTGTAGAGTCATGGTCTGACCATCCAACTGGTTCCACCACCAAGTCAACGACCTCCATCCTCAGGGTGAACACCCGATCCAAGGAGTGACCCTGAATGTGGGTTGCAGCAGTAACTACCTGTGTAAAGCCTAACAGAGTCATCAGTTGGAGGAAGTTTTGACCAAAATGCGAGAGTTCATTGACCCAGGCATTGAAATCCCCTATGAACAACCACCTGGAGGGTTCCAACACCATATCGATCATGAAGTCTGCAACTTCCTGCAGAAAAACATTCTCATCACCGGGTGGACGGTAGACAAGTAGAATTCTGCTGCCCACACCTGCTCCCGTGATGCACTAAAAGGATCTAGTGGTTACCACTGGAACCTCTCTAAGGCCTAGTTCCGTTTTAAAACAAATGGCAACCCCCCACCCCTTTGATCCAATCTCGGGCGGTGCATCACAGAGTACCCGGCTGGAACAGCTGACTCCAATATGGGACCAGCATTCTCGTCAAGCCAGGTCTCAGTGATGCAAGCTAGGTCCGATGACTCGACAAGATCAGCAATAATTGCTGTTTTGTTCTTTATTGACCTGGCATTATATAACACTGCCGGAGTTGGATGAGAGGTCTTAGAGGAATGGGCAGCTTGCCCACCATCAGTGGAACCCTTGGGTATGGGTACCAGGCATTGAGGACTCCTATCCTGGACACATTTCGGCCCAGAGTGTCTTCTTGACCTCACCACCCTTATCCGTCCACCCCACTCCTCCCCGGCCGTGGCCCCCCTCTTCCACCCCGTCCATGCAATCCCCAAGGCACTACAACACCTATATACCTCGGATTGCAAAGGGGGACTATAGAAGGGGCGTAGGTCCCTCAGCCTGGAGGGGGAGTATTCATGCGCACCGATACTCGATCCCAACACATGCAGCCTGTTTTAAAAATTGCTATTAATCAATGATTTTTAGTTACAACAAAACCAGTACCACTACTCTATCAGATTAAATTACTACAGATAAATCAATACCAATAACAGAATAATTAAACTATTTAACTAACCCAAATGTTAATTTTTTCTCTTTCCTCTAATAAATTAGCCAAAATACCCCCCCCCCACCTCTCACGTAGCGAGGGAGAGTCTAAACAAAAACACTTAAACATGTAAACACAACTCTTTCACTTCAAAGGAGCTTTTAGGTCCCTCAGATTAATCCAGAAAATTAAAACATACAGCCCAAGTCACTTTTTCGACTTGTGTACCACAGAAGGAGAATCAGTCAAAAGCAGTCAAACTTGTAAAATCTTGCAAGGATAATAACCATCAGAGCTCTCACCTCCGAAGGATAATACCAGACAGTCATTTCAAACAAGGTCAGCTCTCACCTTGACCATGTACGCATACACACTGACTCTATAAACAGAATTCCAGGCACTCTAACTGCCTGGGCTAGATTTCTCTGTAAGATTTTCCTTGGAGTTTAATGAAAAAAGGGGTTCAGCAGTTTAAAAAGTTTTTTCGACACCAGGGAATAGGTAATTTATCAGGGAACCCCAGACAGAGTCCAACCCGTGCTTTCCCAGGGGGTAATTCAAACCACCTACGCAAACCTACCACTACGGCTCCCAGATATTGGCCCACCCTACAGCCAGCCGCCTGGGAAATCCTAGGGGACACCAGTAGACTGCATCCACCCTCCGGTGGATCCCAAACCAGCATCTCCCGCGGCTGGCTCACCCTACAGCGGTCTCCTCCCATACCAGCATTGGGTAGATCTTCCAGGGCCCCCCCTTACCTTCCTGAGCTCCAGAAGTCCACTGGCAGTCCACTGAAAAGCCACAGGATCTAAATGTCCTTTTCCAGGAGACCCGCTAGCACTAGCTTCCAAATGTTGTACCTGCAGCTTTCAAAATTTCAATTCCCCCGTTAAATCGACATGGCCAATCGATAAAGTTTCCTCTTCCCCTTTCATCAGCCCTGCATAGTCACAAACAGAGCGCAGTACCAAAACAAATTTGCCGCCACAGTTCCAGACAGATAAGGGCACTGAGTTCCAGACAGACGAGAGCACTAAGTCATTCACTACTCGAAATGAACGAGCCGTCCAAATGGAGAAAATGATCCACTCCACAGTCTGCTCCACTCCAGTAGCACAACAAACGTTCCTCTAATCCCGCAGTCGCAAGATGACCAAATACCAGACAGCATTAAAACAAAGTTTAAAACAAAAACTCGGATAAAAATCACGTTAAAATAAGGCAGGTTTAAAGATAACCAGTAAACCGAATTTTACTGCTGATGACTAGCCCAGCGTAGCCGCCATCTTTTATATCCACTCCAGTTCTTGGTGGAAGAATGCTAGGACTGAACTGGTATTGGATCTCGAAAGCCGTCTACCAGCTCCAGTGGTTACCCCTCCTCCTGGTCTCTTTTTCCCTCCCATCAGCTCGGTTCACTCGATGGTGCACGTATCGGGGACTAAACCTCAAGGGATCATCTTCCCCAATCTGGAATCTCGGGGATGAATCACCTGATTCTGGAGGAGAGTGTCCGGATGATTCCTCAGACAAGGATTCATCCGTGTGTAAACCAAAGGGTTCTCTTAAGTCTCCCCCCGAGGACCCTTCCTTTACCGAACGACTATGTATTATTCAGCAGTCCAGTGGCTGGAATACAGAGGAGCAGGATCCTATGAGGAAGCGCCTCGCAGAACACTTAGATTTGGAGTCTGCTTCCCTGATCCCCGTTCCCCCTTGGACAGCTCCTCACGAAGACCTCACCAGAACTGTCCGGCAGCTGCCTCAATCAATTCTGGCCATCCCCAAAAAGTTGGACAGAATCTGCCATGCTGTGTAAGGAGTTTCCTTCCTGGACACCCATCCCAAAGCCGACTCAGTCGTATTGCTGCGGCCCATGACCGGTCGGCAGTGCCCAAACATATGAGCACTTCTCCTCCAGACAAGGAGTCTCGGCAGCTGGACCAGTATGGCAGAAAAGTGTACTCTTCTGCCACGTACGCTCTCCAATCCCGTAACTATGTTGCGCACAAATGTTCACATTCCAAAAGGCTACCATGGCCAAATTGAGTCCCGGATCCAGGCTGTTCAGTCTTCGGAACTGAAGGAGGAGTTGGTGAAAGACCTGCATTTGTCCAAAATTTCATGCCGTCATGCACTCAGGGTTACCTATGACACCGTGGATGCAGTAGTTTGCTCCTCCGCCACGGCAGTGTCCCCTCAGACGACACACCTGGCTTTGCATTTCTGGCCTTGCTAACAATATCCAGTCTGCAGTATGAGATGCCCCTTTCAGAGGCACAGTGCTTTTTGGAGGTGACACCAAAGACATCATCACAGGCCTACAGAACAGCAGCCAAGTTCTGAGGTCTGTGAGGTCCATGTACTGATCAGGAACCCAAAAGAAGCAGCCCTTTTGGAGACTGACCAAGAGGCAGGGGAAACAACTCTTCACTCAGTGACAGGAAAAATAAAGGTCATGGGTGCCCCCTTTTCACCCCCCCCCCCGCCTTTAAGAACCAGCGTGGATCTGTGAGACCTCCTCCCACTTGACCCTCTGCTTCCTGACTGGCTACCACCTCCCCCTCCTCTGCTGGTGAGCAAGGAGCCGGTGGGAGGGAGATTTGCCCTCCATGCACAGGAATGGAAGGACGTCACAACAGATGCATGGGTCCTACAACTAGTCTCGAAAGGACACATTCTGGAGTTTTTGGAGATACCCCCAGACCCTCCTCCGATTCGCTCGTCTTACTCTCCTCAGCAAGCTCCTCTGGTTGAGGAAGAAGTCAAGTCTCTAAGCCAGAAGGCGGCAATAGAGCCTGTCCCTCTGCCCAAAAGAGGGAAGGAATTTTGCTTCCACTTTTTTCTAGTTCCAAAAAAGACAGGCGACCTCGGACACATACTGGATCTCAGCAACCTGAACCTTTACGTCGAATACAAAAGATTTCGCATGCTGACACTGCAGAGTCTTCTACCCCTTCTACAGGAGAATCACTGGCTCTGCGCACTGGACATGCAGGATGCTTACTTACACATTCCAGTGCTCCCAGGCCACCGTCGTTTCCTTTGGTTCTGCTTCCAGGGGGAGCACTACCAGTTTATAGCCCTCCCCTTTGGCCTGTCTTCAGTACCTCGGGTCTTTACCAAGTGCCTTGCGGTGGTGGCAGCGGCCTTACGCCATCGGGGGATAGCAGTGTTTCCTTACCTGGATGACTGGCTGCTGTTAGACCCATCAAAGGACAGTTTACTGGAAGCTCTGTCTTGCACTTTGGCCCTGTTTTCTCACCTGGGTATTACAGTCAACTTCCCAGTTGACCATTACCCCTTCCCAGAACCTTCAGTTCATTGGGGCCATTTTGGATATGATCTAGTGCAAAGCCTTACTCCCCCCCCCCCCCCCGGACAGGGTGGAGACCATTCGAGAGCAAGTCACCATTCTGACCTTATCCAGGTACCTTCCGGCCAGAGTGTGGTTATGTCTCTTGGGCCTGATGGCAGCCTTCATCTCTACGGTCCCATTTGCCAGGTTGCATATGAGGATCACCCAGTGGGCGTTTCGGGTCCAATGGGATCAGCGGTTGGACAATCTGGATCACCCCGTCCTGATCTCCAGTGCAGTCCAGAAGGATCTACTCTGGTGGTTAGACCCTCTGAACCTTTCGAGGGGCCTTCCCTTTCAAAACTCCACATCACTTTGGACTCTCACCACAGACTAATCCTGCCTGGGTTGGGGAGCCCACCTAGGGGAACACTGCACCCAGGGTCCGTGGTCCCAACCGGAGATGCATCTCCACATCAGTATTCTGGAGAGGAGAGCAGTCTTTTATGCTCTTCAGGCCTTCCAATCTGTTCTGCCAAAAGGATCACTGCTAATCCAGACAGACAACATGTTGGTAGTCTGATATATCAACAAACAGAGGCACCCTGATCGTACCCCCCTTTGCAGGGAGGCGATGAGGGTGTGGAACTGGGCAGTTCAACACGGTCTGTTCCTCACTGCTGTGCACGTCCCTGGAGTTCTAAATGTCCTGGTAGACAATCTCAGCAGAACCTCACCCCTCGTCCACGAGTGGGAACTCATTCAGGAAGTAACAGATTCTCTGTTCTTGAGATGGGGTTGCCCAGACCTAGATCTGTTCGCCTCCTCATTCAGCACAAAGCTTCTCAGCTTTTGCTCGCTCGAGAGCCTGGTGCTTTCTGGCACAACGCCTTGTCATTCTGTTGGACAGGGAGGTCCTTGTACGCCTTCCCTCCCTTTCCCATCCTTCAGCGGGTTCTTCTAAAACTTCAGGCAGAGGGAGCCAAAATTATTTTGACTGCTCCTTTCTGGCCGAGACCAATCTGGTTTCCGCTTCTGCAGCAGCTCTCAGCGGAACCCCCAGTTCCTGTTCCTCTCAGGCATGACCTGTTGACTCAGGATCAAGGCAGTTTAGTGCATCCTGGGCTCAGGACACTGCATCTTCATGCGTGGCTTCTATGGACATTATAAAATCTCATTTTGGGGTCTCACACAAGTTCACCCAGGTCCTGCTAGATGCTGGAAAGCCCTCTACCAGATCGACCTATGCTATGAAATGGAAGCGTTTTTCCATTTGGGCGGCGCCAAAAGGCTGGGAGCCTTTCACATGCTCGGCTCCACAGATTATGGAGTACCTGTTGCACCTGTCTGATTCGGGTCTCTCTTACTCCTCCCTCAAAGTTCACTTGTTGGTCATTTCGTCCTATCATGATTTGATGGGGGGGAAAACCCGTAGCTCAGCTGGAAATCTCAAAAACCTTTCTGAAAAGGATTCTCCATCTGAAACCCCCTATCCATAACCCAACCCCACCTTGGGATTTGAGTTTTGTAATTGAGAAGCTTGCGCTTCCTCTTTTCAAACCAGCGATGAGCTGTGTCTTGTGCTCTCCCTCCTGGAAAGTGCTAATCTTCCCTTGTCAATCTTCACCATTCATTTACTGCTTGCGGTTGGTGCGGTGCTTTTCCCTTCTGAGGAGATTTTTTTTTTTTTGAGTAAACTTCGCGGCACCTTGAGCCCGGCTGCATCATCGCGTGAGGGCAGCGGTTAGGTGCGCCAGACTCCTCCTCCATCTCAGTTCTGTTTCCTCCCGCCGTCGAGGCTGCACCTGCTGCGTGGTAGAGTTAATAGTACGCTGCTAGGCCTAGTTGTCGTTGTCAACGCAGATCTTTCAGACTTCTCCTTCATCCTGCCTTTTTCTCAATGTAGGTCACTGGTAAGACAGTTCTGTTTTCTCTATTATTGATGACACGAGGCTGTGCTGTTTTTGTTATGTCAGGTTTAGGGGCAAAATGCAGAATCTAAGGCGGGCGCGCTATCACGTCTGTGCTCCTGTGGCTGGCATTTTTCTATCATGGACCGGCATGATGTTTGTCTTCGTTGCCTGGGACCCAACCATAATATGGATGCGTGCGACTCCTGTTTCTCGATGGACCGTCGCGTCCTGGAAGTCCATGCATTCAAGATCGGCAAGGCTCCACCAACTTTCGGGGGATGGCGCCGCTCCAGGGATTCCCAGGTAAGGTCTCTAGACCCTCCCTCCGGGTCCCCTCTCAGGCCTATACGGTCTGGAGAGAAGGAGGCCTCCTCATCTTCTCTTGCCGAAGAGGAGGCCTCTTTTGCAGTGTCTGAGGAATGCCGGGGTCCCTGCCAGGGCTGCGGTGGAGACACTGCCTCAGCAGTCACCTCCTCGGAGGTGCAGGCTCCCCCAGTGTCGTGGCCCAGGTCTGCTGGGCTCGGCATCGGTGGACCCTCAACGCCGCCTTCCGGTGCCATTTTGGATCCGCAGCACTGGTGATTGAGGCAGCGCCATGTTGGCTTTCAGCGCCGTGGGCCCGGTCGGCTCTTCTAGCAGTGCTGAGTCAGGTCCCGGCACCGAGGGCAGTGCCGCGGGTCTGGCTGGTGCCGTTGGGGAGTCAGGACCGGGTTCGGGCATTGCGGGTGGTCCGGGATCGTCCAGCACCACTGCTGGCACCGGCGCTGTTCACGGTGCCGTTTCAATGGAGACCCCCGGAGTGGCCAGTATTGTGGTCCAGCTGGTCAAATGTGGACCCGTCCTGGCACCCTGACTCTTCGGAGTCAGGGTTTCCGGTGAGACGAGGTGCTAGGCGGCCCAGCGCACCTGTTCCTCTGTCTCCTCTGCTGTCCTCTCCTGAGGCCTCCCAGTCTGGGAGTGGTCTGGAGTCCCTGGAGTGGGATGGCGTGGAGGCTGAGGGAGGGGCTCTCCCTCCTGAGGGGGTTGTGGCAGCTGCTGATCCCGGTGCTGCTGCACCTCCTCGGGGTGAGGTGTCACTGGGGTCGAGGAGGAGGGTGTTCTCGGAGTCCGGGGGGTCGAGAGACCAGGTTGAGGCACCTCGGTCTTCACCTGCCACCCCTCAGGGGGCGGGTAGGAGCTGTAGCACTGGGCCCCGTCTTTCCCTCTTGAGCTCCAGGGACCCTTCCGGTGGCATTGCTGTGGGCTGCCCTTCTGGACTCATGCAGCCCCAGGTTCATCACAGGGGAGGATCCCCCTACTAGGCTCTTCCAGGCTTCTCATCCCCAGGGTTCTGTTCTGCGACCTGGTTTGTCGTCCAGGATCCCGCCAGCTCGGGCTCCATTTTCTGGATTTCAGAGCCTCAGCAGAGGACAGTTGCCTCGCCGCAGGTGCTCCTCTCCCATTCCTCTACAGCCACCCCCCTCTCTCCCAGTCCATGTCGGTCCTACGGGCCCGTTATCCTGGGAGACGTTCAGAGGCTCTGCAGCGGCCTTCCCCTCATACGTTAGATACATGCATGAGCGGGTGTTTCGCCTATCCCCACCGCCACAGGAGTCCTTTGAACATTCGAGCTCTCCATCATCCTTGTCTCCTTCCTCCTCGGAGGGAGAGGAACCCACTGCTCATCTCTCCTCCGATGCTGATTTCACCGAATATCAGCGATTCCTTTCGAGGATGGTGAGGGATCTTCGCATCTCTTTCATTAGGCAAAGACAATGCGAGCGGCAGATATTGTGAATTCCTCAGTGGTCGTGCCCAGCATTTGGTATACTGTCCTGGCTCATTCCCTTCCAGGAGGCGTCTATCTGTTCATGGCAGTCGCCAACCGCCTTTTCTCCAGCCCCGGCAGACTGCAGAAGAAGGTATTGTGCCCCATTGGAGTCTCTAGGTACTCTTCCCCAACCCGCCTTTGGGATGGCATACCAAGAAACTTCCTCCGGGCACCGCCGCCTGATGCACGACCGTCCACCGGACTCAGATTCCCTACAATTTGACCGGTGGGGGCAAAGAGTGTTCTTTTCCTCTCGTGCGATGTTATGCATTGCATCACATCAGGCTCACCATGCTGCCTGCAGTAGGCATTTGTGGTCGATGCTCTCCCAAGTCTTAGCATCAATGCCTGATATGGAGCAATCCAGACAAGCTATTGCCCTCTCTGCCATAGGCATGGAGCTGGGAAGACACCAAGCAAGGGCATCGTACGATGCCAGTGATGTGGCTTCCAGGCTTGCAGGGACAGCGATCTGTATTAGACGGAAGGCATGGCTTTGTCTATCAAGATTATCACCCCTGGCCCGGCGTAGGGTGATTTGCTCCGCTTTCCAGGGGACCCGTCTTTTTTCCTCTAGGGCTAGGAGGCTTCTGCAGGGGCTTCCTCCGTCCCCTCCATCCTCGGGGGACACCTCCTAGCTCTCCTCCACCATAGACTTCTCTCCTGATTAGCCCAGGGTCTTCCCCTCCTGTTCCCCAGCGGCTGGGGGTCTTGTTCCCTCAGGGTTCCTATTATCCCCCCCACTCACCCAAGCAGTAATGAATGGTGAAGATTGACAAGGGAAGATATGAAAATTACGTGCCTACCGTAATTCTTGATCTTCTCTTGTATCTTCACCATTCATTACTGATACCCACCCACCTTCCCCTCAGTGGCCTCCTACTGCACGTCTCCCCCTCCCTTCTCGTTCCTCTCCCTTCCTCTTTGGCCTTTATGCAAAAAAAAAAAAAAAAACTGTCCTGGTTTCCGTTCTTCTCTGGGCGTGTCCTTTTTCCTCAAGATAAAGAGGAACGAGTAGGACTTTTCCTATCCTGAGGGAACTCTTTCTGACTGCCCCTAAGAGTGACCTCTTGGCTCCTTAGCCACGTTGTTCAGTTCACAGCTGAAGAGAACATCCCTCTGTGGCTCGGCCTCAAATTTCAGGTTCCCTATGGCAGGCATCATTTAATTGTCACCTTCTTCTGGTTGGTGCTTCTGCACTTCTTAACCTTGAACTGTTGTCCTTGCCTTGCCTTCAGGGAGTCCGATTGAGTTCCCACTCTATCCTTCATACAAAACTGCCTTTTGTAGGGCCTAACCCCTACCCACATACTCCGGTGTTAGCACTTAACAAGGTGCTAAGGGGCTTATCCCCTTCATAGTTGGGCGCTCTCCTTCCGGAACAGATTCTGCCTGGGCAGTCTGTGAGCGCTCAGCTAGAGTGTAGGGGGATGGGATGATGAAAAGTTGTAGAATCTGCCCTTTGTGTCCAGTCGATACAAGCAGTTCAGTTGAACCTTCTCTCAGTCCTATCAGGAGGGATTCTTGCTCCCTTGTTTTTGGTTCCGAGCTTATAACCCTCTCAACCATTGTATCTTTGGGCAGTGTTCTCCCCTCTCAGCATCCCTCCCTTTTCTTCTTTTTCTTCTTCTTCTTCTTCCTTTTCTCTTATCTGTTCATCCCTTAGAGCCACCCCAGAAGGGAGGCCCTGCGTCCTTAGGGTAGGTATTCTTCCTCTTCTATCTGTCCTCTACTGGCTTATTCCTTCTTCAGTTTATATCCTTTCCTTTCCTTTTTCTGTCCCTCGGCTCGCTTGCCTCGCTCTCCCTTTTTTCCCTTTACCCTTTATTTCGCCTCTCTGGCTACCAGGAACTGAGATGTAGGAGGTCTACGGCACCCTAAAATACCCCTCGTGCATGGCCTTCGCTCTCAGTGGGTGGCGCCGCTGAGCAGACTCAAAAAAAAAGTCTCCCGTGGCAGGGTGCGCGCCTCCGCACTAACCCAAGCAGTAATGAATGGTGAAGCTACAAGAGAAGATCAAGAATTACAGTAGGTACGTAATTTTCATTTTTTGGTTGCCATTACTTCTGCTCGAAGGATTTCCGAGCTTCAGGCCCTGATGTGTAAGCAGCCTCATTTGATTTTTCATAAAGACTGGGCGGTCTTAAGAACCAGTCCTAAGTTTCTTCCCAAGGTGGTTTCAGAGTTCACCCTCAATCAGATGGTCAAACTCCCGGTGTATTACTCTAACCATTCTAACAAAGGTGAGGCTGTTCTTCATATGCTGGATGCACACAGGATCCTGCGTTGTTATGTCCACAGGACTAAAAGCACCAGGAAATCCCATCAGCTTTTTGTTTCATTTTCCCCCAAAACCATGGGGTCAGCAGTGTCTAAGCAGTACTTATCCAAGTGGCTCGCTAACTAGATTCACTTCTCTTATCAGAAGTATGACAACCCTGTGCCAGGGGAAGTCAGAGGTCATTCCACTAGAGTAATGGCAGCGTCAGCAGCCTTTTTGAGGACCGTATCTGCAGCGGAAATTTGTGCAGCAGCTACCTGGAGTTCAGTCCATACCTTCATGAAGCATTACAGTCTGGACATTGCCTCTAGGCATAGGGCCGGGTTTGGCCTCGCCATTCTGCAGGGCCTGCTGTCCTAAGGCAGGTCCTGTTCTGTTCTTTCAGTTGCTCCTCCTGATGTGACTCTCTGTCTCTCTATGAGTGACTGCTTGGGATTCAGTCCTATATGTGATGACCTACTGCAGGAATCCTCTCTAAGTAAGATAGCACAGTTATGTAAGAACTCACCATAACAGTAGATCTTTGAGAGAGGTTCCTGCAGTAGGTCACTTTTTCCCTCCCACCTCCCCCCAGTGTTTGCATTTCTTTCGTCATTTTTGTAACTGGGCTTCAGGATTTCATCCTTTTTTCTGTCTCATCCTACTTGGATCTCCGGTGGGAGAACTGGAAGACGGGCGTGGAGATCGCCCACTGTATAGGGTCATGCTGATGTCCACCATGTGACGTCTGGTGGGCGGTCCCCCGCCAGGCATTGCTAGAAAAGTTTGCCGTGCGGTCCTGATGCCAGAGGGCGTAGTCCTATATGTGATGACCTACTGCAGGAACCTCTCTCGAAGATCTGCTGTTACAGTAAGTTCTTACATAACTGTACTTTTTCTCTCTGGATCTCTAGGACACATGTTTCCATGTCCATCTCAATGGTGGTTCCTCCACTTTTGAGCAGAGGGAACCCTCTACAAGTTCCAGTCCATGCCATTCGGCATGTCCTTGGCACCCAGGGTCTTCACCAAGTTCATCGCAGTGGTGGCTGCCCATCTCGGGCATTAGGGAGTCCCGGTATACCCCTACCTGGACGACTGGCTTATCGCGGGTCCCTCCAGGCAGGAGGTGGAGCGGTCCAGGGACCTGGCCCTCCAGACCTGCATCTCTCTAGGCCTCCTGGTCAACAAGGCCAAATCGGAACTCATGCCCTCGCAGGTGATTCACTTCATCGGGGCAGAGCTCGACTCTTGCTGAGCCAGGGCTCGGCTCCTGGCAGAAAGGGCGGTGGCTCTTACCTCCTTTGCCCGATCATTTTGGGTTGGGCAGTTGCCCTCTGCCCGGGACCTCCAGCATCTATTGGGATACGTGGCAGCCTGCACCAGTGTGGTCCATTGGGCTTTCTGGAGCATGCACTCCCTGCAGTGGGAGCTGGCCAGCCAGTGGTCTCAGCGTGGAGGTCACTTCGACCATTTGGTCATTGTGACCCAGTAAATGTAGTACGCCCTCCAGTGGTGCTTAGTCCCAGAATATCTGCAGAAGGGAATCCCTTTTGTTTGTCCAGAGCCGATGGTCATCCTGACGACCAATGCCTCTCTCGTGGGCTGGGTAGCCCACCTGGGGGAACACAGATTATTTATTTGTTTTTGTTAACCAGGTAAGCACACTAGACAACAAGTGCCTATTTTCAGGTGTGACCCGGAGGTTACAGTACAGAAGAAAAAATTACGATACAGCATATTACGAAACAGCAAACATGGTTCATTGTCATGGTAACACACAGGCCCACGTAACAGGTGGAGCCAGAGTACAATATGGAGACATGATGCAGAATCAGAAATAGAAACATGATACAAATTCAGCTTGTATTAAATGGTAGAGAAGACAATAGTATCTTGCAAGATACGGTAAGGGGGACATGTCAACCACAAGGTTCCATGGAGGCATGGGGAGGCAGGAGATTATCAGGTAACCACAACAGGAGTGTAAACAGTGCAACTAACAGGGTGACTTGTCAGGTAACAGATATAGAGGAGTGTAGATAGTCAAGCATGCTGGCAGGGTACTTAGCTAGTATGGGGGGACAACCACGACAGAGTCAAGGCTCGGCTGAGGGAAGAGAACTGCTTGCATCCTGGAGGGCAGGACAGGGTAACGTGGGGTCGTTTGAGTGCTTACTATGAAGGGAGCTAGTGGGTAAGGGGGAAGTGATATTGTGGAGAGTGGCAGAGGCCAATTTCTGCATGGGGGAGAGGTGTCATGGGTGAGGGAGGGACTCCCCTGCATCTAGTGGGCACAAAGGCAAGTGGAGGCTGCTTTGAGGAACTTCCATAGGAAGTTTGAAGCAGGGTGTGAGGGCAGCCGGACTAGGGCAGGGAGGTTCCAAAGTCTCGGGCGTAGGAGCCAGAAGGCCCGGGTCACCGGTGAGGAGCGGGTCCTCGGGACCCCAGGCAGACCTGGGTTGAGCTAGATCTGAGATGGTAGGCCGGGGTACAGTGTTTGAAGGGAAGTGCAAGAGCAGAGGGGCATGCAGTTCGGACAATATTATCTACAGAGTTGCTGAGGACAAAGGCTCGGTGTTTTTCAGGGGGGAGCCACTCTAGTCGGGCGTAGAGGTCACATCGGTGCGTAAGGTGCGGCGCAAAGAGAGCGAAGCGACGTATGTTGTTGTAAGCCATATCCCACTTTGCTAGTCTGGCATTCGGGAGCAGCGCAAAGGCAACAAGCCCATAACAGAGTGTGGGTGGGAGAATCCCCCTGGCTATGGCGAGCCAGGCAGCCGGAGTGAGGCAGTCCTTAGCCCTGTAGGCTAAGCCGAGCTTGCAATTTGAAGCTTTGCAGATGTTCCAGAGATGCTCAGTGAGATCAAGCTGAGGATCTAGGGTCACACCTAGGTACCTGGCGGATTCCAGGACCGGCAGGAGGGAGCCATTGTCCCCGTGGATGGCAAGGGGGTAAGGGCAGGAGGCGGTTTTGGCCACCGAACCGAATAACATGGCATGGGTCTTGTTTAGGGTAACAGTGAGTTTGTGTCCCACAAGCCAGTTACGGATACGCCCAAAGTCTGAATTGAGTTGGGAGTTAATAGTTGCGATGTCCTGGGAACTGGATAATAGTACAAGGTCATCCGCATAGAGTGTGGTGGACTACCTCTGGTCCCTCTCCCAGTTGGGTCTTAGGTCGATGACCCTTAAGGTGCACCTGGCAGCCATCTCTGCCTACCGGGTGTGGGCCAGTCAGCAGTCGGTGGCACAGGAGAAGGTGATCTGGTGCTTTTTCAAAGGCCTTGACCACATTTCCCCTCCGGTGCGGGAACCACCACCACCTTGGGATCTGTCGCTGGTTTTGGCAAAGCTCATGGGCAAATCATTCAAACCAGTGCACAGGTGTGAGACTGCCTTCACGGTGGCTATCATGTCAGTCAGAGGATCAGCGAGCTCCAGGCGCTGTCAGTGGAGTCTCCATAACTGGTCTTACAGGGACATGGTTGTCTTTCGCCGCAACCTGAAGTTCCTTCCGAAGTTTGTGATAGATTTTCACCTTAATCAGGTGATTAATCTCTCGGTATATTTTACCAGCCACACCTCAGAGACCGAGCACATGCTCCACATGTTGGACCTGCAGTGAGCGCTAGCCTACTATAAAGAGCGCACAGCTGGAGTTCAGGGAGAGGTTCAGCAGTTATTTGTCACCTACGCTGAAGCCGCACCTGGCAAGACTGGCAGCAAAGTGGACGATTGGCAGGTGTATTGTATCCTGCATTGACCTCTGCTTATAGATTGGTGGGTAGGGAGCCTCTCATAGGGCTTAGGGATCATTCCACCCATCATACTGCTGGCTTGGTGGCTGCTACCAGGGATGTCTCCATCCAGGAAATTTGTCAGACTGCTACCTGAAAGTCAGCACACATCTTTATTCCCACTACCACATCGACCTTGAATCACACCGGGATGCTGGTTTTGGGGTCTCAGTTCTCCAGTCCTTATATCCTAAGTAGCAAGTGTGCGCCTTGCCTCCCTCCTCCCAGAAAACTACTTGGAGTCTGCCAGAATGTGTGGATAAGTACACCGTATCCACATCCCTAGAAAAACAGGTTGCTCCCCTGGTACAGTAGATCTTACTTCGAGAGGGCTCTTGCAGTAGGTATTAACCATTAGGGCTGCGCACCCTGGCATTAGGACCACACGGAAAACTTTAGCTAGCAGTGTCTGGCGGGGGACCGCCCACTGGGGTCACATGACTGATGTCAGCGTGACATATATAGTGGGCAATCCCTAGCCCGCCCTCCAGTTCTTTCCCACCATCGACCTGTGTACGTCGGACCTGGCGGAGAGCATTGCTACAGTTCAACTGCTATTTTGGATGAGTATCTTCCGATTTACATTTCCTTTATTTTTTAACTGTTCAAGTAAATAATTTTCATGCATGTCTTCTCCGGTGCCTTCTGAGTCGCATAAGAATAGGTGCAGTTCCTGTGGCGCACAACTCTGGCATAAGGACGACCATTCCCTCTGCCTCTTCTGCCTGGGGTTGGAACACAAGACCGTGGACTGTGAGGCCAGCCTGAGTTTTAATCAGGCCACATGGAAATGCAGGCAGCAGGCCCTCAAGACCCATCTTCTAAAACAAAAAATGGCATAGATCGAGAAGTAATTGCAGAAGCTGCAGAGTGCTTCTTACTCCACATCATCTAACTCGCACCAGCACAAAATGAAGAACAAGGAGAAGCACCAGGGCCAGAAGAGGTACTGTTCCCGCCTGCGTCTCCCTTTGGGGACTGCGGCTGACCAGCAACCTTCTTCCTCCGGGCAAAGTACCTCAGCGGACAAGCCTGCTTCCTCTTCCCAGGAGCAGCCCTTGGTTCCCCCACTGCCGCTGGTCACGGTAGCGGTGGCTGCCTCGACCGAGTCTGAGGTTCAAGCCATGCTTAGACCCCTGAAAACTAAAGGCCCTAAGTTAGTTGGCGGGGCTGATAGGTCGCTCGTCGGGGCCCCCGATGAGCGCCCAGCCCAGCCCAGGCTGATAAGTCAGTTGTCGAAGACTCCGGTTACCGCCCGGCCAATAAGCCAGACGGAGGATCCTCCAACATTCGCTCAGCCCAGGCACTTCTGTCGGGCCCTGACGACCGGTCCGATGTTTAGAATCAGCGCCCGCTGCTGCCTAGGGCACAGCCCACCCTGGAGGGATCGCCCCACCCAGGTAGCTTTTCTCTCCCTCTGGCCTCTCCTGAGCACCAGGGGCCGGAGTTTGAGGGATGTCAGCCCTATGATACTGTTTCAGAGTTGCAGCCATACCTCGTTATGTCACTACAGGCCAACCCTCAGGTCCCTCCGTCATCGGCTCTTGCAGCAGGATCTTCCGCTTCTTCCCCTATGCCGGAGTCCTCTGGGCTGACGCAGGATTTACTCTCTGGGTCCTATGTCCCACCTTTCAGGCCGCCTTCTTCTGGGCCATCGTCGGATACTTTGACGCAAGGCTATCATACGCCGCATTATCATACCCCCGGATACCTTCCGCCGGGGTGTCAGGCACCAGGACTCCCTTTGCCGGGGTGTCCCCGACGGGGTATGTCCCTCATTACCATATGTCAGGTTATCCGCCGTCAGGATATCAGATGCCAGGCTGTGGCACTGGTTTCCAGCCGGTATATCAGCCTCCGCCACCCCTAACCTCGCAGTGTCAGGGTTCAGGCAATCTCCAGTCCTGGTGGAAGGAGACTAGTCTCAGTTAGTCTCTGAGCTAGACAGCCATCATCCGGCAGCTGGTCTCTACCCTGGTGTCCGGACCTGATGAATAGGCCCCCCTTCACTGGTGGACTCCTGCCCTTCCGTGTCAGGTCTGACGAAGGGCTTGGCTGCTATTACTGATAAATGCAGACCCCCTATTCTTGTTAAAGAGGTGACTTGCCCAACGATCATGTCCCCAGTCCCAATCCATTTCGTCGGATTTGGACTCTGAGCCTGACTCCTCTTCCTCAGCCTCTGGGTTTGAAATGCCTCCACCAGAGAAGCCCAAGACTAAGGAGTCTCCGAAGTCTCCTCTGGAGGATCTCTCCTTCACAGACCTCCTCAAAAAGATTGCGGAGGCCTTTGAATAGAAGATTGACTATCAAGACCCCAAACGGAAGAGGCTGGCCCATCATTTGGACATGCCTGACCTGTCCCCAGTCCTCATGCCTCCCTGGTTGGAGCCTCGTGAGGACTTAGGCTCTACCATCTGGTCCATGCCTTCATCTATTCCGGCTGTGGCCAAGAAGGTGACCAGGATTTACTGTACGCCAGAGGGTAAGGATCACCTTAGCGTCCACCCTAAAGCAGACTCGTCGGTTATTAGCACAGCGCATGACAGATTGGCTAAGCCTAAGGATATGAGCACCTCCCCTCCTGATAAAGAATTGAGGCAGCTTGATCATTTTGGGTGCAAATTTTATTCATCCTTCACTTTGGCTGTTCGCTCTCTGAACTATGTGGTGCACATACTGGTCGACCAAAAATCTCTCTTTCACAAGCTCTAGAGCTGGTCATTGAGGCCTTGCCAGACTCTGAGGAGAAGGAAACCCTTTCTGACACCATTCGGTCAGCCAAAGTCGCTTGTTGCCGCTCTCTGAGGGTGGTTTATGACACTGTTGACTCCTCGGCTAGGGGCACGGCTGTGGCCGTCTGCCTCTGGAGGTATTCTTGGTTGAGGGTGTCGGGGCTGGCATCTGATGTCCAGGCTGCCATTCAAGATGCACCATTCCGGGGTCCTGTCCTCTTTGGGAGGAGGTGCTCAAGACATCATCACCAGTCTCCAGAATATGGGTCAGGCTCTGCATTCGGTACAAACTGTGTGCCGTGCTGGCTTTAAATCACAGCAGCCTTTTCATCACCAACAGATTCGGCTGACGAAGCACCAACACTAGGCCAGACATCAGACCAAACGTCAGGGCCCTCTCAGCTGCAGCCACTCCCCTAGCCAAGAACCAGAGGGCTTTGGGAGAGACCCTCCCCAACCTTCCCTCTGCCTCTTAACTTAAGATCTGCCTCCCCTCCTCCTCCTCTTCAGTTGGAAGAACTGGTAGGCGGAAGATTCGTCAGTCATCTGGCAGGGCGGGAGGTGATTACTGCAGATTCGAGGGTCCTTCAGTTAATCTCTCAGGGCCACACATTGTAGTTTCTGGAGAGACGCACAGACAATCCTCTGGTTCCATCCCTTTACCAAAAGGTGCACATCCCCATCGTAAGAGAAGAGATAGAGGCTGTTCTATAAAAGGCAGCCACAGAGCTCGACCCTCTAAATCAGGTAGGAAGAGGGTACTACTCTCACTTCTTCCTGGTTCCCAAAAAGACAGGAGACCTGCGCCCAATACTAGACCTCAGCACCCTAAACCTGTACATAAAGTACAAAAGATTTCTGATGCTGACTCCTCCAGGCCTGCTGCTAATGCTGCACAAGGGACAGTGGCTCTGCACCCTGGACATGCAGGACGCATACCTGCACAACTGGTATTTCAAGCCCACCACTGCTACCTCAGGCTCTCCTTTCAAGGGGGGCACTACCAGTTCAAGGCCCTCCCCTTTGGCCTTTCATCGGCACCCAGGGTTTTTACCAAGTGCCTGGCAGTAGTGGCAGCAGCCTTGAGGCACCAGGGCCACTATATCTTCCTGTACCTTGACGATTGGCTGATCTCAGCCTTGTTGAGGGAGGAGCTGGAAATCTCCCTTTCAGCAACCTTGAACCTGCTGTACCAAGTTGAGGTTACAATGAACTACCCTAAGTGTCACCTTATCCCCTCCCAGTGCTGCAATTCATTGGGGCAGTGCTGGATACTGCCCAGGGTTGAGCTTTCCCCCCTTTGGACAGGGTGGAAACCCTGAAACAGCAGGTTTCGCTGGTCACTTCCAGCCGTTGGATTTCGGTCAGGTCAGTGCTGTGCCTTCTTGGCTTTATGGTGGTGGCCATCCCGACTGTTCTCTGGCTAGGCTCCACGTGCGGATCGCGCAGTGAACGCTCCATGTCCGGTGAGACCAGAGCTCAGATGACCTCAACCACAAAGTCTTGGTCTCCACACCCATGCATCAGGATCTCCTGTGGTGGCAGGATCTCAGCAGTCTCTGCAAGGGAGTTCCCTTTCAGCCCGCTCCCATCCAGACCCTGACCACAGATGCTTCAGGGATGGGTTGGGGGGCTCCTCTGGAGACCCACAGAACTGGAGGGCTGTGATCTCAGTCAGATCTGTCTCTGCACATCAATGTGTTGGAGATGTGCGCGTTGTTGTATGCTCTTCAGGCCTTCAGCAGCTCCTCAGCCCAGGTCCACTGCTGGTCCAAACAGACAATATGTGCGTGGTCTGGTATCTGAACAAACAAGGGGGGCACTCGCTTCTACCCTGTCTGCAGGTAAGCAATGCGAGTCTGGAACTGGGCGATTCTGCATCAGATCTCCCTTATTGCAGTTCACGTTCCAGGAGTCCAGAATGTCCAGCAGATGGTTTCAGCCGCACCCAGGCCAAGGCTCATGAGTGGGAACTAAGCCAGTCGGTAGTCAAAAACATTTTCGACCGGTGGGGTCATCCAGATCTCGATCTGTTCGCCTCCCCATCCAACGCAAAACTTCCCAAGTTTTGCTCGCTCATTCCAGGGCCTGATGTTTTCTGGCGAGATGTACTATCTCTTTGCTGGAAAGAGAGGTTCTTATATGCCTTTCCTCCCTTTCCAATCCTGCAGTGGATGTTGCTCAAGTTGCAAGCGGAAGGGGCTCACATGATCTTGATCACCTGTGCTGGCTGTGTCGAATATGGTTCCCACTTTTGCAACAACTGACAGTGGAGCCCCCAGTTCCCCTGCCTATTTTCGCAACCTCCTGACCCGGGGTGCTCTGGTTCATCCAGAACTCAAGTCCCTTCACGCATGGCACCTTCTGACATAATTGCTCCACTCTATGGAGTCTCTTCTAGGGTGGCCTAAGTCGTTGTGGAGGCTAGAAAACCTTCCACGAGGACAACGTAAGCTTTGAAATGGAAGAGATTTCCAATCTGGGCCACTTTAAGGGATTGGGACCCTTTTTTATGCCCTGTTCCTCAGATCACTTGCTGCATCTGTCCGACCTGGGTCTGAGTTACTCTTCATTGACGGTCCACCTTTCCACTATTTCTGCTAACCACGTCCCAGTGGAAGGAAAAATTGTTGCTCAGTTGGAGGATTCCAAAATGTTTCTGAAGGGAATCCTCCATTTGAAACCCCTGGTATGTAACCCTGACCCATCTTGGGATTTAAACTTTATTTTAGAGAAACTCACTTTGCCTCCCTTTGAACCGGCCGCAAGTTGCGACATGCGCTATCTATCCTGGAAAACGCTCTTTTTAGTTACCGTCACTTCAGCTCGAAGGATTTCTGAGCTTCGGGCCCTGATGTGTAAGGAGCCTTATTTAATTTTCTACAGAGGCAGAGTGGCTCTGCGCACACATCCTAAGTTCTTGCCAAAGGTGGTTTCTGAATTTATGTTGAATCAGACTATTCAACTACCAGTATATTACCCTGAATACGTTAATCAGGGGGAGGCAATTCTACACACATTAGATGTTCACAGAATTTTGTGTTACTGTACAAATCGGACAATGTCAGTCTGCAAACCGGATCAACTTTTCGATTCCTTTGCACCCAAGAGAGAGGATGCTGCTGTTTCTAAACACTGTTTGTCAAAATGGTTGGCAAACTGCATTGTGTTCTGTTATCAGAAGAACAATAAACCCTTGCCAGGGGGGGAGTCGAGGGGCATTCAGCCAGAGGCATGGCTGTATCTGCTGCTTGCTTCAAAAATGTGTCTGCTGCTGACATTTGTGCAGCAGTCACTTGAAGCTCCATCCACGCTTTCATGAAACACTACGCTCTGGACATTGCCTCTAGGCGCAGGGCCGACTTTGGACTAGCTGTACTTCAGGGCCTCCTTTCATGATTTCTTCCTGCATCTCTGCAGATGCTTCCGTGCTTCAGTCTTGTCTGATTTACACTGCTTGGGACTCAGTCCTAATGGTTAATACCTACTGCAAGAGCCTTCTCGAAGTAAGATAGTACAGTTATGTAAGAGTTTACTGTAACAGTAGATCTTCGAGAGAGGCTCTTGCGGTAGGTATCTTTCCATCCCAGCTTACCCCAGCTTCTGCTACTGTCTTTTCTAGCTTTCCTTAGGCTCAAGGAGCCCCACTTCTTTCTCCTGTCACTTTGTTCTAAGGTCTCTGGGGGGAGAACTGGAGGCTGACCTGGGGACCACCCACTGTATAGGGTCACACTGACGTCAGTCACATAACAGTGGTGGGCGGTCCCCCGCCAGAAACTGCTAGCTAAAGTTTTCCGTGTGGTTCTGATGCCAGGGGGTGCACTCCTAATGGTTAATACCTACTGCAAGAGCCTCTCGCGAAGATCTGCTGTTACGGTAAGTTCTTACGTAACTGTACTTTCTAGTAATGGTATATGGTGTACATCCGCACAGACCCACCCGACCTCCCCTGGCAGTGGCGTGTGACTCTGCTTCCAGCGGACAAGAACTGGCATCATGGGATGGTGCTAGGGTACCTACCAACTGGGTGGGTGGGAGGAGACAGCTTGAAAACTTTCTGGCAGCTTTTAAAGGGGAAAGGACACTGCCAGAACGTGTGGATGTACACCATATACTACTCCTAGAACTACTGTTACAGGTGAGTAACCTGTTGTTCTTCACTATGGAATGCTTTTCTTGCCTTTTCCTTGCAGTACTAATAAATGCTCTGCCATTTTGTCACTGTTTTAGCATCCTAAATTGATTAATTCTACCCTAGTGAAAAATTGTATGTTCTGTATCACACAGAAAACTGCCATGTGTGTATGGCGAGCACCGGCAAGACTGCCTGCAGTGTTTTTGCCAATTACTGGTATGGGGGGAGGGTAGTAAGATGGTAGGAGGTGGTAGAGAATATAAATGGTAAAATCAGGGACAAAAATAAAACAAACTTATGAAAAAATCTCTTTTTTTTATTATAGGATTCCTTCTTTTCCTCCGAGGCTTTATCAATTACGCAAAGGTGCGAAAGATGCCTGACACACTCTCCACTCTCCCAAGGACCAGAGTCCTCTTCATTTACTAAAGGTGCCACATTTTCTTTCCATTAAGCCTGTTGGTTAGATGCATCAGACACATGTACAATATGAATTTGTTTATGACTGCCAGTAAATGCCTAGAAGTCCGCTAATTAGATGCAGATCTCTTAGCCAAAGCTGTCCATCAAATTATCATTTAAATTAACTAGTAGCCGCTTGTTATTTAACACAGTCAGTGTTGGTTTTAGAATTCTTTTATATCAATTTATGGGAGTCCTTTGGAAGGTAAGTTTAGAGTGTAAGTTGTATAAATCTAGAAACATAGAGGAGAAAATGAACCTGATCTTGCCATCTTTAAAGGGAACATAAGCCCTGTTATTTACATTTTTTAATATATTTTATAAATTCAGACATGCATGAAATCTGTTTAATAGCTTCAGTGTAAATTTGTAAATAGTCTCATTTTTTTCCTTATTTGGGTCCCTTGCTTTTTTTTCCCCAGCCAGTATTAATTTTCTTGATATTTTCGTTTTTATTAAGTATTCAACAGACATTGATAAATTTGTAGCAAGATGCACAATTAGCATTACACACTTAATAATTTTATGGTAGGGTAGCCACAGTGCTCTCAACAGTTGTTACATGAGTGAGGGGAAGTTAATTAAGCAATAAGGCATGACAGGGTGTGCATCATTGTGGGATAACTGCACACTTCTTATGCACCCGAGAAGTACCGTTATCCCTCAATTACGCACACCCTACAATGCCTTATTGTGGTTATAAAATGGCTTACCTGATTTTCTTTTTATTTTAGGACCAAGTAATGAGGTTCAGAAAGTAAAGCATTTTTGACCTGTGCTGTTGTGCTGGAATAACAGCACACTCATGTGACTCGATTCCACCAATCACAGTACAGTATTTCTCTTACCCATTTTATAATTAAGCAATAACACACGACCGGGTGTGCTTTATCATAGAGTATTGGCACTTCTCGGGTGTGTAAGGCACTCAACTTCACCTCGTGCCTCACAACTCACCCAAGATGTGCCGATATCCTATGATAAAGCATGCCCTGGCATATGTTATTGTGATTATGCACTGGACCCCCATGGTAAAGTTAAAACAACAAAAAAAAGCATAAACACAGGTCTAACAATGATTTTTTTATGTTTTTGAACTGTGGAAGTACACAAGTGCATAAAATAGTCTTGCTCTGCAGTGATTAATCAGGTAACTGTAGTGAGTTTACTGTAACATTAATACCAGTTTCCTTTTAGTATGGAAAACATAAATAAATAACTGCTGTGACTGCTCCACTTGGTGTAATAGTACATTTTAATACCTTTTTAAGCCATTTTAATGAATTACTTGGGGAGGAGTTTTGTTTGTGAAAGCTGAGGCACCTGAAGCATCTGTACATAGCAAGCTGTCTCTGTAATGCTGGTGACCCACATTCTAAACTCAAGCATGGCTGTTTTACTTTGTCTGAAGGTGATAAAAGTTTGACAGTTTTCCAAAAGTCTGTTTTATTCTTAACTCGAAGAGGTCTGTCCCAAGTCAGAACACGTACCGGGAAATGATTAAAACCACGTCTGGAAAAACTCAAGTGAGATCCCAAGCATGTGCATTAGCGATCCCACTGATGCACAAGCTCGGGATGTCGCTTAAGTTTTTCTTTCAGGCCTCATTTTAATGACGTTTGATTGCACGTTTTGAGTTGAGACAGACCTCCTTGTGTTTAGAATAAAACAGACTTTTGGAACACTATCTTAATTTTTATCAGATTCACACAAAATGGCAATTATTACTCGGTTTTCAGGTTAGTCGGCGTCTGGAAGAAACCTCGGGATGTAGAGATGCTTTTTTTACTATTATTATTTAAGCAATCAGATGAGAGGGTTTCTGTGCCTGGAGTTTCTCTGACAGAAGTCCTCCCAGAATAATTTAGTAAAGTGCCTTTAAAGGTATTAATATGTATTTTTATGCATCGTGGGACATTTACAGCAGTTATTTTTAATTCTGTTGCTAGGGAAACTGGTCACACGCAACCAAGAATATGGTGAGGGGTTTCTGTGAAGAAGGATTTTGAGAGGGCTCAGGGATATTGTTGTAGGTAAATGGTGTCTGTCGGGGTCTTGTTTTTAGTCATTCCGTAATGAGGGAATATACGTATGGGTTTGGAATGCAGCTGACCAATCAGCTTTCTCAGTTGTTCCTGTTCAGTGCATAATAAATGTTATACATATTGAACTGGAACACAATGGTAGTTTGTCATCAGTGCATGGGTTCCTGGACTTCATACAGCATGTTACGAAACTTGAAACCGATGAACTGTAAAGAAATAACTGCTTTGCTCCAGGTTTGACATTGTAAATAAAAAGCAAGGCTTCTCCTTAGGGAGGCTGTGTTAGCATATTGGCAGCATTAAGTGACAAACCTAAACCAGTAAATTTATGGATCAAGTAAGGCCCTAATACTGAAACTGACAAAAGCCATGCAGTAGAGCATTACAAGCATCTATCTAATCAAGTAAGCAGGCGGGTACAGTAAAGGGCAAACTTTGTTCCCAGGGAGGTAGTAGCATAAAAACAGCTACTTGCAAACTATTTTTAAACTCAGAACAGGTTCACTTTTTCCACAGTCCTGCTGCCATAGTGTAGGCAGGTTTAAAAAAGAACAGTGTCTCATATTTCTTTTGGTGCGAACCACCACCATGTAATTAAACCCCCAAAGAGCACACACTCACTATACCATGAGATCCCCAGAGCACTGTACTGTGTAACATACCTGAGTCACATCCCGCTGTGGAAATTAAGAAAAATAATATAGTGTATAGTAGAGCATTGTTCTGTATAGAATTTCATCCCTTTCAAAATGTTGTTGTAGCACAGTTCAAAGGTCATGGAATATGATTGTACCCTTCGGTGGTACAGCAGCAATGTGAAACCTCTAGGGCTGCACAAGTCAGTTTCATTCTGAAATAAAAAGAACTGCCAAGCACACATTTCACATTATACTATACACTATAAAACATGCAAGATGAGCAACTTTATGCACAACCAGTGTATTCTACCACCTCGGGTTCTGATTCACGTGGACTTCTCGAGCTTTGCTGTCAATGTCAGAGGTAATCAGAACCCTTCTGTGACAGAACACACTGGTTGTGCATAGTTGCACATCCAGGATTCACTGTGTACTTACCACCTCTTGGGTTATTATATCTTATGATTATGCCCCCTGCTTTAAACATTGCTCTCCAACTGAGCAAACACACAGGCGCAGTCCACAATTAAAATGAGTAGGGTGAAAGTCCAGCGGCATCATGTGTCGTCCCTTGTGGAGTCCTCTGATCCCAACTTGGTGTCTAGGGCTTCAGTCTCTGCCTCTTCAGCCAGCTGTCCTGCTTGATCTTCTCTTAAAGGCAGACTTTATCCTTCGGGTCGAAGAAGGAGAATTGTTTATTTTAAAAAGTCAAATGTAGTTGAGTTGGTGGCAACAGTGCAAATGGTATCTGAGCCTTTTTTACTTCTTTTTTAATACTGTCAAAGGCTTTACACCTTTGCCTGGTCGCATAAGAGCAGTCTTAGAAAAAAAAATTATTTCTAGGCACATGGATGTGGAGCACTTACCCACACTTCTGACGGTGTCTTTTCCCCTTTAAGGTTTGCTGGATTGTCTTCAAGCTGGCTTCTCCTACCCAGGTGATAACTCCCTCGGCACTGCTCACTGACATCAGATCATCCTTTCCACTGGAAGAAGGTTCCCTCCTTACTGCTCTTGGGCTGAAGAGGCCCTTTGCTTCATTTCTTCTAACTTTAACAAAACATTTTGTATTACTTCTTGCTGCCAAAATGAACAACACAAAGTCCATTCCAAAGTTCCGGAAATGCGGTTGTAGGCAGAAGATGTCCCAAAAGGAACCGCACACCTCATGCATATACTGCCTGGGCCACAAACACGATACCCAGGCTTGTGGCCTTTGCTACACTTTCCTTCCCTCCACCTTAGAATATGGCTTAGCCCGCTTGCTTCTTGGATGTCCGGATGATTGGGACCTGCCCGTCAGATCCAGTATTACCCATCGTGTGGTCTCCTCGGCTGCGGGATTTACTGAACAACTCGCGGCATTCGAGGAGGTCACAGCACAGGCTTTCTCAGCTTTGCCCTTTTTTGCCGCTCTCCCTGGGTGCCTCCTTTACTGGAGGCATTTAAGAAATTGTACCAGGCCCTTTCCACCCATGGGCGGGGGGTACTAAATCTAAAAAATCTGGAGAGAGAAAGAGTCCAAGAAAAGGTCTCGTCGTAGGTTGTGGGATTGGGAATGTTTCTGACCACGGTCGGTCCTTCGGCTCAGGCCGCTGACCCCACGGTCTCCCTGTCAGACCTGTTGTGACTTCTGCCCAAAAGGACCTTAAGGGCTCTAAGCCTCAGAAGAAGGTGCCCTTTCGGCTCGCCTCTGCCCCAGCGGCCAAACCTGCCCAGCCCCACGGCTGGACAGCAACAGGCTTAGCGTCCCCGGCTGAGCTTAGGAGGGCTCAGCTCCAGGCAGCATGGGCAGAGATTGCGCACCTCAGATTGCATATTCAAGAGGAAATATATTATAAGAACTGCCCGCCATTTCCCCAACATCCAACAGAAGCCTCGACCACAGAGGGTAGTTGGTCCGGAGGTTGGCAGGTGGTTAGAGGCAAATCGGTGCCCCATCACCGGTGCTCTCCAACATATCACCTCCATAAACCATATAAAAACTACAAACAGGTATCTGCCTCTATTTCCGAAATCAAACAAAGGGGCAGAGGACATTGCAGAGCAGGACACTGCAGCACAGGAGCTAGCACAACAAAACTTGCCCAAAACAGGAACGAAAACAAAAAAAGCAAAAAGGAAATCCAAAAAACTTCTGATCATAGGAGACTCCATGATTCTGGGAGTTGATACATATCTCCAGCCAGGGGTAATGGTCAGATGTCTCCCAGGTACATCAGCGTGGAGAGACACTGACTGCATTGCTAAAATTGTTCAGGAAACAGGAGAAAACATTGATGTCCTGGTACACATAGGGACTAACAATCACGCGAGCCGGTCAGTTGTGGAGACCAATTAACACCTGACCAGGCTGGGTGACAAACTATCATCCATTTCGTCCGGCATCTCCTTCTCTGAGATCCTGCCAGTCTGGAAGAGGGGGACAGATGGACGGAAGGTCAGAGAAGGGGAGATAGGGGAGCTAAACATGTGGCTCAAGGGCTGGTGCCAGGAAAAAGGATACAAATTTGTAGGGAACTGGCAACAGTTTTGGGAGCAAAAGTTCTTTAAATTTGATGGACTGCATCTGACTAAGGAGGGAGTCCGTGCATTGGGGCAGAAGTTTGACGTGTTTGTAGAATATTTAAACTAGTGAATGGGGAGAGAGGTGCAGCACCTCGTACGTCGAACGGGAAGAACACCCCTCCCCCTCAGCTAGTGGTCAAACAGGAGTTCAGCATGTTTGTAGTTCATTTGCATCACCAGGTAAAGAAAAAGGTCTGGCTCATTATATGACGCACAGGGGAAACGCCGGACCTCGCCCAACAACTAGCACACCGAAATCTGGCCAGTGGAAAATCATGTACACAAATGCTCGCAGTCTAGGAAACAAGATCACAGACCTGCAGGCAATAATGACAGAGGCTAAACTGGACACAGTAGCCATTAGCGAGACATGGTTTACCAGTAACCACACTTGGGAGACTTCAGTACCTGGCTATGTACTGTTCAGAAGAGACCGAGGTGCAAAAGGTGTTGGGGGGTGGAGTGGCCCTTTATGTCAATGAAAATATCAAAGCTGTAGAAATTCAGAATACACATAAGGAGCCAGAAGAACTGTGGGTCACCCCGGAAACAGGAAATGGGACAGCCATACGAACTGGGGTTGTGTACAGGCCTCCAGACCAGGGGGAGGACATAGACACGTTACTGTTAGAAGAGATACAAAACATGACGGCTAAAGGGGAGGTTCTGATAATGGGAGACTTCAACATGCCAGATACAGATTGGTCAATACCAGCAGGGACATCTGCCAGAACTAGACACATGGTGGATTTCCTGCAGGGGGAGGGCCTCAAACAACTGGTACAACAACCCACAAGAGACAGGGCTATCCTAGATCTAGTACTAACTAGCAGGGAAAGGATCACAGATCTCCAGGTAGAAGGTCACCTGGGTGCCAGTGACCATCACATGGTATGGTTCAATTTGGCCACTAGAACAAAATCATCCCATTCCAAGGCAAACATATGGGACTTCAGAGGAGCTGACTTTAATAAGATGGCCAACAGAGTCAAGCTAGCCCTGGCAAAAAGAAATACAGGTGAGGGGGTACCGGCAAAGTGGGCAAGCATTAAAGATGCAATACTTGAAGCAACATCCCATTGTGTTAGTGAGAAAAGGAAGTGCAAAGAAGGTGGAAACCACTTTGGTTCTCAAACACAGTAGCAGAAAGGTCAGAGCCAAAAGGCTGGCCTTCAGGAAATATAAAGGCATGGACATGATGAAGATAGGAGGCATACCAAACTTCCCTAAGGGAAGCAGGGAAGGCAGTAAGGCAGGCAAAGGCCCAAACCAAGGAAACAGTAGCACGAACAGTAAAAGAAGGTGACAAGACTTTCTGTAGATACATTAGTGAAAGGAGAAAGTCCAGAGGGGGTATTGCTAAGATCAAAGGGGATAAGGGGGCGTGTGAGGAGGAGGACCATGTAAAAGCATCTATCCTAAATAGATACTTCTGCTCAGTATTTACGGAAGAGAAGGCAGGGCAGGGCCCACAGCTCAGCACCATGGATACGGGAAGGGAGGTGTGCACTAGTCCTTTCACAAAAGAAAGGGTCCTACAAAGCTCGATGGGACCTGATGGCATACATCCCAGGGTACTAAAGCAGCTAAGGGTGAAACTAGCAGAGCCATTATGAGAACTGTTTAGTGAATCTCTGAGCACAGGAGAGGTCCCAGAAGACTGGAGAAGGGCTCATGTGATCCTGCTCCACAAGAGTGGTAGCAGGGAGGAGGCAGGGAACTACAGACCAGTCTGTCTTACCTCAGTAGTGGGCAAGATTCTGGAGGCACTCCTTAAGGAAAGGATAGTGCAACACCTGGAATCCATAGGAGCACAGGATCCAAGACAGCATGGGTTTACAAAAGAAAGGTCCTGTCAAACTAATCTCATGTATTTCTTTGACTGGGTAACCAGAGTGGTGGACCAAGGGGGAGCAGTTGGTGTCACCTACCTTGACTTCCGCAAAGCTTTCAATACTGTTCCACATAGAAGATTGATTAATAGGCTGGGTAGGCTCAGGGTGGGTCAGACATTTGTCAACTGGGTGGCAAACTGGTTGACAGGCAGAAAACAGAGAGTGGTGGTAAACAGTATACAGTCAGAAGAGATGCAAGTCACAAGTGGGGTACCTCAGGGATCAGTCCTGGGGCCAGTCCTCTTCAACATCTTCATCAGTGACATTGCAGATGGACTTGAGGGTAAGGTTTGTCTGTTTGCAGTTGACACCAAGATCTGAAACAGAGTAGATGATCCAGATGGGGTGGGCAGAATGAGAAGAGAGCTGGATAAACTAGCAAAATGATCAGAAGAGTGGCAACTGGGGTTTAACACAAAGAAGTTCAAGATCATGCACATAGGGACAAGAAACCCTGAAGCCACCTGTAGGCTGGGATGGGAGTTGCTGGCAGTCAAAAGGGAAGAAAGAGACTTAGGTGTCATCATCACAGATGACCTGAAGTCATCCAAGCAGACCACTAAAGCAGTAGGTAAGGCTAGAGGGATGTTGGGGTGTATTAGTAGGGTTATCACAAGTCAGAAGAGGGAGGTAATACTCCGTCTTTACAAGACACTGGTTAGGCCCCATCTGGAGTACTACGTGCAGTACTGCAGGCCACACCTTCACAAGGACATTAACCAAATTGAGGCAGTCCAGAGAAGGGCAACCAAAATGGTGCAGGGACTGCATCAGAAAACACATGAGGACAGATTAACTGAGCTCAGTATGTATACCCTAGAGCAAAGGAGGAAGAGAGGTGATATGATTGAAACATTCAAACACCTTAAAGGCATTAACAAGGTGAAAGAGTCTTAACATGTTTCAGTATAAGAAAAATAGCAGGACAAGAGCACACAGCATGAGATTAGAGGGAGGCCGATTATGAGGTTATGTGAGGAAGTTCTTTTTCACAGAAAGGGTGGTGGATGCATGGAATGGCCTACCTCAGGAGGTGGTGGATATGAATACAGTGCAGGGCTTCAAACAGGCATGGGATAGGCATAAGGGAGCAATACAGATGAGTATGAATAGATTGGCCATTGTCAGAGCAAAGGCCGATGGCACATTCATAAGGTAGAAAAAGAAATGGGCAGACTGGATGGGCCTTGCGGTCCTTATCTGCCGTCAACTTCTGTGTTTCTATGTTTCTAAATCAGTGGCCTCGGTTGTCAGGAAGCCAGGAGGTAGAGGTCCTGGCAGTCCCTCTGCCGGCTCCTCCTCCACGTCCAAGCCTTCTCAGTGACAGGATATGGGGCACCTTCCCCATACCCATCCTGATTCCTCTGGTCCTCCTGTGGGGCATGGCTCCGCCATTTTCTTTCCACCTGGTCCGCTGTTACCACAGACAGGTGGGTCCTCGAGGTGGTCGGTCAGGGTTTGCCTCTGGAGTTTGAGGGGTACCCACCCTGCCAAGCCTGCGCCCCACGGGAGGGCATAGTGTCTGTCTACAGCCTGTCAGCCCTTCAGGATGACATAGCCCAGCTTCTTCACAAGGAGGTCGTTGCTCTCGTCTCGGACCCTCTGGAACACCCAAGGTTTGTCTCCAGGTACTTCCTGGTGCCAAAACGGACAGGAGGCTGGCGGCCCATCATAGATCTGCATGACCTGAACAAGTTCATCAGGCCATGCACCATCTGGATGGCCACTCTGTCTCAGATCACACCATCTTTTGCGCAGAACATGTGGTTTTGCTCCCTGGATCTTCAGGATGTGTGTTTTCACATCCCAATCCATCTGTCCCACTGCTGGTTCCTCCTTTTCCAGGCAGAGGGGATCCTTTACAAGTTTTAGGCCATGCCATTTGGCCTGTCTTCGGCCCCCAGCGTCTTCATCAAATGCATCGCAGTGGTGGCAGCCTACCTGAGTTGCTCAGGAGTCCGGGTTTACCCCTACCTGGATGACTGGCTGATTGCAGGTCCCTCCAGGCAGGAGGTGGAGAGGTCCAGGAAACTTGCTTTCCAGACCTTCGTCTCCCTTGGCCTCCTGGTCAATGAGGCCAAGTCTGAACTAGTGCCATCGCAGGTGATTAACTTAGAAACATAGACACAGAAACATAGAAATTGACAGCAGATAAGGACTGCTTGGCCCACCTAGTCTGTCCATTTTCCTACCTAACAGATAAGCTGCAGATCCTAGTTAACCAACAGCTTACTTCCTCCTACTCCCCCACTAGGACTGCCTTATGTCTGTCCCATGCATTCTTGAATTCCCCCACTGTTCTTGACTCCACGACCTCCTCTGGGAGGCTGTTCCATACATCCACAACCTTCTCTGTGAAAAAATACTTCCTCACATTACCTCTGAGCCATCCCCCCCTCTATCTTCTAATTGTGCCCCCTTGTTCTTGCACATCTTTTTTCTGAAAGATGCTACCCTCTTGGACTTTGTTGATTCCCTTGAGATACTTGGAAAGTTTCTATCATGTCCCTCTCCCTTCTTTCCTCATGGGTATACATATTAAGCTCCTTTAGTCTTTCTTCAGATGTCTTCTGATGCAGACCCTGCACCATTTTGGCTTACCCTCCTCTGACAGCCTCCACTCTGTCTATGTCTTTGCGGAGATGGGGTCTCCAGAACTGCACGCAGTACTCCAGATGGGGTCTCACCAACTGTCTGTACAGAGGGATAACAACTTCCTGTTTTCTACTATTGATGCCTCTCCCTATGCATCTCAGTATCCCCCAGCCTTTCTTACTGCCTTCTCACATTGCTTGCCCATGTTTAGGTCATCTGATATAATTACCCCAGGTCCCTTTCCATTTTTACTGTTGTCAGTATCTCACCCCCCATTGTGTACTCTTCCCTGGGTTTTGTTTCCATGTGCATTACCTTGCACTTCTTTGCATTGAATCTTAGCTGCCATACATTTGACCATTCCTCCAACCTTGCCAAGTCCCTCTCATCCTTTCCACTCCATCTTGTGTATCAACCCTGTTGCAGATCTTTGTTGTCGTCTGCAAGAGACATACTTTCCTTGTGGTACCCGCTAGTAACCTCCTTTCTTCACTGTGGACTCCATTTACTACTACCCTTTGCGTCCTGTTGTCTAGCCAATTTTTTATCCAGGCTGCCACCTTGGGACCCACTCCAAGGCTGGCTAACTTGTGTATTAATCTTTTGTGTGGGACTGTATCAAATGCCTTGCTAAAATCTAGGTAGGCCATGTCCACAGCCCCTCCCTGGTCTACTGCTTTGGTCACCCAGTCAAAGAAATCTATTAGATTTGTCTGACACGACCTTCCCATCGTGAATCCATGCTGCCTTGGGTCCTGTGCCCCACTGGCCTCTAGGTACTCAACAATTCTTTCCTTCAGAAGTGATTCCATCATTTTCCCTACCACTGAGGTCAAACTAACAGGTCTGTAGTTTCCTGCCTCTGTCCTGCTCCCACTTTTGTGAAGAGGAATCACATCCGCCCTCTTCCAGTCCTCGGGTACCACCCCATCCTCCCATGATTTGTTAAAGAGAGTAGTCAGCAGTGTGACTAGTTCTACCCTTAGTTCTTTTAGAATTCTTGGGTGAATCCCATCAGGCCCCATTGCTTTGTCCACCTTCAATTTTATTAGTTCTTTCAGAACCCTTTCTTCTGTAAATGGACTGATATCGACCCCCCCCCCGTCTTCAGAGTGTTTCTCTTGTTTGGTTTAGGTACCTCTTCCTTTGTGAATACTGAGCAGAAATATTCATTCGGTATCCCTGCCTTTTCAGTGTCACCCTCTACCCACATTCCCTCCCCTTTATTAAGCCTCAGTATCCCTCCTTTGGTCTCTCTTTGCTCCCTAATGTACCTATAAAAGGTCTTATACCCCTTCTTAACAGAGTTGGCCATCCTTTCCTCGGTTTGGGCCTTTGCTATTCTGACTGCCTTCCCAGCCTCTCTCTGCTTTAACAGATAAAGTTCTCTGTCCTGCTCCTTCTGTGTTTCCTTATATTTCCTGAATGCTATCCTTTTCTCCTTAACCTTCCCTGCCACCTCTTTTGAGAACCATAGTGTTTTTTTCCTTCGTTGTGTTTTGTTGATTTGCTTTACACAAAGGCTTGTTGCCTCTGTGATGGCTGTTTTGATTACTCCCCATTGTTCCTCCACCTCTCCTTCTTGCCTGTTTGCTAGTGCTTTTCTGAGGCACTCTCTCATTTTCCCAAAGTCAGCCCTCCTAAAGTCCAATACTCTCGCTTTTGTATGGCTGTGTTTATCATGAACTACACTGTTTGGTGGTCACTTGTTCCCAGATGGCTACGCACTTCTAAATCTGAGATTCTTTCTCCGTCCCTATTTGAGAGTACCAGATCTAAGATTGCTCCCTCCCGAGTGGGTTCCAATACTAGCTGTCTGAGGCATGCCCCTTGTAGGGCATCAAGAATGACCCTGCTCTTGGATGTGCCTGCAGCAAAGGTGCTCCAGTTAACATCTGGCATATTCAGGTCCCCCATCAACAATATATCCCCTTTGTCTGCCATTCTAAGGGTGCCTTCTATCATTTCCTTCCCCCTGAGATGGGGGTCTGTATACAACCTCCATGCGGATTGTGGTGCTATTTTCTGTCTCCAGGGTGACCCAGAGTGCCTCATCTGCTCCCTGTTTACTCTTTAGTTCTGTTGCTTTGATCCCTTCCTTTACATAGAGAGCTACTCCTCCTCCTCTTTTACCCTCCCTGTCCCTCCTGTAGATTGCGTATCCTGGTATGTTGACATCCCAGTCATGGTTCTCTGTGTGACTGCCACAATATCCAGGCAACCCTCTTCCATCAAGGCCACTAGTTCAGGGGGCTTGTTACACAGACTACGGGCATTGGTACTCATCACCCTCCACTTTTTGATGGCCTTACCCCTTTTAGCCCCATTTCTGTCCTTACTGCCTTTGCCTTTTTTTACATTTACCTCTGTCCTGCTCCCTAATGACTTCTCTACCTTGGTGTTTACCTCACTAATTACCTTGTTTTGTGGGGGGAGGCTGGGATTTCCCTGCTTCTTTTTAGTGTCTCCCCCCTTGGCTACTTTAAATGCTTGCCAATGAAGCATTTAAACCTCTCACCTAGGAGCCTGGTCTCCCCCGGACAGATGCAGACCATCGCGCCAGTATAGGTCTGCATCCCTCCAGGTGGTCCCCAGTCCCTAATGAAGCCAAAACCCTGAGCTCCCACCAGTTTTTCAACCATTCATTGAATTCTGGTGAGGAGTACCTTAGCATCACCTCACATAGACAGGCAGCACCTCCAGAAGGTTAACAGATAAAGTACTTGTTCAAGGGCTCCCTCCCCAACTTACAACTCCTCTTGCTCTGCTCTGATCCCATTCCTAACCAGGTCATTTGTCCCTAGGTGGACAATGACATCCAGCTCCCTCCCTCGTGCAGCTGCTCCCACGATCCTGAGGATTCGCTTCCTGTCCCTCCAAGCCGTGGCGCTAGGCAGGCACCTTACCTCCCTCTCCCCTTCCTCCCCCATTTCTACCCCCCTAAAGATAGAGTCCCCCCCACCAGTACTTCATTGGGGTGGAGCTCGACTCTAGTAGATCCAGGGCTTGACTACCATCAGACAGGGCGGAGCACTCACTTCCTTTGCCTGATCATTTCAAGGCTGGGTAGATCTTCTTTGAGGAAATCTCTTGCAGCAGGTCATAACATGTAGGAATATCCAGCTACAGGCATAATTTCCTCCGGAAGATTTCACTGCAATCGACCTGGGACCTCCCCTGACGCTACCATGTGTTGGATCCTGGCATGTATAAATTGGGGAGGTCCCAGATGCTCCTCAGTTCTTTTCCAGCCATGTCCTGCGTGCTACACATTCTCCATCCAGAGTCTAGCTTCCCATCAACGACAGAGATCTACGATTGTCATCTGTGGCTTTCCCCAGTTTGTCGCTTTTTATCATCGATGCCTTCAGATCCTTTATTCTGAAAGTGTTCTTGTGGTCAGCTTATCACAACTGAGGACCTTCACGATGCCTGTGTTCAGTGCCTTGGTCCTGAACACAATACCTCTGTTTGTTTCCTCTGCAAGTGGTTCAACAAGGCCACCAAATGTCGAAGGCTTCAACAGCTTCAGGAATTTCTGATGGAGCAGAAGTTTGCCCTCCTGGAGAAGGAGCAATGCTCAAAGCCCAGGGAGTCTTCAATGTCCTCCTTGGGGTCTCACCGTTCTACCAGCGGTCCCTCCTCATCAACGGGGCAGGAGCTGGCTAGGAAACATACTAGCAAAACTAAGCATGTTTACCCTGCCAAATCCTCTTCGTTGATGAAGAGTATGCCTACTACCTCCCAGTCACAGGAGATTGGTCTGCTGAAGACGAAGGTAGTCTTTGAGGCTCTTTTCGAGGCCATAGCTAAGTTGTTCTCTCCTCTGTCGACAAACTCTGGCATTTCTTCACACTCGTTGACAGCTCCTCCTCCAACCGCTTAAGGGGTGAAATTGTAGCTTCCACCACTGTCTCCCCTGTCGATGGTTTCCACACATCATCCATCAATGATGGCTTCAGGATTGTCAACGGTTCTCTCTTTGACCTGTCCTTCTACGGGTGTTAGCTTGCCTGCTACACCCCCGTCGTTGATCTTGGGGACTTTAGTACACCCTTCATCGATGACAGGCCGTTTGATGCCATCACCATTCCCAGTATCTTCTGTGGTACCAATTCAGTTGGTGCATTCCATCCCAGGTACCACGTCCTCTGGTCAGCTGGTCATGGTTGATGTCCTGGGCTTGGTGCATACCATTTTGGACCTCACAAAGTCTACCTCTAGACATGGCAGTGAGGCTGTGGTCCCTGTTTCGGCCTCCACGAGACATTCTTCAGTCTCCAAGACTGCCATTTCCTCCCTGGCTTCTCTGGCACCCCTTCAGAGGGATGTGGAAATGGAGAACCCCTTCATGCAAGAATGGGACCTTGCTGATTGGGAGGAAAATGATATGGATCAGGAACCTGAATCCTCTCTGCCTATCTCCTCTGCTTCCTCTTTACAAGAGGAGCCTTCCCGAGAATTGCCATTTTCCCTCCCCGATGATCCCAGTTTTTCAGACATCATGCTCCACCTTCAAAAAACCATTGGGTTCTGGGAAACTGAGCAGAATGCCTCATGCAGAAAGCTAGCAGAGTAACTTAGCCTTCCGGAGTGCCCAACCCTGGTCGTTCCTTCCTTGGTTAAGGCATTCAAGGAGGCTATCTAGGCAGCCTGGCTGCAGCCCTTTTCGAGTCCTTCTAATCCCCGTGAGGCTGATCAGACCTATCAAGCCACGGTCGATCACCCTTATTTTACTTTTCCTCCTCAAGCTGACTCAGTAGTAATCAATGTGGCCCATGACAAGTCTGCTAGACCTAAACATTTGAGTGCCCAACCTCCTGACAATGAATCCAAGAAATTAGATGTCATGGGGAAGCGGATGTATTCTCCTCCACAATGACTCTTCGCATTCTAAATTAATTAATTCTAAATTACATGGGTAATCCTCTAAAGGATCAGGAGGAGATCCTGAAGGCCTCCCAGTCTGTGGTCCAGAATCTCCCTGCAGGGGCTTCTCAAGAAGATCTTACTGCTAAATTGTCTACAGCACCTGCTGTTTGCCGCCATTTATTAAGAGCCACTTATGATGCCGTGGATTCCTGGGCTAGGACTTCATCAGCTGGGATTTGCCTAAGATAACATACTAGGCTCCATGTCTCTGGATTACCCCCGGATGTTCAACACTGAATACTTAATGCACCTTTCAAAGGTGACAGACTTTTTGGTCCTCGAACACAAGACATTCTGACTTCTTTACAGAACTCTGGTCGTACATTACAGTGTACTGACCTCGAGCCAAGCCTGCTTTTAGGGGCTCCTTCTGCAAACCCACCAATAGACTGCATCCTGCAGCCCCACAACAGCCTAATAATAAACGGAAGGCTCAGGTTTCTCTCCCTGTCCCCATGCTGTCCCCAAAGCCTGTTAAGTCCCTGCTGCTCCCCAGCAGGGTCAGTCTCAGGTATGAGACCCTCCCCTTGGTCGTGGGTGTGGAGGTCCATCCCATGGCCAAGGGGGCAAGTTTTCCCTGCACCTTCAGGGGTGGCAAGGAATAACCTTGGATTCTTGGGTCCTTCTATTGATTCAGACTGGTCACACATTTTATTTATTTAGTTTTTGTTTACCGGGTAGGTGCGCTAGCCAAACAGGTGACTATTTTCAGGCATGACCCGGGAGATACAGTAACAATACAGAGTTCCTTTACATAATACAGGGAAGCAGTAACAATACAGAGAACAGTTTTCAATAAAAGGCAATAAAGGAGTACAGCTTCAGAGACAATCAACAGATCAAGAGAAAACAGCAGATTTACAGTGTATAGGTAGCATTTAGTGAGTCGGTAAAGGTATACAGGGCAGATCCAAAGGACGGTGGGTCAGGAGGGGAGAGACGGGAGGGGAACTGGGTGAGCAGGTAAAGAGGGGATGCGGGAAGGCAACCTTGCGGCTAAGTGGTTAAGGTGGCAGCAGGATGAAGGAGGCAGGACAGGGGGGCCTGGATGTGGGGTGGTGAATGGATGGTGGCGGTACATGGTGAGGTGGGGAAGAGAGTAGGTCAGGCAGAGCTGGAGGCAGGAGACACACCTGCAGTGGGGCTATAGAGGGTAAAGGTATGAAAACAGGGCAGGAAAGGACATGATAGGCATCAGGCGGCCAGAGGAGGAGTGAAGCGGGGAACATTTGACGGGCAGGGGCTTACGGTATACGCGCTGGGTGAGGGGGATATGGTGGCATAAGCAGTGAAGGCTACGGAAGAGACCGAGTCCATGGAAACCATACGGTGCTAGAGAGAGCTGAAGGAGGATCGGAGGTGAAGACGGCTACGGGCGGCTTTTTAGCGGCAGAACCACTAAGAGGAGCCCGGGTTCATGGAACCGAAGTCGGCAGGGAAGAGTTAGGATGGCAGGGCTCGGGGTGAGGTATGGCAGGGGAGCGGCATCAGCGGCTGGAAGGTGTGGCAAGTACCCGGGGTTGTGGTACTGTTCCCAGGTAGGGGAGTCGGTGCTCAGTCGGGGGGGCTGCGGAGGGTAAGAGCAAATGGGTCTAACTGGGGGGTGTAGAAGCGAAAAGTCAGTGTTAGGGGATATGGCAGGAATGGCGGCAGGGGCTGAGGATGAGACCGTGTCCATGGAAACCGTATGCAGGCTGGACAGATCGATGAGTGAGAATACGGGGTGAAAGCGGGGTGGCGGTTTAAGCGGCAGGAGCCTACTAGAGGAGCCCAGGATCGTGAGCTGTGGGCAGTGGGGAGGCTAAAGATAGCAGGGGTTCAGGGTAAGGTAACGCGTGGTGAGCGGTTTCAGCGGCTGATGATGCGGCTAATGTCCGGGTTGTGGAACTGTATCGGGCAGGAAACTGTGTTCAGGCGGGTGGGAGGGGCTGTGGAGGTCCAGGGGCAATAGAGTAGAGGAATGGTCCGTTGGGGGCGCTAGGCATTGGCTGCGCCGTACCTGGTACCCCTAGATCATCAGTACAAACATTCCAGTAAGTAGCAGTAACACGTGAGCAGTGCAGACAGCAATAACAGGTTAACAATGCAGTAGTCAAGGCGCAGTAACTTACAATAAAATTACACACTCTAGACAAGTGCAAGTAGAGAAGTACCCACAAGCCAGGTCGTTGGAAGCGCTTAGGCATTAGCTACGCCAGTACCTGGTACCCATAGATCGTCAGTACAAACATTTCAGTAAGCAGCAGTAACAGGTACAATAGTGCAAACAGCAATAACAGGTAAACAATGCAGTAGTCAAGGTGCAGTAACTTACAACAAAATTACATACTTTAGACAAGAGCAAGTAGGCTTCGAGGTTGGAGTTTTGAACTCAAAATGAAGTGCATGTGGGCAGAGACATATATCACAGAGACATATATCACATTGGATTTGCTGAAGGTCCCTCCCCCAGTGCCCCCCAGGGCCTCTCATTATCCCCCAGACCAGGAGCCTGATCTAGAAAGCGAAATGAATGCTCTGCTCTCGAAACAGGCTATAGAGTCCGTACCCCTTTCTCAGAAGGGCTGAGGCTTGTATTCCCATTTTGTTCTAATCCCCAAATGGACAGTAGACTTAAGACCCATTTTGGTTCTCAGACTCCTCAGTCTCTACATAGAATACAAGAAGTTCAGAATGGTCCCACTTCCAGCCCTTCTGAACAAGGGAGATTGGCTCTGTTCCCTGTACATGAAAGATGCTTACCTTCACATCTTGCATACAGAAGGTTTCTTTGTTTTCGGTTCCAGGGTCTTCACTATCATATCTTCGTTTTCAGTTCCGGGGTCTTCACTATCAGTTCAGGGCTCTTCCTTTTGGCCTGTCCTCAGCCCTTCGAGTTTTCATGAAATGCCTGCCAGTAGTAGCTGCTTTACGCAGGGAAGGCCTATATGTCTTTCCATACCTGGACAATTGGTTGCTCAAGGCACCATCCAGTCCTCAATTGGCGGCCACTCTGTCATGCACTCTTTGGATATTCTCCTCTCTGGGGATAACAGTCAGTGTTCCAAAATCCAGAATGGACCACTCCCAAAGTCTCTAATATGTAGGAGCCATTTTAAACACCTTCGAAGGATAGGCATATCTTCCCAGAGATCGGGCACACACACTAATCAATCTGGCACTACAATTAAGTGCTGCGCAGTATGTCTCAGCCAGATCCTACCTTCGCCTCATGGGCCATATGGCAGCAGCCATTTCCAGAGTCCCTTATGCCCATCTTCATATGCAGGTTCTTCAGTGGACTCTGAGGGTCCAGTGGGACCAAAAAGACAACAGTTGTGAGGCCCTTGTCCTGGGTTATTTGCTCTCCTTGTCGGAAAGTGAACTAAAATATTCTTTTGTGAAAGTACACCTTTCGCTGTTTCAGCCTTTCATTTGCCTGTGGGAAACAAACCATTGTCCCAGCTTATGGTTATGAGAACCTTCTTAAAAGGTATTCTGCATCTTCATCCCCTTATTTGGGACCCTGTCCCTTCCTGGGATTTGAATTTTGTGCTTGAAAAACTGGCTTTTAAGTCCTTTTGAACCTGCCGCCTCGTGTTACCTCTCCTGGAAACGCCTTTTCCTGGTTGCCATTATGTCAGGTAGACGCATTTTAGAGTTACGTGCACTGATATGCAAGGAGCCCTACCCACAGTTTCATAAGGATAGGGTCTCTTTACTTACAGTCCTAAGTTTCTGCCAAAAGTGGTGTCAGAATTTACTTTGAATCAAGCCATACACTTACCTGTGTATTATGCGGAGCCGGCTAATTCAGGAGAAACCCAGCTCCATACTCTTGATGTGCATAGAACATTGATATATTATTTTCTCTGCTCTAAACTGTTGCCAGATCTGTCGCAACTTTTTGTGTCTTTCGCCCCTGGAAAAGAGGGCATTCAGGTTTCCAAGCAGTGCTTGTCCACTTGGTTGGCGAGCTGCATTACCTGTGTTTATAACAAATGCAACAAACCACTTCCTGGAGTAGTCAAACCTCACTCCACAAGGGGTATGGCTGCATCTGCAGCATGTTTTTGAGGTGTTTCAGTTATTGAAATTTGTGAAGCAGCCACTTGGTCTACTGTACATACCTTTACAAAGCATTACAGTGTGGACATTGCTTCCAAGAAGTGAACTAATTTTGGACGGACTGTCCTCCAAGGCCTATTGTCCTAGGTTTCTGATTTCGCTTCCTCCACTCCTATGCATCCCAACTGCTAGGGACTTTTCCTATATATTATGACCTGCTGCAAGAGATTTCCTCGAAGAAGATAGTACAGTTGTGTAAAAACTTACTATAACAGTAGATCTTCAAGAGAATCTCTTGCAGTAGGTCATGCTGCCCCTCCCACCTTCCCCTTTACTTCCTGCTTCAGAAGGGCTTCTTGCTCCACAGAATTCTTTTTTACTATTTATGCCTCCTTCTCACCCCCTCGGCTCTGGTCTTCCTCGGGGGCACACAGAGTCATCCCCTTACGGCACACACCCTACCTGGCCATCCTCTGTCGCCCATGTAGCCTCGGTTGTACCCCTGGGCAGGGACGGGGCTGGCCCCAGTGCCCCGACACTGCAGTAACGTTGGTCGGGAGGATACCAGGTGGACGGCCGCAAATCAGGGGCAAGCTCCGGTGCTCCGTCTCCGTCTAAGCCGAGAGGCATTTTCTCTGTTTTTCTCTGGGGAGTGGCTGGTGCCATGACGTCAAGGCGTAACCAACGTCTGCCACTCCTCCACTCCTCCTGTCTACTCCTCAGTGCCTGCTGTATCTCCAGCCTCTGCCAGAGATCAGCAGAGCACCGAACAGGGACCCCTGTCCCTCCCCGGGAGAGGAGAGCTATCCTCCGGACGCTCAATCCCCTGCTGACCCCTAGCAACCCAGGCTCGTTCCTGAACCCTGGTTACCGGCGTGGGGCAAGGTGGGGTGTCCAGCGCCTCAACCCTCAACGCCACCGGGCCGGCCTCCACAAAATTCTTGACAGTGTTTGGGAAGCTCCCTTTTTCTCCTCGGTTCCCCTCAGAAGTCAGAGAAGATTATCTTCTCATTTCAGTCACTGAGATGAAAAAGAACTGAGGAGCATCTGGGACCTCCCCCTTTTATACGTGCCAGGTTCCAACATGTGGCATCGTCAGAGAGAGAGGTCCCAGGTCGGCTGCTGAGAAGTCGTTCAGAGGAAATGACGCCTGTGGCTGGACATTCCTACATGTTATGACCCACTGCAAGAGATTCTCTTGAAAATCTACTGTTACGGTAAGTTCTTCGCAACTGTACTTTGCACACTGCTTGGGACTTCCTGCGCCTACTGGGATACGTGGCGGCTTGCACCAGTGTGGTCTGTTGGGCCTGCTGGCGATTGCACTCTCTGCAATGGAAGCTGGCATGCCAGTGGTCTCAGCGCAAGGGCCACTTTGACCAGCTGGTCACTGTGACCCAGCTGATGTGGGACACCCTCCAGTGGTGGTTAGTCCCAGAACATCTGCAGGAAGGTATCCCGTTTGTCCGCCGAGAGCCGACGGTCATCCTGACGACCGATGTCTCTCTCATGGGCTGGGGTGCCCACCTGGGGGAAAGCAGAGTCCACAGGCTCAGGACCCCCGAGGAGTCTCGGTGCCACATCAACCTGCTGGAGCTCCGGACAGTTTGGCTGGTGCTGACTGCATTTGCTCCACACATTTGGGGTCAGGTGGTCCAAGTCCAGATGGACAGCACCACGACCAGGTACTACCTCAACAAGCAGGGTGGGATGCATTCCCTTCTTCTGTGTGCAGCGAAGCTTTCCGCGTGTGGACCCTCGTGCCCAGCTTGGAGGCTGATGATTTGGCCATCCATCTGGCAGGTATCTCCAACCAGCTGGCAGATGCTCTCAGCCATGTGGGTGAGGCATCTCACGAGTGGTCTCTCCACCCAGAGATAGTACACAGCCTGTTCTCCCAGTGGGCACTCCTCCGGTGGACCTGTTTGCCTCCAGGGAGAACGCAAAGCTGAGGCTGTTCTGTGCTAACCCCCCTCGGTAGGGAACGTTGCAGAGGGATGCCTTCTCGAGGCCCTGGACCCTGGGCCTCATCTATGCCTTCCCTCTGTTTCACTTGATCCACAAGGTATTGCTCAAGGTGAGGAGGGATAAGGCACAGGTGATCCTGGTAGCTTCGGACTGGCCACGCCATTTCTGGTACCCCGATCTCCTCCGCCTCAGCAGCAGGCTCCAGAGGCGTCTTCCTCTCCGCCTGGACCTGCTCCATCAGTCAGGGGAAGGTACTCCATCTGGACCTTCAGTCCCTGCACCTGACAGCCTTAGTCATGAGCGGCCAGAGTTCCAGGCTTTGGGTCTCTCTGAAGATGTCCTCACTGTGGTTGAGGCATCTTGGAAGGAGCTGACTCAAAAATGCTATGCCTTCAAATGAAAGATGTTCTCCATTTGGTGCCAGGGCAAGGGACTGGACCACTTATCATGTCCGGGTGGCTAGCATTCTCGACTACCTTTGATCCTTTTCCCAGTTGGGCCCTTGGTTAACGACCCTTAAGGTGCACCTGGCAGCCATCTCTGCCTGCCGGGCGTGGGCTGTTTAGCAGTCGGTGGCACAGGAGAAGGTGCTTTTTTAAAGGCCTTGACCACATTTCCCTTCCGGTGCGTGAACCACCACCACCTTGGGACTTATTGTTGGTGCTAGCAAAGCTCATGGGCAAGGCATTCGAACCGATGCACAGATGTGAACTGTCTCATCTGTCATGGAAGAAACATAGAAGATGATGGCAGAAGGGGACCTGTGGTCCATCGAGTCTGCCCAAGCAAGGTATCCCAGGACCTATTATGCACCGGTGTTCTGTTCTCCTAGGCACCCACCCTAGCCCTTGCCAGTGCCATGTGTTTGTTCCCAATCCTTGTCTCACCCATGCTTCAAGCTTGATACTAATTTTGCAGCCACCACCTCGGGAGGTAATCTGTTCCAGGGTTCCACTACCCTCTCTGAGAAGTAATACTTTCTGATGTCCCTCTTGAACACTTCACCCTTCATTTTCCACTTGTGCCCTCTTGTAGTAGAATTGACGTTCCTGGTAAAAAAAGCTGCACTTCTGGCACCTTGTTGATGCCTTTAATGAACTTGAAGGTCTCAATCATATTCCCCCTCTCCCTCCTAGTCTTTAGCGAGTACAATTTTAGAGCCCCAAGTCTCTCTTCATAGGTGATTTCCTGAAGGCCATGTATAATTTTTGCGGCCCTTCTCTGGACCACTTCCAATGTATCGATGTCCTTTCTTAGGTAAGTGTGGAGGGGTTGTGGGATGACATATGGACTGGACACTGAACTTCAGCTTCAACACAGTCTCTGTGTGATGTTTATTTAAAATACGGGATAACCTTAAGCAATGACACATCCCTTCTTCAATACATCAGTTTGTAGCAACAGACTATGCATGTCCTTCCTCTGCACTTAGCACCTACTGACCCACTGATCTATCTCTTTAGTGAAAATAATTTTATTCCCTCTGCTTGTCTTGTGTGTTTGGGGAGCTCAATAAAGAAAAAAATCAAAAACAAGCTAAAGACAAAGAACCTCAGTGCAGAAGCACTGAAGCAAGAGTTACCCTAAAGGGCACTGGCAGTAAAGCCAAGTTTCAAAGAAACACATCACACATACCCCCATAACGCAAAGCATCATGGGATGTATATGCAAATCATCATGACATTTTAGTCTCATTCAGCTTAAAGCAGGAATGCACGGTACCAAAGAGCCTCTCAAACAATCTGCATTTTAACAACAAACCGAAGGTTTTTCTAATATCTCTACCCCGGTAACTAAATTTTTATAGTACAGTCCCCTAGTAACGTTTTACCTTTATAGAAAACACCTACTGCCATGGTATTTTCAGCATTTACAGGTTTCATCTCATAAGGCATATACATCAAGGTATTTTATGACATAGTGCTATTGCATACTAAATCCAACAACAAGGAACACAGCCTGTTGTTTTACATCAGCTGGGAGGTCACCACAATAATCTCCTTGTACGAGGACCTGTGAGGGGAAAGGAAAATTAAAGAGGACACTATAGCATAGTCAAAAAAGGGGAGGGGGTGCCCATAGGTGGCCAACCTTATGGACTAGAAATTATGAAGGGTAGATTAGGCTAAGAAATAGAAGAACTGTTGCAACAGATTTAAAGGAATGTTATCTTTCTAACCCCAGGAAAACTTACTGTATTCTGACATATGCAATATTGTCCCACCATAGTACTGCCCCAGAGCTGAAAAGATTAATAGAACCTATGCAAATGAGAGAATGCTAGGCTCGAGCTCTGTTTTCAAACCACCGTCCCTGGTAAGCAATCCATCAACCGTGAGATTCTTCACTCCGCTTAACTAGTCGGACGCCTCAAAGAATCCTCTGCATCTTTGCCAAAAGTCGTGTTTATTTTCTCGGTTTTCTACCACTTTTAGTTCGAATTTTTAAATCGCTGTTTCTGGTTTACAAGGTAAACTAGCATTAGATAGAAACAATTAGGTAAGTCCTCGGTTTCTGTCCGGTTTCCTGGTCAGGAATCAGAATTTTTTTCTTCTTTTCCTGTAAGTAGAGTTCTAGGTTTAAATTTCTTTTTGTGAGGATGTTACTGGGTTAAACCCTGGTTCGTTCTGTGGTCCTTAAACCAGCAAAAAAAAAAATATAGATTTTAGTTTTGGGTAGTTGGCCATGTCTCAGACGCCTAAGAAAAGAACTGGCCCAACTGGTTTCCAACACTGTACCGAGTGCGGGGGAACATTTGCTAAAGCTGATACCCATTTGATGTGTGTGTTCTGTCTCAGGTTTGACCACTTAGAAACAGATTGTGAAATCTGTAAGAATTTCCCTCAGTTCATGCTTGACAGGCGATAGAACGACTGAGGGAAAAAATGTGTGATACAACCGCTGAACCGGTTACAGACAAATCCTCTAATTCAAAAAGTACTGCCAAATCGGGAGAAACACCCTTTGACCAGGGTACTGGTTCACAGTCAAAGAAACGCACCGCTGAACTGGCAACCACGGGCAAGAAAAAGAAAAAGGGAAACACACAGAACCGCAATAGGAGAAACCGTCGGTTCCTACCGCGGAGGAGGTAGCTAATGCTATTCGGATTATTCAATCCCTTCAGTCTCCTCTGGTTCAGGTTCCACGGCCCTCAGTTAAATTTCCTGCGGTTGTGCCCCCAGGTTCTCCCTCTGTGCCTGGTCCCCTCGATCCTGGTTCTGAATACATAGAGGAGGAGAGGGACTGTTGTTTTGGGTAGGAAGAAGACGACGACGAGGACTATGGAGAACCGGTAGGTTTATCCTGACCCTCATCGTCCTGATTCCCCTGATAAGGGATCTGAGGACTTTACCTCCCTGTTTGCTTTTATGTAACAAGTGGCTCAGACTTTAGACCTCCCTACTCAAGAGGCAACAGATGAGGAGGAAGAGGCTGATTTTGTGGAAATGATGGATGTGGCTCCAGCAAAAAAGTTGCTTTTTCCCATCCACAAAACCCTAAAAAAACATGTTTTCAAGGTTCTGCAAACACCTACTTCAATTCCTCCAGTTGATAGAAAAACTGGATAGGAAGTACTAGGCAGCCAAGTCTGGTGCAGAATTTTTGTTTGGACACCGCAGTCATGAGGATGTTGTACAAGCTGCAGCCTGTGATAAGGCTGGCATACCCCTGGCATCCCATCCCCCCTGATAAGGATTCCAGGAAGATGGATTCAGTGGTCAGGAAGTCTTATCTGGGTTCTTCTCTAGCCATTAGACAGGCCACTTACATGGCTTATGTGGCCAGATTTCAAAAAAGTCTTTGGGGCACAGTATCCGAAATTGCAAAATCCTGCCCTGAACCTGTGGCAGCTGATTTGTCAGAGGCTGTTAAAAGGGGTGTTTAGGCATCCAAGTTCCAGTTTAGAATGGCTGTGGATGCCAGTGACACTGCAGCCAGGCTTATGGCTAATTCCATATCACTCAGGAGGTTTGCATGGCTGAGAACCACTAATTTATCCCAGGACACTCAGTCACAATCTTTGAATTTTCCCTGTGACCCTTTATCCCTCTTTGGTCAACAGACTGAGGCCTATATGAAAAAGATGGATGAATATGAGGTGGCTTTTTGGAGTGCAGCAGCCAAAGAAAAGGCAGCTACTCCCCAGAAACAGCAGCCCAGTTCTGGAAGAGCACAACCGTACTATAGGCCCTTCTTCCAGACCCAGGCCAACTGACCTACCAACCCCAGAGGGGCTATCTCAGGGGCAGGGGTAGAAGGGGTACTGACAGAGTGGGTCCAAGCTCTCAACCTACCTCACAGGTGAAGCAGAACCCCTGAAGTATCTGTCAGGGTTGCCTCCCCTCTCCCTGTAGGGGGCAGGCTCACCCACTATCTCTAGGCCTGGCAGTCTATAACTTCAGATAAGTGGGTCCTGGAGGTAGTGAGCCGGGGCCTCACCCTCAGCTTCAATGCCTTGCCCAAGCTGAGGGCAGAGGTCTTCAGTCCTCTTTCCTCATCAGAATCCCAGCTACTGGAGGAGGAAGTAAAGAAACTGTTACTGGTTAAGGCAGTAGAACCAGTTCCACCCCTACACTGGTGGAACGGGTTCTACTCAAGGTATTTCCTAACAGTAAAAAAGACTGGGGAGTGGCGACCCATTCTGGATCTCAGACAATTAAACAGATATGTGACAAAACCAAAATTCAAGATAGTCACTCTGGCCACCATTCTGCCTTCACTCAGGCAAGGGGACTGGCTAGCCTCACTAGATTTGAAGGACACCTATTTTCATATTCTGTCAGGCCATCACACAGAAAGTTTCTTAGGTTCAGGCTCAAATCAGGCCGTTATCAGTTCAGAGCAGTGCCCTTCGGCCTCTCTTCGGCTCCAAGGGTATTTACCAAGTGCATGGCTGTGGTAGTAGCACATCTAAGAAAGCAGGGTGTCACAGTTTTTCCTTATCTGGACGACTGGCTGCTGGTGGGTCAGTTCCCCCAACAAGTCTTGGATGCCCTACAGTAGCTCAGGTGCAAAGCCTCCTTCAGTCCCTAGGGCTTCTTCTAAATCCCAAAAAGTCAGTTCTGGTCCCAGTTCAGCTTCTGGGTTTCATAGGAGCAGAGCTGGACACATTGAAAGGAAAAGCCTTCCTTCCACCAGCAAGGGTGGACACTGTGGTATAGCTGGCCAGCTCCTTCCAGTTATCCTGTCCCAGGCCAGCAAAGCATTTCTTCCAGCTGTTAGGACACATGGCAGCGTCCACAGCAGTAGTACCAGGAGCCAGATTTCAAATGAGGGACATTCAGTTTCACCTCAGATCTTATTGGTCACAAAGAAAGTGCCGGTTGTCTGCTCTGGTACCAGTCACCAGTTCTTTGCATCTGGCCCTGCAGTGGTGGCAGGACAGGGAAAACCTAAGACAGGGTGTTCCTTTCCTGCAAGAGCTCCCCTCAAGGGTTCTGACCACAGATGCCTTCCTCCTAGGATGGAGAGCACACGCAGGAGACCATACAGCTCATGGCACCTGGACCAGAAAGGAGACCCTCCTTCACATAAACCTGCTGGAGTTCGAGCAGTGCACTTGGGGATCCAGTCCTTTGCTTCAGAGCTTGCAAACAGAGTGGTACAAGTCAGAACAGACAATACCACCACAGTGTACTACATAAACAAACAAGGAGGCACCCAGTCTTCCACATTGTGCACAGAAGCCATGTTACTATGGAAGCTGGCCTACTCTCTGAACCTGTCGCTCATAGCTGTGTACCTACCAGGGAAGGACAACACCCTAGCAGATGCACTGAGCAGAATCAATCAGAACCATTATGAATGGACTCTGAACAGACAGGTACTTCTAACAGTGTTCAGAAGGTGGGGTACCCCAGAGCTGGACCTCTTTGCTCACCCAGACAATCATCAGCTGCCACAGTACTGTTGCAGACCTCCCACAGTGGGCACAGTACCGATGGATGCACTACTATTGGACTGGACAGGGAAATTCCTGTATGCATTTCCTCCCTTCCTCTATTGCTCAGAGTTTTCTACCCTGCAGGCACAATCTCCTTACTGCCTCACAGGAGTGAATCCTCTATCTCAACCTGCAATCTCTCAAACTCGAGGCCTGGTTCTTGAAGACGTAGAATTTGCCAATCTAGGGTTTTCAGAGAGGGTACTCCAGGTCCTTAGGAGATCCAGAAAACCCTCCACACAGTTAGCCTATTCCTCTAAGTGGAAGAGATTTTCTTGCTGGTGCCAGCAACAAATGTAGTTAGTATCCAGGCAGGTGTACCCCTGGTACTGGATTACTTGGTACACCTCCATCCCCTTGGTCTTAAGCCATCTTCATTAAAGGTTCACCTAGCAAGTCTCGGCCTACCTTTCAGTTGGCAGAAGGCCTTCTTTGGTCCATGAACAGGTGTTCAAAAAACTCTTTTAGGGTCTTCTGCACCTGGATCCCACACACAGAGAGTCCACCCCGGGTTGGGATCTTAACATCTGTATTGGTCAGCTGATGCAGCCACCCTTTGAGCCCATGTCATCAGCAGAGCTGAAGTATGTTACTTGGAAAACTGTGTTCTTAATAGCCATTACTTCAGCCAGAAGGATCAGTGAGTTACAGGCCCTGTGTACAGATCAGGACTACATTTCCTTCCATAAGGATAAGGTAGTCCTAAGAACAAACAGGAAGTTTCTTCCTAAGGTGGTGTCTGATTTTCACCTTAATCAGTCTATTACTCTGCCTGTCTTTTTTTACTGATCATTCATGCTCAGGCGAACGCAGATTGCATAGCCTGGATATCAAAAGGGCTATCAGTTACTACCTGGAGCACACCAGGGGTCATAGGGAGAACAGAACCCAATTGCTCCTTAGTTGTGGAGAGGTAGGAAAGGACAAATCAGCTTCAAAGAGGACCATTGCTCACTGGATTGTGGCCTGCATCCAGTTTTGCTATAGCAAATCTGGTTAAGAGCCTCCTGTGGGCCTTTGAGTCCATTCCACAAGGGGCACTGCTACTTCCATAGCAGCCACAAGGGACATACCCTTATTGGATATTTGCAAAGCAGCTACCTGGAAAACTGTTCACATGTTTGTCAAACATTATAGCCTGGATTTACAGACCAGGAGTGATGCTAAGTTTGGCACAGCAGTACTGCAGAGCCTGTTTCCTAATTAGGTTCTGTGCCCACCTCCAAAGGCACTGCTTGAATAGTCTGCATACGTCAGAATACAGTAAGATTTCCTGGGGTTAGAAGAAGACATTACTTAGCATAGTAATCCTGTTTCTTCCAAGAGAATCTTATGTATTCTGAGCTCCCACCCTTCCTCCCCTTCTAGAACCTGGGGGCACTGCACTACAGCTTCTTGTGGTGAACTCTTGGGCTGTTAGAAACATAGAAACATAGAATTTGATGGCAGATAAGGACCGCTTGGCCCACTTAGTCTGCCCATTTTCCTGCCTAACAGATAAGGTGCAGATCCTAGTTAACCAACAGCTTACTTCCTCCTACCCCCCACTAGGACTGCCTTATGTCTGTCCCATGCATTCTTGAATTCCCCCACTGTTCTTGACTCCACCACCACCTCTGGGAGGCTGTTCCCAGCATCCACAACCCTCTCCATGAAAAAATACTTCTTCACATTACCTCTGAGCCGTCCCCCCTCTATCTTCAAATTGTGCCCCCTTGTTCTTGCACATCTCTTTTTCTGAAAGATACTACCCTCTTGGACTTTGTTGATTCCCTTGAGGTACTTGAAAGCTTCTATTATGTCCCCCCTCTCCCTTCTTTCCTCAACTGTATACATATTAAGCTCCTTTAGTCTTTTTTCGCATGTCTTCTGGTGCAGACCCTGCACCATTTTGGTTGCCCTCCTCTGGACAGCTTCCACTCTGTCTGTGTCTTTGTGGAGATGGGGTCTCCAGAACTGCACATAGTACTCCAGATGGGGTCTCACCAGCTGTCTGTACAGAGGGATAACAACTTCCTGTTTTCTACTATTGATGCCTCTCCCTATGCATCCCGGTTTTTTTTTTTTTTTTACTTAGGCTGTCTGTGACTTGAGTCTTGGGGATAATGCCTATCAACTGTAGGATGATAAAGGGGTTGGGAGTCTAATGATTATTTTCATTATTATTATTTCAGATTAGTATTAATTAGTTCGCTTCCTGGACAAGCTTCGTTAGAATCTGACGGTTGATGGATTGTTTACCAGGGACGGTGGTTTGAAAACAGAGCTCGAGCCTAGCATTTTCTCATTTGCATAGGTTCTATTAACCTTTTCAGCTCTGGGGCAGTACTATGGTGGGACAGTACTGCATGTGTCAAAATACAGTAAGATTCCCCTTGGAAGAAACAGGATCACTATGGTAAGTAATGTCTTCTTTTCAGACACCCCCCATCCCCCAAAAATTTACCCCCACTAGGCTTTTCTGCTAGAAAAAACATTTTTATTCCCATGGCAACTTACTTAATTTTAGTTTGCAAAAAGTCTGCGATCCCAAAACATGGCGGATGGTGCGCGGCTCCATTTAGTGTTAAAATGCGGCGCCACACTGCTCGCTTCAATGCATTTATATTGAAGTGAGCATTGTGGTACCAATTTCAGGCTTGTAGCAGTTTCTGTGTGGTTTCTAGAGGAAGGGGGGGCAGTAAGTTATTTTCTTGCACCGGGGGGAGGGGAGGGGGGGTTGTGGCAGCCAGGGCTCAGTCCTCCATTTTGTTAGCCTTGGCAGTATGATTCTTAATACTGTCGATCTGCTGTTCAACCGTGGTTAGCCTGGTGGTAATTGTATCCAGTTGTTTGTCCTTAGTGGTGATTGAGGCACCCAGCTGTGCCACAGTCTTTCTGAGCACTTTCAGCACCTCTCCTGTCCGGTCCTCTTGCACTAGACACAGAGGCCTTTGCTCTGGGCTGCACAGCTCCACGAAGGTGGAAAAAGTCCTGAGAGGTCTACTGTTTAGTGCTAGCTTTGCTGGGGTTCCCCATCTCCAGAATTGGTATCGGTCGAATCCTTGCAGTGGAGACTCCTTCAGTGTAGTCTTTGTTTGCTATTTTGTTACTGCTTAAAGTCTTTTAAAAGTCTCTCCAGCAGGAGCTCTGTAAAGTTGATGTCCCCTGCTGGATGTCTTGCCACAACCCCCAGTATTCTTTCTTTAATTACTTAGGAGTTCTGTAGCCCACTGACATCAGTTGAGCAGAAGCCTAAATGAAGCTTTCCATGCAGGGCTTCTGCTTAGTTGATGTTACCCGGTCCTGGAATAGCTAACTAATTAACAATTGAAATTGGGTGGGGAAAAAGGCAGGATTAACGAAGGACCCTAATTAAGGAAATAAATAGGATTGTTTCAACCAATCACACAAAACAATGCATTGTGGTTATTAAACAGACTAGTAACATGGGCAAAAACATTCTGATTGGCTAAAGGACAAGTCGAAGAGTGTAATCGTCTGACTATATTTACACTCCTGTACTTCTTAGCCTGTGCACCAGGTTTGGCTAAAATACCAGTACACCTCAACTGGAACTGTGGTTATTCAAACAGCAGGAATCTATCAGTGATGCTTTAAAGTAAGCATCATCTTCCTGCGTGGGTGTGATGCCCCCGAATAAGCTAATTTTAGAACTTAGAATACAAGTTCAAACTCTACACTGTGGTTACGCTCCCCTCCAGTGTCCAAATGTCATATTTGTTTCTCTGCCTGAAGAGAGTAATCGCTCCAAAGTACAGTTCCGGCCTTCCTTACTTGTTTGTTGTTTTGTCTAAAGTTAAGCGAGTTTCCTATTACTCTGTGTTATAATTGGGGTGTATTATTAGTTATTTGTCGTAACTTTGTGGCTTTGTCAGTTCCTAGAAACCAAGGAAGGCCGCACGGTAATGCAGTTCCCACCTAAAGGGAGCCTCCTGAATTTGACTAAAATATTTAAAACCAGTTAGTCTTAAGATTTATAAGTGTTTTTTTGTGCTTTAACACGTGGCTCCCATTTGTAGGGAACTGAACCACATTTCTTTTTTATGTTGCTTGCACGCATGTGCAAGAAACATAGTGCCATCATCCGAGTTTTCGGAGGTGTGGCAGCCCTCTTCCAATTCAGTCAATGTGTTTGCAGGCGTGGCCGCAGTTGTCCAGTGCCTGCTGGAGCTGTCTGTGACAGCAGTCCGAAATGCAGTGGCGTACAGTTGAAAGGGGAGCCTACGGCTTCAGTATGCGATGAAATATCGCCTGCTCGCTCCCCTACACACACACACACATTATCGCCAAGACGCATGCACGAGCTACTGCATGCTTGCTCTCTTCCCACGCATACACTGTGCCACACTGGGTGCCCACCTCAGCGTGGCTACACATTGCTAGCCGACGGGTGCCCAGTCCCCATCGGCTCCCCACTGTCCCCCCCCGAGAGGGGTGCCACGCTGGGAGCCCACCCCAGCGTGGCAACAGATGCTATCACCCCATGGGGTGCCTAATCCCACCCACCCAGGCCCCCCCAAACAGCCATCCTTGAACGCTAATGCATTATAGCGTGAAGAGTCCCTGGCTTTGCCCTTAAATGGTTGTTTATAATCAGGAGTCAGACCTTCTGTTTCAGTCATCATCTTTAACTACTTTAAATAGTTCTTGGACTTGGGACATTGAATCCGTTACCAGCGTAAGAGAATTAGTTTTACTATATTAGAAATAAACCATAAGGCTGTACGAACAGTGATCGTTGTATGGTATTCTGCCAAAAGCTGTTGCCTCATATCTTACCTGCAAATCAAAACCACATCCCGGTATTGTGCTTTACCCTAAGAGCACTTTAATTTATGGTATGGTTCTCGGCGCTAGGTGCTGTACAAACGTTGATTTGATCTTGTCTTTTCCATTCAGTGCTTCGGAGTTCTTGACAACGATATTTACATGCTGTCCTCGTTAGGTCATCTTTAGCTATGAGCTACATTAAGAAGCATTATGTAACGGAGCCCACTCCCATCACATGCACCCCCTGGCAGGCAGTGCAGTTCTACCTGCAGGGTCTCTGGGCAAGTAGAGTTGCACTGCCTGCCAGGGGGTGCAGCTCTACCTGTATGGTCTCAGGGCAGGCCAGGCACGCTGAACCAGGCGGGAGCCCCTCGAGACAGGTGCCCTGCCACCACTCATTGCCGATGTAGGGCAAGCGGATTAGCGTCAATTGCATTTATTTATTCCTCCAAATGTATGGATCCGCGCAGCTAATAACCTAAATCTACTGAGATAAGAGTCTCTAGTTTCCAGTGATGCCCCAGTAAGAAATTACAATCGTTATAATAACATTGAATATACAAGAACAAATTACAAATAAAATCAGATCCTATGACAGTAGTAAATTTCCCAACTAGGTAAAGTTTCCATACTTCTGCTTTTCCCAAAACATGGTTAACTAAACTCTGTGCAAAATGATAAAGGTAATGACGAAACTGCGTCCAGTAAACTTAAAAAAAAAAAAAAAGTTCCGTTGATATCTGGGATCTGGGGTTGCATGTTTCATGTATATGCCATCAGAGAAGCACAGCAGGTTAGCGTAACAACGTCAGCGATCAGCGGCTTTAGATTTGGTACAGTAGGCTTACAGTTAGTGTACAGTACTTATTCATCCAACAGACTACTGGTACTTTCGGGCTTCATGGAGATGAGCAGTACTTGAAGGGCGACCTAGACTGCATGCAAGGGTGGCGGTCCCTACGGATTGTGGACTACGATCTCTTCAGTAGCATTATGGTTTGGTGAAAATAAACTCGGTCGATCATCCCTTTAGGAAAGCTCAGAAAACTGGCATGTACACTCATGATCTAGCTAGGAACCTGTCAGATTTAGTTATCATCAATTAAATAGTTTAAAAGTTTGAGGACTTCAAATCTTGAAGTTTATGCAATTGTACCATTTCATGAAATGTCATGATTGCTTGTGACCTGGCTGCCTTTAGAGCTAAAAACCATAATACTGACATTGGTATTGGCACATTTACGTGGTACAGGCAACTGTCGAATTTGGTGACATGGTTAAGTAGTTTAAAAGTTACGGGGGAGCATGCTCTTGCAGCTTACTCATTGGTGCAAACTCACGAAGATGTCAGAAATATTTGGCTATTTATAACTGGACAGTAGACCTGCAAGTGGACAAGCATACATGTTGTTTGTGGTACTGCCTCGAAATCTACCAAATATGATGAATTTCTGTTGAGTACTATTAAAGATAGGTAGACAATCTCCTAGCTACTTATTGACAATATTTCATGAAAACTTTCTAAACTTTGCAAAACTTCACAAAATCAGTCATTCCACCTAAATTCCTCTAGAGGAATTTTGATTTTGAATAGCATGAATGGGCAAAGAAAGGACTTCATCACTTCCCCTTGTACCCAGGAGATGACACTGTTCCCATCCCTTCCTTGACTTTGCACAACCTGATGTGAGGCAACAGCAGTCATATTTCCCCATCTACGAATAAGCCTGCACACAAGATGCCATAGCCTCCTACAAAAACAAGATGATGGTGACAAAAAGACAAAACACTGGGTGCACACACCATCTGTGAGGAAAGAGCTGGGACAGCTGTAGAACTGTAAAGTGCTGATTAAAAACCAGTACTCAGACAAGAACACAACCCCTCGCCCATGGTACAATCGACTTTGCTTACTGATACAATGACTTTGTGCAGCCCTGTACTGTTGTTAGTGGAATCTGATAACAAGGCTGTTTTCTTTTTTCCACAACTCACACTTTATCACTTATTTCAAGTTGCTTTTAATTTTGTTCCTTAATATACCCATTTTATAAATGCAACAGCACGCTCCAGAGTTTTTGGGGTTGGCATTTTAATAACTGTGCCAAGGTGATTGAAGATACGTGGCTGCGCCTCATGCCTCATTACCAAGTGGGGGCATGGGTTATTATACAACCCACACCATACCATGTCTCATTGCTTAGACAAGGGCCTCGTGGAACGCCCTCCAAACCCATTGAGGCAAAAGTTCTGCCCATAAAATACTGAACTGTGAAACATCATTAAGTTTGAATTCCACACAGACACTAGCTCAAACTGAGTAGAAGCAGGACCCCACTATAAACAGGAAGTTGTATTTTAATTCAGCTGTAAAACGTCTCCTTTACAAGGAGGTCCAGAGGGACAGCAGCAGGTTCAGCTACACATAGAACAACCAAGTGGGGGGCTGTTGATAGAAAGTGACAGTAGATTAGAGCCTAGTGGCCCATCCAGTCTACCTCCTCACACCTAATACTTAGGGCCTTGTGACCATCCCTTCCCTTTGCCACTGACCCAGTCCCTCTTACTAAGGCCACGTGCCTGTTTCCACCCTGTATGAGGTTAGAATCACACTTCCTAAACAGCACCATCTAAATCGCGCTGCAGGAACTGCGTAATGCCTGAATAGCGACAAGAGTAGAATAGCGAATGTCAGCTACTGCTACCCCTGTAGCTATCCAGGCATTATTGGATGCAGATAAGTTTGAAAAAAATGCAGAAGCTGGCTGACCTTCTTCTGTGGCAGAGAGGGCTAAAGCAGAAACAGCTTAGTTAGCATAGATTGGGAGACCAGGGTTCTGTTTCTGGTCTCCTGAAGCATACCTTCTTTGTGTTCTCCCCATCTCAGGTGTCTTTTTTTTTTTTTTTTTTATTGGGGACAGCATGGAAATAAAACTGAACCCTCCCCAAGTTTCTAATTTTCCATGATCCACCCCCGTAGCTAGTTGTATTTATAATTGGGGTGCAGGGATAGCCACCCACAAAAATAAAGTGCAAGTCATGTTTTTTTTTTTTTTTCAGTTATCTATTTTCTCCTCCTGGAGTCCTCTGCATCCCATCTAACGTCCCCGTGCCCAGCACCGGGTATGAGACCCCTCCCCTAGACCCCGATACTTACCCTTGGCAGGGGCAGTGAGGGCCGACTACCGACCCAGATTTAATGTTTGGGAGGTGCCTAGTCAGTCATGAGGGGGACCATTGTCATCCTGCAGAGGACTCCCATTTTCCTCTTTTCCTTCCCCAGGTCTCAACGTGCAATGGCACCAGCGCAGCCACATGCTCGGTAAGCTGTATAATGTAATAAATAGGGTTTTTTCAACTTTGCTGCATATCTCAGGGATTTTTTGGAGTTTTTGCACCAAATTTTCAACATGAGGTTTTTGGGACCCCTTCTCATGAATGCTCTCACTGTCATGGTGTTAATTGGGCTCGAAGGGCTCTCAAAAAGCCTATGTTGAAAATTTGGTGGAAAAATTCCTAAAAGTAACTGTTTTACAAGCGTGCATTGCGTAGTTCCTACGTATGCTCGTAAGTTCATGAATTTTCAACATTTTCACTCCAGATTTTCAATATTGTCATTTTACCACACCTCCTTATGAGCAGTATAGTTGTCATTTTTCACATCTCACCCAAAACATGTTTCCGCCTATGTAGCGCACAATGGCGCAGTCGGTGTGCAAAATTACTGTATGGGACACATTAAGAAAATCACAGTGACACTGTTCATGAGCAGAGGTCTTAAAATGGCTATGTTGACAATTTGGTGACAAAATTCCTAAAAGTGACTGTTTACGAGCATACGTTGCGCACTTCCTATCCGCATGTAAGTTCGCAAATTTTCAATATTTTCACTCCAGATTTCCAACATTGCCATTTTACCACCTCCTTATGAGCAGTATGGCTGTCATTTTCACATCTCGCCCTAGCGTGTTTCAAGCTCATCTATGGCACAATGATGCCAGTCGGTGTGAAATCAATGTATAGAACATTAAGAAAATCACAGTGACACTGTTCATGAGCAGAGGTCTTAAAATGGCTATGTTGAAAATTTGGTCACAAACTTCCTAAAAATGACTGTTTCACAAGCGTGCATTGCGCTGTTCCTACGCACGCTCGTAAGTTTGCAAATTTTCAATATTTGCACTCCACTGACTTCCAGATACCTACACAGCACATACAAGCAAGCAACATTTGGCATTGACAAATGCTTGTAAATTACTGAAACCGCTTATAACTAAGACTTATGCAGTAGTTCCTTCTTTTTATTTTTTTAGTGAAACAGAGAAATTGACTGCAGATAAGGACTGCTAGGCCCATCCAGTCTGCCCATTTTCCCTGCCTACTGTAAAAGCCGCAGACCCTACTTGATCTCCGGCTTTACCTCCTCGTTCCTATTGCTAGGGTTCCCCAATGCCTGTCGTGCAGGTTTGAATTCCCCCACTGTGTTTGCCCCCACCACCTCCACAGGGAGTCTATTCTATGCATCCACCACCCTCTTTGTGAAGAAATATTTCCTCACGCTACCCCTTAGTCTACCCCCTTCCAACCTCATGTCATGCCCCCTCATTCCTGGACATCTCCTTTTCTGAAAGATGCTAGCCTCTGGTACCGTATTTATTCCTGTTAGATATTTGTTGGTTTCTATCATATCTCTCCTCTCCTTAAGGGTTTGAGGTCTCCCAGTCACTCCTCATATGACTTTTGGTGCCCTTCTTTGAACTGCCTCTACCCTGTCTATGTCCTTATGGAGATGCGGCCTCCGGAACTGGACACAGTATTCCAAATGAGGCCTCACCAATGATCTGTACAGTGGCATCACCACCTCTTTTCTTCTGCTGGTGATACCTCTTCCCATGCACCCCAACATTCCACTGACTCTACCCACAGCCTTGTCACATTGACAAAGATTATTCATTTTGAAATAATGTGGTGAATAGCAACTGGATTATTTTATACAGGTCTTTCAGTGTTTGGCAGGACTGATGGGCCTGGTGAGAAGAGAGAACAGGACCCACAGGCTTTAATAATTGTGTAAATTGTTTCCAGCTCCTGGCAAGGACAGACTGCTACAAGCTTTGCTTAAGATAGAGACCTTATCTGTGCCAGTCTTCACCATTCATCACTGGTGGGTTCTGGCCAGAGGAGCAGGACCCCACGGGAGCATTTTTTTTTTTTTTTGTGTGTGTGTATAAGGGGACGAGTTGGCGCCGTGGGCGGCACTGCCCTCAAGGCCAATGCACTGCATGGCACTCGTGGGTTGGCCAGTAACCGACTCCAACTCCTCAATCCCAGTTCTGCTTCTCCCGCCATCGAGCAAGCACGACCTCATGTGTGGAGCGTGTTGTTATTACTGCGTTATCGGGCCTAGTCCGTCACGAGTTTTCCGTCCTAGTTCTGCTGAAAGCCTCAACATTCTCGGTGCCGTCGACCCGGTAAGACATTTCCTTTTTTTTCGACAATGCTGAGACTTGTTTTTGCTGTTAATTTTTCATCCAGTCATGTCTCGTCCAGGGGACAAGAAGAAGCAGAAGTCTTCGAAGGCGGACTGGCCTCCGATGCGGCAGGGTCCTTGTGGCCGACTTTACTCCGTCTCGGACCAGCATGATTGGTGTTTGACCTGCCTGGGCCCTAACTATGATCTGAACCATTGCGACGTCCATTTTTAGATGGATTGCAGAGTTTTAGAAGTCTGCGTGTTTAAAGTCGGTCATACGCCACCAACTTTAGGAGGACAGGCATGCACTAGAGACGCCAGATGCAGGTCCCTTGACCCTTCCTCCGGGTCCCCTCCCAGATCTATACAGACCATGGAGGAGGGGCTTTCCGCCTGTCCTAACCTTGCCTCAGCAGAAGCCCTCTCACGGTGTAGGAGGCTTGGTCCGTTTCCTCTGGGAGTCAGGCTGGAGGCACCATTTTGGAAATCACCTCTTCGGAGGTGAGGGCTCCCCCGGTCGCAGCCTGTGTCTGTTGGGCCCGGCCCTGTGGTTTCCTCGGCGCTGCCTCGGATCCTTGCTCCAGTGATCGGGGCAGCACCGTGGGCAGTGCGGGGCCAACTCTCAGTGCAGCTCGCAGTGCCTGGAGTGGGGGTTTGTGATGTGTTCTGGTCCATGCCTCCGAGGAGGGAGGATGGCGGTTGGAGGTGGATCTGGACTAGCTTCCAGATTCTTCGGATCCTCTGACTCTTCCCCCCCCCACCCCGCACTTTGGCACCTGTCCAACCCCCTCCTTTGGGTCTGGCAGTTTCTACCGGCGCCAGTGCGAGAGCCGCTTGCGGTGCCATCAGATCTTCCGGTGCTGAGGGTGGCACCAGAGGGTCTTCCAGAGCCAGTGGTGATCCTGAGCTCAGAGGAGGTGAATCCGCTGTTTTGGGTGCCCAGGTTGGGCCCACATCTGGGTCTGCTGGAGTGTGTGCAACAGGGGAGGATGTTCCTTCTTCTACGATCTTTCAGGAGTCGGTGGGTGAAGTTGAACTTCCTAGGTTGGTCCTGAGGAAGAGGTCCCTCTCTGAGTCTGAGAGGTTGTGGGGACAGGGTCAGAGGCAGCACCCTTTCATAGTAGCCCGCACAGGTTCGGGTAGGAGCCACAGTGCCAGCCTGGTTTTCTCCCCTGAGGTATTCCTGGGAGGGATTTCATCTTTCAAGGCTAGGGGCCGGCCTTCTGGACCCATGCGGCCCCAGTCACCTCGCAGGGGGAAATCCCCTTCAGGGCTCAGTCCCAACCTTTCCAGTCTGGTTGGGCAGCCGCTGACTGCCTCGACCGACAGATCCTCCCAACTTGTTGGTTCTCCTGTTCGGTTCCCGAGCCCTGGCAGAGGTCATTCTCTTCCTCAGAGATGTCTGGCCCCTCTCCCTCTGCCAACCCCTCTCCTTCTCCCAGGCCACTCTGGTCCTATGGGGCCCTTGACCTGGGAACAGTTTAGAGCCTCGGCTGCCCTTTTCCCTGCCTACGTAAGATCCATGAACGAGCAGGTGTTTCACCACTCTCCCCCTGGGAAGCTGGCCTCTGACTTTCTGGACTCATCAGCTTCTTTGTCTTCCTCACTTGAGGGAGAGGATCCCTCTGTCCATCTTTCCTCGGATGCTGACCAGACCAGTTATCAGCGTTTCCTTTTAGGGTTAGTTGACAAGCTGCACATAACCAGACTAGCAAGTTGCAATCCTGAGCGGGCACGCTTTCTTAAGCGAATTCAGTGTGAGCAACCTGGTGGTACCAACCTGGCCCTACCCCTTTAGGGAGGTGTCGTACCATGCTTGGAGGCATCCTTCAGTTCCCTCTCCAACCCCGATGGACTGCCGGTGCCGGTATTGCGCACCCCTAGGATCTCCAGCAGCTTTATCTCACCTCTCTTCGGGCGTGATGATCCTGGACACTCCTACTGGGCATAGATGCTCAAGAAGTGACTGGCCCCGGATGCGGACTCCACGGAGTTTGACTTCTGGGGAAGGGGAGTGTTTTCCTCGGCACGTCTCTCTCTTCCAGTAGCAGCACATCAGGCCCATCATGCTGCCTACAAAAGGCACTTATGGTCTTTGCTGGGACAAATCCTAGCATCTTTGCCTGTTACGGAGGCATCTAGACAAGCCATTGCCTTCTCTGCACATGGCCTGGAGCTTGCGAGGCGCCAAGCAAGGACATCATACGATGCCAATGAGGTGCCGCCCAGGCTAGCAGGACAGCGATATGTGTAAGGCAGACAGCATGGCTTCATCTATCCCGGTTATCACCCATGGCCCGGCGAATGGTGATTGCCTCCTCCTTCCAGAGAACCCACCTCTTTTCCAGCGGGGTAGGACGGGAACTTCAGGGGCGAATTCCTTCTCCCAGCCAAAGGGAGACCCCGTCTCACCCAGATTAGTCCCAAGCCTAATTAGGCCTGTATGGGACTCCCCCCCCGTGTCTCCCACACAGGAGGCTGAGGAACTTTCTTCCCTCAGGGATGTACCAGGTCCCCTTCGGGGGGGCTTGGTAATCACCCACCAGTGATGAATGGTGAAGATTGACACAGATAAGATATGAAAATGACGTACCTACCATAATTCTTGATCTTTCTGTTTATCTTCACCATTCTTCACTGCTTCCTGCCCTCCTTCCCCACTGGGGCCTCAATCTCTGGGCAGTTCCTCCTCCCTGCTTGTTTTTCCCTAATTTAGGCCTTGTGGGCTGGTCTTACTGGTACCTCCGAACCCTCTGCTCCTCCGTTGGAGTAACAGTTTCACCATTGGGGAGAACAAGCGGGGCATGTGTCCCTTCGAGTAAGGACTCACCCGGGCTTTCCTTGCATCCCTGCTGGGATCACTCCCTTGGTTGGTTTGAGCCCCTGGTGCTCAAAGGCCAACTCGAAATTTGATCTGTGAGGTCCTCGTAGACATGTTCCTTGAAGGCTCGGGTGACTCCTCAAATTCTCCTCAGTAGCGGTAGCTCTTACTTTTCCGACTGGTTACAGCCAGCTCCGTCCCTCTGCAGGGTCGCTTTGGGTGTGTTGTCCATGCCTTAGAGGTTTTCCCCAGTCATCATCTCCCATTGGTTCAGGGGGTTGAGCTGTCTCTCCTCCCTCTTAGGGGAATCCCTCTTCTAGGGGACCATGCAGAGGCGCAGATCTCCCTCATTTTGGGGGTTTGTTTTAACAAGAGGTACTCACCCCCTTATATTTTCTCCTCTGTTAACCTGGCAATGAGGGCCTTTCTAATCTGATCCTTACTGGATCTGTCTTCTAGGCTGTTCCCAGCTAGCCTCCCTGAGGTTGCTTCTTGACCCGAGGATCTCGTCTTGCTCCTTTTTGGTGGTGTTAAAGAACAACATGGCTGAAGACAACGGCCCTTCTCCAGAGTCTGGACAGTTCTCTGGACCTCTCCAGGGGTGGCGCACTGTCTCCCTCTCCTCTCTTTCTTGTTTTCTTCCTTTTCCTCTCCTTCCCGGCCTGCTCAGAGGTTTGGGGCCCCCTGTCCCAGACCCCTAGGTTACCTTTTCTGTCCTCTCAGTCGACTTTATTCCTTCTTCTGTTTATATCCTTTCCTTTGCCTCTCTCCCGGCCTCCCTTGCTCCGACCTCCTTGTTTCTCTTTACTAATTTTGCTCTCTGGCATGCAGAACTGGGATGGAGGAGGAGTTGGCATTGGTTACTTGCCAACCCGGGAGCTCCACACAGTGCGTCAGCCTCGAGGGTGGTGCCGCCCGTGGTACCGACTCCTCCCCTTACAAAAAAATATATATATATATATACACACACACACACACACATACATACATACATACATACATACATACACACTCCCACGGAGTCCTGCTCCTCCAGCCAGAACCCACCAGTGATGAATGGTGAAGATGCACAGAAAGATCAAGAATTACAGTAGGTACGTAATTTTCATAGCCAGATCACAATTTTCTCAATAGTGTGCTCTGTAAAAAGTTTTTCCCTGAAACCTAAAAGAAATAAAGCTATAAGAAGAAGATTTTATTACTTCTCAGCCCTCTTAAGGAGACAGCTATAAAAGATAAAGCTGCTCAGCTATCTGGTAATCATGGTAAAGACGGTACAGATACCAGGATGTCTGAAAGGGAAACTGAGTCCAGTGATGGCAAAAATACAAGTAAAAGAGCCTCAGTAGGCACTGTAGCCAGTACCTGCCAAGAAAAAGCAAAAAGAAGAGCATGTTCATGCCAGTCCTCCTGCAAAGGAAAAGGAGCAGGCAGCAGGCCTACGACAAATGCCTTCAGCAGAGGACATGGCCAAAGCATGGCAGTTTTTCCAGACTATGGGAGACTTTCTTAATATGCCTTCCCTCTTCCCCAGGCTCCATGTCCAGACCACCTGCCTGTGGAGGAGTAGAGGACATGTATAATGAGGAGCAGGAGGAAGAAGGTGAAACTATAGAACCTGATGATTGACCTGAACAAAAGTTGTCTCCCCTTCTAAACCAACAGAGGATTATACCTTGTAGTCCTCTTTAATCAAACAGATGGGGAGCACCCTCAACATCCTCTCCCATGAAACCGAGAAGGATGAAGAGGAAGTGGAATTCATGGATATGATGGGACCTGCCACCTACAAGAATGCTGCTAGTCCCCATACACAAATCACTCGAAAAAGCTACTTCAGAAATCATGTCAGCACCTAATTCAGCTGCTGGCATCAATAAAAAATGTGAAAAGAACTATCACATTGACAGACGGGTAGAATATCTGTATGTCCATCCTGATCATGAATGAGTGGTCCAAGCAGCAGCTTGTGAGAAGTCTAAGGTGCCCTTCTCCGCACAGCCTCCTGAGAAGGATTTCAGGAAACTGGATACTGTGGCCAAAAAAGTGTACACAACAGCTTCCCTTCTCCTTAGGCAGGCAGCTTACGTGGTATATACAGCCCAGTACCAGAAAGCACTGTGGAAAGCAGTGCTGCCACTGGCTGATAAGGTTGATGACTGATAAGGTTGATAGTGAGGTAGCACAAGACCCGGCTTCCACGGCAAACTCAACCCTGGATGCCACTAAATACTAGTTCCACATGGCTGATGACACCAGTGACTCTTGTTCATGGGTCTTAGCTCATGCAGTGGCAGTGGGAGGTTAGTCTGGTTGAGGGCTATCATCCTTTCCCAGGCCATCCAGACTAAAGCCATGGATTTCTTCTTTGAAGGAAATTCTTTATTTTGTAACGCAACGGAGGCATACATGAAAAAGTGAATGTGTACAAGCCTACTTAAAAAATACACTGAGAGAGAAAAGGCCTTCACTTCCTACAGGCTCTATGGAAGGGGGGGCAGGAGTAGGGGCTACTATCTAAGACCCTGTGGCCCCTATACGTATAAATCCCAAAGAGGTTACTACAGATGCAGAGGTAGGAGGGGCTTCAGATGCACTGCTGTAGCACCAGCCCCTGAGCCTTAGCCAAAATGAAACCCTCATCAGTTCTACCCAGGATGCTCGATAATTGCCAGTGGCAGAAGGGGTGATCCACTACTTTCAGCAGTGGATAAAAATTACCACAGATAAGTGGTTGCTGGAAAAGTGGGGCAGGGATTGTTGCTGCAGTTCAAAAGGTTTCCAAGACAGCAGAAACCAAAATATTATCCAGCTCATTCATCGACAGAAATAATTCTGCTAGAACTGGAAGTAAAGAAATTGCTGCAGGCAGTAGCAGTAGAGAAGGTCCCTGCTCCACAGTGGGGCAAGGTTTGTTCTCAAGATTCTTTCTGACTCACAAGAAAAATGGGGAGTGGCAACCCATTTTAGACTGAAGATATCTGAACAAACGTATCTGAAAAGAAAAGTTCAAGATGGTCACGTAGGGCATGGTGATACCGTCCTTACAACCAGGAGATTAGCTGGGGTCACTGGATCTGAAAGTCAGACCCACCCAGAGAAAATACTTGAGGTTCAGGCTGCGAAGCTGGCAGTACTAGGTTATAGCCCTGCCTGTTGGCCTCATGTCAGTACCAAGGGCCTTCACAAAGTGCCTAGCTGTGGTGGCAGCTCACCTGAAAAAACAAGGTTTGGTGGTTTTCCCTACCTAGATGATGGGGTGGTCTCTGGGAAAACAGAGCAAGAGGCAAGGTTCTCGATTTAAAGGGCGAGTACCCTAAAGAACCTGAGATTCCTTATAAATATGCAAAAGTTCCAGACAGAACCAGTTCAGGTGTTGGACTTTAAGATTCATAACTAGATACCTGCAGGGGAAGGCGTTCCTCCCACAAGAAAGGGAATCAAACCTGATTGCTATGGCAGAATCCTTTACACAGGGTCAGGTGAGATCCACAAGGGATTTCCAGCAGTTACTGGGCCACATAACATCATCCATAGTAGTGGTGCTGTGGGCCAGATTCCAGATGAAGGACATTCAGTAACACCAAAGGGATCACTGGCCTCAAAGGTGGGACCCACTGTCCAAACTAATGCCAGTCCCAAAGACCTCTGTGTGTGCACTAGAGTGTTGGCAGGAGAAGAGCAACCTCAAAGTGGGCATTCACTTCCTCCAGCAATCATCAGTAAGTATCCTCACAATGGATGTCTCACTCCTAGGGTGGGGTGCCCACCTAGGGGACCTCACACTATGTGGCATCTGGAGCCCATAGGAGGCTTATGAACACATCAGTCTCCTAGAGCTCGAAAAGCAGTATTGCTGGTAATGCAATCTTTCTTCTCCCAGCGCCAAGGTCAATCTGTTAAGATTCGAACAAATAACACCACAACAATGTATTACATAAGCAAGCAGGGAGGAATAAGATCCTCAAAACTGTGTACAAAGGCCATGAGGATCTGGGATGTAGCCTACTCCCTAGATGCAAAGAATCATGCTGTACATCTGGCAGGGAAGGACAGTGACCTTGCAGGCACCCTAAGTAGAATCAGCCGAAGAAACTGCGGGTGGGCACTGAACCAGATGGTGCTGGCCACAGGCTTCAGGAGATGGGCAAATCTGTTTGTTTCTTGGGATAACAATCATTTCCCACAGATTTGTTGCAGGCCACCAGAAAGGCTTATAGTTCCAGAGGACACCCTAATTCTGGACTGTACAGAGAGGTTCCTGTATGCCTTCCCACCATTCCTACTCAAAACAGAGAGTGTTCAGAGTTCAGGGTAGGGCCAGCAACAGTGATCCTGATAATCCTGGACTGGGCCAGACAGGCTTGGTACTCAGTGCTCCTGACCCTGTCCAGCAGAACTCCTATTAATCTGCCACTGAAATCCAACCTGCTTACTCTGTCTTGGGGCAGGATAATATTCCCAGACCTCAGAACTTTGTCTGAAGGCATGGTTCTTGAGGAGCTAGAATTCTTTTTTTTTCCCTAATCATGTTTCTTCTCCCCCAGCACCGGAATACTCTCGGACCGCTCCTCTGGCCTGATCCACTCTACCGCCAGCTGTGGACCCTGCCTTCTTCAAAGACATTACTTTCTCCCCAAGCGGCATATGGGCCTGAGGAGACTGAAGGGGCAGAGGCAGGGAACCAGCGTTGGGCGTGTGGTGGAGCGGCTCTGAGAGGGTCGTCGCTTAGCTGGGTTGGAGGGGCTTTTCAGTGCTTTGTCCCCAAGCTCCCTCCTCCCTCCCGAGCATGACAGGCCCCGATGTGATGGCACGTGTCAACCCTGCCCACATCTGTCACACTCACCCATACATGTGGTCCATGTCCTGCAGCATCCCGTATCTCCACCTGGGGTCGCTGGGATTCCAGACAACCCATCACCCTCCCCCGGGAGAGGAGAGCAGCCCATCGGTCACTCAGTCCTCTCCCTCCCCTACCGACCCCTGGCGCCCAAGCTCGCTCCCGAACTCTGGTCGCCGGCGTGGCGCGAGGTGTGGCATCCAGCGCCTCAACCCTCAGCGCCACCAGGCCGGCAGCAGGAGCTAGAATTCTTTAACCTAAACTTGTCAAAGGAGGTGCTGAGAGTACTGAGACCAGTATCCAGAAAACCAGCAACAAGGAAAGCATATTCCTCTAAGTAGAAGAAAGTCTCGTACTGGTGTGGCCCCAGGATGATGATCCTAATTCAGGCAAGGCTGCCAACAGTTCTGGGCTACCTGGTACATTTACAGTCCTTAGGTTCGAGACCCTCAACTCTGAAGGTACATCTGGCAGCAGTATCAGCCTACACATTAGTAAAACTCAAGTCCTTGACCTCAAAACCTTTGTGTAGAAGGTTCTTTAAAGGTCTTGGTCACTTGTATCCCCCTGTAAGGGACCAGTCCCTCCATGGAACCTAAATATCTCCCCCCCCATGGAAGCTCTCTGTGAATCTATGGCTACTGCTGACTTAAAATGTCGTGTGGAAAACAGTCTTCTTCATTGCCATGACATCTGTCTGGAGGGTAAGTGAGCTGCAAGCCCTTTGTACAGATCCAAACTACATAGTCTTCCACATGAATACGGTAGTCCTTAAGACCAGTAGGAAGTAGGGGTGTAGCCAGAAATTTCCGTTTTGTACACAATCTCCAACAGTTACACCCCCCATTAAAAAATGTACACATCCTTTCCAAATGGCACCCCCTTCCAAACAAGTCAGATTTTTGTCAGATGATTCCTCTAATCTTTAAAGAGGTTATACATGTCTCTGTCTCCTAAACAACAGAAGTTTAAACAGAGACACTCCTCAGTGGCCTACACTAACCCAAATACTACAGATTGGAATGAAAATGTTAACAGAACGGCATATGGTTTGTGATGGGCACCCAACAAAACTGTACTCAAATGTGTACAGTGAGTATGCCTGCCTACACCCTTGGTAGGAAGTGCCTACCCATGGTGGTGTCGGAATTCCACCTGAACAAGTTACCTTTCCTCTGCTCCAGCCTGAACACTCCAGTACAGGGGAACAAAAACTACACTGTCTGGATGTAAAAAGAGCACTAGGTCACCTCTTGGACCAGACAAGGGATATTGGGTTCTCGGTACACAGCTTTTCAGTACCTGTGAGGTGGGCAAAGGTAAGCCAGCAGGTAGAACTGTCTCTCTTTGGAGAGTCTCCTGCACACAGTTCTGTTAAGAAAAATCTGAGAAAATATGTACCAGAGGCCTAAAGGCACATTCCACAAGGGATACCAGTGCCTTTGTGGCAGCTACCAGGGGCACCCCCCTTCTAGACATATGTATAGCAGCTACCTGGAAAACAGTGCACACCATCACAAAGCACTATTGCTTGGACATACAGACCAGGAGAGATACAGTTTTGGAACTGCTGTCTTGCAGAACCTTTTTCCAGAATGAGTTCTGGACCCGTCTTCCCAGGGTCCTGCTAGAGAGTCTTCTTATTGTAAAGCATCGATTCCTGCTGTTTGAGAAAAAAAATTGCTCACCATAGTAATGTTGTTTTCTTCTTAGGGATCCATCAGTGAGAGTTACAATACCTGACCCTGCCTCCCCTTCCAGAACCTGAAAATGGGTTCACATGAGAATCTGTTCGTTCTTAGGTTGCTTGAGCGTTCTTTATTGCAGATCCTCTACAATTGCCAGAATTTGATCAGTTAATTGTTTCCATTGTCAACATTTAAAATTTGGTATTTTTAAAAATGTTAATGAAAGTATTTTTAAAGATGTCAATGACAATTTTTGCTAACCATTTAGTTAGTTTTAATGGTCACAAACCCCCTAGCTATAGCATCAAATCTGATGTTAGGACACCGGGGAGGGGGGTGACCACAGTGCAGAGTTTGAACTTTTATTCTAAGTTAAAAAATTTGCATGCAGTTTTATCTCCGGGGTATCACGCTTATGCAGGAAGATGATTCTTATAAATCTCATTGATAGATCCCTAAGAAGAAACATGACTATGGTGAGTAATTTATTCTCATCTTCTACTCATATTTCATACAGAAAGTAATATTTTCTTATTAAAATATTTTTTAAGTAGAAGCCATGTTATAAGTGCAATAAGTCACCAAGGATGTGTAATTATGGTCAGTAATGGGATTTTACTCTCGTAAAGGTGCCTCTTGCCAAACAACACACTTGAGGTGTGCGATTATTGACCCATAATTACACATTCTGCCATGCTGAACTGCTCAAATTGACAGCGGTATTAAAAATATAAATAGGGTTAATTATTTTCTCTTAATGATCCTCATCATTATGTGAGAGCTGTAAAGTCAAAAAATGGCTAGATTTAATTGAGGACATCTCCACTGGGTCACAGCCTTTAGAACTGTAAGCTGTTGGCATCAGGACCACTCAAACGTTTGCTAACCAGGGGCCACCCAAGATGACCTACATTGTCATGGCCTATACAACGTGGGTTGTCCCATCACTCCTCAGTTCTTTTTCCTGCGTCAGTCGCTCGTCAGATCACACTGCAAAACAAAGTTATTGTTCATTAACTTTTCTATAGTTTAACTTTTCTTTGATGTTGCATGCCGTCCTCGAAAAAAACTTTGTTTAGGTTGTGTACCTGTGGCCCAAAGATCTGCAGAGACGATGATCATTCTGCCTGTGTTTGTTGTTTGTGCCTATCCCACAGTGTCCAGGCCTGTGAAATCTGCTGACACTGTTCCAAGGTTTTGTAGAACCGCAACACTAAAAAAGCAGTGGACACCGTCACGTAAGACAGCAGTGTTCATGCCGGCATCTCCTTCGAGGTCAAAATGACTGCCACCACGGGAAATCCACTCAGGCGTTGAGTGACTGTTTTGCTGCCGAAGTCTTCCCGGGACAGGAACAAGACATCAAAATCACTGTCCAGCTGGCATCACTCCAAACACAAAGAGAAGGCACACCGCATCTCCGTGAGGTCCAAGTCTCTGTTTCAAACAGAGAGAAGTTCCAGTTGAAATCTTTGCTTGTGGGCTTGACTTCAGTATGAGTTTGCCTTAAAAATGAGTGTTTTAACCATTATAATGAGTGGTTATAAAAGGGAAAGTGTGATCCCGGTCATTAACATTTAAGGCAAACTTCTGTTGGCTAACTCCGTATAACACCCTCTTCCATATTATGTGCACAGCCCAATTCACTCTGAAGAGAAAGAAATAAGTTGTGCATGCACTAGCGGTTCAGGACCACACACTAAGCACCCAGCAGCAGAACAGGAACCTTGATAAGGTTGAGTCGAATTGAATATATACATGTATTTTATAAAAACATTCAAATGTATGTGTGAGACAGATCAGGGTCCATTTATGCAGTTAGTGAGCATGTAGATGGCAATAGACCCCTGTTCCACAGCATCAGAAATTTACCTTTTAAGCTGACAGTGTCCCTTTTTATATGCTTGCTTTTTAGATATTTTTGGGAGTAGTTTGATGAAAATCAAAGCCACCGTGCAGCTAATGAGATTTGTGGGGCGAGTTGGGGGTTGTGCATTTGTCTCTGGCACCTCAGGCCATGGGGAGGAAGGGCACGTCCTTCTGCTGCAGGACTGCCCCTTTTTGCCAGAAGGAGTATATGGTTCCTGTGGAGTGGCCTTACACTGGCACACACCTGCTTGTCTGACAAGTGATATGGATGTATCATGCTTGGAGCAGGTCTATCAGGGGAATTCCAAAGGTAGGGTAAGACTTACCACCCTTCTGATGGCCCTGATAGGAACTCTGCTGGGTTGTCCTGGGAGGGATAAGGAAAGGCTTAAGAGAGATAAAATATGTAGCCAGCCCGTCGGCGCAGTGGTTGGAATTCCGCTTGCGACGCCCAGAGACCCGGGTTCGGGAATGGACCTGAGTGCCAGAGGGCCAGCCGGGGAGATGGATCAGCGTCCCAGGGACTACTCTCCTTCTCCAGGGAGGGCTGGGCAAATGTCCGATGCTTGACGGGTTCCTGGTGGAGGCCAGAGGTACCGCAGCAAACAGCATTCAGAAGCAACTCGGAGGGGCAGGAGGGACAGTCTACAAAAATTCTCCCATGGATGACCCTAGATGAAGCCTGCCCCAGCCTTCATCAATCTCCAGGACCGACCCTCGGACCCAGTCCCGGTTTGCAGCACTGTACTGGGGCAGTGTCGCACCCCACCCTGGGGGGCAAGCCAGGGGGTATCCAAGGGGTTGTGATCTAATGTGGAGGTGGAGGCAGGGGTCCATGATCAGGCTGAGGTGCCAGTTCATCTGTGGTGGGGCAAAATGCATAATAAAAAAAAAAGTAAAAATAAAAGAGGGATAAAATATTTCAGCAGCCCTAGGCAGTTAAAGGCCCCCCACCCACCCCACAGTATGGGCCCAGTCAACTACTATGCCTCGTCGGCTTCTCGTCCCAGACCGTGACCATCAAATGCAGATTTTCCTACAGGCTTGGTGAAATTTGCTGTAAATTATGTTTGGGAATCCAGATAGGTTGTTGACAAGCTGTGGGTTATGGTTAGGAGTGCGGATAGTTGTTGAGCGGAGATTGGTGGTGGGTTGGACCCTCAGTAGACTCCTACAGCAGGCAGAATGGCTTGAGCAGGTAGGAGGACCTGAAAGGTAGTGAGGAGCAGTTGTGGTCTAAACAGAAAGTGTTAAAAAAAAAAAAAAAAACAGGACCCCAGTGAAAATGTGCTGTTGCATCTCACCCGGGCTAGACTGGGTTAATGAACTGTATAGTAGAAGTTGGTAAAATCCAGTAGGGCCCTGCCGATTCCTCCCATGCCTTGCTGACTCCTCCAAGACCTCGATCATCGAGATGCAGATTCTTCTCAGGCTTGAGGAATTGGGGAAGCGAGGTTCACCACGGGACAAGCTCTAAGTTACAGTTGTGAGAAGTTGCTTCGGAAAGGCTGATGGTGGATTGGACTCTCGACAGACTCAAATGGCTGGAAGAAGGGCTTGTGCAGGTAGACAGAGGACCAGGAAGCTGGTGAGGAGAAATGGTGAGCTAACCAGAGAGTATAACAAAAATGGGTTAAAGCAGGTCCCTACTGAAAATGAGATGTGGCCTCTCACTTGGACATATTGGGTGGATGCACTGAAAAAGTTGGAAAAAACCTAGACTCCACGAAAAACAAGATGTGAGATATTTCATCACAGCTGAGCTAACCTGGTTAAAGACATTGTAGAAGTGGGTAACAGCAGCACCCTGCTGAAAATGTTGCATGGCATCTCAGCTGAGCTCTACAGTCCTTGGTAAATACAGTGTAAAAATGGGTAAAGGTAGGACCCCTCTGAAGAGGATATGTTGCAGCTCTGCTGAGTTATCCTGTGTAGTAATTACTGTACAGTGTAAAAATGGGTAAAGGTAGGATCCTGCAGTGAAAATGGGATGAAAAGTCTCTGCTTAGCTACTCAAAAAATGGGTAAAATGGGTGAAAGCAGGACTTCAGTGAAAATGAGTTGTGGCATCTCAACTGTGTTATCCTGGGTAAATACATTAAAATAATATATATATATAGCGGCACAGAAAGTTTTTACTCCTATCAAGGCATCCTTAATGCAGTTTTCTGATTTCCAGCAGAAAATTTGCAGTTGGCATCAGCAGAATTCAGTTACAGAGAATGTCCCCAAACTTTGAATTTAATAGCATCCTGTTTCCTTGAAGTTGAATGTGATATCAGAATAATTTCCATGTCAACAGTTTGTGATATAACAATAGAGGAATATGACTTCAAAGCAGGAAAAACAACAGTAGAACAGATGAAGTCTAGGGAACAGAGTCTGGGTTCCTGCAATTATTTTCAGTAATAATGTGTGGAATGTCCTGAAATTCAAAATGTTTGGAATATTAGGAGATTTAAAGCAGTAGTATTCGTTAGCAAAAAGTTTCATTATATTGTTTGTTTTTTTTTTTTCAGCAAAAACATGCACAAATTCATAATCGGTATCTTTTTTATTTTCTCCAGTACTTGGGGGGTGGGGAAAAAACAGCTTTTATAACTATTTTTGTCATTTAAGGGACACATTCATGTACAGTGGCATACATAGTTTGAAAGCCCATGAAAAGTTATTTTAATTGCGGTATTGGCCATACCCATAGCTGGAAGCAGTCCAGAGCTACAGATGACTGAGTCTGCGCAATATAAATACTACATTAGAGCCATTCATAGAACCTCTTGATGTCAGTAACGATCATGCAGTACTTAACTCAGTGCACTTAGGCACTGCTTGATCGACACTGACATCACAAGGTTCTAAGAATGGCACTAATGTAGTATTTATATTGCACAGACTTGGTCATCTCTGCATCTGGACTGCTTCCACCTATAGTTATGCCCAGTACCTCAATTAAAAGAACTTTCCATGGGCTTTCAATCTTGCATGCCACTGTACATGAACATGTCCCTTTAATGACAAGTCATTAAAGATGGCTGCCTCTCAGTATTATAAAATCCCTTCCACTGAGAGTACCTCTTGAATGTAAATACTAGATATATTCTGAGGATGTAATTGGGTAGTGCTGGCACATTTCTGATGGTAAACAGCATGGTACCACACCAGTATGTTTAATCCGTTCATGTGGGGCATTGCAAGGAAGCAGTAATTTTAAAAAAACTTCAAAATCAAGCATCTCAGTTCAGGCATGAAGGAAAATGAAAAGAAAAACTGTTGTAGTGATGATGTGCCAGAAGTACATTACTACTTTAAAAATTACATGTGACACTCCAGTGCATTAATAGATGCCTCTGTCAAAAATTCTGTATTAAAGGTATGGATAGAAGACAGAGTGCCTACCTTCAACGGATGGAGGCAAGAATGTCTGGAAATATTGAGAATTGAGCATCTAGCACTGTCGTTGAGGCACAGGTCAGGAAGCATAGGAAAAACCAGGAGTAGTTGTGGAATTCACAAAAAGTATTTAAGTGTACTAGCAGTAACAAAAAATAAACTTGTACTGTACAACTATTTACAAAGGCAGAATAAAATCGTGAAGATGCATCAGAGTTTTCCTTCAATCTCTGTGTGTCCCACTTGCAAGCAGTTGCAGCTCTGTCGTGTAAGTCCTTCCAACCCCACCTTCTTAACAAGCATCCTGTATTTTCTAATGTGTTCTTTTAAGTATCAGGCAGGTGCTGGCAGGAACACAGTGTTCCTGAGCTGAGGCCCCTTTTCCACAGCTCTTCTGCAAAAGGCTTAAAAATTGCACTAAGGTAACCTCTTGATTTTCCAATAGCTTTTTGCAATCATCTCAAACTATACTTATATACAGTTCAACAGTAACACTATATATTTTCTAAACAAAGGGATCCCAATATCAATCACATTTTCACACAGTGATTTGCATATATTTTTATATCAGCAGATATGCAAGGGAGGAAAAGACAAAACAGCAAAGGAAGACTGAGAGATAGCGAGAGGCAAATAATTGCGAGACTGTCGGGGTGATCAAATCCTAGGTCTCACAGAAAATTTTGGTTGCACAGCCAGACAGAGGAGAGACAGAAAAGGAAAGAACAGCACAGATCACTGCATTCAAACTCTCCATAACAACCGTGACAGGATCCTATTCTATCCTGTCACAAGCACACTATGCCCTTGGGCATGGCAAAAATGTTTATTATACAGTGGGATCTGAGTCGGCCACATCTGGAATCAGACATTGAAGAAATTAGTCTGACCCACCCCAACCCCCCCGTAAATCAAAACATTGAGCCCACCATGTTGAATCACTGCTAATGCCCGAGCCAATTGCAACCCCTGGACTTAGCTGAAATATATAATATACACTGCAGTTTTCAATTAATACTGCCTGCTAATGGCTCATCTCCTGGGAGGGGGGATGTTACAATGCCACAACTGTTCCCGAGACTGGCGGTAACACTCAAGAATGCAGGCCATAGTTATACCATGGCTCTCTCCCAAGTCCACCCCACGTATCGCCAGCCACCCACCCATACTTCACTCCTAGGACCCTGATAAACACAGCACAAATGGGTTATTGAAGTCGCTCCCTTGTAACCACTTCCACCCGGCTCACCTGTGAACTGTCTGAATCACTCCCTTTCCATTTTCCCGAAAGCATCATAGCTGCTGAAACTGATCGCTCCACCTCCATCAACTAGGGATTCAATGGTTAGAAAACAAAAAGATGTTGTGTGACACATATTTTAACACTTTGAGGAACACTGAACTGGGGAAACTCTTTCTTAATTAAAAATATGTGCTAAAAGACAAATCACGACCAAAATGTTGAGCTGAGATACTGGCCACACAGCTATGCATATGCAAATCCCAATGGATATGCATAGGTGCATCCCACTATAACGGCTTGACTGACAGTGGGAGAACTGGACTATTTTTGTGGTGTAAGAATACATTAAAAATGATTTTAAATGCCAAAAAACTGTATTGTTCTTTTTTTTTTTTCAATAAAAAAGTGAAGGGGACCATGTATATTTGCAATAAATCACTCCAGGGTGTGGGTTATGCTGGGATTTATCCACTTCTGCTGTTCTTTGGTCGAACCACACCAGGTGTGGGTAAATCCCAGCATAACCCCACTCTCTGTCGTGGCTTATTGCTCAAATTCAAAATGGGTGCTATTTTTTCCCCCTTACTGCCCCTGACTGCTCCCCTTCTGACTGACCCACCCCAGCCCTGTCACTCCAGTTCACCAGGGACTTACCTTCACCTGCATCCTCTGCCACAGGGCTACGGAGGTGCCCAGCCACTGGATGTGGAGCCTGTGGAGGGTCAGTCGTCATCCACAGCCCGGGGATTTTTTCCTCCATTTTCTCCAATTCTAGTCCCGTGACCCCAGGCCAACTGCATGCATCTATAGCATGGAGGCATCATGCGTGCCGAGACACCCAGTGATGGCCCCTGTCCCCCACCTGGCCTAGCGCTACTTTTCCCGTGGGCTTGGCACTGCCACAAAGCCTCCACTCAGAGGCAGCCAAGATCCGAGGAGAAGTTGTCTCCCTCCCTGGGAAAGGAGAGCTGCCTGACGGCTGCTCATCCAGGCTCCCGGCTGACCCCCAGCGGCCCAGGCTCGCTTCCTGAACCCAGGTCGCCTGTGTGGTGTGAAGTGTGGCATCCAGCGCCTCAACCCTCAGCTCCACCGGGCCGGGTTTAAAATGAGTACTATTTATAATCTTTTCAATGGTCAGGTACGTAAACCATGACTCTTTAATATAGCATTCCTATAAACCTGTGGCAGGAAAAATCGCTCACATAACCAAGTTTTAAGGGTAATGTCTATTGTAACTCCCCTTGTTGTGAACCTAGATTTCTGTATATACAGAAGAATGTCACAGTCAAATAGTAAACAATGTCATAGTCAGATAGTCAACAGCATTCACAAATAGATCTTTCTCTCTTCTTCTCATCTTTCCTCTATTACGTATTCTCATATCTCTGGCTGTCTTAGATCTATTTGTCTTTATTTCTTCTTTCTAAACCTCTAAAAGAAAAGGGCCAACAGTATCAGTAAATGGATTTAACAAAATTTAATGAGGTATTCTTTAAGGACAAACTGCAGAATGTTCTTATTTAGAGAACAATATGAACTCAGAGGGACACTGTCCAAAGACACTGTCCACTTTTCTCTGCACTGTAGCTTATGTGACATTGGTATTCGTAAACAACAGGATGCCTCCATGCTACAGGATTTCCACAAGGATTTGTTTTCTTTGTTTGTTAAAAAAATAAAAACTTGAGTAGGGCACCTTGAAATCTGCTGGCTAATGTTCCTATGTGTCCCCGGTGTGGTGGCATACCAAACCCGCAGAGTAGCGCCCATTCTGAACTAATTTGAGCGGGTGCGAGATTATAAATAATTTGCCTAAAAATTCCTTTTCTACTGATTTCAGTAATGGTTCTCTTTTTTTCAGAAACAAGGGCTCTAACCTGACTTTTTTTTACATGTTGAATATTGAAATCATGACTATGGGCATGCGAATTAATGTTCTCGCTAATGCGCATGCCAGTAATCATGGTTTCAATATTCAACATGTAAAAAAAAAAAAAAGGGTTAGAACCCTTGTTTCTAAGAAAGAGAAACATTACTGAAATCAGCAGGAAAGGTACATCTGTTTCACAAATTATTTCTCTCGCACCTTTCAAAAAAATGTCAAAGTTGTTCACGAACGAGTTTACCTGCGACTTGGCACACCATCACACTCGAGGATGTGTGGGAGCATCAGCCGTCGGATTTCAAGGCACCCCACTCGAGTTTTTCTTTTTTTACAAACAGAAAAATGAATCCTTTTGGAAATCCTGTAGCATGGAGGCATTCTGTTCGTTACGAATGCCAGCTGCACACATGCTGCAGTGCAGAGAAAAGTGGACAGTGTCCCTTTGAACTGTGTTAAGTGCGATATTAATATGTTACACTATGATTGTTTGAGTTACTGTTTTTTTATATTATATGTGTAATTTTTTACGTTATAATTTCAATAAAATGTTACTGACAAAAAAAAGGGTACTGCTGCTTTAAGTTCTGTTGTTGCCCACTGTCAGTAATTTACAGAAAACTGGAAAATCACTTTAATGTTTGAAGTGAAACGGAAGCATTGCTCTATTCCAAGTTTATATTTGCTTGCCTCCTTTTCTCTTTCTGTACATGGACATCGAAACCAGTTCTATATGTAGCCCTCCTGCCCCCATTACATCACAGTAGGAGCTCCAGTCTGCAGCATAATTGGATGCAGTTGGTTAGCAGCTCCTAACACTAATAACTTGCATGGGCTGCTACTTCCATGACAACTGAGCACATTGAAGAGCTGCTTCCTATTCACAGTTGTTTTCGTAGAGTGTTTCTCCCCAGTTGTACTCATCATTCAGGAATATAACCTGGTCCCAGGGATACACCCTGTTCATGTCTGCGTTCTCAGACCCCTCTAAGCCCCAGTAACCCACTGGTTACTTCCACAGCTTACAGCTTTCCCTCCATGGCAGGGGCCCCAAGTGGAGCTGTTTTCCACCCCCCAGGCAGTCAGTCTGCTGTGTGGACTAAGATCCCATGTCAGGAGGCACCAGAACCCAGGGGAATCCCAGGTGCCCAGACTGTCATGTAGATGGACATTTTTCTCCAGCACCCTTTTTGATCCCTTCTACCACCCCTAACTTGAGGGCAGCCTTCTGGTTGTCCTCACATGCTCACACAGGATGTCCCTGCAGCAGGAACAAGCTCCCTGGCCCAGATACAAGGGTCTCTGTTGCACTTGAGCTTGTCTTAAACCCTCCCCCAGCCAAGGCACACTGCCGCGTGGCAGCCGCCCCAACCTGGCCTGCCCCGCGACGTGGCAACTTAACTTAGCCTCCAACCCCGGGTCGCTTGCACATAAGTGCAGAGTGCTGCTGCTAAAACATCGGGCTGCTTACTGTTTCCACATGTTCTGAACACCAGGGAGACAAAAAAACAGAAATAAGGAGAAAGAGAAAGTGTGTGGGGGAAGGGGGGCAAACAGTTGGAAATGTACAGTGCTTCCTTTTCCCTAGGACTGTATATGTGCTGATGTTCACCAGTTGCATCCTGCATTCTTTCATGGACATCATCATCTTTCAAAAAAGTAGAAGGCGCTCTAACTATAGCATCAGTATTCTTCTCCCACAGATGTTTTCTGGCAAATGCTTTCCTGCGTTTATGAAATCTCTCCTTTAAGAAGCAACAGAGCACCTGCAGGAAGTGAATCAAGGTTTAGAACATGGAAGAAGAAAAAGAGAAAAGTCACACACTTTACAAGAATTAAAGTACTGTTTAAGAACAGCATTTCTTTATATTTGTTTCTAGGTGTAAAATTTTAATAGTGAATGCAGAATTCTGTAATCATTCAGTCATTAGTGGCTAATGTTTGAAGTGCTATCGCAATCAAGTCTGTGATGTACTAATAATGCCTTATATCTGTTTGTAGTCTAGCATGAACTATGCCCTTTTTGCCAGTAGGGGGCAGACTTACTTTATTATTGAAAATTTGTTTCTTTAAAAATGTCATTCACGTATTTGGGGGGGAAATCATAATGTAAAATCATAATGTAAAATAAATAATGCTGGCCATTTTTCCAGGGGGTGCTCTCAAAAGTTAAGAAATTAGCACAGAAAACTGTTTTTGTAGAGAATGTGATTAAACATCCTTTGTGGGTGTTTGTTTTAATACTGCTGTTACAGGCAAACAGAATCTGACATGGGTTTGTTGCAACTTTCTGGCATGGAATCATGTTATAATATTCAAGGAATACTGACTGTTGGTGCCTCATCAGTATCAGTCTCTAGTATTCTTGTTTGCAGAATAAAGTATTAATGATAGCCAATTTAGTAAACCTAAATTATGAAGTGGGTTTGAATTTGGCTGGCCTGCGCACAGTGTACACTGTATAGGAATTTTTACAGTCTGTGTGGTCTGTAAGTATCGTAAAGGTCAAACATCACAGATGTCTCCTACAACTCGGTATATTTTTCAAGAACATGTCCCTTACCAAAGAAACAAGGGGGAGACAAAGAGGGAAACCATATCTGGCCTTTGGAATTGGTTTGACTTTTGAGACAATCCCTTCAATACCTGTACTGTTTGCTTTTAATAACTTGTGTTAGCAGATGTTCGGTACATTGTGAGAGTGAACTGGTATGCACCTTGGTGCTTTCTGCCCAACTGTAGTGCACCTTGGAATTTTATTATATTAAAGTTTCAGTCTGTAAATAAAGCAGAACATCTAATAAATGTTACTCCTGTAGCAGCTTCTACTACACATTGCCCAGTGCTTGCTGTTTAGAACTTGTTGGTGAAAGGTGACAGCATTTTGGACATGCTGCTTTTGCATTCCTCATGGGCTACGACTGTGACGTGGTGGAGGAGCTCATGTACCTCTGTGACCCGCGGGATTCAGGGTATGGGTCAGACATACAACAGTCCTGCTTGGGAAAGACTGATCACCACCCAGGTAAAACCAAATTATAAGTTGTGATTACTCTGCAGCTGCAGTGTTTTACAGAGGTTTCGGCTCCTGCGTGCAGTGCACAGTACTTCATTCGTTTTGGGAATGTCAGGACACTCCCTGTGCCACAGTAGTTTTTATTTTTCATTTTTTTACACTTTTTTCTGACCCTCTGATTCTGGTGTAGTATGAGTTTTAGTTTTTAAAGAAAAAAATTCCTCCTGTCTCTCTACTTCCACCTACAGTCCCAGTGTGATTTTTTTTTTTTTTTTTTTTTTTTGGGTCAGACCTCCCACTGCTTCCCTTTGCTGGCTTCCTTCACAAGCCTGTCAATACGGCAGGCATTGGAGAGTATCCACAGAATGAACAGAAAATCCATGCAGCATTTCAGCTCTCCACAGTTGCTCAGCATCTCACCCCACCTGAAATGGATCAGCTGTAGCAGGGTCCACATGCAAGAATCAGTGCAGGTTCAGCCACTGCACACATGGCACTGTTGCTAAAAGGTAAGAGTAAACAAACATCAACCTGACGAGGATGTTTTTGCTGTAAGCTTAAAAACTCAAAATTGTCCCTACAGTCTGACAGAGTGTGCTTTGTCTTAAGAAGGGCTTGTTTGTAGTTACTATAGTCCTGCCCTACACACACACCCCAAACCATCCTGACAGAATCCTCCTTTGATTTTGTGAATGTTTTGACCAGTCTGTCATTACTACTGCAGAGGGTAAAACTAAGCTAAGGATCATAATTCTTTATTTACTTGAAAGAGTTAAGACCACTAATTTACTTGGGGAACCTTCATAAGCTAGCACAGGCAACAGATTAACAGTTCCTCCGTTCAGTGCTATATAATCATCTCCCACTGTTTTTCACATGGTATATTTTATTGTGATACTGAGCAAAAGATCATGAGAAAATTTATAATACATAGTTAGGCCTTTTTCCCTGTAGGAAAACTGTTATGTTTAACAGCCCATAAGGCATACTATTTAAATCAGTAACACAAACCAAATCAGTTAATTAGTGTGCTAGTCAGTCAATTATGACTTAACTGACGAATTTTGTTTAAATTTCTTACCTCAGTCTCAAAATAAAAACTTTCATAAAAAAGGGTTTCTCAATGTTTTACCCTTCTGCCAAGCATAAAAGCAATAGCCCTTTGCAAAAGCAGCTTTCTTAACAACTTGGTTTAACCCCACACATGCACAGCTGAAAAGCAACAGTCTAAAATAAAATTACATTTAAATCAGGTTTGAGTTTAACCCCCGTCGATGGCATTATTTCCTTGTTCACTATTTTATAGCATTTATTCTATACGTTTCTTGTATGCATCTCATAAATTTGGACTACATTTATTTTGAATTCACATCATACAGAAGGTGGGCTAGCTCTCGTATTCGTGGATGTCCCATGACACTACAGTTAGCTTATAGTGCAGCACGATAGTTTGTTACATTCTTAGTGGTGGTTCATCACAGCAAGGCTTTAGTCTGGAGAACCTGTGCTGCTAGAGCCCCCCAGTAACTTCTAGCACTGTCTGCCAGACATTCCCACTGCTGAAGCACTGTTACAGATCATAGTGTAGAGGGCAAGGTGATCACATCCTACCAGTGGTTAAATTGGAAATGTTTAAGGAGCAGCTGACACCTTCAATAGAACTTTAGCAAAACATAATATTTACACATACTGTAGTTCAGCTTGTATTTTACATTAGTTCTGTATTTCTCCTCTCCATTATTTATCACTGAGATCATGTGCATGAAAACTGGGATCTTTGCTCCTGAAGAGTTCATCTACTCCTGTCTTCTCCTTACCTGAGCTCGTAATGCACTGCTGTGACATCACAGTTACTCCCATGGCAACAAAGTGGGATGTCACAACAGAATATTATGACATGAAGTAGGGAGTAAGATACAGAGGCAGATGAACTCTGAGGTATAGAGATTATGTATGCATGCAAATTTCCTCAGTAATAAATAATGGGGAGGAGAAATCTATAGCATATACTGTATATGGAATGGAAGCAGAATTGTACCCAAGTATTATGTTTTTCAAAGTTTTCTTTGAGGTGTCAGCAGCTCTTTAACTTACTATTCTAACAACATGCTGCCATGGATCACCACTCAAGTGAAATTCTGACAAAAGAGAACTGAGGGACCTTGTGTGGATTCAAACTCTCAACCTCTTGTTTATCAGGCTGTAGACCTCTCCACTACACCACCAAACTGGCACAGCAGTGAGGCTCAGATATTTAGCTACAGAGGTTAAAGTCCTGCCTGGGAGGCAACCCTATCCATACCAGCCTCAAAGGCAAGGCTGCCTCGGAGGCAGATCTGCTTTGGAAATAACTTTCATTTAAAAAGAGTGTCTTTAAAAAAGGTGCTTTCGGTATGTCAACCAATCAGGGGCAGGCTAGAACCACCCAATCAGAGCAAGAAAGAACATGTGGGAGGGCCATTTGGAGACTAGATGAATAACCAATCAGCAACAACAGGCAGCAACCTCGATTACTGTCCTTCAGAAGGTATTAACCAGTGAGAGACAATGGAGGGTGGGATTAAGTTGTCTGCCTCAGAGGCAGTACATAATGGCTTCAGGTATCAATCAACATTGTGCAAACATTTGTTACATATGTAGTTACATAGCTGGGTGTAAACATTAAGGTATGTTGTGCAAAAATGATTAGTGCAAATCGGTACAGCCACAGTTTCAACAAGCAAATGATGATGATAGTGCAGCAAAAGGGGTTTGGTTGTTGATGATGCAGTTAGACACTTTTCACTTTCCAGTCTTGTTTCACTTTATTTTTTAAAGGGGAACTGTCAGCGTTTACATTTTTTAACTTGGGGAGTGCTGTGTAACTGTATGCTTCTGTTTACTCCCCAAACTGACTTACTATACAGTTTTTCATTGCTTCTCAAATAAACTAAAGTTTCACCTCAGCCGAGGTTTTTACCTGATAGCACGCTTGAAGTCTGGCTGCTGGCTTTCTCTGTACATTCTGATGTGAAAGGTGCGCTGAACATGTATCAACATGGTCCCTTGATTGTCTGAAAAACTCATGCATGTATACTATTTCAAGCCCCCATTCTTTACATGGCAGGAAAGAGGAACATGTGCTGGATCTAGTAAAGTGGGTGTATGTGGAAACGAGTGTTAGAATGCTACAGAACCACATTAGGCATGCTCAGAATCATGGCTCCAGTGTTCTGTTTTGTTTTTGTAGTGTTCTGATAATGCTTATTTCAGCATAAAATCCCCTTTACAAGATTCAGCACCTATACCTCTCCTGCCATGTAAAAATATTGGTGAGCTTGAAAATGTAAAATTCTTTCATGCACAGGTTTTTCAGACAGTCAAGGGGCCATGTGAATTACCATGCATTCCTTTCACATCACGAATGTGGAAAGAAAGCTGGTGGCCAGACTCTGGGCAAGCTATCCAATAAAAATTTTGTCCCAAGTGAAACTGGATTTTACAAGAAAATCAATGAAAAGTGGTACCATAAGTCAATTTAGGGAGCATGCATGCCTTCAGAAGGCACATAGACTCTTACATGTACACTGCACTCACAAGGCTAAAAAAATATAAAAGCTGACAGTGTCCCTTTAATATATTTTCAAAAGTTAAAACTTTTTACTCCATAAATTATGAAAACAGATACCAGCCAACATTTAATATTACAGTGCTCAGGTCATCTTGTGCCTGCTCCAATTAGTTATGTGCGCATTTCAAGGGTTTGTGGCATATCTTTCCTGCATGCAAATTTGATGTAAATGTAACAGTTTAAAGTACTTTTTAACTTTCCAATCACAATCAGAAAATAAAGTGACAGATGCCCAGTTTCATCAACAGCTGGAAGCAGACCACTTGTCAAAATGTTTGTGTATGGGCCTGGCCCTGCAGGGTTCCTGTGCTCCATCTGTGAGAGCTATTTCATTCTTTCAGCTGATATGGTGCGTGGACTGCCGGTTGGTGAGTTTTTTGTTTGGATCCTATGTTTGAGACACCATTGATTTTCCATATCACTGCCATCATCGGATCCGTAGAGATTTTCAGTGTGGACCTTTTAATTTGTGGTGCAACAGCTACAAATCTGGACTGTAAATCAGGTGTGATCAAATGTGGCAACAGTGATATTATGTTTGTTCTTAAAGCACTTCTGTCATTTGTAGTTTGTTTCATTTCCCTTTGTCACTAGGGGGTGAACTGTTTAGATGCCAGAAGCTTTGATAAACAAAATGAGTGAGCTTATGGACTTACCATCACTCAGCTGTCGTCCCCACAGCTTTCCCCCTGTGGTGGGGGTGGCTCTGAGGCCGCAAAATAGTTCCTTGGACAGGACACGCAGCATAAGTTGGGTGCGAGGGGTTAGTCCTATCATGCTGGCCATCTTTGCTTTTCTCCTCCATTTTGTTGCTTCCTCCTTGGTGGACAGTATGCAGTGTCACCTAGACGATTCCCACATACGCTTCCACACATAGGACATCACCAACAGCTGCTTCTTCCACCCTTGATTGCCTTTTCTGTTGCCCAAGCCCCAGCCACTGCTAGGGGTCAGAACTGCACCAGGCACAGCAGCCCTCCTCCCTAGAGGAGGAGAGCAGTCCAGTAGATGCTCAGTCCTCCTGCCTTGAGCCAACTCTCCGACACCTCTTGTTAATTCCCAAACTCAGGTCATTGGCACCGCAAGCAGTAACTCTATAACTGTTATAGTTTAATAGTAACTTCCACGGTGAGCTGGCCTACTCTAATCAATAGTGATTGATTCTGAGTAGATAAGACAGAGTACATAAGATGGAGGGGAAACATCCACCAAACTAAATAGTATCAGAAATGGTCCAGTAGTGGGGTGCAAAGAGGGGGTGAAAGGGGAGAAGCAGGGAAAGAGTGAGGATGGGAGCAGGGGGTGAGACAGGGGGCCCAGAGTGTTTGGAATGCCATCCGTCCCACCTTCATTGGGGCCACATTCACTGTTTTCATTCTCAAAAGGGGGACCCAGGGTCAAATATGCACAGCGGTGAGCCCATATACGGTTCCCAGCAGTGACAGAATCTTGTAAGGAGCTCTGAGCCAGAAAGGCTATTCTGGATAGGAAGGCCAGAGCAGCAACTGCTTCCCTCCATTAGGCCACTGTGGGGACAGCAGTGGTCCTCCGCCTTTTGAGCAAATGGCACTTGGGCTCCTCACTCACTGAGATGAGCAAGGACAAAAAAGGGTCCCAAAATGACCAGTCAGCTCGGGGGGACACTGAGAAACAGTGGTGTCAATGGCAAGGTGAGGCCCAACACTGTACTACCTTGTTTCCAGAAGAGTTGGATCCCAACGCAGCTCCAGAGAAGATGGAAAATGTCCCTACTTGAATGCTAGCATCAGCATCTAACATTCAGGAGAAGGCTCATTCTATGAAGTTTATCTTGGGTGTCATACCATGAGTGTAGCTCCTTATTTTAGATCAAGAGACTGCGAAGGTCATAGCTTGCTTTCTTAGTCACCTCCTAGCACCCCTCCCATTCCTAATCCTCCAGTGGGCTGTTAAGGGAAGTTTCCCACTGAATGTGATAGTACATGGGACTTGTGAGGAGGAAGGCAGGGAACGATTGGAGTTAATGGGTGAGGGAAGTTTAGTCCAAGTGGAACTGAAGGATGATTGCTCTGCTAGATGCCTAGCCAGTGCCAGACTGGTAAGGGCCTAGGTAGGAACCGGATGGCCTGCCTGGACCTTGAATCTTTTTATGTCCATAAACATCTGTGCCACAGGGTTGTTCATAACTGCTTGGTAATTATGTCATCCTACTAGGGACTGACAGTCACAGAACTATGGCATCATCATGAAAATCAGCCTGCATCAGCATTCCATTGGGCATTTACTTTCTGAGATGCAGGTGAACTCGATAAGGACTAAATCAGGAAATGCACCGAAATGCTCTCTTGAGTAAAAAAGAAATAAAATGGGACATCTGAGGTAAATAAAGCACCAGTAGCGAAGACTGAGACTGCAGTTTCTGCAGTAGTAACAGTAGCAGCACTACCAATATAAGGGAATTTTTTTGTGTGTGTGTGAGAGAACTATAGGCATACCTCTGGTTCCATGTTATGGGTATCATCAGCCTCTGCTTTAGCGCAGGCCCTATGCGACTGGACCAGTGTGTTAGCAGAGAATGTACTAGAGGATTCACCTGCACATAGTCCAGCTGCATTAGTGTAAAAAAAAAAAACTGCTTCCTGCTATGGGATTCCCTAGTACAATTGTGCAGCTTCTTGTGAAAAGTGACACCTGAGGGAAGGGCTGGCCTTATTAGCTCAGAATGTTTATTTTCTTTTGCCATACTAGTGTTTTGATACCGTAAAGAATAAAATCTACCATACAGGTTTCTCTGTCAGAAGTTTAGCATGCTCCCTTATGGCTATGTGGCTCTTATGTTTGGACAGAGGTCAACAGTCAAAAACGTGTATAGCATGATCTTCTTTGAGGTATCTCTTGCAGCAGGTCATACACTTGGGTATCGACCAGAGGGCGCTCTTGTCGATAGTAGCTTTCACCAGCAGTGCTGGCTGGGGGTGGCCCACAATTACGTCATTCCATTCATGTGTATAAAAATGTGGATGGCCCCTACAGGCCTCCGTTCTTTTCCTGCTGTCTCCCAGCTTGCTTCATGTGACACTTTCACAGCTAGTGTGTTGATGCTATCATCGTCAAGGAAAACAACCTCCCATTTTGTTAAAAACCTATGTCTAATTCAGAATTGCTGTTCTGCGAATGCCACTGTGGCAAGAAGATTTATCATTATTACAACCATTCACTTTGTGTCCGCTGTCTTGGGACTTCTCACAACGTCGGCTCCTGTGCCCATTGCCAGGAATTTAATCAAGCGACTTGTCGATGACTCCAGGAACTATAAGCCTTCTTGATGGAGCAGAAGGTTGCTCTCCCAGAAAAGGAAGTGAAGTCTTGCTCCTCATCTCGCCCGCCATCAACGATGTCAGTGACCTCTCAATCAAAACATTCTTTGAAGCATTAACCATCGCGACAAGGACAAGCCATCAACTAGTCACAGTAAAGAGCCCCGCCAGTCAACTGCTTCCGCCTCTGGTCACTTGTCGAGTCAGGTCTCTCCAGCTCCAATAGAAAAGACTCTGATGGTCTTTGCGACTCTGGCCCTGAGTATGGAGGCCTCCTGCAGTGACAAGCAACAGGCTCCATCGACGATGACCTCCTTGCCAGCTTTGTCATCGTTGATGCTTACACAGGCTTTCAGTCCTGATGCCATTGACTGTTCCACCTTCGACGTCTGCTCCTTCCTTGTTGATGAGCCAGTCCTCCAGCATGGCCCAGGTTTCTTCATTGACAACGGCTGCCTTTCAACATTTTTCGACATCGCTGTTTCAAGCCCCGACTAAAAGATTCTCCAGCATGGATCCGGGGTTCACCCTGCCAGCCTTACCATCTTTGCCACCACCTTCCCAGCCCATTTCTTACAGGGGCTCTGTGGTCCACGCACCAGATGTCACCTCGCATGCATCGGACTCATGGCTTCAGCCATAAACCAAGCCCTCCGTCCTGTCCCCACCTAGCTGAGGGTCTACCAGAGCACCACCTCCACCTGCCGCACCCTTATCGATGCTGCATGCGGTTGAAATGGCCTCTGTAGTCCAGACTGTCTTGGAGGTTTTGAATGCCATGCAACAACCTCCTCCTCCGCAGCCTCCCTTCTCTCCCCCCCCCCACAAGCGGGTGTGCCAGGAGCCTCCTCCCACACCCTTCTTTCAGCCACTGTGGAAGGAGATTTGGAAGATTTTGAGGAGATAGGAGATGATGATTTGAGTGATGATGAAGGGGTGTGCCCCCTTCTAGAGCCTGTACTTTGTCCTCAGTGGCAAGGATCCAGGGCTTTACACCCTTGCTCTTCTCCCAGTGACCCTAGTTTCATGTATATTGTGGCCCAATTGCAACAGGTCATGGGGTGTCAAACCACTGAACAGGACAGGTACCACCAAAATGTGGCGGTTTACCTGAGGACCTGGCTGTTGTGGTTTGCTTATACAGGCTACCAGGATGTTGTACTTGCAGCTTGGCACTGCCATTCCACAGTCCCTCCAATTCCAAAGAAGGCAGTTAGCTTGTACCAGGCTCTCACTGACCACCCCTTCTTCACTGCAGTTCCAAAGGCAGATTAGGTGGTCATTAATGCTGCCCATGATTGGACTAAATGTCCAAAACAGCTCAGCTCTCTGCCTCTGGACTGGGAATCAAGGAAGCTAGACCTGATGGGGAAAAGGATGTATGCTTCATCCACCCTTAATATGCCTATCCTCAATTATTGTTACTCACTACCCTTAAGACAGGTACTAGCCTTTCCCGTCATCTACTCAGTGAGGGTTATGATGCGGTGGATATCTCAGCCCATACCTCGGCAATGGATGTTACCCTTTGCTGCCATGCCTGGTTGCGAAGTTTTGGCTTCACCCCAGATGTGCAACAAACCACCCTAAAAGCCCCACTTAATGGGCACAAATTGTTGGGATTGGATACCGAAACTATTTTGAATAACTTGCAGGCCTCGGGCTGCATTCTCCAGATTGTACACACAATGTATCATACTCCACCAACCATGTCACAGCGGAGACCATACCAGTCCTTTCAGTTTCAATGAGCCTCTCAACAGCGAGGTCCTGCCCGTCCATCCACCAGAGGCTGCCAACAGCCCCAGCCTCTGGGCTGTACCTCTGCCAGTGCCTCCAAGGGTGCACGTGCTGTCCCTAATGCAGCCGCTGCTGCCTCTCAATCCTTTTGACTCCTCCGCTCCCCTCCCCAGTCCTCCTCTGCCAGCCTTGGAGCCTGTAAGAGGCAGCTTTTCTCTACAGTTGGAGGCCTGGCAAAGGATTACCTAAGACGAAAGGGTCCTACAGTTCATACACATGGGCCATACTTTGGAAATGACCACCTCCCCACCATCCCACCCACCTCGACTCGTGTCCAACTCTCTGGAACACATTCCGTTTCTCCTTGAGGAATTCCTCTCTCCGATTCAGAAGCAAGCCATCCCAGCAGATGCTTCCCGAACAGCTGAACAGAGGATTCTATTCCCATTTCTTTCTGGTGCCCAAATGCATGGGCGATCTGCGCCCTGTCCTAAACTTGAGACCTCAACTGGTTTATCCAGTACAAACAATTTCAGTGGTCACTTTGACAACTGTCCTTCAAACAACATGAAGTCTTGCTGTATTCTGACATATGCAGTAATCTCCAACCCTTGAACTGCCCCGGAGAACAAAGAGTTAACTTTCCATGCAGGGCATGGAACGCTGAGCTCGAGCTCGGTTGAAGCTTCTGTCTGCTGTTGTTTAAACTCCAACCGCCAGATTCTTCACCTCACTGAACAGTCGCTCCGGAGATTTCTCCTTCGCTCAGTTCAAAAAAAGTCAGTTAAACTGTCGTTTTTTCACTCGGTTTCAACCGAATTTCTGCTTCTAAACCTGTCGGTTTAAGTCTCTGTCTATGGTACTGTAAGTACTAGATAGGTTTTCTATATTAGTTTCAGTGTGGAACTTGTAAACATTGGATCGGTTCGGTTTGAACCGATCAAGGTTTGTGTAAAAAACTTCATTCTTTATTAGAGTGTGGTAACCGGTCCATATCGGTTCTAAAAAACGGATTTCATTACGTTTTTTTCCAAGACCCATAACACGGTCAGGAACCGATAGGGTTGTCTTGCCTGGCGGATTGCCGAAAAAAGGGTAAGTTTTGGTTAGGATTGGCCATGTCTGAGAAACCCAAGAAAAAAAACGGGCCCACTGGGTTTCAACACTGTAGTGTGTGTGGGGAAACCTTTGCTAAGGCTGATCCCCACACCACCTGTGTTTATTGTCTGGGGTTTGACCACCTCAATTCAGACTGCCAAATTTGTAAAGGTTTTCCCAAAGCTACCCTGAATAAGAGTAGGTAGACTGAGGAAAGGGAGGCGAAGTCTGCTGACCTGGATAGCCAGCCCGGTTCGGTTCCGACCGAACCAGAAGGTGCCCTCTGACCAGAGCGAAACTTCTTCAGTCAAAGAAGAACCGATTCCGAGGAGTCGGTTCTGGTTAAAAGAAAGAAAAGGGATAAATCATCCGGTTCGGATCCACAAGTTCTTTCTCTGACCGCTGATGAGATAGCCAAAGCGATAAGGATAGTTCAGTCGCTAACTTCGGTTCCGGCCGAAAGGGCACCATCTGTCAGGGGCTCGGTTTGGTCGGTTCCCCCGGTTCTGGATTATACTTTAGAAGAATTTTATGAACCGGAGGAGGAGGAGGGAGGGTATGAAGATGATGATGATGGTGATTATGAAAGTCTGGATGTGCCTATTGACCCGGACATCTCCCCAGACAGACCTTCAGGTGTTTCTCCTCCTAGGCTTTCTGAGTCCCCTTCCCACTTTATGTTTTACAAGAAAGTGGCTGAAACCCTCCAGCTTCCAATGGAAGAAGCAGTAGAAGATCAGGAGGAGCCTGATTTTGTTGAGATGATGGACATCCCAGAGTCCAGGAGATTGTCTATTCCCCTCCATAAGTCTTTTGGAAAACAGACATTTAAAATTCTAAAAACTCCTAATTCCATACCTCCTGTGGACAGAAGAATGGACAAGAGGTATACTCTTTCAGGCTCAGATATGGAGTTACTTTCCCAACAATGCAGCCATGTTGGGGTAGTGCAGGCTGATGCCTGTGATATGGCAAATATTCCCTTGGCTTCACACCCCCCAGATAAGGACTCCAGGAGGATTGATGCCATGGCAAAGAAACAGTACATGGCAGCATTTTTGGGACTCAGGCAGGCTAACTATATGGCCTACACAGCTAGGTACCAGAAGTCCAGGTGGGACACTGTGCTGGCTGTAGCTAAACAGGCCTGACCAGCTTGCCAAGGAGCTGGAGGCGGGTGGCTGCAGATGGGATTGAGGCATCCAAGGTGCAGTTTCATGCTGCTTGGACTCCAGTGATGTTTCATCTAGAGTCATGGCTACATCTGTGGCCCTTAGGAGGATGGCTTGGCTCAGATGTACTAGCCTATCACAGGATACCCAGGCTAAGGCCATGGATTTTCCTGTCATTGGTAATTCTCTGTTTGAGGAGCAGACAGAGAACTACATGAAGAAGATGAGCGAATACAGGACCACCTACAGGAGTGCTCAGGCCAGAAAGCAAGCCACTCCTCAGAGCAGCATTCAGGGGCAGGGCAGGCCCTTTCAAGACCTTTTACCAAGCCCAGGCCTCCTCTTCTGCTTTTGCTCAGAGGGGGTTCTTTAGAGGGAGAGGCAGATGGGGTATGAGCAGGCCTGCTTCCACCCCTCAGCCTAAAGCCCCTGCCAAGCAGGCACCCTGATGGGTCTGCCCAGGCCGATTCTCCACTACCTGTAGGGGGCATGCTGGTTTACTTTGTCCAGGACTGGAAGTCTTTAACATCAGACAAGTGGGTCCTGGAAGTAGTAAGCCAGGGACTGGTTCTCAGCTTCAAAAAATTTCCCAAGATGAGAACTAGATCCTTTCCACCTGCAAATCCATCAGAGGCCCTTGCCCTAGAGGCAGAGGTTTCTTCCCTCCTGGCTCTTAGAGCCATAGAAAGGGGTCCTACCCTACACAGGGGCAAAGGATTGTACTCCAGGTACTTCCTAACCCCCAAAAAGACAGGAGAATGGTGGCTCATCCTGGATCTGAGATATCTAAACAAGCACATTTTAAAACCAAAATTCAAAATGGTGACTCTGGGAATAATTCTGCCCTCTCTAAGGCCAGGGGACTGGCTAGCTTCCCTGGACTTCAAAGATGCCTATTTTCACATTCCCATCAGGTGCTCCCACAGAAAGTACCTCAGGTTCGAGTTGCCCTCAGGCCACTATCAATTCAGAGCAATGCCCTTTGGTCTAACATCAGCCCCAAGGGTGTTCGCAAAGTGTCTAGCAGTAGTAGTGGCTTTCCTAAGGAGAAAAAAGATCTCCATCTTACCATACCTGGATGACTGGCTCATAGTGGGTCAGTCTTCAGACCAAGTCAAGTCACACCTGCAGATAACTCGGCAACTGCTCACTTCCTTAGGATTTCTCCTAAACCTTCCAAAGTCAGTTCTGGAGCGGTACAGCTCCTCACCTTTATAGGCGGAGCTGGATACAATCAGGCAAGGCCTTCCTTCCCTGGACAGGGCAAGGACACTAATAGAACTGGCCTCTTCTTTCACCCTTCAGGCGTCTCGACCAGCAAGGCACTTCTTGCAGCTCCTGGGCCACATGGCAGCCTCTACAGCAGTGGTCCAGGGGGAGAGTTAAGATGAGGACATTCAGTTCCATTTGAGAGCCTTCTGATCCCAGAGAAAGGATTCCTTTCCAAACTAGTCCCAGTGACTTGAACCCTGATCCAGGCTCTGCAATGGTGGCAGGATCAGGACAGTTTAAAACAGGGAGTTCCTTTGTCACTCAGTCTCATTCAGTAATCCTCACCACGGCCTTCCCTTGGGCTGGGAGCCCACTTGGGGATCTTACCACCAAGGGCTGTGGTCACCTCAAGAATCTCTGCTTCACATCAATCTCTTGGAACTCAGAGCAGTGTTTCTGGCACTGCAAGCTTTCCAAGTCTGTTCAGAACAAAGTAGTCCAGATCAGAACAGACAATACCACCACAATGTGGTACATCAACAAGCAAGGGGGCACTCGGTCTACGGCCTTGTGCACAGAAGCAATGAAGTTGTGGTCTCTGGCCTATTCTCTGCAAACTTCTCTGACAGCAGTTCACCTTCCAGGGAAGGACAATGTCCTAGCAGATGCTCTCAGCAGGATATCTCAGGGCCACCACGAATGGTCCCTAGATCCCCTGATTTTGAAAGTGATTTTCTCCAGATGGGGCACTCCACAGATAGATCTTTTTGCAGCCCCAGACAATCACCAACTTCCTCTCTTTTGCTGCAGACCCCCAGTCTTGGGCTCAGTCCCCCTGGATGCTCTGGTTCTCAATTGGGAAGGGAAGTTCCTGTATGTTTCCCCCCTTCCCTCTCCTGTTCAAGGTGCTAGTCAAGATCAGGTCTCAACCGTGCAAAGTGATTCTGATTGCTCCAGACTGGGCCAGACAGCCCTGGTATCCACTGTTGCTGTCCTTAGCAGCCCACCTTCCTCTGTCTCTTCCCAGGAATTACAACCTGTTGACATCCTCTCAGGGAAGGATTTGGTATCCGAATCTCAAATCTCTCAATCTCAAGGCCTGGCTCTTGGAGAGTTAGAGTTTGCTGATCTGCACCTCTCTCGAGGTGTTCTGGATATTCTTAGGGCTTCTCCAAAGCCTTCCACCAGAAAGACTTATAACTCCAAATGGAAAAGCTTCTCTATTTGGTGCTCTGGTAAGCATATTTCTCCAGAGTCTGCTGGGTTGCCTACAGTCCTGGACTATATGGTTCATCTTAATGGCTTGAGACTCAGACCAGCTACACTCAAAGTGCATTTAGCAGCTGTTTCTGCTTTTTTGTCAGTAGGCAAGCCCTCTTCTCTATCAGCCCATCCTGTATTTTGCAAATTCTTCAAGGGATTGCTGCACACCAATCCTCCCTTCAGGGACCCTGCTCCTGCTTGGGACCTTAATGTTTGCATTGCTCAGCTTATGCAACCCCACTTTGAGCCTTTGTCCTCTGCAGAGCTTAAGTACTTGATTTGAAAAACTGTGTTTTTGGTAGCCATTACTTCTGCCAGGCGCATCAGTGAATTGCAAGCCCTCTCAGTGGAGCCTGATTTCATCTCTTTCCATAGAGATAAAGTGGTCCTAAGAACTAACAGGAAGTTTTTGCCTAAGGTGGTTTCAGATTTCCACCTTAATCGGTCTATTTCTCTTCCTGTTTTCTTCACTGACCATTCCTTCTCTGGGGAGAGGAGGTTGCACAGCCTGGACGTAAAAAGAGCCCTTAGCTACTACATAGAGCGCACCAAGGGTCACAGGTTTGAGTCCCTCCAGTTGTTTCTCACTTATGGGGAGGTTGGTAAGGGCAAACCTGCCACTAAAAGATCTATTGCCAGGTGGATTTTCTCTTGTATACAATTCTGCTATGAGAAATTGGGTGAACCCACCCTCAGGCCTGAGGGCTCACTCTACTAGAGGTACAGCTGCTTCCCTGGCTGCTGCCAGAGATATTCCTATCTTAGAAATCTGTCAAGCAGCCACCTGGAAAACAGTCCATACATTCACCAAGCATTACTCTCTGGATATCCAGGCTAGGAGTGATGCTCGGTTTGGCACAGCAGTGCTTCAGAGCCCATTCCCAAAGTAGGTTCTGTCCCTTCTCCTTGGAGGTACTGCTTGGTAGTCTGCATATGTCAGAATAGCAAGACTTCATGTTGTTTGAAGAAAAAATTACTCACCTTAGTAGTGTTGTTTCTTCTAATGGAGTCTTGCTGTATTCTGACTCCCCCCCCTCTCAGAACCTGGTTTTTGGGATGTGGGTGGGCAGGAGCAGTGTTGGCACCTAGAGGTGCCCCTTTTTCTCACCCTCTTTTATTTTGGGTGTGTGTTGTGTTTTGTTTTTTGGGTTTCCTGACTTGAGTCTTTGCTTTGAAACCAAAAAACCCTTTTATCAAATTTAGTTGCCAGTTGGCTAGTGTGAGTTTACAGTTTCCACACAGAACGCCCAGTGAGTATAGCTTGTAAAGATCTGGTGGTTGGAGTTTAAACAGCAGCAGACAGAGGCTTCAACTGAGCTCGAGCTCAGCGTTCCATGCCCTGCATGGAAAGTTGACTCTCTGTTCTCCGGGGCAGTTCAAGGGTTGGAGATCACTGCATATGTCAGAATACAGCAAGACTCCATTAGAAGAAACAACATTACTAAGGTGAGTAATTTTTTCTTCTTCTCCTAAATCAAAGGGATTGTCTCTGTGCCCTCGACATGAAGGACGCTTACCTTCAGATCCAGATCTATCCTGCTCACTGCCAGTATCTCCAGTTCAGTCTTCTGGGCCTCCATTACCAATTCCGTGCCCTGCCCTGCCCTGCCCTTCGGGCTGTCCTCAGTACCATGGGTGTTCACAGAGTGCCTGGTGGTTGTGGCCGCCGACCTTTGTTGCCAGGGTCGCTACATGTCCCCCTACTTAGGCCGACTGGCTCCTAAAGGCATCATCTCGAGAGGGCTTACTACACTCAATTGCATGCACCCTCCAGCCGTTCCAGAAGGTCAGAATCACGACCAGTGTTGCCAAGTCCCACATGGAACCATCCCAATGCCTCCAGTACATAAGCGCCATACTGGATATACGGCACACGGTCAGGCCTTTCTGCCAGAGGACAGGTGTCACAAACTCATCACCCTGGCAGGACACTGCCAAGCAGCTCAACAGATCACCGCACACCACCGTGTCATGCACACGCTTACTCATCTTCTCGGTCCAGTGGGCCCTGCATTGCCAATGGCACCAAAAGATGCGGGACTGCGAGAGCTCCATCACAGTGACTCCTGCCCTCAGTTGGGCACTCTCTTGATGGCTAGACCCGACAAACGGGCATGCCTTTTCACTCCCACCCCCCTCCCAGGTCCTCACAATGGATGTGTCCCCTCTCGGGGTGCCCATCTCGGCCCGCACCAGATACAGGGCCTTTGGGGCCTCACTGCTGCATCTCTCCACATAAACCTTCTTGAGATGTGAGCCATCTGTCTTGCATGTCAGGCCTTCAGACAATTCCTGCTTCCAGGACCCCTGCTAGTCCAAACAGACAACACTTGCGTGGTGGTCGACGTTCAACAAACCAGGTACGAAATCACAAACACTGTGTTAAGAAGCAGTCCAAGTGTAGACTCAAGCTCTAGCTCTCCAACTCCATCTAGTGGCAGTTCACATTCCAGGAGCCCAGAATGTCCTGACCAATCACCTCAGCCATCACACGCAGGGCCATGAGTGGACCTTGCACATGACGGTCCTCCACAACAGTTTTATGCTGTGGGGCACTCTGCTTATGGGCTACTGGGCTTATTTGCCTCTATGGACATCACAGACGTCCGCGCTACTACTCAATTATTCCAGACCCACAGGACCATTCCTTGGATGCCCTGACCCTAAACTGGCACAGACAGTTCCTATATGCCTTCCCACCCATCCCCTCCTCCACCGAGTACTACTCAAACTGCAGTTGGAACAAGCATCCATGACACTTATCACCCTGGTTTGGCCCCAACAAATATGGTTTCCCCTCCTCCAGCAACTGTCGGTTACGGATCCCTTCCCTCTCCTTCTGAACTGGGGCACTCTTCACCCCAATCTCAGAGACCTTCATCTTCAGCTTCTGAGGACGTCTTCATAGCTCAACAACACTTCTCTCTCTCAGAGGTGACCATTCTGCTGGCCTCTAGAAAGGCTTCAACCAGAAAAACATATAGGGCCAAATGGAAACGTTTTGCTGCCTGGACAACCACCAGGGGCCTAAACCCCTTCTGCCCGTTACCCAATATCGTGGCATACTTTTCCACCCTCTCCACTCAGGGCTTAAGCTGCTCTCCTATAAAAGCCCATTTATCCACAATCTCGATGTTCCCTGAACCCCTTGGGGACTGACAGGTTGCCCAACTGGACCTCACCAAGATGTTCCTTAAAGGCATTCTCCATCTCAAGCCTCCCATCCAGAATCCAGTTCCACCTAGGGACCTCAACTTTGTCTTATAAAAGCTAACTCCCGAACCATTTGAACCAGCGACTACCTGTGGCATGCACTTCCTGGCCTGGAAGGCACTTTTTCTGGTGACCATTACTTTGGCTCAGTGCATTTCAGACCTCGTGCCATGAGCCCTACCTGGTCTTCCATAAAGACTGGGTCTCACTACACACTAATCCCACATTTCTCCCGAAAGTAGTTTCGGACTGTATGCTCAACCAATCCATTCACTTGACTGTCCTCTACCTGGCTAATTCTAATTCAGGAGAGTCTTTTCTCCATATGCTGGGTGTCTATCACATCCTGCATTATTACCTCATTCGTACCAAACCTTTTCGAAAATCCAAGCAACTTTTTGTTGCTTTCATTACTGGCAGGGAATGTCACCCTGCCATGAAGCAAACCTTGTCTAATTGGTTGACCCATTCCATCATCTAGTGCTACAATAAATACAAGCAGTCCCTTCCTGGAGGTGTCCATGCTGACTCCACCAGGGCTCTGTCTGCCTCTGCTGCCTGCTTCAGAGGCATCTCCATCACCGATATCTGTGGTGCCACCATGTGATCTACTGTCCATACATCTACCAGACATTATAGTCTAGATTTGGCCTCCAGATGCCACTCATCCTGTGGTTGTGCTGTCCTGCACGGCCTCCTGTCTAGACCGCCCTTCCTATTTTCACTGCTTGGGAATCATCCCAAGTGTATGACCTGCTGCAAGAGTTACCCTCCAAGAAGAAGGTGCAGTTTTGTACTTACTGCTGGTGTTGATACAGGATGCCCTTACATATGGGCCCAGATATTCAAACTGCGCCCGGCTGTGGCGCAAGCTTGGGCGCAGCTCAACATGGCTGCGCAGGGGTGTGGACTAAGTGATATTCAAAGGAGCTGCGCCATGGCTCAGCAGCTTTGAATATCGCACCCCAGCCACCCCCAGTGTGCATGGCGCAGTGGCACTGCACCAGCGCAAGTGGCCAGAGTGGAGCATGGAGATACGCTAGTGCAAGTTCCATTGCGCCATGCACAGCAACTGCGATATCCAAAAGTTGACATGCAAATGGGGCCATAATGTATGCAAGGCGCACATGGGGCCATTTGCATGTCGTCGCCATTGCATGCAGGTGCGCGATCCCGACAATTAGCCTGGCGCCCTGCCGAGCAGCAGCCATCAGGACCGACTCCCCCTGCAGCCCGATTGCGGGCATTTGTTTAAAGAAAGACCCCGTCCAATATCCCTGGTGGTCCAGTGGACCTCTGTCTGCCCGATCACAGGCATTTGTTTAAAGAAAGATCCCCGTCCAATGTCCCTGGTGGTCCAGTGGACCTCTATCTGGCCGATTGCGGGCACTTGTTTAAAGAAAGATCCCCGTCCAATGTCCCTGGTGGTCAGTGGACCTCTATCTGCCAGATGCGGGCATTTGTTTAAAGAAAGATCCCGTCCAATATCCCTGGTGGTCAGTGGACGCTCTCTGCCAGATGCGGGCATCTGTAAAAAGCGTCCTATATCCCTGGTGGTCTAGGTACCCCCTCCCACCCACCACTGAGCCCCACCACCCTGCTCCCCACCGATCAGCCAGCGGGCGACAGCACCCCACCGCCCTGCCACCCCCGCCCACCAACTGACACCTCGGTAGGGCTGTATGCCCATTGGTTCTGGCGTGAGCCAATGGGCGTGCAATCCTCGTACACTACATTCAGATTGGAATGTGGCAATGAATAGAGACTGAACACCCATTGGCCGCTGGCCAGGCAATGGGCATGCAGCCCTACCGTGTCGAGCGGCGGCTGGGAAGGTGCTGCCACCTGCTGGCTGACCGAGAGGGGGCAGGCGGTGGGGACTCCGGTGGCTGAGGTGGAGAAGTACTGACCAGGAATATAGGGCGTTCTTTACAGATGCCTGATCAACGGAAGAGAGCGTCACTGAACCAAAGCTTAAGAACTTTTCTTTCACAGATGCCCAAGATTGGGCGGGAAGAGTCCACTGGACCTGAAATATAGGAGTTTTTTTTACAGATGCCGAGATCGGACAGTGATCCACTGGACGACCAGGGATATATGGAGTTTTTTTTACAGATGCCGAGATCGGGCAGAGAGCGATCACTGACCACCAGGATATAGACTAATTATTTTATTTATACAAATGCCCGTGAGCGGCAGATAGGGTCCACTGGACCACCAGGGACTTGGAAGTCTTTCATTTACAGATGCCCGCGATCGGACATGGGCGCCGCCAGTGCGGCGAGGAACTCGGGTGGCCACCCACGGGTGGCAGCTGCCATGTTTGCCCCTGCAATGTGGCAGCTCACCTGTGGGTGGCCATCAGTTGTTCCTTTTTTTTTTGGCTTAACTTTGTGCTGGCGCAGGTAGGGGCTGCGCATGCATGGCTCTGCACATCCCGGGCTGAATATCGGGCTGTGCAGGTTATGCATAGGCACGCCCCCCCACCTGTGCCTGCATACATTACTGATGCGCTCCAGCACATCGGGATTTGTGCCGCGCAGTTTTCCCCTTTGAATATCGCGCCGGGCGCATCAGTGGATTGTGCATGGCGCAACCCTTTTGAATATCTGGGCCATAGTGTAATTCTGGACAATCTTACTTATAGGCTTCAATGTTCAAAAATGTTATAAAAGTAAGATATAATCCAAAGTCCATCAAAACTCATATATTTATTAAACTCTTTTTCTTCACACCCATATACATGAGGCAACACTTTTGTGGCTTAATGTCAGTTCCTCAGGCCAATCGTATATGAACAGTGTTGACACTAAATTAGAAACAAATAAATCCATTCAGATACACCGTTTTTAAATTTCTGCTCCTTTTACATTAATATGTCACATTGGTATATACTGCCAATAGTTCTTTATAATAACATATTGAATTAAGTCAAATTTTCAATTAAAATTTCATTTAGAAACTAATTATAAAATATATTCTCTTTCTTAGTTAAATCCCAATCCATTTTATATTATTGTCCCCATATTAAAGTGAAATTTTAGTTCACTGTAGTATAAACTTTGTATTATTTTCAAATATGCAAAAAAAAACCTTAATTTTCATTTATTTGAACTCCACTGATCTGGAAGTCCTGATATATTACTCTCAAAACAAGCACCATGCTGCCCTGTTCCTATTACCATCTATTAGAAAAAACATATATTTATTTCAAATGTTAATATCTTTAAATCTTGTATAGTTATTATTTAAATATCATATTGCCAGTCACCTGGTCACACTGTAAAATGGGCCAGTTCACTTCTCAAAATGTTTCATCTACTTAATAGTAATCTTGCTAGGAAAACCACATCTAATGTATCTTTGGCAATTGTCCTCATAAATTGAAAGTGGCTATGAGGAAGGAAACAAACATAAAAATTAATTTCTAACACTGTTTTTTTACTCAATTAAATACTATTATTCATTTCTCTGTTAAACTTCAAATTTTACTATGGTAATCCCTACCTGCTGTTGCCTATTCTTACACGGAGCTCAATTGCTCATTGCTTTCATTAAACCACGTTCTGGGATAGATCTTAGTGTCTTTGTGTCTTTTTCAACTTACTATAAGAAGGAAAAGAGGGCATCAGTATTTGAAAGCAATGAGCAATTGAGCTCCGTGTAAGAATAGGCAACAGTGTTAGAAATTAATTTTTATGTTTGTTTCCTTCCTCATAGCCGTTTTCAATTTATGAGGACAATTGCAAAAGATACATTATATGTGGTTTTCCTAGCAAGATTACTATCAAGTGGATGAAAAATTTTGAGAAGTGAACTGGCCCATTTTAGAGTGTGACCAGGTGACTGGCAATATGATGTTTAAATAATAACTATACAAGATTTAAAGATATTAACATTTTAAATAAATATGTTTTTTCTAATATATGGTAATAGGAACAGGGCGGCATGGTGCTTGTTTTGAGAGTAATATATCAGGACTTCCAGATCAGTGGAGTTCAAATAAATGAAAATTAAGGTATTTTTTGCATATTTGAAAATAATACAAAGTTTATACTACATTGAACTAAAATTTGACTTTAATATGGGGACAATAATATAAAATAGATTGGGATTTAACGAAGAAAGAGAAGATGTTTTATAATTAGTTTCTAAATGAAATTTTAATTGAAAATTTGACTTCATTCAATATGTAATTATAAAGAACTTTTGGCAGTATATACCAATGTGACATATTAATGTAAAAGGAGCAGAAATTTAAAAACTGTGTATCTGAATGGATTTATTTGTTTCTAATTTAGTGTCAACACTGTTCATATACGATTGGCCTGAGGAAGTGACGTTAAGCCACAAAACTGTTGCCTCATGTATATGGGTGTGAAATAAAACAGTTTAATAAATATGAGTTTTGATGGACTTTGGATTATATCTTACTTTTATAACATTTTTGAACAGTTTTGTACTTACCATAACAGTAGATCTTCAAGAGGATCTCTTGCAGTAGATCACCTTCCCGCCCTCCTTTTCCTTCCTTCTCAAGGAGAGCTGTCTTCTGCTTCTATACTTCTCATTCTAATGGAAAGTCCCTCCAGCCTCCTCGTTTCCCCTCAGTGTCCTGCTCTGAGAGCTGGTTACCAGCCAGGAACTGAGGCCGCTAGGGGCCGCCCACATATTTATACATATAAACGGAATGACATCATTGTGGGCGACCCCCAGTCAGCACTGCTGGTGAAAGTTACTGTTGATGAGAGCGCCCTCTGGTGGATACCCAAGTGTATGACCTGTTGCAAGAGAGCCTCTCAAAGATCTACTGTTATGGTAAGTGCAAAACTGTACTTTCTCTTTCCTGACAATCTTTTGTTTGATTCTAAGCTAGCAGAAACACTAAGTATAGTTGAGGGCACTGGTCAGCAGATCACACCATAAAGGGTTATGTTCACAGCTGCAGTAATATGTTGTTCAAACCCCAGGAAATCTTACTGTATTCTGACAAGTGCAGTATGGTCTCACCATAGGACTGCCCCGGAGCCTAAATGGTTAATAGAACCTATGCTAATAGTGTAATGTTAGCCTCGAGCTCGGTTTTCAAATCACTGTCCCTGGTTGCACTTCCTGCAACCATCAGATTCTTTACTCCGCTTGCCTCAGTAAGACGTCTCCGGAGAGCTCTCCTTCACTTTAACTGAAGAAATAATTTCTCGGTTTATATTTGAAAGTCCGTTTTAGTTTTTGATTTTTGAAGTACTGTCCTTGGTTCACAGGTAGAATTAGTTAGATTAGTGTAGTTTTGGGTACGTTTTTCGGTGGTTCTTTGTTTTTTTCTAACCGAGAAGGAACCAAGGCCAGTTTCTGTATTTGTTTAATTTAAATTACTGTTGCCATTTGGTAAAGCGGCTTTTGTTAAGTTTAAACTACCAAGATAATTCTCAGTTTTACTTCGGTTTAAAAAAAAAAGATCAGTGTCACAGGCCAAGCAGCGAATGGAACCCACAGGTTTCCAACAGTGTACAGAGTGTGGGGAACTGTTTGCAAAGGCAGAGCCTCATATTATTTGTGTGTTTTGCTTGGGGTTTGACCACCTCAAAGAGGACTGCGAGATCTGTAAAAATTTCCCTTAGTCGATGCTTGATAGGTGTTTGAAACGACTGCAGGAGAGGATGTCTGAAAAGGTTGCTGAACTGGCTGCAGACAAACCAATTTCTGTGCAAAAACAATCGGATGATCAGCCCTCTGACAAGGGTGACGGTTCTTCCACTAAAAAGAAACTTGCTGACCCTGCCGCTAACCTGGCAGCCGCAGGGAAGAGAAAAGAAAAGCATTCAGCGGTTGAACCACAACCGAGTACTCTGGTTCCAGCCGCTGAGGAGATAGCTAATGCTATCAGAATAATTCAGTCGCTTCAACCGGTAATACTGGTTCAGGTTCAAAAGCGACCGCATTTGGATGCCTCAAGTTCCACTCTGGTTTCTGGTTCTTTGGAACCAGAGGTGGACACTTTTGATGAGGATTATTATGATGATCCTGATGATTTTGAGGATGAGGACTACGGTGAACCCATTGACCTGGACATTTCACCGGATCCTCATCGTGCTGACTCCTCTGACAAAGGGACCGAGGACTTTTCCTCTCATTTCAAATTTGTTAAACAGTTGGCTTTGTCCCTGGACCTCCCCATGCAGGAATCATCGGATGAGGAGGAGGAACAGGACTACAGGGACATGATGGATGTTCAGGCCCCAAAAAGGGTTTTGCTTCCCATCCATAAGTCCTTAAAAAAGCAGGTGATGAAAATCCTGCATACCCCTACCTCTATTCCATCAGTTGATAGAAAGGTGGATAGGAAATCTTGAGTGGCTAAGGGTGGGGCCGAGTTTCTGTTTGGCCACCCTAGCCACGAGGGTGTGGTACAGACAGCAGCCTGTGATAAAGCAGGTATTCCCCTGGCATCCCATCCTCCTGACAAGGATTGCAGAAAGCTGGATTCTATTGCAAAAAATATGTGTCTGGGTTCCTCATTGGCAATTAGGCTTCTTACATGGCCTATGTTGCCAGATTTCAAAGGACATTCTGGGACACTGTCGTACAGATTACTAAGTCAGTGCCAATACAGATGGCTACAGATCTGGAGGAAGCTGCCTAGAGAGGGATAGAGGCTTCCAAAGTCCAGTTCAGGATAGCTGTGGATAGCAGTGATACTGCAGCCAGGCAGATGGCTTCCTCAGTATCATTGAGAAGATTTGCTTGGCTCAGGACTACCAGTCTGACCCAAGACACTCAGTCTAAGGCCATGGACTTCCCATGTGAGCCCTTGTCTCTGTTTGGACAGCAGACTGAGGCTTACATGAGGAAAATGGATGAATGTAAAACAGCATATCAAAGTGCTGCTGCTAAGAAGAAAGCTCCTACCCCACAAAAGCAGCATGCTAGGGGTCATGGGGCAGACCTTACAGACCATTCTTCCAGCCTCAGGCATATCCACATCACCAACAACAGAGAGGTTATTTCAGAGGCAGGGGCAGGAGAGGCATTAACCGTACTAGCCTCCGCATCCAGTCAGCACCTCAGACTAAGCAGACACTCTGAGGGATCTGCTCAGGTTGCCTCCCTAGCACCAGTAGGGGGCAGGCTGACCCACTATATCCAGGACTGGCAATCCATCACTACAGATCGGTGGGTCCTGGAGGTAGTGGGTCAGGGCCTTGCACTCAGTTTCAAAGTCAGACCAAGAATGAGGGCAAGAGTTTTTCAACCTTCCTCCCCCCCAGAGACATTGTTGCTGGAAAGGGAGGTACTAAATCTGCTCTCACTAGGAGCAGTGGAGCCAGTTCCTCTCTTACAGAAAGGAAAGGGCCTCTACTCAAGATACTTCCTTACAACCAAGAAAAGGGGGAGTGGCAACCCATATTGGATCTCAGATACCTAAACAGGCATTTACTGAAACCAAAATTTAAAATGGTCACCTTAAAAATGGTTCTGCCAACGTTATGACAAGGGGATTGATTGGCATCTCTGGATCTAAAGGATGCTTACTTCCTTATCCTCATAAGGCACTCTCACAGAAAGTTCCTGAAGTTCAGGCTTCCATCAGGCCATTACCAGTTCATAGCTATGCCCTTTGGCCTTACCTCTGCCCCAAGGGTGTTCACAAAATGCTTGACAGTAGTTGTGGCACACCTACGCAGGCAGGGAGTGATGGTCTTCCCATACCTGGATGACTGGTTCTTAGTGGGACAGTCTCCCCAACAGGTCAGGCAGTCGCTGGCATTGGAACAGCAACTGTTACAGTCCTTGGGTTTCTTGATAAGCCAGCAGAAGTCAGTACTGCAACCAGTATAGCTCCTGGATTTTATAGGAGCAGAGTTGGATTCAGTCAGAGGAAGGGCTTTTCTTCCTCAGCTGAGGGCAGAAACTCTCAGGCAGCTGGCAGGTTCTTTCAAACCACACAGCCTCAGGCTGGCCAGACATTTTCTCCAGCTGCTGGGCCACATGGCAGCTTCAACTGCCACAGTGTTAGGAGCAAGATTTCAGATGAGGGATATTCAATATCATCTCAAACATTACTGGCACCAAAAAAGGACAAATTGTCAAAATTGGTCCCAGTCACTCAAACATTTGTGCATGTGCTCCAGTGGTGGCAGGACTTGGGGAAACCTCAGACTAGGGGTCCCATTCCTACAAGAGCAACCATCTCTGGTGCTCACTGCAGTTGCATCCCTTCTAGGGTGGGGAGCACATCTAAAGGAGCATACTGTCCACGGTACATGGCTCAAGCAGGAGTCATTGCTGCATATCAACCTGTTGGAGCTCAGAGCAGTGTTTCTGGCAATTCAGGCATTCTCCAATATGCTGCAGGGAAAAGTGATCCAGGTCAGGACAGACAACATGACCACAATGTATTACATCAACAAACAAGGAGGCACAAGGTCCACACCGATGTGTACAGAAGCTATGACAATATGGACCTTGGCCTATTCCCTAAACATTGTACTGTCAGCAATCCACCTTCCAGGGAAGGACAATGTGCTGGCAGGCGCACTAAGCAGAATAAATCAGAGCCATCACGAATGGTCCATCAACAAGCAAGTACTACAGTTGGTGTTCAAAAGGTGGGGCACTCCAGAGGTAGACCTCTTTGCTTCCCCAGACAACTACCAGCTCCCTCTATACTGCTACAGACCTCCACTGAGGGGCTCAGTACCGCTGGATGCACTGATCTTTGATTGGACAGGGAAGTTCTTGTATGCCTTCCCTCCCTTCCCATTATTACTGAGAGTCCTGAACAAGCTCAGGACACAACCAGCCACAATGGTCCTCATTGCCTCAGATTGGGCCAGGCAGCCATGGTATTCCCTGGTCCTGTCCCTATCTATAGCCAAGCCAATCAGCCTGCCCAGGGGGCACAGTCTGCTCACCTCCTTCCAGGGCAGGATCCTTTATCCCAACCTTCGGTCCCTCAGACTCAAAGCCTGGTTCTTGAGGACCCAGAGTATGCAAATCTGAATCTCTCAGAAGGGGGTAATTGAGGTCCTTATGGTATCCAGAAAACCTTCTACCAGAAAGATTTATACTTCTAAGTGGGAAAGATGTTCTTTCTGGTGTAGAGACAAAACTTTGGACCACACCCAGGCTGGCTTATCAGTACTTTCTGACTATCTTACCCATCTTCATTCCCTAGGTCTCAGAACCTTTACTTTGAAGGTTCATCTGGCTGCAGTATGTGCTTACCTGTCAGCAGGTAAACCTTCCTCTTTGGCCTCTAATGCAGTGTTTCAAAAGTTCTTTGAAGGACTACTGCATTTGCACCCCCCCTCATACGAACCCTACCCCTGTGTGGGATCTAAACATTTGCATAGCACAGCTTATGCAGCCTTCTTTCGAACCCATGTCTTCGGCTGATCTTAAGTATGTAACTTGGAAAGCTGTGTTTTTAGTGGCTATTACTTCTGCTAGAAGGATTAGTGAAATTCAGGCCTTGTCTATGGAGCCCAATTACGTGGCCTTCCACAGGGATAAGGTGGTATTCAGGACAAATAAATTTCTTCTTAAGGTGTTATCTGACTTTCACATTAATCAGTCCATCACCTTGCCAGTTTTCTTTACTGATCATTCCTCTTCAGGTGAGCGTAGGTTACATAGCCTGGATGTCAAGAGGGCTGTCGGCTACTATCTAGATCATACAAAAGGTCTAGAGGTTGGCAAGGGTAGACCTGCCACAAAGAGATCCATAGCTAGATGATCGTCTCATGTATACAATTCTGTTAGGACAAGGTGGGTAAGTAGCCCCCACAAGGGCTTAGGGCCCATTCTACTAGGGGGACTGCTGCATCTATAGCAGCTTCCAGAGATATCCCTTTGTTGGATATCTGTAAGGCAGCTACTTGGAAAACAGTTCATACATTTACCAAGCATTATTGCCTGGATACCCAGGCTAGAAGTGATGCTAAGTTTGGCACAGCAGTTCTGCAGAGCCTGTTTCCAAAATAGGTTCTCTGCCCGCCTCCAAAGGCACTGCTTGAGTAGTCTGCACTTGTCAGAATACAGTAAGATTTCCTGGGGTTTGAAGAAAACATTACTTACCATAGTAATCTTGTTTCTTCTACGGGAATCTTACTGTATTCTGAACTCCCACCCTTCCTCCCTTGCTAGGACCTTCAGGTCTCTGATCACTCCTGTGCTACTGATGTTGGAAACCTGTGGGTACCTATTAGTTTGTTGGGCATCTGTCGACTTGAACCTTAGAGATGCCTCCTGTGTTTGAGTTTGTTTCCCTAATAGGGGTATTTAGGGGTAGTCAGCTTAGTTTGATTAGTTAGTATTAGCTTCTGCATGCTTTGTAAGAATCTGACGGTTGCAGGAAGTGCAACCAGGGACAGTGATTTGAAAACCGAGCTCGAACCTAACACTCCACTATTCGCATAGGTTCTGTTAAGCATTTCGGCTCCGGGGCAGTCCTATGGTGAGACTATACTGCACTTGTCAGAATACAGTAAGATTCCCTTAGAAGAAACAAGATTACTATGGTAAGTAATGATCTTACTTCGAGAGGGCTCTTGCAGTAGGTAATTACATATAGGACTGACACCGGTCGGCCGCAGGACCCCTCAGAAAAATTTCTAGCTAGCAGTCCCTGGCGGAGACCGCCCCCACATCATGTGACCGGCATCATGACGTCGGTATAAAGGGTGGTCCTGACGCCCGCCTTTCCAGTTCTTTTTCCTCTCCGGGCCAGCCTAGCCAGCGATGAGTTTCTATCGCCAGTCCTGTTACTTCATCGGTTTTTCCGAAAAGTTTCAGTATTTTGTATTTTATATTTTCTATCGTCAGATGAACGTCGGTATATGTCGTCCCCTTCAAAAAATAAGTGCGACTCATGCGGCACCTAACTGCCTCACAAAGACTGTCACTCCCTCTGCCTTTTCTGTTTAGGCCCCGACCACGCGGTCGAGAAGTGTCCACACTGCCTTCATTTCAACACGGCCACTCGCAGACGACGCCAGCAGTCTCTTGAAGTCCATCTCCTCAAGAAGAAGATGTCAGCGATGGAGAAGGAGTTGAAGAAACTTTGGCAGGCGTCAGCCTCCCCTGAAGGGCACAAGAAGCGGGACAAGGAAAGGCAACAGGAGAAGGCCTCCTCCTCCGCTACTCCGGCCGGAGTCGCAAGCAAGGTAACATCCCCTCCGGGGGATCGCCTGACGGCAGCCTCCAAGGCTTTGGAGGAGGTGTCGTCCCACCCGTCGGGTTCGCGTTAAACCCGCCCGGGTACCTCGAGCAAAAGGCTCCAGCCCCAGTACCGCCGCGAACTTGCGGCCTACTGGTGTGGCGCCTCCCATAAGCCGGACGTCGGCTCCTCCGATGTCCGCCGGGAGAAGGCCGCTAAGACGCCCGACCTTCCGGGGCGGCGCACGGCAGTGTCCCTATCAGACCGGGCCTCTTCTCATCCTCAGCCCGTCTCCGACGAGGGACCCCCGGGAATCAGCCCCTAAGTCACACGTCGGCTCTCCGACGTGCGCCGGGCCTCGGAGCCTTCAGCAGACCCTGCTTCGTCTGTCGTACCAGGTTCCCTGCAGCCTTCGCTGCCGTCAGGGGAGCCCGAGTCCCCCCTACCCGACCCCGGGGATTTTTCTCCTCCATCCTCGGACGAGGCTCGGGATCCTGGGCTACCGTCCGATCCTCTTCCTACAGAGCCAGATCTGACGTTGGCTCCCCGGACGCCGGCTCTGACACCAGCCCCACCGATGCCGGTTCCGGCACTGGCCCCTCCGACGCCAGCGGGGGATATTCCTCTTCCATCGGGCCTTCCAGCCCACGAGCCTATCATGGTTGATCTGCCCATGGAGTACCCGGCTGGGCCATCTGCTCCAGCAGCTCCTCCAGTGCCTGGGGATCCGCCGTCCTATCCAACGCCGGTTTTCCCAGTATCCTGCGCCACAGTACCCAGTGCCTACTCCGACGCCGCAGTACCCGATGCCACAGTACCCAGCTCTGGTATTCCCGCAGCCGGGTTACGGATACTCTCTCTACGGATTTCATCGTACAACTATCCCCCTCCTCCTCCTCCACTGCCCCCTAGGCCCGGTGGATCTCCAGGAGACTCTGGCCTCCTGGTGGGCTGAGGCCAAGGCTCAGCTCACCAAGGAAGTCGAGAGCCGTCTCACGGCGATGGTGCCACCACCGCTCCCGTGACGCCCCAGATGGCACACTCCCTCCGCCTCCAGATTCCCGGCTTTGCCTCGGGATCCAGAGAGGGCAGGACATGCGTCAGGGATCCCCTAAGGAACCCGTTCCTCCCCTAGCGAGCTAGGAGTCTTACTCTGCTTCAAATTCCTCTTCTTCTTCTCTCTCTCGGACTCCTCGGAGGCCTCCGATGGGTGTTCCGAGAAAGACGACGAGCCACACTCTCCGTCCAAGCCCCGGCCGAGGACTCCTCTGAAGTCTCCTCCGGAGGATCCTTCCTTCACGGAGCTGCTCAGGAAGATCCAGGAAGTCCATCAGTGGTGTTCCTTAGAGCCAGATCCTCAATGGGTTAAACTCGCCGAACATCTGGACTTGCCCCTTACGGCTCCTACTCTAGTGCCACCCTGGATCGAGCCTCACGCCCACTTTGTTTCCACTATTTGGAAACAACCATCAGCTTTAGCCCCACTTCCTCGGAAGTCTAACAGGCTATACCAGGCTCCGGAGGGTGTAGACTTTTTAGACTCTCACCCCCGTGCAGACTCGGTTGTGATTAGTGCCGCTCACGGCCGGTCAGCACACCCGAAACATTTGAGCTTGTCTCCCAAATAAGGAATCTCGCCTTCTGGATCAGTGTGGAAGGAAGATCTATGCTTCTTCCACACTGGGAATTAGGGCCCTAAATTATGTAGCACATATGGGGGATTACCAGAAGGCTGTCCTTACCCAGGCGGAATCCAAGACTTGACTCCTTGCCTGACTCTCAAGTCAAGCAGGAGTTAGCCGACCTGGTCCGTTCTGCTCGTTTGGCCAGTCGTCATATTCTGAGGACAACCTACGATGCAGTGGACACCGCAGGACGGAGTTCTGCATTCGCCGTAAGTCTTCGGCGTCATGCATGGCTCCGTGTGTCAGGTCTGGTCCCGGAGGTGCAGTCAGCGTTCAAGAAGCACCTTTCAGGGGTTCTGTGCTTTTCGGTGGTGATGTCAAGGACATCATCACTGACTTACAGGAAGAAGGCCCTTAAATCTGTTGATTCAATGTACCGTCCCATCCCCACAGCGCCGCCCTTCGCAGACGCAGCCGGCCTCAGCTTAAACCTCAGGGAAGGCAGGCCACCAAACGTCGGGCCCCACAGCTGCCAGGCCCCGCCGCCCAAAAAAGCAATGGGTGCCCCAGCTGTGGCACTGCCTCACACCACCTGACTCCTTCCCTCTCCCACCGCCTCTGGACGTCCCGGAGGAACCGGTAGGAGGGAGGTTCTCCCTCCACCTTCTGGGTAGGGAGAGGATAACATCGGATTCATGGGTGCTTCAGATCATAGCAGAGGGGCACTCCATAGAGTTTCTGCAGAAACCTCCATGTCACCCCCCTCTGAACTCCTCTTACTCAAGGGACCATCTTCCTTTGGTCAGGGAAGAAATCTCTGCTCTCCTTGTGAAGCAGGCTATAGAGCCCATCCCCCCTCACCTCCACGGGAGGGGTTACTATTCCCATTTCTTCCTCGTACCAAAGAAGACGGGAGATCTCAGACCCATTCTCGATCTCAGCTCCCTGAACCTATATGTGGAATACAAGAGGTTCAGGATGCTCTCCCTTCAAACCCTCTTGCCCCTGCTTCGGCTGGGCCAATGGCTTTGTGCACTGGATATGCAGGATGCGTACCTGCACATCCCCATTCGCATTTCGCACTGAAAGTACCTCAGGTGTTCATTCAAGGGGGACCACTACCAATTCCGGGTGCTCCCTTTTGGTCTTTCCTCGGCTCCCCGGGTCTTTACCAAATGCCTGGCGGTGGTAGCGGCCCACCTGCGTACTTTGGGAGTTCAGGTTTTTCCCTACCTGGACGTCTGGCTCCTGGTGGCCCTGCCCAGGAAGGAACTCCTGCATTTTCTCTCCCTCACCCAGCAGATTTTCACTGGTCTGGGTATCACCATCAACCATTCCAAGTCTCACCTGGATCCTTCACAGAGGCTCCAGTTCATTGGAGCAATCCTTGACATGACAATGTGCAAGGCCTTCCTGCCTCCGGACAGGGGGGCCTCCCTCCAGTCCCAGATTTCCCTCCTATCGGAACACAGGAGGGTTCCGGCAAGGTCGGTGCTCCGTCTACTGGGGCTTATGGCGGTGGCCATCCCGACGGTTCCGTGCGCACGCCTCCACATGAGAATCTCTCAGTGGACTCTCCGATCTCAGTGGGATCAATGGGTAGACGACCTAGATCATCTGGTTCTGAACTCCTCGCCAATGGTAAGAGACTTGCAATGGTGGATGGTTCGAGAGAACCTATTCAAGGGGGTCCCCTTTTTTCATCCTCCCCCCGATCAGACTCTGACCACGGACGCTTCAGGTGAAGGTTGGGGAGCCCATCTGGGTCCTCACTGAACCCAGGGCCTATGGTCAAAGTTGGAGTTAGTTCTCCACATCAACGTGCTCGAGCTTCGAGCAGTGCTGTATGCTCTCCAGGCCCTTCCCCAATACATTCTTCCTGGTCACCTAGCTGTCCAAATGGACATGTGCATGGTGTGGTACATCAACAAGCAGGGAGGGACTCGGTCCTACCCGCTGTGCAGGGAAGCGATGAGGGTTTGGGAATGGGCAAATGGGCAATGCTTCACAACCTTCACCTCATGGCGATCCATGTTCCAGGAGTCGACAGTGTCCTGGCAGACAGACTAAGTCGCTCGTCGGCTCTTCCACACGAGTGGGAATTGGACGAAAAAGTTCTAAACAGCATCTTCCAGATTTGGGGGACTCCTCAGATAGACCTGTTCGCCTCCTCCCAAAACGCAAAGCTTCCAATCTTTTGCTCGCTCGCTCCAGAGCGAGGCGCTTTCTGGAGCGACGCTCTATCTCTAAGCTGGAAGGACAGATTCGTCTATGCTTTTCCCCCAATTCCTCTGGTCCCTCGTGTGCTGCAGAAGCTTGCTTTGGAAGGAGTGAGAATGATTCTGATCGTTCCTTTCTGGCCCAGGCAAATTTGGTTCTCTCTTCTACAACAATACTCAGAGGTTCCTCCTCTTCCTCTTCCTCTTCCTTTATCTCCAGGATTGCTGACCCAGGATCAGGGGACTCTGGTCCATCCGGGACTCAAGTCCCTTCAACTTCATGCATGGCTCCTGCAGACCTAGCTCAATCTCGTTTTGGCGTTTCTTCTAAGGTGGCCGAGATTCTGGTGGAGGCTAGAAAACCCTCCACTAGGTCCACCTACGCCATGAAATGGAAAAGATTTTCCATCTGGGCTGCATCCAGGAACGTGGAGCCTTTTTCCTGTCCTGTGACCATTCTACTTGAGTATATGCGTCATCTTTTCAACCTGGGTCTCAGTCACTTCTCTTTGAAAGTCCATGTGGCGGCTATTTCAGCCTACCATGTACCTTTCACTGATAAGGCACTTGCCCAGCTGGAGGTATCCAAAACTTTCCTCAGAGGGGTCCTTCATCTCAGGCCCCCTGTCCGGACTCCAGCTACCCCTTTGGACTTAAACTTTGTCCTCGAGAAACTTACCCTTCCCCCCTTTGAGCCTGCGGCTTCCGCAGACTTGAAGTTTTTATCATGGAAGACGCTCTTCTTGATGGCCATTACTCCTGCTCGCAGAATTTCCGAGCTTCAGGCCCTGATGTGCAAAATCCCTTATCTGATTTTTCACAAAGAACGAGTATCTCTTCGCACGAATCCTATGTTTTTCCCAAAGGTGGTAGCGGAATCTACCTTAAATCAGTCTATTGAATTACCTGCCTTCTTCATGCAGCACTCCAATCAAGGAGAATACCTGCTCCATACCATGGATGTTCACAGGATTCTGAGATACTACACTGATAGGACGAAGGATCTCAGAAAGACTGATCAGTTATTTGTCTCTCTTGCTCACAAAAGGGAAGGCAATGCTGTCTCTAAGCAATGCCTATCAAAATGGTTGGCCCATTGCATCACTTTCTGTTATGACAAGTACAACAAGACCCTACCAGGTCAAGTCAGAGGTCACTCCACTCATGGAGTAGCAGCCTCTGCGGCTTGTTTCAAGAACGTATCTGCGGCAGATATCTGTCCTGCCGCCACTTGGACTTCCGTCCATACCTTTACTAAACATTACAGTTTGGACATTGCCTCTCGCCGTAAAGCAGGCTTCGCGGGTTAGCTGTCTTGCAAGGCCTCCTTTCTTGAGGCTTGCAAGGTTTTCCTTGCTACTTCTTGGAGTAGTACCTCCTCCCGGTGCCTTTTCTTTTGTTCCAGACTGCTTGGGATTCTGTCCTATATGTAATTACCTACTGCAAGAGCCCTCTCGAAGTAAGATAGTACAGTTACGCAAGAACTTACCGTAACAGTAGATCTTCGAGAGAGGCTCTTGCAGTAGGTAATACCTTCCCACCCTCCATCCCCCTAGGCTTTTTCAGCTCCTTTTCCATCGAGGGAAATATCTGCTTCTCTCTCGTCCAGGCGTTCCGGGCCTGTGGCAGGAAAGAACTGGAAGGCAGGCGTCCGGGACTGCCCTTTATACTGACGTCGTATGACGCCGGTCACCTGACGTGGGGGCGGTCCCTGCCAGGGACTGCTAGCTAGAAATTTTTCCGTGGGGTCCTGCCGCTGACCGCGTCAGTCCTATATGTAATTACCTACTGCAAGAGCCTCTCTCGAAGATCTACTGTTACGGCAAGTTCTTACATAACTGTACTTTTTCTTTGGTCCTAAGCTAGCTGAAATGCTACAATACATAAAAAGCAAGGATTCTTGACAACAGCAACCTTTATAACAATGCACCTACGGACTGGCAATCCGACAGATTTTCGCTATGTTTGATTCTCCTAGTTACGGAAGTTGACGTGATAGAGAGGAGCTGCAGTTTCAAGTTCACAAAAGGCAGCAGGTCCATTTCTTGTAAATATTATAGAAGTTCAAAAACTAAAGGTGCGGTTCATTCAGATGAAAATTTGCAGTTCACCACTCTCACCATATGAATACAATCCACATTAGTAGATTGAATACTAGGGGATTATTTTGACAGCTTTTGTGATAAGAGATCTCAACACTGTGCTCCTGGAGGGTGGGGTCCTACCACCAGTATCTAGAAATTCCCAGGGAGTACCAAGCAGTGGACCAGACACTGGATTATTTGCTCATTACAGAAAAGATAGAATTGATAACTTAATAGAGGGAAACAGGTCTCTTAAACAGTTTACATGTGTTGTCAAGAATTTGGGAGGATCACCTGATTCTGTCTTGGATACTGTGGTGAGATCTCTGTGTCAGTGGCGTCACCAAGATGTTGTTCTTGGTGGCACCATCCACAGCTTCAGGTAGCAGGCATAAACTGGGTGAGGTTACAGTGTTGGGTTGTTTGACCTGATGGCTGGACCCCTCATTGTGGTGCGAAGTCAGCCACTGGTGGAAGTAAAAAAGTGCCTTAATAAGGGAAGGCACATTTCCCTCAGAAACAATGCTACTGCCACCACACAAAGATACAGACTACAAACAGGCACCAAGATCTACTAAAAATAACCACCAACAGGAAGAATTAAATAGCATAAATAAAACTTAAGCTGATAAATAGCAGTGCAATAAAAGAATAATGGGATTTTTGACTTTGTCTCAGCAAATGTTCAAATACTATTTTTGGTCTTAACCCTTACCTACTGGCAGCAGGATCAGGGTTTTGTATCATAACTCCTATAACGCAGCCCATCTTCTTGAAGTTGGAACAGGGTGTGCTTTGAAACAACCAAGAGCTGCATGGGAGATAGTATATTGGACTGGAAATCTGCAACAAATCTCACTCTTGCTTAAATCTGAGGGAGGTGTTCCTTACTTTACATTCTTACATTGGTATCGCTTTGTATTTAATTATTTTAGTTTTTAAATCAAGAAGGGGTTTGCAAAACTGCTTATCTTGTGAGTTGAAATACTGCATATTTGATTTTCTCTTGTGGGCAACTGGACTGTCTACTAGTATTCTGAGACAGTTTGCATCAAACTATTTTTAAATAATTTACTGGTGGTGGCTGATTAGTTGTCATAGCAAAGGCTGCAGTTTGTGTATTTGAATCCAGACAGAACCTCAGGTGGGGGAGATTGTCTTCCCCTGGTTGCTTTCAGAGCACACAACACCAGGTTTTATAGGGTTAGGGAGTCTTACCTGTGTTGTGCTGAACTGCATGATTTTTCTCTGTTTTTCCTTTGCTGGGTATTTTCTCTGTTAACTCATTGTGTAGTTTGCCTTGCTGAAAGGAAGGTCAACACTCACCATAGAGGTGGATCAGAGCTTGTAGTTGATTGTGTCTGGAGGGCATGGGTTAGGCCCAGCCCCCCTGACCCTCACCCACCCACCCACCCTCTTTGGTGTGTCTTCCTTTATACCAGGGGTTCTGACATTATTTCCTCCAGGGGCATACAACTGTCATATCCTTAACAGTACAGCACACTGCATTGAAAGTAAAAGCGCACACACCATTAAAAAAAAAAATTACACAAGGTAAACTGGAAAGAAGATACATGTGGGGAGTAGTGCAATGCACTGGCTGTGGGGCAGCAGTCTGCCGGGAGACTTTCTGGAGGCTGAGATGCTGCCCTATTTGCAGGCAGTTCTCTGCTCTGGGGGAGGAGGTTGCCAGTCTCCAGGCCAAACTGGACAGGAGTACAGGACTCCCCCAATGCAGGGAACACCAGGGCCACCACCTCTGCCTCAGGGGTTGCCAAGAAGGAGCAGCGGTTGGACCACAGTGGGCTCAGGGAGGGTGAGGGTGGTGGAACAGAGGTGCATCCCTTCAGACGTACCACTCCACAATCCATACGCCATTCTGGTGGAGCATAGTTCCCCTATGGAGGCACACACGGTGGAGACTGAGGTTGCTGGCAACCGTCACAAGGGAGTCCCACAGGAAGGTGACACAGGACACAGCGGGGAAAGGAAGCTCTTTGTGGGGGACTCAATTATCAGGGGGATAGAACTTGGGGGGGCAAGGGAAAGTGAAGTAAGGTGCCTGCCTGGTGCCATGGTTTGGAGGGACAGGAAGTGGATTCAAAGGATCTCGACAACAGCTGCACAGGAGGCGGTGCTGGATGTCATTGTCCACCTAGGGACAAATGGCTTGGCCACGAATGGGATTAGAGCAGTGCAGGAGGAGTTTGTGGAGTTGGGGAGGGGCCTTAGACAAGTAGCTCATACAGTATCCTTCTCGGAGGTGCTGCCTGTCTATGGCATGGGCGAGGCGTGGGTACTTTGCACCATGCGGTTAAATGAATGGTTGAAAAACAGGTGTAGCGCACAGGGTTTTGGCTTAATTGGGGACTGGGGTTCCACCTAGAGGGATACACACCTACAGACAGGAACCAGTCTCCTCAGTGATCGGTTTAAATGCTTCATTGACAAGCTTTTAGACTAGCCAAGGGGGGAGGCACAGATAAGCAGCAGGGAATTCCCAGCCCCCCCAAATGGTACTAAATGAGGTAAAGACTAAGGTAGAAAGGTCAGTAGGGAGCAGGACTGGGGTGAATGGAGAAAGCAAAGTCAGTAAGGGTAGGGATGAGGTTACAAGAGGTAAAACCATCAAAAAATGGAGAGTAATGAGTACCAGTGCCCATAGTCTGGGTAACAAGCTTCCTGAACTAGTCGCCTTGATGGAAGAGGAACATCTGGATATCGTGGCAGTCACAGAAACATGGTACACACAGAACCATGACTGGGAGGTAAACATACCAGGGTACACTATCTACAGGAGGAACAGGGAGGGTAAAAGAGGAGGAGGAGTAGCTCTCTACATAAGGGAAGGAATCAATACAACAGAACAAAAGGGTAAACTGAGGAGAGGAAGCACTGTGGGTCAACTTGGAGACTGGCAATGGCACCACAGTCCACACAGGTGTTGTATATAGACCCCCATCTCGGGGAGGAAATGGACAAGGAAATGATAGAAGGTATCCTTAGAATGGCAGAAAAAGGGGAGATATTGTTGATGGGGGATCTGAATATGCCAGATGTTAACTGGAGTGCATTTGCTGCAGCCACACCCAAGAGCGGGGTCATTCTAGATGCCCTGCAGGGGGTATACCTTTGACCACTAGTATTAGAACCTACTCTGGAGGGAGCAGTCTTAGATCTGATACTCTCAAATGGAGATGGAGAGAGGATCACAGATGTAGAAGTGGGTAGCCATCTGGGAACTAGCGACCATCGAGCAGTATAGTTAACGATAAACACAGCAGTAGAGTAAAGCCATACAAAGGCAAAGGTCCTGGACTTTAGGAGGGCTGACTTTTGCCAAAATGGGTGAGTGCCTAAGGAATGCATTAACAAATGGGCAGGAAGGAGGGGTGGAAGAACAATGGGGAATAATCAAAACTGACATCACTAAGGCAACAAACCTTTGTGTGAAGCAAATAAAACAAAATGTAAAAGCCACTATGGTTCTCAAAGGAGGTGGCAGGGAAGGTTAGGGAGAAAAAGATGGCATTCAGGAAGTACAAGGAATCACAGAAGGAGCAGGACAGAGAACTGTATCAGTTAAAGCAGAAGGAAGCAGGGAAGGCAGTCAAAACAGCAAAGACCCAAACTAAGGAAAAGATAGCCAACTGAGTTAAGAAGGGGGGGATAAAACCTTTTATAGGTACGTCAGGGAGTGAAGAAAGACCAAGGGAGGGATAGTGAGACTTAATAAATGGGAGGGGGGTGGGCAGAGGGTGCTAAAGGCACTCAGCTCAGGGCTCCTGCCTCATTAAACACCTAGGGCATGCTGTTACCAGGCCATAAACCATACCTCATCATGTCTTATTCCTTATGTATATGTTAGTCTTATTGTGAAACCAGTCATTTAGTGAAATGACTAAAGTTTTCAGTCATTTCACAAAATAACTGTTTCGCTCAGTCATTTTGTGAAATGCCTAAAAGTTTCAGGCATTTCGCGAAATGACTGAAAATAGTAGGTAGGCATTACATGAAATGCTTAATCCCTAGTCATTTGGGATTATTAACTCAAAAAGACAAAATGTAAAACTATTTTTCTTTTAAGTTTATTTCTAAAACCATACAGTAATATACATCACTTCATTATACTTGTTGATAATAGTGAAGTGCTCAATGCTTAAGTTCAGTCATGGCCTGTTTGATCTGTGTATGACTTGTTAACACAAAAATGGCCTTAACCGAGTTATTGATAGCTCTCTTTTACTTTTAATCAGGCCATGCAGAGATGACACCTGAAAGTCTTGTAAACCCACCTTCTTCAACAGAAACTGGCCACCATGGAAAAAGATTTGCGGGCCGGGAATGCCTCTTCCTCACCGGGGGCCTCGTCAGAGACCTCCCACTCCTCCAAGGAGAAGCACAAGCAGGACAAGCATTGGGACTGGGAACAGGCCATTTCCAGGCTGTGGCTGACATTGGGTCTGGGGGGGTCGGCTCTCTCCTCTTCCAGACAGCCTCTGGACCCACTGCCCACTCTTGCAACAATGTTGGGTGGTGCTTCTGTAGACTTGAGGGACTCCCTTCTGCCCCACCACCCCTGTCACTCAGGCCCTTCACCCAACAGGGTCCTCAGCAAGATGGCTCGGCTAATAAATCAGATGTTGGTTCTACTGATGCCCACCCAGTCCTGGTGCCTTTGCCAGATCCTTCTTTGGGATCCAGTGCTGGTCCTCTGGACCCATGCCCGCTGTCGCCTGCTACAGCTGGACTGCAGCCTATCCCCAAGGGGTCCCCCCTCAGGCACTTGCAGTCCTCCAGCTGCTGCCAGTGGGCTCTCTGCCAGGATCCACCCACCTGTCGCTGGCAGGGCCGTCTCCCATCAGGCCTCCCTCGCACCCAATGCTGGACCACCCTACGCAGGGTCCCTATAGTTCAACCCTGGCCCTTCCATTGCCGGATCAGGGGACAGAGTTTTGGGCACCACCTTCTGGTACACCCCTAATCTTACTGGTTCCCTTGGGGCCAAAGCATGGCCCCCCTTGCCATTGAACCTGACCCCCAGTTACCCTTCGGGTCCAGCACTGGGTTACCCTTCCGACCTTCAGCCAGGGCCATCAGGCTTGACCCCCAGTTATCCAACATGCTACTGGCCTTCACCGGCCATGTCAGGTCTGCTGTCAGGCCCCTATCCAGGCTACCTGACACCAACCTACCCAACACCAGGTTACCCAACACTGGGCTATTAGACTTCAGGCTACCCTTGTCCACCAGCATACCCCTTTCCAGCATCAGTGGACTATAATGCCCTATTAAATTCCTGGTGGTCTTTCACACAGCAGTGTCTGATGCCTGCCCTGGGAGCACCAACATCAGACCCACCTCTGATGCCAGCCCAGGTCTGATCTGACCCTAGGTCTCCTCCTTCAGTGAACAGGGCAGGTAGCAAGGCTGTTGCTACCTCCGATGCTCACCAGATCAGACACCTGACACCTGATCCCATGCTGTCGGAGGATGATGAATCAGAGTCATCAGATTCCCAGTCCTGTTCCTTAGTAGAGGAAGCCCAGGCTAAGGAACCTCCCAAATCACTGCCAGAGGACCCTTCTTTCTTAGAAGTGATGCAGCTCATCCAAACAGCTCAAGACTGGCAAATGGAAGAACAGGACCCCTAGCGGCGCTGCGTAATGGAGCACCTGTACCTCCCCGAGCTTACGCTGGTAGTAGTGCCACCATTGGTTCCACCCCATGATGATATATTGTCCACCGTATGGAAGCAACCGGTGTCGATACCCCCATGCCAAAAAAAGGCAGATGGCCCGATGTGGTCCAGCTACCTGGACTCCTTGTCCAGAGGGAAGGTGCTCATGTGTTTAGGTTTCTTAGTTCTATCATGGGTGGCATTAATGACAATAGAGTCTGCCTTAGGGTGTAACCCAAAATGGTCTCTACCGTCAGGTGTGGTACAGCCAATCTGCCTTCTTTGGTATCATATACTTTGGGCACTTCTCATACTTTTTGTAAAGTTCCTCTCTGAACTTTATTTGAAAATCCGAAGCCATCTTCAGCAGTGCTTAGTTAGCAACTGAAGAAACCTTATCCAACAATCTCCTTTTATATGGAAACCCCGCTTGGCCTGATTACATTTCTGGCAGGCCTGGCAGTCCTCAGTGTTGTGGTCTGGGCCTAGGCAAAGGAGACACATGGTATGGCCATCCTTTTCTGGAATCTGTTTGCTGTAGGCACACTAAGATTTGTGGGATTCCACTGAATGAGTCAGTGAAGACATGCAATAGATGGTCGAGAATGATGAAAACCATCGTACTAATCAAAAAAAATAAAAGTTATACTTAAAAATGGTGGTCAACTGAAGCAAGGTTCTGCTAGGCTCGATGAGCGCAGGTCAATGGTGGGAAAGAACTGAGGGGGGCATGGGATTTCCCACTATGTATTGTAGTCCGACGGTCATGTGATGTCAGGTGGGTGGTCCTCCCCCCCGGCAGTACATTGCTAGCTAAAGTTTCCATGTGGTTCTAGTGTCTGGCAGCTTAGTCCTACTGCAAGAGCCCTCTCGAAGTAAGGTCACAACTTCTTATGTAAAGTTATCAATTCTTAATTGTTTACTTTCTGATAATGAGATAATATGTCTGAGTCAGTCAAAATCTAACTGGTATTGTTAGGAAACCAAAAAAAATTATATCTGCATTTCATGACAGTTATCTTATATTATGAAATATTGTTGACGTGATCAGTCAAATGGTGTAATAGAATGCCCATAATGCCAGGTTTCACAATATGACTGTAACAATAACACCAGTCATTTTATGTAATGACCAAGTGAAACAGGCACAGTCAAATAGTGTATTAGGATGCACATAACGCCAGTCATTTCATGAAGTGCCTGAAACTTTTAGGGATTTCACGAATGATTGAAATGTTAGTCATTTCGTGAAATGACTGGTTTCAATATGATTATAACATATAGGATAAAGTATGGGTCTCGGTAATGAGAATTTACACACACCGGTGGGGTTTACATCAACCTCGAAAAATTGAGCTACACACTGGGACCCATATTTTATTTTATATAATTGTTGGGCTTTTTCGCCTCAGCAATTATAAAAATCAAAAGACTGCTGTGCCGGTGCAGTCAGAGTACCTCGGCGTATGAGGTCCACTTTCACTTTATTTAAAATATTGCCTTGGGGTCCATCCGGTAGCTGTGTGGAACATCTGAAGTCATTTTAAAATTACTGCAGTGTGTCTGTGGCAGTTTCTCTCCATGGTGGGTTTGTGTAGAGGAATGGTTTCCAGTTCGGGAAGGACACAGCGAAGCAAGAAGATTGAGCATGACATAGTGGGAAAAACTGTGCGCGTGGTTTGCCGCTATAAACGCTTCCTTTATAACGGCAAATTACGCCACGTTTCCAATGGGAAAAAGGGAAGCCCATTAATTATATATACATTACATACATTGGACTGACTAATGCACTGATGTATTGTTTCTTGCCATGGCACTGTTCATTGATTTTAAATAGAGACCCTACTGTGAGAGAGAGTAAAATGAGATCTTTTACTGTATGTGCACTTAAAAACCAAAAAAAACAACAAAAAAAAAAAAGGGAAGCCGGCATACAGGGGTGGGTGAGAGCAGGATTGAGCAGCAGTGGGGCAGCTCTCTCGGGATTGTCGTGCCCCGCTGTAGTTCCACCCACCAGATGGAGGTCCGGTGGCTAGCTTAGGCAGGGAGGCGGCAAGTTGCAGGAGAGTGTCTGAGTTGTGGCGGTACATGCCTCCACATGCACGACTGGCTGGGATGGGAGAAAAACATAAAAAGTATATAGAAAAAAAAAAAAGGGAAGAGCTAAAAGAACAGCCGGTTCAGTGACTCCATTGTACTGATTAATGTAAACATACATAATTTTCAACTCCACTAGTGACAATGCTTTTATTTGGGGGCCATCCAACAATATAATCAGGTTGCTGAACTTTCATGGCTGTGCTGTGACATCATCAGAAATTAAGTTCAGTGGCTACTTGTTTCTTTATAACATGTTATTCGGCTATCAGTGTGCTGTTGCTTTTTCAAGCGTGGGCTTGCCTTTTTTTGCTGCATGATCATATGTGTCCCCATATCATACCTTCCAGTAAGTATCATTAGAGTCTGGAATGAATTGCAAGAGTGACTGTCCTCCAAGCTCATCAGAAGGTTGTGGAGTCACATACAGAACATGGGCTTATATGTCATTTTGCCACTGCAATGCATTACTGGGTGTGTGAGTGGTGGGTATTGTCATTTTCCGGGTACCATCCTTTGGATGAGATGTTAAACTGAGATGCTGTTAGCACTTCTATCTTATGGAATTGTTGAATGTAAATGATAACATTACTCTTTCTGTTTGTTGTCGGTGATTGCCCCCCATACTGGGGCTAATATCACCCTCGACAAAACAGAGTGTAATGTGAATGTCCTGTTGTAGTGAAAAGTAAATTAAGATCTCAGACCACAATGGTGTTGTGAGACATTCCCACCCATACTTTGCCCACTATTGGTTGTCCATGACTGTGTATCAGTGCTTCTGTCAAGTGCTTCCCTACACAAAAAATGTCACCTGTAATTTATAAACATTCTTCCATTCACCCTTCTTTCTCATTAGGAATCATGTTGTCTGTGTAAATACCATTTGAAAGCAAGCCATTAGAAAGGTATTAAACATGTAATGTCTTTTAAAAAAAAAAAGGAGATTACAGGGGTTCACTTCACAAGTGCATGAATACCCTCGATGTCTGTAGTTCTGAGATATCAGCTCTTGTCGTCCGGAAGCTCAAATCTCAATGTGCATAAATGTACCTGATACAATGGAAAATCTAAGCACAGCACATGTCCTTATGCGTCCTGTTGTAATACAGTGTGTTCAACCCAAAATGTTAATTAGAGCAATGAGTATACCACAGATCCATGAAGTGCTAAGCCACCATATAAAGCCTTCACTTGCTCAGTTAGTTACAACATTAATACAACTGCTCTTGTTTGTCAGGCTGCCAGCTTTGACATCTTCAGCCATGATTTAATTATTGACAGACACTTTGCAGGTAACATTTGACTTGCTCATAAACAGCTGTGCCTTTTTTTTGTTTCCACCAAAAACCTGTCCACTGTTATCTGCGTTTTGGAACTAGTATTGTACTCACTTGACTGGATTTTTTCTTTTTTTCGGTGTCTATTTCAATAAGTACCCCTAACTATGAAAAGTATGATTCACTGGCTATAATAGAAGACAGCATTAAAGTTTGAGCTTGCATACAATGGTGTTTATCCTACTATGCTTGATGGATACCGTCCTACATAGAATTAAATATTGAATGAAGTCGTGTGTTATGACATAAGCAGAGAGTCAGATGATATGTGCCAGCAGAATAGCAGTAATCCTTCCATTACAATGTCCTGTTGTATTGAAAAGGAAACTAATCTAAATCCACAACAATGCTGTGAGATGCATGGAAATATGCTGTAAATGGCACATGCAGCTATGCACTGTACATGAACTGCGCACATCACTATATTCGCAGGAATGGTGGGGCAGGACAGTGTGTGTGTTTAAGTATTGTGCAAAGCTACATGGAGTGGTTATGGGCCTGTGTGTGCAGACTGTCCAACACAGAATCTGCCAGCAGATAAGGACCGCCGTGACCATGTAGCCCATTTTTCCTACCCAGTGTTTAGACCACTGTTCCTATTTGAACAGAGGCCTACCCTTTTCCTTATATTGTTAGTGTTCCTTTATGGTTATCCCATGCACTTTTGACTTCCTCCACCATTTTCCCTCAGGTCGACTCCGCTGGGAGGCTGTTCCAAGTATTCACCACCCTTTCCATGAAGTAATACTTCTTTATGTTACCCCAAACTCCTCACCCCTCAAGTCTCGTATCGTTGATTGAATGAGTCATGTAAACCCATGTACCATTTACATGAAAACTGTGTATGTAATATGTTTATGAATGCGATCACCTGTAGCACAGACATTACAATGACAACTGGTTGGGACACACACTGCAAAAGCATGATGTTTGACAGGCCTTTATTTTTGTCTTTTTTTCAGTATCGGTTGTGAGATGCAAATATATGGGAGTGTAACGGAGCATTGAAGCAGTGTGGTGGTATTAGTATTGTAGCAGCACATGTACATTTGGCGTTTGTCACTTGCGCATAGCAAGCACCGTTGAGGTAAACCATGTCTTACTAACATGACCATTGTGGTTGGATGAGGAAGTGCAGAGGATGACCATCAATGTACTATGATAAACATAACTTGCTTCTAGTGGCGCCCACCCTCCCTCCATTCCCACTACTGACGTAACAGTACCCATCCATGGTGGTAGTTCTTCACCACCCCTCGCAAAAGCACTGATTGACAACCAATCCCTCCCTCACATCCTGTGTTCCTTCCCCCACAGCATGTGGCCATCCACCCACTCACTTCAGCAGTAAACACCACAGTTGTGTGCAGGCGTAAGGCACCTGTCACAGCCACCCCCACACCTCCTCATCTGGGATTGCGTATGTGCAAGCATGGTGTGTGTTTCTTATTTATAGGACAGGGCAATGTGCACTGTCCTGTAAATAAGAGTCACGTTTTTCGCATGTACATACAGCGTCACCCCACATGAGCTTTGAGAAGGGGTGTGCAAGGGCACCATATGAGGCTGTGCCACCATGGTGGATACTGCTGACATCACTGGTGGTGGTTGCCCAGTGCTGCGGGATGTGGTGGTGCAAGCAGTGGATGCCAGAGAGGGGTTGGTTGTCAAGGGCTGGCAAGGGGGTGAAGGAACCAACAGGGATGGGTACCATTACATTGTGGCTGTGATTGGAGGTAGGGTGGGTGCCACTAGCAGCGGTGCATAATTAGCATATTACAGGGAAGGTGACTGTTGTGGTGTGCCCTGCAGTTGCTGCGGCAACAGCAAGGGTTTGGTCTTTAATAAGTCATGGTCTCCTTTGCCAGTATTTGATCACTGCAAGTGGACCAAGCAAAATACCCTTGCAGATCAAAAATAACTGGCATATTGGACTGTGTCTATGTTCATGTCCATGCCCAATCAATTGCATTGCTCCACCTTCCACAGTTTTCAAGGGAGGAACCAGGTTTGTAGGCGTTAACCGTGATTATAAATACTTGAAATCCCAGTTTTCACATGCAAACATGGATTATGCAATGGCAAAGAAATTTCCTGTCCTCTGTTAGGTCAGTGAGTGGCTGGAACAGTGATGCTATTACACAGTAACATCCAGGCACACACATGGTCACATGACAGGCTATAAAATAATTTCTCCCAGCCACAAGTTAACGTTGCTCCTGTCAACCACTTTAAATGACTACAGGCCCCCCACCCCCCACCAAGGATGTACTGTACTTTATAAAGCCTTCCACCCACCGCATCACAAACACACCGAAAGGGTACATAAAAAATGTTTGAAAAGTGAATTTATTTGACTTTTTTTCTTTTTTCTATAAAATGAGCCATTGTTTAATAGCAATACAGCACTCCAGTTCAATTCTGCATTTCGTTTGTTTGGCTGATAACCAGTTAATTGTGCATTTCTTTACAACCGTAATGTGAACTATCAGTGACACGAGCGGCCTATGCAGTAATGACAATTGAAGATGTCATGCAAAAAATTTAAATCTTTCCACACACAGAACCATGGAACAGCATTAACATACAGCTGAACAACGAGGTCCTAGCAGACATTCAGCATTGTGAGTCCATTACTCTAAGGTTGAATTAATCCCACTGCGGAGGTGGAAGGAAACCAGTGTATGCATCCAATGGAAAGAACGCTTGTATGGCTGAGACGGCACATACAGGTAATATCCATCGGTTCCATCTGCCCAGATATTCCCATATCCACAACACGATTCTGTGGTATGCAGCATGACAGTAATTCCTACGAAAAAGGAGACAGAAACCATTTACCATGACTGGAAAAGGATTTTATATGACAGTTTACTATTTCACAACTGCTGCCACGGTCACCTGGTTACTGAATTAAGAACATGGCAAGACCATGCAGTGGGTCATTAACCAGACAAGTGCATGAGTGATCCTGCTAATGATTTGGGACACCTTGAACCATAAGGTCAAAACAAGGTCAGGTGTTCATAGCACGATAGTTGGATAGGGAGTGGAGGGTCACACAGGATGCTATAGGAAAATTAGGACAAAAGTCATATGACCTCTTCCGTATCACACATGGGTAAACAATAGAAGAAACCTGTAAGAATTTTTGATTTTGTTCCCCCTATCAAGTAACGAGCCCCATGTGTGATAAGAGTGTGCCATGAGTAGCCCATACACAACCAGATGTTTTCATTACGAACTTGTTAGCATGACGTGAAAGAGCCAGTGAGCAAAATATGTCTCGTCATGGAAACCATGTGGTGAAAGCAAATTCTGTCTGCGTGTGTTTTCTCACATACAGTACTTTATATATGGCCTGGAACAACTGACAGAGTGCACTGAGGTGCAAGTAAACCACATATTAAGATGACTGTGGAACATCTTGAATGCAGCGGCTTACAGGATACCAGTCAGCATGGATTCAATGAGGGGAAGCCATGGCAAATAGATCCTATAGATTTCTTTGATTGGTTAACCAGGGAATTCGATCGGGGTGGAGTGGTTGATGTGCCTACCTCAACATCGGTACAACCCAAGATACCATTCTCTATAGGAGCCACCTAAACAAGCTAGGCAACCTGTGAGTGGGTCCAAAGTTAAAAGCTCATAGAGGATGACTGAACCATGTTGCCTTGCTGGTGTGGAATAAAACAGGCAGCCAGCATGATAAGACACAGAGGAGGAGAAATCAGTGCTCACAGAGGATGTCCACGCAACTTTTTTGTGAGGTCTAACATTAAAGCTTTTATTAGCCTGAATGCAAGTGTTGACATATTTGTGGCTTGCAGCTTTGTCTGCATCTACAAATAAATTATGGCTAACACATGCTTTATTTTTTGGCATCAGGAAAATGTGTGACATCCTATTTTCTGCTACATTGGTGCCTTGGTGCTCTTGAGTGCCTCCCTCTGTTACCCATGATTCTACACCCTATATTACTCCATCTTTGTATCATTATACCAGCTTAATACTATTTTTGTGTGCACTAACTTTCTCAACTAACTATTGTGAGAAGCATAGCTGCTTCATTTTCACTTGCCATTGCTTCCCTACCTAGCACAGTGGTCTCTTGCATTCACTATCTGCACTGTTTTTTTTCCCCCCACTGTTCCTCCACCCCACCTAAGCACTCCTCTGTAGCCAGGGCATCTCTTAGGTATTCTCCTATCTTGGCAAAAATAATCAATCCTGAAGTCCTTTACCATTACACGTGTGTGGTTCACTTCACACTGGGTTTGTATATTGAACCTCTCTGTCCGATGATCAGTGGTCTCCAGGTAGCCAACCACTGTAATGCCTGCAACACTGTCCACATAGGTGAATACAAGGTTCAATATTGCTCCCTCACAAGTGTGCACCTATAGTAGTTGCCTGAGGAACGCCGGCTGCATGGAGTCTAGCATGTCCCTTCTCCTTGGTGAAGTGGTAGCTGGGATGCTCCAGTCTACCTCCCACAGATTGAAGTTCCCAACCAGCAGCACCTCCACCTTATTAGCCATCTTTCGGATGCCTTGCACCAAAACCCTATACATCCCCACACCCCCAGCTGGCGGTCTGTCGATCATGACGATGTGAGTTGTGGCTCCCTTCACATTCTCTAGGCTGACCCACAGTAGATCTGCCTCTCACTATGTTTCCTGTAACTCTGCTGGTTGCAGTTTATCACTCACACAAAGAGCTACTCCTTCCACAGTCTTACCTACGCTGTCCATGGGGAAGCCGAATCACTCCTTCCGGCAACACTACTTCATTCATTGGTTGCTGCTCATAAAACATATTGATATAAGTGGTGTGTGAAGTGCATACTTACTGATTCATGGGAATGTCATCATTAAATGGTCTATCTGTGGAAAGGTATTCATGGAATGACACTGCAATAACATTTCTGTTCAAGCAATTGTCTTGAAAACTTCCATGTTCAGTTACGCAGTTCACCTGGGCTTCTTCACACTGCTCAGCAGCACATGTAATCTCCTTGCAGCACAAACATTCATGACTAGTTGGCACAACACTTCCTCCAGTTGATGATATCTCTGGGACTTACACAGATAGTTACCACTGCTACCCATAAATATGGTCACTCGCTTAATTTAGTCTTCCTCCTGGGAATCAAAGCCTCAGATTTGGGGGTGAAACCAGTCAGATGGTCCGATCACTACACCGTGGGGTTCAATTTTAGTGCCCCCCTTCATAGGCCTACCCCTGTGGAGATGGTCAGGTATCACCCTTTATGAGATGTTAGCTCTGAAGGTCTAATGGCGATATTTGATCTATCGAATATTTCAGTGGCAAACAGCGACCCAGAGGCCCTCATGGTGGCCTATAATATGACCATTTTAGCGGCCCTGGATTTCGTTGCTCCTGTCTGAGTTCATCCTCTCTCCCTTTGCCCTTGGTCCCCATAGTTTGATGGGACATTGAGGGAGATATGGCGATTAGGACGAAGGTTAGAGCATTGCTGGCGGAGATCTGCCCTTGATGCTGACCACGTTAGATTGATGGACCATTATCAAGTCTATCAATCTGCAATCACCCGTAAAAAGGCAGAGTTCCTGTCTGGAGAGATTGCGGCAGCTCAGAATCATCCAGCTCAGCTTTTCCGAACTGTGGACAGACTGTGCAACCCAGCCCGTCTACAAGTTCGGAAAGCTTTTTCGCAAATAGTGTGTGAAGAACTTGCTCGATTCTTTGCGTCTAAGGTGGCTTACATCAGGGCAGCGCTCCAACCAGCACACTCTATGGGCTTTGCTCTGGACCAGCACTTGGCTACTAGTCCTCAGCATTCCTGGAGTACCTTCGACCGCCTGGAGTTCATGGATGTCATGCGAATTGTCCAGGGTGCATGCCCTATGTGCTGTAGTTTGGATCCAGGACCAACGTCCCTGGTTTTGGGTTGTATTGATCCCATCAGTCCGGTCCTGCATGGATTGTCTGGTGCTCCTTGGAAACAGGTGAGTTTCCTAGCTCCCTGAAGGAGGCAATGGTAACACCCCTCCTGAAGAAAGCTTCTTTGAACCCAGACTGCCATGTGAACTACAGACCTATCTCCAACCTTCCCTTTTCAGGGAAGTTGGTTGAGAAGGTTGTGACCGTACAACTGGAGAACCACCTTACCCTCCATGACATCTATAAACCTCTCCAGTCTGGTTTCCGAAAGAGGCACAGTACTAAGACGGCACCAGTTCGGGTGCTCAATGATCTCCTGATGGCTAGAGATCGGAAAAATCATTCCATCTTGGTTCTTCTTGATCTCTCATCAGCGTTTGACACTGTCGACCATGATGTTCTGCTCGGTTGCCTGAGGTTCATCTGTGTCCTGTCGGATACAGTCCTCTGGTGGTTTACATCTTTTCTCACTGGAAGAACTCAGAGGGTGGTGTCCGGGGTTCATTCCTCGGACCCAGTCCCTCTGTCATGTGGAGTCCCTCAGGGGTCCGTGTTGTTCCCCATGTTGTTTGCAGTGTACATGCTGCCCCTTGGAGACATTGTAAGAAGGTATGGGCTGAGGTTTCACTGCTATGCTGATGATACCCAGCTCTGCCTTTCTTTTGCACCCAACCAGGATAGAGCTCTCTCAGTCTTCAGTAACTCCCTCGCAGAAATCCAGGACTGGATGGATTTGAGCTGGTTGAAGTTAAACTCGGAAAAGACTGAGGTGCTGGTTGTGGACCCGGAGCACCGGATAGGGAGCTGGGGGTAGGTTTGCCCTCAGGTCTTTTTCTTGGGGGCTTATCACTCCTGACCTCTGAACGTGTGTGAAACCTGGGGTTAATTTTTGACAAGAGGCTGACGCTTCATTCACTGGTGTCAGCTGTCATCAAGACCTCGTTTTACCACCTGAGGAATTTCTCCTGGGTTAAACACCTTGTTCCGTCCAGTGATCTTCCCACGTTGGTCCACGCCTTTGTGTCCTCACGTCTGGATTTCTGCAACTCCCTGTACCTAGGGCTACCTGGGGTGGAAATCCACTGCTTGTAGCTAGTGCAGAACGCTGCAGCCCAGCTTTTGATCAGAACCTCTCGGTCCTGTCATATTTCTCTGGTGCTGCGCGATCTGCACTGGCTGCCAGTATAGTGGCGGATTACCTTTAAAATTGGTCTTTTGACCTACAAAGCCCTACATGGACAGGGCCCGGACTACCTGAAAGAGCTTCTGGTACCTTACTGCCCTGGGCAATCACTCCACTCAGCTGATGAGGGGTTGCTAGAGATTCCAAGGGTGTGTTTAAAATCTTCTGGGCCGGCATTTATGTATGTGCCCCATCCCTTGGAATTATCTACCCTATCAGTTACGGAGTGAGACCGTGGAGGGATTCAAACAAGCGTTAAAAATATACCTTTGGCATCAAGCATTTGGTGACTGATGGACTTAATTTATTTGTATTTTTTGTTTTATAATATTTGTGCTGCTGTGAACTATGTTATGTTTTAACTAATTGTGAGGTGCCTTGGTTTTTGAAAGGTGCCATAAAATAACATTTTATTATTATTATTATAACAATACAGTTGTTACACTGACACCTGTCAAAGAGGAGGAGAAGTAAATGTTGTGCAACACAACATTTGTGAATAATTCCAAACAATAATGTACATGCCTCTCGTTCTCATGAAGTGTAATGCCCATTTCACCATTCTTATTAATGAAAGCAACACAGGTTCCATAAATATATGAATCTGTGCTGCATTTGGGGTTGTGGGTGGTGCAAGAATTGTAGAAGAGGACAGCTGATACGTCATAGAATTGCACTATAAGGGTAATAAGGCATACAGTGTTGGACATTGTGTGTTCCAAAGAGAATCTGTCACTGCAAACATGGTCTGCGGCTTGGATTACAACATCATGATTGTCCTTCTGGATAGTGCAGTGATGAACATAATGTTTGACAGTCATATGCCACAGGTCAATCAATCAATCAGTCAATCAATCAATCAATATATTTTGCCAGGCAGAACACCATTGAGACAAGCTCATTTGCAAGATGGACCTGGGGCAATACATTTTCTTATTGGCAATACATTCAGGTACTTGAAGAGTTTACGGGATGTCTGCTTCCAACCTGTGAGTCAGGTTTCCCCACATTCTTTGGATGCTTCCTGTCTAGGAGAGGGAGGAAAGCATCTTCCATGTCAAGAATGCAACCTTGTGACACAGGGGAAGGGGATGTCATGTGTGAAGGAACAAATGGTACCTTGGCTAGTGATTCTGTAATGTGATGTGCATGCCGTGTGGCCACTGAGAGGGTTGTGAAGATAGGTCAATGTTCACATACATGTCCCACTGCATGGATACTTGATCCACCTGTTGACCTCTTGGGACAATGCCCTATGGCGGGGTAGTGGAAGGCTGAGCAGTGCCCAAATTCTCCAAGCAGCACAAGGCAGATGATGCTGCACCACCGTATGGTGTCTCAGACTCCTTTCAACAGCACAAACAAGTGGACATACTGAACCTATGGCTGTTTAATTTTTCAGTGCCAAACTTTCCTGTACAGAACTTTCTGGTGGTGAATGTTCCAGTGCTGTATTTCAATGCCAATGTCATAACGAGGGTATGTTACAGACAAAAATCAGCAGAAAGGAAGCTCCGTGCCTGTGTGCATGCTTTATCAATGCTCTATGGTCAGTTGTGAGTGCCTGATCTACTCCACATTCGACTATTGGATTCAGCTGACATATTTGCCAGCAGGAAACATACTCCTCCAGCTCCACAGTGGAACAAGGAGGGGTCAAATGTATCACTCAGTTTGAGAGCCTGAGCCCAAAACTTGGGTCCCATTTACCCTCTGTCTACTGTACCATCAGTAGCATCATTTCACCCAGAGTCATAGGGGCTACAAAGCTCCTCCACCCACCACATTATATAAATAAATGCTAGGGAACCATGCTTTAGGGGTTTCTGTGGGTTGCAAGGGACATTATAGATGTTGCAATGGAAATCATAGGGGTCTCAACTGTGGCCCCCAGCTACTCTAAAAAGATGCCCCTGTGGACCATGATACTGTAGCATAATGACTTATTGTCATCAACTCTCAGTTTGGTTTCTGTTACTTTATTGTACCACAAAAACAATAAAGTTAATGTTTAAAAAAATCCGTAATACTACTGTGGCGCAATAATCTAAGTTCCAGATTACATACATGGATCAGATCTTTTTTTATTTTTGCTAACATTTGTAACAGCATAGCAGAGAAGTGTGGTGGTGGGGGAATTAGTGTATGTATTGATAATATTTACTCACATTCTTTTTGCTTATATTACACTTCCTCTCCTTCTCCTCCACTCTGGCTCTTCCCACTAGCTACCTCCCCGACTCCACCACTGGTCAGTCCCTCAATTTCACCCCCCATTGCCTCATAGTTGCACTAACCCTCCAGATGGGAACTCCCTGGCTCATGGTTGAATCTGTGCCCTGCTGCCCCTGCTTTCAAGCCGTTCCAGCTTTGCTGCTCTGGCCACACTGACCACCCGGTCTTTATGACAAGGCCGTCCATTTGTCTGCTACCTGTTACATCTATTCACCCTGTTGTTTAGTACATGCTAATTCACTGACCATTAGTAAAAGGTTGCTCCATTGAAATGTACTGACCTCCTTGTTTCATTTGTATGTAATGTCTGTAATGTGTTTTTGATGTGGAACCTTTGTAAATAAGCTTTGGCTCAAAGGTATTTTCCGAACAATTAAGCAATACAACACAATACCCCATGTCATTTTGGCTGGTTGGATTGTTCACAATCGTGTGGCATGTGCAACAGAATCATGAAAAAACATACTGTACATTGTACAGCAGTCCCTCCTTATTGCAAACAGTTCTGGAGCCATCGGTGGTGTTCCTCAGAATGAGTGTATGTTGTAGACTGAAAAAAGCGCACTGCATGTGTGCAGACTTTATTAATACTGTGTTTTGTAAGTTTGAGTGTGATTGGCTCCTTTTTGGATTATATGTTGCAGCTGCAGCATTTGTTGGGTGGAAACATACAGCGGCACCCACAAATACTAAAATCTGGCTTCTGTCACCAAGATCGTTTTTGTCAATTTGTTTTCCACAGAACTCACTAAGCAAGGTGCTGTGCTATTTGTCTTAGAAGCATATGAATTAAAAGTGCAGCTACAATGAGAGATTTGACTCTGAACCAATTAACAACTATGCTAGGTGCAAACAGTGAGTGATAAAAAAAAAAAAATGGTGTCCACGGCAGATGATCCCTGTAACCATGATTTGTTATAGCGAGGGACATTCACGGAGTGAGCACTAGGACTGCATCTTTGTTATAGGAACACCTGCCAGGGAACTCATTGCTTTTTGGATTAATCGCTGTTAGCATAGTTGTTAATCCGGTGTCAATAGAACCACACTGTAAATGTTCATATCACTTGCTGTTATCCTGCAACTACATGGCACACTGCCACATTGTAGCCATGATTTTATTTCATGTCCTTCTAAGACAAGCAGCCCAGTACCTTTCTGAGTTTGAAAAATAAAATCCAAGTCTGGCAGCTGGATTTCAGTATTTGTGGCTGTAGCTGAATATTACCAATATACCCATGATTTAGCATAAGGGAGGGCATGCCTGAAGTGCAAAGAGAGGCAAAGTCAGAGGATAAAGAGCCAGAGGCAACAAAAGTAGATAACAGGAGGATGAAAGAAATTATGTTACAGTGGCTATAATCAGAGAAGCCCTTAGTGAATGTCAGGTTATTGGGAAGGGGCGAGGGAGGTAAGGTGCCTGCCTGGCACATCGGCTTGAAGGGGCAGGAAGTGAATCCTCAGGATCGTGGGAGCAGCTGCACAAGGGAGGGAGCTGGATGTCATTGTCCACCTAGGGCCAAATGACCTGGCTAGGAATGGGATCAGAGCAGTGTAAGAGGAGTTTGTAGAGTTGGGGAGGGGCCTTAGACAAGTAGCGCATATGGTAACCTTTTCAGAGGTACTGCCTGTCTATGGCAAGGGTGATGTTAGGTACTCCTCACCAGGAATTCAATGAATGGTTGAAAACTGGTGTGGAGCTCAGGGTTTTGGCTTCATTGGGGACCGGGGAGCCACCTGAAGGGATATAGACCTATACTGGTGCGATGGTCTGCATCTGTCCAGGGGGGAACCAGGATCCTAGGTGAGAGGTTTAAATGCTTCATTGGCAAGCATTTAAACTAGCCAAGGGGGGAGGCACTGAAAAGGAGCAGGGAAATCCCAGCCTTCCCCCACAAAACATGGTAATTAGTAAGGTAAACACCAAGGTAGAGAAGTCATTAGGGAGCAGGACAGAGGTAAATGTAAAAAAAGGCAAAGGCAGTAAGGACAGGAATGGGGCTAAAAGGGGTAAGGCCATCAAAAAGTGGAGGGTGATGAGTACCAATGCCCGTAGTCTGTGTAACAAGCTCCCTGAACTAGTGGCCTTGATGGAAGAGGGTTGCCTGGATATTGTAGTCAACAGAAACATGGTACACAGAGAACCATGACTGGGATGTCAACATACCAGGATACACAATCTACAGGAGGGACAGGGAGGGTAAAAGAGGAGGAGGAGAGCTCTCTATGTAAAGGAAGAGATCAAAGCAACAGAACTAAAGAGTAAACAGGGAGCAGATGAGACACTCTGGGTCACCCTGGAGATAGGAAATGGTACCACAATCAGCATGGGGGTTGTATACAGACCCCCATCTCAGGGGAAGGGAATGGACAAGGAAATGATAGAAGGCTTCCTTAAAATGGCAGAAAAAGGGGAGATATTGTTGATGGGGGACCTGAATATGCCAGATATTAACTGGAGCACCTTTGCAGCAGGCACATCCAAGAGCAGGGTCATTCTTGATGCCCTACAGGGGGCATGCCTCAGACAGCTAGTATTGGAACCCACTCGGGAGGGAGCAATCCTAGACCTGGTACTCTCAAATGGGGACGGAGGAAGAATTTCAGATTTAGAAGTGGGTAGCCATCTGGGAGCAAGCGACCACCAAATAGTGTGGTTAACGATAAACACAGCCATACAATCAAGCCATACAAAAGCAAGAATATTGGACTTTAGGAGGGCTGACTTTGGGAAATGAGAGAGTGCCTCAGAAAAGCACTAGCAAACAGGCAAGAAGGAGGGTGGAGGAACAATGGGGAGTAATCAAAACAGCCATCACAGAGGCAACAAGCCTTTGTGTAAAGCAAATCAACAAAACACAACGAAGGAAAAACTCGCTATGGTTCTCAAAAGAGGTGGCAGGGAAGGTTAAGGAGAAAAGGATAGCATTCAGGAAATATAAGGAAACACAGAAGGAGCAGGACAGAGAACTTTATCAGTTGAAGCAGAAAGAGGCTGGGAAGGCAGTCAGAATAGCAAAGGCCCAAACCTACCGAGGAAAGGATAGCCAACTCTGTTAAGAAGGGGGATAAGACCATTTATAGGTACATTAGGGAGTGAAGAAAGACCAAAGGAGGGATACTGAGGCTTAATAAAAGGGAGGGAATGTGGGTAGAGGGTGACAGTGAAAAAGCAGGGATACTGAACAAATATTTCTGCTCAGTATTCACAAAGAAAGAGGAGGGGAGGTACCTAAACCAAACAAGAGAAACACTCTGAAGATGAGGGTTGATACCAGTCCATTTACAGAAGAAAGGGTTCTGAAAGAACTAATAAAATTGAAGGTGGACAAAGCAATGGGGCCTGATGGGATTCACCCAAGAATTCTAAAAGAACTAAGGGTATAACTAGTGACACCCCTGACTACTCTCTTTAACAAATCATGGGAGGATGGGGTGGTACCTGAGGACTGGAGGAGGTGGATGTGATTCTTCTTCACAAAAGTGGGAACAGGACAGAGGCAGGAAACCACAGACCAGTTAGTTTGACCTCAGTGGTAGGGAAAATGATGGACTCACTCTGAAGGAAAGAATTGTTGAGTACCTAGAGGCCAGTGGGCACAGGACCCAAGGCAGCATGGATTCACGATGGGAAGGTCATGTCAGACAAATCTAATAGATTTCTTTGACTGGGTGACCAAAGTAGTAGACCAGGAGGGGCTGTGGACATGGCCTACCTAGATTTTAGCAAGGCATTTGATACAGTCCCACACAAAAGATTAATACACAAGTTAGCCAGCCTTGGAGTGGGTCCCAAGGTGGTAGCCTGATAAAAATTGGCTAGACAACAGGATGCAAAGGGTAGTAGTAAATGGAGTCCGCAGTGAAGAAAGGAGGGTTACTAGCAGGGTACCGCAGGGTTCAGTACTGGGACCGGTCATTTTTAATGTCTTTATAAGTGACATTGCAGAGGAACTGGAAGGAAAAGTATGTCTCTCTGCAGATGACGCAAAGATCTGCAACAGGGTTGATACACAAGATGGAGTGGAAAGGATGAGAAGGGTCTTGGCAAGGTTGGAGGAATGGTCAAATGTATGGCAGCTCAGATTCAATGCAAAGAAGTACAAGGTAATGCACCTGGGAAACAAAAACCCAGGGGAAGAGTACACAGTGTGGGGTGAGATACTGACAACAGTTAAAATGGAAAGGGACCTGGGGGTAATTATATCAGATGACCTAAAGGTGGGCAAGCAATGTGAGAAGGCACTAAGGAAGGCTGGGGGGATACTGGGATGCATAGGGAGAGGCATCAGTAGTAGAAAACAGGAAGTTGTTATCCCTCTGTACAGACAGTTGGTGAGACCCCATCTGGAGTACTGTGTGTAGTTCTGGAGACCCCATCTCCGCGAAAGACATAGAGTGGAGGCTGTCCAGAGGAGGGCAACCAAAATGGTGCAGGGTCTGCACCAGAAGACATACTAAGAAAGACTAAAGGAGCTTAATATGTATACCCTTGAGGAAAGAAGGGAGAGAGGGGACATGATAGAAACTTTAAAGTACCTCAAGGGAATCAACAAAGTCCAAGAGGGTAGCATCTTTCAGAAAAAGAGATGTGCAAGAACAAGGGGGCACAATTTGAAGATAGAGGGGGACGGCTCAGAGGTAATGTGAGGAAGTTTTTTTCACAGAGAGGGTTGTGGATGCATGGAACAGCCTCCCTGAGGAGGTCGTGGAGTCAAGAACAGTGGGGGAATTCAAGAATGCATGGGACAGACATAAGGCAGTCCTAGTGGGGGGGTAGGAGGAAGTAAGCTGTTGGTTAACTAGGATCTGCAGCTTATCTGTTAGGTAGGAAAATGGGCAGACTAGGTGGGCCAGGTGGTCCTTATCTGCCGTCAAATGTTATGTTTCTATGTTTCACCTGCCGTGGATCCCATCCACGCACGGCAGGTGTTTGCAATAATCTAGCTTCATTATAGTGAGGGCAGTTAGAAGGCGGGAGCACTCAGATTGCATCCTTTTTTACGTGGAGCACCTGCTGTGGACCCCAACTGTTTTTTTTTTTTATTTTATTATCAGTTCCTGTTAGCACATAGTAAAGCTGGTAATACGGTATCAGCCCTACCAAAGTGAAACCAATTACAGTACTTGCAGTTACCCCACACTTACATTGCACAGTGCTACATTTTAGATGCACTTACAGTGCATGTGCTTCTAAGATAAACAACACTGTGCCTTTATAACTGAGTTTGAGAAAACAAAACAAAACAAAAAAACGATCCAGTTATGGAAGCTGGATGTCAGTGTTTGGGGCTGTAGCATACAGTATGTCTCCAGCCAGCAAATGCTTCAGCAGCAGCAAATAATCAAAATTTGAGCAGACCATGAACAAAAGAATTTACAATGGCTAGTATTGAGAAAGCATGGACCATGCAGTGGGCTTTTCATCAGTCTATAACCTATACTCTTTATGATCAACTAAACTGATGGCTCCAGAACCATTTGCAATAACGAGGGACCGCTAATTAATGTTTTTTTTTCTTGACTCTGGTGCACACGCCACGGGATGGTGAACAGCAAGGAAAAATGACAAGGGTACAATGTAAGCAGAAATAAGGGGAATACAGATTAGTAAAACAAACAGTAACCCACTCACCCCACGTCCTGCACTTACCTGTCTCACTGCCACCAAGGTCGGAAAAAAAAACGCTTACAAATGCTTTAGCAGCAGCAAATAATACAACATTTGAGCAGACCCTGCACAAACCATTTACCATGGCCAGTACTGAAAAAGCATGGACCATGCAGTGGGCTTTTTATCAGTCTATAAGGTACAGCACTTAGGAGGAACTCATTATTTGTCTTGACTTGGAACCTCTGTAAAAGAGCCCTTGGCTCAAAGGTCTTTCCGATTTGTTAAATAAATTATTTGCAATAATGTGGGACCGCAATACAAAGTTTTTGTTTCTTTGATTCCCATGCACATGGCACGGGATGGTGAACATCAAGAAACAATTAAGGGTACAATATGAGCAGAAATACTGGGACTACAGATTGATACAACAAAGATGATCCCCCCAACACACATCTTGCCACACTCCCACTGAGCTCGTGGAAAAAAAGCCACGATCCAGGAATGAAAGCTGGATGTCAGTGTTTGAGGCTGTAGTTATATGTTTCCAGCCTACAAATACTTCAGCAGCAGTAAATATTACAAATTTGAGCAGATCATGCACAAACAACTTACAAAGGTCTATAACCTACACTCTTTATGAGGAACTACACTGATGGCCACAGAACTATTTGCCAAACGAGGGACCACTATATTAAGTCTGGTTTTCATTGAATCTGGTGCACATGCCGCAGGATGAACAGCAAGCAGAAATAAGGTGGGGTAGAATATAGAAAGAAATACTGGAAATACAGATTTACTACAACAAAAGGTAACCCCCTACCCCACATCCTGCACTTACCTGTCACAGAAATTGGAAAGAAAAAAAAAAGCGATCCAAAGTATGGAAGCTGAATCTCAGTTTTTGAGCCACTAAACTAATATGGATTTTTTTTACACTTTCAATTTTCTGTTTTAACGTAGAATACATTAACAGAAACCAATGGGGGACTTCATATTAGCACATCATATACTGTAGGTAACCCCCATGGCCCAGACAAGTGCAATTATTACTGACACAACTCTCCATGATGTTATGACTGCAAGACATCAGTCATTTTCAACTGAGGATATATTGGACTCCTCCTCAGACTCAGTTGAGGTGCTGCTTTCATATTCAGGTGCAGCACGGTGAAGCAGCTCAGACATGTATGGCTCAATATTTAGTGTGAGATCCACACTAAGGTCACAAAACTCAGCCATTGCAGGTACAGCTGTAGTCTAATAGAGAAGCTCTGCTGGCAACTCTCGTGACTGACATAACAGCACTTCTGTTTGGCTCACCCTCATTAATCAATGGCATGAATTACAAACAAAGAAGAGAATGTTAAAGATAAAAACACAGGAAACGATGTCAATTGGTATGTACATGCATACATCATTTTAATCAGTGTACTCTGATGTACCGAAACGTGAGTAGATATTCAGATTTTGTTTTACCTAGACAACCAATGCTTGGTTTAAGTGTCATTTAGTAAGGGAAGGCACTGTTCCCCAGAAATGGTGCTATTGCCACCACCCAGAAGAACAGACTAAAAAGGGGCACCACGATCTACTAAAAATAACCACCAAGTGGAATTAAATAGAATAAGTAAAACTTTCCTTAAGCTGATAAATACCAATGCAATGAAAGAGTTAAAGGGACACTGTCAACCCCCTTAGGTCTCAAAGTGTCCCTAGTTTAAAAAACACATTTTATGATTGCCAACATTCTGTAAAGATTGCTGATGTAGCTATCAGTTTGATTGACTCTTTTTTTCCTAGTAAAAGTGAAAAATGGACTGCCCACCATACTGGTGTTACCATACAAACACAGGCTTGTTTACATTCCTTGATCAGCTCCAGCTGCATATTTGCTGGACTTCGGAACACCCACAACACAGTCTATCCACTTGTGATGCAGTGGGAGTTTAGAAGGCTACTGCCTCATGAGTGACTGCACTGTTTGGGTGTGTTTCTAATACTCAGAAAGTTTGCATTAAGAACAGTTCCAGGATTGTAAACAAAAACAAAGTTGTTTATAAATATACATTGCCATGCATTTCAGTTCTACTAAACAAGGAGACACAAAACAAACAGCAACATCAGTGAATTTTAGAGAAGGTAAGCAATCATAAAATGTGAGTTTTTAACTAGAAATTATATGATGAAAAACAGGTTGACAGTGTCCCTTTAAAATTCAGTGCAATTGGCAACTAAAACTACAGTAGGTAACACAAATTCTAAAATCAAACAAATCACTCAAATATTAAAGATAAATGCTTATCACTCTACATTAATGATGCATGGTTATCACTCAAACAGTAATGGTAAATTCATATCATTTTAACATTTAATGCCACCCCCTGAAGTCTACAGGAAAATAGAAAAAGGGCATAGTCTTACCTCTACTGGCCCGGTAAACAAAAAGTTACCTCTAGTGGCTGTGGACAATTACCAGCCCTGAGAAGAGGTTTCGTGAGGGCTCAGACTTGCTCTGGGATTCTGGCCCCAATAACCTATTTGTAACCCCTAGGTGGTGCTATCCCAAGGGCTACTACCTCTGCCTGCTTGGCTAGTAGCAGGTTAAGGGGCCTGGGTAATGAAAAGGGTGCCTCCACCTGGAGGTCAGGGTTTTTAGTGGTCAAGCTAACCTGGGCACAGCCCTCCGGGACACTATAACCCCCCTCTTTCCCTTCTAGTGGCCTGAACAATATACAATAATCACTTTCACAATGACCCTTATTCACCAGGCAATTAGCCACACTGTTTACACTTACCACCGGGGCTGGTTCCTCTAGCTTGACCCTGGGGACCCCCTGTAAAACAAGGTTAAGCACAGCAAATAGCAACAGTACAATACTTTTGGCACAAACTGGAACCACAGTCAGGTTAAATGCAAACAAAGTTAAATTTGATTTATTCAGGGGACTTGAACAAGGGAGGGGTGTAATCAGGTTGATTTGCTTAAAAGCTATATTAATCAGACAGTTATGCATGCAGTTCAGAGTCCCTACACAGTCACACACTCTGGGTACCCAGGTAGGAAAATGGTGGGCTAGCCGGGAATGTTGCAGCTGGTTGGGCCCTGTGATGGAAGAAAGCAACATGCATAACACGCACTATTTGTAATCCGGAGCCGGAGGGCTCAGTTCGTGAAAGAAAAGGCAACAAGACAATCAGATGACGACACTTTTAGAATTAGCTGTTGTTGCAGGGAGCTACCCTGATGTTTACTCACAGTACCCAATACTGGACACAGGCAGGATGAAATTGAAGCTGCAGGCTGTTGAGCTGGAGTGCCCAGAGAAGCAGGGCCCACACGAATCACCGAGGTGTCGTTCCCATTCAAGGCATTGAGCAGGAGGCTGATTCCCAGGCCGGTCTCTCGTCAATTACTTTCTCTGCATAGCAGGTATTCTGGCTGGGCCAGTGTAGCGGGGCCCAGGCAAATGGAAATGGATACGGATTCAGTCTGTGGAGCTGGATACAGCCTCCAGCAAACAAAACACAGTTCAGACACTCAGTGGGGAACCAAATCATGACCCACTATAAGCACACAGCATGTTCACATGTAAGGAAATTCCACTGTACCAGGCAAATGGCTCTCCGGTTGCAAGTACAGAGTCTCTGCACAATCCGGGAGTTCAGAGGTAGCCGGAAGTCCTGACAGGCTGATCGCATTCAGCAAATCCTCAGTGGTCTTCAGGTTAAAGCCTGATCACAATTCAGTGGCTTAATTCGCTCTCCAAATTTGGATCCAGTCCGAAAAAAGCAAAAGTTCCCTCTCAGGGACATCAGGCAGGCATGCAGGCCAAACTCAGGCCTTTCTACAGTTCTCCCGCCCGAATTCGCTATGGATTGCTGCTCGAACTATCTCAAGCTGTTACTTCTTCACTTCCCAACTCAGATCTAACTGAAACTGCAAGCAGTGTGGGACTTTCCCCAAGATCCAAAAGGTTCGGTGGGCTGATCTGTCTGTCAGTCACAACAAGGGCTCCCCCTCCAGGTTATTTTAGGCATCAAAAACCCAAAACTACAATTCCTACAAGTTTTGGCCCCACCAAGCCCCTATAGGCAGGCTCCATTTTAGAGTCCCAAATGTACTGATTGGCCCATTCTGACAGTCCTGGGCTAAGATGGTGGAGAAGACAGAACAGTCCTTGCTGCAAAGAAAACAGGTTAGACCAACTGCAATATTATTATCATTCTAATAGATAGTCAGTAAATAAACACATCTTATAACAGAGCTCCCTCTGCACAAATAGCGATGGCAGAACAGAGCAATTATCTGGCAGCCCGGGCGGGACTCAAGCATAGAAACACTCAGCCCCTCCCAGATTAATTATAACTGCAATCCAGGCAGCTCTTAAAGAGACAGTACACAGAGGCTATACAGGCACTCTCTGGCAATACATTTAAACTCCTAAAACACAGGATACCAGCATGGCAGTGAGCATTTAGGCAAGTTCAAGAAAGACTTTTCGGGAATCCCCATTTGTAGGGGGGGGTTACACCTTTCCCTGCCTGGAGAAAACTTGGCGTCCGCGTCAAGTCTGTACCATCACAATATCAAAATGCAATATAAACGAGACATATATATCATTAGCTTGTTACATCACTATACCTTTTAATATACTTTGCATTACTACATCCATATTGACAATACTTATGCATGTTTCATACAGGTAATGCTGATTCCACTATGATTAACACATTAGTAACATCACAATACTGCCTCAGGTAATAACTTCTTGTACATTAAACAATGTAAAAGGGGGCCCTTCCCTATCAGCTAACTTGGAGCCGGATGGGGGCAGGGACACCATGGTGAAAGGGAAAAACAAGTAACCTGGAATTGGCCGTCAAGCTCAGTTTGGGCAGTGAGCTTGGCAAGATGTAAACCCCTTTGTGAACCACATTGAGAAGCAAATCCACTGGCCTCCCAGGGGAATCATAACTAAAGCATAGTACTGGCTTGACAGTTCAGCCAGTCTTTCTGGGGGGAGCAGCCGCAGTCTCTGTACTTTGGAGCTTTCATCATTTGTGAGGGGTGCCTCTGCATGAATGGGAATGTCCAAACTGGGAGCACTTGTCAGCTCCTTGCCCTCTAGGCTCTGTTTCCACAACACTTGGCTCATTTAGAGAAGATTCTGACACAATTAGGCTTTGTGGCACTGAAGGGGGGGGGTTCTCAGCACTCTCATATTGTTGTTCAAGTTCTGGTGTGTCAACAGAGAGACTCAGACCATCAGCCCCTTCTTTGGGCAAGTTACACAGTTCCACTAAACACAGTGAGTCCACAGCCTCAGACATGATACTTTGCACTTCACTTTCAGGGAGCATTGGCTCCAAGCACAAAGCTGGGAGGGAGTTAAGCAGTCCAGAAGGCCCAGCTTCATCCCCACGATTCTGCATAGGATTTCCATGAAACAACTGACTCAGTTCATAGGAGGGATAATTGGAATTACCAAGTCACTTTCATCAGAGGTGGACTGACAGTCACTATCATTCTGGGCGTGCTGATAGGGAAACCTTAAATCTTTAACTACTGGTGTAGGTTGACTCTGTCATTTTTTGCAGCAGCACAAGTCACTGGCCTAGGGGAGGCAATGTCTGCTGGCTCAGCTTCAATAATAGCTTGGCTGATAGGCAGCAAGTGGTTACGGTGCATGGTCTTGACAGCTTTGGAGTTATTCTCTGGGCGTACCTTGTACACTGGTAGATCATCCAACTTTTCAACTTCTACATGAGGAAGATGGTGCCAACCTATCAACAATTTTGTGCTTGCCATGTAGTCCCAAATTGCGTAACAACACCTGGTCTCCGGGCCGTAGTTCTTGAACCTTTACTTTCTTATCGTGCCTCTCTCTTTGTTGGTGAGATTTCTCTTGGTGGCCATTGTCTGGGCCAGTTGATATGCATGGTTCAATTGAGCTTTCAGTTTCTGTACATACTGCAGGTAGTTTTTGGCTTGTACCCCATCTGGAGAGACCCCCAAAATAGACATCAACTGGCAGTCGGGCCTCCCTCCCGAACATGAGGTGGTAGGGGGAGAACCCAGTAGCATCATTTTTGGTGCAATTGTATGTGTGTACCAAGGTGCTAATCTGCTGGCTCCACTAATGCTTGCCTTTTGGATAGAGGGTGCCCAGCATGTCTAGAAGGGTGCAGTTAAAATGTTCTGGCCGAGGGTCCCACTGCGGGTTATAAGGGGTGGTTCATGACTTCCACACCCCCCACAGAGAGAGCATTTCTTTGATTAGCCTACTTTCAAAGTCTCTGCCTTGGTCAGAGTGGATCCGCTGGGGGGGGGGGGCACCATAGTGGACGAAGAATTTTTCCACTAGCACCTTGGCCACGGTAGAGACTTTTTGATCTTTAGTTAGAAAAGCTTGTGCATACCGTGTGAAATGATTCACAACCACTAACACATTGCCAATATTTTGTTGATCAGGTTCTAAACACAAAAAATCTATGCAGACCAGTTCCATGGGGGCACTGGTAGTGATATTGACAAGGGGGTGCAGCCCTCTGAGGCAGGGATTTTCTTTGGAGGCAATGACTACAGGTCTTTACGTGGTGCTTAACATTGGCCCCCATCTTGGGCCAGTAGAATCGAGATTGTACCAGGTCGAGAGTCCTGTCAATACTGAGGTGCCCCATGTGCTTGTGGAGGGACCTCAGTACCAAGTGTTTAAAGGCCATGGACAGGACAAATTGTTGCTTGTCTACTTGACCACTATGATCCACTGTCTCTCTGTATAACAACTGATTGAGTAACTTCAACTTGGGGCCTTCTTTAAACAATAGGGCAGTTCACAAGTCAGGGGAACGCAACTTAGACACATCTTTCCCCGCATGCAGGGCATCAAGTGCGAGTTGAATCATAGGATCTTGGGATTGAGCCCACTGAATACTGTCATTATCAAGTTGAGGTAGTGCACTAATATCTAGAGCACAGAAATGGCAATAGGCAGCCGGTATGCAGGTATCAGGAGGGTTCAAGCAATCTACTAGACAGTCCACTGTGTCCGCAGACATCTGTTCATCTCTGTCAAACTTTTGGCACAATGCTCGTGTGTCAGGTTCAGACAATCTGACCCAATCACTCTTGGAAGTGGGCCTTTGTGACAGGGCATTAACATCAATATGGTTCAGTCCCGGTCTGTATTCGACAGCATAATCATAGGTTGATAAAGCAGAGAACCACCGGTGCCCAGTGGCATCTAACTTAGCTGAAGTATGTACATAGGTCAATGGGTTATTGTCAATCTTCACCAATATCTTTGCCCCATAGAGGTACTCATGAAACTGCTCAATGATGGCCCATTTTAGGACAAGGAACTCTAGCTTGTGCACAGGATAGTTTTGCTCTGATGGCGTCAGACTCCTGCTGGCGAAAGCGACTGGTCTCAAACCATCCTCATGGTCTTGATACAGCACAGCTCCTAGGCCCTGCAGACTAGCATCCATATGCAGCACATAGGGCTTAGTAGGGTAAGCATAGGCGAGGATGAGGGCATGGGTGAGCTGGTATATGACTTTGTGGAAGGCTGCTTCACATTTGGGTGTCCAGTGGGGCACAAAAGATTCACCTGTGTGGAAGTACACTTTCTCTGGTTCTTTGACAGCCCCTTTCTTGTATTTACGGTTGGTAGGGGGGTAACCCTGGGTAAGATTCAGGAGCGGGCGAATCACCTTTGAATAGCCTTTTATGAACCTGTGGTAGTAGCCACAGAACCCCAGAAAACATTGTAGTTCTTTCAAGTTATGGGACTGAGGCCAAGTAGTCAGTGACTCAGCCTTACTGGGATCGGTCTCTATTCCTTCTGTAGATACTATGTGCTCCACATACTTCATGGAGGTTTGAAAAAATTGGCACTTGCCGATGGACAGCTTGAGGCCGAAGTCTTCCAATCAGTCCAGCACTTTAAACAGTGGGGTCTCATGCTCCTCTAATGTGCGTCCGAACACAATGACATCATCTAAGTACACTAGACATTCCAGCAAGTTCATATTTCCCACCGCACATTCCACCAGTCACTGAAAGGTGGCTGTGGTGCCTGAAATCCCCTGTGGCATTCTCAGGAATTCATAGAATCTCAAAGGACAGATGAAGGCTGTTTTCTCACAGTCCTCCGGGGCTACTGGAATCTGGTAATATCCGTTGCGAAGATCCAGTACTGAGAACCATTTGCTCCCATTCAAGTAATCCAGGGCATCTTGTACACGAGGCATGGTGTATTGATCTCGGACAGTCCGCCGGTTCAGGGTTTGATAATCAGCACACATTCTCACTGACCTATTCTTCTTATGCACAACCACAATGGGAGAGTCACATGGGCTCCTTGATTCCTGTATCACACCAGCAGCGAGCATTTCCTGCAGGTGTCTCCTCAAATCATCTGTGTCCACTAGGGTGAGGCATCAATATCTCTCTCGAAATGGCCGGTCATCATGCAAATGTATATGATGCTCTGCACCCTGGACACACCCCACGTCCCATTCCTTTAACGAAAACACTAGGTCTGTCTGGGTGAGTTTCTTGCTCATCCTAGCCTTCCATTCAGCTGGCAGTGGGGAATCACCAAAGTCAACTACGTCAAGGGTCACTCTCTCCTTTTGGCCAGAGTACTTGTTATTAGATAATACTGCAGTGTCTGTGCAGTGTACTGTAGTTAGAGAGCACCCGGACCTCCCGATCTGACACATTTAGAATCTGAACCATCACTTATTGTGCATGAGCATGGGCAGGCAAGATGCTGGGTTTAACCAATAATCCTTTTGGCAACTTTCCATCACCTGGTGCATCCAACATTAATATTTTGTTCTTTACCTTTCTCTTTAGGCAGACTTCTCCATGAATTGTGCACTGGGTGTTGGGGGCCAATGCCAAGGAGTCATGTTCCTTTTTCCACACTATCCCCACTGGCTCATCTGGGTCCTCTTCATTGGGTTTCTGTTGTAAGTCATATGCCATTTTTACTAAGGCTGGAATTCTTAGGGCCCATCCAGTCAGTTGCCCTTGTTTCTCATGGCAGAGTTATGCTAGTCTCCCAAACATGTGGGTGTTTGTTTCAATTAACAGGGGAACCCCATCATACAGTCTGGTGGGGGGACACACTAGGGCCAGTGTCTCTACTTGCTCCTCTACACCATTTGCAGTTGCAGGAAAAGACAACCAGAGGTGGACATATCCTAGGTAGGGATAATACTTGTTGCTCAGCCCCACACATGTAGGCCTTCCAGGGGTTGTAATGGCACATCAGATAAGTGTTTGTCATACCAGTCCTGAAATACAATGGTCACTTGTGACCCACTGTCAAGCACAGCCCGAGTAGGAATACCATTCACAGCCACAGTAGTCTTCATTGAAGGGCCCACTATTTTGGACCATTCTGGAGGGACAACAGCAGGGGCCTGGACAGATGATTTAGCCACAGAGGGGTTTGGGTTAGGATGGCCGAAGCCTTCACTGTGGTCATTTCGTGCACCCCTTGACCACTGACTCATTTTCCGAAGCTCTCCTTGAAGCCGGTTCACCACTTTCTCTAAGTCCTTCTGAGACCAGCACTTCCTCTTTATATGGCCATCCTTGCCACAGTTGTGATGAATGACAGGCTCTCGGGGTATCCTTGGGGAAAACACAACAGGGGATGCTGGAGCATCAACAGGAGATTGTGATCTGACTTCTGCTGGTAGTGTACCATGTCTCAAAAGTTCCTTTAGGGTGGCAATCAATTCCTTGAGCTCAGTTGAGAAGCCACCCTCTTTAGAGGATGCCTGAGGGTGCACCCCCACCCTCATATCATTCACGTCCTGACAGGAGCCAGAGTCTCTTTCAGCAGGGGATACCTCAGCAAATGCACACGGTTGTACTTTTCTGACTTCCTTGGAACTCTTTCCCCACCGTTTAGCCCACGGCGAGACACTCGTAGTGGTCTCCATTTTGGAAGGGCCTTCCGGAGCCATGATCACTTGGGCTGCACTCACCCCATAATTACAATCTACCTCTTTGCCTTCTACTTCCCAGAGTTCTTTTATCAAGTCACAGTAGTCAGGTGGGTTACCTCTCCTATCCAGGAGCCTTAACTGGATGATCTGCAGTTTAGAATGCTTGGCATGTTGCAGTATGTGCCCCAATCTCACATGGTTCAAATCACTGGTGGCTACCCCACCTTTCCGGTAAGCTTTCTGCAGAGCTCTTTCTTGGTGAGTAACATACACAGACAAACTTTCCCCCTTCCATTGTTTGGTACCTTGGAATTTCCACATCAAAGTCTCCCCTAACTCAATGCTTCCAAAATTGCCTTCAAGTACAGATAGATACTTCTGAGCAGATGCATCAGGGTTCGTGGACCTCAAAAATGTAATGGCTTCAAGGGCAGGGCTCCTCAAACTTTCTGTGATTCTTTTCTGCTTCTTAGCCTCCGCACACTGTCACTCAGGTACCAAGGGGGCAACATAGTCGATCCAGGTCTCCCAGTCATCCTCCTCCTTCTCCTCCTTTGGGGTGGGGAGGGTGCCGGAGAAGATTCTCAGCCTTCGGTAGAAGTCATGACTAATGGCGGGTACAGATATAGGGGCCAGCATTGGCATGGGGACAGAAGGCGGGACAGTAACAGGTGCTGGAGTGGAGGGGTGTCAAGGAAGGAACACCCCCAGGTGGCAGGAATAGTTTCTTAAAGTCCTTTATAGTTTTCCCTTCCTCCAGCAACGACTTAGCAAATTTCTCCTCAAAAGTCTCAGATAATGGTGGGAGCTCATCCTGTAAGGGATCCTTGCTATCTTTGGTTATCACCCTCCAGGCAGCTAGGAACCCTTCTGGAGTGATAGTCTGGGGCACCTTTGAACTGTCTAGGGGTTCGCCACACTCCGCCAAGGCCATGAGGGTTTGGGCGGTTAAATCAGCCTGTTGACCCACCACTACAGCTTTTTTCAAACATTCAACTTTAGAAAGTGCCCCTGCAACAGTGTCCTTAGTAATGCCCATAGGTATATTCAGTATTAGCAAAGCATTATGAGGGTCAATCTCTTGCCCTGTACACCACCCCACCAACTAGTGCACAGACACTTCTGTTGGGGTAGCCATTTATGTTTGACAATAATTCATAATTTTGGCCACTAGAAGACACAAAATCCCAGCGGTGAGCCTCCAAGATGTAACCCCTAGGTGGCGCTATCCCAAGGGCTACTACCCCTGCCTGCTTGGCTAGTAGCAGGTTAAGGGGCCTGCGTAATGAAATGGGTGCCTCCACCCGGAGGTCAGGGTTGTTAATGGTCAAGCTAAGCAGATTTACTGTGTGGTGGTGTTTTTATTTTTTACTCACAAGGATTGCTACTGTTTGTTGCTAACATTTCATTGCTTTATTTTTTCTCTGATTCAAATTGTTGTTGCTGGTATGCCTTCTTCTACAAGGTGTGCCTACAGGTGTGTGCTAACAGATTACTGCTGTAATCTTCTGATTCAAATTGTCTTTTGCAAGGTATATCTTCTGTTACTGCTTTATTTTTCTCTGAGCAAAGTGTTTCTTGGGGTATATCTTCTCTGAAATTACTGTATTACAGGTGGAGCTTACATTTTGTGACTTTTTTATCATTGGGCTAAGCAAAATTACTGTTTGACACTGTGTTTTATTTTATTCTTGTTTGTTGTCTCAGAGGTGTTTCAGTCTCCTTCTCACATTGAAGGAGCTAATTGCTTTTCCTCCACAGCTCTTCCAAAGGATTAGGTGTGTATGTGGGGTGGAGCTGGCAAACTGTCAGTACTTTCCAACAGAAAGAAGGGTTAAAAGTCAGGTTAGTTGATATCTTGGAGGTAGAAGACTTGGTTTGCTGGCCAAGGCACCTAGCTTCACCTGGGCTCTTTCCTTCTAAGACTGCTTGAAAGGCAGTAGAGAAACTTACCAGAGCAAGGGAGAAGGATTAAGACTTAGTTTGGCTAAGCAGATTTACTGTGTGTGGTGTTTTTATTTTTTACTCACAGGAATTGCTACTGTTTGTTGCTAACATTTCATTGCTTTATTTTTCTCTGATTCAAATTGTTGTTGCTGGTATACCTTCTTCTACAAGGTGCCTACAGGGTAGGTGCTAACAGATTACTGCTGTAATCTTCTGATTCAAATTGTCTTTGCAAGGTATATCTTCTGTTACTGCTTTATTTTCTCTGGAGCAAAGTGTTTTTACAGGGTATATCTTCTCTGAAATTATTACAGGTGGTGCTTTACAGGTTTTACAGTTTTATCTAACATTAGGATAAGCTTTCAGGTTACTGCATTTGTTGTTGACTGATTGTTTCTGCTCTTACCTCCTTGTTCTTTTCGTCCGTGGTTCTTCTTTTTAGGCAGGGAAGGGCCCAGCCACCCACCCCATCCCCAACCACCCACGCTACACTCCTTTTATGAGGTACCACAGTTGTGACATATCCTGTGGCAGAGCAGGAAGGGCGGATCAGTGGGGCCTCACAAAGGTGATCTCATTTTAGGGGCACTAGTAATTTAACTTGTTATAACAAGTTAAATAAAGCACAATAAACCATTACTTGTATTTTTTTTTTCCTTCTAATTACTCTGACTAGGTTACAAACCCAGCAACTTATTTGGAATGGATTTCATTAACTGCAGGTACTGTGGAACAATTTTCAGAAGGACAGTCTTACAGGATTTAGGACACTGTCCTACATGCTGGGCCTTTGGAGATCTTAGGCTCAGCTCCGGGCAGCATGGGCAGAGATTGCACTCAAATTTCATATTGAAGCGGAAATACATTATAAGAACCACCCGCCATTTCCCAGCATCCAACAGAAAAACCTCGACGCAGAGGGTAGTTGGTCCAGGAGGTTGGCAGGTGGTTAGGAGAGCAAATCAGGTGCCCCATCACTCTGCTCTCCAACACATTACCTCCATAAACCATATAAAACACTACAAACAGGTATCTGCCTCTATCTCTGAAATCAAATAAAGAGGCAGAAGACACTGCAGAGCAGGACACTGCGGCACAGGAGCTAGCACAACAAACTCACCCAAATCAGGAACCAAACTAAACAAGCACAAAGGAAATCCAAAAACTTCTGATCATAGGAGACTCCATGATTCGGGAGTTGATACCATCTCCAGCCAGGGGTGATGGTCAGATGTCTCCAGGTACATCAGCATGGAGAGACACTGACCGCGTTGCTAAAATTGTTCACAAGGCAGGAGAAAACATTGATGTCCTAGTACACATAGGGACTATCGATCTCGCCAGCCGGTCAGTTGTGGAGACCAAGGAACACCTGACTAGGCTGGGTGACAAACTATCATCTATTTCAGTCGCATCTCCTCTCTCTGAGATCCTGCCAGTCTGGGAGAGGGAGCAGATGGACGGAAGGTCAGAGAAGGGGATAGGGAGCTAAACATGTGGCTCAAGGACTGGTGCCAGGAAAAGGACACAGATTTGTAGGGAACTGACAACAGTTCTGGGAGCGAAAAGTTCTTTAAATTTGATGGACTGCATCTGACTAAAGAGGAGTCAGTGCATTGGGGCAGAAGTTTGACGTCTTTGCAGAATATTTAAACTAGCAAATGGGGAGAGGGGTGCAGCACCCCATACGTCGAATGGGAAGAACACCCTTCCCCCCTCAGCTAGTGGTCAAACAGGAATTCAGCATGTTTGCCGTTCATTTGCATCACCAGGTAAGAAAAAAGGTTTGTCTCCCCATACAGTTCACAGGGGTAATGCCAAACTTCACCCAACAACTAACACACCAAAATCTGGCCAATGGAAAATCATGTACACAATGCTCACAGCCTGGGAAATAAGATCCCAGACCTGCAGGCAATAATGTCAGAGGCTAAACTGGACATAGTAGCAATTAGTGAGACGTGGTTTACCAGTAACACACTCTAGGAGACTTCAGTACCTGGCTATGTATTGTTCAGAAGAGACCGAGGTGCAAGGGGGAGGAGTGGCCCTGTATGATATGAAAATATAAAAGCTACAGAAATTCAGAATACACATAAGGAGCCAGAAGAACTGTGGGTCACCCTGGAAACAGAAATGGGACAGCCATAAGAACTGGGGTTGTCTACAGGCCCCGGACCAGAGGAGGACATAGATACATTACTGTTAGAAGATATACAAAACATGACAGCTAAAGGGAGGTTCTGATAATGGGAGACTTCTAACATGCCAGATACAGATTGGTCAATACCAGCAGGAACATCTGCCAGAACTAGACTCATAGTGGATTCCCTGCAGGAGGGCCTCAAACAACTGGTACAGCAACCCACAAGAGACAGGGCTATCCTAGATCTAGTACTGACTAACAAAGAAGGGATCACAGATCTCCAGGTAGAAGGTCACCTGGGGCCAGTGACCATCACATGGTATGGTTCAGTTTGGCTACTACATCTAAATCATCCCATTCCAAGGCAAAATATGGGACTTCAGAGGAGCTGACTTTGATAAGATGGCCAACAGAGTTAAGCTAACCCTGGCAAAAAGAAACACAGGTGAGGGGTACAGGCAAAGTGGGCAAGCATTAAGGATGCAATACTTGAAGCAACATCCCATTGTGTTAGACAGAAAAGGAAGTGCAAAAGAAGAAGGAAACCACTTTGGTTCTCAAATACAGTAGCAGAAAGGTCAGAGCCAAAGGCTGGCCTTCAGGAAATATAAGGGAACACAGCGGGATGAAGATAGGAGGCATACCAAACTGCCCTAAGGGAAGCAGGTAAGGCAGTAAGGCAGGCAAAGTTCCAAACTGAGGAAACACTAGCACAAACAGTAAAGAAGGTGACAAGACTTTCTATAGATACATTAGTGAAAGGAGAAAGTCCAGAGGGGTATTGCTAAGCTTAATGGAGAAAGGGAGCATGTGAGGAGGAGACCCTGTAAGGCATCTATCCTAAATAGATACTTTTGCTCAGTATTACTGAAGAGAAGGTAGGACAGGGCCCACAGCTCAGCATCATGGACACAGGGGGGAGGTGAGCACTGCTCCTTCACAAAAGAAAGGTCCTACAAGAGCTTGCTAAGCTCAGGGTGGATAAGGCAATGGGACCTGATGGCATACATCCCAGGGTACTTAAGGAGCTAAAGGAGGAACTAGCAGAGCCATTAGCAGAATTGTTTAGTGAGTCTCTGAGCACAGAGAGAGGTCCCAGAAGACTGGAGAAGGGCTTCATGTGATCCCGCCCACAAGAGTGGTAGCAGGAGGAGGCGGGGAACTACAGACCGGTCAGTCTTACCTCAGTAGTGGGCAAGATTATGGAGGCAATCCTTAAGGAAAGGATAGTGCAACACCTAGAATCCATAGGGCACAGGATCCAAGACAGCATGGGTTTACAAAGGAAGGTCCTGTCAAACTAATCTCATAGATTTCTTTGACTGGGTAACCAGAGTGGTGGACCAAGGGGGGAGCAGTTGATGTCGCCTACCTTGACTTCAGCAAAGCTTTTGACACTGTTCCACATAGAAGATTGATAAATAAGCTGGGTAGGCTCGGGGTGGGTCAGAAGTTGGTCAACTGGGTGGCAAACTGGTTGACAGGCAGAAAACAGAGAGTGTGGTAAATGGTATACAGTCAGAAGAGATGCAAGTCACAAGTGGGGTACCTCAGGGATCAGTCCTGGGGCCAGTCCTCTTCAACATCTTCATTAGTGACCTTGCAGATGGACTAGAGGGTAAGGCTTGTCTGTTTGCAGATGACACCAAGATCTGCAACAGAGTAGATGATCCAGATGGGGTGGGCAGAATGAGAAGAGATCTGGATAAACTAGCAGAATGGTCAGAAGAGTGGCAACTGGGATTTAATGCAAAGAAGTGCAAAATCATGCACATAGGGAAGAGAAACCCTGAAGCCACCTATAGGCTGGGAGGAGTTGCTAGCAGTCACAAAGGAAGAAAGAGACTTGGGCATCATCATCACTGATGACCTAAAATCATCAAACAGACCTCTAAAGCAGTAGGTAAGGCTAGGGGTGTTAGGGTGTATTAGTAGGGGTATCACAAGTCGAAGAGGAGATAATAATCCCTCTGTACAAGACACTGGTTAGGCCCCATCTGGAGTACTCGTGCAGTATTGGAGGCCACACCTTCACAAGGACATTAACCAAATTGAGGCAGTCCAGAGAAGGGCAACCAAAATGGTGCAGGGACTGCATCAGAAGACATATGAGGACAGATTAACGGAGCTCAATATGTATACCCTTGAGCAAAGGAGGGAGAGAGGTGATATGATCGAGGCATTCAAACACCTTAAGGGCATAAACAAGGTGAAAGAGTCTAACATGTTTAAATATAAGAAAAATAGCAGGACAAGAGGACACAGCATGAGATTAGAGGGAGGCCGATTAAGGGGGAATGTGAGGAAATTCTTTTCACAGAAAGGGTGGTGGATGCATGGAATGGCTTACCACAAGAAGTGGTGGCTATGAATACAGTGCAGGGCTTCAAACAGGCATGGGATAGGCATAAGGGAGCAATACAAATGACTATGAATAGATAGGTCACTGACAGAGCAAAAGCCGAAGGCACATTTATAAGGTAGAAAAAGAAATGGGCAGACTGGATGGGCCTTGCGGTCCTTATCTGCCGTCAACTTCTATGTTTCTATGTTTCTATGTTAAGCTAACCTGGGCACAGCCCTCGGGGACACTATAACCCCCCTCTTTCCCTTCTAGTGACCTGAACAATATAAAATAATTACTTTCACAATGACCCTTATTCACCAGGCAATTACCCACATTGTTTGCACTTACCACCAGGGCTGGTTCCTCTAGCTTGACCCTGGGGACCCCCTGTAAAACAAGGTTAAGTACAACAAATAGCAACAGTACAATACTTTTGGCACAAACTGGAACCACAGTCAAGTTAAATCTGATTTATTCAGGGGACTTGAACAAGGGAGGGACGTAATCAGGTTGATTTGCTTAAAAGCTACATTAATCAGACAGTTATGCATGCAGTTCAGAGTCCCTACACAGTCACACACTCTGGGTACCCACGTAGGAAAATGGTGGGCTAGCCAGGAATGTTGCAGCTGGTTGGAGCCCTGTGATGGAAGAAAACAACATGCACAACACACTATTTGTAATCCGGAGCTGGAGGGCTCAGTTCATGAAAGAAAAGGCAACAAGACAATCAGATGACAACACTTTTAGATTTAGCTGTTGTTGCAGGGAGCTACCCTGATGTTTACTACGATACCAATACTGGACACAGGCAGGATGAAATCGAGGCTGCAGGCTGTTGAGCTGGAGTGCCGGAGAAGCAGAGCCCACACGAATCACTGAGGCGTTGTTCCTGTTTAAGGCATTGAGCAGGGGCTGATCCCCAGGTTGGTTTCTTGTCGATGACTTTCTCTGCATAACAGGTATTCTGGCTGGGCCAGTGTGGGAGCCCAGGAAAATGAAAATGGATACAGTTCAGTCTGTGGAGCTGGATACAACCTCCAGCAAGCAAAACACAGTTCAGACCCACAGTGGGGAACCAAATCATGACCCACTATAAGCACACAGCACATTCACATGTAAGGAAAGTCTACTGTACCAGGCACATGGCTCTCGGTCAAAAGTACAGAGTCTCTGCACAATTCGGAATTCAGGGTAGCTGGAAGTCCTGACAGGCCGATCACATTCAGCAAATCCGGTCTTCTTCAGGTTAAAGCCTGGTCATAATTCAGAGGCTTAATTCGCTCTCCAAATTTGGATCCAGTCTGAAAAAAGCACAAGTTCCCTCTCAGGGACAGCATGCAGGCCAAACTCAGGCCTTTCCACAGTTCTCCCGTGCGAATCCACTATGGATTGCTGCTTGAACTATCTCGAGCTGTTACTTCTTCACTTCCCAATTCAGATCTAACTGAAACTGCAAGCAGTGTGGGACCTTCCCCAAGATCCAAAAGGTTCAGTTGGCTGATCTGTCTGTCAATCACAGCAATGGCTCCCCCTCCAGGTTATTTTAGCCCAAAACTACAATTCCTACAAGTTTTGGCCCCACCAAGCCCCTGTAGGCAGGCTCCATTTTAGAGTCCCAAATGTACTGATTGGCCCATTCTGACAGTCCCGGGCCAAGATGGTGGAGAAGACAGAACAGTCCTTGCTGCAAAGAAAACAGATTTGAACAAACTACCACATGATTATCACTCTAATAGATAATCAGCAAATAAAACATCTTATAACAGAGGCTCCACTCTGCGCAAATAGCGATGGCAGAAGCCTTGTAATTATCTGGCAGCCTGGGGCAGGACTCAAGCATAGAAACACTCAACCCCTCCCAGATTAACTATAACTGCAACCCAGGCAGCTCTTAAAGAGACAGTACACAGAGGCTATACAGGCACTCTCTGGCAATACATTTAAACTGTTAAAACACAGGACACCAGCCTGGCAGTGAGCATTTAGGCAAGCTCAAGGAAGACTTTTTGGGAATCCCCATTTGTTGGGGGGGGGTTACATATTGGTTGGGCAAGGAGTATCTTTGCTGGCCCACACCAGCACTAGGATAAGGGCGCTTTAAGTATTTATACTTACTACATCTCACCACCTCCCCAGGGCTCTATCACCAGGTACCATGCCTCCCCTTTCAGGGGCTGGCTGCTGTTAGTTTTGTGAAAGGATATAAGTGTATTACTATGGAAATGCTGCTAGCAGACCTGCTAGCTGTGTGTCCTGGCTCTTTACCTCTACCTAACCTACTAGCCAAGGTGCCTTGGCTCCTCACTGCTAGCCAACACCTGCTAGCTGAGTGTCCTTGGCTCTTTACTACTAGCCAACCCACTAGTCAAGTGTCCTTGGATCCCCAACGTTCCTGACCATAGCCAAATCTCCTTTCTCAAGGGACCTGGGAGGTAGGTCACTGTTTCTGTGCTGGTCGATCCACCAGTTGAGTCTGCCCGCGGCCCACCTCTGCTAGGTTAGTGCCCCCGCAACTCACTGGCCTGTCAGCTGAATCTGCTGGGCTTCTTTTTTTGCAGTTAATTTGTTTATTGAAGTTATAAAGACACATAAACAACAGGTAACAATCAACAGTCATTTGTGGGTTTACAGTTGATTGCATTCACAGTGTTACAGACATTTAAAATCTTTACAGACACATTATTTACTCTACTACAGGTACACATATACTGAGGTGATCCGGTTGGGGTACTCTTTCTACAGACCCATGGGGGTATACGGATGTTTAAATACCTTTCCTCCATAGGGTGTAGGTTCTTACCATGTGGACTTTCAAGTTGGGGGGAGGAATTGGGAGGATATCCCCTACCATGTTACAGATGAGATCAGTGTATATGGGGGAGACATACTGGGAGGGAGGGGGTTGTGATCTGATATGTCACAAGGAATAAAGAGGGGATGTTAAGTGTCCCCTCTGAGGGCCTTTATGGGGGTTTTAACAAGTCCTTGCCTTGTAGGCACCGGGGAGTACATACTCAATGTCCTTTGCACATAGGAAAGAAAGGGGGATCATTTAGCTATGAATAGGGGCTGAGTACGATTGGCAGTATGGGTCATCCTGGAGTAGTTTGACAATCTCTCCATGGCTAGGATCCATTCCTGGAATGTTGGGGTCTTCTTGGTGCGCCAGCATTGCAGTATGAGACATTTGCCTCCACTGATGCTTGCATCAACCAGAGTGTCTGCTGGCCTGTAAGTGTGCATGTATTCTGGGATAACCCTAGGAGCCAGAATGCTGGGCTGTTTGGGGTCTGATGCCCTAAAATTCGGGAGCATTTGGTGATTACCTTATTCCAGAAGGGACGAATGGGGCCACAATGCCACAAAATATGTAGTAGTTCTGCTCCCTTAACATCACCTCTCCAACATACATCCTCGTGCAATGAACCCATTTTTTTTAGTTGCACTGAGGTGTGGTACCAAAGAAGTTGAATTTTGTTTTGTATTAGAAAGCTCTGAGGGTCCCCACATGCCTTTTTGGCTAAGACCAAGCACCCCTTCCAGTCCTTGGCAGTTATTGGCACCCCTAGTAAGTGTTCCCCCTTTCCCCTAGCCAGCTCTGACTGATCCAGCAACTCATTTCTCATGTAGAGTATTCATAAATCACCCCTGCGAACCTGCTAGGCTCCCTGAGCCACTTATCTATGAGGAGTTTTTTACCTGTATCCTGGCCTGTGGCCTTACACCTCATGTGCATTTCTGCTTGGTTCAGCTGTTATATAGATGTCGTAGTTGGAGATATTTCCAGAAGTCTCCCTTTCCCACCTGGTATTTCTCCTGTAAGGAGGTAAAACTATCTAGAGTACATCCATCTGCTAGCAGTATATCTTTCAACCTATAGATATGCCTCCTGCGCCATTCTTCGAATCTGCTGGGCTTCAACTGGAGGGGTGCCTGGTGGCAGGCCACACCCCCTTATCACTGGCCAGCTTAGCAACCATATCTCCAAAAGTGTGTGTGTGGGGGGGCTACCTGGCAGCAGATTGCACCCCCTTCCACAGCAAGCTGGCTTGCTACCTGAGTTCACTTGAGGGCGCCTTGTGACAGGCTATGCCCTTTCTGCCAAAAGTTGACATGCTAGTCATTGCTAGAGACACCTGCAAGGCTCTGCAGAAAACTTCCTGACAGCACCAGCCCCCTCTGAGACGCCTTGTCTAGCTATGCAACTCTTGAGCCCTTAAAAGGGCTGCCAAGCAGGCAGTGCTCTCCCAACTGCCTCTGCAGGCTTCTCCCTGGGGCTTCTCTTCCAGACGCTCCTCTTCTGCATCTCTTCTGACCCTCCTGTGAACTCCAGCAAACTTTCCTTGAACTCTTTTTGAACTGCCCTTGAACCCCCGGCAGCCTTCTTTTATGCTTCTAGGATGGGGCATGGCTACTCTGTGGGGGGGGAGGGCTCCCTCACTGGCTGGAAAAGGGACAATGCTAATTAGTTATGCAAATCAAGGATGCCAAATGATGATGATGTCATTGGCATATGGGTAGGTGTCTGAGAATACACTTTCTATTTCCCACAGACCCATTGTTAAGTTTACATAAGAAGGGGCCACACAAGACCCCATTGCAGTGTCAAGAACTTGATAATAAAATTCTGAATTAAATTCAAACACATTGTGTGTCAAGGTGAGTTTGATGCTTTCTATCAAAAATTTGGTTGGATTAGGTACAGAACTGGTCTCCAGAAAATATTTGCATGCAGTAATCCCATCATGATGCAGAATGGATGAATACAGTTGTTCAATATCAATTGTTATCCAACTGTATTCTTTTTTCCAAATGAAATCTTGCAGTTTAAGTAGAAGGTCAGCAGTGTCTCTGAGGTAGGATCTCAACTTACTTCTTTAAGAAACAAATAACAAATACTGACAAATTGTCAGTTAAGGATCCTACCCCAGAGACAGTGGGAGGACCTAGAGGAGCAACTGCATTCGAAAGCTTCTCCCTGGGGCTTCTCTTCCAGATGCTCCTCTTCTGCATCTCTTCTAACCCTCCTGTGAACTCTGGCAAATGCTTCTTGAACTGCCATCGAACCACCCTTGAACCCTCGGCAGCCTTCTTGTATGATTCTGGGATGGGGCATGGCTACCCTGGGGAGCTCCCTCACTGGCAGAGAAAGGGGACGGTGCTGATTAGTTATGCAAATGAAAGACTTGACTGTACAGCCAACCAGTGTTGAGAGCTGTTACTGAGTCCTCTTGCCTTCTCCCCAACATGAGCCCATCAGCTTTAATTGCCATTAACTTTTAAACCCAGGTATCAAGCACCTTTGATATGCCACTGTGGGAGCTGCTGGATTGGATCTCCTGTAGCTGGCCCAAGTCGGGATGCCCGCCCAGCTTCTGGTAGAGTGCCCAATGTGGCCGTGATGGGATTGGGTCTCCCATGGCTGGCACTTTCACTTTAAATTGGGGGGAGTTAGGGAAGGCAGGAACAGTTCTTCCCAACCTCCCCAAAACCACCCCACACACAATTTTTATTTATTTTTTTACACTTTATTTTATCTTTGGGAATCCAGGGTATCTCTCCAGGGTGCCCACACGACTAATGCTGGAACAGTATCTAAGTAGAAATTAGGCACTGAGGCGGTCTCCAGATAAATATAGTGCCTTTCTTTGGTTTGGAGAGCTTTGAATTCAAGGATTTATGGATTGCAGTGGCATTAATTTGTTCAAGAATATTCATTGAACTTTTAATTAAATCAGATGTAAAAACATGAGCTGAGAATTGTCATAGATAAACCAAGGACGTCTTAAAATGTAAAGAAATGCTGCGTTTAAAGATACAGATAAATCTATGAAGAATAAACTGGATAAATATGAGTCTGATTTGATTGAGAAAAGCAAAAGAAATTGCTGCGAGATCAGGAGTACTTTGCCATTGATAGAATCCTGACATGGAAAAAATATGATTGCAGTAGAAGTAGAAGCCGCTCTAGAGTAAGGTACGCTGATAATAGGAACAGTGGACCACAGATCCAAACTGAAAGAGGACCCTTTTTTTTAAGAGAAAACAGGACAGGACAATTCTTCAAACAGAACAGAAGGGGCAGAAAGACCAGGAGGGGAAAGCGAGGTGGAAAAGGCACACACAACAAAAAGGCAAACGGGAAACAGAGGGAAGGGGAAAGGTAAGAGTTACAAGTAATTAATCTCTCTAGTAGTATTCTGACTGAGACTGAGCATGATCTCCTCAAACAAGGACTTTCCTTTGTCCCCACACCTCAACTTAATAAATTTCAAATTCAAGTGGATGTTTATAAATTACTAGGAAAGATCAAATTAAGGGACTTCTTCAACAAAAAGAAAAACTTTGCCAGGGACACTGCAAATAAGGGCTTCATTGATCAGCCATTGGATGCTGACCTCCCTGATCTGCCTGACATCCTTGAAATACCAGAATTGGAAGGACACTGAGAAGATCTGGATTACCTCATCAATAGTATTGAAGCTGATATAGAGAACATATCAGGAGGCAATAGAAGGAACAGTACAGATACAAATAGTGAACTTACACTAACTCAAGAAAGAAAAAAATACTTTAAACTTGTACCTGACTTTATACCAAATGTGAATAATCCCGCTGTTGCTATATATGAAAAAGTGATTCTGTTGCAAATTAATAAGCTAATAGAAAAAGCAGGACACCCAAGTGGTAATAATTTGAACATCAGTGAAAGTAAAGCCCTTAAGGATTTAACAGGGAGTAATGATGTTGTCATTAAAGCAGCAGATGGGGGAGTACATAGTTATTTTGAGCAGACTACGCTATGTTGAAATTGTAATGAATCTGTTAAATGATCCAGAAAACTACATCAGGTTCCCACAAATTTGACTGTAAGATACAAGGTAGTGTTACACCACCTTCTACAGAAAGGAATAACAGATGGCAGCAACAGTGAGAGGGAATATAAATTCCTGTAGAATGAAAACCTGATAGTTCCAAGTTTTTACATCCTACCAAAAGTCCACAAAAATGTATATAATCCACCAGGAAGGCCCATTGTATCAGGGGTGGAATCACATACAGAAAAGTTAGGTCAATTTATTGATTTTTTTTCTACAAAAAGTGTTGTTAAATTAAATTCCTACACCAAGGATACAACACACGTTCTCAATAAAATGAGACCAGTAAGTTGGCAGGAAGACATGGTCTGGCTTAAAATAGATGTGGAATCATTGTACACAAGCATTAGACATAGGGGTGGGATTAAGGCATGTCAGTACTTTTTTGGAGAAAGAGCAGAATGTGACTGAAATACCTTTGCAGTTTATTCTTGAGGCACTTGAATTTGTGCTAACCACACTTTTTAAATTTACAGGGAATACTTTCTCCAAAAATGTGGAACTACCATGTTTAAATCCATGGTCCCATCTTTTGTGAATCTTTTCCTGGGCAGGTGGGAGGAAGAAATTATCTTCCATCACAGTAATCCCTTCCTGCACAGGATTAGATTCTGGAGCCGCTTTATTGATTATATACTTTGTGTTTGGCAGGGGGGACAAGAAGAAATTATTGCATTTATGGAGTGGATTAATGTTAATGATTTAAATTGATCATTTACCCATAAGTCAGACGCAGTGAGTTTCGATTTTCTAGACCTATGTTTAACCAGACCTAAACATGAAAATACAGAAATTAGCACAAAATGCCACAAGAAATACACAGCCACCAATGCTTTGTTGAGAGCAGATAGTGCCCACCTCAGTGAGACTTAAGGAATCCATCCCTTATGGGCAGTTCCTAAGACTGAGGAGGAACTGCTCAGAGGATTGTGATTTCTGGGCCCAATCAGAGGAACTCAATTTGAGGTTTCAACAGAAGGATACTCACAGCAAGTATTGGTTAGAGCCTTAAAGAGTTTACTAGTGGACTTCCACTGATGTCACGGCCTGTGTAGCAGCCTAGTTCGAGATTTCCGGGGGCCACCTGAAAGATAACATTTAAAACCAGCCAAATTAGTATCTTTACCCCTCACAGCACTTGCCAGGGTCTTTTGGATATGACATCCAACAAAGCAAAAGGAAAATCTACTCACATGGGGCAAATTAAAGCTATGATGGACCGGGAGAAGTGCCAGGGCCTACTACCTGAATCCAGACTGGGGTCTCCGGTCTCTAGCATCGCCGACTCAGAGGAGAATTTAGAACTGGGAGAGCAGCATATAGTAATGATGAAACTGGACAGCATAATTAAAATGCTGCATTGCATGGAGTCATTGGTGGCTGATCTGCGAGCCGACATGAAAAAAGTAGAGTCTGGGACCACCACGGCTGAAAATGCAACCGGGAACCTTGCGAACTCCACCAACCAGCATGACAGAGCTATCTTGTACCTTCTAGCGTGGGAAAGAGAAATGCAAAATAAATTGGATGATTAAGAGAACAGAGCCCACTGAAATAATTTCAGGATCTATGGGGTTCTTGAAGCCCTGGAAAGCTCTTTTAAAACTATCGAGGACTTTGTTATGCATATTTTAAAGGACATTTTGATGATACCAGAAGATACCCCCCCCCCTTTGAGAAAGCACACTGCTCCCTGGCCCAGAAACCAAGAAATCAGGTGGCCCAACCTCAGTCTATCATGGCTAGAATTCTGAATTACCAAGACCGCCAACTTATACTGCAAACAGCATGGAAAATGAAGGATTTGCAGATTGATAATAAAAAAATATTTTTTGACCAGGATTTTTCGGACTTTCTGAATGATAAAAGAAGATAAGTTCGAGAGGTCATTAAACAAGCAAGGGAGAAGAGGATTAAAATCCAATACCCAACCCGTCTTATAGTCCATACTTAGAGGGGTCCACAGATGTTCGATTCCTTGAGAGAGGCAGCTCTAACCCTATGGCAATTAGGCCTAAATTGCCCGGATTTAAGAGCGGACATTCTGGAACATGAAATTTCGAGAGCAGCTTGGCGCAGGGTGGGAAAATCCAAATGCTTTCAATCAATGACTGTATCATGGCCTTCGCATTTGGGTCAGAACCTGCAAGAAATAATGGCGAGAGATGGAGTGGTCACACAGCAGGATATGGAGACCGTGGGTGCCCCCAGAGACAGTCAAACCTGAACAGCTTTTGTTCCTCTGTCATAGTTCCCTGGAAGAGGATAATTTCTTCTTCTTGCTGCAGACTTACTGGTGGGTTCATTTATCACATGGAGACCAGCTGGTTTTAAACCAGGTTAACATGTGATATCTGCTTTAAAGTCATAGCGACATTTATTCCACCTCTATTGGAGTACATCTGGGTTCGATTTCCATCGAGTCCTAAAATAGATCAATTAAAGGTTGGACTGGGGCACTGGTTTATGGTAAAGGGCAGGGGGTTCTGGATTTCTTTTTGCTGGGGTGATGGACCTAAGTTTGAATGGGTCAGATTGGTTGGTTAAACTGAGGGCTTATAATTTTTTTTTTATTTAGCCTTCATATTTCAGAATGAAAGCCCAGTTATGGAAGGGTGGATAACGGGTTAAAGGGGTGAAAATCCCCCCAACCCCCCGGCCCCTGTTCAGAGGCTTTTACATGCTGACCTTTTCTCTAACTAGCTGGTTCGAATAGTAAAAAGAAGGTCATAGCATGGGCACCCCCCACCCGATGCTTTGGCTTCTCCTTTGAGTGCTACCACATATAGTTATACTTTTAAAGTGACATCCAATACAGAACCTGATTCTTTCAGATCAACCTGTATAAGTTACAGGTAAATGTGATATTCTACAACCGTGCTTAGTGGCAGGATTCCATCTGCAATACCTAGGAAGTATATAACACACACAAAAAAACCCTTATTGTCTCTTTGTGCATTGGCACTTATGTCATTACTGTTGTAAGTTTATTGTTGTTACTAGGGTCCCCCCCCCCTTTTTTCTACTGTTTTCTCTGGTTGTGTTTAAAATGGTTTGAATTTTAGTGCTATACACACCAGTTGTGCGTTTACTTAATTACGCATGGCTTATTTATATATTAAGTAAAGGGAGTAACATGATAGTTAAAAGGTTCAAATGGGAAGTTCAGGATTATGTAGAAGGATGGGGTGGAATCTGGCATGCAACAAAGGTTTATAGATGGGTTCTATAAAGATAGCCTCCTTGAATGTTCAAGGATTCAACTCACCCATTAAGAGAACAATGATTCTACATTATTTAACTCAACTTCAAGCTAATATTTGTTTTTTGCAGGAGGCTAGTCTGTCTGAAATAGAACATGCAAAACTTGAACGATCCTGGGTTGGTAAAGTGGTAGGCTTCTCACGTATTTGGGGTAAGAAAACTGGCTCAGCCATATTGATCAGGAAAAACGTTCCTCTGGAAGTTCTGAGGGTGGAATCCCTACAGAATGGCAGAGGAATATTACTCACAGGAGAGTTATTCTCTCAGAAGCTGCATTTAATTAATATTTATGCCCCTAATAATGATAACCCATTACTTTATCGAGGTCTTTTTAATAGAATATCAAACTTAGGGGAGGGTCTGATTTTACTTGGTGGGGATTTTAATTGTGTTCTCAACCCCAGATCTGATCGCTCCTCACAGAATAGTAATACAAATAAACAAATGAGTAGGACAGTGAGGGGTGGGATGCAAGAACTTGCATTATTGGACATCTGGAGAGAATCTAACCCGACATCAAATTATTTTACCTTTTATTCAAATCCCAATAATTCATACTCTAGAATAGACTACTTTTTATGTAGTAGTGCGGACTTACACAAGATGAAAGATTGTTCTATTTATGCCAGGGTGGTCTCGGACCACACTGCAGTAACTCTGACAATGCAATTGGGCAACTGGAATAAACAAACGGCCTGGAGATTCAACTCCTCTCTTCTGGGAAGACAGGACTTTAGGGACCAAATAGTGGAGAAAATAAAGGACTATCAAAGAAATAATACAATAGAAGAACCCGGGCCAAAATGGTACTGGGATGGCCTCAAGGCGGTTATCCAGGCCGAAGTGATATCATATGCCTCTAGATTAAAAAAAACAAAAAAGGAAAAGCAGCTGGCCTTAGAGTCACTACTGAAACAACTAGAAAATGAACATAAGCAAACAAAACTAAAGAAACCTAATTAAACTAAATAATGTTAGGAAAGACTTACAAAACATTATGGATTCACAGATAGAAGGTAAACTAAGGTACCTAAACCAAAAATATTATGAATATGGTAATAAAGCAGGCAGGCTTCTCACCTTTAGGTTCACAGTGGGACCAGGCCGTTAGGTATGTTAAAAAATAAAAACAGGTAAGGGAGGGTTAGAAACAACTTACTTACCCCCAAAAAATAGCAGAGGATTTGAGCAGTACTATTCTAAATTATATTCTAGAGACCCAGAAGGGTTAAATTGCCACAGATTATACAGGAATATCTGAGCAAAATTCCACTTCCCAGCTTAGTGGAGGACATTAAAATGAGGCTGGATTCTCCCATTACATCCTAGGAAATAATCAGTACAATCAGGGACATGAAACCAGATAAATCACCAGGCCCAGATGGCTTTAATATTGAATTCTACCAAAAATTTAGAACTCAGTTATCCCCTATTTTGCTTCAACTTTTCAATTCCTGTGAAGATGAGGATGCTTTCCCCCATTCCTGGAAGAGAGCATTCATTTCGGTCATCTCAAAGGAGGGTAAACCTCCTGATTCATATGCTTCTTACCAGCTCATATCCCTCCTTAATGTGGATTCAAAAATCTTTAATAAAATATTGGCCATCAGGATAAATACAATATTGATGGATTTAGTCCACCCAGACCAGGCTGGGTTTGTGCCTAATAGGCACCTCAGAGACAATATTAGAAGGTGTCTTAACATCTTATATAATGGTAAATATTATAAAGGACACCAACTAGCCATAGCGATCGACACAGAGAAAGCATTTGACCGCTTAAGCTAGAATTTTTTACATGGGGTTTGGGGGACATTTGGATTTGGGGACCAATTAAACACTTGGATTAAAGCCATATATTGAGCCCCCATGGCGAGTGTTAGAGTGAACGGCACAATTTCAGACAGTTTAAATATCCGTAGCGGGATCAGGCAGGGTTGCCCCCTGTCCTCCGTTGTATTTGCTCTCTGTATGGAGCCCTTGATGGCAATAATCAGAACACATCCAGATTTAAAGGAAATCAAGGTAGGGGGAAGGAAAGGAGAATATTACTTTATGCGGATGATACTATGCTGTACCTTAGAGACCCAATCAGAACCTTTCCAGTATTACACCAAATACTTAAAACATATGGTAATTTATCAGGGTTTAAAATTAACAATGATAAGACAGAAACACTGCTGGTAAGTGGTTCCGTTACCATGGAATTAAAACAATTGGTTCCCTTCCGTTAGGTCTCTCAGAACATTAGATATCTCGGCATATACATACCACTTAATTTAAACCAGTTGTTTTTGGTTAATTATGGGAAACTGATAAAAGCAGTGTTTATGGATTTAAAGAGATGGGAACTTCTTCCTCTCTCATTGATGGGGAGGTTGATACTATTAGGATGAATATCCTGCCACTTTTTCATTCCTATTTAGATCCTACCACTACATATCCTGAGTTTAGAATGGAAAAAAATAAATAAGGCCCTACATCACTTTGTATGGATAGGGAAAAGGGCTAGGATAGCATGGGACACTTTGATGAAAGCAAAGAACCAGGGAGGGATGGGCTTGCTGAATTTTAAAGTCTATTATCACATTGCCCATCTGAATAACGACCTAGAAAATGTTTGGATCACGCAGGAAACAGGTGGTGATCCAGGGATATCACCTGAATTGGTTTTCACAGGACCTTCAGAACGGATAAGGAATCTCAACATAGACAATCCATGGGCAAAACAAATGTACAAAAACTGGATGGTTGTGAGGAAAGAAGCAGGAATAGGAACCAAGTTAAATAATAGAATGGTAATCACGAAATGCGCTTACTTTACCCCACCTAGACTGGATCATTCATTTGAGGGTTGGCAACGCTGAGGCCTAGTTCATTTTGCCCAATTTCTTAGGACCAGATAAAAACTTTTCGCTCACTTCAGCAGGATTTTTCCATACCCACTTCACACTTTTTCAGATACTTACAAGTGGTCTCCTTTCTTCATTCCGACTCAGATATCCTTGATGTTCAGAGACCCTCACCCATTAGAACAAATAAAATGGCAGGCAGTAGATAGCCCAAAAATTACATTTGATATCCCAGTTGGTATCCACATGTAGGGAAACAGTAAAGTGACTCCATTAGAAGCTTAGGGGCCTGGGAGAGAAAATGGGGCTACAACTGGATATGCCAACTTGGCAGATGATTTGGGAGAGGGTTTCACACTTCAGCCTCCAACACCTGGCGGGAGATTAGGTGGAAGGTTTTGATCAGGTTTTTAATACTCCATCTAAAGCAAAATACTACAGGGTTGGGGCAACAGAGGCCTGCTGGAGAGGTTGTTGGAGGGATTGGAACTCCTATCATATTTTTAGGATTGTCCAAGACTTGCCCCATTTGGAATGAAGTGGAATTCATTTTAAGGAAATGTCGGGTATTCAGGCCCCAACTGATTTTCCACTTATGGTATTGGGTTCTTTCCCAAAGGGTAAAGATTTAATGCTAAGGTCTCCTTCTTAGAAATCCAATTAGGCTGCTAACAAAGCAATTACTAGAAGATTGTTAAATCGATCCTCCTACCTTGAGCGAGTGGTTAGATATAATAAAAGAAATGGCAAGGATGGAGAAGATAACAGCAGAACTTAGATTAAGGGGAACAAATACAATAGTACATGGTTACCCTTTATACCTGGTGGAGAAGATAGAGGGGGTCTTGGTTCTCTCACGGCAGGCCTTCCCCCAATATTTGTGTCTAGTTTTAACTGCTGTGACTGTCTTTGTCCTCGCTACGTGTACCACGTGCTTCTGGAGCCCTGCTTATGTTTTAGGAAGCAGGAAGAGGGAGCGTAGTTTTTTCGGGGGTGAAATCTCGAAAACTACACTTCAGGAAATTAATTTAAACAGTTGTATTGCAAGATTTGGGGGTTCATTCCTCACCTTGTACTTCACCATTTCCACGAATGAGTGGAAGTCGTGCAGTTTAATCGAGGGAATCGGGAATTAATTGTAGAAGGGGCTCTGTGACCTCTGGTTAACACTTCCGGGTCACGCGACTCTTATTTAAATAGCCCCGGGATTCCTTGCCTCCGTTCCTCATTTTATTGTACGGCTTGAAGTGCTGCCTGATATACTTTACTTCTCCTCTTGTGCTAATATTTTATTTTTAAATATTTGTGAATAGTTTTAACTGCTGTGACTGTCTTTGTCCTCACTACGTGTACCACGTGCTTCTGGAGCCCTGCTTATGTTTTAGGAAGCAGGAAGAGGGAGCGTAGTTTTTGGGGTGAAATCTCGAAAACTACACTTCAGGAAATTAATTTAAACAGTTGTATTGCAAGATTTGGGGGTTCATTCCTCACCTTGTACTTCACCATTTCCACGAATGAGTGGAAGTCGTGCAGTTAATCGAGAATCGGAATTAATTGTAGAAGGGCTCTGTGACCTCCGGTTAACACTTCGGGTCAAACTCCTCTTTATATTGTCATACCCTTCGCGAGCAGGTGCGGCGAAGGGAGCAAATGTAGCGCATATCCGTCTTGGAAGACTTCTTAGCTAAGACACGAGCGTATAGCGACGTGTTAAGTGTGTTAGGCGGAGTTAGAAGGAGCAGGCTGCTGTGTGTTATTCTTGGCTACTAACAGATTTATTTCTGTTGTAAGTAATTTGTTATTGAGAATTCTCTTGCTTTTTGCATATATTGATATAGCTATGTCATTTAATACACCTGCTGGCACTAACGTGACTATTACTACCATGACTGGGGAAATAGGTCTGCAATGCATAACTTGCCATATGTTCAGTTTGACTGATGTCGCTGTTCATAGTTTACCCTTTCAGTGTTCTAAATGTACTGATTTCATTGTCTTACAATGTGAAAACTCGCTTTATTACAAGCAGCTGTTGGCACTTGATGCAATTAAAAATCATGTGTCTCCCATGGTTTCAGTAAAAACACCAAATGGTATTAGTGACACTGATCATATCACTTCTAGTGTTATAAACACTTTTTCTGAAATAAAGGGAACGGATGTGACTAACAGCTTTACTTGTACCTCTATTGCTACAAATTCCATAGATGTTCTCAATAAAAAGAGAGTTAGAGAAGAAGAGTTGGGGCCTACCTCTAGCTCGGAGGATACTAATTGGTTTAATGTACAGGGGTCTAAAAGTATTAATAAAAGAAGGCGTAAGGCTGACCACTTTACTTTTCCTATACACAATAGTTTTGACCCCTTATCTGCGATTGCTACTGATCCAAATGATACTTGTGTTGACCCCATAAATGCTGATTTTATTTCTACTGACATTTGTGAAGACAGGGATAAGACACCAAATAATCCCAACCCATTGTTTAATATTTTAAATAATCCACCCCACCTTTGATAGATTTAGTTACCATTTCTACCGACAAGGATGAATTCCCCATGAATGGCTTAGACTGTGACACTTCTAATAAAAAACAGGTGTTTGTCCTAGGGGATTCAATTGTCAAGCACTTAGATCGTGCCCTTTGTGAGCCTGATAAACATAATAGGACCTGCTCGAGTTTTAGTGGAGCCAGAATTATGGATCTTGTACGAATGGTTGACAATATCATTGGTCCTTATAAATCTAACTCGCTATGCTATATCCATGTTGGGGCAAATAACATTCTTAGGGATTCAGTTCAAAGTATTAAACAGGCCTTTGTATCCATGACTAATAAACTGGTGGACCTAGGGTATGACATTGTGTTCTCTGAAATACTACCTATCCCTCAATATTCTAGCTCTCTTAATTTTAAAATTAAATGTGTTAATAACTGGCTCAGGCAATGGTGTCTCCGACAAAATTTACAGTGTTTAACCCATTGGGAGGAGTTTTCTGATAGAAATGAGTTTTACTGTCCGGATGGCCTACATCTAAGTAAGACAGGGAAGGTGCTACTAAGTCAGCAATTTTTACACTCCATAAATGCCAATTTATATTTAAACTGACTTCTGGGGGGAGGGCACAGCTTAATCCAACATCCGTCTCTCAAAATGTGTCTTGTAACTCCTTGCAATTTTTAAGCTTTAATGCAAAGAGTTTGGCACATAAGTTTGATGAGTTATTGACAGTTATTGCTAATAACGATTTAGATATAGTAACAGTAGTTGAAACATGAGTGATTTGGATTCACCATGGCTTGAAGCAAATTCCTGGATATAACTCCTTTTGTTTGCATCGTAGTAAGAAAAGGGGTGGTATTGCCATTTTATTACTAATAAACTTAATTCTGTCAATATTTCTGGCCTGATAAAAATCATAATCTTCCTACTGAAACTCTCTGGCTTAAGATTTTTATCTGAATTTGACTTTATAATCCTTGGTACATGTTTTTCCCGTTCTTCACCTAGCTCTGTTATGGATGCTATATTGTTAGAATTTGAATCTGCTTCCCAAATGGGTCATGTCACCATTACTAGGGATTTTAATCTTCCTGAAATTAATTGAGTCACTTACTACTTCTAGTAGTATTAGCAATACATTCATGTCTACATGTTTAACCTTAGACCTACATCAATGGGTTAATACTGCCACTAGGGGTAATAATATTCTTGATCTTGTTCTTAGTAGCTCTACCCTTGACACTAGGGATGTGCATATCTCATTTCCTATGGTAATAGTGATCATAATTCTGTCTTATTTAGTTTGCACAGACATATGGTCTTTAATAACACTTCTTCGTTTATCTACTTGTATGACAAAGCCGACATATATAGCATTAATCAATATTTTAATAATATAAATTGGTTATCCCTGTTTAAGGATCAAACTCCTGAACAGTGTTGGATTAATTTTAAAACTATTATGTTGACTGCACGAGATAACTATATCCCATGTAAATTAAAAAATCACCATGGGAAGCAGTCTCCTAGATGGTTAAATAAAAATATTAAACGTTTGATTAATTTAAAGAATATAAAATATGGGTCCTACTTAAAACATAGGACTGCTTCTAAATGGGAATCCTTTTTAAAGATTAGTAGGCAGTGTAAAGCCGCAATTAGCAAGGAATCTTATTTAGCATCAACAGCGGATAAAACTAGCTCTAAACTATTTTACTCTTATATTAATTCCCTCAGAAAAAGCCCTAGTTTGGTTGGACCTTTAACATCTAATAATAGATTAATCCATGAGCCTAAAGCTATGGCAGACGTTTTCAACAACAAATTCTGTAAAGTTTTTTCTTCATCAATAGCACAACCCTTTCACTTTACAGAATCCTCTGATCATCCTATTCTTTTTTCTGAAGAATCTATTCTTAATAAATTGTTATTACTTAGAGGTAAATTTTCCCCTGGTCCTGATTTAATTACTGGTCATCTACTTTATCTGGTATCTGCACATATTGCCATTCCATTAAAAATACTATTTGAGCCTTTCTTATTTTACAATTACATTCCTGGTGAATGGAAAGAGGCATTTGTGGTTCCTATTCATAAAAAGGGTTCCAAACATTTATGGGAAAATTATTGTCCTATTAGTTTGACATCTGCTGTCTGTAAACTCATGGAGAGTCTACTTAAGGACACTATGTCTCCAATAATTGATAAATCTGACCAGGAACAACATGGTTTCAGGAAGGGAAGAAGCTGTCTTACTAATTTGCTTTGCTTTTATGAGAATCTTAGCTCCTTTTGGATAATAGGGTTGCGTGTGATGTTATTTTATTGACTTTAGCAAAGCTTTTGATTCTATACCACATTGGGCTCTCATTCATAAACTTATTCTTCTTGGTATCAATAGTTTTGTAGTTAAATGGATTCAGAATTGGCTTTCCGATAGGACTCAGAGAGTGATGATAAATGGATCATTCTCTGAGATGGGTAGAATGCTTAGTGGTGTGCCTCAGGGGTGGGTTCTCGGCCCTTGTCTTTCAAGCCTTCATTTCTGATTTAACTAACTGTTGTCTCTCCTATACCATTAAATATGCAGATGATGTTAAAATTGGAGGGCCCAGTTACAACTTTGACCAAATTTCCTGCATTCAGCATGACTTAGATGTAATTAATAATTGGGTTAAACAGTGGGAATGAAGTTAAACACCACCAAATGTAAAGTTATGCATATGGAACAATAATTTAAACTTTCCATACATTTTGGATGATCACCCATTATCCTCCACTGTTGAAGAAAAAGACCTGGGAATATCCATATCGGATAATTTGACCTACTCCAAGCATATACTTTCTGTTATAAGTACAGCTAATAAAATCATGTGGTCTATTCTACGTAATATTAAATCTCGAGATAAGCATGTGTTGTTACCCCTGTTTAGATCTTATGTTCGACCTCACCTTGAATACTCTTCTCAATTATGGTGTCCTTACAGGATGTTTTAAATAAATTCTCTTGAAGGGGTTCAGCGAAAATATACTAAAAAATCTCAGGGGTTAAATTGTTATCATATGACTCTAGGTTGGATAAGCTAAAATTAATGCCATTAATTACAAGGTGTATTAGGGAGATCTTCTATTTCTATATGATGTTATCCAGGATCCTTACATTATGTCTGAATCGCGGTCTCTCTTTTAAAAATCGGGTATATAACACACGAGGTCATATTCTCCAGTTAACTGGTAAACCTTTTAAGCATCTCAGTCGTAAGTATTTCTTTACGGTCAGGATTATTGGGCCTTGGAATTGTTTACCATCAGAAGTGGTTACTAGTAACACTAAAGCATCCTTTAAACATCGTCTTGACAATTTGATTTTGTCAGGATATGATTTGGCTTATTTTTATATGGATTAGTATAGGAGCATCGTGGGCTTTGGCCTACTAGCTCCTTCCTTTCACCTTAGTATGAACCTTAGTATGAACCTTAGTAATAGTTATAGATTCACCCCGTTCCCTGGTTAAGTGAACTGGAATTTTGACTACATATCCCTATTTGAACTTAAGACACAAATTCTAGATTGAAGAACAGTAAGGAACATAATACATTAGCCATGCTTCTTTAGTTGTTTTAATTCTTTTTATTATTGTTTTAAAGTTGACATCAAGTTCAAAGTGAGGGATTTTTCCCTTTGTTTTCATGATAAAAATGAAATTATACAGGTAGACACTAGATGATAATTTGTTTTGAGTTGATTGATGCAGTAATAGGTACTAAATATGACTGCACAGTACACTGGATCTTTTGTATTGAAGTCTGGATGCTGAATCTAGTGGACAGCGTGGAACATGTCTGGAACAAAGAAAGACATTTTATTATTATGGACTTCCAGTGCAACTGAATCCATTATTATTATTATATTAAGATTTGCCACTGTGACTGCTCAATTTATTGTACAAATGGTCATTTTAAAAGTGTCTTACACAAATAAACTTGAAGTTTAAAAAAAAGTTTACTAGCACTACCTAACTTCTTTTCACCTGTGTTGCCAAGCAACTGCCTACTTCATTAATCCACCCCGCTGATTGGTGGTGGCAGCCCAGTTGGAGGGTTTGGGGTATAAATTCTTCTGCTTGTAAGAGGTGGCAGCATCTTAAGTGGCAGCTCTCTGTGGCAAAGTGTGGAGTCTGAGGGAGTGTGGCAGGTTCCCCTGACTCCATTGTTTACATCTCCAGTTGTGCTGAAAGTGGTGAAGATCAAGGGGCTTGCTGAGCACTATATCCACAATCAAGGAGCTGGTCTGTCGATGCTAAAGGGGCATGAGTGTTTTCACCTGCTTGCATTGTCCTGCTAAGAGCTTCTGTCAAGCTATTGAATGATATTGTTGGGAGCAAGAGAAGCCTAGTACTATTTAATGAAGCTGCTAGTGCAGGGGTTCTCAAATGGTGAGGCCAGCCTCCTTGGGGAGGCCCCAACCTGTTCCAGGGGAGGCTTAAGCAAGTCTGAAAAAGTACTGTATTTAAATTTTGAGTTATACATATTTTATGTGACGAGATGAAGCAAATTGAAAGAAGATAATAGTAAGTGGATTTTATGTATTTATTTACTAATAAGTGACAAGGGAAGGTGAATGAGTGAAGGCTCATTACAGGTGTACCTGGGGAAGGGTAGGGAGTGAATACATTTCAAAAGGTAACTGCAAAACAATCAAGAAATACACAATGAACAATCGTGCAAACAAATATGAATAATAAACTAATAATGAGTGGTGGTAACTGATAAATTTGTAGCCTGATGGCAGAACAGCCCAAATACAAGGGCTGAGATTAGAAGTGCTAAGAGCAATAGCAGGAAGGAGCAAAGTAATTCAGAGAAATATTGCTTAGGAGCAGGGAAGGAGGGGAGAGGTAAAGTATGTAGGAAGGTTATTTCATATAAAGAGGAAACGAAGAAAGTAGTCTGACCCATGAAGGTACTGTAAAAAGGGATAACACTGGTTCAAGAATGAAAATAGTGGAGCAAGTAGGTTGGCCTGTGGGGGTTGGGGGGTTACAATAAGCTGAATAATAATATTTATTTTATTTATTTGTTATTCAGATAACACCTTTGAGCATAGGAGCTCTTTTTCAATGGTTCCACGTCAGTATAAGACAAATAACCAAATATGAGCCAAGTGCTATGCAAAGTACAGTGTGTTATTTTTCTTTGGGGAGGCCCAAGATTATTTCAGTTTTGGGGGAGGCTCAAAATCTTTTCCATGGATTTGGGGAGGCTCACTGTGATGAAGTCCAAGAACTATTGTGCTAGTGCATTGCTGAGAATGTGTTATAAATGACTGTGTGCTGCAAAGTTTGTTAACTGCTGGTTCAGGTTGGATCATTTTATGTTTGCTTGCACGCATGTGCAAGAAACATAGTGCCATCATCCGAGTTTTCAGAGGTGTGTCACCACCTCTTCTAATTCAGTCACTGTGTTGGCAGGCACGGCCCCAGTCCACCAATGCATGCTGGAGCTGTCTATGACAGCTCCAAAATGCAGGGGCGTACAGTTGAAGGAGGGAGCTACGCTTCAGTGAGCAGCGATCAGATATCACCTGCTCATGTGCAACTCCCCCTACACACACACCACAAACACACGCATGCATACTGCATGCTTCCCCCTCCTCCTCACACACACTGTATAGCCAACGGGGGATGTGCTGCGCTCCCCCCCAAAGCCTTCCACATGCCATGCTGGGTGCCCACCCAGCATGGCAGTTATCGTATAGCCGATGGGGGTGCCCAATCCCTGTTGGCTCCCTGTCCTCCCCAGAGTACTGGGTGCCACGCTGGGATCCCACCCCAGCGTGGCAACTGATCTTATGACCGGACAGGGGTGCCAATCCCCATCGGCTCCGCCCCCCAACCAGCCGTCCTTGTGCCATGCTGAGGAGCCCACCCCAGTGTGGCAAATGTCCGCATCATCATTTGGTAAAAAACAGCAAATTAAAACTGTCCCTCGGCGCTTCTCCCCCCCTCCCACAACCCGCACCCCACCTCGCACCCTGCCTCCCCACCCGCTCACCCCATACTTACCTCCGGACCTTGGCGCGACAATCTTGGTGGACGGGAACATGTCTGCACTCTTCAAAGCCGACCGCGAACTGAGGAAATGCCGGTAAGCTGTATAATGGGATAGATAGGGTTTTTTCAACTTTGTTGCATATCTCAGGCATTTTTTGGAATTTTTGCACCAAATTTTCAACATGGGGTTTTTGGGACCCCTTCTCATGAATGATGTCACTGTCATGGCGTTATTCAGGCCCGAAGGGTGATTTCGCAGTCACTGCGTGAAATCACCTTTCAGGCCCGATTAATGAAACAACACTGCCAGCGTTCATAAGGTGGGCTCTCAAGAAGCCTATTTTGAAAAATTTGGTGGAAAAAATTCCAAAAATGACTGTTTTACTGAGCGCAGCATTGCGCAGGGCAGTTCCTACTCAGGCTTGTAAGTTCGCTGAATTTTCCATATTTTCACTCCAGATTTTCAACATTGCCATTTTACCACACCTTCTTATGAATAGTACAGCTGTCATTTTTCACATCTCACCCAAAATGTGTTTCCACCCATGTAGCACACAATGGCGCAGTCGGTGTGCAAAATCAATGTACAGAACAAATTAAGAAAATCACAGTGACACTGTTCATGAGCAGAGGTCTTAAAATGGCTATGTTGAAAATTTGGTGAAAAAATTCCTAAAAATGACTGTTTTACGAGCGTGCGTTGTGCAGTTCCTACGCACGCTTGTAAGTTTACAATTTTCAATATTTTCACTCCAGATTTTCAACATTGCCATTTTACCACACCTCCTTATGAGCAGTATAGCTGTCATTTTTCACATCTTGCCCAAAATGTGTTTCCACCCATGTAGCGCACAATGCGAAATCAATGTATGGGACACATTAAGAAAACCACAGTGACACTGTTCATGAGCAGAGGTCTTAAAATGGCTATGTTGAAAATTTGGTGAAAAATTCCCTAAAAATGACTGTTTTGTTGAGCCGTGCATTGCTGCAGTTCCTACGGATGCTCATAAGTTCGCAGAATTTTCAATATTTTCACTCCAGATTTTCAACATTGCCATTTTATTACACCTCCTTATGAGCAGTACAGCTGTCATTTTTCACATCTTGTCCAAAACGTGTTTCTGCCCATGCAGCACACAATGGCGCAGTCGGTGTGCGAAATCAATGAATGGGACACAGTAAGAAAATTACAGTGACACTGTTCATGAGCAGACGTCTTAAAATGGCTATGTTGAAAATTTGGTGAAGAAATCCCTAAATATGACTGTTTTACGAGCGTGCGTTGCGCGGTTCCTACGCACGCTCATAAGTTTACGAATTTTCTATATTTTCACTCCAGATTTTCAACATTGCCATTTTATAACACTTCCTTATGAACAGTATAGCTGCCATTTTTCACATGTCGCCCAAAATGTGTTTTCACATATGTAGCACACAATGGTGCAGTCAGTGTGCGAAAGCAATGTTTGGGACAGATTAAGAAAATCACAGTTACACTTTTCATGAGCAGAGGTCTTAAAATGGCTATGTTGAAAATTTGGTGACAAAAGTCCATAAAATGACTGTGTTACGAGTGAGCATTGCGCAGTTTCCATGCACCCTCGTAAGTTCATGACTTTGTAATATTTTCAGTCCAGATTTTCACCAGTGGCATTTTTCCACACTTCCTTATGAACAGTACAGCTGTCATTTTTCACAACATGGCCGAAATGTGTTTTCACACTTTCAGCTCAGAGATGCGTGATCACTGTGGGAAATCATTGTTTGGGACAGATAAAATAAATCACAGTGACACTGTTCATGATCAGAGGTCCCAAAATGCCTCTGTTGACAATCTGCTGTAAAAAATCCCCAAACTAATTACATTACGGGTGTGCGTTGCACAGTTTCTATGCACTCTCGTGACTTCACCAGTTTTTAAATATTTTTACTACAGATTTGCAACATTGCCATTTTTTACACCTCCCCATGAACAGTACAGCTGTCATTTTTTACATCCTGTTCGAATGTGTTTGCACCTGTGGTGCTAAATGCCGTAAGTCGCTGTGCATAAGCAACTTTTGGCTAACAAACTGATATTGCCACTGTTCATGAGGTGGGGTTACAAAAAAAACATGTTGAAAATTTGGAGTGAAAATACCAACGAATGCCTGAGGTATTACGGTTTCCAACCATAACGCCCAACCCCGTAGAGAATGACAGGCATCAGGGATGTGACTTGGGACTCTTGTCTGCAATGCTCATATCATGCAGCCAGTGAGAGGCATCGAGGTATGCCTTGGACTCTTTGCCCCCAAAGTTCACTCCATTCTCCTATACCACACCCATCTCACCGTATTTCATGATGGAATGGGGTGTGCATAAGAGCCAAAGACCCCAAGGCACACCGTGACACTTGTCAGTGTCTGCAGGGTGGGGTGTGGTGAAATGGCGTGGCCGTTATGCCTGACGACCCAAAGGCACACCCAATGCCTGTCACTCTCTGCAGGTGGGTGGTGGGGTTGGCTTCAGTTCAATACTTCACTGCCATTCCTATTACGCAGCTCTGTAATCTCATACCATCAATGCCAATGCCAGCAAGCAAACATTCGGGCATTGGCAAATGCTAGTTTAAAGTGCTGCATATTTTCTGTGAATGGAGCTGTGATCAGCTTGTGTGACTGTTACAAATTTCCAGTGCTGCAACTGCTAGATTGGTGACTGCCCTGTGTTGCTTGACTGGCCCCTATTTACTAGCACTACCTAACTTCTTTTCACCGTGTTGCCAAGCATGCCTACTTCATTGATCCCCGGATTGGTGGTGGCAGTCCAATTTGGAGGTTTGGGGTATACATTCTTCTGCTTGTAAGAGGCGTGCAACATTCAAGCGGCCGCCTCTGTGGGTAAAAGTGTGGCTGAAGTGTGGAGTCTGAGGAACCGAGGCAGCTGTGGGAGTGTGGGTCAGAACAATTAGCTGGTTATAGTGAGATACTGAGGATCAAAATGTTGTTCACGTTATTTTCAAGGTGGAATTGTTGTGTTAGTGTGTTTACCAGCGATTAATCTTATTTCTATGAGGTGTTTAGTTAAAGTGAATGAACAGAGAAATGTAGCAGAGGATTATAGCATGTCTAATCTAATATTGCTAAAAAAATGGGTTATTGATTCTAAAGGGTTGTTATTACAAAGCAACTCTGAATTACGGAGTTGTAGTCAGTATTTTCTTGTTGGTGCTCCACATGTTTGCTTATGGGGGCCTGAAAACTGTTTATAGCTGTTTGAGAGGTGTAGTGTTGTTTCATTTATTATTGATAATATCGTGAGATATTGAGCTAAACCCTAGCCCCCATGCAAACAGTGTATCTATTGCGAAGGGGTATACATCCCCGATGTCGACATGTTGGCAGTGGTGTGACAACAGTGCCATGTCACTGTAAGGAACCCACTGGCACTTGGCACTGTCTGTAGGGGGTCCTGCACCCCCCTGACTCAGCTCCGACTTGGAGTTGAGAATCCTAAGTGGGGGGTGTGGGAGGTGCAGCCCCTCCGTGTGGGGGGTTGGTGGGTGAAGCCCCCTGAAGAAAAGACTTAGGCCCAGATATTCAAAGCATAGTGTGGTGTGCAAACCAATAGCACAGGAATAGCGCGGAGCCGCCATATTCAAAGGACCAGTTAGCGCTCACTAACAGCATTAGCACGGGGCAAACCACTAATGTATGCAAGGGGCAAAAGGAAGAGGGGCCAAGAAAGACGCGCAAAGGGATATTCAAAGGCCCAGCGACGCGCTAGGACACATAACGCAACACGTAGTGCGGTGCTAGTTACCACCTATAAAAGGCTGGTCTTAACCCAGGGCAAAACACAGAGGAGGAGGGACCACCACAGGAAGAGGGAATGTGTGCAGTGCCAGTAGCAGTGATCTGCCATTGATGGCAGCTGTAGTGGAGGAGGAGGAGGAGGAGAGGACAGGCACAATAGGCCTAGCATGAGCCAAGGGATGGTATGCTGCAAACAGGTGGTACCGGCCCAGGGTCTCCTTGAGACCCTGCCTGATACTTTCACATCATTGGCGGTACAGGATGAACAGGGAATGTTGAGGCAGCTCTGTGAACTCCTGCAGGAGCAGCTGCACTCAAATAGCAGGCACAGCCATGCCATGACAGTGGAGGAGAAGATGACAGCAGCGATGTGCTTCCTTGCCACAGGGACGTTCCAATGACCAACGGGGGACACCATTGGGGTAACGCAGTCTGCCACCTCACGCCTCCTGACCCAGTTCCTAGAGGCTTTCCTGCCACATGCTGGGGAGTTTATAGTATTCCCCAGCATGGCAGCAGAGTGCAGAGAAACCATGCAGCAGTTCCATCGAGTTGCGCACCTACTATCCATACTGGGTGCCACTGACTGCACCCATGTCCCCATCCATGCACCACCTGGCGATGGCAGTGATGTGTATGTAAACAGGAAGGGGTACCACTCCATCAACTGCCAGGTGGTGTGCGATGTGGCTGGGTGCATTAGCAATGTCTATGCACAGTACCATGGCAGTGCCCAGAACGCCTTCATCTGGCACCAGTCCCAGCTGTGCCAGGCTTTTGAGGAGGGCTGGATACCCAGTGGGCAACTAGTCAGTGAGTAGCAGCATACAAGGCATACACACAAAAGCATGGATGGGGGCAGGCATTGTAGGCCAGGGAAGGGGTGTGGGAGGGCTACACAGAGGTGCAGGACAGCATCCAACAGACTTCAGTACGGCACTAACAGGTACACATCTCTTGACGGGATAGTGCCTATCCCCTGCGACCCTGGCTGCTGACACCAGTACTCCGACTGGCCACAGTGGCCAAGGAGATGTACAATGAGGCACATGCCAGCACAAGGAACATCATAGAGAGGGTGTTTGGCATCCTTAAGATGCGATTCAGATGCCTAGACACATCAGGCAGTGTCCTACAGTATACACCTGAGAAGGTATGCCGTATCTTCCTAGCCTGTTGTATGCTGCACAACATGGCAATGAACCATGGGATACAGGCACCCGACCCTGAGGACAGTCTGACAGTGAGCCAGAGCCAGCGGTCAGGGGATAGTGGAGCAACTCGGAGGAGGGACCCTCGCATGGCACGCAGGGGCCATACAGCACAGGGACACCATCATCAGGACACTGCTACAGACAAGAGGGTAAGTACAGACTGCACAACAACTTGAAAGAGTAGAATTAATAATCTATTTAATGTGCACAAAGAAACAGAATAGTGACACCAACAATCACGACAGTAAACCAACACAGTGGATCAGACAACATGTGTGCATGTGGTGTGAGGTTGGGGGTGTGCAGGACACACGTGGGGGGGGACAGACAGAAACGGCGTACTGTCGGTGGGGAAGTGTGATGTGTGCTGTGAGGGTAAGGGGTGCAGCTGTGGCAGTGGAAGTGTGTGTGTGCATGTCTGCACGTGCATGTGGGTGTGCCAATGTTACAAAGGGGGGTGATGACTGTGCAGTGCCGCAGTGTGATTGTGGCCATCACCAACGCCTACCACCACACATGCGACGTGCACCAGTACTGTGGGACACAGACCCTGGTGTGCTCTGGGCAGAGGACAACGCCGATAAGAAAGGTGAGGCAGACAGAGTCGGCCTCCTGTGCCCCTGGGGGATGGTGGAGCCTGACAGGGTGGGTGGATGGCCACCGCGGCGCTGGGTTTCAGATGGTGTGTGTGTTGCTGTGGAGCTGGACCCACTGGCAGCCCTGCGGCCTACAGTTGCCTGCCTGTGTGCCCCTGTGCCGTCTGCACCATGACCAAGCACCCCATGCTGGTGACCCCGCCACACCACACAGTACATTCCCTATGTCAACCACAGCAGCTGTCAGACCAGAAAAGCCATGGTGATGGCACCCACCAGGTGGCCCAACCTGTCCTCCACCCACTGTTCAGCATGGGCAAAGCCCACTGAGATGGTCTCTCTGATCTGTGCCAGCTCATGTCACAGCTCCTCTGTATGCCATGCAGGTCAAACAGGCCTCCTGCTGGGAGGTGACAGCAGCCTGCAGGAGTGGGCAGGCACCATGGCCATCCTGCCCAGGGCACAGAACCCTCAGCTGCAGTTGGTAGAGGTGCCTGCTGCACAGGAGCAACTGGATGCTGTTGCACACCAGGCATGTCCTGCTGCTGGCGACTACTGGTGGTGGTCTGTGCAGTATGGACAGGGACCCCAATATGTGTTGGACACTGCCGTCCTGCGGTGCAGCAATGTTCCACACTGCCCACCACCGGGTGCCCAGGTACAGCCACACGGTGATGCTGAGACACCACTGGCACCCATTCCATGGCCTGCCAAGCAGCCCCACCCTGCATCCCCTGTACAGGCACGACGGCCAGGTGTTGGGAAAACTCCGACACATCAGTGCATCGCCGCCACTGGTCACAGTGACCAGAAGGACCTCCCCTACACCACCATCCTCCATCTGTGCAGCATCCAGGTAGCTAGTGTATCCCAAGCCCCCTACTGAGGTGTGACCCCCCTCCCCAGGCAGTTGCAGCCCCTGTCCATGTGATTGCCACACATGCATAGTGTCTGTGTGGCCATGAGTTGCACAGAGCCTGGATGTTGATGGGTATTCTCCATCATCCTCCTCCACTACCTCTGGAACTTGGCCGTACATCCTTGGCAGCTCCTGTTGTTCTGCAGGCCTGGCAGACACCGCTGTGGAGACAGTAGGGACAGGGTCAGTCACCTGTACATGGACACTGTGCCCAAACACCACCACCACTACCACCACCACACCATGCAGACCCCAGGACACGTACCCCTTCACACAAGCCCGTGACCACATGCACCCACCCAACCCACAGTGACCATGCCCTTGCCAGGCAGCTGTTCGGCAGCCCACAATGCACCCTGTGCAGGACACCAACAGCATAACCATGCACCCATGCCATCACAACATACAGGTGTACACATGAGAATACAGACCTGTCCTTGGCAGTGCGAGATGCATCTCACCTCCACCACCTGGCACACCTGCGACTGCCACCGTCCTCAGAGTCGATGCCACCACGGCCATGTGTGGCTATTCCACCCACTGCTGATGATCAGGTGGTCCTCCACCGGTCCTCATTCGGTCCCTCAGTTGCTGTGCCTCCTCCTCCTTTGCACATCGTAGAAGGTCATTCCATCGCTTGTGCACAGCCTCTGTTGCCCTGCCACGTCCTCCTACAGTATTTACAGCCACAGTCACCTCCTCCCAGGCTTGGCGCACCACTGCATCAGTGGCCCTATGTGTGCGTAGCACCTGCTCCCTCTCCTTCACAGCATGCACAGGGTGTTCAACTCCTCTTGTGAGAACTTGTAGGCGCGTGTGTGCTCCTGCCGTGCTGCCAAACCTATGGGATAGTCGAAAGGGACATGTGTCATTGGCCATGTCGGTACTGCGTGCATTACATAGACATCACAATGCCACCCCCTACAGTGCCACGGCCACATGGACATGTCACATTGCTGCATGTGCATGTACGGTGCACATGACCACATAGTCACTGTCCATCCCGTGTCTGGACAGTGAGTCCTGTACACACACGTACACTGCTGTCGCCTGTGGCTGCCATGTGTACCCATGACTGGGTCCACCCTTACGCTAACCACCTTGCACTGTACTGTGCCCTTCATGATCACTACAGTGGTTGCATGGACAAGTGCACTAGCACGTAGACAACGTCAGGACACCATGCAAAGTCCACATGGTGCCTGGGACGACACAGCGCCGGGACACTGTGTACTTCCTGCAGGGGGGCCACAGCCTACCACGCTACACATCCAGGGAGTCATGTCAGTGGGCCACTGTTGCAGGACATACCACGGTAGTGCACTAGTGCCCCTGCCTGGCAGACACAGTGTGCAGGCAGTGCCACACGGAACAGTTCCCTGCAGGGGAATGTGGACAGTGCACTGGACAGTAGGATGCCCAGGCAGATGTCTAGGGCTGTGCACCATCACACAGCACAGTGCTTGCCTGTGGTCCAACATGTGTCTGACCATTCACCAGAGGTTACATCTGTGTGCTTCAGTCCTTGCTGACCCTGTTCTGAGATCTTGCCATTCAAGAATGTCCTACGGCAGTCATACATACCTGCCTCTCGCTGCTCATCCCCCTGTTGCATCTCTCCACCAGTCTGTTGTTGACGCTCACTTTCTTTATTATGCTGCATTACCACAACACAACACTGGTGGTGCACTGCTAGCCCTTTTATAGCACATCCAGGCAATCAAGTCTGTTAGTCATGCAAATCAGCGCATAATGATATGCTAATCACACAGTTTGCCCCATGCATACACAAGTACCCCCATTTGCATACCCCTGTTGAATATGGCCCGATTAGCGTGCTAGCACAGTAGCACTGTGCAAAAGCCAGCGCCAGAGCTATTGGAGGAGCAACACCGCATATCAATAACACAGCGCTATGTGCTAGCCTGGTCTGCGCATGCCATGAGGCCCCATGTCCGTATCACTTCCCCTGTCATAAGCCGCGATGTAGCACAGCGCTAGCCAGCATATCACGCTGCTCATGGCATGCGTGGTACACAACCTCAGGGTCATGCTGGGGGTCACGGCATGAGCAGTGTAGTTATTTCCGGAGTGGCGCTGCGCTACATCATGTGATAGCGTGATGCTACAGTGGTTGTTGAGGGGAAGTCCTGGGAGAGCCAAGTTTGAGCAGAGACAGGTTGAGGGGTCTACCAGTTGTTGATAGTCATGTCAGGACATTCCAGACAGCATGCAGTTGTGCACAGGGACAGGCGCTGGGGGGGAGGTAGAGACTGCAAACCTTGTGCAGCTTGTCATGAAAAGACATAAGAGGCTGTTTGGAGAGGTGAGGGAGGGGGACCTCCCACGAAGGCAAGTGTGGGACATGGTGGTGAGGAAACTCACTGCCCATACTGGGATACCCCTCAACGCTGAAAAGTGCCGCCACAGGTACACAGACCTGAGATGCAGGCAGAGGCAGCAGCTTGAGCACTATAAGCGCATGGTGCGTGATGGCACTGTGCCTGTGCCAAGTGAGTGGTGTTGCATGTAGAGTGTACCAACATGTCAGGCTTCCTCTGTGTGTGTGTGTGTGTGTGTGTGTGTGTGTGGAGGGGTGGTGGTGTGGGGTTTGGGTGTGGGTGGTGAGTGTGTGGGTGTGTGTGTGCGGAGGGGGTGGTGGTGTGGAGGGGTTTGGGTGTGAGTGAGTGGGTATGTGGGTGTGTGTGTGTGCGGAAGGGGTGGTGATGTGGGGGGTTTTGGGCGTGGGTGTGTGTGTGTGTGTGCACAGGTGTGTGCAATGATGCATGGTGCTGTTGCACACTGTGAACAGGCAGAGTGGCACATGTCTGCCCCATAGGGGCATGGTACATGCCGTGACCATTGCTGTGGGAGGAGGGTTGGGTCATGCTGTTCTGCAAGTCCCTGGGCATCACCGGCCTGCGGACGGCACCACCATGTTGCAGGAAACACGCTCATGGTGGACTGTCGACGTACACTCACGGGTATGCGGATGTTCACATGGGAGCTGCAATGGTCACTGTCGCAGTACTGTGGCGCCGTTGATCACTGACACGTGTGCCTGGTGAATGTGGGGGTCCTCCCTGTTCACTTCATGTGTGTGTGCATTGTGGTTGGGGTTGCATGTGCATCTTGCTGTACTTGACGTTGTGTATGCTGTGTCATGCTCTAACACCACTTTCTCATCTGTCCACTGTAGAGCAGATCGAGCAGCCCATGGCCGCAGGAGGGAGTCAGCCCAGGCCACAGGAGCAGAGACAGGGCAGCCCGAGGGTGCCATCCCTTCCACAGCGGTGCAGAAGAGCAGCCCTGAAAGCAGTGGCGTGTTGCGTGAGTACCTGTTTCATTGCTCTGTGATCTGTGCCCTTTCACTGAGCTGTCGTCACATCTGGGTGTCCAGCCACTGTCTTGTCTGGTGGCATTTCTACAGACGGCAGTGGGCCAATGTGGTGTAGTAGTGTGCTGTGTGGTACACTGTGTTTCACACCACAGCTGGGTGCTGTCAGTCTTGCCCGGGGGGGCTGTCAGCTTGCATTGCTGTGCGGGTGACTGATGGTGTTGGTTGCTCAGATGGTGAGAGTTCTGTGGGGACAACATGCTGACGGCTGACCTGCCCACCTCTGTGGTCCATCCATACCACCATCCACAGGCGTCCACATTTGCACAGGTGGTGGTGCCTTGCTGTGCATGCGGGACAACATGCACCATGCCTTGCGGCCTTACCTCTCCCCCTTCTGGCCACTATATGTGAAGCACTGCCTGTCACACTGTGCTACATCCTGGCACTGTGCCGTATGCATTGTGGAGTCCTTCCATGTGTATCTCATGGCGAAGTTACTGTGTTGCAATTTAGTTGCAGGGTACTATTATCACTGTGCTATTACATTATGTGCATCATTGCCTGCCAATGTTGACCGTGGCTGTGGAAGTGGTACTCACAGTGTGGGGGTCCTGTTATGTGGGTTGAGGACACTTCCATGTACCATGTCTCAGTTGGGTGGTATGCTTTCAGTGGTATTGCCTGGTGGCATGTGAAGGCCCTTCACTGACAGTGTCTGTGCCCTGGCTGACTGTTATCCCCTGGCCTGGGACGGTCATTGGCAGGCCACTGTCATGGTTCATTGATGCTCCTGCATGCCTGTCATTGTTGTTTGTTCTGGCTCTGCATTAGTGTACATTTCCATGTGGGTGGGCAGCATGTCCCAATGTGTGGATGCCCTTCTGCATGTAGTGGCGTGTCCCTTGCACTCAACTCTCCGGGTTTCCAGCTGTGTTTGCCGTGTCTCGCTGTGTGCTGTATCGGGTGGGTGGTGTCACATGTTCCTGCTGCTGTCAGGATCGCTGTCATCATCCGTGTTGAGTTTTGTGTTGGTGCCTGTGTTGCCTGTGCTGCTTTGTGGGAAGTTTCCATGTTGTCCTACCACTGCAGAACTCAGCGCCACCAGGGATAGCCCATTGGGACATGCTGTCCATCTCTGTATGGCAAAGTTGGCTGCTGGTTGCCTCCTGTCTAGTGTGCCATCCTCATGGTCTCCCTTCCTCTTGTGGGTCCACTCTGGGCATCACTGTGGGCGATAAGGCCCAAAAGAATCAAAGGGCACAGAGGACCTGCTGCACAGGATTGTTAGGCAGCAGCAGACATTAATAGAACAGCAGGCCATTATTATCACTGAGACTCGGAGGGTGGTGAATATTCCAGATGCTCATCTCCCTAATCCAGTGGGCAACTAGTTATGCCCTGTTATTTTGAAGTCTTCCCTCACCACACCCCCTCACTGGACTTATTTATCCCTTCCTTGCCTATTGTCATTTGTCCCTGTGTGTGTCCTCCTCCCCGTTGCACCCTTGTCCTGTGTCTTCCCGTCCCTCCATCTGTTGTCGTCCTCAAGTTTTCCTTTGTGTGCCTTTTTATGCCGATGGTGCTTGACTTTTTTCATGTACTGGGCATTTGGGGTTGTGTGTTGGGGGCTTGGTGGGTATGTTCTGGTTCTGTTTCTGTGTTGTGGGAGGGTTGTACAGTGGTGGGTGGGGCATTTTGTAATCTAGGGTTTTGTTCATTGTTTTGTTCTGTATTTTATTCGCTGTTGTGTTTCCATTTGCTTTACTCTTCATTATTGTTAATTACACTGGTTTCTGACATTTACTGTGTCCTGTGTCATCCTTGGGTGCTGGGGTTCCACATGCTTTGTACTATTGCTGGTGTTCTCCACATGGGTCTGGGTTGTTGCTGGACATTTCCGTGCATGTGGCATCCTCCTGGGTGAGCACTGTGGTGTGCTCCTGATACCTCATTCCGGCATGTGTTGCCTTGCATGTGTCGGGGTCAGGCTGTCTCTGCACTGTGTTCCATTGTGTGTTGCACTGCCTGCCTGGGGCTATATTCAGTGCTGTCTTGTGTCTATATTCAGTGCTGTATTATTCCTGGGCTTTTTTTGCCCTGCACTCCTGGTCCTGTTTGCCCGGTTTCCTTTGCTTGCTATATTCAGCTGGTTTTGCCCTGGGCTATTCATTTTGAATATGGCTGGCATTTTGCTCCAGGCTAAGTTTGCACGCTGGACAGTGCTAATCACTGCCAGGGGCTAACCTTTGAATATCTGGCCCTTGTTGCTTCTGCAAACTGGCAGCTGATTGCAAAATGCAGTTGACCTGCCAGTTTCGCTCTCGGGTCATTCGACAAATATTTTGTCGACGACCCATCATGGATCCTTGCGGAGGAACCAAAGTGGTGGATGGAACATGGGCTAAAAATAAGGCATTTAAATGTAAGAATCTACTTCTGATAGTACTTGTCATATATCTGGTTATAGAATAATTTGTTCTGATAGGAAAAGGTGTAGGGGGTGATCTTCTTAAAGGATAATTTGCAAGTACTAGAATTGGATAAAGTAATAAGAAATATGTTACATTGGGATGTATTTATAATCCCTAACAAGTGGGTTAGATAGGTTGAAAGAATTTTGGATAATGTTTTACTTATTCAGGATCTTTTGATTTTCTTCTGGTGGGTGATGTCAATTTAAATTGGTTACAATCAGATAAATTGGGCTTGAAGTCCTGTTGCAGTCCTATGATATATCTCAGGTGATCTCTGAACCTACTAGATTTAATCATTTAACGGAAATCATTCTATTTTGGATTGGATAGTCACAAATTGTATTGATATTGTTTCTTCTGCTGGAGTACTTGCTGAATCCACTACTGACCACCAGGCCACTTACTGTGTGTTGAACTTCAGGAAGGGAAGGATTCCTTTTAAGACCATTCAGTCATTTAGCGTTAAGAGTTATGATGTTCTAAGGCTTGGCGTAGTCTTTCCTTAATTGATTGGTCTTTTTGGAGCGTATCCCTATCCTGATTGTGCAATAGATTATTTTATAGGCAGTTATTGACGGTGCAGGATGCTTGTTTTCCTTTGCATAGATTAAGAGTTTGAGGGTCTAAAATTGGGGGGTTTAATGGAGAAATTAAAGAGTGGATTAAAGCAAGAAATCTGGCCTGGCAAAATTATAAATCGGCTACCACAAGGTTTCTTCTTGATCGTTATTGTTATATGAGAAATAGAGTTGGGAATTTAGTGAGGAAAGCAAAACAATCTTTTTATAAGAAACAATTGGATGTCGACTGGTCTAATCCAAAAAAGTTTGAGTCTTCAGTAAAAATGTATTGGCCCTGTTGTAGCTTCAACTATTAGCATTTAATCTCTGATGGTCTATTACAGATCCTCTGACCTTAGCTGAAGAATTTAATAGGACATTTTCTGATTTTTCTACTTACAGCAATCATTTTTCTGGTTCTTTATCTGAATTAAGTATCTCTAATAGTTATTGTGACAGACCTGAATTTTACTTTAAAATAGTAATGAGGTTGGAAATGCTGAAACATATCTAAATTACCTAATAAGTTTTCAGATTGTGGGGAAGGGTTAGTCATTTTCTTATATTAATTGCATCCCACATTGCTTCCCCATGTTCAATTTTTAACCTGTGTTTGATTTTGGGCCAATTTCCATCTACTTTCAAACAAGCAAGGGTTGTTCCTAGCCCTAAAAATTTGGGGCCAACTCTTTTGGTGACTTTAGGCCTATATCGATACTTATCCCGTTGAGCAAATTATTACAGAAGGTTGTTGCAACTCAAATTACTGAATATTTGGAAAAATATCATGTTCTTTGCCCAGAGCAACATGGCTTTCCTGGGACCATGGTACAGAGACTGCCTTGGTCAGGTTCACTGACACCGTCCTTCAGGGATTTGATAGAGGTGTACTTATGGGGGAGGTGTTTGTGGACCTGACCAAGGCATTCGATCTTATTAATCATTCATTGTTATTTGGTAAACTTGGAGGTCTTGGTTTTTCCGAAGGGCCAGTGCTCTGGTGTACAGATTATCTATCAAATAGGTCTCAGGTAGTAGGTATAGGCTCTGTTATTTCTTCAATTAAACCAATGAGTCTGGGTGTTCCTCATGGGTCAATTTTGGGCCCCTTGCTGTTCTTTTTATTTGTAAATTCTCTTCCTTCTACTCTTAAGTTCAGTAAATGTCTGTTATATGCAGATGATTTGATAATTTCCTCTCATTCTACTGCTATTTCCTCTATTGAAGCTGATCTACAATCTGATTTCAATACAGTTTGTTCCTGGTTTGGTAATAATCATATGATACTTAATGTTACTAAAACAAAAGTAATGTTATTTGGCACTTCCGTTATGATGAGAGAGAATCCCTCCATGTTAATTCATAATACTGGGGAAATTGTTGTTGAATTTGTTAATGAATTTCAATATTTGGGAGTTGTTTTAGATACAGGCCTAACTTTTTTCACAGGTTAAATTTTTATGTGTAAAAAGGTTAATCAAAAATTGGGTTTGTTGTTTAAAATGAAGCACTATTTTAGTTGCAAAACATTATACATAGGAAGAACTACCAGAGTATTAAAGCTAAGGATGCAAGAACATGTTAGAAATATAAGTAACAACAAAGGGGATACACCTACTGGATTACATTTTGCTCAGCATCATAATTTGGACCCCACTGCCCTTACATTCATGGGCATTGATTTGCAACCACCTCTCAAATTTGGGGGTGATAGAGTAAATGAGTTATTACAGAGAGAGAGAGTGAATGGATCTCTCGCCTCGAACATTCAACCAGATGGCCTTAATGAGCAATGGGACTTGAAACCCTTTTTGAAGAAATAATGAATGTTCAGTGTCTCTGCAATAATACACATTAGCTATCTCCATTTTTCTTTTTCTCTTTCATTTTTAGGCCTGGACCATTGGAGAAGACATGCTTTCTGTAGATACCCAGGACCAGAGAAAATATTGAATAGGGTGATCACATTATTGCAGTCCTCCTGTTGTTCAATGTCCATCCCCCTTTTCCCTCTATCCTCTCTTTCTTCATTTTGGCTACTGATTGGAGTATATTTTGCCTTTAACTCAGACTATTATATGAAATCCGAATCCCTCCCACCACCCCCTGATGTTGGATGTCTTCAGTAAACTCTACCCCTCCCCCCACAGCCTTTTCCACTTCAGACCAACTCTAGTACTTTTTCTCTTTTTAACTTTTCTTCTTTTTGTCTTGGATTTAGATTCCTTAATATGTTGCTTATATAAGGGTGATGAATTATTAAAATACATATTCAAAATAATATATTGAAAGGAATCACAGATGTATTTCCAGTTTTGCATGTTTTTCTACTTTTGTATGATGTATGTATATTTAAATTTTGAATTGGTGTATCACTATCAATATTTGTTTTGTATTAGAGCACTCAAATGATGTCACTGATGAGGTCACTAAATGTTTAACATTTAAGTGGATGTAGTTGCTTTCAATACCAGGCCTCATGAAGGCTTAACCACCGAAGTGCTGGGGTCTGGTATAGCTTGGCTCTGCCAGAATACATTTCTGCATTTAAGCATCCTATTGATTTTTCTTGACATTTATTTCTGTGGTGTGCAGTTATCTTTGGACTTGAACTTGTTATAGGCTTAGCTGCCCTCATATCTGCACCCATCCCCTGTGGTTGCACGGTATAAACTGTGAATTTTCCCATGCTACTAGCCGCCGCTATTCCCAGCTTGAAACCTCCTCAAGTGGACTCCCCCCTCAGCCCTCACAGCTTGTCCAGCCCCCCAGATCACCTTCTGGGGGATGGATCTCCCACCCACCCTTGGTGGCCTTTCTGGGATTAGAGGGACAGCCACAGGACTGGGGTAGGGGATGGGAGATCCACCGAGAAAGGTCTGGTGCCAGGATGTGTTTGGGTCACCAGAGTCCCTTTTGCCTCCACTGGACCACCAGGGTTTTCTAAGGATTTTCCCCTGGAACACAGACATGCAATGGCATCTTGACACAAGGTACCAATGCCTGCCACTGCTCCACCCCATGATACTGTGCCACAGGTTCCTTGTGATGCCCAAGATCTCCACTAGGAGCCACTAAGGAGCAACGCATAGCCCTGGATCCCTCCCTGGGAATGGAGAGAAGTCCTCCGTATGCTCAATTCCTTCCCTCCACTGCCGACCCCTAGTGGCTCGAGTCCATTCCCAAACCTGGGTTGCTGGCATGGTGCAAGGTGTGGCATCCACTGCCTCAACCCTCAGCACCACCAGGCCAGCTACCCACACACAAACTTTAAATAAAAATGAAAACCAAGTTGGTGGCGGCACTGTAGTGACTGACGAGATGCCGTGATGCTGGCTGCTATAATACTATGATTCTTTGTCAGACCAGTTAGATTCGTGATGAAATCCTCTTGAGTTTGGCCTGGGGTAACCAATTTTACATGGACCTTTTGATGCATACCTACATATCCTGATCTGTACTCTTTCAGAGATTGCAGGGTCTGACAGGAGCAGCACTTGGCTACTACACTCCTTCCTTCACACTGCCTTTGACCACAAGAGCTTTTATGGAAGCCCAGGTGATAAGGCTGGCCCTCCTCCAATGGAGGGACACTGTGTGTATTCTATTGATTTGATCTTCTTCAGTGTATTGTCAAGATTGTTAGCTCACATAGCAGTCCAAGGGACACCACAGATCATGTAGGATTTAGGCTAGGTAGTGAACACAGAAAGGAGTTTTATACAATCCTATCTGAATCGGGGACTTTTTGGGGGCAAATATTTGCTGTGATCCAGATTGAAAGTTCCTGTGATCCAGTTTGAAGGGTCCTAACTCAGGAAAGACTGGAGAAATGGATCACAGGGATTCATCAGTCCTATTTGCCCACAAATGCCTACAGAGTTTAAGTCCAATGGTAGCCCCATAGAGGGGGCCCCCTAATCAACTTTACATATTAAACCTATTGGACACCATCCTCCTCCTTGGGACTGGGGAGAGAGCCTTATGTTGCTGTACTGTACATCAGCTCCCTGGGTGGTATCTAGGATAAATCAGGACCTTGTCTTGGATGTCATGGAAGACTGGGAGGGGGACACCTTTTACAGGTACATTAGGGAGTGAAGAAAAACCAAGGGAGGGATAGTGACACTTAATAAAGGGGAGAGTGGGTGGGCAGAGAGTGACAGTGAAAAAGCAGGGATAGTGAATGAATACTTCTGCTCAATATTCACAAAAGAAAAGGAGGGAGAGGCACCTAATTGAATCAATAGAAGCACTCTGGATTGGGGGGGGTCAATACCAGTCCTTTCACAGAAGAATGGGTTTTCAAAGAACTCCTAAAACTGAAGGCGGACAAAGCAATGGGGCCTGATGGGATTCACCCCAGAATTCTAAAGGAACTAGGGGAGAACTAGTGACACCAATGACTACCCTTTTTAACAAATCATGGGAGGATGGTGTGGCACCTAAGGACTGGAGGATGGCGGATGTGATTCCCCTTCACAAAAGTGGGAGCAAAGCAGAGGCAGGAAACTACAGACCTGTTAGCTTGACCTCAGTGGTAAGGAAAATGATGGAATCACTTCTGAAAGAAAGAATCGTTGAGTACCTAGAGGCCAGTGGTGCAGAGGACCCAAGGCAGCATAGATTCACAGGGGGAAGGTCATGTCAGATGAATCTAATAGATTTCTTTGATGGGGTGGTCAAAGTAGTAGACCAGGGAGGGGCTGTGGACATGGCCTACCTATACTTTAGCAAGGCATTTGACACAGTCCCACACAAACAATTAATAAACGAATTAGCCAACCTGGGAGTGGGTCCCAGGGTGGTAGCCTGAGTAAAACATCAGCTGGACAACAGGACACAGAGAGTAATAGTAAACAGAGTCCACTCTGAAGAAAGGGAGGTTACTAGCAGGGTCCCACATGGTTCAGTACTGGGTCCGGTCTTTTTTATTGTCTTTATATGTGACATTGCAGAGGGACTGGAAGGAAAAGTATGCCTTTTTGCAGATGACACAAAGATCTGCAACAGGGTTGATACACAACGGGGGGTGGAAAAGATGAGAAGGGACTTGGCAAGGTTGGAGGAATGGTCAAAAGTATGGCAGCTTAGATTCAGTGCAAAGAAGTGCAGAGTAATGCACCTGGGAAACAAAAACCAAGGGGAAGAGTACACAATGGGGAGAGAGAGGTATTAACAACAACAAAAATGGAAAGGGACCTGGGGGTAGTCATATCAGATGACCTAAAGGTAAGTAAGCATGTGAGAAGGCAGTAGGGATGGCTGGGGGGATACTGGGATGCATAGGGAGTGGCATCACCAGGAGAAAACAGAAAGTTGTTATCCCTCTGTATAGACAGTTGGTGAGACCCCCATCTGGAGTACCGTATGCAGTTCTGGAGACCCTTCTCCGCAAGGACATGGACATGATGGAGGCAGTCCAGAGGAGGGTAACTAAAATGGTGCAGGATCTGCAACAGAAGCCATACAAAGAGTGACTAAAGGAGCTTAATATGCATACCCTCAAGGAAAGGATGGAGAGGGAGACATGATAGAAACTTTCAAGTACCTCAAGGGAATCAACAAAGTCCAAGAGTGTAGCATATTGCAGAAAAAGAGATGTGCACGAACAAGGGGGCACAATTTGAAGATAGAGGGGGGGGACGGCTCTGGGGCAATATGAGGAAGTATTTTTTCACAGAGAGGGTGGTGGATGCATGAAATTGCCTTCCTGAGGAGGTCATGGTGTCAGTGGGGGAATTCAAGAATGCATGGGACAGACATAAGGCAATTCTGGTGGGGGTAGGAAGAAGTAGGCTGTTGGTTAACTAGGATCTGCAGCTTATCCAATAGGAAGGGAAATGGGCAGACTACTGTAGGTGGGCCAAGTGGTCCTTATCTGCCGTCAAAGTCTATGTTTGTATGACAGTACTGCAGTAATGAGAGGCAGGAACAGACAGATTATGAGGCAATCCTACCCTATGCCATATAGTGTCACTCTGACTCCATGCCACACCAGCTGACATGAAAGGACTTGCTTTATTGGACTGCCAAACTGCTTTGGGAGTAGCTCACTCAGCTTTGCACTAGAAGGGGGAGTAAGTCCTACATTAGGCATTCTGACCTCAGAATACAGAAAGAGTGCTGATTTGGCACCAGAAGGAAGAACAGTGGGGAGTGTAAATCAGGCCCAGGATATGAGCAACAGCGGGCACCAGGACAGAGGCAGCTTCCTCAGGGCACAGGTAGTGTTAAATCCCTGAAGGACATATTGATTCTCGGTATAAGCATAAAAAGGACTCAAGAGCTCACCTTAACTAGCCAACAGGCTCAGGAGTTTGAACTGTGAACTTCTCCAAGACCCTGGAATTTGTATCATGATACTGCATATTCTTTAATAGGGTGGCAAATCAGTAACTTACTGTACAGTGGAACTGTTTGTGCATAGACTTGGATCCCTTTGTGAGTGCTGGTACCACCAGTGCATAAACTGCTTGGGGTGGGGGGGAGTAACAAGATACTACTTGCTTTGACTTGGTTTAACTTTGTTTTGTTGAGACAGTAGTGAGCAGAGTCCATATGAGAACTGCCTATTAGTAGTAATCTACTAATTCCTTCTCATTTAAATATATGTCCAGATTCTTTTAAAGCATTTAAGACTTTTACTGTTTAAGAGGAACAGTCAGCACAAAGCCTCCAGCACTCAAGAGTGGAGTTGGTCCTAATATGTACTTTGTGTGCAAAAACATTTTGGTATACTTACTGTTTATTGTAGTATAATAGAGTATATCAGACTCATTTTGCTTAATTTTAGGCTGACATCTTCTGTTACTGCAAATCAAGAATCCCTTGTAGCTGACATCAGAGCAGTAGGCAGCAACTGGAGATTTAATAGCCTGCAGTGCATGTTACAGCTTTTATAACTGCTGATCAGATGTTTTCCATGTCTGCTTTTCTCTAGGGGTTAAGAACAGTCTTCTGTTACTGTCCTTAGCCCAGGGAGGACAGCAGGGCCAGCAAACAAAAGATCAGGGGTTGAGTGTGGAGCCAGTTTAGCACCCAGGTTCTCCCCCGACGGTGCTTCCATCCAGTCTGCAGTTTTTGTGGCATTCATTCCTGCATTCTGAGTCTTCAGGAGCAACCACCAATTGGGTGGTTTGTGGGCAGGGCTTAGTTTTCCTACTTCAGTTGCACATCCAGCGGTCATCTGTGCTGCAGTCTGGAGTGCGAAGACTGCAGTGCAAAGGACATTTCAGAAAAAGAGTTCACTGAGTCAGCCGTGAGTCAGCTTTGGGCCAGTCACGCTGCCCTCCAGGAGCCCATCATCTAACTAACCAAGGTGACTGCCAGTACTGTAATTTACAGAACTCCCAGCTAAACTGTTCTTCTTTAGCTTTTTCTAAGTATGTTCTCTCCTACCTAATCATGTGTAATTCTTGACTACTTGTTTTAATTCACCTGGCTCTACTTGATCCTGTGCATTGTATGAATTGTGTTCTTATTGTTTTCTGTATGGACTTGTCCGTTATTGTACTCTCCTTGGTTGTACCTGAAAATAGGCAATTGTTTGTCTAGTATACATACCTGGTCAACAAAAGCTAATGAATAAATAAAATATAACCCTAACTAGGTATAGCCCCATTGCAAGTTTTGTGTATGTGATTTTTTCATTAACCAAGTAGAGTTGGTTTGCCTGTTTGCATGTTGCTTTTGCCAGTTGTTTACGCCCTACTACTTGTTACCTTCATAGGTATTTGCAGTGCTCTCCTTATTCAGCTGCCTTCTCCTGTGAATGGCTGCTGCCAGCACTGTTTATTACTATCCTGGCTACCTAGGTCACCCCTCAAGGTCCAGCCGAGTTGTTTTCCTTCTTTATTAAATTGTGTACCACAGTTCATTCAACTGTGTGCTTTTACAACTGCCAATTTTAGAGTATCCTAGAAATTCTCTATCTGGGTACATCCTGTTTGCAAGTTTTGCATCATTTTGGTCTACTCAGTTTGTCTCACACTGTGTGTCTATTGTTTCTCAGGTACTGCTAATCTTCAAGTAACCTGTTACAAATCCTACCTGAGTTTTGACTTTTTGTCAGCTTCTGTAACTTTCTATACCCTCATTCATAGATACATAGATACATAGACAGTGTCGGCAGATAAGGGCCTATGGCCCACCCAGTCTGCCCATTTGAGCTTGTAAGTTCAGTTTGTTTTCCTAGAAGTCTGTTTCACCTTACCCCTGACCTCCAGAATTCCTTTATGTCTATCCCATGCATTCTTAAATCCCGTGATTGTTTCAGCCCCCACCACTTCCTCTGGCAGGGTGTTCCACTTGTCCACCATCCGTTCTGTGAAGAAATTCTTTCTCATGTTTCCTCTGAATCGTCCTCCTCCAACTTCATCCCATGCCCTCTAGTCCTGGAACATCTTTTCGCTTAAAAATAGTGTTTTCCTGTACCCTGTTCCTCACTGTAAGATACTTGTATGTCTCTATCATATCCCTCTCCCTCCTCTCTCCTCCAGGGAGTACATGTTCAGTTCCTTCAACCTGTCTTCATAGGACTTGTGATGCAATCTATGCACCATCTTTGTTGCCCTCCTCTGAACCTTCTCTACCCTGTCTATGTCCTTACGTAGGTATGGTCTCCAGAACTGTACACTGTACTCCAGGTGGGGCCTCACTAGTGTCTTGTATAGCGGAATTATGACCTCCCTTTTCCTGCTGGTGATGCCCCTGCCTATACATTCCAGCATCCTATTTGCTTTACCTGCTGCCTTGTCACACTGTTTCCCTACCTTGAGGTCATCAGAGATGATAACCCCAAGATCCCTTTCCTGCTTGGTGCATGCTATATCCTCACCCCCAACTGATATATTGTGCCAGGGTTTTTGTGCCCCATATGCATTATCTTGCACTTCTTTGCATTGAATTTCAACTGCCAAACCCCTGACCATTCTTCAAGTTTCTGCAGGTCGCTTCTCATTCTGTCTACACCCTCTGGTGTGTCTACTCTATTACAGAGCTTTGTGTCATCAGCGAACAGTGAAATTCTGCCTTCTAGGTCCTGCGCAATGTCTCTGATGAAGATGTTGAATAGGACCTGTCCCAGCACTGATCCCTGTGGTACCCCACTGGTCACTCTTCCCTCTGTGGAGTGACAGCCATTTACCACCACCCTCTGTGTCCTGCCACCCAGCCAGTTACCTACCCACCACACTACTGTCCGCCCACACCCATATTCCCCAGTTTGTGTAATAGTCTTCTATGTGGCACAGTGTCAAAGGCCTTGCTGAAGTCCAGATGAGGCCATGTCCACTGCCCTCCCCTGATCCACCTCCCTAGTCACCCAGTCAAAAAATTCAATGAGGTTGGTCTGACATGACCTCCCCCTGGTGAAACCATGCTACCTTGGGTCCTGTAGTCCATTGACAACCAGATGTTCCACCAATCTCTCCTTCAGTAGTGCTTCCATGATCTTCCCCACTACTGAGGTGAGGCTGACTGGTCTGTAGTTCCCTGCTTCCTCTTTGTTCCCACTTTTGTATAAAGGGACTACATCTGCTGTCCCCAGTCTTTGGGTACCTCCCTGTTTCCAGTGATCGGCTAAACAGGATAGCCAGAGTTCAGCCACCACCTCTCTTAGTTCTTTAAGGACCCTGGGGTATACCCCATCTGGCCCCATTGCTTTATCAACTCTTATTACTTCCAGTTCCTTCAGGACCCTTTCTTGTGTAAGGGACTTGTGTCCATTTCTGCACCATTCTCACCCTTGTACTCCCTTCAGACCCATTACCCTCCTCTTCCTCAGTAAAGACTGAGCAGAAATACCTGTTCAATATGTCAGCTTTACTGTTGTCATCCACCACGCCCCCATCCTCCCCTTCAGTCTCACTATCCTCCCTTTGTCTTTCTTTTTCACTTATGTACCTGTAAAAGATTTTGTCCCTCTACCCACTGATTTTGCAATGTGCTCTTCTGTCTGAGCTTTGGCTTCCCTTACTGACCTCCCTGCCTCCCTTTGCTTCTCCTGGTACTTCTCCCTATCTCCTTCTGCCTGTGTCTTTTGTATTGCCTGAATGCAATCTTTTGGCTTTCACTTTCTTTGCTACCTCTTGGAAAACCATAATGGTTCCTCTTCCTTTCCTCTTGCTAACCTGCTTAATGCATAATTCTTTTGTTCTTGTAATCCCCATTTTAAATACTGCCCACTGTTCCTCAACCCCTGATTCCTGTCCCATTCCCCTTAATGCCTCTTTCAAGTATCTCCCCATTTTCCCAAAGTCTGCCCCTAAAATCCAGGATACGTGTTTTGTGTGGTTTGGTTCTGCTCTTTCTGTGATTTCAAACCACAATGACTGGTGGTCACTGTTTCCCAGGTGCTCCCCACTGTTACCCCCATCACACTGTCCCTGTTTGTGAGCACAAGGTCCAGTATTGCCTTCTGCCGAGTTGGTTCCATGACCAGTTGCTTGAGGAAGGCACCCTGAAGGAGTCAGGATAAATCTGCTCTAGTTTATGCTGCTGCTGGGATGCTCCAGTCCACGTCTGGAATATTGAAGTCTCCAACCAGTACTACCTCACCCTTGTCTGCCATCCTTTGGATGGCTAGCATCAGCTCCCTATCTGTTTCTTCCTCTTGGGCTGGTGGTCTATAGACCACACCTGTGCTGATGGCTGTCCCCATTTTCCTTTCCAGCTTAACCCACAGTATCTCTCCCCCATTTTGTTCCTCCTGGATCTCTGTGGCCCTTATGTCATTTTTCACATACAGTGCCACTCCTCCTCCCTTCCTGCCTGCTCTGTCTCTTCTGAATATGTTGTAGCCAGGTATGGCCATCTCCCAGTCGTGGTTATCATTACACCAGGTTTCAGTGATGGCCACAATGTCCAGGTCTGACTGCACCATGACAGCCTCCAGATCTTCCATCTTGTTGCTAAGGCTCCTGGCATTTGCACACATGGCTTTCCATGATTTGACCTCCCTAGACTGTTTCACTGTTCTCCAGCCCTTCCTTGGTTGTCATTTATCCCTGGTTCTCCTTGCTGTCTGCCCTTCTGCTGAATTTTGCCCCTTTTCTGCTTATCCACCTCTTGGGCACTAATCTCCATCTTTTGCACACTGCTTTGCAAAGATAGCCACTTCTCTGGTTCACTGGTTCCACTGCTAGCTGTGGGGGGTGAGCAAGTAGGTACCCTCCTTGCAGGCCTGCCACCCCCCTTTGCTAGTTTAAATGCTTGTCAATGTAGCATTTAAACTTATCATTGAGTGCTTGGATTCCCCTCCAGGATGGATGCAGGCCATCAGGCTTGAACAAATCTCCATCCCTCCATGTGGGTCCCCAGTCACCAATGAATCCAAACCCTTCCTCACAGCACCAGTTCTTCAACCATGAGTTAAAGTTCCTGGTGCATGCACTCCTATGCTCTCCCTTGCCTCTCACAGGTAGTACTTCAGAGAAAGTGACAGAAGTAGCTACTTGCTTGAGACCCCTCCCCAGTTTCCTAAACTCTTCCTGAACTTCCTTTGGCTCCCCATTTGCCAGGTCATTAGTACCTAGGTGGATAATGACATCCAGCTCACCCTCCCGTCTTGCCTTCCCAGTGACCCCAGGATCTTCCTTCCATCCCTCCATGCCATGGCACCTGGAAGGCACCTCACCTCCTGTCCTCCCCCTCCTGTGTTCCTAGCTGGATCCCTCTTATGATGGAGTCCCCCACCAGGATTCGCTTCCTCCTCCTCTGGGGTCCACTGCTTTCCCCGCTGAGGTCACCTCCTTGGCTAACCTCCACATCCTTTCCTTCCACTTCTCTGGGTACCTCTATTCTATGCCTGTTGTTTTTCACTGACTACTTATGTTTTGAGTAACCCTGTCACACCCTACCTGAGGATTACCTTTTTTGCCAGGTGCATTACAAGTTTTGCTCTGAGCAGTTTTACAATTACTACTTTCAACCCCGCTCTCTGCTCTCCTCCTCTGCCTTCTTCTCCTCTCCATCCTACCCTCCCTCCCCCGGCCTTCCCCCCTACTGTCTCCTTCACCCTTCAACAATCCCTCCCCACTCCCTTCCCCTCTCCTTGTCTATCCACCCTGAACTCTTTCCCTCCCCCTCATTAAACTTGGAGTTTCTTCACTGATCTATCTTGTCCCTTCCCTGTCCTTCCTCCCTCTCCACCCTGGACTAGGGGATATAAATCCTACTACATCCTCCATCTCCTTATCCTGCTTCTCCTCCTTGCTGGCAATATGGAAACCAGCCCTATTCCCTCTCCCCCACTCTGCTTTTCCTAGTGGCTATAGTATTTTCTACCTCAGTGCTAGGCACCTCCTCCCTAAACGGGATCTCCTCAAAGTCTGAGTTGCTCAACACTCTCCTTACCTACTTTGTATCACTAAATCCTGGCTGTTCTATAATTCCTGATTCTAGCCTTGCTCTCTCTGACTACCACTTCTGTAGACAGGATGGGGAAATGTGGCAGTGGAGTTGCCCTGCATGCTTGCCAAAGCCTGTTCTGCACTATCACTCTCAGGGAAGTTGTACCCTCTTTCGATGAGTATCTCCTTGACAAACTCTCCTTTCCTCTACCTTACCTATCTTCATTGGGGTTTTCTATGCCTCTCCAAGAAACTCACCTCCTCTGGTTGACTCACTCTCGTCATCACCTCACACTCCTCTTCTGGCAAAATTATCCTTCTTGGGGACTTTATTATTAATTGACTGTCCTCAGCCTCAGGCTGACCTCCCTCAAGATTGTAGTTGGCAGGTAGCATGGTCATCCTCAGATTCTCATCCTACTCGGGTGGTGTTATGCACAGCCGTCTATTAAAAACAAACCGCTATTATAGCAGACTTTGTTGGATCATCTGACCAGGTGTGCATCACGAGACCTGGCTGGATGAGAATGCTGGCCCAGTTTTGACATCAGTAATTCCGGACGGTACTTGGTGAAACACCGCCCTAGGATGGATCGTGAGGGGCAGGGGTATTGCTATCTGTTTAGATCAGAACTGGGCCTGAGTGGAGGTACCAGTGGGAACTACCAACTCCTTTGAATGTATCATGGGCAAGGGTGTGGGATGCAGGATACTTCTGTTTACCATCCACCAGGTGACGGGAATGTTTTCCTGCGGGAGGTCACAGACTTCATTGTCGACCTGACATTGGGATCCCCCAGATGGTTGGTTCTGGGAGATTTCAGTGCCTGGGTCGATGATGAACTTGTCAGGACTTCTGCCAGTTAATGATTTCACTGGGCTTCACACAAGTTATTTCCTCCTCGACCCATATTGGTGGTCATTCATTGGACTTGGTGTTCCTACTGGGGATGGAGATATCTGATTTGGTGGTGGAACTAGTTGGGTGTTCTGACCATCACACCATTGGGTTCAGTTTTGATGCCACCCCTAGTAGGCCAGCCCCTATGGAGATGGTCTGGTACCACTCTTTGAGGGGTGTCTCCCCAGATGGCCTGATGGCGGTAGTGGACCTATCGGGTTTACTGAGTGATTGCATGGATCCAGAGGACTTGGTACTCACCTATAATAAGGCAGTAGTAGGGGCCCTGTATTCCATTGCTCCTGTTCATTTTTGTCCCCTCACTCTTCGCTCCAGGTCTCCTTGGTTTGATGAGACTCTGAGGGAGTTGAGGAGAGTTGGATGAAGGTTAGAGAGGTGCTGGTGGAACTTGGGCCTGGATTGTGACAAAATTAGTTTGATAGACCATTATGTGGTCTATCAATCAGCAATCTCTTCTAAGAAGGCAGAATTCCTGTCCAGAGAGATTGCTGCTGCACAGAATAGACCAGCTCAGCTTTTCCGGACTGTGGACAGATTGTGCAATCTAATCTGTCTTCAGCCCAGAAGAGCCTTTTCTCAAGAATGGCGTGAGGAGTTTACTCAATTCTTTTCAGATAAGATTGTCACAATTAGACTGACATCAACTTGACCCTCCCAATGTGAGCTGTGATGGTCGGCAGGAGATGTCGGACACCCAATTAGTGTGGTCTGACTTCAGCCTTCCAACAATCGTGACATTGTGATGATAATCCAGTCATTACGTCCGACAAACTGTGGTTTGGACCGGGCCCCACGTCTCTTAGTGAGCTGTGTGGATAAAATCAGTCCGGTCCTTGCTGAGATAGTCTGGAGGTCTTTGGAGAGGGGGATTTTTCCAGATCCTCTGAAGGAGGCTGTGGTTCAGCCCCTTCTTAAGAAGTCCTCCTTGGACCCGGATTGTCTGGCCAACTACAGGACTGTCTCTAACCTGCCCTTCATGGGTAAAGTTAATGAGAAGGTGGTTGTGTCACAGCTGAATGATCATTTGACCAGGCACAATGTCTATGATTCTCTCCAGTCCGGATTTAGGAGGAGACATAGTACCGAGACAGCTCTTGTCCGGGTGCTAAATGACCTCCTAATAGTGAGAGATCGAAGGACCCATTCCATCTTGGTCCTTCTTGATCTCTCTCTCTGCAGCATTTGACACCATGGACCATGGTGTGCTGTTGGAGCTTATCTGTGGGCTGTCTGGTATAGTTCTCAGTTGGTTTCGATCTTTCCTCGAGGGTAGGACTCAGAGGGCAGTGTCTAGGATTTTTTCCTCGACATCATTCCCCCTATCCTGTGGGGTGCCGCAGGGTTCCATTTTGGCACCCATGTTGTTTGCGTGTGTATATGCTGCCATTGGGAGCGATTATTAGGCAGTACAGTTTGAGTTTTCACTGCTATGCAGATGATACTCAACTGTACACGCCCTTTGTGCCCGGCCAAGATGCTGTCATTTCGGTCTTTAACAACTGTCTAGCCAAAATCCAGGACTGGATAAATGTGAGTTGGCTGAGGTTGAATACAGAGAAAACTGAGGTGTTGGTTGTGGACCCAGGTCACTGGGAGGTGGGCTTGTTGGCAGGATCACCCTGGGTTTATGGCTTGGGGTGTTCAGCTAACTACCTCAGACGGGTCGCGGAACCTGGGCATTGTGTTTGATGACTGTTTGAGATTTAAATCTCAGGTGTCGGCAGTTGTCAAAGCCTCTTTTACCACCTGAGGAACATCACCCAGGTGAAGCACCTGGTTCCTCCTGAATCTTCCTACTTTGGTCCATGCCTTGTTACCTCCTGTCTTGACTACTGCAACGCCCTTTATCTTGGGCTACCGGGGATTGATATTCGCCGCTTGCAGCTAGTGCAGAATGCGGCAGCCAGGCTATTGACTGGTTCTTCCAGGGCCAGTCATATAACGCCTGTGCTCCGTGGACTGCACTGGCTGCCAGTATGCTGGCGAATCACCTTCAAGGTCGGTTTGCTGACCTATAAGGCCCTACACGATCCGGGACCTGGTTACCTGAAAGATCTCCTTTGTCCCTACTGTCCCTCCCGCTCTCTCCGATCCACTGACGAGGGATTGCTGGTGATTCCCAGGGTTCATTTAAAGACATCTGGGGCCAGATCTTTTAGTTTTATGGCCCCAACCCTATGGAATTCTCTACCTCGTCAGGTGCGAGATTGCCCAACTGTCCAAAGTTTTAAGGGGGTGTTAAAAACATTTCTTTTTAGCCTTGCATATAATGATTCATAATGTTGCTGCCTTGGATACATTTTTAACATTGTTTTAATTATTTATTGATTCTTATTATGTTATGTACAGGCACCTTGGTTTTGGAAAGGCGCCTTTTACAAATAAAGTTTGATTTGATTTGATTTGAAGATTGAGTCCCTGAACCTCTCACAAGTCATTACTGAACCCACCCGGCTCAATCCACACTCCTCAGACCACAACCTTCTGGACTGGGCTCTCTCCTCACACCCCCATTGCTTGATTTTTTTATTTATTTTATTTTTTTTATCTATGATATCTTGGAGTACACCGGTGAGCAGATGCTCATTTGTAGGTTCTACATCAGTTACAAGAATTAAACAGATACACAGTATTACACTACAAAGCATTACATTACCAACAAGTACAAATTGTACTGGCACAAAACAATACATTACAAGCTAGACAGTCAGTAAATTGGTGTGAATACAAGGTTGGGATAGCTATAGCTTAAGGTATGGCATTTAGACAGTGCTACGGCATTAGAGAGAGGGTGCCTGCATCAGAGAGTTAGTCATAGTTGTGGGAGGAGAAACAGAGAGGAGAATAGTCACAGCTGTGCATAGTGAGGTGTATGCCTGTGTAAGGGGTAAGAACAGACTTAAGGAAGATTGGAGACAGTGCAGCTGGATAGCATCAGACAGGAGGTGGCATGAGGGAGGAGACAGGGAGAGGAAGGGTATGCCTAGGTGGGAGGGAAGGGGGGTAGATAGGGGGGTGGAGCAAGGAAGTGTTGTGAAGGTTGGTGCCCCTAGGAGAAGGTGGCACACCAAGTGCTGCGCCTTTACAGTGGTCCCAACATAGGAGAGTTGTTTTGGTCATCATGAATGGCCAACACAGTTACAGTTGTCTTCTGCGGCAAAGTGCTGCCTGAGCTTACGCTTGAAAGCACCAATGGTTGTGGTATCGGAGACGGCTGAACATTGCAGCATGTATTTTGCTGGACTCATTCAGTGACCACTGCATGACATTCTGTGTCAGAAAAGTCTGGTGCCTTCCCTCCTTCCCAGGTACATCTGTTCCAGGTCCCTCCAGTTGCTGAACAAAGATGCTTTACTGGGGGACCTGGTTGCAAGTGATTGGACCCCCCATTCTCCCCACCCCAGGTAATGATGTGGCGTTCTCCCTCTTCCACTTGAAATTTACCTCTGTCTGGGACAAGCACATCCCCATCAGAAAGTCCAGGGTTAAGTCTTCCCACCACCCCTGGATCACCTATGATCTCACTGATTTAAGCAGTACGTGGATCGAACCTGGGCCTGGTACAAGTTATCCCACTCCTATCTGAACTCCTCTGTTATAGGGCACTTAGAAACACTTGCACAAAGGCTGTTCATACCACCAAATTCCTGTATTTTAAGGCCAATCTCCAGAAGAATCTTAACTCCCCAGCCCACTTCTGGAAGGTATTCACTCTGTTTTTTTATTTCCCAGCCCAGTATGTGCCCACAGTCCTCTTGATTAATTATTCATCAGTGTTTGACCCAGCCTCTGTTCCTGCTCATTTCAATGAGTTTTTCACTACTTGTGCTTCCCCTTTGACCCCTTCCTGTCTTCTCCCCTTTCCCCTGTCTTCATCCTCTTCCCCACCCTACCTCACTCAGGGGTTTATCTTCCACTGTCACTACCCAGGAAACCCTGCTTGCCCTTTCTTCTCTTAAACTGTCCAAATCTAGCCCAAATGGCCTGCACAATAAAGTTCTCCAGCTAGGGCATTCCTGCACAACCAATTTAGTGAGTTTTTATGACTATATTAGTATGAACCTTGATAAAAAATATACCTTGTGATGTCATTCTTTTAGACTTTCAAAAGGCATTTGATTCCACTCCTCACTAGGCGCTGATTCAAAAAACTTCAGACATGTAATATTAACCTTCTATACTCACGCTAGATAGCCAATTGGCTGGAAAATAGGAGTCAGAGGGTAATAATTGATGGCGATAAATCCTCATGGATTAAAGTAGAAAGTGGTGTTCCTCAGGAATCACTATTGGCCCCAGATATTTTTTCAAATATTTATATCTGATCTGTCAAATGACGTCCATAGTAAGATCATAAAATATGCTGATGGTTGCAAGATTGCTAATATTTGCAGTTCAGCAGCAGATTCTGAAGTTATTCAAAAGGATCTTAATCTATTCGAGGCTTGGTCCATAAAATGGAACCTAAGATTCAACATGTCCAAATGTTGTGTTCTTCACTTTGGGAAGCATAATCAAAAAAGACAGTACTTTATTTACAGTGAAATTATTTCAAAGAAGAACAATGAAAGAGATATTGGTATCAATGTTGATGCAGATTTAAAATTCAGTTTACATATTACCAAAGTCATCGCTAAAGCAAATTCCATAGGGTGAGCAATTAAACATAATTTTACCACTAGGCACCCACTGATACTTTTATCACTGTATCGAGCCCATGTTAGGTCTCATTTTGATTTTGCATCTCAGTTGTGGAATCCATATAAAAAAAATGGATATAGTTAGAGTTGGGAGGGTCAACATAGGATAACCAAGTCACTTTCTATCTATAAATCTCTATCCTATAACTGAAAGACTTACTGTCTTAATCTTATGTCCTTGGAACAAAGTTGTCTTGGGGTGACCTATTGTTCACAAGGGACATTATCATGGATGCATCCTTAATGAATGAATGTGGATTGGATTTTAAACAAATAATAGTTAATACCTGAGGACACCCACTACAGCTAATGAGAAAGGAATGTAATACAAAAAAAGGACTAATTTTTTCTCTCATAGAGTGACTGGACCGTGGAACAAATTACCCTTGTCGGTTGTTATTGCTGAAAGTAAGGCTACTTTTAAAAACAGATTGGACCATTTTTTATGTGCAAATAAAAGTTTTTCTTGGTATATGTAAGTAGAGGAGCTACATGGGCTATTAGCCTTTTGCTCCTTTGTCATCCTTAGTATGAGCTATCGTCCCCCCCCACCTTACTCACCTCCTCAACCTCTCCTTCACCTTCTGTTCAATCCCTCTGTCTAGGAAAACTGCCAAAGTTCTCCTAATCCTGGGGGGCAGTGATCCCTCTGGCAATTTCTGGCCTATCTCCGTTCTCCCCTCTCTTGCAAAGCTGCATGAGGAATTGCTCTACTCCAGGCTTGCTGACTTCCTCCACTCTTCCAACATCCTCTCCCCTTACAGTCTGGTTTTCAGAAGCACCACTCCACCGTCGTCTCCCTTCTATGTGTCATTGACTCCATCCTCTTTGGAATGGATCAGTGCACATCACAGTTGCCATTTTCTTCAACCTGGCCAAAGCCTTTGATTCAGTGGTCCATACACTGCTCCTGGACAAGCTGAGTTCAGCTGATTTCTCAGCTCCCACTTTTAACTGGTTCTGTTCCCACCTTTCAGGCCATCAGCAGTTGGGACAGCTAGGAGGCATCCTGTCCCCTCCACTCTCAATCCAGGTTGGGGTCCCACAGGGTTCCATATTGCATCTCATCCTCTATTCCATTTTTCTTAGTGACCTCCCCTCTGTGTGTGTCAACCTGCACATTCACAGGTATGCAGATGACATGATTCTCTATGCCTCAGGCCCCTCGACTACAGCTGTGGAAGTCTTGCTCTAGCAAGATTTTCACAATGTCCTGCAGTGGTTCCTGTCCAACTAATACTAGGTCAACACTAATAAAATAGTGTCCATGACCTTTGGAATCAGTTAGAAACTGGTCAGGCATGCCCCCCACCCTTCTTTCTCCACCCTGGATGGCTTCCCTTCCCTGAAGTGGTTCACTCCTTCAAGTATCTTGGTGTGTGGCTTTTTTTAATACTTGCTTTATTGAAATATGTCAGAAACAGCATACATTGTACAGTATACATATCCACCTGCAATATTACAGTTTACAATACATAAGGTTTGTGATTTCAACTGTATAGTACACAGAAAACAAATCTACCCAACTAGACCTGTGGAGTGACAAAAATGAGCCTTAAAGGACCAGGCAGTAGTTTTAATATTATGGAACACTGTAATGATCTTCTGGGGTGAGCTACCATGAAATCTGTATGTTCTATAATGTCATCTTATCTAGTGTGTAATGGCTGAACCTGGAAAAGGAGTTAGGAAACATTATTTATTTATTTATTTAAAATGTGGTAATCCAGAAAGGCACACTGAGCCAAGGCTCATTCCCAGTCGCACCTGGGGACAGGGTACAAAGGGGCAGTTGGAGAACAGGGCACACATAACATCATTTGACAGCATAAAACTTAAGTAATTACAGTCAAGTGGGAACATTACATATAGTAATACATATAAGTGTAGTACATTTGGCAACACATCAATGCGCATAGTATCAGTTATAAAACAATAGCATAACAGGACTAGAAACCAATTCAGCAGTGGAGAAGTCAATAGATACACCCTGTAGTAGTAGCCCTGGAGTCACAAGAGGTGGTGGCAGGAGCATGCAGGTTGAGGGTAGAGCCTTAGGAGATGCTTAAGAAATGAGTGAGAGGGGAAAAAACCAGAGGGAGGAGGGAAGTTGGTTCCAGAGAGTGAGGAGCCAATATGAGAAGGTGGCTTGTCCTGCACAAGAGTGTGGTTGGGGAATGGAGAAGCTGTGAGGGTCCTTAGAATATAGAGCATAGTCAGACACAGCTGTGGGTGACAGGAGTGAGGATAGGTAGGCAGGTAAGGAATCAAACCAGTAGCTGGCAATAAGGACATAGCTGTGGACAGAGTGGTGATGAGCTAGTGGAAGTAGACAGAGTGCATTATATAGGGTGCAGTGGTGGGTGCAGGGGGGCAAGTTGGAGGCGAATTGACAAAATGAGTTGCAGAGAGTGCCTAATTTGGCAAGGGATGTGGAAGGGGCAGAACTGTAGACCACATCAGCATAGTCAATGCTAGGAAGTATCAGTTTGCTTATGAGTTCTCGGCATATAGGGAGTGGAGGCAGTCCTTATTGCAGTATAAGGTGCCAAGTTTTGGACAAAGCTTGTGGATTGCACCAAAATGAATGGAGAAGTCTAGATTACTGTTGAGCCAAGCACCCAGGTATTTAAAGGCAGAGACTGTCTCAAGTTGGGTGCCGTCTAAAGAAAGAAAGATAGAGAGGGATGGGAGTTTTGATAGCTTTTGGCATGTACCGAAGGTCTTGGGGACAGTTTTTTTTGTATCACCATTAGTTGATTAGCCTTGAACCAGTGGAGCATGTTGAGAAAGTTGTGCTGGAGAGGGACCTTGACAGCTGCAGTTGTTGGGGCAGAAGTGTAGCTGATGATGTCGTCTGCATACACGTGTATGTTAGAGGAGACACAGGTTGAGGGAAGGCTGTTAAGGAAGATGGAGAATAGGATAGGGCTGAGGATGGAACCCTTGGGAGACACCGGTCAGGATAGAGAGTGGGGGTGGCACAATATCGCTCAGCTGAACTGATTGTTGATGGCCAGTCGAGTAGGATCTGAACCAATTAACAGTGTGGGGTCAGTGACCAGCTAAGGCTAGTTTGTTTAGGAGGAGCTGGTGGGAAACAGAATTGAAAGCTTTGGCCAGGTCTATAAAAATAACATCTGTGATCTGGCCTTTGTCCATTTGTGACAGGACCAGAGCCCCTGTCTGAATTTGTGCTGCATTTTCATTTACACTGTTCTTTTCTTGCAAGTTTATTGTTCTAGCTACATGCTGAAATCTGGCCACTTTCAGTCTTGTAGTCTCTTCCTTCTCCCAAGTACTGTATAAGGAACATATAAGTAAGACAAGAGGCAGTAAGTTGCTTGCCTTCTCCTGTGCTGTACTGCAGGCAGACACAGAGGTGTGCTGTACTGCAGGCAGACATGAAAGGGGAATATAAGTAATGAGAAAGGATTGAAACACGGAGCCTTGCACTCTGTGTTTTATTCTGTGTAAACTGCTTTGGGTATGCAAGAAGCCCAAAACAAAACATTCTTTCCTAGGTGAAGCAGAGGTGTGTAAAGGTCAGATGAGTCACCCTGTCTGTGTTTATTTAGGATGAGTCAGCTTGCATGTGTTTACATAGAGAAATGTGTTTATTCAGGATGAGTCAGCCTGCCTGTGTTTACTTAGAGAGTTGTGAGTCAGACAGCTCACATGGTGCTGATATCATTGGTGGATAGGGATAAAAGCCTACCTCCAAAGATGCAAAACAGATGAATCAGATGAGTCAGTCAGTGAAGACTGACTGTTGTGGAGGAAGCATCTCATAGTACATGCAAGTTTTCATGTGCTAGGAATCTATTTGGCTGTAACGGTGCCTTGAAGATGTGCTCTGAGGGAATTGTGCACTGCTTCTCATAATACATGCAAGTTTTCATGTGCTTGGAATCTATTTGGCTGGAACGAAGCCTGGAAGTTGTGCACTGAGTGAACTGTGCACTGTTGCTCATAGTACATGAAAGTTTTCATGTGCTAGGAATCAGTTTGACTGGAACTAAGCCTGGAAATTGTGCACTGAGGGAATTGTGCACTGTTTCTCATAGTACTTACAAGTTTTCATGTGCTAGCAATCAATTTGGCTGGAACTAAGCCTGAAGTTGTACACTGGAGGAATTGTGCACTGTTGCTCTTAGTACATGCAAGTTTTCATGAGCTAGCAATCAATTTGGCTGGAACTAAGCCTGAAAGTTGTACACTGAGGAAATTGTGCACTGTTGCTCTTAGTACATGCAAGTTTTCATGTGCTAGAAACATAGAAACATAGCAACATAGAATTTGATGGCATATAAGGACCACTTGGCCCACCTAGTCTGCCTATCTGCCTATTTCCTACCTATTGGATAAGCTGCAGATTCCAGTTACCCAACAACCTACTTTCTCTTACCCCTCACTATAATTGCCTTTTATCTGTCCTATGCATTCTTGAATTTCCCCACTGTTTTTGACCCCATGACCTCCTCAGGAAGGTGATTGCATGTGTTCACCACCCTCTCCATGAAAAAATACTTCCTCACGTTGCCCCTGAGCTGTCCCCCCTCCATGTTCAAATTGTGCCCCCTTGTTCTTGTACATCTCTTTGTGGGTTGAGGGTAGAACCTTAGGAGATGCGTAAGAGATGGGGGGTAGGAATGGAGGAATGAGGGAAGTTGGTTTCAGAGAGTGAGGAGCTAATATGTGAAGGTGGAAGCCTGGAAGTTGTGCACTGAGGGAACCGTGCACTGTTTTTGCAGAACTGAAGGATTAATCATCTTTTCCTTTCTGTATGTTTATTTTATTTTGGAAAATAAATACTGCCAATTGCATTATACACCTTTTACCTGAGTCTGTGCATCTGTCTTACCCACTAACCTTTACATCTGGTGTTAGAAGGTCTAGGCTGGGAGAGATGTTACCAGGAGATATTGCCCTGCTATCCAGGTAGATGTCACAGGAACAGCAGGTGCAGATGCAGAAAGCTAAATGTGTGAATACAAGTTACCTATCTTGACCAGAGTGATGTCAGAGAAGATGAGGGGAGCCTCTTCCAGGATTGGACCTAGGGGCCAGGAGCAAAACTAAACCTGAAGTCAAGGATGGCATACCAGAGGCCAAAGAGGACATCGCATCTGCACCACCAGAAGAGGTCAGTGAGCTCCTAAAGTGGCTGTGCATTAAACAGATGGAAATGGGAGGAAAAGAGAACAGAGCCTACCATGTGTACTACCTGGTTGCAAGTGATTGGACCCCCATTCTCCCCACCCCAGGTAATGATGTAGCGTTCTCCCTCCTAATGTGTACTTTTTCAGGACTTAGGTCCAGGTGTCCAGAAGGGGTATGGAAGCTCTAGAGTTAAAACCAGAAGGGTCTAAATCATTGTTTCATGGGGTGATTCCCTGTGATGAGGTGTACTTGGGTAAGATGCAAACTAATGAGATGAAAATCAGGAAACTGTATGCCTGTGTATAAACAACTGATAATGTTCCTGTCTGTAATGACAATTAAATGGAGAAATGTTGCTAATGTTAAGTCTGTATGCATATTGAAATATGTGAATACTCCTGAAAGATTTGACAAATGTGAGTTAAAAGTAAATCTGAAAATGTATGGCAGCTGAACTCTAAATATAGCGGCAGTCAGATATGGTTTTCATAGAAATAAGTAAAAAGGTTGGAAACCAGTCTCACTAAGCAAGAAAAAAAAATAGTGAAGACTGGTTCCCTTTTAAAGAGGGGAATTATGTAACAGGGCCAGAGCCCCTGTCTGAATTTGTGCTGCATTTTCTTTTACACTGTTCTGTTCTTGTAAGTTTATTGTTCTAGTTATAGGCTGAAATCTGGCCACTTTAATTCTTGTAGTCTCTCCCCCTTCTCCCAAGTACTTTACAAGGAACATATAAGTAAGACATGATGCAGTAAGTTGCTTTCCTCCTGTGCTGTACTGCAGGTAGACACAGAGGGAATATAAGTAATGAGAAAGAATTGAAACACGGAGCCTTGCACTGTGTATTTTATTCTGTGTAAACTGCTTTGGGTTTCCAAGAAGCAAAAAACAAAACATTCTGTCCTAGGTGAAGCAGAGGTGTGTAAAGGTCAGATGAGTCAGCCTGTCTGTGTTTATTTAGGATGAATCAGCCTGCATGTGTTTACTTAGAGAAATGTGTTTATTCAGGATGAGTCAGCCTGCCTGTGTTTATTTAGAGAATTGTGAGTCAGGCAGCTCACATGGTGCTGATATCATTGGTAGGTATGGATAAAAGCCTATCTCCTGAGATGCAAAACAGATAAGTCAGTCAATGTATGTTAATGAAAATATCAAAGCTACAGAAATTCAGAATACACATAAGGAGCCAGAAGAACTGTGGGTCACCCTGGAAACAGGAAATGGGACAGCTATAAGAACTGGGGTTGTCTACAGGCCCCCAGACCAGAGGGAGGACATAGACACATTACTGTTAGAAGATATACAAAACATGACAGCTAAAGGGGAGGTTCTGATAATGGGAGACTTCAACATGCCAGATACAGATTGGTCAATACCAGCAGGAACATCTGCCGAACTAGACTCATAGTGGATTCCCTGCAGGGGAGGGCCTCAAACAACTGGTACAGCAACCCACAAGAGACAGGGCTATCCTAGATCTAGTACTGACTAACAAGAAGGGATCACAGATCTCCAGGTAGAAGGTCACCTGGGGGCCAGTGACCATCACATGGTATGGTTCAATTTGGCTACTACATCTAAATCATCCCATCCCAAGGCAAAAATATGGGACTTCAGAGGACTGACTTTGATAAGATGGCCAACAGAGTTAAGCTAGCCCTGGCAAAAGAAACACAGGTGAGGAGGTACAGGCAAAGTGGGCAAGCATTAAGGATACAATGCTTGAAGCAACATCCCATTGTGTTAGACAGAAAAGGAAGTGCAAAAGAAGAAGGAAACCACTTTGGTTCTCAAATACAGTAGCAGAAAAGGTCAGAGCCAAAGGCTGGCCCTCAGAAAATACAAGGAACACAGCGGGATGAAGATAGGGGGCATACCAAACTGCCCTAAGGGAAGCAGGTAAGGCAGTAAGGCAGGCAAAAGTCCCAAACTGAGGAACACTAGCACAAACAGTAAAAGAAGGTGACAAGACTTTCTATAGATACATTAGTGAAAGGAGAAAGTCCAGAGGGGTATTGCTAAGCTTAATGGAGAAAAGGGAGCATGAGGAGGAGGGACCCTGTAAAGCATCTATCCTAAATAGATACTTTGCTCAGTATTCACTGAAGAGAAGGTAGAGGCAGGGCCCACAGCTCAGCATCATGGACACAGAGGGAGGGAGGTGAGCACTACTCCCTTCACAAAAGAAAGGGTCCTACAAGAGCTTGCTAAGCTCAGGTGGATAAGGCAATGGGACCTGATGGCATACATCCCAGGGTACTTAAGGAGCTAAAGGAGGAACTAGCAGAGCCATTAGCAGAATTGTTTAGTGAGTCTCTGAGCATGGGAGAGGTCCCAGAAGACTGGAGAAAGGGCTCATGTGATCCCACTCCACAAAGAGTGGTAGCACGGAGGAGGCGGGAACTACAGACCGGTCAGTCTTACCTCAGTAGTGGGCAAGATTATGGAAGCACTCCTAAGGAAAGGATAGTGCAACACCTGGAATCCATAGGGCACAGGATCCAAGACAGCATGGGTTTACAAAGGAAGGTCCTGTCAAACTAATCTCATAGATTTCTTTGACTGGGTAACCAGAGTGGTGGACCAAGGGGGAGCAGTTGATGTTGCCTACCTTGACTTCCAGCAAAGCTTTTGACACTGTTCCATAGAAGATTGATAAATAAGCTAGGTAGGCTGGGTGGGTCAGAGTTGGTCAACTGGGTGGCAAACTGGTTGACTGGCAGAAAACAGAGAGTGGTGGTAAATGGTATACAGTCAGAAGAGATGCAAGTCACAAGTGGGTACCTCAGGGATCAGTCCTGGAGATAGTCCATTCAACATCTTCATTAGTGACCTAGCAGATGGACTAGAGGGTAAGGCTTGTCTGTTTGCAGATGACACCAAGATCTGCAACAGAGTAGATGATCCAGATGGGGTGGGCAGAATGAAGAGATCTGGATAAACTAGCAGAATGGTCAGAAGAGTGGCAACTGGGATTTAATGCAAAGAAGTGCAAAATCATGCACATAGGGAAGAGAAACCTGAAGCCACTTATAGGCTGGGAGGAGTTGCTAGCAGTCACAAAGGAAGAAAGAGACTTGGGCATCATCATCACTGATGACCTGAAATCATCAAGCAGACCTCCTAAAGCAGTAGGTAAGGCTAGGGGGTGTTAGGGTGTATTAGTAGGGTATCACAAGTCGTAAGAGGGGAGGTATAATCCCTCTGTACAAGACATTGGTTAGGCCCATCTGAGTACTGTGCAGTATTGGAGGCCACACCTTCACAAGGACATTAACCAAATTGAGGCAGTCCAGAGAAGGGCAACCAAAATGGTGCAGGGACTGCATCAGAAGACATATGAGGACAGATTAACGGAGCTCAATATGTATACCCTTGAGCAAAGAAGGGAGAGAGGTGATATGATCAGACATTTAAACACCTTAAGGGCATAAACAAGGTGAAAGAGTCTAACATGTTTAAATATAAGAAAAATAGCAGGACAAGAGGACACAGCATGAGATTAGAGGGAGGCCGATTAAGGGGAATGTGGAGAAATTCTTTTTCCAGAAAGGGTGGTAGATGCATGGAATGGCTTACCACAAGAAGTAGTGGCTATGAATACAGTGCAGGGATTCAAACAGGCATGGGATAGGCATAAGGGAGCAATACAAATGACTATGAATAGATAGGTCACTGACATAGCAAAGGCCGATGGCACATTTATAAGGTAGAAAAAGAAATGGGCAGACTGGATGGGCCTTGCGGTCCTTATCTGCCGTCAACTTCTATGTTTCTATGTTTCTAATGAAGACTGACTGTTGTGGAGGAAGCATCTCATAGTACATGCATGTTTTCATGTGCCAGGAATCTATTTGGCTGAAACAAAACCTGGAAGTTGTGCAGTGAGGGAATTGTGCACTGTTTCTCATGGTACATGCAAGTTTTCATGTGCTAGGAATCTATTTGGCTGGAACAAAACATGGAAGTTGTGCACTGTTTTTGCAGAACTGAAGGACTAATCACTAATCATTTTTGGAAACTAAATACCGCAAAGTGTGTTCTACACCTTTTACCTGAGTCTGTGCATCTGTCTCACCCACTAACCTTCACACCATTCCTGAGAAGAAGGAGTCAGTTGATGATCTGGGATTAATAGAAAATTACAGGGCTCCCCCTCTCAGAAGTCATAGTCAACAGCTAATGCTGACTTACCCAAAACTAGACAGTAGAAGATATTTCTACACACAAAGGATTGTACCGCTATAGAACTCCCTGCCAAGAGAAGTGGTGGAAGCAGATACTTTTGGTACCTTCAAAACTAAATTAGACAAACACCTACTAAAACCTATGGGCACATAATGACCTGCCTTCATGGAAGATGTACCATATAATGGGTATACTTAGCCTTCTGTGCATCTATTGTATCCTAGAATGAATCCTAGTATGAATCCTAGTTACTCTGAGGAATGAGGATATGGTGGAGTGTTGTTTCTTGAAACCGGAATGGTAGGGGGAAAGAAAAGAGGTAATCCTGGAGAGCACAATGGATTCCTAGAGTTTTGCAAGGGAGGGGAGCAGTGAGATAGGTGTGTCATTCCCAGGGGAACGTGGGTCACCACCCTTGTGGAGTGGGAGGGCTTTAGCTAGCTTCCAGGCTTGGGGAACATCTGCAAATGAGAAGGATAGATTTAGGATGTGTGTGTGAGAGGGGCAACTATGGCCAGACAATAGAGCTGTAGGAGCCTAGGATCCAGCCCATGTAGGCTGTGCGTTGAAGGATTTAGAGATGATAGGGCTTGGAAAACTTCTTGAGGGGTGTTTGGTGGAAAGCTGAATATGTCATTGTGAGGGGAGAGGAAGTAGGGTGTGTATCAGAGGTAGAGTGGCTAGGTAGGGCACTGGTGGTAAAAAAATTGGTTGAACATAGCGGCAACTGTAAGTCTGGTGCTAGCTTGCCACCAGATTGGGGGTGGTGGTCAGGTGGTTCAATGAGGGAATGCAAAACTTTCCAGAACTTGACTGGAGACCTTAGGTTGGATTGGAGATAAGCTGTGATATGCTGGGACTTGCTAGTGCAAAAAGATTTGGTGCAGTGGTTCCTAATAGACCAGTAGTGTTGATGTTTGGCAGCAGTGGAGGTGGATTTATACAGTCAGACCTGTTTAATCCATGCCTCATTAGTCCGTATGTCTGACTTTCCGAATGAGAAACAGTGCAAACGGATTTTTTCTCAGGTTAATGACCTCTTTAATACGTAAACCTGAGATTCCGAATCCGTTTGCATGTTCTCTTTAACCAGGCTGATTAATTCCCCGTGTTTGTGACCTCCTTAATCCGTTTCTAGTGAGATCAGGTGGAGGAGCTAACAGGTCTTAAGAGACTGTGAATTGGCAGTATTCTTAATCCCTGCTAATCCTCTGGCATGTTACCACAGCTGAATGAAACACTTCCCTTAACTTCTCCTGCTGCTGCCAGTTTAGGTTCTTCTCAATTCAGCTTCAGTTCCCAAACATTAAAGTGGCAAGCAGTTTTAAAATGTTAAAAGTGCTGTGGATTTTATTTTGTGAAGCTCGGTCCCTGACCCCCATTATGCTCTGCTGTTTAGAGCCCCATTCCGCTCCGCTTCCGTTGTTGTGCCACTTTAGCGAAGCTTGGTTCCCATCCCACATTCAGTTCCTGTCTTTAATTTGCTCCCTGATCTTGTTTCTACTGCCTTCATTGCCAAGAAACACTTTCTGACCCCTCGTTCTTCTCTCCAGTCAACCTGTGTAGAGCCTCTCATTCCACTCCCCAGTCAAGTTATGTAGAGCCCTGTTTGATCCTGTTTCTGCCTTCCTCGCTGAAACCCTGCCAACCCCGGTCAAGCTGCGTGATTGCAGCTACGCGATCCTGTTTCTACCCGGCTTTGCCATGAAACACTGCCAACCCCTCGTTCTGCTCCCCGAGTCTAGCTGTGTGAGAAGCCCAGTCACCCTCATTCCACTTCCCAGTCTAGCTGTGTAGAGCCTTGTTTGACTCTGTTCCCATTGTTGTGCTGCTGTTGTACCCTTTCCTGTTTCTGCACAGTTCCCGATATACGCGTTCAGCTCCCTGATCCTGTTTCTGCCCTCCTTGCCAAGAAATGCTTCCTGGTTCCCATCCCACATTCAGCTCCTGTCCTTTAATTTGCTCCCTGATCCCGATATACGCGTTCAGCTCCCCGATTCTGTTTCTGCCTTTTTTGCCAAGAAATGCTGCCTGATCCCTCATTCTGCTCCATGGTCAGTGCTGTGGGTTTTATTTATTCTTTAAATCAGTCTTGTTGTTTAAAAAAAAATCTATCCAGTGGAAAGTAGTTTTAAAAGTTTTAGAAGGTGCTGCTTATGTGCACCTAAGATCAAGAAGAGCTGTCTAATGCTGTAGATTTTATTTATTCTTACCTGCACTTTACTGTTTTCTAAATTGATTAATTTTCTACAGTAATAAATCTTTAAAAAAAAATCCATCATCTGGTCATTGTTTGGTTACTACGTGGATTTGTATTACGTAACAAATTTGGCAAACACAAATGCTTATGGATTAACCAGGTCTGACTGTAGTTTTGTGACACTCGGTCGCAAGATCTGAAGAGTACAATGAGGTTGGTGGTAACCCATGGGTGATGAGAGCACTTGAAGCATGCTACACCTGTGCCCTCCTCCCACAAAGTACTTATCGGTTCTGATCAGTAACCCAGTCCTCATATAATAGTCTCAAGCTCCTCAGGGTCCCCACCAGTATCCTCTTCATCTTGCATCAGTTCCCATCTCACCCATCTAGTGAGATATTCCTGGGTCCTGTCCTGCGAATGTCAAGTGTTCCATTTCTGAAATTTTTGATGTGTGGCTTGACAGTGGGCTTTACTTCTATTCCACGTCAATGCCATCCATACCAAGCTCCACCCCAAGCTTGGTGCTCCATACTGTAACAAAGACTGTCTGCCTGAACATGTCCACCAGGAGCTGGTTACCAAAATGGTGCTTCCAGTCTTTGACTATGCAGATGTGGTCTGTGGTATTGCTCCTCCTCTTCCCTTGCCAAACTGAATACCCTCTATAACACCTTCTGTCATTTTGCTACTAGCTCCCCCCCTTGCAGTTAGCACTGCTCCCTCTACCACTCTCTCTCCATCTTCCCCCTTCCCTCCTGTTACCAGTCCCACTGTACCTCCTTGATCTCCAAATACTGGTTTGGATCGCTACCCTCTTACCTGACCCCACTCCTCTCACCCATTCCCTCTACCTCATACTTCCTCTGCTCCATGGATCCTTGCACATTCTCTCTCCCCCACATTCACTCATCTGCTGGGCAGTCAGCCTTCTCCTATTGTCTTCCTCCCTCCCTCTGGAAACTGCTCCCTCCTCTCTCTATTTCACACTCTCCTTCACTTTCCTTAGACACCAGCTTAAACTCCTGCCGCCCTGCTCCTGTCAGCCCTGTCTATGACCTGCTCCTGGTTCCTCTTCCCCACAGACATGGTCCCCCTTCTAGGGTCAGCTTATGTCCCAGCTTCTGCTGCACTGAATTGTTCAACCTGTTGTTATTTGGTTTTACTGGGGTATGGTGGTGCTCATAGTTCTGCTTCTACCTCCCATTATTGTTATTTACACTTGCCCCATGTGGCACTGTTCACTGTTTGCACTTTATTTTGTGGAAAGCTTCAATACTCAGTATATGATTTATTGTATCCCCTTACCCTTTCCCTGAGTCACACCTGGAAATGAATCGTGGCTCAGTGTGCCTGTCCCGGTTACCAATTTTTAAATAAATAAAATAAACTGTAACATGTGTTGCAGCTTATTGAATCTCCTCCTGCTGCCTACAAACCTGTCTTTGCACTATACCTTACCGGTTGCCGTTACATATCGCTGAACTCTGTTCCATATGGAAGTTGTACTTTGTTTTGTTTATTACAATATGTGCCACTTAATACGTCCTCTGATAAGCCGGAATGCTGCATTTCATGGACATTCCTCACATGCCAAAAGCCGCTTTCTACAGCCACAATGTAAAACAACTGTGTGTCAGAATGAACTATAGCCACCATCTATCTCAATCGCCAGACCTCCGCTAATGACTAATGTGCAACAGCTGAGCAAGGTGTCAAACAGTAATCCTCAATCATTAGCGGTCATTAGCAGGTGCTTTAAATGCTCAGCCAGCAGGTTCTTTTGAATGTTTGGTCTGTTTGGTGCAGCTAGTCTCACATAATGTCTTCAGTAAGGAGAAGTGGTCTCACTCTATCCAGGAAAATAGCGATTCTGGAGGAGATTGCTACTTTACCCAAATTAAGTTTAAGAGATCTCTCTCTCTGTCCACTTTGGAATTGCTAAATCAACCCTGTGTGACTTAATAAAAGCCAAGGACCGCCTTATTGCTGACTGGCACTCTAACCAAAATCCTGAACGAAAGCTGCAAAGGGAGGACAAGGACAGCGATGTGGAGGAGGCACCGTTACGTTGGTTTTCAAATGCCCAGGGGGACGTGAAGCACTGATCACAGATCCTCTACTCCTCCAGAAGGCCCAGCAGCTAGCAGTGGCCCTTGACAGTCGATGGTTGGTTAACTCATTTGAAACATAGACACAACCTTGGATTTAAAAAACTACGATGAGAAACAGCAGATGCAGATGGGGCCACTGCCTGGCTTAGATATGTGCTGCCTGCTCTTCTGTGCAGTTATTCTCCCAATAATATTTTCAATACAGATGAAACCAGTCTCTTTTCCAGTGTGTGAGCTACAGGGCTCTCACATTCAAGGCAGAAACACTCATGGGCTTAAAAAGCCAAGGAGTGCTTTCTGTCTTCATAACGTGCAACATGTCAGGCACTGAGAAGAGCGAGTTCCTGGCCATTGGAAAATCAGCCCAGCCATGGGGCTTCTGTGCAATACAGAATCTTCCGGTGCTGTACCAAGCCAATTGCACAGCCTGGATGACAGGTGACATTTTCATGGAGTGGCTCTCCGACTGGGACCAAAAACTATGGTGCCTCAAGATCTCCCTGGTGTTGCATAACTTCAGTGACCATCCTGAAGTGACAGGGCTAAAAAATATAATGATTTTTTCTACCCCCCAACAGCACTTGCATAGTGTAGCCCTTGGACCAGGGGATACTCTATAGTTTTAAGAGGCACTATGTCAGACATATGCGGGCACGAATACTTGATCTCCTTGATTCCAATCAGGAGTTTACATGTGTAAAAACAAAAATTAGCTTACTGGATGCAGTCCACATGGTGGGGCATGCCTGGGAGTGTGTCACACAGGAGACAATTGTGCAGTGCTTCCAAAAGAGTGGCTTCCGTCTAGCTCAAGATGCCATGACCACTGAGGATCCCGGTGACAGTTCGGACCCAGAAGACACAAACACACCACCCAATCTGACCCCAGATGAGTTTGCCGACATCTGCTGTCAGGGGAGTGCTGAAGACCTACTTCAGGAGCAGGATGACATAGGGGAGGTGCTTTGGGGGGAGTCAAACCAGGGCCTGAGGATAACATTCAAGAGGATAGCATTGATGAGGTAGAGGAGGAGGAGGAGGAGGAGGAGGAGGAGTAGATCGCTGTGACTACAAATGATGTTTGAAATGCTCTTCTGACACTACGAAGAGCAATGAAACAGCGAAATGATATCCCTCCCGAATGGAGCTCCTTAGCTGCTACTGAGAACAAGTGGGGGAAGTATGCTGAGTAACAAAAAGCACAGAGCAAGATTACGACGTTCATGAGCTTCATGCAGGAGCAGCAGCACGCAAGTCAAAAATGATTTTAAAAATTATGCTAACCATGTTTAACCACCTTTTAACATGTTACAATAAATGCTAAGTTTTAATCCCAGATAGCTGCACTACAAAAAAAGAAAATTCACTAAAAGCGCTGTATCACTATCTGCCATACTGGCAAACTCTTAACACTTTTCCCTTACATGTCTTACTATACACTATACACTAACCGATTTCCAGTACAGGTTACATTGGAAATGATAGCATCCCCAAGACATTTCAGTCTGTTCTAAGCAGCATGTACTGTATGTACTGAACCTTGTTTTTATGAATATTTGTTGTATTTTAAACCTTACTGTTTATCTCCTCAGTTGTATTTTCCCAGGCCGTGCCTGAAAATAGGCAACTGTTTTTGTCTAGTGCACCCACCTGGTAAATAAAAATGAAATAAATACTGCTCTGATGTCAGCTGCAGGTGACTCTCAGATTTGTAGTTACAGAACATGTCACCCTAGAAGTAAACAAAATGAGCCTGATACAACCTGCTGTACAACAGCAAACAGGAAGTAAACTAAAGGCCGGCCTTAGCTAGGTGCAAACTGTGCCCCTGCACCTTGGGGCCCAAACTTTATGCCTAAATTTTGTTAGAGATGAAAATGTTTACCAGCAAATGAAAGTGGAAAACAACTGGCTCTGTTACTGTTACAAAAGGTGGGGGTAGCTTTGCTGCAGTGAAAAAGATTAGGTTAAGCAAGTGCTAATGGTGTTAATGCCCATACTTTACACCTCCCAGGCTGACTGCTTTCACAAACAAAGGGCTATATTGACAAGATAACTTGTTTGAAACCTGGACATGTAGCTGAAACAATGAATGATATGACAAAATCTGTTTTAAAAGTATGTGAGTACTCAAATGGCTCAAATACCTGACCAGCACAAAGCAAAATGGATTCTGGTAGGGACCCTGAAAACCTGATGACCAGGTTAAAAAACCAGACAGGTGGCAACTTTATGGTGGTGTCCCATGATAATCCTCTCTGTTCTCTCTCACTCACAGCTCCAGAAAAGTTAAGTTGTTTAACTTGTTTGCAAATCAGAGTATCAGAAGTGTTGAGTGTCCAGTGATGATGTCCCTGTCCTTACAGAAATGAATATGGTAGTACTACTACTGTACTTACTTAAGTTCTTGCTCCAGGCTCAGTCAGATTCATTTCCAATGGTGAAGTCAAATAATTCAGTGCAGTGTATGGGACTATTTAAAGATGCTGGTTAAACTAGCAGACTTGGTACTACTTTATTAATACAGGACAGGAGGGTTAGTGAGGTGTAAATGTTGGATGTTTGGGAGGCACAGGAATGGAGTGGTGGGGCCCGGCAGGGGTCACACAGGGGCCCAGAATTGTTAAGGCTGGCCCTGAGTAAACTAAAATGTTTTTGCACACAAAGTTCACATTGGGACCCAACTCTCGCTTGAGTGTGGGGCCCGTGGTGCTGACTGTTCCCCTTTAACTGTGTATTGTGGCAGTTGATTCCAAATTTCAACTTCTCATTGGGTATAAAACATTTTTCTCTAATTTATTTTAAATGAGTTTTCTCTTGTTTGTTGTGCCTTCTTGAAACTAGATTTTTATTTTTCCGTTCCAGCCTGAATAGTTCCATAATTTCACTGTCTGGGTATACATTAAAAAATAGAAGTAGGGCATCTTACATTCTCCTTTGATGGATGCTTTATAAATTGTATTACCTTAGGCTATTATCATAGTCAATGTTTTCCACACCAGACATCATCTTAGCTTTTTTTGCTGTATTTTTTTGTGTTTGGCTTTGTCTCCAGATGTTAGACCCCCCTGAACTGTAAGTCATATTTATGGGATATACATGGGTATTGTATTAGGGTAATAATAATTCTTTAGATTTCTGGAGCAGTGGATTTTTAGTTCCATTATCATGCTGCAGTTATAAAGGGGTTATCCTCTGAATGCTAAACTGCCAAGAGAAAGAAAAAATGGTAATGCTTCAGAAACAAGAGCATAATCTGTATGAATAAGCAGTGGAAGCAGAATCATAAGTGAATTGGTCTAGTTTTGGAGTGGAAGAGACCACACCACCCTAAGCGAGAACTAGCTAAGGCTGTATATCTTTAAAATGTGGCCAGTTATGCTAAACCGGTCCTCGAGTACACAGTAACACCCCAGCTACAGCAGGGTTGGTCTACTTATCAGAGAGCACCAGCTTGGGAACCAGGAAATCTCAGATTCAGATCTGAGCATGCACAAATATTCAGTGTGAGACCTTGTACAAATCATTTAATCTCTCAGTGCTCCAGTCTACCCAACAACAGAAATGGGTAGAAGCAGGTCCCCAACTGAAATGAGATGTTGCATCTCAGCTGGGCTACCCTGGGTGAATAAACTGTAAAATAAATAAAAGGTGCCCATCATGTTGAAATGTACAGACACCTTGCTTGTGTTCTGTGGCACCAAGTGAAGCCGAATGACTTCACCCTGAAGTGAGCCATGAAATTTGGTCGAGTGAGATGAATCAATCCAACCTGTCAGGTTTTTGATTAAGATGTCCTTCACCTAGGTCACGTGAGGTGTGCTGTCTTACTTGGTCTCTGGGTAAGGCAGTTCTTTGCTTATTTGGCTACACGATGAAGGTTTTCACCAAAATGGAGAGGCAGGAGACACAACCCACAAAAAGGGCCAGTTTATTAGCAACAGCACCACATAAATTGGAACAACAGAAGAGGTGTGAACACTAACCATTCTGGATCACCAGCTTAACACTTCTGAATAACATTCACCCCGTAAATATTATTGTCCTCTAAAATCACTATAAATATTACTGAACTCAAAAGTCACTCTATAAATAGTAATATAATATCACTCTATAAATATTATTGAACTCTGTAACTGCACAACATTAAAACTGGTACAGTGTCACACCAGAGTCTCTGTGAATCTGTTGGGCGCCATGGATGATGCAGCCCACAACATTGAAACAGAGGAAGCTCCAATCGTGTTCTTTCTTTTGGCTGGTTTGAAGGACTGAACTTTTACCAAGAGCAAAACATTTGAACCACTGAGTGTTGACAAAACCCAGGGATGAGAACCACACAAACTTGTATTCCATGGCAAGAACCTCTGAGCAGTCACAAGGGACTTTGGGGAAAACATAGAACACTTATGATTCCAAGGAACTTTGGCAAAATGAATAGCTTCTAGGCTTTCACCATGGATCCTGGGGAGAGACCTGAAGAACTGGATGTTGCAGACTAAAGGACATCCAGGCCATCACTGCTGACCCTGGGAAAGGACCTGTTCAACCTTAGACAACTGAAGTACAGGATGAAACCTTGAAGAACCTCTGGGCTGGCACCATGGGCCCAGGGAGAGAATGAGATGAACTGTACCTGGATGAAGCTGAAGATCTGGAACATCTTTAGGCCACCAACCTCAGGAGAATCACTGAAGATACTGGGGAAAAGCACAATTCCACTGGACATTGGATCCCTATCTGTGAACTGGTGCAATTTCCTGCACTGCCTAGCTCACTGTTAGGGAGGGTTGGCCTGATGAATCTGAAGGAAGCTGGTGGCAAGGAGTTCCTTAGCTGACTACGCTATTTCTGTTCTTACCCCCAGCCCCAATTTGTCAGGATGCAGTTGGATAGAACTTTCTCTGGACCATGCAGGAAGAATTGCTGACCTGCAATTGGCAAAATAAAACTGGGTCTCCAAACATACTGTCTCTTTACTTGGGGGTTGCTGGCTTCAGCAATGCTTGGGTCATGCAACCGTTACAGGGCAATTCTAGAACGTAAGAGGGTAAACAGTGAATTGTGGAGCAAGTTCAATGAGGGTTCAAAGCATGCAAGGGCAGATTCATAGTCTTAGAGCATACAATTACCATACAGGACAACTGAGGGCAGTTTAAACTGTAAAATCATCTCAGAGCAAAACAAGGCAACTTTAGGGCAAACGGCAAATTTGATGCATGCAGAGTAGTAACACCTTATATGGGGAGATTATTGAGTGGCTCAATATGAGCCACTCAATAACTACTGTCACCTGTAGGATGAGAGAAAAGAGCACTTAAGGATTATAGTGAGTGAAGCTGTCACAGTGGGTTAGTGTTCCCCAAGAGACCACACTTTGCCTGTTAAAAGTCTGTTGCAACAGACTTCTGCTTTCTCACATTTTTCTCCCTCTTTTCTATCCATCTCCCCATTTACAGGCAGGCCACCTGTAAATGTATCTACCTACCCTATGTTTCCAGGTCCTCTCGGTGTACACACCCTCCCTAGCAGAGGTGATATGCCTTGGTCACCTCAGTGTGCCACTAATGCAGAGATAAGAATGCGTTTGTACAAGAACACACCTGATGTTAGCATTCTGTGGAGATTGACATATTTAAGGCATGTTTCAGTAATTAAACAGAGAGATACAGAATGCTAGCAGGGCTGAATAAAACACTACAAGAAAGGAAACTATCGCATGCTGGTGCAGATAGGGAAATATGCTGCAAATGCCGTAGAATAAAAATGTACCTACAAAAACCCTATCCCCTATCTCCGGACCGTGAGTAGTAGCTGTTGCCGGTTGTTCATGGTATGGAACCCGGCCAGGCTGCGCATGGGTCCTGTCTTATTCTCCACTGTTTTGTTTGTTTTTCGGGGGATTATTTGTGTTTTGTACACGCTAGCCTGTAGAACTGTCTTGTAAGGGGACGGGGACAGAGTCAGCTGTAAGTAAAAAGAACGCCAATCCCCTCCCTGCTCCAGGAATGCTTTAAGCTGTATCCTTTTTTTTTTTTATATTTCATGGCCCCTTACCTCACGGCATCAGCCAGAGTGCTTCTTTTTTAGCAGGCTTTGTTGCTGTTAAGAGCCCAAAATCAGGGCACAATGTACAGAGGCGGCTTTGAGTTGGGTATGGGAAATGCCCCACCACCGTACCACCATTTGACTATTTCCCTTGTTATGTTTTACCACCACACAGACGGAGACAGAATGAGAAAAGACTATGCTGTCCAGCATAGTCTCCCATTCTTCATGTTGTGACTAAAAAAATGATATTAGGACGATTTCAAAGGTAAACCATTTGTATTATCTGGGAGTTGCATGGTAACAGGACCTGCCTAGAGCTTGCTTGGTGCCAGTTCTATAGAGCCAGCTGGCCCTTTCCATACTGTATTTATAGCACAGATAGCTTGTGGGAGGAGCCTATGTCTGCATACCCACTGAAACTAATGTTATTTGCTTATTATTTTTAACACAACTCACACTAGCGGAGTATAAGGTATTTTGTGAACACATGTAGTATTTATTACCAATGTGAGAAAAAGTGTATTATAATGAATTTAAATAAAAACCCTTTGATGTGGGCGGAGTCTAACTAGTCACCTGGGTGGTCTCAGGTAGAAATAGAATCCAACTGAGAAGCATCAGCAGATCTATGTAGGGATCAGTAGAGTGCTGACCCTGGGAGATATCTCTAGCTGTCGTCTAGTGTTACAGTTCCACAGTGAAGTCAAGTGTGATTATTTTCATCTGCTTTATATTGTCTCTTTAATTTTGTCATCTCCAGTCCACTTATTATTTTGTTTTCACTGTATGAATAAAGCTGCTTTATAACTTGCCACATCTGTCTCAGTGTCCATCTATACCAGTGGTGGGCAAACTGCGGCCCGCGGGCCACATCCGGCCCTTATTGTAAATATTGCGGCCCTCCTTGTGTATCAAAAACTTATAGGATAAAAGAGAATTCATTTTAAAACAAAATCTAACCTTTCGTTGTCATGTACTTTCATGCCATGTGTTGAATAGAATCACTGTTATTAACTGTGCCATGCAACCTAGTACAAACGATCAGATAATTACAGGATAAGAGAGAATGTAGTTTTAAAACAAAATCTAATCTTTTCGTTGTCGTCAGTACTTAGTTTAATGTCATTCATTGAAATGAATCTAGTTATTAGTATACCGTGCAAACTAAGTACAAATTAAATGTTTTAACTTTTCGTTTTCATTTCTTTCATAGCACAATTAGTGTAATTCAACTTGATTTATTTGCCCTGTTCCATGTCACTACTCAATTGCTTTAACTTTGCGTTGTTGCTACTTTATGCAAGCGATGTAATTATTTGAATTTGACTTGCAGTGAAATCTAAGTAAAAACTATAGTAATTCAACTTGATTTATTTCCAAATCAAAACGAATTGCTTTAACGTTGTTGCTACTTTCATAGCCAATTAAGAGCTAGCGATGTAATTATACTGAATTTGCCTTGCGGTGAAATCAATGATTGGAGAACTGACAACTACTCTTTAATTTCTGCGCAGCTAATTACCTATGAGTCTGTTTTATACTGCCAAACTTCTAAATTAATTATATAGGTGCCAATTGAGTACCCCACACCCCTCCCAGCTCCATGTATAAACTGAGCTATGTCTGTTAATTAAGTGATACCTCCACTGACTACTGCTGCCAACTCTGGAAGAAAGGAAGCTTTGAAAGTTTACTCGACATGGAAAGATTTCTAAGTAACCACAGCATACCTAGCCGCTCATCAATTTTATCTGAACCTTGTTCGACTGGTTCGCCAAGTTCTGGATGCAGTAAAAAAAGAAAACTGTGAGAAGAAGGGTGGATAGTGCAGGATGCATGGGAGTATGAGTTTTTTGTTACAGACCATCTTGGCAAGCCGACCTGTCTTATTTGTAAAGATTCTCTTTCTGTCCCTAAACGATTTAATGTTCAGAGACATTTTGAAAAGTGCCATCCATCTTATTCCCACCGATTTCCACTTGGATCAGTTTTGCGCTCTCAACAGGTGTGTTTGCTAAAAACCGGACTTGCTAAACAACAGCGAGTGTTACAAGTAGCAATGAATGAGGGCGATCTGATAATAATGGCAAGCTTTCACATAGCCTGGCTTTCAGCAAAGCATTCTAAACCATTTTCTGATGGTGAACTAATAAAAGACTGCTTCATAGAATCCTCACTGATATTATTTGCTGATTTTAAAAATAAGGAAGACATAGTTTGCCGTATTAAAAGTATGAAGCTGAGCAGACGCACTGTTTGTCGCCGAGTAAATGACATAGCTGATGATTTGAATGCACAAGTTCTGCAGCTAATAACAAATTCACTAGCATTCAGTGTTGCTGTTGATGAAGCTACAGATAATCGTGATGTTGCACAGCTCTGCTTATGGGTGCGATGTGTGGACCCTGAACTAAATGTACAAGAGGATTTCTTGAACTAATTGGACTACATGGGCATACTCAGAGTACAGACTTTTACGAAGCATTCATGAATTTTACCATGTCCCATGCCTTGCCACTGCAGAAAATGGTGTCTGCGACAACAGACGGATGTCCATCTATGGTCGGCATACACAGGGGTTTTATTGCTCTACTAAAGTCGCAACACAGTAACATATTTGGTGTTCACTGTATTATCCACCAGGAATCTCTGTGTGCAAAGTTGAATAAGGATGACCATCTGAAATCTGTGATGGACAAAGTTGTTCACATTGTAATTACATCCGAAACCACCACTGTATCACCGTTTGTTCTGTGAGCTTTTGGAGCAAGTCGATGCTGAGTATGGTGATCTGTTGCTACACAGTGAAGTTAGGTGGCTTAGTCGTGGAAAAGTACTTGAGAGATTTATGGCGTTAGTTCCTACTATTCGTCATTTTCTTTTGCAATGCTCTCATACACAGCCATAACTTGATAATGAGCAGTGGATATTGGATTTGGCTTTTCTGACAGACATAACACATTTGAATGGACTGAACATGTCACTACAAGGAAAAAACATTCTGCTACCAAACATGCTCACTAGTATCAAAAAATATATGATACAATTACAACTAATGTCATCACAGCTACAGTTGAAGGACTTGACACATTTCATCCATTTGCAGCAAGCATTGAACAAATCATCTGATTTTTGTATAGCGCAATATGATCCCTCCGGACATGCTGACATGGTGCATCGATTATTGCTGCGTTTTGAACAGCGCATTTCATCACTTGATGAGTTGAAGCCATTCATGATACTGCTAACAAACCCATTTGAATTTGATTTTAGTTGCAGCAGCACAGTATGCCAGAGACTGGAAAGTAACAAAGAAGACTTTGAAGAGGAATTACTTGAATTTAAATCTTTTGAAGAAAATGCAATAACTAAATTTAAGAAAGAAGGAGTACATCAGGTGTGGAGAAATATTGGTGGACCTGTTCTTCGAGCATGTGCTGCCAAGCTGTTGTCTATGTTCGGGTCCACATACACATGTGAACAAACCTTCTCCATTATGGGACATATTAAAAGTAACAAACGAAATCGACTAGCTGACAGTAATCTATCAGCAGAGCTGAGATGTGCCTGCACTCAACTATCCCCAAACTTTAGAAAATTAGTTGATAACATCACAACACAAAAATATGAGTAATAAATTATAAAATAGTTATGTGTTATTTATTAGTAATATTTAAAAAACAATTGTTTTTAACTATTTAACACTAGTTTTAAGGATTAATTAATTTCTTGAAGTTAATAAAGATTTTTACGTTATATATAGTGTCTTCAGCATCTTTTATTTTGGAATATGGTTCTCAAGTAATAATGTGGCCCTTCAGATATCTTGAGGGCCACATTAGTGGCCCACATATAAAACCATCTTGCCCATCACTGATCTATACCCACAGTCTCTCACTTGGTGGCAGTGGTGGGATAGTCGGAACTCGAGTATACGTGGTGCTTTAACACAGGTACTGGCTAGTATCCAGGTGGACAGTCTATGCAGCCTGATCCAGTGGACCAGATAAAACCAAGTAGGGTCCTGACCAGAATGATAGCTGAGAAGTACCAGAAGCCCCTCTTGACTGGTTTGGAGGATGTACAGAGGAAGATGGCAAAGAGAGAGACTGAGGACCTAGAGTGTGAAGAGATGGTCGTTGGGGATGATTCCCCCTGAAGACATGCAAGAGCTGCTCTGGTGGCTCTGTGTTAAACAATTGGCTATAGATAAACAAAGAGAACTAGAACATCGAAGGAGTGAGGCCAGGTGGACAGACACACTCTGGGCTATCCAGGTCCTGGGTGCCAGGTGGCCCCCTTCCCCAACAGATGGCCCAAAGGACATAAAGTTCATGAAATTGAATGAGACAGATGACACTGAAGTGTACATAACCACATTTGAAAGGGTGGCAAAAGACTGCGGCTGGTCTAAGGAACAGTGGGTCATACGATTAGCACCATACTTAACCGGGAAGACCCAACTTGTTATGGCCACATGGACAGCCACCAAGCTGAAAATTATGATTTGGTGTGACAGGTCATCCTGAGAGATATGATACCAGCCCGGAAACCTACCGGCAAAGATTTAGGACTTTCAAATTTCACACCACAGGCACACCCGAGAAGTCTATGTTCAGTTGAAAGAACTTTGTTGTAAATGGCTTCAGCCTGGTGTCAGATCCCCGGAACAGATGATGGAAACCATAATCATTGAACAATTTGTGAGGATATTGCCCAGGACATGCAGATGTGGGTAAGGAGCTCGCCCACAGACTGCAGAAAAAGCCATAACACTAACGGAGGATTACCTGACAGCCAGGCCCAACTGACAGAGGGGACACTCTGAGCTGGTGCCACCCCATCCATGGTAAGAACTTTTCCATCTCATTCTACTAATGTATCTGGGGGCAGTAAGATTAGTAAACCGAGGAGAATATTTAATCCAGACATTATCTGCCGAGAATGTCAAGGGAAAGGAAACATTGTCCGATTTTGCCCAAAGAGGAAATCTGAGCCCACACAATTAGCTTTAGCGAACTGGGGACAATATGTGATACCTGTAACTATTGAAGGTAAAGAAGTGACTGGGCTTATTGACTCCCGGAGCCAACAAACCTTGATTAAAGCAAGTTTGGTACAGGGGTGTAATGCTACAGGTGCCAAAACAGGGGTAACATGTATTCACGGAGACACCCATTTTAACCCCCTCAGGGAGTTGGGGTTACAGGTTCAATGTACCGCTCATCAGCTTCTGGTTGAACTAGTCCCATACTTGCCTGTCCCAGTCTTAACTGGACATGACTAACTTTTGAGACATTGCTAGCTAGTGCCACTAATTTAGGTGCAGTCACTATCGGCCACAAGCAAAATGGGAGGAGACCTTGTCACAAGTGTTTCCCTTTGAAGAGGACATATTTGAATCCCCAGGTAAAACCCAGAAGTCCAGAAGCACCAAAAGACTGGCAAAAACACAATGGTCAAGGAACTGTATGGACTCTGATCATGCAATGTTTGATGATAAAATATTGAATGTTATCAATATTGTTGATTTTGGTACCGAAAAAATTAAGGATAGCACTTTACAACCATTCATTTTGCAGGTGGAGAACCAGAAACCAGAACAGACAGGACCAAAATGTATTATGAAAAAGGTGTTATTGTAGCATGAATATACTAATTCTGTAACTGGGAAAATGGTAGAACAATTGTTGGTACCAGAACAATATAGGTCTCAATTGATACATTTAGTACATGACATTCCTCTGGCTGGTCATTTAGGTAGCGATCACACCTTGAGTAGGCTCCTCCATCGCTTTTTTTTGGGCAGGCATCAACAATCAGGTAGCTGAGTACTGCTGTAGCTGTGAGGAATTCTAAAAGGTAGCCATCATAAATACAAAAGAGAAGGTGCCTCTACAACCACTCCCCTTGATCACCACACCTTTCGATAGAATAGCGATGGATACTGTGGGACCCCTTCCAAAGACTTTGAAAGGGAATAGATTTATTCTGGTTATATGTGATTACACAACTAAATATCAAGAGGCTATCTCCTTAAGGACCACAACAGCCACAGAAATTGTTGATGAAATGGTCAAGTTTTCAGTAGGGTGGGCATCCTGAAAGAAATCTTGATGGACCAAGGCAGCAGTTTTGTTCCATGTTGTTGAAGCGACTGTACCAGACTTTAGGCATTAGAGCCATACATACTTCCCTTACCACCCACAGATACATGGTCTGGTTGAGTGCTTCAACCAGACGATGAAAAAGATGTTACAAAATTTGTACAGGAGGAGGGCAGAACATGGGATATCTATCTACCCTTCCTCATGTTTGCTTATAGAGAGGTACCCCAAGCTTCTACAGGGTTTTCACCATTTGAATTATTATCGGAAGAAATCCCAGGGCCCCTTGATGTCATAAAGAACACTGGGAAGATGGGAAGGGTATAGGTTCTACTACCATCAAGTACATGACTCAGTTGCACCAGAAACTCATGAAGTATGTTCAACTAGCACACCACCAGAATGCAGAAAACAGAAAACCTGGACAGATTGGTATGATCAAGGAGTGGGTAACAAAGCTCTCAACCAGAGAAGAAAGTTATTTTATTGTTACCTTCCTCAGAAAATAATCTCCTGATGAAGTGGCAGGGACTCTATCTTATTACAAGGAAGGTAGGAGCAGTAAATTATGAGACAGAACTACCCGACAGGAGACACAAGAGGTGCATTTATCATGCCAATCTCCTAAAAAAGTGGTTTTAGAGACCTAACCTCACCCTATATGTATACTCTGAACAAGCTGAGAGTGAGATGGAAGTTGCATATCAAAGGTTAGAAAGACCTGGGGAACATAAGGATCTCCCACCAGTGCCACTGCTGTTGCCTCAGAGGTTGCCAAGAAAGAGGAGCGGTTGGACCACAGTGGGCTCAGGGAGGGTGAGGATGGTGGAACAGAGGTGCATCCCTCCAGTTGTACCTCTCCACAATTCCTATGCCATTCTGGCAAAGTGTGGTTCCTCTCACGAGGCACCCGCAGTGGAGACCAAGGAGGATGCTGGGAACCTCCACAAAGGAGACCCACAGGAGGGTGGCAGGGGCCCCGTGAGGAAGGAAACAACTCCTGGTGGGGGACTCCATTGTTAGGAAGGTAGAACTGGGGGAGGAAGGGGAGAAGGAGATAAGGTGCCTGCCTGGCACCATGGCTTGGAGGGACAGGGAGTGAATCCTCAGGATTGCCAGAGCAGCTGCACAGGGGAGGGAGCTGGATGTCATTGTCCACCTAGGCACAAATGACCTGGCTAAGAAAGGGATTAGAGAAGTGCAGGAAGAGTTTGTGAAATTGGGGAGGGGCCTTAGACAAGTAGCATGCACGGTAACCTTCTCGGAGGTGCTGCCCGTCTATGGCATAGGAGAGGCTAGGGTGTTCCGCACCATGGGATTCAATCAGTGGTTAAAAAAATGGTGTGGAGCTCAGGGATTTGGCTTAATTGGGGACTGGGGGTCCACCTGGAGTGATGCAAGCCTATACTGGCATGATGGGCTGCATCTGTCCAGGAGGGGAACCAGGATCCTAGGTGATAGGTTTAAATGCTTCATTGGCAAGCATTTAAACTAGCCAAGGTGGAGGCACTGGAAAGGAGCAGGGAAATCCTAGCCACCCCAAAAAATCACAGTAGTAAGTGTGGCAAACACCAACATAGAGGTGTCGATAGAGAGAAGGGCAGGGGTAAGTGGAGAAAGTGACAAAGGCAAGAAGGACAGGGATGGGGCAAAAAGGAGTAAGGCCATCAGGAAATGGAGGGTAATGAGTACCAATGCCTGTAGTCTGGGCAACAAGCTCCCTGAGCTGGTGGCCTTGATGGAAGAGGGATGCCTGGATATCATAGCAGTAACAGAAACATGGCACACAGAGAACCATGACTGGGATGTTAACATACCAGGGTACATAACCTACAGGAGAGACAGGCAGGGGAGAAGAGGGGGAGGAGTAGCTCTCTATGTAAAGGAAGGGATAAAAGCAACTGAACAAAGAGTAAACAGAGAGAGAGGAGGCACTGTGGGTCACCCTGGAGACTGGAAGGGCACCACAATCCCACAGGGTTGTGTACAGACTCCATGTCAGGAGGAGGGAATGGACAAGGATATGATAGAAGGCATTCTTAGAATGGCAGAGAAAGGGAGATACTGTTGATGGAGACCTGAATATGCCAGATGTTAACTGGAGCACATTTGCTGCAGCCACATCCAAGAGCAGGGCCATTCTTGATGCCCTACAGGTGGCAGGCCTCAGACAGCTAGTTTTGGAACCCACTGGTGAGGGAGCAACTTAGACCTCATACTCTCAAACGGGGCAGTGAGAGGATCTCAGATCTAGAAGTAGGTTGCCATCTGGGAACAAGTGACCATCAAACAGTGTGGTTCACGCTAACTCAGCTACAAAGTCAAGTCATACAAAAGTGAGGGTACTGGACTTTAGGAGGGCTGACTTTGGCAAGATGGGAGAGTGCCTCAGAAAAGCACTAGCAAACAGGCTAGAAGGAGGTGTGGAGCAACAATGGGGAATCATCAAACTGCCATCACAGAGGCAACAAGCCTTTGTGTGAAGCAAATAAACAAATCGAAATGAAAGAAAAGCCACTATGGTTCTCAAAAGAGGTGGCTGTGAAAGTCAGGGAGAAAAGATAGCATTCTGGAAGTATAAGGAAACACAGAAGGAGCAGGACAGAGAGCTGTACAGTTAAGACAGAAGGAAGCAGGAGGGAAGTCAGAATAGCAAAGGCCCAAACTAAGGGAAAGATAGCCAACTCAGTTAAGGGGATAAAATCTTTTATAGGTACATAAGCAGCGAGAGAGACAAAGGGAGGGATAGTGAGGCTGAATAGAATGAACGGTGGGTGGGCAGAGGGGACAGTGAAAAGCAGGGATACTGAATCAATATTTCTCTCAGTATTCACAAAGAGGAGAGGAAGTACCTAATCCAATTAACAGAAGCACTCTTGATAGGGGATCGATCCCAGTCCTTTCACAGAAGAAAGGGTTCTGCAAGAACTCCTAATACTGAAGGTGGACAAAGCAATGGGTCCTGATGGAATTCACCCCAGAATTCTAAAAGAATTAAGGAGGAACTAGTGAAACCACTGGCTACTCTTTTTAATAAATCTGGGAGGATGGTGTGGTACCGGGGACTGGAGGAAGGCGGATGTGATTCCCCTCTACAAAGTGGGACCAAGACAGAGACAGGAAACTACAGACCTGTCAGTCTGACCTCTGTGGTAGGGAAAGTGATGGAGTCACTTCTGAAGGAAAGAATAGTTGAGTACCTAGAGGCCAGTAGGGCACAGGACCCAAGGCAGCATGGGTTCACAGCGGGAAGGTCATGTCAGACGAATCTAATAGATTTCTTTGATTGAGTGACCTAAGTAGTAGACCAGGGAGGGGCTGTGGACATGGCCTACCTAGACTTTAGCAAAGCATTTGACACAGTCCCACACAAAAGATTAATAGTCAAATTAACCTGCCTGGGAGTGGGTCCCAGGGTGGTAGCCTGGGTAAAACATTGGCTGCACAACAGGACACAGAAGGTAATTGTAAATGGAGTCCACTCTGAAGAAAGAGGGGTTACTAGTGGGGTACTGCAGGGTTCAGTATTGGGTCCAGTCCTTTTAATGTCTTCATCAGTGACATTGCAGAGGGACTGAAGGAAAAGTATGCCTTTTGCAGACGACACAAAGATCTGCCACAGGGTTGATACACAAGGAGGCATGGAAAGGATGAGAAGGGACTTGCAAGGTTGGAGGAATGGTCAGAAGTATGGCAGCTAGGATTCAATGCAAAGAAGTGAAATAATGCACCTGGGAAACAAGAACCCAGGGAAGAATACACAATGGGGGAGGTAGTAACAACAACAGAAAAGGAAAGGGACCTGGGGTAATCATATCAGATGACCTTAAGGTTAGCAAGCAATGTGAGAAGGCAGTAGGGAGGGCTGGGGTATACTGGGATGCATAGGGAGAGGCATCAGCAGCAGAAAACAGGAAGTTGTTATCCTCTGTACAGACAGTTGGTGAGACCCCATCTGAGTACTGTGTCCAGTTCTGGAGACCCCATCTCTGCAAGGACATAGACAGGATAGAGGCAGTCCAGAGGAGGGCAACTAAAATGGTACAGGGTCCGCAAGAGAGCCGTATGAGGAGAGACTAAAGGAGCTTAATATGTACACCCTTGAGAAGAAGGAGAGGGGACATGATAGAAACTTTAAGTACCTCAGTGGAATCAACAAAGTCTAAGAGGTAGCATCTTTCAGAAAAGAGACGGCAAGAACAAGGGACACAATTTAAAGATAGAAGGGGGCAGTTCAGGGCAATGTGAGGAAGTATTATTTCAGAGAGGGTAGTGGATGCATGGAACAGCCTTCCTGAGGAGGTTGTGGGGTCTAAAACTGTGGAGAATTCAAGAATGCATGGGACAGACATAAGGCAGTTCTTGTGGGGGTAGGAAGAAATAGGCTGTTGGTTAACTAGGGTCTGCAGCCATCCTGTAGGTAGGAAATGAGCAGACTAGATGGGCCAAGCGGTCCTTATCTGCCATCAAAGTCTATGTCTATGTTTCTATGTTTCACTATCAACCCTGATTTAAACCCCAACAGCAAACTGACCTTGAGAGGGTACTTACACCAGTTCCAACACCACTTCACCACTATACCAGGCAAGGTCAATGAGACAAAACATCATATTGAGGTCACTCAAGAAAAAAACATTAGACAGAAGCCTTATCGGTTGCCAGAGAAAGTTCGGGGTGAGGTTATAAAAGAAGTACAGAAGATGCAACAACTGGGGGTAATAGAACCATCCAACAGTGAGTGGGGTTTTCCCATAGTGGTGGTGGTGGATAAAAAGGAAGGGGGTGTAAGGCTATGTTTGGATTTTCATGGGTTGAATGCCATTACCAAGTTCAATGGATATCCTATGCCTCATAGATGATATTATAGATCGACTTGGAAATGCAGGTACATCAGCACATTAGACCTTACCAAGGATACTGGCAAATCCCACTGGATAGGGCTTCAAGGGATAAAACTGCTTTCAATACTCTATAGGACTTTTTCAGTTTGTCACCATGTCCTTTGGTCTACACAGTGCCACTGCAACCTTTCAACGGTTCATGGATAGTGTCTTAAAACATCACATGGCCTATAGTGCTGCTTACTTGGATGATGTGGTTGTTTTTAGTCCTACTTGGAAAGACCACATACAACATCTCACCAGAGTCCTGGGTGCCATTGCCAAAGCAGGACTGACCATAAACCCTGCCAAATGTTCCCTAGCTATGCAGGAAACAGAGTACTTGGTATTTCTGATTGGGAATGAGAAGCTCAAACCTGATGTAAGGAAAGTAGACTCAGTAGCGAATAGTCCCCGTCCAGTCACGAAGAAGCATGTTAGATCATTCTTAGGCTCAGCAGGTTATTGTAGGAGGTTTGTATCTAATTTTGCTACATTAGCCAGTCCTCTAACTGACCTAAGTAAGAAAAACAGCCCCACTAGAGTTAAATGGACCCAAGCATGCAAGGAGGCTTTCTGTACCACAAAGGCGAGTTTGTGTTCTTCGCCTGCTTTGAAGAACACTGATTTCTCCCTATCTTTTGTGGTACAGACAGATGCTTCCAACACAGGTATTGGTGGAGCGCTATCACAAATAATACAAGGGGAAGAACATCCAATAATATTTATAAGCCATAAGCTACATGAAAGAGAGGCTAAATATTCAACAATTGAGAAAGAGTGTCTCACAGTAAAATGGACTGTTGAAGCACTAAAGTTTTCTCTGTGGGGAGCAGAGTTTGAGTTAATAACCGATCATAACTCATTGTGCTGGTTGCAAGTAATGAAAGACAAAACCCCCCCGCATAATGCGGTGGTATCTAGCTTTACAACTGTATAGATTTACTATACGTCATAGACCTGGAACTGCAAACCGCAATGCGGATTTCATGTCCCGATTTGGGGCGGATCCAGACATACAGACACATTCAGACCTCAGGGTAAAGAATGAAAGTGAGTCAGAGGAAAGCCTCTGATTCTACTTTTGTAATTTGTTTTTGATTTTTTAGGGACCCCGAGGTGGAACTTTGGGAGTGGGTGGGCTGAAACTCTATCTCTCCTTGAGAGAAATCTGAAGTCACTATTCCTGAATGTGCGGTGTGTCCACAATGGTATTTGAGAAAATCTTTGCTGTAAAGTGTTTTAACCTCCTGATTTTCTCTTAAGTGGGAGGAGTATGTCACAGTGGGTTAGTGTTCCTGAGAGACCACCCTTTGCCTGTTAAAAGTCTGTTGCAACAGCCTTCTGCTTTCTTACATTTTTCTCCCTGTTTTCTATCCATCTCCCCCATTTACAGGCAAACCACCTGTAAATGTATCTACCTATCCCTATGCTTCCAGGTCCTCTCGAGGTGCACACCCTCCCTTAGCAGAGGTGATATGCCTTGGTCACCTCGGTGTGCCACTAATGCTGAGATAAGAATGCGTTTGTACAAGAACATACCTGATGTTAGCATTCTGTGGAGACTGACATGTTTAAGGCATGTTTCAGTAATTAAACAGAGTGATATAGAATGCTAGCATGGCTGAAATAAAACACTACAGGAAAGGAACCCGTAGCATGCTGGTGCAGATAGGGAAATATGCTGCAAATGCTATAGAATAAAAATGTACCTACAAAAACCCTATCCTCTATCCCCGGACCGTGAGTAGTAGCTGTTGCCGGTTGTTCACGGTATAGAACCCGGCCAGGCTGCACATGGGTCCTGTCTTATTTCCCACTGTTTTGTTTGTTTTTAAGGGGATTATTTGTGTTTTGTACATGCTAGCCTGTAAATTTCATGACCCCCTTACCTCACAGCACCAGCCAGAGTGCTTCCTTTTTAGCAGACTTTGTTGTTATTAAGAGCCCAAAGTCAGGGTGCAATGTACAGAGGCGGCTTTGAGTTGGGTGTAGGAAACGCCCCAACACCGTACTGTCATTTAGCTATTTTTCCTTGTTATGTTTTTCCACCACACAGACAGAGATGGATTAAGAAAAGACTACGCTCTCCAGCATAGTCTCCCATTCTCCGTGTTGTGACTAAAAAAATGATATTAGAATGATTTCAAAGGTAAACCATTTGTATTACCTGGGAGTTGCATGGTCACAGGCCTTGCCTAGAGCTTGCCTGGTGCCATTTCTATAGAGCCGGCTGGCCCTTTCCATACTGCATTTATAGCACAGGCAGCTTGTGGGAGGAGCCTATGTCTGCATACCCACTGAAACTAATGTTATTTGTTTATTATTTTAACACAACTCACGCTAGCAGAGTATAAGGTATTTTGTGAACACATGTAGTGTTACCAAAATGATAAAAAGTGTATTATAATGAATTTAGATGAAAACCCTTTGGTGTGGGCGGGTCTAACTAGTCACCAGAGTGGTCTCAGGTATAAGTAGAATCCAACTGAGAAGCATCAGCAGATCTATGTAGGGATCAGTAGAGCAGTAGTGGCTCTAGCCAAAAATGGTTACCAGGGCACAGCTTGGGCACAACAGATGACAGCCAGGGCACTAATATATTGTTACTATGGGGGAAGTTCTGCACCATATGGGGCACCAACTGGGGCACAGCATTTGTTTACCAGGGCATGTGCCCTGGCAGGCCTTGGTGTAGAGCCGCCCATGCAGTAGAGTGTTGACCCTGGGAAATACCTCTAGCTGTTTTCTAGTGGTATAGTTCCACAGTGAAGTCAACTGTGATTATTTTCGTCTACTTTATATTTTCTCTTTATTTTTGTTATCTCCACTGAGCTTATTATTTTGTTTTTGCTGTGTGAATAAAGCTGCTTTATGACTTGCCACATCTGTCTCAGTGTCCATCTATACCTACAGTCTCACTGTAGCGCTGAGGGATACGTGCTACAGTTGTGAGAAAGGATATAAATAGATCAATTTGGCCAAGCCCTGCTGGGCTGGCCATGTGGTGTAGTGGTTTGAGCCTGTGGTGCCGGGTTCAGATCCCGGTGCAGAAAGCTATTTTGCTTCCTCCTCTTGGGGGAATTGCTATTTTTCTATGTCCACTCCCCTGGGTTGACAATCTTTATTTTGGGGTGTGGGGCTTGCCCTGCATTGAGGGTGAGGGGAAACATCTTTTTCTTTTATTTTTCATGTTAGGTAAGCGACCGTCGCTATTTGCGATGGTCGGTTCTGTGCAGTTCGGCCTTTTGATGTTGGGTGGTTGTTCACTCACGTTATGTGATCAGAGGTCGTATAGACTTGCTCTTATCACATAAAATCATGCAGGGCAATTTCACAGCCTTGGAACATGCATTGGCATTGGATGCTGTCCCTTTAAATGAACCATTCTGGAATGTCTTTTAAATATATTCAATCAACAATTCGACACAATCACTTTAAGGACACTGGCACTTGCACTTTAAAATGTTCATACTGTAACCAGGGACACTATACCAGGGCAGACACCACATGAGGAGGAGCCTGCATTAAATGACTTGGATATAGCTAGCTGAGCGTAGACCAGGGGCAATGCCCTTCCTCCCACACACACTCACTTAAGCTTTTAGTTTAGATAGCAATCCTGTCTCTTTGCTTAGGGGAGATTAACTAAGGCCTGTACACTGGGGTCCCACACCCACTGTCCCTGATTTGCTGGATACAGTAAAATGCTTTAATATTTTTACAACATTAAAAGGGAACATCCACCACCAAGGGCCCCACACTCAAGTGTGGGGCTGGTCCCAATGTGCACTTTTTATGCAGAAACATTTACTGTAGTTTAGTATATTGTTCCAGACTAATTTTGCTTAGTTCTAGGCTGTCATTTTCTGTTACTGCAGATCCTAGAATCACAAAAGACCAGAGCAGCCCACACTAGGGTTACCACCTGTCCTGATTTTCACAGGACTGTCCTGATTTGGGCAGCTGTGTCCTGCAAAAAAACACGAAACTTACTACATGTTCTGACTTTTTAGTAGAACAGATATTTTCTAACTTTCCACTAAATGTTGCAGAAAACTATAATACCTTAACTAAAATACCTTAAAATGATAAGAAACAACAGAAGCAACTAAGAAACTACAATACTTAACTTTAATTCTGATTATATAGAGAAAACAAGTCTGCTGCCTTGGTCGAGGTTACGTGCTGTCCTGCAAAAAATCATGCTTCAGTAAGAAATGTCCCACTTTGGGCTTCTTAAAAAGTGGTAACCCTAGCCCACACTCTCTAGGTACCAGAAAGTGGACAGAAATTCCTTTTGACACTTAAAGTGGTTGACTAAAATAAATAAGGATTTATTTGAGAAAATTCAGTACAACACTGTTTCCTCTGCTGGAGTGAATTACAAAACCAACACTGCCAAACAGGCACCCCTGTTGGCAGTGTTAGTTATATAACTCACTCCAGCAGTGTAAAACAGTGTCCGCTAATGCACACACTTGGGATGACTGCTAACGCGCATGCTTGGGATCTTGGCTCAGTTTTTCCAGACTTGTTTTGTAGTACTTCCAGTGCTCGTTTTCTTGTTATACATATCTTACCGTGCTCCTAAAGAGCTCAGAATGAGCAGCTCTACTGGACCTGACCCTTTGTGCAAACTGGCCATGGCAAAATAAAATGTATTCAGGAAATGAGTTTGGTAAGCATCACAGTGCCATTACAGACATGCATTAGACATGCTTTCACAGGCAGAGGTGGCTTCGTGGATCAACTCTGACAGTTTGCTAGGGCAGTGTTAAGTAATAAACACTGACAGTGTCCCTTTAAATAATAAAAATGGTGAATTATGTAGCAACACAGGTTCTGAGGTAGGATGCAAGTTCTATGGCTGCAAGGCTGCAGAATCCAAGGAGTTTTGCTTTTGGCCCAAGAATATAACAGAGCCTTATGCAGCATTCTACATTGTACCCTAACAGTGATACACATAGCAGACATTTTCACTCACTGACCAAGGGCAGCAAGTTCAATTAGTCTGGTAAAACACACTTTAGCCACGCCGCGCCCTAACCATTTAGCTTTTTAGAATAAAATAGATAGTGGAGTTCTTATTTCTCAGATAGAACCTGTTCTTGAACTCTTTCCAATCAAATTACGTACTGTAGCAAATGTACCACAGTGGAATCTGTGCTTAGGTACAGGGAAATTTGGACTGGAAATAAGCGAGTGGGTTATCACCACACTGAAGTAGTTTCAGGCTTAACTGAAACAGCTCCGCCCACCACCACCACCACCAAAAAGTGTTACTCACTGCAGAGTTAGTGATTAAGGACTGCTGTCATTACCTGGGCCATCTGTAAGAAAAAAAAATCGCAGTAGTGTGTATTTCACTGCCTGTGGCTTCCATTTGCTTTTGCAGAATGGTGCCTGTCTGATCAGTAAATGTCACAGGAATTATAGCCTGGCCTTGAAGCACACACAAGCCCATGGGCAGAGCCATTCATTTAAATGCCAGTCTTTATTCAGAAGTATTCCTGCCATGGAAACAGTGGTATTCCAAATGAAGGCAGTATTCCAAAAAACACAGCTGGGATATTCCAGTACTATGACAAGTTTCTGGGCATAGTAAACCACTGGGGTAACACAGGACATAAGCAAGATGGATTGATAACTGTCTTGGTTTCAGCAAGCAGAGGGTGATGGTGGATGGGCACTACTCTGAGCGGAGAGAAGTACTCCATGGTGCTGGTGTCTCTCAGGGATTAGTACTGGTGGCCACTGCTGTACAACATTATCAATGTAGCCACCCCACCTTCCCATTTGTCTAGGGGCTCCTGATGTTGCAAGGAGGGAAGGGGCCTACCCAAAGAGACCTAGATCAGAACATTAAACTACCATGGAGAATAAAATGGTGTTGTCTTACCACGACCCAGGTCCCACTGTAGCATAATGGAAACCGTTACCTCGCCACCTCTGGATACTGCTTAATTGAACCAGAGACCTCCTCTTTTCTCTTTCTTCTTTCAGAGTCCCCCACCAGCATCCCGCCCAGGAAGCACATCATAGGGGCTGCAAACTTCAAACTCCCCAAAAAATCTGGTTAGAAATTAAGTTCTCTGGAATTCATCTATCTAGTAATCTTTAAAAACACTCTCACATACTCAGGAATAAGCAACAAACCAATTTATTACAACTGAGGTCCCAGTGGTTCCCATTGCTTGCTTAAAACTTAGCAGCCATCTGGCTCTATGGAGCACAAATTATTTACAGAACAAGGGGGCATAAGGCTGAGAAAACAGATGTACTAGGCAGCATTCCACTCCAGGCAGCTGATGAAACCTCAGAAATTGCTATTACCCGAGACCTCTCTGTGACCGGGAGCTCCTGCCACTGTTGAGGACCGACCTTTTCTTAAATCTGTTGCAACAGTTCTTGTATTTCTTAGCCTAATCTAGCCTTTACAATTTCTAGTCCATAAGGTTGGCCACTTATGGGCACCCCCTTCCCTTTCTTGACTATGCTATAGAGTCCTCTTTAATTTTCCTTTTCCCTCTCAGGTCCTCGTACAGGGAGGTTATTGTGGTGACCTCCAAGTGTATGTAAAACAGGTTGTGTTTATTGTTGTTGGATTTAGTATGTAATAGCACTATGTCATAAAATACCTTGATGTATTTACCTTATGTTTATGAAACCTGTAAATGTTGAAAATACCATGGCACTAGATGTTTTGATAATGATAAAAGTACTAGGTGACTATTATAGAAATTAAGCTAGTTGTGCTATTTAAAATGCATGTAAATTGTTGTAAACTTAACAAGCCAGAAATGTTGTGGTGATTTGCATATATCCCATGATGCATTGCATTATGGAAGTATGTATGATATATTTCTTTGAAACTTGATTTGTTCCCAGTGCCCTTTGGGGTAACCTTTCTTTCAGTGATTCTGCTTTGAGGTTCTTTGTTTATAGCTTGTTTTGTTTTTCTTTTTGAGCCCCACTACACAAGCAAATGGGGCCTACATAGGGGTGGTGGCTACATCTCAACTAGTGGATGGGATCAGAGATCAGTGAGTCAGTAGGTACTGGCCAAGTGCAGAGAAAGGACATACATAGTCTGTTGCTGCAAACTGATGTACTGAAGAAGGAATATGGCATTGCAGAAGCTTATTTCTTGTATTTAGAATAAACATCACACAGACTGTGTGTTGAACCTGAAGTTTGGTGTTTAGTCCATCTGTTATCATACAACCCCTCCACAGACTTGGTGTCAGAAGTGGAATAACTTTCTGGAAGTGTCTGGACTGGCCGAAGAGGGATGTTTTCTGGTGGATATCGCCCAGGTACCCTAGGCGGACCGACGCATCAGGAGTTGCCAGAAGAGAATCTGGAGAAGAAACCCCGTGGAGTTCTGACCAGAACCATGGTTGACAGATGGAGAGAAGCTGCTGCCTGGACTGGACCTGGGAGCTCGGAGGAAGGCCAAACCTGAAGACAATGAAGAGATGCAGGTCGAGGTAGACTGGAGGTGTGAGAGACAACACCCCGGAGGTGGAAACCCTGATGAGGATGGTCCACTGAATGAGTGGACAATGGCCGGAGGCAGACCGACTATGCAGAGAGGTGGAAAGCTGGTGCCAGGTGCTGGAGAGATTCCTGCCAGAGAGTCTGGATACAGAGTCAGAGGAGGATTTTTCTTGGGCTCGGTTTGAGGAGGACCCCCTGACTGAGCAGAATATGTCTTTGTTTCCTGTGTTCCCAGGATGTTGCCTGTTGGACGTTGGAGATGCAGGTATGGAACCTGAATGCGAGACCCCAGGTAAGACCGTGCCTAGTGATACTGTGCTGAGGATGAAGACTCAAGCAAGCAAGAAGAAGCCTATGAGATTGAAGGAACTTTTCTTGTATTGATGCAGCTAAGTCTATTAACAGTATTGACTGGGGTATACTGCATGCTAAAAATACTAATATTGTCAAACTGTTACAGTATGCTAAAGTTAAGGAGGGCAGAGATCATTCAAAAAAATGTCACCCTTGGAAAAAGGGAAACTCTCACATAGGTCACAAGGTATTAGATGGTAACAGATGGCTGAAAATAGCACAGTGATTAGAAGGATATTTACTAAGACACCCCAGAGTTAAAAGGTTTAGGAACCTGCTGTTTAACACTGCAGAGTATTCAGCATGGGAGATTCCTTGGCTTCCTGTAGGTTTTTGTAGAGACCTGCCTGGGGATAAGATGACCAAGGATTTGGGGTCATGAGTTATAAAAGGTTGAAATAGGACAGTACAAACTACTATTGCTCCTTCTATATTCCCGCAGGCACTTTGTGTAAGACAGAGGGGTCAAGTTGGTTGCAGGCAAGGTCAGAGGTGGCTCTGCAATGGTCCCTTTCTGAAGGCAAAAGTGTAGCATGTTTGATCAGGGGCAAGCCTGATGTCAAAGAGGTACCCAAGGGCAGACAAGGAGTCTTGAGGGTATGTGTGTTTTATTCTTTTCTGAGTGAAACCTACAAAGGAGAAGTGGGTGGAAAACGGATTGGAACCTGTGTTGGGGTAACACCTTGAGTGTATACCCTCAGATGTCTATATCTGTAACAAAGTGAAATGAATCAAGAGTCATATTGGGTTTATGTAGAGGGGTTGAACCTAGGTCTTGGGCCCCTGCTTAAAACTGACATGTCTGGTGGGGTTGGAGCAGGTAATTACCCACCCCAGAGAAAGTCTTTCTATGGTATTGGACTTTACAGATGTCCAAATTTTTGGTTAAATATGGCAGACTTTCCCTAAAAGGAAATGGGAAGGTACCGTTTGTCTCTGTTGAGAAATGCATTAATGTCTCAGGGTAAAGAATTATAATATCCACTACGTACGAACATACGAAATTTGCCAGCAGATAAAGGCCTAGAGGTCTATCAAGTCTGCTTGAATGTGCAGCTAGCAACCCTTATTCTGCAGCTGCCCCTCCCTTCCACCCTTCCCCTTCATTAGCTCCCCCTTGTCCTGTCCCATCCTCGTTTGAAGCAGTCCACTGTTCTACTGCATACCACTTCAGCAGGTAACGCATTCCACCCAGCCACCACCCTCTCTGTAAAAAAGTGTCTCCTCATCTCCCTCCTGAACCTTCCTCGCTCCAGTCTCATATCATGGCCCCTGGTGGCCCTCCCCCCCCTTACTTTGAACAGCCCCTCTGTACCTGTCTTGTTTATTCCTTTCATGTATTTAAAGGTTTCAGTCATGTCACCCCTGTCTCTCCTCTCCTCCAGTGAGTACATGTTCAACTCCTTCAACCTCCTCTCGTATGATAAGTCCCCCAGCCCCTTGATCATCTTTGTTGCTCTGCGCTGCACCCCCTCCAGTAACTTAATGTCCCTCTTCAGATACGGACGTCAATACTGCACGCAGTACTCCAGGTGTGGTCTAACTAATGACCTATACAGTGGCAGAATCACCTTCTCCCTCCTCGAGGATATACTCCTTGCAATACAACCCAGCATTTTGTTGGCCTTTGCAACTGCCTTCCTACATTGTGCCGAGTTGTTCATTGACCCTGTAATGAGCACACCCAGATCCTTCTCCTCCTCTGTCTGGGCTAGCAGCACTCCCCCTAGCTGGTAACTCCTCCTTGGGTTCTTCATCCTAAAATGCAGCACCTTGCACTTTTTGGCATTAAAGCCCAGTTGCCAGGTGTCTGACCAGGTTTCAAGCTTTGCCAGATTATCCTGCAACCCCTGCCATCCCCCTAGGTCATCCACCACCACGCCTACCTTGGTATTGTCAGCAAACAGACTGATCTTGCTCTTGATGTCCCATGATATGTCTGCAATGAATATCCCAGACAACACTGGTCCCAACACTGAGCCCTGTGGAACACCGCTCGTCACTACCCTTGGGTGTGAGAGCTCCCCACCCACCACCACCCTCTGTTGCCTTCCCTGCAGCCAGCTTCCTACCCATCTTACCAGCTTGGCACCCGCCCCTGTGCCTACTAACTTCCTCCCCAGCCTTCCATGTGGCACTGAGTCGAATGCCTTACTGAGTCCAGATACAGGACATCCACTGCATGGCCCCTGTCCAGTTGCCTAGTTACCCAGTCATAGAACTCCACCAGGTTGGTTTGGCAGGATCTGCCACGTATGAAGCCATGCTGTCTGCTGTCCTGTAGTCCTTTGGCCTCTAGGAGGGCCACCAGCCTCTCCTTTAGGATAGTCTCCATTAGCTTACCCACGATGGATGTGAGGCTCACTGGTCTGTAGTTTCCCGGTTCATCCTTGGGGCCACTCTTGTGGAGGGGCACCACATGAGCCATCCTTCAGTCCTGAGGTACACACTCCGAATGTAGTGAGGCATTAAATAGGTCTGCCAAAGGTCCTGCAAGGACCTCTGCCAGCTCCTTCAGTACCCTGGGGTGGATGCCATCTGGGCCTGGTGCCTTGTCCACCCTCAGTGCCTTCAGACCCTCTCGAACTCTGCTCTCCATGATTTCCCCATCTGTTACCACTTCCCACCCTGCTTCTGCCATTTCTCCCACCTTGGGTGTCACACCCCTCTTCTCTTTAGTAAATACTGAGCAGAAGTACTCATTTAGTGCTTCCGCCTTATCGCACCCTGCTTCCACCCAACCCCCCTCCTTCCTAATCCTTACTATGTGGTCCTTACAGCTCCTTTTCTCCCTGATGTGCTTAAAGAAGTCCTTCTCCCCCTTCTTAATGCCTTGTGCCAGCCTGAGTTCCGTAGATGCTTTGGCTCCCCTTACTGCCCTTGTCACCTCCTTCGATTCTGTCAAGTACTCCTCCCTGTCCTCCCCCTCCCTGTTTTCTTGAACTTCCTAAAGGCAGCTCTTTTCCTCCTTACCTTTTCCATGACCTCCTTGCTCAACCAGATTGGTTTCTTAGTCCTAACCTTCTTGCTCTGGGCTTTGCAGCAGGTTTTGGTTGCCTCCACTATCCCCAGCTTTATGAGCTCCCATCTCTGGTTAGTGTCCATACTAGATTGAATTCTGGCCAGGTACCCTTTTACCACTTCCCCCATCCTCCCAAAGTCGGCCCTCCTGAAGTCCAGCACTATTGTGCCAGATTCCACTCCTTTCTTGCCCATATCCAATGTGAGCCATACTGAGTGGTGGTCACTCCCTGACAGCGGTTCCTCCACTGTAAGTTCTCTCCAAAGTCCTCATTTGCCAGCACAAGACAAGGGTATTCCCTAACCTGGTTGGTTCACTGACCATTTGCAGCAGGAAGCTGTCCTGAAGGCATCCAGCAGTACCTGCTCCTACTGTTCCTGGTTGTTGGGGTGCTCCAGTCCACTCCTGGCATGCTGAAGTCCCCACAATCACCACACTACCCTTCTCTGGGTCCTCCTGATCTGTCCCGCTAGTTCCCGTCTAACTCCTCCATCTGAGATGGTGGCCTGTACACCACTCCCATTCTAAGAATCCTATTCTTGGAATCCTGGTTGCATCCAAAGTGACTCCATTACTACCGTCCTCCCTTCCTCCCTTACACACTTCAGTCCTTCCTTCATATATAGTGCCATCCCCCTCCTTTCCCAATCACCCTGTCCTGCGAATAACCTGTACCCTGGTACAGACAGGTCCCAGTCATTGTATTGGGTGGCCCATGTTTCCGTGATGGCTGCAATGTCCACCTCTCCTCTGCCATGAGAACCTGTAACTCTGCAGTTTTTCCTCCCAAGGCTCCTAGCACTAAGGGTAACCACCTTCCACCCTTTTCCCCCCTCCCATCCTGCCCTCCTTTCCTAGCATCATCAACAGTACTTGCCATTTGTCCTTTGTCACTGTTATTGGGGCTAAGCACTATGTTTATGATAGAATGTTTATCATTAATAGGGACCCTGAGATGAGGCTTCTGAAGATGGATGGGTAGAAGCTCCATCCTTCATGGGACAGGAAGGTGGTAAACAGTCTACAATAACTTCTTCCCTCTTAAAGTGGGGGATATGTGACCGGGAGCTCCTGCCACTCTTGAGGACCGACCTTTTCTTAAATCTGTTGCAACAGTTCTTGTATTTCTTAGCTTAATCTAGCCTTTACAATTTCTAGTCCATAAAGTTGGCCACTTATGGGCACCCCCTTCCCTTTCTTGACTATGCTATATTGTCCTCTTTAATTTTCCTTTTCCCTCTCAGGTCCTCGTTCAGGGAGGTTATTGTGGTGACCTCCAAGTGTGTGTAAAACAGGTTGTGTTTATTGTTGCTGGATTTAGTATGTAATAGCACTATGCCATAAAATGCCTTGATGTATATACCTTATGTTTATGAAACCTGTAAATGTTAAAAATATACTATGGCACTAGGTGTTTTTGATAATGGTAAAAAGTACTAGGTGACTATTATAGAAATTAAGCTAGTTGTGCTATTTAAAATGCATGTAAATTGTTGTAAACTTAACAAGCCAGGGACTAGTGGATGGGATCAGTGTTAGTAGGTGCTGGCCAAGTGCAGAGAAAGGACATACATAGTCTGTTGCTGCAAACTGATGTACTGAAGGAGGGATATGGCATTGCAGAAGCTTATCTCTTGTATTTTGAATAAACATCACACAGAGATTGTGTGTTGAACCTGAAGTTCGGTGTTTGGTCCATCTGTTATCCCACAACCCCTCCACACTCTCTAGGAACTTCACCGGACCTTAGAGCCCAACCTACCCTCTTGCACTGGTAAGCTGATCTCTGAATTCACTTGTTCTACACCATTCTTCCCTGGTCAGTCTTCCACCTGCTGGAGAAGCGAGCTGCTTCTCCCACCTGGTCCCGTGTCAAAGGACTCATGAATTTTCCTTCCCTGACCAGTACTTCAAATCCTTAAGGGTTCCAGAATCTCCTTAAAACTGTGGCCGAAGTCACCCCCGGTCTCCTTTCCTCAACTAAACGGGGGGGGGGCCCCTCAAACTACTTTGGGCCTGCATCCCCACACACCTTTCATCCTGTGCCTGTTTCAACATAACCAGTACTTCATATCCTTAGGGGTGCTGGAATCCCCTTAAAACTGTGGCCAAACTTACTCCTGGTGTCCTTTCCTCATCAAAACAGGGGGGGACCTCAAACTACTTCGGGTCTGCATCCCCACACACCTTTCATCCTGTGCCTATCCCAACATGACCTGTGGCCCACCTGAACAGCTTGTGATTGGCGTCCCGAGGTCTGCCCCTCCAAGCAGGCCCCATAGTGGGTGAGAAGCCTCTGGCACCCATTTAACCAGGCCTAGACCACCCTACCACACCAGAAACTTGGAGAGAAGCTGCCACCACCCTTCCCCTGGAAGAATCCTGCCACAAAACCTCCAACCCTGGCAGTCCAGACCTATTTCCCACGGGCCTGAGACCCCACCAGGCTACACCCTAAGGCACCCTCAACACCCTTTTCTCCCTGGAGCTCCATTTTCCCCACACAATGCTGGCAGGCTAACTAATGCCCTTCCCTGCACCTCCCATTACTGGCACCATGTTGCCTTGTTCCTGGCACTACCTTGGATTTACTGTGGGGTCCCCAGAATAAACCCCCAAACTTGGACCGATGAGCTACTTCCTGCCTGCCTGTCCTGCCATCTCCCAGCCAGCCTTCTATCTCCCCCACCCCAGACTACCCCTGCTCCCAGCTTTCAGGGCTAAAAGCCTGCCCTAGTGGCAGTCTCAAGGTATAGCCCAAATGTGCCTTCCCAAAACACTCACAAACTCGTGAACTGCGGGAAAGAAGCAAAACAGCCAGTCTTTAATGGTGACCGTAAGCCCCTCTCATAGAGGGGGGCTTGCACTCTGCCCCAACCCAAGGGAATCATTCCCCAGGGAAATAAAGGCAAAGACCTCACCAGCTCTTCCGACTCACTCCCACGCCCCATATGCCCACTCCCAGGGGAAGCCAGCGCTAGCCGAAGTCACCTATGATAGGCTCCCCTTTCAAAGAAAAGAAAGGGGGGATCTCTACCTACATGCTCCCATACCCAAAAAACCCCAAAAAAGGAAAATGTTTTTCTTTCTTTCTGTGTGCCGGGGGAATCAAACTTTTAGATACTGCCTAAGAAATATGAACAATAACAACATAATATATCACTCTCTACTAGGTTAAATTATCATTGCTAGGACTCTAAGATTGATTAGAGTAACCATAATCACCAAATAGACAGACATTTATATGAATATTTCAAACCACTCTACCCACACTCAGAACCATTCCGCACCCACTCACTCATGCCACACTTTAATGATTACATTTTACAAAAACATTCCAAAAATAGCAAACTATTGTCCAAAGGTACAATCTTTTGAGGTAGAAATGTCATTCTGGTCCATATGTCAGTTTTAAGTTCAGTTTAATCCTGTGGGTTAGTAACCTGCTCTGGGAGCTGCACAGTCAGAGTTCTTTAAAGGGCACTTTAAATACGGGTCCTCCTCCTGGTGGAAAATAAAATTCAGGGTCTGACTTATTAGTAAGGTCTCCAAAAGAGTCTTTAGCAATTATAAAGTACTTAATACAACATCCAGCCAAGTCTTGCACCAGGCGAAATGTTTAAACAAAGTTAACCTGGTCCAGGGGCATGTGGCACATAGCTCTGGCCTTTGGAACAGTTCCTGGGATGGGTGCAGTGGCGAGCTGGGGGGGCTAGGGGGCGGTCACCTCCTGGCTGCCCAAGTGTGAGTAGTGGTGCCCCTATCATCATCTTTATCGCCTGTTTAGTGCCTATTGTGGAGCCCATTGACACTGAATGGCCCCCCCCCGGCTCCCAAACACTCCCAAACCTGGCTACACCACTGGATGTGTGACCACTATTTCCAGGGCGATGGGTTCAGACAGTTCTTAATTTCAAAACTCCCTTATGCTTAGATGTCTCAGCTCAATCCTCCTTATTCTACTCGCTCCTGCTCTCTCCAAAATGGCGATGCCTCTCATTGTTTTTTCCCCTCAGCTCACCCTCCAGTTAATCAGACTGCAGGTTGGGATCATGTGACTGGCAAACCACACAAGCTTGCACTCAAGAGCAGGTCTGTGGCCTTCCACCCGAACCACTACACCCAGGATGAACATTTAAGTGCACCACATGGCCTATCCAGCCATGCTGGACCCGCCAGCCCTCCGTTCCGGAACACGGGGCACTGGGGGTGTGAGGGTCCCAAAACCTCCTGAACGAGCCCCAACATGTAGCCACCCCACCTTCCCATTTGCCTAGGGGCTCCTGATGTTGGGAAGGGAAGAGCTCTACCCAAAGAGACCCAGACCAGAACATCAAACTATCATGGAGAATAAAATGGTGTTGTCTTACCATGGCCTGGGTCCTACTGCAGCATAATGGAAACTGCTACCCTCGCCACCCTCTGGATACTGCTTGATGGAAGTGGAGCTTCCTCTTTCTTTCTTCTTTCTCGAGTCCCCACCAGTATCCCAGGCCAGGAAGCACATCATAGGGGCTGTAAACTTAGCTCCCTCCAAAGAAATATGGTTAGAAATTTGTTAAGTTCTCTGGAATTCATTTATCTAGTAATCTTTAAAAACACTCTCGCACACTCAGGAATAAGCAACAGACCAATTTATTACACCTGAGGTCTGAATTATTTCCTGAGGACCCAGGGGTTCTTACTGCTTGCCTAAAACTTATCAGCCATCCGGCTCCATGGAGCACAAACTATTTACAGAACCAGGAGGGCACAAGACTGAGAGAACTGATGTAGTAGGCAGCATTCCACACCCGGCAGTTGATGAAATCTCAGAAATTGTTATTACTCAAGACCTCCATAGGACCTTCACTGACCTTAGAGCCCAACCTACCCTCCGGCACTGGTAAGTTGATCTCTGAATTTACTTGTTCTTCACCATTCTTCCCTGGTCAGTCTTCCACCTGTCGGGGAAGTGAGCTGCTTCTCCCAACTGGTCCCGTGCCAAAGAAATCAGGAATTTTTCTTCCCTGATCAGTACTTTCAAATCCTTATGTGTGTCGGAGTCCCCTTAAAACCGTGGCTGAAATCACCTCTGGTCTCCTTTCCTCATCTAAACTGGGGAGGGGGGACCTCAAACTACTTTGGGCCTGTGTCCCCACACACCTTTCATCCTACGCTTGCTTTAAGCTACCGGGTCTGAAGGACTTCCCAAGACCTGCCCCAACACGACCTGTGGCCCACATGAACAGCTTGTGATTGGCGCCCAGAGGCCTGCTCCTCCAAGCAGGCCCCATAGTGGGTGAGAAGACTCTGGCACCCCCTTAACCAGGCCTGGACCACCTTGCCACACCGGGAACTAGGAAAGGAGTTGCCACCACCCCTCCCGTGGAGGAATCCTGCCACAAAACCTCCAGCCCTGGCAATCCAGGCCTACTTCCCATGGGCCTGGGACCCCACCGAGTTACACCCTAAGGCACCCTCACCACCCCTTTCTTCCTGGAGCCCCATCTGCCCCACATGACCCTGAGAGGTTAACTAGTGCCCTTCCGCCACACCTCCCATTACCGGCGCCATGTTGCCTTGTTTCCTGCACTACCTTGACTTACTGGGGATCCCCCGAATATGGGCCCAAACCCAGAATGATGAGCTCCTTCCTGCCTGCCTGTTCTGCCATCTTCCAGCCAGCTTCCAATACCCCCCAGGCTACCCACACTCCCAGCTTTTAAGGGCTAAAGAGCCTGACCCTAGTGGCAGTCTCAAGGTATAGCCCAAATGGTGCGTTCCCCAAAACACCTATAAAATCCATAAACTGGAAGGGAAGGCACAAAAACATTGGGGTCCCTAATGGTGAAGGTAAGCCCCTGTCATAGAGAGGGCTTACATCAACAACCTGGAACCTGGGGTCACCAGTAGGCTGCTCACAGACTATACTAATCTGTCCTCCATGGTGGACTCTCTTGAGGATAGGGACAACCTTCAGGAGGACTTGAAGAAACTGAGCCATTGGTCCGACTCCCGGACCCCAGAGTCAGTGTACTCAAATGCATGGTGCTACAATTGGGGAGAAAACAGAGGTAGGTGGTGTTCCTTTGCTGCTGTTAAGGAGGAACAAGACCTGGGGGCCATCATAGATAAGGGTCTGAAGGAGGACAAGCAGTGTGTGACTGCTGTCATGCAGGTCAGCAGAATGCTGGGGTGCATAAACAGGGTGACCAGCAGGGCAGAGTAAGTAATCTGCCACTTTACAAGGCCCCACCAGGAGGACTGTATGAGTCCTAGTCTAATCAATACAAAAACAAGATTTGACTGGTGCCAGCAAGGCTGGTTTTGCTTTTTTTATGTTGTCTTTGTTTATATTTGTAGCAGGCCTTACTGTCTCACCAGTCTCACTATTGTAACTGTAGTTGTATGAGGACCACATCCAACATAAATTTTTACTGATTTGTTTGTATACAGTGTCCACAGGGAGGGCTTTGATGCAGCGGTACTGTATTTCAATGATGTTCGCTACATTGTATACAGAGGTTCAGTTCCACCCAACACCAGGCAGTAGTTTCATCCCTCCAGCACCAAACTCACAGCCCCCCCCCCCCACCTCCTCCATATCACTTTTTTTCATTCTCTAATGGTCTCGGTTGGACATGAGACTTGACAGGTAGCAGGTAGTTGGGGGGGCAGATGTTTTTCATTCCATGATGGCTCAGGTTGGGCATCAAACTCGTCGGGTAGTTTGGGTGAGGGAAACAGATCTGTTTTATTCCTTGTCGGGCCAGGTTGGGCTTGGGATTCCACTGGTCATTGAGGGGAGGGGAGCATATTTTTTTATTCCCGGACAGGCCAGGTTGGGCTCTGAACTCATTAGATAGTTGTGCAGAGGAGGAAAGGCAGATTTTTTTTTTATTCTCTAAAAGATTGTGTTGGGCTCTGGACCCATTAGGTAGTTGGGGGAGGGGGGCCGGATCTTTTTATTCCCTGATGGAATGGGCACTGGGCCCATCAGGTAGCTTGCAGGAGGGGAATAGATGCTGTTTCATTCCCTGATGTGCCAGGCTGGGCACTGGACCATTCTGCTGCGCAGAACTGATATTGAGGTCTGAGACAAGCCAAGAGCAAGAGAGGGAGATTCCGGCAGTGGAGCTGGGATCACTGGCACTCGGGGTTACAGCCACGGAAGTGTGCCCCATCAGTGCCCCTTGATACAGTCTCCCATGCTAGTGTGCTTCAGGTCGATGGAGGTGGAGATGCCTGAAAATGATGGTAGCAGCCTCAAGCCTCTCATGCAGTGTTTGAGCCCCTCATGGTGACCAGAGTGGCTGGGCATGGGGACGGCAGTGGTTTACTACCCTGACTATTCCACCTTCCGCTCACTGCTTTGCTGCTGCTCTTCCTTATTTCTGTTTGACTTCATACTCAGGCCAGGTTGGACAGGGGACCCATCACATAGTTGGAGGGAGGGGGGACAGATTTTATTTTATTCCCTGATGGGCCAGGTTGGAATTCAGACTGGTATGATGTTGAGGTGGGGGCATATCTTTTTTTTATTCCTGCCAGGTGGGTTTGGATATCGGACCTGTCAGTTGCAGGGCCGTTGCCATGATTTTCAAAAGGGGGGTTCTTTTTATGCAGTCTGAGACTTTTTAAAAAAGCTGTGGGTCTTAGGGCCACCAGTACCCCAGAAGCCATGGGATCCTACAATTGCTCTGTGGTGCATTTTGTGGCTTATTTTGTAGCTAAAGAAGTCATATCTGAGATCTCCTACACCCCTTGCTCTAAACAAAGTTATCTGGCTGGCTACAGGGTGAATACATATGTATTCAGTACTGGAGGGCAGCAAGATGCTATTAATGTAATATACCTAAGACATTGTCTCAGATATATTATGTTATGAGTTTTAATATCTGCAGCTGTAGCTACTGGTGTGTGGAAGGGTCTGAGGCTACCTGTCTTCAGAAACTTTGGGGTACTAGATGCTCTGTGTTTAATTTTGTGGATTATTTTAAACCAGAATGACTCATCTGTGAGCTCCCCTCCACCTCCTGTTCTAAGGACAGTTATTACTATCTGGGTGACTCAGGGTGTGTGTGTGTGTGTGTGTGTGTATTTATAAAATGGGAAGCAAAGTAAATAAATTCAGCATTCTGATTGTATAAAACACATCACATGACCATGCGTATATCAGAGCATGACTGCACACCTGCACTTTTACCCCCTCCAAAACAATTTTGCCATTTTATAAGATAGATAACCCACTCTAGGATGTGCAGTCACCCTTTGATATATACACACCTTGGGTGGTTGACGCACTCAGCCTGCGGTCTCATGCATAACAACACACACCAAGACATGCGTATATCAGAGCACGACCGCACACCTTAGAGTAGGTTATCTATTACATATATAGCTATATAGACAGATACAGATGAAGCCACTTAATCGGGACGTGGTTAATCGGGATGTCCGCTTAATTGGGATGTTGCCATGGTTACCAATTATTCCCATATTATAGTTAATGGAAGTTCCTGTTGTTTAATAGGGATGCCAATTTTGGCTAATTGGGACGTTTTGGGGATTTTCCTTATAAAATTAGATCCTGTGAGCATGTTTTTCAACTGCTGGACATGAACATGGACTCAAACGTAATGAGCTGTCCCTTGCTGAGCGTGTTAAGGTTCTTGAAGCTCTTCATGGACCAAATACAACTTGTCTAATACAGCCTATGGACATGGGGGTTATTAGAAATTTAAGGGGCATTACCGCATGCTGATGGCAACACGCATTGTCGGGTTATTGACGGCGAGGGAACGATAAGCATCCGAAATTGCAAAGGCAGTTACTCTCCTAGATGCAATTTACATGGTGGCTAGAGCATGGAACTGTGTCAAACCTGTCACGATAATGAACTGTTTCCAGAAAGCATTCAAAACTGTATGTGAAACTGACATTCCATCAGACCAATCATCATTGGATGACGTAGTGATGCTGGAATTCATGTCTGCAGTTGACTTTACAGAATTTGTTGACATGGATGCTACCTCCCAACCAACGGTGAGCTAACGACAGAAGAGATCTGTTCAATAATTAAGAGGCCGCACACCGATGAGCTGGATTCAGAATCTGACAGCTAAGATACCCAGCTTGATGTCCAACTAACCGTGAGGCAGTGGCACATCTGCATTCGCTCATGGCGGTGCCAATACCACGTAAGATTGATGAGTGGAACATGCTACAAAATGTTGAAAATGCAGTCGCATTAGGATGTGCTCTGTTCCCAGGCAGAGCCAAATGACTGATTTTTTAAACTGATGTTTGATTTTTAGTTACAGTACTTTCCATTTAAGTGTACATGTCTGTATGTCTTTAACATTAAATTATTACTTCATATCAAATACTGAGTACAGCATTGTGTTTTGGAGTCACAATCTAAAGGCGTATGATCTTTGTTGCTTAACCAGCTACTTGGGTAATGGGCACGTCAGCTAAAAGAGGCAGATGAATAGACAACAAGAGCCGTCCCTATAAGCGGCTTCATCTGTGTGTGTGTGTATATATATATATATATATATATATATATATATACATATATATATATATATATATATAGAGAGAGGAAATGCTAATGCACTAAATCTCAATGCAGAGTCTGCAGCTGGTTTTGACTTGGTACTGTACACTACTAACTTACTGCAGTGCTGGCTTACATTACAGCAGAGGTCTGGGTCTGATAGGCCCAGAAACCATGGGTTATGGTATGCTCAGTGGTGCACTTTTATGGCTTATCTTAAGTCTAAATAACTCATATCTGAACTCCTCTACCCCATGATGTAACCCCCACTATCCACAATTCAATATACCACGTAAGTGAGTCAGTGCAACATGGCCTATAGCAAGGCTAGCAGGATGATGAGTTGTATCAGGAGGGTATTGATAGCAGAAGAAAGAGGTAATACTTCCTCTATATAGATCCCTGGTGAGCCCTCACTTAGAGTACTGTGCCCAGTTTTGGAGTCCTCACCTCAGAAAGGATAAGCATAGGCTAGAGACAGTGCAGCACAGAGTAACAAAAATGATTCAGGGCCAGCAGGGCAGACCCCATGAGGAGCGCCTCAAGGCACTAAATATGTACTCACTGGAGATCAGAAGGAGAGAGAGGAGATATGACAGAGATCTTCAAGTTCCTGAAATGAATTAAAGTGAACTGCGAGGTACTATTCAGTTTGATTACCCATTTGCAGTCACATGGACACAAATGGAAATTAACAGGAGGTAGGCTCAGGAGAGATGTGAGGAAGTACTACTTTATGAAAAGGTGGTGGAACTTTGGAACAGTCTGTCAGCTGAAATGGTGGGTATAAAAACAGTCAGAGGATTCAAGCAGGGCTGGGACATAATGAAGGAAATAGTGGTTACCAGAGGCAACAGGACCAAGGAGGAGAAGAGAGAGGATACGGAGGGTTAGTACCCTGGAGAAATTGTAGGTTCCAGGGATTATAGAGAACTTGGGCAGACTGGATGGACCGCTGGTCTTTTTCTGCCGTCATTGTCTATATTTCTATGTTTCTATTACAGGCACCCTGCTTGAACAAAAATCTGTAACATAATTCTTAGTTCAATATTGAGTACTACAATTGTTGCCCCCACTCCATTCTCCAGTGTGGTAGGTATGACAAAGGGAATGAGGGGAGAGGTAATCTGACAGTGGTGGGGATTGCCAGTGCAAATTTACCATCTCCTAAATGCCTACCCCCCAACCCCACCCCACCATGCTTCCAAACGTACAGTGGGTATGTTCAAAACACTGAACTGTAGCAACAAATGTAATTCTACTGGCACATGTGGTCATCTGGAGAAAACACATCACAACTTATTTGATTTAATGGCATCTGGCACAGATGATACAGACAAAAGTGGAACTGAATGTCAATGAAAATGAGACCACAGTGAAGACCTCTCTGAACGGCACAATTAGTGAGGTGGCAGTGTAGATCCCAGCCAGACCCTTCCAAACACTTACAATGCCTTTCCACTGTGGTACCTCTTTTGCTTTACTTATGAAAAGTTAAAACAGGCATATGAAACAAGACAATTTTGCTTTTTGTATAGACGGGGATTTAAATTATTTTTTTCTTAATTTTCAGCCGGCCCACCTGAAAAGCTCCCTTGCCCAACTGCTTTTGCCTTGCTTTTTGCCTTGCTATACAGTTATTAAGGGACGCATCTTCGGCAATAGTGGCCAGCAAAATTGACATGCCTGTGACTGATATTATTATAAGTCGATGTCCTCTACTTCTCTTTTGCTCTCCTGGTGACGTCATCTCTGAGCCTGCCACCATGCTCCATCTTCCTCCAGTGTGAATTGTAGGCAGTGGCTGTGCTGTATTGAGGTCACATTCACAATGCTGATGTGAGCTCCAGCTGGCCAGCCAGTCATAGGGGAGGGTGCAGAGAAAGACTCACAAAGAAGCTCCAGTCATCTTACTGGTACTGAGAAAGCTGATTGGCAGCAGATGGGGGGGGGTGCATGCAAAGAGAAAGTGCTGGGGTTCATCATGTGTGCATTAGCACTCTTCTTAACAGTAAAAAAATAAACAAAAATTATGACAATTTTTTACAAATAATGAAAAATAAAGGGGGAGTTTCAAAAGGGGGGTTCTTTCGAATCAGACGAACCCCCCCTGGCAACGGCTATGGGTTGTTGAGGGAAGGTCACATTTTTTACATTTTTTAAATTCCTTGATGGGCCTGGTTGAACACTGGATCTGTCAGGTTGTCAGGGAGTTTTTTTTTCTTGACAGGCCAGGTTGCGCATTGAACCTTTCAGGTTGTTGAGGGAGAGTGACAGTTTTTTTAATTCCCTGATGGGCCGGCTTGGGCTATGGCCCTGTTAGGCAGTTTGGGGGGGGGATGTTTTTATTCCATGATGGGTCATACTGTGCACTGGATCCATCAGGTTGTTGGCGGGAGGGTGACACATGTTTTTATTCCCTGACAGCCTGGGTTGCATACTGGACTCATCAGGTAATTTGGGAGACAGAATCATATATTTTTTTGTATTTCCTGTTGGGATGGATTGGGTATTGGACCATCTTCAGGAAGATGGAAGGGAGAGACGGTCAGATTTCTTTTTATTTCCTTATGGGTCAGGTTGGGCACTGGATCTGTCAGGTTGTTAGGGAAGGGGGATAGATTTGTTTTATTCCCTGATGGGTTGGGTTGGGTACTGGACTCCTCAGGCAGTTGGGGGAGGAAGACAGATTTTGTTTTATTTTCTGATGAGCCAGGCTGCTCACTGTTCCCACCAGGTAGTTAGGAGAGGAGACAGATTTTTTGTTATTCTGTTGTGCCACGTTGGGCACCGAAAATTCTATTCTATTGTACAATCCCTGTGCTACCAGCATGGAACTCCTGTGCCTTGTAAAACACTTTGGGATACGGTGTGTATATGAGTGTGTGTGTGTGTGTAAGTCATATTGGTTAAGTGTTTTGCAGCCTGCTTCACTCTGTCCCCTGTCTCACTCCAGCAACTGATCTCCTTCCCCCCTCTCCCCCCACCTTAGTTTTCCCGGTCCACGGCCCGGCTACTTGAACTGGCTAGAAACTCTGCTGTTTTTCAGCTGCCTGCCCTTGAACAGGGCTGCTTCAGCTCCCCCACAGTTGGCCGGCACCCAGCCAGCCACTGACCAAGACCAGGACGCCCGCCTGCAGCTCCTTGGAAGATACGGGACAGCGCAGCCAATTGGAACACGGGTGCTTCCAGCAAACCCGCTCTGACTGGCCAGGACTTTTCCCCTGCTTCAGCCATCTGGCACTTTTTACAAGTAGATTTTCGATAGAACTAAGCACATTTCAACTGTGTAATAGTTTTTTTTTTTTTTGCTAGTTTTCCATTAGCAGGTTATACAGACCTGCCACTAGAGGATTCTTGGTCTTTCTACACAAATCACTGTACTCAATCGTGGGCAATATGGCCTGCATTATCATTCTACTTCTTTCCGGTGCTGCTACAAGGGAGGTTGTAGTTTGAGGTTCCCTAAGCTTCACTGGACAGGCTGGACAACTTCCTTAAACTGCCTGTGCGACAGCTCTGCAGCTGAAAACAGGAAACCCTCAGTGTCTGCCATCCACCCTTCAGACTCAAATCAGATAGACTCTGAGCACCCTATTCACTACGCTACGCACAATCTCCCATTGGCTACTGGTCGATCAGACACTCGCTTTGCTCCTGAAAAGGAGAACTATCCCACTGACTGAAACATAGCTGACGCCGCACAGAGGCGAGGGTTGACCTGCTCCAAGGTCCCTCGCGCCACCCAGAGGACTGCAGAATTGCCGAGTGGAGGTGCCAGGCTACTGCTGCTCCGGGCGGCTTCCTCGGCTGACGACTTTGCATCGCACAAGCTCCGCCCCTGCCCGGTGCAGGAGAAAGCTGAACAGGTTTCGGCCCACCCGCCCACCGCTTCTCTCCTCCCATTAAATGCTCACTGGCTCCGCCCCTAATGTACTGTCTCACCCAGTTGGCTAATAGGGGAGGTATCTGTTTCATTGTTAGTGGTAACTAGCTTGATTTCTATTTTGTGAAAGCCAGTATCACCCAAACGGCCAACAGAGGAAGTATCTGCTTAATTATCAGTGGTAATTAGTTTGTCTCTCCTACCCTGGTTAATTGCCCTTCCTACTCTCTGATACGAAATAGAGTCAATGAAATTTTTTTTTTACATGTTGGTATATGCTAAATAGAGTCAAATACATTTTTTATGCTGGTATATGCCTACTGACTGCACTACTGTCTACTGCCTGTCAACATTATCCTGATGGCCTACTTCTCTGCGACCACTGTCTGCTAAAATGCCCTGCTCTGTCTTGTGTCAGAACCTCAGTCTTGTACAGGTGTTGCTCATCCTGCTGGCTCTCCTGTCTCAGCCCCTGCTAACAGAGACCTTAACAAAAGGAGTAGGGCCTCACTATACCAGACTCCCGACAAAAGGTGTAGGGCCTAACTATCCCAGTCCTGCTACACTGTCTGCTCAAAACAACCTTGCTAGTATTTACTATTATACCAATCCTAACCCCACTTGCACTGCTTGGTTGTTGGCTATCTAAACTCTGTCCTCGTATAACTGTCGACAGGTGGAAAGTGTGCTTACAGAGGGCGAGGGCAGGAACTCCTTCCCAGAAATAAACCTCAGCCCCTGCGTCCATAGCTGGTAGCCTTGAATTGCACTGTGTAGGCCTTATTTTATTTACTTGGCACATACCAATAACAAATCTCACTAACTTCCTTCCAGCCTTAGTACACCCATCTCTCCTTCCTTCACAGCAGTTCTTGTTCGCTGACTGATAATTATCTCACAGGCTAGTGCTATGCCTCCAGCCAAGATGTGGACGTGGTTCCCCTCCCATCCATCTAGTGAGGATAGGGATACTCAAATATTAAAGGTAGAGAGAGTGCTGGCTGTCATCTGCAGGGATATAGGCCTTGTAGGTCTTATAGTGGGACTCTCCTTGTTGCATATGGTCACCCCCCCCAATAACACTGGGTGACAACTGGGGATGGTCGTCCACCTAGGAGGTCCCCGACTACACCTTCTCCAATACCCTTGTGATCTCCGAAGCGCTCTGCAGTGTTACTTGCTGTCTAGATCTTCGGTGCCTTATGTATACAAGCAGGGTAAAGCATACCCGTGCTAAAAAACTCCCAGGTTGTCAAGCGCATAGGAGGTGGTATCTCCCCTGGCTCCTCCTACTTGCACTACTACTGGCCGGTGATATTGAAATCAACCCTGGCCCATTAAATCTGACCCACAAAATCCCTCCTGTATGGGGCATGGGTAAGGGGCTAAAAATAGCTCATCTTAACATTAGGAGCCTGCTACCTAATCGTGATGAGCTATTAGCATGGGTTGCACTCTACAAACCCAACATCCTAGGAGTCAGGGACCTGACTCCACCTGTGAACTCACTGGGTATGAATTCACCCAACTGGACAGAGCTGGGGGAAGGGGTGGCATACTAATCTACCATAAGAGCCACTTAAAAATCTCCCAAATTGCCCACCAGGATTCAAACGTGTCCCCCTGTGAGTTGCTACATGTGCTACTGCTACTTGGGGACGCAAAGAAACTGCACCTGGTGTGCACCTATAATCCTCCAAGAGGTGGGCTACCTGGATTAACTCACCTCATGGACAAAATTGGTCCCAGAGTCGGGGATAACAAACTCATAATCCTGGGGGATATAAACCTTAACTGGGATAGTGGTAATGTTAAGCAGTTTGAGCCTCTGCTTGCTAACCTTGCCCTGGCCCAGCTCATCCAGGAACCAACTAGGCAGACAGCAAATGGATCCTCCAGCACCTTACTGGACTGGATCATGTCTAACCATCCTGACAGGATCTCATCAGCGGGTACATTATCTGACTCCATCTCTGACCACTCACCGGTTTTCTGTGTATGGAAAATTCCAACCCCCAAAATTCCACACAAAATTATGCATGTCAGAAACTATTCTAGATTCGATACTGAGGAGTTCCTGGAGGAACTAAGAGTTACTGACTGGTCTGGGGTGTATGGTGCCACTGACCCCTCGGCAGCAACCTCTTACTTCCTCTCCACCTTTGGGGCCTTGCAAGACAAGCATGTTCCCAAGGTCACCCTGTAGGGGTGAGGGGTCCACACCTCTGGTTAAATGGGAAACTCCCAGCCCAGATGCGGAGAGAGATAGTGTAAGGCTCTGCCCCAAAGGTACCAGTGATCCCATGATTATTCAAAGGTACAGACACCTCAGGAACAAGTGCAAAAGGCCATCAGGGCAGCAAAGAGTGATTTCTTTGCAAGTCTGCCCTGCTAAGTAATCCCAGGAGGTTCTGAGAGATATTAAATCCTTGTCAGTGGATCCTCCCATCCGGGGTTACGGACATGGTCATAAATGGAGTCTCCTGCAATAATTCCCATACTATTGCCAACTCCCTAAATAATCACTTCTCTGACCTCTGCCTTCACCACCCTCTTCTCACCTGATGAGGCTCTGTCCCACCCTTTCTCTCTACTCTGCTGGAGGGTCACCCTCCTCGTCAAATGTTCCACCTCAGGGCTGTATCAGTTCAGGACTTGCAGAAATGCCTAGCTGTCCTCTCCCAGTACTCCGGTCCTGGCCTAGACAACCTGGAGCCTAAACTCCTTTACTTGGTGCTGCACACATTGCCTCACCAGTAGCCTTTATCTTCAACCTATCCCTTAGTCTGGGGACCATCCCAGACATCTGGAAAGAGGGGAGGATTGTCCCTGTACTGAAGCAAGGAAATCCAAACTGCCTGACAATTATCGACCGATTGCCATTCTCCCAACCCTTAGCAAGCTCCTTGAAAGGTAGTGCTGAGCAGCTTTCGGAATATATCCACTCTCATGAACTTCTGTCCCCAGCCCAGCACGGCTTTCATAAGGGACACAGCACTACCACAGCCTTAATCTCGGTTACATCAAGTATCCGGACAGCCATTGACCAGGGCAAACTCTCTGGTGCAATATTTATTGACTTGTCCAAAGCCTTTGACCTCGTTGACCACAAACTGCTTGGTGCACAGTTGTGGTCACTTGGCCTCTCCCTCATGCCATAAAATGGCTAATAGGTTATCTACATGGCAGAAAGCATCATACCTGCTTCAATAAAGTCCTCTCCGAGCCCCTACTGGTGACCTCCGAGTGCCTCAAGGCTCAGTACTGGGTCCCCTCCTCTTCTCCCTCTTCATCAGTCAACTACCCATGGTTACTACCAGCTGTAGCGCCACCATGTGTGCAGATGATCTAGTAATCCTGGCTCACTCCCAGAATGCCACTACCCTAAACCAGAACCTGACCGATGACTTTAACAGGGTATTGTCATGGGTTACTAGTCACAGCTGGTCCCTGAACCTGAAAAAAGACACAGGCTGTGCTCTTTGGCTCAGTGGCTAAAATCAAAGCCTCATCGGCCTGCTTTACGTCACCAGTGCAGATGGATCCTCACTACCATAGTGAGCTCCATCAAATATCTGGGGTAACACTTGACCCCCAACTTGACATGGGTAGTCATATCCTTAACATCTGCAGGGTGGCAAACTGCAAACTGGGTCTGGCCTATAGCGGGCGAATTAACTCTTACACCGCAGCCAGGCTTGCCCTTTAGCGATGGGGTGTTCTCTTCCTCCCTCAGCTATGGGCTGCACCTTATTTGCTGGCTCTCCAAAGACACATCTCACCTGGTGGTACATTGCTTACAATAACATTTGTCATTTTGCCTTGGTGCCCCGACTCACCCACCGTTGTGAGCTATATGAGAAACTCTGCTGGCTCTCACCAGCTAGATACCTTGATTTTGGTTTGGGATGCCTCTCTGGGAAAGTGATCAGAACTAGCACCCCCAGGGGCTGGCCCGCTTCTGCCTAAACTGAATCCCACCCCGACCAACTAGGTCTCTCACATCAGGGATGCTCAAAGTCCCTCCTACCCGGACCCTCATGGGGATCGGGACTTTGCATATAAGTGCTCCAGACTCTGGAATTCGCTGCCTGTGGATATCTGAGCTGCCTCCTCCTATCTGAGTTTTCAAAATTCCTGTGGGGTTTCCTAAAACTAGCATCAGAGTGCGACTGCCCCAAACCTCCCTAGAGTAAAGTGTCAAATTGTTTTGTCTGAACCTCCCCAGGGTGTCTCCATTGAATTCCTGGAGATATTTTCCCCACTGTATCAATGACTTCTGACTACTCCTACCTAAAAAGCCTTGGGCATTTTTACACCCATTATTGCTCCACGGTCATAGGCTAACTATGACATATTGCACCTTGGTCACTTGGTAGTAACTTGTACTACCAAGTGTTTCTGTTTCTGTCTAACACGTGCATATTTAGAAAAATGTGATGAGCTGTATGTACCTATCCGCGATCCAACTAGCCTAGGGGGTGTATACGATAATGTTATAAGTTATATAATGACCAATCCAGTCCTTGAGCTATGCTCCACTCCTATGCATGATGACCTGTATATATCTGTCAGTTGAACCTGCTAGTCTAGAGTGTATAATCTGAAATGTGCTTACTACTATATGTTTCCCCTAGCGTCAAATGATGTATTTCCCACATGTTTGTTTACTGTGACAAAAAACTGTACTCTCTTTGTCATGTCTCCTTGATTGTTGTTCCTCATGTTGTATTCTCCCAGGTCGTCCCTGAAAATAGGCATAATACTTGTCTAGTGTACTAAACCCGGTAAACAAAAGCTAAATAAATAAATAAATACTTTCTAGCTCTTGCAATCATTAAATGGGGCCACAGCTACCTAGGTCAGCTGCATGTTTACAAGAGCAGTACCACTTGCTCAACAAGTTCTCATGTACTCTCCTCCTTGCAGCTAGTGGAAAGTTAGCAAAGTGTTACTGACAGCTGCAAGGAGCAATAGCATTATTGCACTCGCGCATTGACAGTCATAGAAGGTGTATCCCAGTCCCACAATGCATTTCAATGGGACAGCTGCAAATCACTTCCTGACTTTGATCCCAATAGGAAGCAGTGCTTCTCAGTCTGGGGAGGGAGAGGTGGCCTATCTGATTCCGCAGCGACTACTAAAGAGGGCCAAGGGAGCCTTGCTTCTCTCACACAGTTTGTTGCAATGTCCAAGGCCAATACTGGGATGTTGCCACCCTCTAGTGGCTAGAGCATGGAGTGAGGGAGGGAGGGCTGGAAAAACTATATGGGGAAAACCCACCAGCCTTCATCTAAATGACGGTGCCTGCACACTCATCCCCACACCGTGAAGTTTGTCACCAACCTGCTTAAAAATTGTACACTCCCTGAGGAGGACAGCACTCCCCTGAAGTTCCACCATTAGGAAACCCCATGGGAGAATAGAGTTTGCAAGAAGCAAAAAGTTAATGGTGGATGGGGCTTGGTGTTTGCCGGCCCTTCGAGATGTCTGGTGGTTTGGCCAGGCAGACAATAAATATATGTGTATATATATATCTCTTAGGCTTCAAGACTGTGGCAGAATTCATTTATAAGAAAATGCATGACATGTAGATCCACTACTCTAGTATAACATGCCAAATTCCATTAAACTCTCGGATGTTTACTAGTGTGCAGGTAGTCGAAATCCATGATTTTACCATTTGTTCCAGCAAAACTGGTAAATTAGCAGCCCTGCCAGTTACACACAGGGCTCTCTTTCCTTTAACAAGCTTGGATGTCGAGGACTTCCAAAATAAAACATTAGGGTCCGTACCTAATTCTGGAAGTTCAGCAGTGTTCTCTTGGAGTTGCTTTGGCATGTCCTGCTACAGAGGGTAGATGGCAAGCAGCAGTCTGTGAATCCTGAAGTGTCATGTTCCTGGAATGCAACACACTGGAGAATGTGCATCCGATGGAGTTTGCTGGCATGTCAGAACACTGAGCCTTGCGTTCCCAAGAGCCCTGTACTCAGAAGCACTACACACCCATTCACTCACTCACTAGTGGACAGGCAAACACCTTGCAGCCAGGAGGTGGGCGAGTTTTCATAAAAGTTAAAATACTTGGGTACATGTATGTTGGCAGGTTCTAACACTGCCAGTCCCAGTACTGCATCTGGTTTCCACAGCCTCTCTGGAGACAAACATATCTGCTTCCTGGGTCAGGCAGACCTGGTGGGCTTAGACCTTTTTGTAGGAGGATTACCTGAGGAGTACATCCATACAGTAGGTAGGGAAGAATCTGTTGCACTGAGTTGGGATGGAAGACTGGAGTGTCCTCAAGTAACTATAGAGGCAGGAGCAGCCGGATAATAGAAAAATAGAGGTGAGCATTTGGGGTGGGATGGGGGTTGAAAACATAATTAAAGAGCTAGAAGAACAAAAATATTAGACTGGAAAATGTTAAAATTTCAGTAGATGGTGTAACCCCCCTATAAATGGGGGTTCCCAAAAAGTCTTAAACGAGCTCGCCCAATTGCTCGCTGCCTGGCTGGTGTTTGGCGCTAAAGCCATTTTAATGTTGTTGCCAGTGAGTGCTTGTAAAGCACATGTACTGTCTCTTTAAAGGCTGCCTGCTTGCAGTCATAATTAGTTTAAATGGAGGGTCTGTGTGTTTCTATGCACTAGTCCCACCCGGTCTGCTGAATAATCACTACATTTCTGCCATCGCTACTTGCGCAGAGGAAGCACTGCTGAAAAATGTAATTATTTGCTGAGCATTTGCTAGAGCAGTGATGAAAATGTAGTTTGTTCTAACCTGCCTTTCTTGCAGCAAGGACTGATCAGTGTTAGCTCCACCATTTTGGTCCTGAACTGCTGAACTGGACCAATCAGTACTTTAGGACTCAGAAGTGGAGCCTGCTGAAATGGGGCTGTGTGGAGCGAGACTCTGGGAATTGTAGTTTTTGGACTGTTGGAGCCTTTTTGCACCTATAGAGGGAGCCTGTTGTGACTGACACCTGAACCGAGCAACCAAACCTTTTGGATCTGAGTGAAAGCCTCTGGGCCGTCTGTTGGCAAGCCAGATTCAAGTTGGAAGCTGAGAGAGCAACGGCTCGGAGTGTTTGAGCAGCTGTTCTGTGCAGTAGTTCGTGCGGGAGAACTGTGAAAGGCCTGACTTCTAGCCTGCTATCCTGCTTTCTGCCCTAAGAGGAGAAGAGGACATTTGTCAGACTAAATCTGAATTTTATGAGAACAAAGCAAGCTGCCGATTTGGGACCAGGCTTAACCTGTAGAAGACCACGGATTTTGCTGAATGCAATCGGCCTGTCAGGAATTTCAGTCACTTCTGAGCTCCCAGTGTGTGCAGAGACTTGCAATCGTAACTGGGGAGCATTTGCCTGGTACAGGTAGAATTTGGTATATAAATGCACTGTGAACTGAAAGAGAAGTGCGATTTAGTCTGGCTGTGGGCTGCTGGCTTGTACATATGAATGTACTATGTGCTGATTGGGGATCGCGGTCTAATCCCCTCTTGATGTGAACTTTGTGCTAGTTGCTGGAAGCTGTCTTCCCAGCTAAAATCAGACTGAACCCATTGTTGCCTAATGTAGATAGGCCCTGCCACATGAGCCTTATCTCCCTACCCTGTGGCACAGAGAAGATCCATCGCGAGGACCTGCCAGGGATCAGCCCCCTGCTCCTTGCCTGAACAGGAATAACGCAAGCAACTCGCATGGGCCCTGCTTCCTCTGGCAATCCAGAACGTCCATCCATCATTCCTTCTGTGTTCAGCCTGGGTACTGTGAGTAATTATCAGGTAGCTCCTGCAACCTTTCTTAAATCAAAAATATGTCATCTGATTCTTCTTGTGTTGTTTTACTGAACTGAGCCCTCAGCTCCGGATTACAAATTGGCTGTGTGTGCATGTTATTTCTCCATCACAGGGCCCCAACCAGCTGCGATGCCGGCCTACCCCGGGCAACGGTCCTGGCTAGCCTTTTCCCCCATCCTGGTACCCAGAGAGTGTGACTGAATGGGACTATGATTGCATGCACTGCAGTGTGATTCATAGTGTGATTAAGCAAATTAACCTGATTATCTCCCGTCCTTGTTATAGTCCACTGAATAAATCAGATCTGTTTTTTTCTGCAATTTACATTGACTGTGGTGTCAGTTTATGTTGAAGGTATTGCATTGTTGCTGTTGTACTGCATCACCTTATTTTACAGGGGGTCCCCAGAGTCAAGCTGAAGGAACCAGTCCTGGGGTAAGTGCCAAATATAAGTGTATGTACAAAGCATATCTGGGGTGTTGGGAAGGTGCATATTGTGTATTGTGTGGGTCACTAGTGGGAAAAGAGGGGGGTCACGGTGTCCCAGAGGGCTGTGGCCTGGTTGGCTTGACCCAAACCAAGCCTGAACTTTGGGTGGAGGCACCCGTTTCAGAACTCAGGTCCCTTAACTTGTTGGTAGCCAAGCAGGCAAGGGTAGTAGCCCTTGGGATAGCGCCACCTAGGGGTTACATCTTGGAGGCACCGCTTGGATTAGCATCCCCTAGTGGCCAAACCTACCAATTGCTGTTAAATATAAATGGCTACCCCAACAGAAGTGGCTGTACACCAGTTGGTGGGGTGGTGTACTGGGCAGGAGATCAACCCCCAAAATGCTATGCTTATTCTGGATATTCCCTAGGTACCAGTCAGGACACTGTGAGAGTGCTTTCCAAGGTTGAATGTTTTCAAAACTCTGTGGTGGTGGGTGGACAGGCTAATCTGCTTGACCAAACTTTCATGGCCTTAGTAGAGTGTAAGGACCCAGTAGACAGTTCTAAAGTGCCACGGAATGTTACCCCGAAGGAGCCCTCACTGCTTGGAGGTGATAACTAGAGACAGTAAAGACCCCGGGAGGATGGGCCCCCTTCCCCCTCACTATCTGAGACTTTTGAGGAGAAATTTGCTAAGTTGTTGCTGGAGGAAGGGAAAACTGTGGAGGACTTAAAGAAACTATTCCTGCCACCTGGGATTGTTCCTCCCCCAACACCCCCTCCCGCTCCAGCACCCGCTATTGCCCCTCCTCCTGGGCCAGTGCAAATGCAGGCCCCTATGTTTGTACCTGCCATTAGTCACGACTCTTACCGAAGGTTGAGAATCTTCTCTGGCACCCTCCCCACCCCCCAGGGGGAGGATGATTGGGAGACCTGGATAGAGTGTCTTGCCCCCTTGGTAACTCAGTGGCAGTGTGTGGAGGCTGAGAAATGGAAAAGAATCATAGAAAGTTTGAGGGGTCCCGCCCTTGAGGCCATTAAATTCTTGAGGTCCACAAACCCCGGCGTGCCTGCTCAGAGTACCTATCTGCACTCAAAGGCAATTTTGGGAGCATTGAGTCAGGGGAGAACTTGATGTGGAAATTCAAGGTACAAAACAATGGCAATGGGAAAGTTTGTCCGTATATGTTACCTGCCTAGAAAGAACTCTGCAGAAAGCTTACTGAAAAGGTGGGGTAGCCGCCAGTGACTTAAACCACGTGAGATCGAGGCACATACTGCAACATGCAAAGCTTTTAAATTGCAACTCCTTCAATTAAGGCTCCGTGATAGAAGGAGTAACCCACCGGACTACTGTGACTTGAAAGAACCCGGAGGTTGACGAGTGAAGAGGAGATTGTTATTCTAGGTGAGTGCAGCCCAAGTAATCAGGGCATCGGAAGGCCCTTCTGAAGTGGAGACCAATGAGGGTGTGCGCCATGGGCTAAACGGTGGGAAGAACAGTTGCTGAAGAAATTCAGCAAGGTACAACTGGATGTTCTCACTGAGGTTTCCCCCATGGAACAAGCTTCTGGTCCCTCTCCGGTCATGACTGCCATGGAGATGGGGGTGCAGCCTCAGGAATCCTATAACAAGGATAGCCCTCAGAGTGAGATCAAAGAATTGACTGCCACTGTGAAGGAACTGTTGAGACACGTTGCACACCTCTCACCATTGCCAGCAAATAATGGACCCCAACCCCTTGCTAATACTTCAGTTCCTCAGGCAATGTTCTCTCCAAGGATGACCCAGGAGTCTATCATGTGTCACAACTGTGGAAAAGATGGCCACATGAAGAGGGCATGCCGGTCCCAGAAAGGCTTAGAGAGAGTGGTGAGCCGGCTTCAAGGAGAGCTTCGGAAAATGAATCAATGGTCAAGGGGTGCACGAAATGACCACAGTGAGGATTCAGGAAACCCTAACTCAAATTTATTTTGGCTAATTGTCTGTCCGGGCCTCTGCTGCTGTCCCTCTAGAATGGTCTGAGTGGTGGGTCCCTCCATGGAGACGACAGTGAAAGTAAATGGAGTGTCTACTAGGGCTGTGCTGGACAGTGGCTCTCAAGTAACCATCATGTTCCAAGACTGGTACAAGAAGCACTTGCCTGATGTGCCCTTATAGCCTTTGGAAGGACTGCATGTCTGGGGTTAAGTGAAAAGGCATACCCCTACTCTGGATACATCCGAATTTGGTTGTCTTTCCCACCTTGGTGGCTGGAGTGGCGGAGCAAGTGGAGACTTTGGCCTAGTGTCCCCTACTGGACTGTACAGTGGGGTTCCTTTGCTAATTGGAACAAATGCTCATATGTTCGGGAGGTTGGCGCAACTATGCTATGAGAGACAGGGGCAGTGGACTGGTAGAGCTTTGAGGATTCCTGCCTTGATCAAGAAGGCATATGAGTCGCAGAAGAATGCTGATGAGATGGATGTGGATGAACCGGTTGGGGCTGTATGGAAGAAGGATCCTAAGTCCATGATCCTGGCCCCCAATGCTCAGTGTACCTTACAAGGGGAGGTCCGTTTCCGAAAAGATGTCAAGAATAAGATACTCATGTTGGATGCGCCAGGTGATGGAAAATTGCCAGAAGGATTGCTGGTTAAACCAAGTATCTTACCTGCTCGGGCTCATGCCTATGCTCGATGGGTAATGGTTCAGGTTCACAATGTGTCAGACTGAGAAATTTGGGTGAATAGAGGCTGCACCCTGGCTACCGTACACTGTGCAGACACTGCAGTGCTACCCAGTAACAAGTACTCAGGGTTAACTGACAAAGTGACGCCTGAATTGTTTGACTTTGGTGACTCCCCATTGCCAGCTGAATGGAAGACTAGAATCAGCCAGAGACTTGCTCGGAGAGATCAGGTGTTTTCACTGAAAGAATGGGATGTGGGATGTGTACAAGGAGCAGAGCATCATATACGCCTGCATGATGAACAGCCATACTGTGAGAGGTCCCGGCGCTTAGCACCCACTGATATAGATGATGTAAGAAGACACCTGCATGAGATGCTGGCGGCTGGTGTGATACAAGAATCCAGAAGCCCTTATGCTTCGCCTATTGTAGTGGTGAGGAAAAAGAATGGAACAGTAAGAATGTGTGTGGATTATCGGACCCTTAACAGGCGGACCATCCCCAATCAATACACCATGCCTCATATTCAGGATGTTTTAGACTGTCTGAACAGTAGCAAGTGGTTCTCAGTGTTGGATCTTCGAAGTGGGTATTATCAGATCCCCATGGCGCCAGAAGACTGTGAGAAAACAGCCTTCATCTGTCCACTTATGTTCTATGAATTTATGAGTATGCCCCAAGGGATCTCTGGTGCCCCAGCCACTTGTCAACAATTGATGGAGCGTGCAGTAGGGGACATGAACTTGCTGGAGTGCCTAGTATATCTAGATGATGTTATAGTGTTTGAAGTTCATTGGAGGAACATGAACGCGACTTTTAAAGTGTTGGATCGACTGGAAGATTTCGCCTTAAGCTGTTCAGCTAGACAAATGCCAGTTTTTCAGACATCAGTAAAACATGTAGGGCACATAGTGTTCACCGAGGGGATAGAGACTGATCCTAGCAAAGTTGAGGCCTTGACCACCTGGCCCCAGCCCCACAACCTAAAAGAATTGCAATGATTCCTAGGATTTTGTGGTTATTACCGACGGTTCATAAAGGACTATTCAAGGGTGATTCGTCCATTTCTGAGTCTTACCAAAGGTTATCCTCCCACTAACAAAAAATACAAGAGAGTGGCCTCCACCGAAACCGAGAGAGTATACTTCCACCCAAATGAATCTTTTGGGTCATGCTGGACACCTGATTGTGAAGCTGCTTTCCATTAAATCATATACCAACTCACCCACACTCCTGTCCTTGCCTATGCTGATCCTGCAAAACCCTATGTATTACATACTGATGCTAGCCTACAAGGCTTGGGGACTGTGTTATATCAAGAGCACGAGAATGGCCTGAGACCCATGGCCTTTGCCAGTAGAGTCTGACCCCATCTGGAGAAAAACTCTTGTGCATAAATTGAGTTCCTGGCGTTGAAGTGGGCCACTGTTGACCAATTCCATGAATACTTGTATGGAGCAAAGATACTGGTAAAGACAGATAATAATCCATTGACCTATGTGCAGACTTCAGCCAAACTGGATGCCACCAGCCATCGGTGGCTTTCTGCATTGTCTACCTACGATTAAGCTGTTGAATACAGAGCAGGCCTGAATATCGTAGATGCTGATGCTCTCTCCCGGAGGCCTGTTTCCAGAAGTGATTGGGTCAGACTGTCTGAACCTGACATTCGAGCACTATACCAAAAGTTTGACAAGGAGGAACAAATGTCCATGGATGCAGCGGACTGTCTAGTTGATTGCTTGGGTCCCTCTGACAGTTGTATACCTGCTGCTTACTGCCACTTCCCTGCATTAGATATTAGTACATTGCCTCAGTTTGATAATGACAGTCACCAGCGGGCTCAATCCCGAGATCCTATGATCAAATCAGCACTTGAAGCTCTTTTATGCAGGGAAAGATGTGTCCAAGTTAGCTTCTTTTGACTTGAGAGCTGCATTGTTGTACAAAGAAGGCCCTAAATTGAAATTGATTAACAAGTTGCTGTACAGAGAAACAGTAGACAGGGGAGGCCAAGTAGACAAACAACAGTTGGTTTTGCCCACCACTTTCAGGGACTTGGTGCTGAGGTCCCTACACAACCTCATGGGTCACCTCAGTATAGACCAAACCCTCGACCTAGTGCGGTCTAGATTCTACTGGCCTAAGATGGGAGCCGATGTTGAACATCATGTACGGACTTGTAGTCATTGCCTGCAGAGAAAGACCTTGCGCCAGAGGGCTGCCCCCCTTATTAACATTACCACCAGTGCCCCCATGGAGTTAGTTTGTATTGATTTTCTGAGTTTGGAGCCCAATCAGTGGAATATTAGTATTGTGTTGGTGGTCACTGACCATTTTACAAGGTATGCCCAAGCATTTCCCACCAAGGACCAAAAAGCATCCACTGTGGCCAAGGTACTGGTAGAAAATTTCTTTGTTCACTATGGAGCCCCCCAGAGAATCCATTCTGACCAAGGCCGAGATATTGAGAGCTGCTTAATCAAGGAGATGCTTTCTCTGTGGGGAGTGTGGAAGTCTAGAACCACCCCTTACTACCCCCAGGGGGATCCACAGCCAGAACTTTTTAACCACACCCTGCTTGACATGCTGGGCACTCTCGCCTGAAAGACAAGCCCAGATGGAGCCAACAAATTAGCACCTTGGTACATGCTTATAACTGCACCAGAAATTATGCTACTGGGTTCTCCCCTACCACCTTTATGTTTGGAAGACAGGCTCGCTGCCAGTGGATGTTTGTTTCAAAGTCTCTCCTGATGGAGTCTGAGCTGAAAACTGTCTACAATATGTGCAAAAGTTAAAAGCTCAATTGAATGATGCCTACCAACTAGCTCAGACCATGGCTTCAAAGAGAAATTTGGCTAACAAAGAAAGATATGACAAAAAGGTAAAGGCACAAGAGCTCCAAGCGGGAGACCATGTATTGTTGCGAAATCCGGGACTACATGGCAAACACAAAATTGCTGACTGGTGGCACCATCTCCCCTACATTGTAGTAGGCAAATTAAATGACTTGCCTGTGTGTAAAGTGCAGCCTGAAAACAACTCAAAGGATGTCAAGACAATGCATCATAACCATTTGTTGCCCATTGGTCAAATAATGATTGAATCTGAGCCCCCAGAAAGTGCTCCCTCTGGACCGGTGACACGGGCTGCTGTAAGACAAAGACAGAGTAAGCCTGCCTGTAGTCACTGACTTAAGGTTTTCTCCACAGCCAGCCCAAACTGATAATGACTGTCAGTCCATTTTAGATGACAGTGAGTGTAACTATGGTTATTATCCTTCTTATTAGTTAAGTCAGTTGTTTCAAGGTAATCCCCTGGTCAATTAAGGAGATGAAGCTGGGCCTCCTGGACTGCCTAACCCCCCCAGCTTCATCCTTGGAGCCAATGCTCCCTGAAAGTGAAGTGTAAAGTGTCAAGTCTGATGATATTGAATCACTACATATGGTGGAACTGTGTGACTTCCCTGGGAAAGAGACAGATGAGCTGAGACCGACTGGTGACCTATCAGAACCTGAAGAGTACTTGGAGTGTGGTGATAGTTCCCTCCCAGTGCCCGAGTGCCATTCAAGTGAGCAAAGTGCTGTAGAACCAGAACTTGCAGATCCAGGGGCTGACAGTGCCCTAAGTCTGAACTTTCTGCCCAGATAGAGACTCCCCTTGCAAGTGAGGAAAGTGCAGACTGAAGTGAAAGGCACAGAGACTGTGACTGTTCCACCCAGGAAGACTGGTTGAGAGGTCAAACCAATAGTGCGCCTCAGCTATGATTCCCTGGGAGGCCCGTGGATTGCCTCTCAATGTGGTCCATAAGGGGTGTATGTGTCCCAAGAGCTCACTGCCAAAACTGATCATAAGTGCAAATTCTGGTTAATTGTTCTGCCCTCCAGGTATGGTGTCCCTGTCCCATCTAGCCCCAAGGTAGCTGATAGGAAGGGCCCCATTATCATTGTTCAATATGTAGAAAGTGATAACCTGAAGTTGTATAGAAGTATGTGTAAGTTACCTATGTGAAATGTGTCTGATGTAACTCAGAATGGGTATAGTAACATGAAACATAGCTAATATGTATAGTAATGGTTAAGTATGTTGACTGATGTATAAAATGTGGTTGGCATAACATGTTGATGGTATACATGCATAGTATAATTTGCATCTGAAATTATAATGATGGTACAGACTTGACGCGGACGCCAAGTTTTCTCCAGGCGAGGAAGGGTTTAACCCCCCTATAAATGGGGGTTCCCGAAAAGTCTTCCATGAGCTCACCCAATTGCTCACTGCCTGGCTGGAGTTCGGCGCTAAAGACATTTTAATGTTGCCAGTGAGTGCTTGTAAAGCCTCCAGGTACTGTCTCTTTAAGGGCTGCCTGCTTGCAGTCATAATTAGTTTAAATGGGGGGGTCTGTGTGTTTCGATGTCCCAGTCCCACCTGGGCTGCTGAATAATCATTCCGTTTCTGCCATCGGTACTTGTTCAGAGGGAGCACTGCTGAAAGATGTAATTATTTGCTGAGCATTTGCTAGAGCAGTGATGAAAATGTAGTTTGTTCTAACCTGCCTTTCTTGCAGCAAGGACTGTTCAGTGTAGCTCCACCATTTTGATCCTGAACTACCGAATTGTATCAATCAGTACTTTAGGGCTCTGAAGTGCAGCCTGCTGAAATGAGGCTGTGTGGAGTGAGACTCTGGGAATTGTAGTTTTTGGACTGTTGGAACCTTTTGCACCTATAGAGGGAGACTGTTGTGACTGACATCTGAACCGACCAACTGAACTTTTTGGATCTGAGTGAAAGCCCTGGGCTGTCTGCTGGCAAGCCAGATTCAAGTTCAAAGCTGAGAGAGCAACAGCTTGGAGTGTTCGAGCGGCCGTTCTGCGCAATAGTTCGTGAGGGAGAACTGTGAAAGGCCTGACTTCTGGCCTGCTAGCCTGCTTTCTGCCCTAAGAGGGAGAAGAGGACTTTTGTCGGACTAAATCCGAATTTTGTGAGAATGAAGCAAGCTGCTGATTTGGGACCAGGCTTAACCTGTAGAAGACCGAGGATTTTGCTGAATGCGATCGGCCTGTCAGGAATTTCAGTCACTTCTGAGCTCCCAGTGTGTGCAGAGACTTGCGGTCGTAACTGAGGAGCATTTGGCCTGGTAGAGGTAGAATCTGGTATATAAATGTACTGTGAACTGAAAGAGAAGTGCGATTTAGTCTGGCTGTGTGCTGCTGGCTTGTATATATGAATGTGCTATGTGCTGATTGGGGATCGCGGTCTAATCCCCCTCTTGCTGTGAACTGTGTACTAGTTGTTGGAAGCTGTTATCCTGCTAAAATCGGACTGAACCCTTTGTTGCCTAATGCAGATAGGCCCTGCCATGCGGGTCTTATCTCCCTACCCCGCGGCACAGAGAAGATTCATTGACGAGGGACCTGCCAGGGATCAGCCCCATGCTACTTGCCTGAACAGGAACAACGCTCAAGCAACTTGTGGGCCCTGCTTCCTCTGGCAATCCAGAACATCCACCCATCATCCCTCCTGTGTTCAGCCTGGGTACTGTGAGTAATTATCAGGGTAGCTCCCTGCAACCTTTCTTAAATCAAAAGTGTGTCATCTGATTCTTGTTGTGTTGTTTTCACGAACTGAGCCCTCTGGCTCTGGATTACAAATTGGCTGTGTCTGCATGTTATTTCTCCATCACAGGGCCCCAACCAGCTGCGACGCCGGCCTACCCCAGGCAACGGTCCTGGCTAGCCTTTTCCCCCATCCTGGGTACCCAGAGAGTGTGACTGAATGGGAGTATGATTGCATGCACTGCAGTGTGATTCGTAGTGTGATTAAGCAAATTAACCTGATTATCCCTCGTCCTTGTTATAGTCCCCTGAATAAATCAGATCTGTTTTTTTCTGCAATTTACATTGACTGTGGTGTCGGTTTATGTTGAAGGTATTGCATTGTTGCTGTTGTACTGCATCACCTTATTTTACAGGGGGTCCCCAGAGTCAAGCTGAAGGAACCAGTCCTGGGGTAAGTGCCAAATATAAGTGTATGTACAAAGCATATCTGGGGTGTTGGGAAGGTGCATATTGTGTATTGTGTGGGTCACTAGTGGGAAAAGAGGGGGGTCACAGTGCCCCAGAGGGCTGTGGCCTGGTTAGCTTGACCCAAACCAACCCTGAGCTTTGGGTGGAGGCACCGGTTTCAGAACTCAGGCCCCTTAACCTGCTAGTAGCCAAGCAGGCAGGGGTAGTAGCCTTTGGGATAGCGCCATCTAGGGGTTACATCAGTTTTAAATGTTTATTTCTGAAGTATCTGTCCTTTTTAGACCCTTTGTTCATTACAAAGTTTTCTATGGGATGGTATTATGCTGGATGTGGAATAGCACTCTGCCTGGTAGCTGACATATCTGGATCTTACTTCAAGGAAGGCTCTTGTAGCAGGCCAACACTGGTAGGACTGAACCGCCAGGTGCCAGGACCACACAGAAAACTATAGCTAGCAGTCTACCACAGGGACCACCCACTGCCATCATCGATTACTAACATCAGCCTGTCCTTTTAGGCGGGCAGTCCCCACCCTCCTCAGTTCTTTTCCCACCATTGACCCATGCATCGGACCTTAGCAGACACTGTAGCTACAGTTGACTGCCATTACTCGTCTTCGCTATCTTTTTATTTTCCTTTTCTTCAGTAAGTCTAACATTGAATTTTCAGTGTTTCGCCATTGGAGTTTATGTCTTCTTTACCAGCCCTCGTCTTCTGACTGCTCCTTGAAGTATGCCTGTGGCAAACAAATTCCTAAAAAAGACACCCACTCTGCGTGCATCCTTTGCCTAGGCCCCAGTCATGACACCAAAGCCTGCCAGTTTTGCCAGAAATTCAATCAGGCCACTTGGAGGTGTTGTCTTAAGATTCTTATTAAACAGAAGCTGGCCATGATGGAAAAGGAACTGCAGGCCAGGAGCTCCTTAATCTCACCGCACGGTCATCCGGGCTTCTTCATCTTCTCAAATATCCAGTGGGAAGCATAAGCACTGGGATAAACACCGGGACCAGGACTGGCCTGCTTCTCGCTCGTGGTCTCCTCACAAATCCTTGACCACTTTGGGGTCATCCTCCCATGGGGGTCAGTTCCCTTACCCCCGCCAGCCATTTCCTCTACTGGGCTGCCAGTGCCTCAGCCTCTCACCCTCATTGCCATTACGGGTGGCGAATCCTCCAGGCAGGGGACTTTGTCTCCTGCCCCCTAGCCCCTGATGCTCAGGCCCATTTCTTCCACAGGCTCTCAGCCAGGAGGCTCGGCCAGTGATGGTGTCTCGGGTGTCGGTTCCTCCACTGTCAACACCTCCTGGCCAAGGCACTGCCTACACTGGTCCCTCTGCAGGACCCAACATCAGTTCTTCAAGGCAACACCTGTAGCCAGCTACTGCCGCTTCTCCTAGCTTGGTGTCACTTCTGTCTTCACCTGGGAGGCCTCCTTCCCCAGGCACCTGCCTCTCTGTCTTGCCCAGTGTCAGCAGATCCTTCTCCCCAGGCATTCCTGGCCACCGCCAGCTGGGCCACCAGCAGTCCTGCCACTGCCCCAGCCTGTGGGCCCGATACTGGCATCTTCTTTTCTGCAGTCTGCACTGCCGACTCTGGGCCCAGCACCGGACACCCACCCAGCATCGGGTGGTCCTTTGCCAGGGTACCCTATGCCTGCCCCACTGCCATCATACCCTTACCTGGCACCATCTTATCCATACCCACTGATCTATAATTTGCCACCTCTGGTGGACTACAATGTTCTCTTCTCTGCTTGGAGATCCTTCATTCAGAAACAGACCCCACTCCTCAGGGCCTGCCCCCAGCATCTCCCCAGCATGCCAACTGGGACCTGCCACCCCAGGATCAGGGCCGGACTGACACTGATCTGGTACCAGCTAATCTGGGATATTGGGGTCCTCTGGATCTCGACTAAGTGTTGGCTCTGGCTCTCATCAGAACAAGCACCCACCACCGGAAAGCAACCCAGATGAGATGAAAGGGGATGACTCAAATCCCTTGCTGTCTTTCTCCTTGCCAGGGACTCTTTAGATGGTGAAGAGCCCTCAGGGTGCTTCCCAAGTCCCCTCCTGATGATCCATCTTTTATGAACGTCACACACCACATCCAGTCCATTATGGGCTGGGAAACAGAGGAGCAGGACCCAGAGAGGTGTTGTCTGGCTGTTTATTTAAGGCAGCAGGATGCCCTTCCAGTGGTGGTGGTGGCACCCCTGATGGACTGCTATGATGATGTTACCATAGCGGCTTGGAATCACACCTCAACTACCCCCCCATTGCCTAAGAAGGCAGACCATCTTTACCATGCTTCTGCTGGTAAACCCTTCTTACGGGGCCATCCTAAGGTGGATTCAGTGGTCATTAATGTGGCATATGACCGTATCAGAAAGCCCAAGCACCTTAGTGCCCTTCCCCTGGACAGGGATTCCAGGGAGTTGGACTACCTGGGTAAGCATGTCTTTGCATCCACTACCCTGGCTATCTAGGCCATTAACTATGTGGCCCATATGGTCCAATATCAGAATGTCCTTTGGGACCAAGCCAAGGATCTTGTGCAAGCTTTACCAGAGGATCCCACTAAGATGCAACTCGCCCAGCTTCTTAAATCGGGCTCCGATGTTGGCAGCCATGTCCTCTGGGCTGCCTATGATGCTGTGGACACCTCGGGTAGAGGGAGCAGCTGCTGGTGTCTGCCTCTGGTGCCATTCGTGGCTTTGGATATCTGGCTTTGCCTCAGATGTGCAGTCCAGCATCCTGGATGCCCCCTTTCAGGGCTCCATCCTTTTTGGTGGGGATGCTCAGGAAATAATCTCCACCATTTAGGAGTTTGGTTGAACCCTTAGGATGGTTCATTTGCTCTATCGTACCCAGCCTGGAGTGGGTCAGTGTCCTTCCTTTTGCCATTCCTCCCATAAACAATCCCGCTAGCCTGCCAAAGGTCAGGACAACTGCAAGACAGTGTTTGTCCCAGCAGCTGCTGCTGCCAGAGCCATGAGAGCACTTGCAGCTGCCCTCCTGGTGCCTGCCCCCACCTCCTGACTCCTTTGTCAACCCCCTCTCCAGAAAGGGTTCTGGGGGAGGCTTTTGGTGGTTAGTTCTCCCTCTCCCTGTGCCTTGATGGGTAGTGGGAAATAACCACAGACAACTGGGTGCTTAAGGATCATACAGCATGGTCATACTCCAGAATTCCTAGACTGGCCTTCAGAAAATCCTCCAGTAAACTCTTCATACCTCTCAGCCCCACCTGCCCCTGATCTGGGAGGAAATTCAGGCTATTCTCCAAAACAGAACAATAGATGCCGATCCTCCAGTTCAGCTTCTTCCTTGTCCCCAAAAAGACTGGGGATCTTCGGCCCTGAGTTATCTGAACCTGTACATTGAGTATAAGCATTTTAGGATGGTCACAATTCAAAGGTTGTTACCCCTCCTGCACCAGGAGGATTGGTTCTGCTCTCTGGATATGCATGCTGTCTACCTGCATCCTGATTTTTCCTGCCCATCATCGCTTCCTCCACTCCACTTTCAGGGGCCTATTTTCATCCCGGCCTTCCCTTTGGCCTTTCTGGGCCCCAGGAGGGTCGATCTTAACATTGTTTTAATAGCCCAAACACTAGTGCAAATTGACCAGGCTAGTGCTGCCAACTCTCTACTAGCCTGTCTTGACTAGTGCAGATTTTCATGACTGTTAGTGAAGTTAAAATGTCTCTACTTTAACATTCTCTAATCCTCATGCTAATCTCTCTCAATGTTCCAGATGGCCAGGTGTGATTAACAGCTCATTAAGAGCTGGAATTATCTGGCAGTTCAAGAGAGGGATCCCACAAAAGACTCAATGTGAGTCATTATCACTCCACTGTTAAGACGTTCAGCTAGTGTTCAGGGTGTGATCAAGGGTAGAGTGCTGTTAAGTCACTAGGTTCCAGTTTTCTGAATGTGTCTATGTCTAACAATTTGTCCAATATTATTAAGACCAGTGCCCCTCATTTCACTAAATTTTGAGTGTTTGTATCCAACATTTCAGTGACAGAATGCAAAGAGGTATACAGGATCGGCCCTGCAGGTGGTGGGTTTAGCCCAGCCTCACCATAACTTCTCTTCCCTCCAAATCTCTTAACTCTGTTCTTTCCCTGGACACCACTGCAGACCAGACTCTGAAGTGACCATCCATAGATCCATAACTACCATTACTGGCAAGTGTAGGGGTCCACAGCTCTTCTAAATGGACCATGCCAGCCATCGTCATCCATACAGTTCCACCCTTATCCCACTCAGCATGTCCTTTCAGCCTAAAAACAAAGCTTTGGATCACATATGGTACAAAAATAAACCTTGATAAAATACATTATTTGAAATTTTGAAATGGGCATTCCTGGGGTGCATAGATCATCCTATACAGAAATAGAAATAGTATAGTATTATGCCTGTGTACTGTTTCCCCTGGGCTGATGAAAGGACAATGTTAAAGAAAAGTCTGTTATTGTTGGGGTAGAGCATATTAAAATAAATGCTTTCACAAATACAAATGTCAGTTTTCTATTTCCCAAGCCCCTTAGGTTTGTCTAGCCCCACCCCAAAGAAATCTTAGATGTGCTCTGGCTCACTTGAGACTGTACAAAAACTTTCAAAAGTGCAGGTCTCCAGTTGACTATAGGGTGGGGCTGACAGTGTCTTTCTCTGCCTGACTCTGTTCATTGCCCTGTGGGTGGTGAGGTGCATGATGATGTCAGCTACTGTGCGAGAGCTAGGACTGCTTGATTGAACTTTTGCTGTTGTGATATCTCTCTGTTTGGTGTGGGGGCAGAAAGAGGAGAGATGAGGCTATGGTACAAAACAATGGAGGGCTCATTGTAATGGCATTGCAGTCTTTGTTCTGCTGGGGAGCTGGAAGCAATGTGGGAGCAGGATAAATGTGCAATATTCAGAGTATTTCTTGGCTTTGCTTACATTGTTTCTTGTATAAGTGATCAAAATTTACCATTATAATTAAGGGCTAGTGCAACCATCTGTGGACTAGTGCAATTTTTAATCAACTTGCCCTGCTGGCTAGTGCAAAAAAAGGTTAAGGTTGACCCCTGCCCCCAGGGTCTTTACCAAGTGTCTGGCAGTGGTGGCAGCTGCTCTGAGGAGGCAGGGCTTCTACATGTTCCCCTACCTGGGTGATTGGCTGCTAGCAGCCCCCTCCAGGGACCATCTGGTTCAAATCCTGGAATACACCCTCCGTCTATTTCAAGCTTTGGGGATCACCATAAATCTGCCAAAGTCCTGCCTCTCCCTGTGCCAACACCTTCAATACATAGGGGCAGTTCTGGAAACCTCCCAGGGTATGGCCTTTTTTGCTCAAGGACAGGGCAGACAACTAATGGAGCAGGCCCATCTAGTTTCCTTCAGTTGGCAGGTCCCCACCAGAGTATTCCTGTGACACAGTCCCCCTCACCCACCTGCACATGCAGGTTCTTCAGTGGACCTTAAAGATCCAATGGGACCAATGCCCAGACAACCTGGACCAACTGATCATGGTCTCCGACCCAGTCCGGAGAGTCTTGTTGTGGTGGCTGAAGCCTGCTGACCTCCTTTGGGGGGTCTTATTTCAGCCCCGACCCCCTGTCAGATTCTCAAGACAGACGTGTCTGGCCTGGGATGGGGTGCTCATCTGGCCAATCACCAGACCCAAAGACCTAGATGGAATTGGAGCAGGGTCTCTGTATCAATGTCCCGGAGATGTGAGCGCCCTTTACACTCTTCAGGCATTTCAGACTCACCTCTTCCCTGGACCACTGCTGGTGCAGACAGACAATGTGTGTGGTTTATTACATCAACAAGTGGGTGGGGACTTGCTTTACCCTGTGTTGGGAAGTGATGAGAGTCTTGTTTTGGGCCATCGAGCATGGTCTGGAGCTCTTGGCATACATGTTCCAGGCATCAGAAATGTCCTGGCTGACTGTCTCAGCCACTCCCAGTTGGCTTACAAATGGAAGCTTCTGACCTTAGCGGTCGAAGATCTCTTCAACAGGTGGGGTGAACCAGAGTTGGACCTTTTTGCGTTCCCACTCAACAAAAAAACGCTGCTTGTCTGCTTGTTCGATCCTGGGCCTGGAGTTTTCTGGTGAGATACATTGTCCCTCTCCTGGAAAGGGAGGTTTCTGTATGCCTTCCTTCCCTTTCCACTTCTACACAGGGTTCTGTTCAAGCTCCAGTTGGAAGGGGCAGAGTTGATTCTCATAGCTCCCTTCTGGCTGCATCAGATTTGGTTCTCCTTGCCGCAACAGCTGGTGGTGAAACCTCCAGTGTCCTTGCCCCTGTGCACTGGTTTGCTCTCCTAGGACCAGGGCACCCTGCTCCATCTGGACCTCAAGTCCCTGCATCTCTATGCGTGGCTCCTGTGGAACTAGCTATCGTCCACTTTGGGGTGTCCTCTAGGGTTGCAGAGATTCTGGTAGCTGCCAGAAAACCTTCCACCAGGACCACTTATGCCATGAAATGGAAGTGTTTCACCATTTGTGCTGCTTGATGCCAATTGGACCTCTTCACCTGCCTGGTGAATCAGGTGTTGGAGTATTTTCTTTCCTTTTCTGACTCCATCTTGGGATATTCCTCACTCAAGGTGCATCTTTCTGCCATTTCTAGCACCATATGCCTCTCGGAGGACAGGGCTGTGGCTCAGCCTGAGGTGTCTCTGCACCTTTCTGCAGGGCATCCTGCATCTGAAATTCCAATATGGGACCTGGTCTTTCCATGGGACCTCAATTTTATGTTGGAGAAACTCACTTTATCTCCCTTTGAACTATCTGTGAGTTGCAAACTGCTCTTTCTGTCGTGGAATGTGCTCTTCTTAGTTGCTGTCACTTCTGCTCAAAGGATTTCCGATCTTCAGGCTCTTATCTGTAAAGAGCCTTATTTGGTTTTTCACAAAGACAGGGTGTCTTTGCGTACTAATCCTAAGTTTCTTCCCAAGGTGTAGTTGGAGTTCATGTTGAACCAATCCAGCCACCTTCTTGTTTATTATCATGAGTATTCTAATCGGGGGTGCTCCATTTTGGATGTTCATAGAATTTTGTGGTTTATATGCACTGGACCAGAACTTCAAGGAAGTCTGACCAGTTATTTGTTTCATTTGCCCCTGAGAGAGGGCACTCCTGTTTCAAACAGTGTTTGTCTAAGTGGTTAGCTAATTGCTTTTTTTTAACCATATCGACAAAAGGACCTTCTGGGAGTAGTTAAGGACCATTCCACCAAGGGTATGGCTGCTTCCACAGCTTGTTTTAGAAATGTGTTGTGGACATCTGTGCAGCTGCCACCTGAAGTTCTGTCCACACCTTCACCAAGCATTACAGTCTGGACATCACCTCTCAGCGCAGGGCCAGTTTTGGCCTAGCAGAACTCCAGGTGCTTCTCTCCTGAGTTCTTGGCTGCAGATCTGCCTCCTCCTCCCGGTGCTGTTCTCCTGGTCATGCCCAGAACTGCTTGGGACTCAGTCCTACCAGTGTTGGCCTGCTGCAAGAGCCTTCCTCAAGTAAGATAGTAGTATCTAACGAATAAATAAAATGGGCTCAGCATATTACTCCTTAATGCTAGAAGCCTGAAAACAAAATAGAGGAACTAGAACATGCATTGCAAGATTACAACATTGACATCTTTGGTGTGACCGAAACATGGTTTAGTGATAAGGATTGGAATACTGATGTTCCAGGGTATTGCAAAATAAACAAAAATAGAAAGAAAACTGGTGGAGGAATTGCACTATATATTAAAACACCATTAAGGTGCTTGAAGTAAATGAAAACATGGAATCAGAAATTGAAACCATTTGGGTACAAGTTTAAAACCCCACCAAAACTATTAGATATAGGACTGGTGTACTGCCTCATTTCACTACATTAGAAAATGACACGCTGCTGTCAGCCCTAGAGGACAAAGACATGACAGGAGAATGCATCCTGATGGGTGATTTTAATTTTCCAAAATAAGCTGGAAAACACATAAGGACTAAGTCAAGCTGAAAACAAATCTCTAGATATAATGACCCTTCAGAATCTAGATCAGATAATTACTAAACCTACTAGGTGAGATACTATACTGGATCTAGTGCTTACCAACATACCTGAAAATACAGGTAACATTAAAATATTACCACCTCTCAGAGACAGCAACCACAATATGGCCTGCTTTGAATATAGAATTAAATACAATGTTACCAAAGGTAGAACTGTACTATAGAAAAGCCGATTATTATAGTATTAAAAATTACTTAAACAACTGGAAATGGTCCGAGGTACTAAAAGCGAAAGATTTAGAAACTGTATGGAAAATATTTCAGAAACAGATCCATTACTGTGTAGACTGTTGGTCCCAACAAGAACAAAATATTGCTAATCCAAAAGGATTCCTCTATAGTGAACAACTAAAATATCTAGACTAATCAAAAAACATATATTATAATAAATATAAAAGGACTTCATCAAGTAATAATTGGAAGAGATTCAATCAACTAGCCAAGAAAACGAAAACACAGTATTAAAATTGCTAAATCAAACATTGAATTAGATTTAGTAAAAGAATAAAGGATAATAAAAACAGTGTCATAATCATCTGGGGTTGCTAAAAGGGAAACAGCCCACAATTGGTCTGCTACAAACCATCTCAGGTATTATGGAGGAGGAGACAGATATAACGAATGAGTTTAATGATTATTTCCTGAGTGTATATAACACTAAGGATACCATAATACTTCAGGTCCCTTTAACATCCAAAGACTGTCCAACCTTCTTCACAGAAGAAACCAGGGAACCTGTTGATAATTTAAAATCAACAAGCACACCAGAACCAGATGGTATCACTAACTTTTTATGTTTGCTTGCACGCATGTGCAAGAAACATAGTGCCATCATTAGAGTTTTCAGAGGTGTGTCAGCCCTCTTCCAATTCAGTCAGTGTATTTGCAGGCACGGCCGCAGTTCTCCAATGCCTGCTGGAGCTGTCTATGACAGCTCCAAAATGCAGTGGCATACAGTTGAAAGGGGGAGCTACGCTTCAGTGAGCGGCGATCAGATATCGCCTGCTCATGCGCGCCTCCTCCCACACACACACACACACACACACATGCGGCTGCCGCCCAATGCACACGACTGGGATAGCCAATGGGGTGCCCAACCTTGGCCGGCTGTGCTTGTGCCTCCAACACAAAAGCCATATGCCACTGAGTGCCCACCCCAGTTGCATACATGTCGGCAGCTGATGGGGGTGCCCAACTCTGTCAGCTCCACTGTGTCCCCCGAGTACAGGTGCCACGCTGGGAGCCCACCCCAGCATGGCAACAGATGCCATGGCCGACAGGGTGCCCAACCTCGTCGGCTCACACCCCGAGCTGTCCTTCTGCCATGCTGGGAGCCCACCCCAGTGTGGCAACGTCCTGCATCGTCGTAATAATAAAAAAAACCTGAAAATAAAGCGGTCCCTGCTGTGTCTGCCCCCACCCGCCTACCCATTGCGCACCCTGCCTCCCCACACCCCTCACTCCCATACTTACCTCCGGAGCTCGGCGCGATGATCTTGGTGATGGAACACGCCTGCACTCTTCAAAGCCGACCGCGAACTGAGGAAATGCCGTAAGCTGTATAATGGGATAGATAGGTTTTTCAACTTTATTGCATATCTCAGGCATTTTTGGAATTTTGCACCAAATTTTCAACATAGTTTTCAGAGCCCCTCTCATGAATGCTCACTGTCATGGCGTTACTCGGGCCGAAGGGTGATTTCGCAGCCACTGCGGAAATCACCTTTCCGAACGATAATCAAATGACACTGCCAGTGTTCATAAGGTGGGCTCAAAAGCCTATTTTGAAAATTTGTGGAAAATTCCTAAAAGTGACTGTTTTACGAGCGCCGCAGCAGCAGTTCCTACGCGACGCCGTAAGTTCACGATTTTCAATATTTTCACTCCAGATTTTCAACATTGCCATTTTACCACACCTTCTTATGAGCAGTACAGCTGCCATTTTTCACATCTCACCCAAAATGTGTTTCCGCCCATGTAGCACACAATGGCACAGTTGGTGTGTGAAATCAATGTACGGGAAACATTAAGAAAATCACAGTGACATGGTTCATGAGCAAAGGTCTAAAAATGGCTATGTTGAAAATTTGGTGAAAAAATTCCTAAAAATGACTGTTTTACGAGCGTGCGTTGTGCAGTTCCTACGCACGCTCGTAAGTTCGCAAATTTTCAATATTTTCACTCCAGATTTTCAACATTGCCATTTTACCACACCTCCTTATAAGCAGTACAGTTGTCATTTTTCAGATCTCGCCCACAACGTGTTTCTGCCCATGTAGCGCACAATGGCGCAGTCGGTGTGTGAAATCAATGTATGGGACACGTTAAGAAAATCACAGTGACACTGGTCATGAGCAGAGGTGTTAAAATGGCTATGTTGAAAATTTGGTGAAAAAATCCAAAATGACTGTTTTAGGAGTGCACGTTGCGCAGTTCCTATACTGCGGCTATCAAGTTTGCGAATTTGTAATATTTGACACCAGATTTTCAACAGTGCCATTTTACCGCACTTCCTTATGAGCAGTACAGCTACCATTTTCACATCTCTCCAAAATGTGTTTCCGCACATGTAGTGCACAATGGTACAGTTGGTGCTAAAACAATGTTTGGGACAGATTAAGAAAATCACAGTGACACTGGTCATGAGCAGAGGTCTTAAATGGCTATGTTGAAAATTTGGTGACAAACTCCATAAAATGACTGTGTTATGAGTGAGCATTCGCAGTTTCCACGCACTGTAAGTTCATGAATTTGTAATATTTTCAGTCCAGATTTTCACTAGTGGCATTTTTCCACACCTCCTTATGAACAGTACAGCTGTCATTTTCTACAACGTGGCTGAAATGTGTTTTCACACTTTGAGCACAGAAATGCGTGGTCGCTGTGGGAAATCATTGTTCGGGACAGATAAAGAAAAACACACTGACACTGTTCATGATTGGAGGTCCCAAAATGCCTGTGTTAACAATCTGCTGTAAAAATATCCCCAAACTAGTTACATTATGGGTGTGCGTTGCACAGTTTCTACGCACGCTCGTGACTTCACCAGTTTTTTTAAGATTTTCACAGCAGATTTTCAACATTGCCATTTTTTACACCTCCATGAACAGTACCGCTGTCATTTTCACATCCTGTTTGGAATGTGTTTTGCACCTCTGGTGCCAAATGCCATAGTCACTGTGCAAAAGCAGTTTCGGTAACAAACTGATATTGCCACTGTTCATGGTGGTCACAAAAAACCATGTTGAAAATTTGGAGTGAAAATACTAACGAATGCCTGAGGCGTTAGGGTTTCCATAACGCCTCATCCTGTAGAGAATGACAGGCATCAGGGGTGTGACTTGGGATTCTTGCCTGTCATGCTCATACCATTCCACCCCACCCACACCTGCAGCCAGTGAGAGGCATCAAGGTGTACCTCGGACTATTCGACCCAAACTACACCCCATTCTCCTATACGCACCCATCTCACCATATTTCCTGATGGAATGGGGTGCGCATAAGGGCCAAAGACCCCAAGGCACATCGTGCCACTTGTCAGTGTCTGCAGGGTAGGGTGTGGTGAAATGGCATGGTCATTATGCCTGACGACCCAAAGGCACACCCCAATTCCTGTCACTCTCTGCAGGGTGGTGGTGGGGTTGGCTTCAGTTCAATACTTCGCTGCCATTCCTATTATGCAGGTCTGTAACTTCTACACTACCAATGCAAATGCCAGCAAGCAAATATTCGCATTGACAAATGCTTGTTTATTAAAAAATTTGCTACAGAACTGGTGGGTCCACTCACACTAATGTTTAATACTTCTATACAGGAAGGGAAAACATTAAAAGAATGGAGGGAAGCCATAGTCACCCCAATATATAAAAATGGTAGTAGGGCAGACATAACAAATTATAAGCCCATCAGCCTTACGTCGGTAATAGGAAAACTGATGGAAAGATTATTACTAAAACAGATATTAAATCATTTGCAGAAAACAGGTATTGTTGATATTACACAACACTGTCTAACCAGTTTATTATATTCCTTTGAAACTGTGAGCGCAGCATTGGACAAAGGTGTCCCTGTGGACGTGGTGTTTTTGGACTTTGCTAAAGCCTTTGATAAAGTCTCCCATTCATTATTACTAGAACACCTATGCAAAATAAAATTACACTGTAATATCATTAAGTGGGTAGAATCTTGGTTGGAGAACAGAACTCAGAGAGTATCAATAACGAGACATTTATCCATGCATGGACAAGTGACTAGTGGAGTCCCACAGGGTTCCATTTTGGGACCCACCTTATTTAACATCATGGTCTCATCCCTGCAAACATCTGGAAATACATGGATCTGCAAATACGCAGATGATTGTAAAGTAGGGGGCTATGTACAATCTGAATCCAAAGCTGAAATGTTCCAAAACAGCCTTGACAACTTAGTATTATGGGCAGAAACTACTAAAATGCAGTTTAACATAGGAAAGTGTAAGGTGATGCACATGGGGGAAAATAACCCTATGTATAAATACAACATAAACCATATCCCACTAATAGAAATAAAGGAAGAAAGAGACTCGGGAGTATTAATTACAAATAGAATAATACATAGGAGTGTATGCATTACAAGGGAGTAATCCCATCGAGATCTGGGGACATGGAACCCCGAGCGGAGCTCGAGAGGTTCACATGTCCCCAGAACCTCGAGATGGGAGTACTCCCTTGTAATGCATACACCCCTTTGTGTTATTTTTTGTAATATATGAAGCCAAATTCCATATAAAATTGTGTCTGTATGATTTTTGTTCTCTGCACAGCCTGTGAAAATGTCCGCTGAAGCACTGCAATGAAAACTCGCTGGCTGGTTCTCTGCTGCTGCACTACCGCTCTGCCCCTACACTTGCTAGCAAGTCCTCGCTCGTTAGGAAGCCCTACCTGTTTTTTCCTCCGTCTAAATGCAGGCTCAACAAGGTACTGTTGTCTTGTGGGGTAAAAAAAGTCCAGGTGGAAGTAAAAATCCCAAGTTCTGTGGGTACGAGTTGCTCTTGCTAAGTGAGAGATAGCCGCCATTTTTTTCAAAAGTATTCTGCCCTCTCAGAGACAAAAGTCAGCCAACCACGAAGCATGGTTTAGAAATCTCACGTCGTGAGTCTAGCGACTGCAGTTGGCTGCTTAGCAACCAGCTCTGAGTCTTGGGCTTGTGCTGTTCTGATTAACTGATAATACTATCGTTCAGAGCAGCAGCGATAGTATTATCACTTCTGAACGATAGTATTATCAGTTTGGAACGATGGTATTATCACTTTCAGTACTGTGGTATTACAAGAAAATTTTTGTATGGGATGAGATGGTATTATTAGGCTATCTCCATATATTACAGATGATTTATCATTCAGTAGGCATAATCAAGAAACAGTTAAAAAATGCCAGAGGTTAACAGGATGCATTATGAGTAATATCAAGAGCAGAGATAGTGAGGTCATAATACCGCTTTATACCAGTTTGGTCCTACCGCACTTGATATACTGTACCCAGTTTTGTGCACCTCAGAATAAAAAAACTCAGACATTAATGGAGAAGGTCCAAAGAAGGATAACAGAAAAAATCAGGTCAGTGCATCACTTGAGCTACAATAACAGACTTCAAAGACTGAATCTGTATTCAACACAATATAGATGTACCAGGGGAGAACTTTGCCTCATTTATAAATCTATCAATGATCCTTATGCCTTAAGGACAATAGGACTTACAAGAAAATACAAAATCACACATGCCCCCACAATGCAAAGCATCATGGGCTGCATATGCAAATCACCACAGAATGTTATGCTGGTCCAACTTTAAGCAGAATTGCATGGTGCCGAAAGGCCTCTCACACAGTTTGCAAAGGGTGCTAACAGAAGACATAGACATGTGTTTCGTCCTTCCAGGACTCATCAGTATGCCTCGTCTGTTTGGCACCCCAGTGGAATGGACCAGCTACCCTTAAGGCAGTGTGCCTTGGATAGGACTTACAAGACACATGGGCAGTGACTACACTAGGTCCCACATACAAAAATTATTAGGAGAGCACTCATTAACAGTTAAAAGGAGTAAATTCTACACTCAAAGAGTTGTCACAAAGTGGAATACTCTGCCAAAAGAGAGAATTGAAAGTAACAGGTTAGCCATCTTCAAATGAAAATTGGACTACTACATGGGAGAAAAAAGTTTGCATTCCACTCATGAGAGGGTGGCAAGTTTGTTAAAGGGCCTTGGCTCACTGAACTTCAACCAAAACTATGAGCCTATAGTACAGTTACGAAAGAACTCACCATAACAGTAGAGCTTTGAGAGAAGCTCTTGCAGCAGGTTTTGCTTTCCATCCCTCCTTCCCCTTGCTGTTCCTTGTTCCTCTCGCACTACTTCTGCCTTGTCTTCCTTGACTCTCAGGAATCTCCTCGGTTCTCCATTTGCTGCCTGCTTTGGGTCTCCAGTGGGAGAACTGAGGAGGGTGTAGGGAACCACCCGCCTTTATATGATAGGCTGACATCAGTTACTGAGATCGGCGGCGGGCAGTGCCCCATAATAGACTGCTAGCTAGAAAGTTTTCCGTGTGGTCTTGGTGTCTGACGGTTTAGTCCAGCCAGTGCTGACCTGCTGGAAGAGCTTCTGTTGAAGATCTACTGTTACAGTAAGTTCTTAGGTAACTGTACTTTCTATTCCTTCCATTACATCATCAGCACTGTGACCTCACTAACAGTGACATCACAGATGAGTGACGTGACAGGTACTGAGTGCCTCTTCCTGAGCAGCTGTGAGGTTACAATGCTGATAATGTATTGGGAGGCACAGAGCTACAGTGTATATGTCAGCTGCCTGGCAGCATGCTGTTCCACACATCACCCCACCAACATCAGGTGAAAAATATTCTGATTAAACAAATGGGAAAAGAAAAAGCAAGTTGACTTCTTTTAAAGACTATTACTGGATTAGGTTTAGGCAGTACACTAGCCCCTTAAAATATTAATGCTTTACGATACACTGTATATAAAAGGCACTTTATAAAATTCAAATTCCTCACTGGCCCAGTGGCATGGAGGGCTGAGGTGCTCCATGCCTTACCTCCTGCCCCACTGGTGATCTGGGGTTCGGAAATGGACCTGGGTCATTTGAGGGCTGACCGTCGGAGGGAGGGAGGATCAAGTGCCCTATGATGGCTTTCCTCCCTCAGGGGAGGGGGGCCGTGTGACCCAATGCTTGCCTGCCACCTGGAGATGTCCAGATGGTAGCACAGTCTGGGCGCACCAGCAGTCACAAGCCAATCATAGGCATTTGAGGACATCTCTGCAGAGGCAGAGCTTGTTGTACCCCATTGCACATGGGCAGCTTAGGGGAAACACAACCACGGAAGAAAAACCCCTCTGGCCACAGGGTGACATCCGGGCCTTCACAGGCCTTGCACCAGCAACTAGTCACCCCACCATAAGTCCTGCAAATGGAGGATTTATTTATTTAGTTTTTGTTTACCGGGTAAGTGCACTAGCCATAGCAATGACTATTTTCAGACACGACCCGGGAGAGTACAGTACAGTACAACATTACAGGCAAACATTCCAATAAAGTTTAGACACAGTTGACAATATTATACACAGAAAGTAGAAAAAGTAGCTACAGACAAGGTAAAAGCATTACATAGAAACATAGACTTTGACGGCAGATAAGGACCACTTGGCCCACCCAGTCTGCCCATTTCCCTACCTACTGGATAAGCTGCAGATGTTAGTTAACCAGCAGCCTACTTCCTGCCACCCCCCACTACAATTGCTTTATGTCTGTCCCATGCATGTTTGAATTCCCCCACTGTTTTAGACCCAACAACCTCCCCAAGAAGTCGGTTCCATGCATTCACCACTCTCTCCATGAAAAAAAATTTCCTCACATTACCCCTGAGCCGTCCCCCCTCTATCTTTAAATTGTGCCCCCTTGTTCACATCTCTTTTTCTGAAAGATGCTACCTTTCTGGACTTGGTTGATCCCCTTGAGGTACTTGAACATTTCTATCATGTCCCCCCGTCCCTCCTTTCATCAAGGGTATACATATTAAGCTCTCTCAGTCTCTCTTCATATGGTTTCTGATGCAGACCCTGCACCATTTTAGTTGCCCTCCTCTGGACTGCTTCCATCCTGTCTATGTCCTTGCGTAGATGAGGTCTCCAAAACTGCACACAGTACTCCAGATGGGGTCCCACCAACTGTCTGTACAGAGGGATAACCACTTCCCTTTTTCTACTTGTGATGCCCCTTCCTATGCATCCCAGTATCCCCTGGCTCTCCTTGCTGACTTCTCACATTGCTTACCCACCTTTAGATCATCTGCTGATCATCAGCAGATTAACAGTGTGAGCAAACGATATACAGTAACAGTACAATAATCAAGGCTATACCACATACTTGTTTTGAGGAAAACAAAGATTGTAAATATAATAGTATTCATATGGGATTGACAGAGGAATTTAAGGGAAGGATACGAGTAAGGGAGGTAGCGGTAAGGCCAAAATAGGGTGGAGGATAAGGCAAGGTGGGAGGTAGGCAAACAGGTAGAGGAAAAGTGCTTAGTGTTTAGTAGGGCAAAATAGGAATGGGAAGGAGAGCCGAGGCTAGGAGGGGAATATGAGCTAGAGGTTTTTGAAACAGGAGCACTTGCAGGAAGTGCTGAGATGGTTACATAACCCTTTCTTAAAAGATGCGTGGGATGTGGATTGGCGTAAGGCTAGTGGGAGGGAGTTCCAGTATGTCAGGTGGGAAGGTAAGTCCCGGGAAAGTAGGGGTGACAGGACTGGGGGGACTGGACAGAAGGGGCAGGCCATAAGTCCCAGGAAAGTAGGGGTGACAGGACTGGGGGGACTGGACAGAAGGGGCAGGCCATAAGTCCCGGCAAAGTAGGGGTGACAGGACTGGGGGGACTGGACAGAAGGGGCAGGCCATAAGTCCCAGGAAAGTAGGGGTGACAGGACTGGGGGGACTGGACAGAAGGGGCAGGCCATAAGTCCCGGGAAAGTAGGGGTGACAGGACTGGGGGGACTGGACAGAAGGGGCAGGCCAGAGGTGACAAGGGGGATAAAATACTGATGGAAAAATAATTTCAAATTCCTTTCCTTTCCTTTCCTTCATAACATACACATATTTCCTTAGCCTCCTGCAAGGATGACTTGTTTGTGTTTTAGTATAGATTAATTCTTGCAGAAACTGCAGAGAGCAAATGGGTGAATGGAGCAGTTAAGTGTAGGTAAAATTATATTAGAGATTGTTTTTAAATTTAACCTTATGTTCAGGTAAATGGCACGACTGCTTAAAAAAAAAAGACAGGTTCTCAACACCTGCAGAAATCTAGTGACTCGTACATTATGCACTGTATTATTGACTTTAGAAGTTTCTGAGCTTCAATAATGTAAGAATGTTACAGTTTAGACTTCTAAAATGTTGGTCTGGCCTGAGGGGCTTCCTGTTTGTGATCCTCTCAATTGAAAGATTTCAGATTTTGACTGATATTCTCCTGCAGGTGGAAAAACGCTGAAGTATGCTGGTGTTGAGTTGTTGAAAGGATCAAGGTCCTTCTACCTTGACCTATCCATACCAGGTTTTCATTTAAGCAAAAAAGAACAAAGAAAAGACAAGCCTACCTGTAAGTGGAGTCTACAGTAGAAACCATAATACTAAGCATCTGTCATCAGTATAATCATACTGGCACTCACATTAGAATACCTATGTTTAGTTTCTCCAATGTTTTTTAAATGTTTTTTTAATGAGAATTTTACAGGAAGCTAGCGCATGATGAGTACACAATGGTAGGTGCTTTTAAAGCCTTACATTTCAAAAAACCCAACTGGGATTCTAATGAGGATTCATCTATAGCTGCGCACATTGCATCATTCTGGCTTAAGGAGCAGCACATGAAACTGTCAAATCAGATTCAAACTGCAACTGCATGACAGCCTCCACGTCTAGCATGTGTCTTCCCCTAACAACCTCCACTGAAGAGATCGGCTGCATCCTCGCACTCAGTTTACCATTCCGTATCTATATCAGTTCTGTGTCTTTCTGTTTTTACCTACTTTTAGATTAGTATTGTTGAAATTCACTTTCAGAAGGTTCCTGTAATGGCCTGTACCCTAGCATTGGGTGTTCCTCCAGGCTTGAAGATCATCCCTATTATCCCACAAACACTGGTTCCAGCACCAGCCCTGTCCAAGTTTCGTTCTGGTTCTCAGCTCCCAGACCCAACATGGTGTAAACATGCCACTCCTAATATAGATGGCTCGGGGGGAGCAGAAATCAAGCTCTCACTGCAGCTCTTTTCCCTCAGGGACAGGTTTTACAAGTGCCTCCAGCAGGCCTACCTGCAGGATACCACTAAGTTCCCTCTGCTCCTGCAGGGCCTTCTGGTCTGCCTTTGGTGGTACACATTCTTTGTTCTGAGGAGGGCCACGGTGACCAGGACTCTGGATCAGAATACAGTTTTGAGTCTAAGTTGGACACTGCACCTGACATGTCAGGTGTAGCTGAGATAGGGGTACATACCATAGTTCCATCCTCGCCCAAAGACATGTCTTCTTACCAGGCCTTTGTAAAGCACATGGCAAAAAAAGGACATTTCTGTCCTAATTCCAAGTCTGAAGGCAAATTCTAATTTCAAAATTTCTTTGGTAAAACTTGTACTGTGAGACTCCATTTGCCCATCACCACTGCCTTCCAATCTCTAGCAAAGAAGGTCACGAAGCAGTCAGTGACGGACATCTTCAATTGACAAGAAAGTGGATAGAAGGTATGTTGTCTGCAAGGAGGGCCATGATTTTCTCCACTTATTACCTGCAGCTGAGGACTTGGTAACAGCAGCAGCCAAGAGGCCCAGAGTTGCAATTTTTGCCAGTCCTTCAGACAAAGATGTAGAATTGATAGCCTGCAGAAAAGATTTTATTCAAGAACTTCCCTGGCTTTTACAAGTTATCCAGCCAGGTAGAAGCATAACCTTTGGTCTAGCCTTCTACCCTTAGTTGAAAAGATTCCTGAGGACCTGAGGTAGACTGCACACTGTGCAATTTGGTATGGACGTATCCAGGTAGCTGTTTCAAATGACAGTGTACGTTAATGACACTGCAGCTCAATGCATAGTAACTGGGGCTGTAGCCCATAGCCAAGCTTGACTGAAGTGCACTGACTTGACCCAAGAACTACAGTAAAAGGTCTGTGTCCTCCCATTTCAGGGGGCAACTCTGTTTGAGCATGATTTGGAAACCTTTCAAAAAGCCAAGGAAGGCAGGACAACTGTCGAGTCCCTGACGAACTCTGGCCAACAACCCACATTTATGCTGGGAAAGGCCAGAATTTTTCCTGTGCCTACTCACTGGGCTCCAAACATCAGGGAAAAATACTCTTTCTTTAAAAAAAATTAATTTAGTAGACTTTCTGCTTTTGAGCTGCCTATATCGGCCTCCCCCTCACCCCCAGCCCCATCACCCACTGTCCCCAGGACTTACTTCTGATCTTGCAATGCTCCACCATTTACCCCATGGCAGAGCCTCCTGTGTTTCCCTAGGCCTGGGAGGAGTTTAGGTCAGTTGCAGCTGGTAGCCCAGCAAGCAATACAGGGCCTGCGAGGAGAGAAGTGGTGTTATCCTGCTTCGATCAAGGGATTTTCCTTCCCTTGTACCCCTCCCTTGGGTGCCTCACAGGCTAAGACTGAGTGGACATCTGCATGCAAGAATTCAGATGTCCCTGTCGGGAGGTGCCCTGCCCACCCACCGCAGCTCCAGTCTAGGTGGCAGTAATGTAGCGGCGCTCAAGAACCTCCCTCCCCAAAGGGGAGCATTCTCTGGGATGCTCACTCCTGCTCCCCTGATCCTCCTCCCCCTGCCCAGCCCCTGCAAGCTCCTCATTTCCAAATCCTGGTAACCAGCATCATGAGAGGTAGCAGTACTGCTGTACCAGGCAAAAACTTCTGATGGTAACCATGGCAAAGGGCAAAGGACATGGCAAGACACCAGCTGCCATCACTAACACTGCCACAGTCAGAAAAATTGCAAACTGTCTCCTTGCTTGTCACCGTTCAGATCCCCTCAGATCTTGTGGGGGAAGGCAGGGTCTCCCACTTCTGGACCAAAGACTGGACTCTCTTCATCTCCCGTATCTTTACCCTTGACTACCCTCCCTACATACATCACTTTGCCCTTTACTCCTCACTCTGTCTCTCCTCACTTGAGGGCAGATGCCACTCTTGCTGCAACTTCCTTCTCTTCAAATTCATATTTGGGTCCCTCACTTGTTATCTGAGCTCCCCTTTGTCTTGTTCTGTCCCTTCCTTGTACCACGTTAGAAACTCTGATCACTCTGCACTAAGACTTCTGCTGGTCAGGCTTTTTTTCCCCTGTGGTCTCATTGGCTCAGGTATAACCTCCACCCATCCATCTGTTCCTCTTCCTTCTGTGCGCTGAAAGCTTTTCTCCGTGACCACACCTTACATGTCTGTTTCTGCACCTGACCTCCCCCCACAACACTCTTCTTCTGCACCTCCCTCTCCTTCTCCCCCCTCCTCTTCCCCAGTGTTCTAAACTGACTGTTTCATTCCTATTGACTTTTGTGCTCCCCTCTAACCCCCAGTAATTTGGTATTACTTGCCTGGTTACCTCCCTGATCTCCCATCACTTTTTAGCTTGTACACCATTCCTCTACCAACAGGTTTTTTGTTGTCTTTGTCACAACTGTCACTGATCTTTTTTGTATTTTTAATTTTTATACATCTCTCTTGTATTTTTCAATTTATCACTAGATTTCTATTTTGCACTGTTGCACACCCGTTGACTTTTTTTCCTATCTTCTTGCATCTTTTGTAGATTCAGTATTTAATCACAAGTTGTAACTATTTTATGCACCTTTTTATGCTTCCTCTATGCTTCACTGTTCCCTTTCCACAAGAACTCCTCTGGAAATGAGCTGCTTACAGTTCAATCTGCCCTTCTGGTGAAAACCTCTAACTAAAAACATTCTTACCCCAAATGACTCTCAGTTACCACAGATAAGTGAGTGCTGGAGACTGTCAGGAAAGGTCTGAATGGAACTGATGTCACTTCCTTCTCCTACAGGTCTACCATAAAGTGCAGGATATTTTCCAGCATAAAGTAAGAGTACTTAAAGGGGAGGTAAAGTTTGCAGGACCTCATAAAGTCTGAATGCCCATGAAAAGCTCTTACAAGCAAACATTGTATTTTGTTTTACCAGTAAGTGTCAGTAGTTCAGAGATATCCATATCTAAATCAGTCATAAATTAACACAAAACACCAGACATATCATCATACCTCTCAACCTTTTGCCCCCCAAATGTGGAACATTGCCTGTCAAAATGTGGAACAAATGGGGAAAATGTGGAACACTTAATCAAATCTTTACCTAAGAAGCTCAAAACACTGTTAACATGTTGCATTTATGTTCAGAAAGTCTGTTATGAATTGAATAATATATTTTTTGCATCATTTACTATGGATTTTTACTTTAAATTGTTGACTTGGAATGTGGAACAAGTCCTCACAATGTGGAACAGGGAGCTTTTGAGAAGTAAAATGAGGAACGTTCCTCGTAATGTGGTACAGTTGAGAGGTATGCATATCATAGAAACTTGAGACAGGAGTGATGTCATCGCTGGATAAGCTATGCTTAAAGGGCAGATGTTCACGTCCATTAAATAATCGACTATTTTAATTATTATGTTTTCATTTATTACTTAATAGGATTCTGGTATTGTGATGTAAGAAAATCTCAACTTAATTGGACTCATTGTAGTTCAGTGAGAAACTGTAGATTTATTTGTCTTTTTCAAAAGAAATGGACACTTCTTTCATTAACACATTGACCTATTTTGTTTATAATGTTGTTGCCCTTCTGTGTGATTTTGCAACTAATGAACAAGTTATTATCGTCTGTCATTTCTTTCCCAAATAAAATCTAGTTAGGAAAGAAATATCACGTTGGCTGTCCTGGAAGCACAGGGGCAGGGGCACCACTCACAATGCTGACCACTCGGGTTTGGCAGTGAGCCCAGGGTGAAGGGTCTGGCTGGGAGGGGGATTAAGCATCCCAGAGGATGCTTTCCCCAGGGAGGGTGGCAGCACTACTGCTATTTGGGAGCTAAGGGTGAAGGTGGCGATGATGCCATTGCACAAGGGATTGATGATGCTGCCCAATGTCAGCACGGCTGTGCACTAGCAAGTCCACATGCCTTTGTGGGTGATGTCCAGGGGATGGCAGAAAACTGGAGGAAAACGCTGACTGACACAGGATAAAAGCCAACCTCCTGCATGTGCTACACCTTTGATCAGGTGCCTCCTCCACAAGATCTGGACTCTGGAGAGGCTTGGTCCCTCTGATGGCCCCACCATTGGAGGTTAGCTTCTGGAGCCAGAAGGCAGCTGTAGGTCCTGGATAAAGCAGGATATTGGGCTGGAGGAGTTGGGTACATAGGGACAGGTTGGCAACAGAGAAAAAGGCTTGATTCAAAAAAAAAAAAAAACTAAAAAAGGAAAGAAATACCACTTGCTAAGTCCTAACAAAAGTTCACAGGTTATCAAAGATCACATATTTTTAGGGCAACTCTATGGTGCAGAAAAGTGTGGTACTGTTCTAGAATGCTGTTAAACCCAGGTTCATGCCCAAGCCATCAAGATCGGAGACCAGCCGGAAGGGCGATTGAGTATCCACATGGACGCCACCTTCCTCCGAGGGAAGATTGAGATGCTCTTGGCTCGGTAGCGACATGATAGTGGTGCATTTGGCAATTTTGGTTACCATGTGCAGCTACACAACCCCCCAGACACTGGAACATGCACTTGATAGTAATAGAGGAGGTTGGTCTGTGAAAAGCAGGGACAAACCCTCACTTTGAAGTGGGGCCTAGCTTGTCCAGGTCTGGGAAAACAAATGTACTAGGGAGCAATGACGTTAGCAATGATGGGGAGTCGGCAGCTGATACTGGGCCTGGTGACATGGGCGATGAGCAGTGGATGTCATGCACCAGCTCAGCTACTTTGTCTCCACTTTTTGTAGTCCACCCTACTTCCATATTAGTTTGATTGCCCTCCCTACTAGCCTCTGCTGTTGCTGTCCTGGGTTCAGGACATGAACCTGGGTCTTTAGTGTATCATAGGGGTTCCACAATACCCATCACCATAGAGCTGACATTATTGTATTGCCTTTTTGTTGTACATTGTATTGCCTTTTTGTTGTAACCTCTCAGGTAATGCCTGAAGATAGGCATTTGGTTGTCTAGTGCACTTACCTGGTAAATAAAAACTAAACAAATAAAATAAGTGAGGTTCAGATCATCTGTGAGCTTTTGATGTTTTATCAGTGAGAGTTTCTTCCTACCCAGAATTTGATAGAAGAAAATAGAAGATCATTATTTTGTTTAATTGCAAAATTATACAGCATTACAAACATTTACATAGTGCAATTTTTTAGTTAAAGTTTTTTTTCTTTGAAAAAACAAACGTAAATCTACAGTTTCTCATTGAATTACTTTGGCCTTTATTTGCTGGTATTTTCTGACGCACAATTCTGTAGAATTTGTTTTACTAGCAGTTTATTATCCAACATGTAAAATGGGTAGGGAATTTCCTGCATCCTACACAGAGACATAGAATTTGACGGCAGATAAGGATTGCTTGGCCCACCTAGTCTGACCGTTTTCCCTACCTGTTTCATATACCGCAGATTCTAAATGATCTGCGGCTTACCCTTTCTTTCCCATCGCTAGAGTTCCTTTATGTCTGTCCCATGCATTTTCAAATTCTCCTACCATTTATGCCTCTACAACCTCTGCCAGGAGGCTGTTCCATGGATCCACCACTCTTTGCATGAAAAAATACTTTCTCACATTACCCATAAGTCTACCTCCCTCTATTTTCATATCATGACCTCTTGTTCTTGAGCATTTTTTTTTGAAAGATGCTACCCTCTTGTACCTTATTTATAACCTTGAGATATTTGAAAGTCTTTATCATATCCCCCCTCTCTGTCCTGTCCTCCAGGGAATACATATTAAGATCCTCCAGTCTCCCCTCATATGACCTTTGGTGCAGCCCCTCCACCATTTTTGTTGTCCTTCTCTAAACAGCTTCTACTTTGTCTATGTCCTTCCAGAGATGCGGCCTCCAGAACTGGACACAGTACTCTAGATGAGGTCTCACCAATGCTCTATACAGTGGCATCACCACTTCCGTCCTTCTGCTGGAGATGCCTGTCCCATCCCTATGCACCCCAGCATTTCACTGGCTTCCCTCACAGCCTTCTCACATTGTTTGGTAACCTTCAAATCATCAGATATGATTACAAGTCCCTACCTGGTAACTATCGACCTATATCTATACTCCCACCCCTCTCAAAGGCCCTCGAACATATAGTGGTGGACCAACTCACTAACTACCTTCAAAAGTATAACATCTTCTGCACTCAGCAACATGGATTCAGGAAAGGGCACAGCACATCGACTGCCCTATTGGAGTTCTCAGGAGCAATCCACAATGCCTTGGACAAAGGTTACCAAACCGGAGCTGTTTTCATTGACTTAACAAAGGTGTTTGATACTGTTCACCATGGCTTACTCTTCAAACAACTACAATCCCTTGGCCTCTCTCAAAGCTCTGGCGCCTGGGTCAAAAGTTATCTCTCACAACGTTACTCAAGCTGTAAAAATCGCAGGAGCTGTCTCTGACCCAAAACCAGTTCTCTCAGGTGTTCAGCAGGGATCCATTTTGGGCCCTCTTCTTTTCATCATTTTTCTAAACTCACTCCCCAATTCATGCCCTGAACAAATAATCGTATATGTTGATGATGCCGTAATTCTATCCTCTCACAAAGACCCGAAACCCTTACTCCACAGCCTTCAACTTGCTTTTACCAAAGTTGAGAAGTGGTTCCTTGATCACAAACTGGTCCTAAATCACAAAAAAACAAAATCCATGCTCTTCTCCAACCCGCAAAACAAGAAAAGACAACTACCACTCACTATCAATACATATCTGGGAAGTACTCTCGAACAAGTGACTACCTTTAAATATCTTGGAATCACCTTTGATCAAGGCCTAACCTTTGCAACCCACATCGATAAGACAGCGAAAGTGCCAAATCAGCGTAATGGTATCTTGTTCCGGAACCGGCAGTTCCTCACCCAACCTGCATTAAGGATTGCTATTCAAAGCTCTGTCATCTCAATCACTGACTATGGCTTAATTATATATGGGTCTGCCTCAACCACCTCTCTTAAGCGCATTACAACCTCCCTCAACAAGGCCTGTCGACTGCTCACTGGTGCTCATAGACGCACTCACACATGTGAGCTCTACACTGAAATTGGTTGGTTGCAATTATCAAACCGCTTAAAGTACCTTACCTGCTTGATGGCAAAAAAAACAACCATGGGCCTTACCCCTCTGTGTATCCAAGACCTGCTACGCCCGAATCCCTGCATCCGTCTCACCAGAGGATCGAATCATCAACCTCTCCAGGTTCCCCGATGCCGGACTACTCAGGGTCAACGATCATTTGCTTACCGTGCACCCAGCTGGCTAAATGCCATCAATACTCTCATCTCCCCCTCCACCCCCCTAGGAGTCTTCAAATCTCAGCTCCACTCTCACCTCGCTGCCTCCAGCTCCTGTGACTGCCTTGATTAAATTACTTCTTTCTTTTTTTTTCTCTTTCTCTTTCCTTACTACATTTCTTGACAAAGGCATATGTGATGCTCTTTTCTCACTATTGTCTGCTTCCCTTACCTCCTCTTACTCTCTCAATAGTACATTTTCTCTTGAGTCTTTTCCCCATAATCTATTTTGTTTTTGTATATGAAAAAGTATTTTGTTTCCCTTGTCTTATACTAAGTTTGTCAATTTTAAGGTTGTGTGTCATTTCTGGCAATTTTGTCATAACTTAACTTATTTTGCCTTTCTTTGTAACTACACTTGTTTTGTACTCAATTGACGTGGAACCTTTGTAAAAGAGCCTTTGGCTCAAAGGTATTAATTCCTAGAACAATAAACTAAACTAAACTAAACTCCCAGGTCCCTTTCCTGTTTGGTGGCCATCAGTACCTCCCCCCACCATCATGTACTTCTCCCCCGCAGTTCTGTGCCCCAAGTGCATGATCTTGTACTTCTTTGCGTTGAATCTTAGCTGCCACACCCTTGACACTCCTCAAGCTTGCTTATGTTCCTTCTCATTTTCTCTACCCCTCCTGGAGTGTCAACCCTGTTTAGATCTTTGTGTCATCTGCAAAGAGACACACCTTCTCTTCCAGCCCCTCTGCAATGTCACTTATGAAGACATTAAAGAGAACTGGTCTGAGCACTGATCACCCCCCTCTCTTCAGATTGAACTCTGTTCACCACCCCCTCTGTGTCCTATTGCTCAGCCAATTTTTGACCCAGTTTACCACCCTGGGACCACTTCCAGGCTGCCCAGCTTGTTTACTAGCCTCCTATGTGAGATGGTGTCAAAGGCCTTGCTGAGATCCAGGTAGGCCACATCCACTGCCCCTCCCTGATCCACCTTCCTAGTCACCCAGTCAAAGAATGCTATCAGATTTGTTTGACAAGATCTTCCCGCTGTGAATCCAGGTGGCCTCAGAGCCATCCTGTGCTCCGATGGATTTGAGAGATATCACAAACCTTTCTTTTAGTAGTGATTCCATTAGTTTCCCTACCATCGAGGTCAGGCTGACTGGCCTGTATTGCCAACCTCCTCCCTGCTCCCACTTTTGTGAAGAGGGACCACATTCGCCCTCCTCCAGTCCTTTGGTACCACACTTGTTTCCAGTGAACTATTGAACAGGGCTGTCAGTGGTGCTGCCAGTACCTGCTTGAGTTCTCTTAATACTCTGGGATGTATCCTGTCTGGCCCCATTGCCTTGTCCATGTTCAGATTAGTGAGTTCCTTTAAGACTCTGCCCCTTAAATGGACTGGTGTCCCAGTGGTGTTTCTGTCACCTAACTTTGGTCCCTCCCCTCCCTCCCCTTCTTCTGTGAATACTGATCCAAAATACTTGCTCAGGATTACTGCTTTTTCTTGGTTCCCCTCTGCACACTTCCCTCCTTCCCTTTTTAATCTCACAATCCCACCCTTAGTCTTTTTATATTGGCTTGCGCGCACGTGCAAGCAACATCTTCTGGTAGTAGCATTTCAGAGGTGTGTCAGTGTTGTGGCGAATGCAGGGGATGCTTTAGTGGGTGCGTCCCTCAGCCCCCAACCAGTAAGCATGCTGCCAATGATAGCAGTTTCAGAGAGAGCCACGGAGTTGAAACAAATCTGCCGCTGCATATAGAGACAGGCTCGTCATTGCAGCGGCAGATGACACACCTTCATTATGTGCCTTCCTGGTGAAACATTTCAATAAATATAGCGACTCCTGCTGTCCACCACACAATCCCCAGAAAGCCGACATCGGGGTGCCCAATCCCTGTGTCAGCATGCCCCCCACATTATGTGGCACACTGCAACATGGTGGCTTCAGCCGCCCCCCACACACTCCTGAAAAGCCGACATTGGGGTGCCCAATCCCCGTGTAGGCATCCCTCCTCTTAGTGTGCCTTTCCTGGTTGAACAGTTTCCCCTTTCCTTTCCGACACTGGGACGCCCACTCCTGATGTCGGATGCATGCCTCCCCTCTATACACCTTGCCGACATCAGGATGCCCAGTCCCCATGTCGGCACCCCCCCCCTCCACAATTGTGGCACACTGGGAGCCCACCCCAGTGTGCTTACTTTTTTTTGTTAACCTGTAAATGAAGAAAACCTTCCCTTGCTGTCTTTTTTCCCTGCAAACAAGAAAATGGTCCACATTTGTCTCTCTCGTCCCCTTCCCCATCCCACCCTCCTCCTGGCACCCACCTCTCCCACACCCCCTCACCCATACTTACCCTAGGAGGTCAGGAGCCATGGTCTTCTCTGAACCAGGACACATCTACACTCTTCAAAGCTGAACTGTGAACTGATGAAATTACGGTAAGCTTTATAATGGGTGGCAATGGGGGGTTTCAACTTAGGTTGATGTCTTAGCCAGTTTTTGGAATTTTGGCCCCAAATTTTCAACATGGGTTTTTTTGGGCCCCAGCCTTGTGAACATGTAACTGTCATTTAATTTCTTGGTACTAAAAGGTGATTTTGCGGTCGCTGCGTGGAATCACCTTTTGGGGACTGATTAACAAAATGAAAGTACCACTGTTCATTAGGGGAGGTCCCAAAAAGCCCATGTTGCAAATTTGGTGAAAAAACTCCAAAAAATGACTGTGTTACGAGCATGCATTGTGCAGTTTCTACACATACTCATAACTTTGCCAGTTTTTAAGTTTCTCTCCAGATTTTCAACATTGCCATTTTTCATACCTCCTTATGAACAGTATAGCTGTCATTTTTCACATCCTTTCTGAAACATGTTTTCACACCCGTGATGCAGAATGGCATGGTCGCTGTGGGAAATCAACTTTCAGGACAGATTAACAAAATCACAGTGCCACTGTTCATGAGGAGAGGTTCACAAATGCCCATGTTGAAAATTTGGTGAAAAAATTCCAAAAAATGATTGTGTTACAGGCATGCGTTGCACAGTTTCTACGCACGTTTGTAACTTCGCCAATTTTTCATATTTTCACTCCAGATTTTCAACATTGCCATTTACAACACCTCATGAAAAGTACAGCTGTCATTTTTCACATCCTGCCAGAAATGTGTTTTCACATCTGTGGCGCCAAGCGGCACAGTCACTATGCAAAACCACCTTTCAGGATTGAGTAACAAAATGATAGTGCCACTGTTCATGAGGTGGGGTTACAAAAATCCCATTTTGAAAATTTGTAGCGAAAATACCAACAAACGGCCGGGGTTTCCAACCATAATGCCCTACTCTGTAGAGACTGACAGGTGTCGGGGGTGTGACTTGGGATCATCACCCGTAATGCTCATGCCATTCCACCCCCATCCTAGAGCCAGTGACAGGCATCGAGGTGTGCCTTGGGGTCTTCAGCCCCAATGTTCACCCTATTCGCCTGTACTGCACCCATCTCATCATATTTCCTCATGGAATGGGATGAGTATAAGGCCTGAAGACCCCAAGGCACACCTTGACACCTGTCAGTGTCTGTAGGGTAGGGTGAGGTGAAATGATGTGGCGTTATGCCCGATGACCAAAAGGCACACCCCAACGCCTATCAGTCTCTGCAGGATGGGGTTGGGGTTGGCATCAGTTCAGTACTTCACTGCCATTCCTATTATGCATCTCTCTAACTTCTGCACTACCAATGCCAATACCAATAAGCCAACATTTGGCATTGACAAATTCTTATTTCTTTCACTAAAGTACCTGAAAAAGGTCTTGTCCCCTTTTGTTATTCCCTGGGCTATTTTTTCTTCTGTGTGCGCCTTTGTGCTCCTGACTGTTTTCCCCGCCTCCCTCTGCTTTTCCAGACACAGTTCCCTGTCTTCTTCTCTCTGTGTTTCCTTGTACCCCCTGAATGCCACCCTTTTTGCTCTTACCTTCTCGGCCACTTCCTTTGAGAACCATAGTGCTTTTTTCTTTCTCTTTGTTTTGCTTACTTGCATAATGCAGTGACTTGTTGCCTCTGCTATGGCTCCCTTAAGATTCTCCCATTGTTCCTCCACCTCCTTCTTTTCTTTTTCCCTGACAGTGGTTTCCTAAGACATTCCCCCATCTTTGCAAAGTCGGACCACCTGAAATCCAGTACCCTTGTTTTTATGTAGTTTGACTCTTCTGCTGTTCTCACATTGAACCACAATGTACTGTGATTGCTTAATCCCAGATGGCTCCCCACTTTTATGTCTGTAATTTTGTCCCCATTGGTGAGTACTAGGTTCAAAGTTGCTCCCTCTTTGGTGGGCTCCATCACTAGCTGTCTTAGGCACACCCCCTGCTCGGCTTCTATGATGTTTCTGCTCCTGGCTGAGGCTATAGGTTGGTTGCTCCAGTCCACATCCAGCAGATTGAAATCTCCTGCCAGCAGCACCTCCCCTTTACCTGTCATTCTGTGGATGACTTCTATAAGTACCCTGTCCAGCTCTTCCCCTTGTGCAGAAGGTCTGTAGATCACACCAGGGAGAATGGCAGTGCCATATCCCATCTCTAGGGTGATTCACTGTGCCTCCTCCTTTCCCTGCATTCCCTGTACCTCAGTTGCCCTCATTCCTTCCCTGATGTATGTAGCCCCCCTGGCACCATGTGTCACTGGGCTACCCCCCTTGCTGATGGTCTCCAGTATCTGGCAAGGGGCTTAGTTCCTACTACAGTGACTACTGAGGATTCGTTCACAGAAAAAGTGAAAATAGCATGGCTCCTCCACCCAGAGTAAAGTATCAGTGGGCCAGATATCCACTTGGCACAGCCCCTGGGGTGCTGTGCCTACCCACCTCCCCTACTGACCACTCTTCACATTGTGTCCCCCAGTACCTTGTGCCACCATAAAACATGCATCCCAGCAATAAATGCATACAATGAATTTCACTAACACAGCAGATTCAAGTAACAAATTCACAGCTTTATTTGTGGGTAAGGAATAGGGAAAGGGATATCTGGATGTGGGACTGCTGTGAAGGCAAAAAATGTTAGTTAGATATGCAATTTTCAAACCTGTGGGCCCGCAGGCCAAGCCCTCCTCCACTGGTACCAGTGCCCCCTGAATTGTCCCTATTGGTACCCACTAGTTACAGGCCTGCTCGGTGCTGTGGGGTGGCTGGCTGTTGGGGCCCTGAAACAGTGACGTTTGAAACTTTAAATTGAACAAAACAATTTCTTCCTTGACCCTTCCCAGGAACCAGTCCTGGGTACTCACAGTTAGTTGACCTCTGTGCCAAGGGAAAGTGGAGCTCCTCGAATCCTAGTTCAGCAATAAAAAAACAGACCAGCCAGGATCCCTCTGCCCTGATGAAACTTGCTTGAAGATCTTGCAGCTGGTCACCTTGATTGCAGTTCTGGCCGCTTGTCACCTTCAGCAGCTTCTGACCCGATGCAGAGCACAGTGGCAGGACAATACCAGCCGCAGAAGGCCCAGACCTGGGAGTGGCTCCACAGCCTGGCTCCCCTATTGGAGTACTCTATCACTTGGGTGTGAGACCCGTGACCTCCTTAGACAGTGAGTCCCACTTGAGAGGGGTTAGCAAGTCCCCCCCCAACGGCTCTGAGTTAGGACTCCCAAACGGTGGGGGTCCTCCTGCAGTCCCTGCACTGAGCTGCCACAAGAAAAAATTATAGACAGTCACTGCACTGAAATCCAGTGCCAATTTTAGCAGGTGCTAGCCTCCGATTCAATCCGTGTCAGTGCAATCCAACAGAGGGGGATTCAGCAACAACAGCCCACCTGCACACCAGTCTGCACTTTCAGCTTAGCAGTGTCCATCCCTTTTACTTGGCTGCAGCAAGTCCACCAATCTCAGCGTCTTTAACCAGTTCACTCAGCACACACATACTTTCTGGCTAGCACCCCATGACCTGAGACGTTCTGCCTCTTTTGAAGAAAATGCAGTTGCAGTCCACACATGCAAGTGACCTCTCAGCAGCAACTGTAAAACTCAGATATTCTGCTCAGTCTTTCTGGTTAGCCCAATCTCCCAGTGCAGGGTATCTTCCACTTTAAGTTTCTCCCAACACTCATTCAGCAACTTCTCAGTATCTGGGGAAACAGTATGTCGGTTCAGTCTTCCTCTCTTTTCCCCTTCACAATCCAGCCCTGCTTCAGCACCTGAAGAATCCTTCAACAGTCCCACACTTTGGATTAGGGCCTGGATATGCCCCAGAAGTCCACAGTCTGCTCTCACACCAAAGTCCTGACCCATACAGAGTCCAGCAACAGACTGACTCAGTCCCAGAATGTCCCCACTGTATCAGCCGCAATCCCAGTCCTCTGATTGGCTGTTGAAGCCTTTCAGTAATTGATATCCATAGTGATCAATACTTCCTGCTCATTTATTGGGGCATGATCTAGGCATCAGAATTAGACCCCCTCCTTTTCCCAGGAGTCCCTCTGTCACAGTTTTGGGCACCTATATCACCGATTGGCTAAAAATTAAGGGGTTAGAGGTCACCAACATAACAGCTCCCATTCAGTCTAATGGAGTCCATTTGATTCTATGCAGTCTCTCCCACTCTAAAGTCTAGTGCAGCCCGACACCTTACCCCAGCTGTGCCATCACACCACCAGATAATAGCCCCACCTTTCCTCCATAGAACAAGCCCACTTCCAGGGCTGTAGTCCCAACAGTCTGGCTGTCGCTGCCACCGTATCTCTGTCCCCCCAGCTGGCAGGCAGAATTCTCATTAATATTCATGTTCTGCTTATTAATATTCGTGAGCTTCGAGCAGCCCCCCCCCCCATTACTTGAGTGCCCTTCTGGTTGTTCCCATGGGCTTCCGCCCAGTTTCCCTCAGGTCTCTGGCCCCTAAGGATATCAGGAGGGGCACTGAAACCACAGACAATCTCCCTGTTCATCTGACCGCAATGGTGGTCAGCACATCAAAGCGCCTCATGCACTGGGGTGAGCGCGGGCCAAAACAGCATGCTGGCAGCTCGTGAAGAGAAAATCACACCCAATGGGGCAAGAAGGGACCAGCCTGCTGGCGAAAACAGTGGTCAAAGAGGGGCATTTCAGGTAAGCCCCCACAGGGGGGTTACATGTAGATAGCTACTCCTTCTCCCTTTTTACCCACCCTGTCAACTCCTGAAAAGAAAGTAACCTGGTATTACCGTATCCCAGTCATGGTTCCCTGTGAACCATGTCTCTGTAACAGTGACAATGTCCAGGTCCGCCTCGGCCATCAGGGCCACTAGGTCTGGGATTTTGTTTCCCAGACTGTGGGCATTTGTGCACATGGCCTTCCAATTTTTACTGCCTCCTCTCCTAATAACTCCCTTCCTATCCTGATCAACTGAAAGGGTTCTGAAACCAGGTGTTTGAGGAGCAGCAGCCACCTGTCAGGGAACCCTTTCTGCAACCAGGATGCAGCACACCGAGTTATCAATGCCTACCAGAAAGGTTTTTAATACCATTCAGGCAGACATTTTGGTATTTGGTATAGGGAAAAACCTCCTTCCCCTCACTTGCTTTTACTTACAAATGCAACATATTGTCACATTTTCTAACCTCCTAGCCCTCCAACCAGCACCCCTTCATACATTTATGTCAATCATTTTAAAATCATCCTTTCACCATAATGTTTTCTTCTTTACTTCTGCTTGTGTTGCAAGTCCGTGAAGTGCCGGTGTCCAGTGTCTCCGGCTCACTGAATGCCATCGCTGTTCGTTGATTCCCCTGCCAGTTTCTGCTTACAACCACGCACTGCTCACCTGATAAAAATGATTGTGGCATACAGTAATCAAGTCATAAAAGTGTGATATTTACAAAATCTCTCTATTTGAATCATTATCTGCCACCTTTCCCAGATTTCTGGCTCCTGCATGCACTGTGAAGAAAAACAGCAGAACTCACTGAACTTACTGTATCATTTGTACTACGTCTTGGGGGAATCTTCTTCCAGTCCATCACTTTCTGATATACTGTCAGAGGGCAAACTGGAAGAAACAGCTCTGTCTGCTGTAGTGCTTGCATGAGACAGGTCCAGCCTTAACCATTCTGGGCCTCTGTGCAGCTCCCTGCTGGGCCCCACCACTCCATTCCCTCTGCCCCCCCATCCATCATTTACACCTAACTAGCCCTCCTGTCGTGTATTAATAAAGCAGTACCAGGTACCAGGCCCACTAGTTTAACCAGCATCTTTTAATTAGTGCCATTGACTGCATTGAATTATTTGACTTCACCACTGGAAATGAATCCGACTGAGCCTGGAGCAAGAACTTCAGCAAGTACGGTACTACTACTGTATTATTTTTTGTAAGGACAGTAACATCATCACTGGACAATCACACCTCCGATAATCTGATTTGCAAACAAGTTAAACAGCTTAATTTTTCTGGAGGTGTGAGTGGGAGAGACTAGAGAGGCTTATCATGGGACACCAGCAATGTTGCCACCTGTCAGTTTTTTTTTTTTACCTGGCGATCAGGTTTTCAGGGTCCCTATCAGGAAATCCTGTTTTACTCTGTGCTGGTCAGGTTTTTTTTAAGCCATTTTGAGTGTTCACATACTGTTGAAACAGATTTTGTCATATCATTCATTCATTGCTTCAGCTACATGTTCAGGTTACAAACAAGTTCTCTTGTCAATATAGCCCTTTTGTCTGTGAAAGCAGTCACCCTGGGAGGTGTAAAGTATGGCCATTAACATCATTAGCACTTACGTAACCTAATCTTTCCACTGCATCTTAAAGGGGCACTGTCAGATTTTCCCCTCTGTTATCGTTTATTTTAGAGTAGTGGCTCTCTAGGAACATACCTGTGTAAATGCTTTTGTAGAATGCCCCTGCATAAAAGAAAACACAATCTGTGTACCTGTTTTTTATAACTTAGCATCCTTTCCATTACATTCGTCCTGCTGTTAAATTCCCTGCCCACCAGAAGCAGATTGGTGGCGAGAACGCGTCAAGAACTTGCGTCTACTGGGAGCACTGTGCTGACATGTACATTTTAACATCCCCATCCCAACAACCATGTAATCCAGTGCATCAAGTTATTTTAAGGTGCTCCTGGTATTTGTAACAAAAAAATGAGCACGCGTTCAGCCGCAAAATAGTATTGGAATCTGGAGCAATATTGGATTTTTGTCACTAAAGCAATGTATAAACCAGGACTGAATGAAAGGTTAGAGATTAAACCTTTTTTGAAATATAAAAAACAGTAAAAAGATTTTAGTATTGGTGTTTTTCTATCTAATGTCTCTTTTCTTTTTTTCTACCTTTTCAGCAGTGTACAGACTACCTTTTGAACCTGAGGACTAAGGTATCAAATATGTTACTATGTGAAATATGTCCAGCATGAAATGGGGGAGCTTCACAATGGTGCTGTATAGTGTTTATTTAGCGAATTGTATATTTTTGGTTTTTTGTTGAAATGGGATAATATCACTTTAAATTTTTCCCTTAAAAAGAAGGGGAGACTATGTGATGTCAACCTTTGAGAAAGCAACTTGCGAAACGTGTCAGGTGACATCATTGGGAATTGACCCTCAGCGCTTGCTCTTTCTTTGTGGAGATCCAGATAAACAGCGTTTAGCGTGAACTGCCTTTTGAACATTTGGCGTTCTTTTCTGAATTCAAGGAACTTTATGAACTTAATGGACTTTGCTAGTCACATCCTCAAGGAACTGTGATTATTTTTAAGTGAGTTTTGCACTTTTATATAAACCATTAAAGCTCAATAAACACGATAATTCCTTGAATGGCTTCTTCACTAAAACAAGGAGAAATGACAAAAGTGTTAATGTTTTAAAAGCAGGTGCTGTTTCTTTTCAGTTTTTGTGTCATTTTAACCGTGCACTGCTTGTTTCCTAGTGCAGTCCATTCCATTTGCTCTACATTAAATTAGATTCAAACCTACACATCTGATCAATCAAACGCTGAATGGCTTCAGCTACAAACAGGGGCTACTTTAACTGAATGGACATTGTTTGTAGAAACATTACTTCTCTTAAATGTGCTTTGTATTTTACTTCTATTGTTTACATTTTAACTATGGGGCCCAGTTTATAAGCAGAATCAGGCATTCCAGGTCAGTGTTTGTCATGGGATAAACCCCTTCCCAGATGCTTAAGGGCCTTAGCTCAAGCACTTTGGGCCTCACTACCCTGTGGAATTCTCTACCTCGTCAGTTAAGAGAATGCCTGACTGTCGAAAGTTTCAAAACTAATTTAAAAACCTATCTGTTTCAACAAGCCTTTTTCTGACTGCCCCTCGCTGTTTCATTAGGAAGGTAGTGACTTATAATCTATGTATTTGTTATCATGTAATTGTTTTATTCATGGTATTTATTTATTCACTTGATTATGTGGTTTTATTGTGGTATTGTACTGCGCTTTGATACTTGAAAAACACTTTATAAATAAAGATGACTTACTTACTTACATACTACTCACCTGATCAGGTGTGTATCCCATGACAACCACTTCCTTCTCATGGCTTATTGCTTGCATTTAACAAGACTGCTTCCATGGGTCCAAGGAGGTGTGTTGTGTTCCCTGATGTAGACCCATGCAGCAATCTGACAGTGCATAAAGGTATACAGAGATTTCGTACTAAACCATACACAGTACAGTATATTTGTATTCTTTCAGTTTTCAACAAATAACTCCCAATTTTAGCTTTTTATGTGTCTTACCATGTATATAAATTTAGTTTGACATGCATTTGTAATAAATGTAATCACCTTTCACTGTTACACAGAATTATTTTTTTGTAGATCCCCCTTGTATTTAAGGAGTGGGCATAGCCCTTGAGAAAGCTTGTGTTTCAATGAACTGTGTCAGGCATTTGGCCTTGGTGTGGTACCATCAGGTTAATGCAGTTTTCACACTCAGTAAAGGAACTTTGTCACATTTTTTTTGCACAGAGGTATTTCTCCCTCGGCCATGTTTCCAGAGAGATATACCTAGTTCCACGGATATACCCTGTTCAGGCCTGGTGCTCCCCAGTCACCCCTGGTCCTGGACCACCCGATGTCTCCCATGGCTTCCTCTCCATGTCAGGGACTTCAGGGGGAGAGCCATCCTCTCCTCCCCCGGCAGTCCACTGGGTGGAATGAGAGCGAGTGACTCCTAGGACTCAGGTGAGGCCAGGGACCTTGGCCATTATGCGGCTGGTACATGGGTTTACTTCCCAGTTTTCTCCCCAGTCTCCCTCCTGTCATGCGGGGGAGACTGCTGATGGCCTAGGCTGCACACAGCAACATCCTGCAGAGGGAGCAATATTTCCTGGCCCACTGCAGGAAGCCTTACTGCAGCAGATGCCCACCACCATCCCTTCCAGCCACACTGCACCGCTGTCCCGAGCTTACTTCCAGTCTCAGGTTTGTTTGCACAACAGTGTGACATGCTGTCACTGGGCCATTGGGGCTGGACAACTTTGTCACATTTAACTTTTGATGTAGAGTACTTTTCTTGCATCTTTCTTCTCACTTTATCTGTGTTTCTTCAAGAGGTATTCATCAATAGTTGCACACCTCCGAACTCCTCTTGTCTGGGCTATTTGGGTTTGATGTACGATTAGTGTAGAAATATGCATCTACTTGCAAGTCAGTTATCTCTCCTTTCGGCAGGAAAGATCTGACAGTTAGGAAACCATGTGCAGCAATAGGAGGCAAATTCAGGGTTGCTGTCTGAATCCAGTCGAACAGTTCTGGGTGCTGGCTCCTTGAGCTGGAATGATGAAATGTATGTGGCTAGGGATGAATACCTGTAGAAGAAACACGGTTACAGGTGAGTAATCTTTTTTTGCTCCCCCCACTACTTTTACACATTCTGGAATAGCCCCTTTAGAGTGACTGCACTGTACTGCACTAAGGAGTTCCAACAGGATGAAATACCTGTCTGTAGTTTGCTGTTCTCAGTATAAACTGGAGCCAATATAAATTTCTATTTTCAGGCAACTTTTTTTCTGGTAAAGTCCTGTCTGCCTTTCCATGTAAGGATTTTTATAAATCGCTAATGTGATTTCAGCCAGTCAGCATGCAGAGCCAATGTACCTCTTATCCTGTGCACAGTGGGTGGGATATTCAGACTGCGCCAGGCAGGGGCGCAAGCCTGGGTGCAGCGCAACTGGGCTGTGCCAGGGAGTGTGCTGGGCGATATTCAATGGTGCTGCGCCATGGCTCAGCACCGTTGAATATGGCACTGAGGGCGCACGCACTGCACGTGGCGCAGGAGCACTGCGCCAGTGCAAGTGGCAGGAGGGGAGCCAGGGGATGTGCCAGTGCAAGTGCAATTGTGCTAGGTGCATCAACCACAATATTCAGCACTGGGCATGCAAATGAGGCCATTATGCATGCAAGGCACAAATGGGGCCATTGCATGTCATTATGGCCCCATTTGCATGTGGTGTGCTGATGACATGTGCCTGGAGCCCTGCCAGGCTGCAGCCATCTGGGACTGACACCTTGCAGGCCCTTGGCGGACCCGGCAGTCATACGCCTGAATGCAAACATATGTAAAAAACATCCCTGGTGGTCCAGTGGACCGCGCTGATCGTGGGCATATGTAAAATAGCTTTCTGATAGTCCAGTGGAGCGTGGTCCATTGCCCGATCATGGGCATACATAAAATAGCTCCCTGGTGATCCAGTGGACCATGCTTCATCACCCCAATCATGGGCATATGTAATGTATATCCCCGGTGGTCAAGTGAAAGCCCCCACAGTGCCCGATCACGGTCGGATATAGCGAAACATATCCTGGTGGTTCAGTGGTACCCCTCCTCCCCACCCACCCACTGAGGTCCCCGGCCACCCAGCACCCCCGCAGTCAGCGGTGGGCGGCGGCACCCCACCTGCATGCCGCCCGGCTGCCCGGCGACTCACAGCGTACAGTACTGTCTGTATGCCTATTGGTCCACTGCATGGGCCAATGGGTGTGCAGACCATACTGTACTACACAGGCCTGATATGTGAATGAATGCATTGACTGAGGAGGGGTGCTGGGTGGTGGGGACCTCAGTGGACGGGTGGGGAGGGGGGTACCACTGGACCACTAGAATATGTTTCACTATATCCACCTGCAATTGGGCGATGGGGGGGGGGCTTCCACTGGACCACTGGGGATATATATTACATATGCCTTTGATCGGGTGATGGAGCACGGTCCACTGAACCACCAGGGAGCTATATTACATATGCCCGTGATCGGGCGATGGAGCGTGGTCCACTGGACCACCAGGGAGCTATTTTACATATGCCTATGATTGGGCGATGGAGCGCAGTCCACTGGACCACCAGGGAGCTATATTACATATGCCCATGCTCGGGCGATGGAGCGCGGTCCACTGGACCACCAAGGAGCTACTTGACATATGCCTGTGATCCGGCGTGGGGGTACATCGCTCCTGGGGCAGGGGGCTTGGGGCCAGTGTTTTGGCTGGTTGGGGGCCACCCACGGTAGGTGGCTGCTGTGTTGCACCTGCGCTATGGCAGCCCGCCTGTGGGTGTCCCCGACTTGTTCCCTGATTTTAAGGGCTCATCTTTGTGCCCCCCTGAGTGGCGCAAGGTGGGGTTGTGCCTGCATATGCACCACACATCCCGGGCTGAATATAGGGATGTGCCGCATATGCATGGGCACGCCCCCCGCACTTGCGCCGCATACATTACTGTTGCGCCCTGGCGCATTGGGAGTTGTGCAGCACAACTTGCCCCATTGAATATCACACCGGGGCACATCAGTGGGTTGCGCAAGGTGCAACCCTTTTGAATATCCCACCCAGTGTGTTCTCATGTGGGAGCATTTGGAGGGAGTGCTCCACTTTAGCACTGGGGGGAGGACGGCACACTCAAATAAAAAAAAAAAAAAGACTATAAACTTATCATAAATCACTCACATTAAAATTGTGTGCTTTATAATTTGTTAATAGAGCCTTTGAGGGGTGTCTCTTGTGGTATAAGAGACTCCTCTCTTGAGATTTGGAAAGGCAGAGCCGCTTAGTATCACTTTGCGGTCCTTTTGCCCAAACCTCATGCCCAGAGTCTCTTATACCATAAGAGACACCTCTTAGGGGTCCTATTAAAGCGCTATTGCACTGCCTAAATTTTAAAAGCGGTCAACTATTGCCATTTATATCTGAGGTGTTTTTTCTTTTCCCTGTGGGTAATCAGAAGATTCTTTGCCTAATGTTAGTAAGTGTGCTGTGTGGAACAGCTCTCTCCTTGGCAGCTAGCATATCTAGTTTTAGTCCCCCCCCTCCCCCAAGTACATCATTATCACAGCTACTTAGGAAGAGCCACTCAGTAGCTGCTTGGTCAATCACCAATGATGTCACAGTCAGGGAAGTCACAGTACTGATTATGTAGTGAGGGGACTACAACTAGACACTAACTTGTCTTTTTTCTCTTTTAGATACTTCCTGAAGAAGACCTAAGGTCGAAACGTAGATTTTTAACTCTATTTTCTATTTTCAGCGTGCATTTAATATAACCATTTTGTTTTACAACTAGATATGTCAGCTGCCAGGCAGAGTGCTGTTCCACACATCTACCATAATACTGTCACGCAGAAAATTATAATGAGTAAATGGAAAGAGAAAAATACTTAAGAAATAAAAAAGTTTTATGACCGACTACTTCTTACAATTTGTAACATCTCCCGGTCTGCTATGTTTGGTTCCACTAGCTCTTTAACTTATAGCGTACGCATGAACCTTTACACTAGATTTGAGGTTTGAAAATGTCTGTGTGTAGTTTGGCGAGACACAGAAGCCAAACAATTGGGATATTTGTTCTCGCCATACATCCTTTTATGGATTCCACATGCTGCTGTTCTTGCAAACTGCCTTACGGTATGCTACCTCCTAGTGTACAAAATGCCTGATTCAGGAGTCCTAGGTAACAGCAGGCATATGTTACATCAGATTTACCAACATGCACACAAACAGCAAACGTACATGTACATTAAAGAGATTTTCCAGTTTCTAGCAAAAACAATTGAAATTACCATTAGCAGAACTGAATTACACCAAACTCCACAAAACTGGAATTTCAGGACCATTTTTTATTACTAAAGGTGTTTTCATTCAGATGGGAACTTTTCTCCACTGATTTAATATATTTGTGTTGCTCATGCCAGTCTCTGCTTATGACATCACAGCCTGTTGCCATGGAAATGATCTGACTGCCACAAGCAGAGGATTATGACTTCAGGGCAGGAAAAGCCGCAAGAATAGATGAAGTCTTAGGGGTGAAGAGCGTGTTTCTTTCTTTCTTTATTTTTTAATTTGCCTTTTTTCTGTCTCCTCCATGGAGCCAATAGGTGGCTGTGGCCCTCCCTTGGAGGGCTCTTCCTCTGGCTCCGGTTGTCCTCTGATTTGCCGACCCCCACAATTCCCCAGTGGATTGCCCCCCATGGCGGGGCCAGGGTGAGGAGCACCAACTTACTCCCCCCACCGGAACACAAATCCAGAAGTCGGGGTGGCTCTCAGAGGGACACATCGGGCCATCATGGGTCCTATTGACTCCCAACTTTTCCTTTTGGTTTATCCCCAAGCACATTCATGTGCAATGGGTGGAGCAGCTGTCTCCACCTCTGTGGAGGCAGATTAGCACCATGGACTTGGGCCTTCCCCATGCATGGCTGTGCGTCTGTGTTGACACCCGGCCACCGCTGGGTGTCAGTCTACAGCACACAGCACTAATCCCCCTCCCCAAGGAAGGAGAGCAGTCTACGAATGCTCAGTCCTTCCTCACCATGGCTGACCTCCGAGCAACCTGAGGCCATTCACGGACTCATGTTGCTGGCGTGGCGTGAGGTGTGGTGTCCAGTACCTCAACCCTCAGCCCCACCGGGCCAGCTGAAGAGCTTGTTTTTATGCTAATATCTTTAGTAATTGCAAGCTCGGGGCTCTTGAGATACCTCCTTCTACCTTTTCAAGGGGTCAGCCTTGGTTCTTGTGGTCACAGGACAACTGCGTGTAGATGATTGGAATGCAGCGCCACCACCTGGGGCAATTGATGAGTCCCCTAGCACACTCTTAAGCCCAGAGACTGCTGGGCTGATACCTTTCATGAGGGGGTATCTGATGTGGACACTCAAGGCTATTATTTTCCATGTAATACTAAGAAGTCCCCCTCAACCCACACAGTACCACCTCACAAGCAATGACAGTGACAGTCAGAAGAGTCAAGAAGGGGAAGGATAGAAACATAGAAGTTGACAGCAGATAAGGACTGCAAGGTCCATCCAGTCTGCCCATTTCTTTCTCTACCATATGAATGTGCCATCGGCCTTTGCTCTTTTAATGGTCTATTTATTCATACTCATCTGTATTGCTCCCTTATGCCTATTCCATGCCTGTTTGAAGCCCTGCACTGTATTCATAGCCACCACTTCCTGAGGTAGGCTGTTCCATGCATCTACCACCCTTTCTGTGAAAAAGAACTTCCTCACATTACCCCTTAATCGGCCTCCCTCTAATCTCATGCTGTGTCCTCTTGTCTTGCTATTTTTCTTATATTGAAACATGTTAGACTCTTTCACCTTGGTAATGCCCTTAAGGTGTTTGAATGTTTTGATCATATCTCCTCCCTCCCTCCTTTGCTGTAGGGTATACATATTGAGCTCCGTTAATCTGTTCTCAAATGTTTTCTGATGCAGTCCCTGCACCATTTTGATTGCCTTTCTCTGGACTGCCTCAATTTAGTTAATGTCCTTGTGAAGGTGAGGCCTCCAGTACTGCATGCAGTACTCCAGATGGGGCCTAACCAGTGTCTTGTAGAGAGAGACTATTACCTCCCTCTTATGACTTGTGATACCCCTACTAATACACCCCAACATCCCCCTAGCCTTACCTACTGCTTTAGTGGTCTGCTTGGATGATTTCAGGTCATCTGTGATGATGATGTCCAAGTCTCTTTCTTCCTTTGTGACTTCCAGCAACTCCCCTCCCAACCTAAAGGTGGCTTCAGGGTTTCTCTTCCCTATGTGCATGGTCTTGCACTTCTTTGCGTTAAACCCCAGTTGCCACCCTTCTGACAATTTTGCCAGTTTATCCAGATTTTCTGGCCATTTTGCCAGTTTATCCAGATCGAGATTCATTTCAGGCAGTGCAGTAATTGCTCATTGCTGTTTTTGTTTTAAACCTAGATTTGTGTACTTTTAGTAGTGCTGTTATTCCTTTGCTGTCTTTACTTGGAATTGTTTTGGGGCTATTGAAAATTTGAAACCTAGTTTGGTGTGCTTTTAGTGGTGCTGTTTTCCTTTGCTGTCTTTACTTGGAATTGTTTTGGGGCTGTTGAAAATTTGAAACCTAGTTTGCTGTGCTTTTAGTGGTGCTGTTTTCCTTTGCTCTCTTTACTTGCTGAAAATTCTGGTGGAGGACTCTATCATAAGAGGGATCCAGCTAGGAACACATGAGGGGGCAGGCAGGAAGGTGAGGTGCCATGGTGTGGAGGGATGGGAGAAAGATCCTGGGGATCGCTGGGAAGGCAAGATGGGAGGGTGAGCTGGATGTCATTATTCACCTAGGTAATAATGACCTGGCAAATGGGGAACCTAAGGAAGTTCAGGAAAAGTTTTGGAAATTGGAGAGGGGTCTCAAGCAAGTAGCTACATCTGTCACTTTCTCAGAAGTACTACTTGTGAGAGGTATGGGAGATCATAGGGGTGCATTCACCAGGAAATTTAACACATGGTTGAAGAACTTGTGCTGTGAGGAAGGGTTTGGAATCATTGGTAACTGGGGACCCACCTGGAGGGATGGGGGCTTCTTCAAGCTTGACAGCCTGCATCCAACTTGGAGGGGAATCCAAGCACTCAATGATAAGTTTAACTGCTACATGGACAAGCATTTAAACTAGCCAAAGGGGGTGGCAGGCCAGCAAGGAGGGTACCTAATTTCTCACCCCCAATAGCTAGCAGTGGAACCAGTGAACAGGAGGAGGGGGTGTCTCTACAAAGCAGTGTGCAAATGTTGGAGATAGGCGCCCAAGGGGTGGATAAGCAGAAAGGGGGAAAAATTCAACAGAAGGGCAGACAGCAGGGATAACTGAACCAGGGATAAAGGACAACCAGGGAGGGGGCTGGAGAAGAACAGCTAAAGAGTCCAGGGAGTTCACATCATGGAAAGCCATGCGTGCGAATGCCAGGAGCCTTAAAACAAGATGCAGGATCTGGAGGCTGCCATGGTGCAACCTCCAGATCCTGCATCATGACAGCCTCCAGATCCTGCATCTGGAGGCTGCCATGGTGCAGTCAGACCTGGACATTGTGGCCATCAAAGAGACCTGGTGTAATGATAACCATGACTGGGAGATGGACATACCCAGCTACAACATATTCAGAAGAGACAGGGCAGATAGGAAGGGAGGATAGGTGGCACTTTATGTGAAAGATGGCATATAGGCCACAGAGATCCAGGAGGAACAAAATGGGGGAGAGATTCTGTGGATTAAGCTGGAAAGGAAAATGGGGTCAGCCATCCACACAGGGGTGGTCTATAGACCACCAGCCCAGGAGGAAGAGACAGATAGGGAGTTAATGCTAGCCATCCAAAGGATGTCAGACAAGGGGGAGGTGGTGCTGGTTGGAGACTTCAATATTCCAGACATGGACTGGAGCCTCCCAGCAGCAGCATCGTAGGAATCATAGGAATTTTTCAAACTTAAGACAACATGTCCATATAGTTTGCCATTTTATAATTTATTTAAAATTTGGGTTTTCTATCATTGTAAAACTCATCCAACCCCTTTTTAAAGGCATCCATATTGGAACTATCAATTAATGCCTGTGGTAGCTTGTTCCATTCTATTAACACCCTTTGACTAAACCAATATTTTCGTATAATCCGATTCCATCTAGATATATACAACTGTTTATTATGCTTTCTACTACCTTCCCTTCTATTACCAGCTATAAATCCCAAGTCATCCTTCAGTTGTATATCTCCCATAGCCCTGAATAATAAACACATGTCTCCTCTAAATCTTCTATAATGGAGCGAGTACAGATTCAGCATCCTTAGTCTTACCTCATAGATCTTATTTTTTAACTTCCCAATAGATTTGGTAGCTCTTCTCTGGACTCCCTCTATTCTTAAAATGTCCTCCCTTCTAGACAGAGACCACACTTGGACACAATATTCCAAGTGAGGCCTGACCAGAGCTTCATATAACGGCAATATCACCTCACTTTTCCTACTTGAAATGTGTCTCAATATACAATTGAGATTTTGCTTTGCTTTCCTCACCTGTTCTGTACAATGAGTATTGAATTTTAAATCCTCTGTGATCTTCACCCCAAATCTCTCTCTTCCTTTGTTTCTATCAGTACACCCATTCCCATACTGTAGCTCTGGTAGATAATATGCCTACCCAAATGCATTACTTTACATTTGGATGAATTTAACTCTAATTTATTCCTCTCAGTCCAGACCTTGATTTCGTTCAATGCTTCCTGCAACTGACCTGCATCCTCCTCGTTATTTACTATTCTTCCCACCCTACAGTCATCTGCGAATTTGTATAAGCATACACTGGAATGCTTTACCCAAAGGGTGGAAATATAAATATTAAACAAACAAGGGCCCAAGACCAACCCCTTCGGCACCCCACTAGAAACAGGCTTCCAATCAAGCATCAACCAGGAACAGATTTATCCTGAACTTCCTTCAAGGTGCCTTCCTTAAGCAAATGGCCATGGAACCAACTCGGCAGAAGGCAATACTGGACCTCGTGCTCACAAACGGGGACAGTGTGATAGGGGTAAGGGTGGGGGAGCACCTGGGGAACAGTGACCACTGGTCACTGTGGTTTGAAATAACAAAAAGAGCAGAACCAAACTGCACAAAAACACATATCCTGGATTTTAGGAGGGCAGACTTTGGGGAAAATGGGGACATGCTTGAAAGAGGCACTAATGGGAATGGGGAGGGAATCAGGGTGGAGGAACAGCGGGCAATATTTAAAACAGGGATTACAATAGCAACAGAATTATGCATTAAACAGGTTAGCAAGGGGAAAAGGAAGAGAAGGCCATTATGGTTTTCCAAGGCGGTAGCAGAGAAAGGGAAAGCCAAAAAGATCGCATTCAGGCAATACAAAAAGATGCAGGCAGAAGGGGATAGGGAGAAGTACCAGGAGCAGTAAAGGGAGGCAGGGAGGTCAGTAAGAGAAGCCAAAGCTCAGACAGAAGAGCGCATCACAAAATCAGTGGGTAGAGGAGACATAACCTTTTACAGGTACATAAGTGAAAGATAAAGGGCAAAGGAGGGATAGTGAGACTGATGGGGGAGGACAGAGGCCACGTGGAGGATGACAACAGTAAAGCTGACATACTGAACAGATATTTCTGCTCAGTCTTTACTGAGGAAAAGGAGGGTAATGGGTCTGAAGGGAGGACAAGGGGTGGGAATGGAGTAGAATTGGACACAAGTCCCTTTACATGGGAAAAGGTGCTAAAGGAACTGGAAAGAATAAGAGTCAATAAAGCAATGGGGCCAGGTGGGGTGCACTCCAGGGTCCTAAAGGAACTAAAAGAGGTGGTGGCTGAACCTCTGGCAATCCTGTTTAGCTGATCACTGGAAACAGGGGAGGTACTCAAAGACTAGAGGACAGCAGATGTAGTCCCTTTATACAAAAGTGGGAACAAAGAGGAAGTGAGAAACTACAGACCAGTCAGCCTGACCTCGGTAGTGGGGAAGACCATGGAAGCACTACTGAAGGAGAGCTTGGTGGAACATCTGGTTGCCAATAGACTACAGGGCCCAAGGCAGCATGGTTTCACTGGGGAGAAGTCATGCCAGACCAACCTCATTGAATTTTTCAACTGGGTGACAAGGGTGGTGGATCAGGGGAAGGCAGTGGATGTGGCCTATCTGGATTTCAGCAAGGCCTTTGACACTGGGCCACATAGAAGGCTACTAAACAAACTGATGAATATGGGAGTGGGCAGGACAATAGTGCAGTAGGTGGGTAATTGGGTGGGTGCCAGGACACAGAGGGTAGTGGTAAATGGCTGTCACTCCACAGAGGGAAGCATGTCCAGTGGGGTACTACAGAGATCAGTGCTGGGATTGGTCCTATTCAACATCTTTGTCAGTGACATTGCGCAGGACCTAGAAGGCAGAATTTCCCTGTTCGCTGATGACATGAAGCTCTGTAACAGAGTGGATATGCCAGAGGGTGTAGACAGAATGAGGAGGGACCTGCAGAAGCTTGAAGAATGGTTAAGGGTTTAGCAGTTGAAATTCAACATAAAGAAGTGCAAGATAATGCTTATGGGGCACAAAAAACCTGGAACAGCATATCAGTTGGGGGGGAGTAAGGGTATAGCATGCAGCAAGCAGGAAAGGGACCTTGGGGTTATCATCTCTGAAGCAGAAGCTCTTGCAAGTAGTATGGTCCCACTCCATGTAGGGCTTTATAGGTCAGCAAACTGACCCTGAAGGTGATCCTCCACCAAACTGGCAGCCAGTGAAGCTCGCATAGCACAGGTGTAATATGGATAGATTGAGACAGCCCAGTTAGTAACCTGGCTGCCGCATTCTGCACTTGCTGCAGACAGTGGATGTCCACCCCGGCAACCCTAGGTACAGGGAGTTACAGTAGTCCAGGCTTGAGGTCACAAAGGCATGGACCAATGTCGGTAAGTCACTGGGTGGATCCAGGTATTTGATCTGGGGAATATTCCTCAGATGGTAAAATGTGGTCTTGACGATGGACGACATCTGCGATTTCAGGGTCAACCCCTTGTCAAGAATAACACCCAGACTACGCACCCATTCAGAGGTCCTCAACTGGCAGCCTCCTAGCACAAAACCAGTTGCCTGACCCACCGAGGACCCTTCTACCTGATGACCCGGGTCCACCACCAACACCTCAGTCTTGTCAGAATTCAGCTTCAACCAGTTGGCACACATTCAGTTTTGGATCTCGGATAGGCAGTTGTTAAATACCGAGGCCGTCATATCCTGTTCGGGTGCAAAGGACATGTAAAGTTGGGTATCATCTGCAGAGCAGTGAAAACACAACCCGTACCACCTTACAATGTCCCCCAGTGGCAACATGTACACTGCGAACTACATGGGAGACAGCACAGAGCCCTGCAATACCCCATGTGGCAGGTAGAAAGCATTGGAGGCATAAATCCCTGACACTACTCTCTGAAACCTGCCAGTGAGGAAAGTTTGAAACAATCTGAGGACTGTTCCTGACCATCCACAGATTAACCGCAGGTGCTCTTGCAGTATCTCATCGTTCACAGTGTCAAATGCCATGGAGAGATCAAGGAGGACCAAGATGGAGCAGCTCCTATGATCTCTCGCTATAAGTAGGTCATTGAGCACCTGAACAAGGGCCATCTCAATACTATGCCTCTTCCTAAATCCTGACTGGAAGGGATCATATATGTCATGGATGGCAAAATGGTCCTCCAGCTGCAGCGGGACCACCTTCTCAATTACCTTCCCCACAAAGGGGAAGTTAGAGACCAGCCTGTAGTTAATGAGACAGTCAGGGTCGAGAGAGGATTTCTTGAGGAGCGGGGTCACTGCTGCCTCCTTCAGTGAGTCAGGAAACTCCCTGGTCTCTAATGAGCACTGGACAATCTCAGCTAGGACCGGGCCGATGACTTCCATACATCCCACAAGGAGACGGGTTGGGCCTGGATCTAAACCACAGCAGGTCATCCGCATATTCTGGATGCCCATCATGACATCTGAGATGATCAAAAACCTGATCAAAAGCTGACCAACTAGCCTGAGGTGTTGTGAATTCCCACCGATCACCGCCACTCCCATTAGAGTGGGCTGAACTGATCACTGACCTGATGTCCGGAATCTTATCTGCAAAGAAGCGAGCAAACTTGTCACATTTCTCCTGTGACAAAGCTCTCCATAACTGCAGACAGGCTGGATTGCACAGTCTGTCCACAGTTCTGAAGAGTTGGGCCAGTCGATTTCATGCAGCAGTAATCTCCCCAGACAGGAACTCTGCCTTCTTATAGGAGATCACTGATTGATAGTCTGCATAATGTGCCATCAATCCAAGTTTGTCAGCATCAAGGTCAGATTTCCGCCAGCGATACTCCAGCCTTCGCCTAACCCTCTTCATCTCCCTCAAGGCCCCATCAAACCAAGGGAGCCGGGAAAGAATGGAGAGAGGGTGAAGTTGGACTGGAGCAATGGGGAACAGAGCCTCCACCATGGCCTTGTTATAGATCTGCAGTAGGTTCTGTGGATCCAAGCTTGCACTTGGAAAACCCGAGAGATCCATTACTGCCATCAGGCCTTCTGGGGTCAAACCCCTTAATGGAAGGTACTGGACCATCTCCACAGGGGCAGGCCTATGTGGGGTGCCTGGATATTGAACCTGATAGTGCAATGGTCAGACGATCTGACCGGCTCCACCACCAGGTCAGTGCTCTCCATACCCAGTAGGAAGACCAGATCCAATGAGTGTCCTGAACTATGGGTCACAGAGGAAACCATCTGTGTGAAGCCCAATGAATACATCAATTGGAGGAAATCTTGCCCAAAGTGCGAGAGTTCATCGTCGATCCAGTCGTTGAAGTCACCCAGCACCATCACTCTGGGGGACTCCAACACCATGTTGACAATGAAGTCCACGATTTCCTGCAAAAATTGCTTCCTATCCCTGGGTGGACAGTAGATGAGAAGAAGTTTGCACCCCACACCTGTGCCCAGTTTACACTCAAAGGATTGGTTCTCCCCCACCAGTACATCTACCAGGCCCAATTCCATTTTAAAACAAATAGCAACACCCTCACCCCTATTATCCAACCTCGGGTGAAAAGCAAACAGATTTTTTTAAAAGGGACGGGGGGAGGGAAAGAACAAGGGGAAAATGGGAGCCAAAGTCTGGTAGTATAGCCTAGAGGTTAGAATAACAAGCTATGAAATGAGCTTGGTACACACAGCAGACCTCGGTTTGATTCTGACATTCTCCACTTGCATACTGTATGACTGTGAGCAAGCCACTTAATCACACTAATGCCACCAGGTTGCCCCTGAAAATAGGCACTTTTGCCTAGTGGGCCTTAGCCGATTACCAAAGAATAAAAAAAAAAAGGGAATAAACTTATTCTCTTTATCCATATTTCAGACACTCCCACTTGCATCCACCCCAGCAGTCTCACAGTACCAAAGTGGGGGCACCCAGCTTTATCTCCCCCAAAGCATTGCCAGGACTACCTGCTGTGGTAGGTATTTCACCAGAGCTGCAGTTGCTGCTAGCAGGGCAGGTTGCTTTGCTGCGTTTAACCAAATCACTGCAGTAAAAAACAATAAACAAATTAAAGGGGCCCCGATTTAAAAGGGATAGTCCTGTTGGGCTCATCAGGTCTTCTGCCTGGGACTATCAAAAACTAGGTTCAATCCCACTCAGGGCTTTAATCCCATTTCTAATACACAAGACAGAACCACGGCTGCAGAGACAAAATTCTGGTGGTTACTCATGGTTTTGCAGTTTCTGGAGTACTCATGTGTCTCTCCTGTCTCTGTGAAGGGATTTGCTGAAAGCTGGTCTCAAACAAAATGTATGTCTTCTCCAGAGTCATCCTCCATGCTGTTCCCAGTTCTGTGATACTCAGGCACATTTCCTGTAGGCAAGACAATATGCTGACCATCCTACTAGCATGTGGATCAGTGGCTGGGATGCTGCTTTTCTCCTTCTCTCTCTCTCTCTCACACACACATCATCATCATCTTGGCTGAAGCTCTCGTAGGGCTGCACAGAACTCAGTGGTCAAGCTTTTGTCTGTCTCAGATGTATGGCTAGAGTCACTGCCCAGCAGAGAATATTTTTGTAGGGCATGCTGGCCCAGCTCCACACAAATGTCTGTTCTTCTCTGCTTCAACAAAGACAAGCATTTGTCAATGCCGAATGTTGTCTTGCTGCCATTGGCAGTGCAGGAGTTAGAAAGATGCAGCATAGGAGTGGCAGTCAAACATTGAACTGATGCCAATCCACCCCCACCCTGCAGAGAGTGAGAGGCATTAGGGTGTCCCTGTGGGTGTTTGTTAGTGTAGTGTGGGAAAACATGCTGGGCAGGATGTGAAAAATGACAGCTGCACAGTTCATAAGGAGGTGTAATAAAATGCCAGTGCTGAAAATGTGGCATACAAATATATGGAATTTGCGGAGTTGCAAGGGTGCGTGGGAAATATGCAAAGCACGCTTGCAACACTGCCAGTTTATGGGCGTTCGGCACCATATTTTCAACATAGGCATTTTAGCACCTCTGCTCATGTACAGTGTCACTGTAATTTCCTCACAGTGTCCCAAGAAGTGATTTCGCACAGCGACCATGCTATTCTGCACCGGAAGTGCGGCAACACATTTTGGGCAGGATATGTGAAGTGACGGCTGTACTGTTCATCAAGAGGTGTGGAAAAATGGCAATGTTGAAAATCCAGAGTGAAAATATCACAAATGCACGACGGTATGAGCATGCGTGCAATCTGCCAACGCACGCTCATAACACAGTCATTTTATGGAGTATCAGCTCCAAATTTTCAACATAGGCATTCTAGGAGCTCTGCTCATGAACTGTGTCACTGTCATTTTCATAATCTGGCCCAAACACTGATTTCCCAGAGCGACTGCGCAATTGTGCACCGGAAGTGCGGAACCACATTTCGGGCAGCATGTGGAAAATGACAGCTGTACTGTTCACAAAGAGGTGCACAAAAATGCCAATGCTGAAAATCCGCCATTAAAATATTGCGAATGCACAAAGTTACGAGCCTGTGTAGCAACTGCGCAATGCACGCTCGTAAAACAGGCATTTGTTGGATTTTTTCCACCAAATTTGGAACATAGGCTTTTTGAGAGGCCACCTCATGAACACTGGCACTGTCATTTCATTAATGGGTCCCGAAAGGTGATTTCGCGAGTGACTGCGAAATCACCTTCGAGGCTGAGTAATGCCATGACAGTGATAGAATTCATGAGGAGGGGCCCCCAAAACCCCATGTTGAAAATTTGGTGCCAAAATTCCAAGAAATGCCTGAGATATGCAACAAAGTTGAAAAAAAACCCTATTCATTGCATTATACGGCTTACGGCATTTCCTCAGTTAGCGGTCGGCTTTGAAGAGTGCAGGCGTGTTCCGGTCCATGGATATATCGTCGCTGGAGTCCAGAGGTAAGTATGGGGTGAGGGGTGAGGGAGGCAGGGTGAGCAGTGGGTGGGTGCGGGTGGGGAGGGGCATCTAGACTACGAGGGACGGTTTTCGTTTTGCAGGTAAAAAAAGGTAAACCGTGTGGGACAGTCTTTCATCTTACAGGGCATTTGGCATGCTGGGGTGGGCTCCCAGCATGCCACCTAAAATGGTTTTTGGGGGGTGTCAGTAGCCGGCGGGGATTGGGCACCTAAATCGGCCTAACAAGGGAGTATGCCGACGGGATTGGGCATCCGCCGGCAAACAAAGAGGGGGGCGTGAGCCGAGGGGATTGGGCACCCCTCGGCATTCAACAGTTGGGGGTGATGCTGACAGGGTGGGCTCCCCGTCGATGGGCAAAACAGTGAGGGGCGCGAGCTGAGGGTATTGGGCACCCCTCGGCATTCAACATTTGGGGAGGATGCCGGACGGGGTGGGCTCCCCATCGGCACACAAACATGGGGTTGCCGACAGGGGATTGGGCACCCCGATGTTGGCAAGCCTGAGGTGGCCGCCCGCTCGCCGACCATGGTCATAATGGCGGTGAGCATGGCAAGCAAAGGACCACTGCATATGACGAGCTTTACTCGGATTGCAGCGGACCTGTGCTTTGATGTGCTCACCCCATTATGAATGCATGGTGTGGCGGTGGCATGCAGGCTGATTGGGGAATGAGGGATGCACCTACTGATGCATGCCCTGCATTCGCCCAACAGCAGCCACGCCCCCAAGACCCACACTAGCGCAAGATGTTGCTTGCGCATGCACGCAAGCCAACATAAAAAACTGCTTCCTCTGATTAAAGTGGGTGTGTACACACTGTGCGGCCTATGGGGGCTGCAGTCCCCCAGTAGCCAGTTAGTCTCTGGCTTACAGTCTCACTTTCATCTAGACTTGAGAAAACTGAGCCCAGATACTTGGTTTCACCATCAGAGTTCTGAACTTGATGTTTGATTGGACAGAAAGTATCCAGAAAATCATGCATTATAACCCTGCATCAGCTGAGCTAGGTTTGCGTGCATGTCCCTTTGCAAATTTGAGCTCAGAGTTGGTCCACACTGTCTCTGGACAAAATCTCCATGAGTCTATGCCTTCTTCCCAGCTGTCCCTCTGGGGTTAGAGGGTTTACTGTGGCATGGCAGCGGGCCACAGTTGTTTTCATTTGGTTTGCTGTGTTGCTGCTTATATTGCTGCTCCTTTTGCTGTGATTGATGTCCCTCTGAGATTTATTCTTTCCTGTCCCAACCCTATCACAAACCCTGAGGATGGAACTAATGATTGTGGGGCAGGTGCATGGACCAATCTGTAACCAGAGCTCCAGCTGTTGGCTGCTGCACATATGAGGTGTGGCTAATGGTGTTCAGCACTGCAGTGTTTTTTCCCTCAGTCCTGTCACCAGTCTAAGGATAAGGAAGCTCCAAATCCATGGCCAGAGTTGCTCTCCTTCCTGGTCCCAGCTCCCCAGCAACATCCTGAGACCAACAACTTTCACCTAGACTATCCACAGGACTGAGCACAGGGGTTGGGAGAAAGCTTTGCTACCCACCCAGAAGATCTTGTGCTATTTCATCCTGAAATTTGCTGAACAGAACTGCTCTTAGCTGGGACACTTTAGTGTTGCTGCAAATCAGCTGGCGTGGGGGGAGGGGGCTTGGAGGCGAGCCAGCAGCTGACGTGGCAAAGCAGGAGGAGCTGACAGGGTTTAAAAGTTCACGCTGCTCGCTAGTGCGAGCATGAGTGGCAGTTACAGAAATTGGAGGAAAACGGATCGATTACATGGTACCTAGAGCAAGGTAATCTGTGTTTTGTTTATTCAATACAAATTTGGACAACTTCTATACAGACTGCCTAGGCACCGCTGAATGCGAACTGCGTGTGAAACAGCCAGTAATCTGTCTAATGAGAAGTTTTAAGGCTGGGAAGTTTATATGGTTTTTTGTGGACTTGTGAAAGCTATTATGTAGTAGGAGATCTTTCCACAAGAGTTCTGACTTGTTTAAATATTGAAAAGATTGTATATGAAAATCATTATAAATTAAAGTTTGTTTTTCAGGGGTGGGAAAAGAAAAGTGTTTTAACCTGAGTTGAACATGAAGGCATAGCGACTGTATAAATGTAAAAACTGTATAGAAGGGAAAGTCTCATGTGGTCCTTTGCAGAACTGCTGAAAGAAATTGCACATTAAGAAACTTTTAGCCTTTTAATTTGATTACACATTAGGAAATTTGTCCTTGGTTCCAAATCTTATATTTATTTGAGGAGTTGCTAAAAGCAATTGTATATTAAGAAACTGTACTTATAGCCCTTAATTTGATTGCATATCAAGAAATCTGTTACCAGTCCTTACTCATAGATTTTATTAGAGGCCGTTGAAAACAATTACACAGTCCCTAGTCCCCTCTCCCAGATTTATAGAAGAGAAGTCAAAAGAAATTGTACATTAAAATACCTACTCACATTTCTCAATCCGACTATATATTAGTAAATTTTGTTCCCAGCCTTTACCTAGCTAACCGGGATTGTGAGCTCAGACAGAATGAGCATAACTAAGGTATATTTGTTTTTGGTACTACTCTGTCTTCTGATTTACTATGGTTCACACTGCCAGACTTATGATCGGAAAGTATACAGTGTGGGCCTTACTGATACAGCAGAGAAAGGTACAATAACTAGGAATCAGGAGGATACCATGCACTGTCTGGGAAAGATATCTGCCAGAATGGTGCATAGATATTTGGATAATGCCTTAGGAAAATTGCCCCAATTGAGAAAAAGGTGTTTTCCTGGGATTATCCAAATATAAAGGGGGTTCAAAATAGGTACCGATTGATTTAACATAGGCAAGGATTAAAATGTTGTAAATTATTTTTATCATTAATTTTGATATTTATGATGTCCAAGTGAATCCAGGACTGCGGCAAAAAAATCATATTGAGAACATAGATTTTCCGGTTATGGAAGGCAGTGGCAGTGCTCCATTGTCTTCTGGATTAGGGCAAAAAATTCATACTGAGAGTAAAGATATCAAGCTCATGGAAGGCACTATCAATATGGATATAACAGCTGATCTTTTGATGGCCCAGGGGCTGAGAATAGTACTTATAAATATATGCAGCTTGTTACCTAAATTGGACTATCTAAGAGAGTGGACACATAAATATAAACCTGATATAATAATTACTGAATCTTAGTTAAGTAAAAGAGTGTCAAATGAACAGATGCAGATACAGGGATTTAATTTGTGGAGACATGATAGAACAAAATGGGGGGGGGGGTTCTTATTTATGTAACTAGTGCTTTACATGTTAATAAAAAGGCCAGCAATATAGATTGGAATGGAGCAGAAGGTTTGCTATTGTAAATTAAACTTGCCTTTAGTAAAGCACTGTTACTATTGGGTTTGTACCATCCCCAAAAAGCAAATGATAAAGTATTTGAGTTGATAGAAGAGTTACTGGGAGAATACACAGCTAGTCATGAACTGATATCGATTGGGGGGTTTAATGTAAATTGGAAAATGGCTGATCAGTGTCCTGAATTGGTTGATATGATCATTACTCTTGGTCTAACACCACTAATTCAGGACATTACCTGAATTAATAGTAAGCACCCAGTGGCCTAAACAACTCTAGACTTAATATTTGTTACCCAACCTGAAAAGTTAAGAAAACTTAAGTTGTGGGGCATTACCAGATGCAACGTCTGACCATCAAATGATATACTGTATCAGACAAATAACAAACCAGATAGTCCTTGGGAAGTCTATAGTTACCAGAAATTACAAAACATTTGACTATGTAATGTTCATGTTGGAATGAGAGAGTGTAAAGTGGGACAGAGTAAAATTAATACCTGATGTGAGTGATGCATGGGATTTTGTTTATAAAGAGTTCATGGCAATATGTAACAAGCATGCCCCTCAAAAAATGCGGAAAGTTAAAAAGAATAATGCCCCATGGTATAACTCAAAATTGCACAGGTTAAAAAGACAGAGAGATAAATCATGGAAAATTACAAAACAGACTTCAAACTCTCAGAATTGGATAAAATATAAACAACACAAAAATATGTATACAATAGAATTAAGGCAGGCCAGACATAATTATTATAAAAGACAGCTGACTCAGAATATGACAGACAAACCACATAGATTTTGGAAGATCATGAAGAATGTACAGGGCTTACAGATCTTGGATTTTCCCCAAAATTTCGAGATCAATGGTGTAAATGTCCCACTGGGGATAGATGTGGCAGATGGCTTCAATACATTTTTTACATCCATGGGATCTATTGCTCAGAATTCATTACCAATAAATAATCAGGGTAGGAACTATAATAATTTGTCATCAGGAGAACCCATAGAGAACCCACAAAAGACAAAGATAACATCAGCCACATTTGAGTTTGTACCTTTCAAACCATATGAGATAATTGAGGCACTGGGAAGAATAAATGTACATAAAGCAGGTGGGGATGATGGTATACCAAATTTATTATTAAAATGTGCTGCTCCTGTGATTGCCTATCCCCTGACAGAGTTATATAACATGTCATTGACACATTCTGAATTTCCAAATGCATGGAAAATTGCTAACGTAGTTCCAATATGCAAATCAGAGTCAAAAGAGCAACTAGAAAATTATGGATCTATTTCTCTTCTCCCAGTGGTTGCCAAGATTTTTGAGGATTTGGTTGCTAAGCAAGTTCAAAAGTTTTTGGAGTCAGAGAAAATCTTAAGTAAATTTCAATCTGATTTCTGATCAGCACATAATATGATCTCTGCATTATTGCAGGTCACAAATGCTTTAAATGCAAGCCTGGACAGGGGTCTATCTGTGGGGGCCATATATGTAGATCTTTTGAAAGCATTTAACATGTTGGACCACGGTATTCTCCTGTCCAGGCTTCAACATATGGGTTTGTCAGTCCAGGTCATAAACTGGTTTACGTCGTATTTTTTTAATAGATGCCAGTATGTAACAGTCGATCAATGGAAATCACAAATTTGCCAAATTAAAATGGGAGTTCTACAAGGCTCGCTATTAGGTCCATTGTTGTATAATGCAGGGGTGTAGCCAGGGATTTCAGATCTGCACACCAAGTGGACTCACTACTATCCCCCCCCCCCAATTAGGGTGAGCTACCCCCGGTGTAGCCAGACAATATACAAATGTACACCAGGACTGTGCTTGTTGCCTCATTTGGCACAATAAATGCAACTTTTGTATCTCATAACAATGGTTGTTGCCATGCATGGGTAAATACAAATTGCATGCATTGTTCCCCAAGACACCCACATACCAGCCCAGAGCCTGTGAAGTTCTATAGTCCTTAGGATGCAAAGAGAGTATTAGTGTCCAGTCCTTCTCGTTTCAACTCCTATGAATAAAATTATAGAAAGGTTCAGTATTTTCTTTGTTAGTTTTCATGGAAAAAGGAAGCAGTTCAGAACCTATTTGCTACCCCCCTTTAAAAAAAATTGCATACCATGGAGTGCTTGGAGTATGCCTGCCTACACCCATGGTATAATGTATATGTGAACTCCATGAAATTTTCAAACCCTGAAATAAATGATCATCTATATGCTGATGATACAATAATGTATCTGCCTGGAACAGTGGATATTCAAACTGAGAGTGTATTACAGTTGGCATTTAAAGAATTACAGGACTTTTTGATTTTATCCAAACTTGTCCTGAATCCAAAAAAATCTCAGGTAATGTATTTTCACAGAAAAATAGGTAGGGACCAGGCAGATAAAATATTACAAATCAAAACTGTCGATAATCAAGTTTTAGAGCAAGTAGCTAGCTACAGATATTTAGGGGTTTATCTCGATTGCTCTCTGAAGTGGGATATACATATAGAACAAATGGTAAATAAAATTAACATGGATGGGAGCTCTATATCGTATCAGACAGTGTACAACATATGCAATTAGAAACCATTTGATAAATTCTGTTATGATTCTGTTGTTAGATTACAGGGACAATCTAAATGGGGGCTAGCTCCACATGTTTGAGGAGATTGGAAATTGTATACAATAACATGGCACGTTATATTACCATGGCACCAAGAAGGACACATAGGGAGGACTTATACCAGAATCTAGGCTGGCATAAGTTGGGGGACAGGAGATCTTTACATGTATTGTTATATATGGAAAAATGTTTTTCTGATAAAGTACCAATATATATTATAGAATGTTTACAGGAGAGAATGATAAAACCAAGCCTTAGATCAGCAAGAGGGATAGAATATTTGTTACCAAAGTGTAGTACAAATCTGGGTAGGGGCCATTTTTTTCTATAAAGGACCCTCTCTTTGGAACACATTACCTGCAGAATTAAGAATAAAAAAATAGCAAAAGAAAGTTGGGTCAAATAAAGAACTGGTTTGGGACAGGGAAGATGAAGGGAATATAGCAATAACTAAGATATTTTATTAGTTTTGGGATGAAGGGGACCTAGTGCAATATTACCATTGGTATATGTCTGTATAGTTTGATATGTTACATATTACTTATTTGTATAATTGATGTAGGTCTGTATGTTTTATATTTAGACAATATGTTTGGATTGTAATTAATGTATGTGAAATTTTTATGGATCTCACTGGAAATGAGTTTTTAACTCAGTTGAGCTGCCGATTCATTAATTATAATGAATAAAAGGTTTTACTACTACTACAACAATTTGGGAACTCGGTCGCCAGCTACATTTTCGAAGATCAGTTCGGAGCCAGGGCTTGACATCCACCCTGGACTCTCAGCTGCCTACAAATAATTTATATAAAAAAATAAGAAAGCAGACTTATGGGCTGACCCAGTGGCATGGAGAGCTAGGGTGCTGGGCACCTTACCTCCTACCACACTAGTGAACCAGGTTGGGAAATGGACATGGGTCATTCGGGGGCCAGCTGGGTGAGGGAGGAATGAGTAGCCATGGGACTGCTCTCCTCCCTCAGGGAGGGGGGTTGTCATGACTCACTGCTTGACTGCCACCTGGAGGAATTCAGCTGGCAGTGCATGTGAGTCACACTGTGCAGTAGGGGATTCCACGTTTATAGCACTGGGGGTATCTGTGTGGAGGTGGAGTTCTCACATTGCACTCTTTGCATGTCTGTGGGCTCAGGGACGAAAAAGAGGAAAACATGGAGGTGGGGCTCTGTGAAGCCCTGCCAGTCGCACTGTAGCCCCCTCTGCTGCTCTGGTCTGGGACAGATCTGGATGTGTATCATGGAGGGGGATGGCCCTCCCTCCCTGGCCTTGCTGCGGAGGGAAATTTGCAGGGGATAGCACTCTGACCAAAGAAGAGGTAAGAGATGGCTGCTGTGAGTGGGAACAGAGCTGAGAAGCTGCCTGTCTTGCCAAGGAGGACAAAAACCAACATGAAAAAAAAGGCATATTATTTTATTTAGTTATTTAACCAGGAGTAGCACACTAAGCTGAAAGCTTTTTTACAGGAGCGACTGGGAGCAAAGGGAAGTTAAGTGACTTGCTCAGGGTCACACAGTATGCAAGTAAGATTCAAACCCAGGTCTGGTCTGCTGGATGTCACCAGATTTGCAGCTTAGAGCCTTAAACCACTGCGTTATACTGCCTCCAATATTAGGCAACAGATAGTGAACAAAGAACATTTGTGAACAAGAACAGGCTGTTCTGCATACTGAGGCTCATTACTTTCTTAGCATACTACCTCCCACACTGTTGTTTTTAATACATTTAAGAGTTTTTGTCACTACACCCCCTCCTGTTAAACTATTCCATGTATTTACTATGCTTCCTGGCCTCTTTCCTGAACTTGATTTTCATCAGCTTCTATTTAGTTTATGGTGAGGAGGTACCAGTTTCATCCAGATTCTATAATGTTAGAGCCCTCTGGGCAGATTTGTGAACCTCTGCTTTGTCATGGCTAGAGTAAGCAGTTAGTTCCAAGGGGGCAGTAGAAATACATACACTGAAACAAACCTATAAAACTCAGAACAAAGGGAAGACCTTTAGTCCATCAAATTCTTTCCTCTGTCTACTCCATGGACTTCACTGTTTATTTCCTTTTCTGTATTTATCTAGTTTAATTTAAAGACATGTATGGTTTCATTGGACACAACCTTTGATGGAAGTCTGTTCCACAAATTCACTACTGTCTGGGAAAATATTTCCAAACATTTTTTCCAAGTCTTCCTCTCTTATGGCCCTCATGTGTGGTGTCCTCTAGTTGTCTCATCTTTCAATATAATTCATAACCTTGTCTCTCCAGAGTTGCATTTATCCACTAGAGGTTAGAAAATTAAAATTGGTACATTATATCCCTTATTCCCATACATACATACATACATACAGTATATACATTCTAGTAAATAATTTCATTATGTGGCCCACCCCAGTACACAAACCCCTTCTTCTCAACACATATAAACACATATTAAATTACTTTGCAATCCTTCATACCTCCATATGTGGCTCCCCCCCCCCCACACACACAGACTGAGCACAAAATCCCCTCTTGCTCAGCAGTTGTAAACACTTATAAAATGTGTAAAAAAATCCTAGTATCACACTGGATGAGAACCACTCCAACCCATGTAATTATTAACTCATAATTACACAGATTGTAGTACCAGTCAGAAAATCAGCCATGTCACATACATTATTCATACAACCCCTCCGTTTGCTCGACCCCTCTGAAGGTTTTGTGTGGCAAAGCCTGCTTACCACCCAATGTTTGGTAGAGATTTAAAAAAAAAAACTGTGATTTGTGTCCCAATAATGTTTCTGCCTTGAAACTAGTCTGTTCATGCTCCCGAGATGTTCTAGTGTTGCACTTGTGAGACATGCACATTGCAAAGCATCACAGATCCTTACTGGGAGTGCCAACGTATGAGAGGTGAACTCTTGGTGGACAGTCATACTGTGAGTGCGAGTGCAGGAGAAACAATCACCTTAGAAACTGGTGACTTTTTTCCATGTTGAATATGGGAGGAACTAGGAAGTCAGTTGTGGGAAACAGGTCAGCCAAGCTAGGGGACCATGTTTTTTAAAATGTGAAACAGTTTACAGAAACTAGTCTTTAAATTGATTTAATATATTTTTTCTTTCTTTTTTTCCAGGACATATTTTATAAGTGCAATAAAACACTCAAGGGATGTGGGATTATGGTCAAAAATCACACTTCTCTCTCAGGTGTTTAAAGGAATGTGGCACAAGTGCCTTGTATCTAACAACACCCTTGAGAGGTGTATGATTATTGACCCATACTCAAACAGCCTGTTGTATCATTATTGCATACCTATTAAATACTTTGATATCCTTCACCCCTCCCCAAGTACTAGTATATTGGAAGTGTGCTCACCTGATAAAGGTAATTGGGTGAGCATAATTAGCCTATCAGGTGAGCATAACCCAGTCAGTCAGGTTTTAGAGTGCCATAAAGAGATACCATATGATTCACAATGGGCTGCATTCAGGAACATGACCTCTAGTGCTAACACTCCTTTACTTTGCATTAAAGGGACACTGTCAGCCCCCTTAGGCATCAGAGTATTTCTAGTTTAAAAACTATGATTAATCACATTCTGTGGAGATTGCTGATGTAGCTGGTAGTTTTATTCTGATTCCTTTTTCTTTCTTAAAAGTTAAAAAGCAGACTGCCCACAATACTGGTGTTACCACACAAAAACGTTTGCTTACAGTCTTTGATCAACTCCGACTGCATATTTAGTGGACCTGGGAATGCTCTCAGCAAATCTAGATACTCATGATGCAGTGGGAGAAGAGGAGACTAATGTATCATGAGTGGTTGCAGTGTTTGGGTATGTTCCTAGTGTTTAGGAAGTATGCAATAAGAGTAGATCAAGTCTTTGAACCAAAACAAGGCTGCGTATAAATATAACAGCAGCATGCATTTCAGTTCTGCTAAGAAAGGAAGCAGATACTACAACCAGCAATACCAATGAATTCTAGAGAAGGTAAGCAATCATAAAATGTAGATTTTTATCTAGAAATAATATGATGAAAAAATAATTGACAGTATCCCCTTAACTAACCCAATTTAGCAGTTTCCCACCTTATTGTATAGCAGCTTGCTTAACTGGGTTAAAGGGAACTAAACTGCTGTAAACAGCAGAAACAATGTTCGTGAAAACAGACCATTGTCTCATCGTCATCCTGAGAACCTAACTACTGATGACTGGGTCCCTGAAGGAAACTTAGGGATAATCTCGGTGGGTAACAGGTCTAGTGTGGACTCACTGAAAAGATGACCCAAAGGATCAGCTGGCCCCTGAGGGTGGGGTTGGAAGGCAATGCTGGAAGTGTATAGAACTCTGGGGTCAGATAGTCTACCATCTGCTATTTTTGATGCTCTATACTGCATTATTTCATTTTCTTTTTCTGTATATATTTTCTATATTATGGTAACCAGAACTGTACATTAAATACTTTATCCCCTTCCCAGAGATTATGCATGTCCATTCTGTGACATGCCTGTCCTCGGCTGGCCTGCTGAGTGAGAGATCTGGGGTCTTGTCAAAATAAGTAGTGAGCAGCCACCTCAAAATGTTTTCCCATAATTATTGTCTCTGTGGCACCCCTGTTGCTAACTTTGATGGTTGGGGTTGTCACAGCTGCTCCCTTCCTTTGACCGAGCGGGTGAGTGGTGTTTTTTGCAGCTGATGCCAGTGTCTCTCCTTGGCCAAGCATGGCGGGGGGTGGGGGTGGGAGTTGCATGCGTGAATGCCATGATGCCCATTGCCTCCATCCACTGAGCGCCTGACCACTGCATCCCACTCAGGTCCCGGTAAGCTGTAGTGTGGGATTACAAGAATGGCACGAGAACCTAGTATTCCTGCTGCCAAGCCACCTCTGAACTTTTCTATGGGTTAATAGTCACCAGCAAGGCCTGGAATATTATACCATAGCTCTGATAACTATAGCAATGCATCTGAAGTGTAAGACTTGCATAAAATAATAATTTAAGGTCAGAAGGGAGTCTTAAGTGTATCAAGTTTGCCTCCCCCCCAAATCTTTTCATAACCAGGGACTATCAAGTGTGCTATGAAAATGTATTACTTTATAGGGATTCCACATCTGCTTTGCTCTACAGGTGCTCTGGGATTCCCTTAGTAAGCAGAAATGTGTCCAGGCTTATCCTGAAGGCTTGTTTGTTTATTCCCTTCCTATAGGTGAAGCCTGCAAAGGAAGAGTAGGAATTGCTAGATGGAAGAATGAAATTATTTCAGCACGATTTCGAACATAAAATGAATGAAAATTAAGCTGTAAACTTCACAGTTTCTAATTAAGTAATGTGTAGGATTACCTAAATTCATAGCACTTCAAAAACTTTATTTTTGATAGAATTTGTTTTAAACTGTCGTGTAATTGTATGCATCAATACAAAAAAGTAGTATTGCTACAGACTATCGATACAAAACATAGTATCAATACCGTATGTCTGCTATTTTGTGGCTGTGCAACAAGAAAAAAAACATGTATCACTAATATACTCAAAAAGCAGTTTCAAATAGCATTGATACATATAGAATATTATTGACACACAAGAACAGTTATCAACAGAGCTATTACCTAATTGCTGGACTACAAACTTTCATTTAAAACAATTGTTTCTAGCCCCAAGGATTTCAAAGTTACACCTTTCAAAAGCTAATTACTGTACTTTAAAATTGGATAACTTCGGAACTGTTAGGGCTAGAAACTTAATTTCTGTATACAAAAAAAATCTTGGAGTGAGCTAAGTTGATATATCGATATAATATATTTCCACAGCTACCATATATCTACAACATGCAGTTGTTGTCTAATAAACATGTAACCTCCCCCCACCGGCCCCCCTTTTTTTCTCTGTCAGCAGGGCTGCTCCTCTCACATCTAGGCGCCACAGAGAGGGTTGGGGGTAGTCACTACAAATTATCTTTGCAGAAACTCTGTGGACCCATTACTTCTACTTCTGAGCCTGCCATCCTTCAGACAGGCAAACCAAGTGTGGCAACTACCTGGCTCACACCTGGGGGGACCATTTAGCATGGCCAACAACCTGGGTCCCTGGGAGAAAACGTTTGCTCAGAATTGTTCTAGGTTTGTACTTCTGGTCAGGGGCACCGAAGTAAATCCAGACACTGGAAGCAATAACTGAAATGCCCAAACCAGGATGGGATTCTAGAGTGTGGCTTTTATTCACATAACACAGAGAATAACAAAGCAAAGATGGACCCCCACAGGGCTACACTCACTGTTAATGCAGATTACTGAGATACAGAGCACGCTTCCTCACTACAAACCCTCAGGTTCCGAATGGATCTGGGCACAAAAGGCCCGGACTGGTACACTTCTCTTCTATTCCTTGACATGGTACCCCGGCCAGTACTAGGACACTTTTCCATATGGCATGGAGGTTGATGGTGGCTCCCTAAACCACCCATGAGCACTTTCTAGCTCTCAGGGAAAATCCAAAATCCCAGGTCTGGGTGCTTTCTTCAAACACTGGTGAAGTGTCTGAGAGAAAACCGTAGGTGCCCAAACTGAACCCAGAGAGGTAAACCTGGTTACTCCAGATGGGGGGGTCTCCCAGCTCTTGCTCCCAAATCTATACTCGACCATTCATTTGGTTACAACACCTTTCTTTGAACTACTGATTGTAGATGCTCTCTCAAAATGTTTAGCACATTTAACATTCTACACTTCACTCTAGAGTTGTCCTGACTTTAAAAGTTCTGTAAGTGGCTTTGTCTTTACCCTAGACCCCCACTGTTGCAGATGCTTCTAAGCCATACACAAACTAAAAGTTCTGTACTTGGCAAGTCTTCCTTTGACCCTACAGTTGGCAGACACTTTTACTCTAAACTCCCCAGGGGTTCTCTCCCACAACAGATTCTCTGGTACTCACAGGACAACTCGATTCTCAGGCAGCTTCTCCCTGTCCAGGCTGGCACAGGGGATTGCCTCTGAATTCCTGGAATTCCCCCCATCCCTCTGGGGATGGGGCACTGGAACAACTCTAGAAATGGTCTCTACCACTTTTTTCTCATCTCTTCTGTGTTCCTCTCTAGGGTGAGAACACAAAACCCCTTCTTTCTCTGGTAGCTCTATATCAGAGCTAGGCTCTGAAGAGCTGCACACTGCAGCACTCCTCTCTGCCTCGAGTCTCCCCACCGACTGCTCTCTAAAGACTGACTTGAATTCCCCAACATTCTACTGCTAACCCCTACAGCTAGCATTCCATTGCGGCATATGCTGCTGTGAGGATTCTATTTGCAGCTCAGCTGAAACTGAGAACAGAGTGAGACAGCGTGAAACCCATTTAACTGGCATCTCACAAGCTGCCTTTCCCTGCCTGCCACTAGTTTTAAGTGGTATTCTAGTAACCCCTGGGAACAAGGGGGTTACAAACATGTAGTGTCAACTGAGAACATTATAATTTGTACATATTCATGTTGATCAAATATCACAATTTCATTTAGGAATATAGCAGTACTGTGCAGTACTACTGCCACCTGAGCGGCCACAGGTGGTGGTGCAGGTGGCAGAGCATCCAATTCAGGAGAAACATACAGTTTGGCAGCAGATAAGCATCATTAGGCCCACCCATTCTGCCCAGTTTGTCCCTGCCTATCATGTCACCCCTACCTGATCTCCAGCTACTCTTCCCTCAAGTCCTCCACTGTTTTCGCTCCCACCACCTCTACTTGTAGACTATTCCAGGTGTCCACCACTCTTTGAGTGAAGAAATACTTCCTTACATCCCTCTTCAACTCCCACCTTTCAGCTTCATTGCATACCCACTTGTGCTGGTACACCTGCTCCTTTGAAAAATATTCCCTTCCTGTACCTTGTTCACCCCCATGATGTACTCATAGGTCTCTATCATGTCTGTCCCCACCTCCTTCTTCTCTTTCAGGGTGTACTTATTGAGATTCCTCAGTCTTTTCTCATAGGGCTTTTGATGCAACCCTTGCACCATTTTAGTTGCCCTCCTCTGGACAGCCTCTACCCTGTCTATATCCTTCCTGAGATGTGGTCTACAGAACTGGACACAGTACTCCATGTATAGTCTTACCAATGATCTGTACAGTGGCAACACCACCTCTCTCCTTCTGCTGGTGATTTCCTTTCCTATGTACCTCTGTATCCTACTGGCCCTGCCTACTGCCTTGTCACACTGCCATGCCACCTTGAGTTCATCATATATGATAACCCCAAGGTCTCTGTCCTGCTTCATGACCATCAATACCCCTCTGTGACAGGGTTGAATAGGACCCTGTCCCAGTTGTTATGGAGAAAGTGTTTAAATGCAAGGATCTGTTCTAGTCTTTCCTTTCCTGTCTCTTGTCTGTCTGGTTGTGTAACCAGATTTTTCTGTGAGACCTAGGATTTGATCACCCTAACAGTCTCGCAATTCTTTGTCTCTCCCTGTCTCTCAGTCTTTACTTGATATTTTGTCTTTTCCTCCCTTGCATATCTGCTGGTATAAAAATATATGTAAATCATTATGTGGAAATGTAACTGATATTGGGATCCCTTTGTTTAGAAATTATATAGTGTTACTGCTGAAATGTATATAATTATAGTTTGAGATGATTGCAAAAAGCTATTGGGAACTCAAGGGGGTTAACCTGAAATGCAATTTTTAAGCCTTTTGCAGAAGCTGTGGAAAAAGGGCCTCATTTCTGGGACATTGTGTTCTAGCTGCACCTGCCTGATATATACAAGAACATTTTAGAAAAAAAACAGGTTGCTTGTTAAGAAGGGGGGTTACAAAGACCTAGAGAGAGAGAGAGAGAGAGAGAGAGAGAGGGAGAGAGAGAGAGAGCTACAAGGTTTGGTGGACACAGAGATTGAAGAAAAACTCAGATGGAGCTTCTCTGTTTACTCGACCTTTGTAAATAGTTATTCTGAACAATTTTATATTTTTATTTTATTGGTATTCATAATAAAACTCTTGTTGCAAATTTTACAATTGCTCCTTGTTTTCCCTATGCTTCCTGACCTGTGCCTTGATGACACACTCCCCCCATTTTATACACTGTCCCTGGGTTTCTGTGCCCTAGGTGCCTGATTTTGCACTTTGTTGCATTGAAACCCAGCTGTCATACTCTTGACCACTCTTCAAGTTTTCTTTGGTCTCTACTCATTCTCTCTACCCCCTTGAGAGTATCTACCCTGTTGAATATTTTGGTGTCATCTGCAAAGAGACACACTTTCCCTTCTAGCTTTTCTACAGTGTCATTTATGAAGGCACTGAAGAGGACTGATCATAACACTAAACCCTGAGGAATCCCACTGGTCACTCTCCTCTCATTAGAGTGAATGCATTTACCACCACTCTCTGTCACCTATCTGTAACCCCCTCACCATGCCCCCTGTCTAGGAGCATAAACTTATTTTGCAGATGGTCCAAGGCAATGGAGAAGGGGTACCCTCAAGTGCTAACATCGAGACCAATGCACTTCAGATTAAGGCAGGAAAAGCTGTATCCTACCTTACTGGAATCTTCAGTACTCGTGCCTCTCACCTTTACCCTCAGAATCTGGTTTTCACCCCAAAGGCTACTTTTCACACTGTACCTCTACTGTCTTCAGAGTCCCCCTGAGCCCCTTGGACCCACCATAGGTGGAATGAAACTGTACATGGAATGAAACTCATGAGAAATGAATTTGACTGAACATAAAGAGGAAAAGAAAGACCTCATTTCATCTGCCTCCCCCTCTCAGTTTAAATAAGGAACATCACTACTATTTCTTCCCAGACTGGCTTCTTTATTCTGCTCCTGCACTGCAAATGATTCTCAGCAATACAGGGGTCACACCTTCATTTTTTAAATAGATAATGCATCTCCATGGGGCTAATTCAATTTTTTACACATACTGGCTGGACATTTTAAGGCAGCAGAACAATGACTCTTAAAGCAGTACAAGCAAGGATTTCTCCTCTCTCTCCCGGATACTTTACCCAAGACCTACTTGAACTTAGATCCCTGCAATCTCCTGGCTTCTCTGGATCTGGTAAGCCAACCGTTTTTTCCTTCCTTACTCCTAGGTTACCCACTCACTGGCACTGGTCACCCCCCAAACACCGGCATGGGAAAGTGGGTGGCTTCCACCACCTGGCCCCCTGGGCATTGGCCCTAGCCACAGGGGCTTCCAGAAATGTTTCCTGATGACCCAGGCCCTGAAACCCACTTCAAGCTTGGCTCTGTAGGGGTGCTACTTCAGCACTGGCCACCTTCTCTCAGCTCAGCCTCTCCTCTTATCGGCCCCAGTGGTGCAGCGGCCCAAAAATCCAGAAACACATTCCAAAAAAGCAGTGTTGCTTCGGTCCCCTTTGCAATAAAGTAAACTCTGTGAGCTGCAATAGTCACAGAAGTAATTTATTTTACAGCAGGGAGGACCAACAAGAACAGGACTCCCTCCTGACCACCCAGCACTTCGACTCCTCGTGATTCTTCCTTAGAGGTGAAGTCAGAGTAGTGAACACTATAAATTAAATACATATGTGCTCATTAATATTCATGACACAATAGGTATCTTAACCAATTGAATAACATAAAATCAAAACCATCTGTTCACCATGTTAAAGGGGGGGGGCAAGGGATGGGGGGAAGACAAGGTGAGCAAACATTTAAACTTTTTTATCAATACTTTAGAAAATGTTTCCACAATTACTAAATTCATAATGTGTTTTACAAAATAAATGTTTTATGTACACAGTATATAAAAACAACATATGGAAGTGCAAAATGAGTTCATAAAACCTCATATTGAAATCTATGACTTGCAATTTGAGAACTTATTTATTAGGTGGTTGTCACAGGTGGTCAACCAAATTCCAGACTTAGACAAAGGATTATACAAACATACAAATTTGCCAGCAGATAAAGGCCTTACAGTATGGTCTATCGAGTCTACTCGAGTGTGCAGCTAGCAACCCTATACAGCAGCTGCCCTCCCTCCCTTCCCTCCCTCCCTGATCCTCCCTCTTACCCTATCCCATCCCCTTTTGAAGCAGTCCTCTGTTCTACAGGATACCACTTCCACAGGCAACACGTTCCACCCAGACACCACTCTCTCCGTAAAAAAAGTCTTCTCATTTCCCTCCTGAACCTTCCCCTCCAATCTGAGATCATGATCACCAGTATCACTGCCCCCCCCTTAACTTGAATAGTCCCTCCATGCCTGTCTTGTTTATTCCCCTCATGTACTTGAAGGTTTCAGTCATATCTCCTCGTCTCTCCTCTCCTCCAGTGAGTACATGTTCAGCTCCCTCAGCCTGCTCACGTAGGGTATGTCCCCAGTCCCTGTATCATCTTTGTTGCTCTGCGCTGCACCCCCTCCAGTAACTTAATGTCCCTCTTCAGGTATGGGTGCCAGTACTGCACGCAGTACTCCAGGTGTGGCCTAACCAGTGACTTATACAATGGCAGGATCACCTCCCTTCCCCTCCCCTCTCCTTGAAGATATACCCCTGGCAATACAACTTGCATTTTGTTGGCCTTTGCAGCTGCCTTCCTGCATTGTGCTGAGTTGTTCATTGAGCCCATTATAATCACCCCCAGATCCTTCTCCTCCTCTATCATGGCTAGCTGACCCCCCCCCCAAGCTGGTAGCTCCTTCTTGTTATTCTAATATATATATTCTGTATTCTAATTATAACAATTTGAGGAAAGAAAATAGATCCAGCAGTCTCAGATCTAACATTGTTCATCATGGCTTCCTTAGTCTTATAGGTAATGACCTATAAACATTAAATGCCATGCTTGGTTAATTTATCTGCAAGGCAATTTTCTGTATGTCCAGAAACCCTGGAAAATCAATTAATTCCTAAAAGAGGAAGAGAAAGAGAAGAGCGTTACACAAAATTACAGAGGTAAACATTCATTTAAACAGACTACTCAATTAACATTTCACGTTGTACTTCCTTTTTAGAAAAGGTTTCAAGTCCCATCTTTCATTTAATCCAAATGGTTTGACACAGTTCAGTTTATAAATCCACTTGCTATCTTTTTCTAAAAGAAAAGTTGGTTTATCTCCTCCTTGTGCTAAGGGAGGTACCCATTCTATACCCATGAATTTAATTTCCACTGGTCTGAAGGGATGGTGTAAGTTGAAGTGTATCCCCACCGATGTGTCTTGTCTTGGATTCATTATGGACTGAATGTGTTCCTGGATCCTCTGTTTTAAAGGGCGAACTGTTTTCCCTGTATACACTAAGTTACAGCTACACCATAGGGCATATACTACATAGCTCGTGTCGCAAGTAATGAACTGTCTAATCTCTACTCTAGTGTTCCTATCTTTGGGGTGCTGAAAAAACATTCCTGGGGTGCTGTACTTACGGATGTTACATTTGAACATTAAAAAAAACCATTTTTGTTCCTTGTGGTAGCCATGTAGTCCTGCTTTCCCTGGGAAGTGGTTGTAACCTACTATGTACCAGTAGGTCTTTAAGATTTTTGGCCCTACTGAAGGAGACTCATGGTCTAGCTCCTACTGCTGTCCCTACTTCCCTATCTGTTTGCAGAGTGTGCCAGTTTTAATGAATTATATTCCCTATCTTCCCTGCTTTGTGATTAAATTCTGTAATGAATGTGCAGGGCTGTGTATGAGCTGTTGTAGTTCTAATCTTTGTGATAATTTTTTCTTGATCAAGTATATGTACTTTATCTTTTAGTTTCTTCAGCAGTGTGGGATCATATTCCCCCCACTTCAAATATTTCAATAAGTTCTTCTGCTTGTTTAACAAACAAGGCATCTGAACTACAATTTATCTTGATCCTAAGCAGTTGGCTGTAGGGGATGGAAGATGGGCACTATGGGCATGTAACACTGAATTTGTAGCTGTTGGTTTACTGTAGCATTGTGTGTTGACAGTTTTGTTGTCATCACTAACAATAGGAGTGAGATCCAGAAAGTTTAGTGTATTTTTATGCATTTCATAAGTGAATCTAAGATTCAGGTTATTGTCGTTCAGCCATTGTACAAATTCTGGGACTGTTTCAGTGTCGCCTGCCAGACACAAAGCACATGTCTGCTGTGTTAGCTGGGACCTGGACCTACCTGTTTTTAACACATAACATAAGGTAAACATTCAAAATGAAACTGTGTGTCAAATGCAGTATGTACGCCGAAGGGGAGGAAACAAAAGGGTTTGAATGTGATAAATGTGTACTCTTGGAGGTACTACAGGCTGAAATAACTGCACTGCAACATAGGGTGCAGGTCCAGCTTGACATAAGCAGTTTGGAACAGTTCATAGATAATGTGGCAGAAATTGTGGCCGAACCTGATAAGATGTTTAAACCTATAACTGATGAGGGAGGGGGTGGTGAAGACTGGTGCATGGTAACTAAAACCAAACACAAAAAAGGTAGAAGGAATATAGGAGGGTCTTCCAATATTCTAACCCCTAATAGATACAGTGCCCTAAACCCAGACGAAAACCTAAGTCATGAAGGAAATCTAATAGCCCAGGAGGTACTAACACCTGACATTAACAAACACCTAACAGCACCTGATCCAAACAATTTAGCCAGCAACAAGAGTAGGAAACCACTGCCTGACAGCGCTATTGAACCTGAGATGTCCTAGTTGTAGGGGACTCTATGTTGCATTATACAGACCACATAATATGCAAACATTATAAAAACAGCACCACAGTTAGTGTGATGCCAGAGGCTGGCATAAAAGACATAAGACAACTTCTCATAGATACATAGATACATAGACAGTGTCAGCAGATAAGGGCCTATGGCCCACCCAGTCTGCCCATTTGAGCTTGTAAGTTCAGTTTATGTTTTCCTAGAAGTCTGTTGCCCCTTATCCCTGACCTCCAGAATTCCTTTATGTCTATCCCATGCATTCTTAAATCCAGTGATTGTTTCAGCCCCCACCACTTCCTCTGGCAGGGTGTTCCACTTGTCCACCAGCTGTTCTGTGAAGAAATTCTTCCTCACGTTTCCTCTGAATTGTCCTCCCTCCAACTTCATCCCATGCCCTCTAGTCCTGGAACATCTTTTTCACTTAAAAATAGTCTATTCCTGCACCCTGTTCCTCCCTGTAAGATACTTATATGTCTCTATCATATCCCCTCTCTCCCTCCTCTCCTCCAGGGAGTACATGTTCAGTTCCTTCAACCTGTCCTCATAGGACTTGTGATGCAATCCATGCACCATCTTTGTTGCCCGCCTCTGAACCTTCTCTACCCTGTCTATGTCCTTACGTAGGTAAGGTCTCCAGAACTGTACACTGTACTCCAGGTGGGGCCTCACTAGTGTCTTGTATAGTGGAATTATGACCACCCTTTTCCTGCTGGTGATGCCCTGCCTATGCATCCCAGCATCCTATTTGCTTTACCTGTTGCCTTGTCACACTGTTTCCCTATCTTGAGGTCATCAGAGATGATAACCCCAAGATCCCTTTCCTGCTTGGTGCATGCTATATCCTCACCCCCAACTGATATACTGTGCCAGGGTTTTTGTGCCCCATATGCATTATCTTGCACTTCTTTGCATTGAATTTCAACTGCCAAACCCCTGACCATTCTTCAAGTTTCTGCAGGTCCCTTCTCATTCTGTCTACACCCTCTGGTGTCTCTACTCTGTTACAGAGCTTTGTGTCATCAGTGAACAGTGAAATTCTGCCTTCTAGGTCCTGCGCAATGTCACTGATGAAGATGTTGAATAGGACCGGTCCCAGCACTGATCCCTGTGGTACCCCACTGGTCACTCTTCCCTCTGTGGAGTGACAGCCATTTACTACCACCCTCTGTGTCCTGCCGCCCAGCCAGTTACCTACCCACCACACTACTGTCCTGCCCACACCCATATTCCCCAGTTTGTGTAATAGTCTTCTATGTGGCACAGTGTCAAAGGCCTTGCTGAAGTCCAGATAGGCCATGTCCACTGCCCTTCCCTGATCCACCTCCCTAGTCACCCAGTCAAAAAATTCAACGAGGTTGGTCTGACATGACCTCCCCTTGGTAAAACCATGCTGCCTTGGATCCTGTAGTCCATTGACAACCAGATGTTCCACCAATCTCTCCTTTAGTAGTGCTTCCATGATCTTCCCCACTACCGAGGTGAGGCTGACTGGTCTGTAGTTCCCCGCTTCTCTTTGTTCCCACTTTTGTATAAGGGGACTAAATCTGCTATCTTCCAGTCTTTGGGTACATCCCCTGTTTCCAGTGATTGGCTAAACAGGATAGCCAGAGGTTCAGCCACCACCTCTCTTAGTTCTTTAAGGACCCTGGGGTGCACCTCATCTGGCCTCATTGCTTTATCAACTCTTATTACTTCCAGTTCCTTCAGGACCCTTTCTCGTGTAAAGGGACTTGTGTCCATTTTTGCATCATTCTCACCCCTTGTACTCCCTTCAGACCCATTACCCTCCTCTTCCTCAGTAAAGACTGAGCAGAAATACCTGTTCAATATGTCAGCTTTACTGTTGTCATCCTCCACGTGGCCCCATCCTCCCCTTCAGTCTCACTATCCTCCTTTGCCTTTCTTTTTCACTTATGTACCTGTAAAAGGTTTGTCCCTCTACCCACTGATTTCGCAATGTGTTCTCCTGTCTGAGCTTTGGCTTCCCTTACTGACCTCCCTGCCTCCCTTTGCTTCTCCTGGTACTTCTCCCTATCCTCTTCTGCCTGTGTCTTTTTGTATTGCCTGAATGCAGTCTTTTTGGCTTTCACTTTCTTTGCTACCTCTTTGGAAAACCATAATGGTCTCCTCATCCTTTTCCTCTTGCTAACCTGCTTAATGCATAATTCTGTTGCTCTTGTAATCCCCATTTTAAATACTGCCCACTGTTCCTCAAGCCCTGATTCCTGCCCCATTTCCCTTAATGCTTCTTTCAAGTATCTCCCCATTTTCCCCAAGTCTGCCCCCCTAAAATCCAGGATACGTGTTTTTGTGTGGTTTGGGTCTGTTCTTTCTGTGATTTCAAACCACAATGACCGGTGGTCACTGTTCTCCAGGTGCTCCTCTGCTCTCCCTGGTCTGCAGGATCACACCACAAAACCTTCAGCCTTAATCCATGCAGGGGTCAATGATGTAGGAAAAAGAAATCTTACCAACATCCAAAGGGACTTTGAACAAGTTGGATGGGATCTGATAGCAAATGGTAGTGATCTCATTGTATCAGGTCTACTCCCAGTACCTAGAGAAACCTATGCTAAAACCAGGGATATACAAGCTCTGAATGGCTGGCTAAAAAGGTGGTGTCACAGGGAAGGCTACACTTACTTAGAGCATGGGGACACATTTGGGAACCAGAGGCTATTTGCACAGGATGGACTGCACTTAAATAGGCAGGGGAAGCGCATCTTTGCTCACAGACTGCATCATGCCGTTGATATTGGTTTAAACTGCAGGCAAGGGGGGATGAGGGGAACCTTAGACCAAAGTCAAGTAACACCAGGAACGTTGTTCCAGTAACCTGAAACTTTCTTGTCATAAATGCCAGGAGTTTAAAGAATAAAAGCGACCAACTCCTCTATACTCTGCGTAATTCCAACATACATATCTGTGCTATTACAGAAACTTGGTCGAGAGAAGAGGATCCCTGGGACAAAAACATACCAGGACATACCCTGTATCATAAGGATAGGACAATGACAAAAAGGGGAGGGGTGACCCTTTATGTTACTGATAGCATAGTTTCTGAATCCATTCATACTACTCAATGGGACAGCACTGAGATTTTATGGGTCGAGATTCTCCCCCACATGCTGCCAATATCAACTTGGACCTGGTATATAGACCCCCATCCATCTCACAGCAGAATGATATATAACTGTTGAATTTTATTAATAAAATAACTACTACTGGCAATAGTTAGGGCTGTAATTAATTCACGGGGGGCACGGATTTCACGATTACCATGAAATTTGCAATTTTTCTCTCTGTGCCGTGAAATCCGTTGCTCCCTGTGACATTCACTAAAAATAAGCAGAAATGTGCCAAACACCAATTTTATTAGAGCATGAGCTACTTATGCTCCATTCTATTCCTGTTCTATCACCCCTGCAACCCTCAATGAGCCTGTAAAGCCTGTAAAGGTGTTTGCTTACATCTGTTCCCAAACTCCTACAGCCATTCTGTCCCTCCTGCAGCCCACTGATTGGACAGTTTCCTGCTTCCTGCATTTAGAAGATGAGTCAAAGCGGATCCAAACAGAAGTGCAGAATTCTGATTGCAAGTCCGTTTCTGGTCTCCATCCTGAGTTGCGACTCGCAGGGGGAGGGCAGACATAATCAAATTGTGCCTGCCCTCGGCCCCCTAGTTCTTTTTTTGGCAGCTGGTCTCCAGAGTTGCAACCTGGCTGCAGGTCTGATTTGTTTAAAAAAATGACAACAAAAAACAGTCCTTGGTGCAGGAAGAGGAATTCAGATTCTGGCTGCCCTCAGACCCTAGGTCATTTGCAGCTCTCACAGTGAATGAATGAGACTCAATTGGGCAGGAGGGGGTGGGAGGCAATGCAAAAAATTTCAACGGGCAAGTCTGTTTCAAGTCAGTTGTTGGTCTCCATCCTGAGTTGTGACCAGGACCATGAAATACCATGAAATCTGCCTATTTTTACCATGAAAAACTTACAGCCCTAACAATAATATATTATTTGGAGACTTTAATCTTCCTGGGATTAACTGGGATACTCTACAAGCAGAAACTGCAGAAGAATTAAGCTACTAAGAAGCTTTTCTCTTTTTTTCATTTAACACTTTCTACCTTACAGCCACAGTCCTGCTCCACATCTAGCCACCGCTCTTCTCCACTGCCGACCCCGAAGCTCACATGCCCAGCTGGCAGAAACATCTACACCTGTGAAAGGGGCCCCCCTGTAGCCCCCGCGCTCGGCGAGGAACCAGTACTGGCACATGCCTCCAGGCATCGTCAGCTGATGGAACTGCAGCCAACAAGCTGCCGCGGACTTGTGCTGCCATTTTTCCCCTGTTTCTCTCCATTGGGATTGTGGACATGCAATGACATCCATGCACATAAGTGCAGACATCCCCCTCGGTCCCCCTTCAGTTACACCATCACATGCGATACCTCCAGGCATCCCCAGGGGTCGCTGCAGTGTGATGTACTGTAGTTTCCCCAGCCCACCCCAGGACTGGGAGAGCTGTCTCCTGACACTCAATCCCAGTCCTCCCCTGCTGACCCCCGACGACCCGAGCTCATTCCCAAACCCAGGTCGCCGGTGTAGCACGAGGTGTGGCGCCCAATGCCTCAGCACCACCGGGCTGGCTCAGAAGCTTTAATCTTGGTGGGCATGAACCAGTTTGTTACAACAAACACCAGGGGTAATCATATCTTGGATTTAGTTCTAAGTAATCTAGTAGATAACATCTACGATTGTAATGTTCACCCCCCCAGGGTCTAGTGATCACTCCATGGTGAGTTTTAGATATATGGGCAGGCTGGGAAAAGGCATAGGGAGTACTACAGTTTATAAATAAAATAAAGCTAATTTTTATGGCATGAGATGTGACCTGGCCACATGGGACTGGGAGAAGGAATTTGACAACCAGCCACTAGTGCACATGTGGGAACTCATGATAAACAGAATTGTCTCCCTTATACAAGCATACACTCCAGCGGTTCACAGATATGAAGGGGCAAACAAATTATGGCCACAGTGGATGACACAGAGTGTGCAGAAGTTAATCAAGAGGAAAAATAAAGCATTTAGTAATGCTAAGAAGAGTGGAAATAATAAATGCTGGCACACTTACAAGAAGTTCCTGAAAAAATCTAAATTAAGCATTAAAAAAAGCTAAACAAAACATGAGCTCATGCTTGCCCGTAGGGTGCAAGACAACTATAAATCCTTTTACACCTATATTAACAACCGGAGGGGGGTAAGCAAATCCACTGGACCCCTCAAAGGCCCAGATGGCAAAATGGTCACAGATACTCTTATAATGGCTGAGCAATATAATAGATTCTTTACTTCAGTCTTTAATAAAAAGACCTACTCCAGGACAGACCATCTTGACCAGTCTTCCAACACAAGCCCCCACATAAATAAAGAGGATGTGCTAAAGAGACTTCAGAGCATTGGTCAGAATAAATCACAAGGCCCAGACGGATTACACTCTAGAATCATAAAGCAGTTAGCAGAGTTACTAGTAGGTCTGATTACATCCATTTACCAAAAATCGCTGGATGAAGGGCTGGTCCTGGAGGCCTGGAGACAGGAGGTCGTGGTGCTGATCCACAAAAAGGGTGCCAAACATAAGGTGGAAAACTATAAATCAATTAGTTTGAAAGCAGTTCTTTGTAAGATCCTGGAAGGCATTATTAAGGACCATATAATCAACCATCTTAGGTTAACAAATGCCTTAGATTGTACTCAGCATGGATTAACCCTGGGCAGGTCATATCAGACCAACTTATTGGAATTTTATGGCAGGGTCAACAAAGCCTTGGATAGTAGACATTCAGTAGATGTTATTTTCTTAGACTTCTCTAAAGCATTTGATAAAGTCCCACATGGGGAGCTTGTTGATGCCCTAATAGAACATGGAATCACTGGCAAAATATCCCATTGGATAGAAGTCTGGCTCTCAGGAAACAAAAAGTTAGCATTAAAGGGACATATTCAAATTGGGAAGATGTGACCAGTGGGGTGCCACAGGGATCTGTACTGGGGTCATGTCTGTTCAATATTTACATTTCTTCAATGAGTACTACTACAGGCGTATGGCTATCCAAATTAGCCGAAAACACAAGAATAGGATGCATTGTGGATACCCGGGAGAATGCAGACACCCTTCAATTAGCTTTAAGAGATCTGGAGATCTGGTCAACTGATAAGAAATTGACATTCCATGCAGAGAAGTGTAGTGTAATACATTTTGGGAAAAAAACTGCCAGGAGAATTACTCACTAGGTGGGCAGATACTCGACAAAGTAGAGGACGAAAGAGACCTGGGTATCAGGATAAGTAAAGACCTTAGTTTTAAGTCATAGTGTAACCAGATTATTAAAAAAGCTAGTAGTATATCACACTGCATTAATAAACATATCAAGTGCAGGAACAAGGATGTTCTGCTACCTCTCTATACATCCTTGGTGAGACCACATGTGGAGTATTCTACCCAGTTCTGGTCTTCTGGTGGCAGAAGAGAAATTCAAGCCTTGGAGAGGGTTCAGAGAAGGGCAACATGCAGGATCAGCGAGGTTCAGGGACTGGACTACCAATCAAGACTTAATACCCTGGTGTTGTACTCACTGGAATTTAGGCATTTGAGGGGGATATGTGTCTGCTGTACTGAGCGCTCATGAACCCCCAGATGTGGGAACTCTTGGGTTTAGAGTTCAAGGATAAGATTTATAGTACTAGATCACACCCCCTACAATTAGAAGTTGAAAGATTTAAAACAACCAAATGGATGCAGTGGTTCTCTATTAGGGTAATAAAAATATGGAATAAGCTCCCACTATAAGTAATGGCCAGTGTTAGTATGTTTAGTTTTAAGTCACAACTTGATGCACACCTAATTACAAATAATTTTTTGGGATACCGCTGATAATAGCGAGCTATAATGGCCTTTGGTCTAAATAGAGCTCTGAATAACCTATGAAACCTATGACTCATCAATAAATCTAAACCAGTGTTTGATGTGTGTAAAGTACGGATTCATGTCTGGATTGAATATAAGGGTATGTTCCCAATGGCCCAAGAATAAATTTGTGTAACTTGGAGTAGCACCCATCGCAGTCCTACATTTCTGCAAATAAAACTGATCTTCAAACATGAAGTAATTATGCCTCAAAATGAAGTCAAGGGCTTGCACCATGAAATCTTAAGGTATTACTTCATCTAGAGACAGCCTTTCTAAAAAGGACTGTAGTTATGTTGTATAGATGTATATAATGATTCAACATCTATACCAGTCCATGCAAGATCTTCATTCCAGTCTACATGTTTTATTTTATCATGCAAATCTTTTGTATCCTTAATATATGATTTTAAGTTTATAACACCGAACTGGAGAAAAAAATCAATGAATTTCCCAAGTTTTGTGTTAAACTTCCTATACCTGAAACAATAGGTCTTCCTGGTGGATTGTTTCTGTCTTTGTGGACCTTTGGCAAAATGTAACAAGCATTTGTCAATGCCGAATGTTGTCTCGCTGGCACTGGCATTGGTAGTGCAGGAGTTAGAGATGCATAATAGGAATGGCAGTGAAGTATTGAATTGAAGCCAATGCCAGCCCCACCCTGCAAAGAGTGCCAAGGCGTTGGGGTGTGCCTTTGGGTCATCAGCTATAATGCTCATGCATTCTACCTCACCCTGCCCTGTAGACACTGACAAGTGTCGTGGTGTGCTTTGGGGTCTTTGGGCATTATACATATGCCATTCCATAAGGAAATATGCTGAGGTGGATGCAGTATAGGAGAATGGGGTGAACTTTAGGGGTGAACACTCCAAGGCAGACCTCAATGCCTGTCACTGGCTACAGGGTGGGGGTGGGGGTGGAATGGTGTGAGCATTATAGCTAGTGATCCCAAGTCACACCCCTGATGCCTGTCAGTCCCTACAGGGTTGGGAGTTACAGTTGAAAACCCTAATGCCGTAGGCATTTGTTGGTATTTTCATTCCAAATGTTCAACATAGGTTTCTTGTGACCCCACCTCATGAAGAGCAGCACGATCAGTTTGTTAGCTGAAAGGTAGGTTTGCACAGCGGCTATGCCATTTGGCGACACAGGGATGAAAACTCATTTTGGGCAGAATGTGAAAAATGACAACTGTATTGTTCATGAGGAGGTGTAAAAAAATTGCAACATTGAAAATCTGGAGTAAAAATATGAAAAATTGGTGAAGTCATGAACATGCATAGAAACTGCTCCACACACATCCGTAACCCAATTATTTTTGGGATTTTTTAACCACATTTTCAACATAGGCATTCTGGGACCTCCCCTCATGAACAGTGGCACTATGATTTGTTAATTTGTCCCAAAAATTGATGTCCCACAGCAACCATTGTGCACCACAGGTGCGAAAACACATTTTGGGCAGGATGTGAAAAATGACAGCTGTACTGTTCATAAGGAGGTGTGAAAAATGCCATTGTTGAAAATCTGGCATGAAGAGGTTACGTGATACAGGCAACCTAGTGGCAGCAGGGTTACAGGGCTCCTAACCCCAACCTCACATCATCGGCTTTTACAACTCGATTTCAACTGGAATCTCGTCAAAAATACAAATTACAAAGAGAGGGCATCTCCAGCATTCGATATCACTGCAACTTTCATCACTATTGGGAGAATTTCTTCTGCGATGGATGCAGATATGAAGATGGCCCAACTCAAACATATGCCTCCTCCCTCGCCTGAAAAGCTACCTAAAAAAGCCAGGCCTCAAGGGGGAGCTTCCAACTCCACAAGCCTAACATCTACACAACCAGTTCCTGTCACAGAGGATTGGTTTCTACAGGAACTGTTGCCATTCAGAGAAACATTGCTTGAAATTTCTATGGAAATCAAGTCCATTAGAAAAGATATGGCTGATTTAAATAAAAGAGTGGGGGATACAGAAGCCAGATCCTCCTCATTGGAACGCTGGAGGGATAAAGTTGACCCAGAAATAACCCAGCTCCGGCAGCAAATACACAAACTGCAGTGAAAAGCCGAAGATTTAGAAGGTAGGAGCAGGAGGAATAATATTCTGATAATGGGTCTCCCCGAGACGGAAGAGAACCCCAACGTCATAGTTTTTGTCCAGGAGCTGTTGCTGAAAATAGTGGGCCCTTCTCCACTCGGGAGCAACTACCAAATCGAGAGAGCTCACCGATCATTACGGCCTCAACCACAACCTGGATCTCCCCCAAGACCCCTCATTTTAAAATTCCTGAGCTACATGTTGCAACAACATGTGCTAAATAAAGTAAAAGAACTCCAAGCAATATTGTGGGAAGGTGCCAAGCTCCGTATTACACAAGATCTACCATATGAAACGCGCCTGAAACAAGCAGCCTTCCATTCCATTGTTACCAAAATCATCCCTGCAAGCGTTCCTTTTAAAATGTTATATCCTGCCAAACTACAGGTTTCAATATCTGGATCCTAGATATCCTATGACTCGCCCTCAGAAGCGATGGCTGACTTAAAGATCAAGCTCCCAGAACTGTTCAAGAATGACTGAATTATCTGCCTGCAATTAGTTCTTTAGAAGAATTTATTCTCTATGCACAGGGTTTAGTGAGGGATGAGGATTCACCTACCCGCCTCCAAGCTTTTCCGATATCCAGGTCTGGGATTAATTTTAGTGGATGAGCTCGATCTCACCGGTTGTAGTGTCAGACTTTCAACGCAGAGGGCAGCCCTCTGCATGGCATCATTTTTTGGGGAAGGAACTGGCTAATCTGGGTGCGGGTAGGGGGGATTGTTTTTCACCTGGGACTGAAATTGGTCCGGCTACTATTATTTTCCCCCTCTCACTTTCTTATCCCATCAACATGGACAGGACAGGACTCCAACACTGAAGTACTGTATCACTTTTCATTTCTTTGTTGATTCCTAGCAATCGGTAGCAGCTGATCATGACAGTTTTTTTAGTTGCATTCAGAAGTTTCTGAAGCCAGTGGGCCGGGGGATATTATCTCCTCATCTCACTTCACCTCATATTGTGGGAGCTGAAGCCTGAATCAAGGGCTATTGATTCGCTAGGCCTCCAGATACTCCCAGGAGAGAGGAAATCTGGGGTAATAGGTGGAGACATATATTTGAGTTAGGAGGAGCAGGTTCTAATCTGCCTAAGAGCATTATGAACCTCCAGGATGTTTAATTTGCCCTGAATATGTTGGTGCCTAAACATATTTAATTTTTTTTCCAATTGTTTACCCAGGAGAAACACACTAAGCTGAAAGCTTGTTTACAGGTGCACAGGGAAGTTAACTGACTTGCTCAGGGTCACACAGTATGCAAGTGGGGGCTGTGGGATTCAAACCCAGGTCTCCAGATTTGCAGCTCAGAGCCTTAAACCACTGTGCTATACTGCCTCCCTAATATCAAAATAATATGGTGTTACTAAGATTTATAATCTGGATGATGATGTTGGGGAAGGGGGTGCCCTGACTCCAGCAAGCTTAGGGTTAACTGCATAACGTGCTAGTTTATGGGGGGTTCAGTTCCTACACATCCCCTATAAAGGGATACTGGTGGTTCTGGTGTCTTTGGCTGAATTTTATTTGCTTAGTGCAGTACCTCCAGATCATACCAATCTTTTGTCTCCTATTTTTTGGGGTTTTGTGGCTAGGAGCTGTATGAGATAGTCTTCCTCACTGGGACTTGTTTGTCAGGAGCTTTAACCATTTCTTTTCAAGGGAGACAAATGTATATAGTTGCTGGGGTTATTGGGGGTGGGATAGAGGGACTACTGCTTTATACTTGCTATGGTTTCCTCTTGCTGGACTAGACCTAAACTTCGAAACTATTATCATTTTGGAGAGAGGAAACTATAACTTCTGGGCAATTGAGGGGTGGGGGATGGGGCAAACTTATCGATGTCTTTGCTGTACTTTGGAATGGTTTCCCCTTCACTCAAATCATCTCTGTTATTACCAATCTGTAAGCTTAATATTGTTGCGGGGCTCAGAGAAGGGGGAGGAGGGCAGGGGTTGGAGTGTGCCTTATGATTATTTCTGGTTTCATAATGATTTTTTCTCTAGAAAAATTATGGGGTTTATTATTTGGAATGGCTATTAACACATGTAAATAGTGACCTGGAACATCAGAGGAGTCAGGGAACCTACAAAGAGATATCAAATATTAAAACAGTGTGCCCTACTTAACGCAGACATAATCCTGCTACAGGAAACACATCTATTGACTAGAGAGGCCATTTGGTTACGTAGACTGGGGATATCCCAAGTCTTCGCCACAGGGGTTTCCTCATCAAGTAAAGGGGTGGTCATTTTAATCAAAAACACAATCCCATTCCAGGCTGACTCCACAGTAACTGATCCCCATGGCAAATACATACTTGTTAAAGGTAACTTCTTGGGCACTACAGTAGTTGTAGGCTCTGTATATGGGCCACTGGGTGGCGAGCCATCATTTTTTATGGAACTTGCCAGCAAGATTGCACCATTTCTTCCCATTTCCTTAATCCTAGGGGGTGATTGGAAAGTCCCCCCCACACAGGATATTGATAGGACCCATCGACCCTTAAGACCCCCTACTGCATCACAAAGAGCCCTACAGGACTTGATGGATACACTAGGGCTTTGTGATCCATGGCATTTACTTAACCCATCACATCAAATGTTTTCCTTTTACTCTAATGTTCACCAATCCTGGTCCAGATTGCACTATATCTTAATTAGTATACCTTTATTAATCAGTTTACATCAAACAGGCATCGAGCCTATAGTAATCTCTGATCATTCACTGGTATGGGTGGCCCTATCTCCTCCCCCCCTACAGTCCCAAAGATAGATCATGGAGACTGAACACGCAACTTTTAAAAGACAAAACTACTACTTCTAAAATTCAAAACTCCATTCAAACATTCATAGATACTAATATAGGTATGATTCAAAGAGATGATTTATTATGGTGTACCCTCAAATGCTATATTCATGGGGAATTCATTAAATTAGCCACCAGAAGAAAGAAAATGAGAGAAAAAGAAACTTTGTCCTTATTAGCTCAAATAAGAGCAGCCGAGCTTTCTCTAGCATCCTCAACAAACCCTGACTCCACAACAGAGCTCTTAAATCTCAGGAATAAATATGCAGAACTCTTAAGAGAAAAGCAGAGTATGCAATCTTAAAAACTAAATCCACTTATATAGATCAGGGAGAAAAAGCGGGCGAACTACTAGCTCTTCGGCTCCGCAAATTGGAAAGCTCAAGACTTATACCTTCCATTCAGGCTCCAGAAGGGTCTATTAAAACCAACCCCAGAGACATTGCTCTAATATTTGAGAACTTTTATCATTTCCTCTACGGGGAAAGAGCCACGCCCACTCCTACCCAAATAATAGAATCTTATCTGGATTCTTTAGCCTTCCCCTCCTTACTCGAACACCTCCAACTTTCCTTGACTTCTCCTATCACCCTAGAAGAGGTGATTGAAACAACTAAGGACTTATCCCTTGATAAAGCTCCAGGTCCAGATGGCTTCCCCACTAATTTTTACAAATCCTTTGTAAAGGAGTTGGCTCCACTGTTGCTCAAACTGTACCAATATATACTTAAGGCTAAACCTCTGGATCCTACTTTATTGGAAGTGACCATATCTCTTCTATTAAAACCCAACAAGTCCCATCTTCTACTGGAGAGTTATCGACCGATCTCACTCTTAAATTGTGATATCAAGATCTTAACTAAAATCCTGGCTTTATGCATTCGAAAAGTTTGGTCTCAACTTCTAAGTCCAGAGCAGGTGGGATTTGTCCCTGGTAGATCCTCCACAGATCACTTTCAGAAACATTCCCATATTTTCCAAGCAGCAAGATTATCCCAAACCCCGATGGCCCTAATCTCATTGGATGCCGAGAAGGCTTTTGACAGAGTGGATTGGGACTTCCTCTGTCTTTTAATTAAGATGGGCTTCCCTCCCCTTTTCATCCAGTGGATTCAGGCCATATATTCCTCCCCCTCTGCAAAGATCCATTGTGATGGAGTATTCTCTTCTTGATTTCCCCTTTATTCAGGCACAAGGCAGGGCTGCCCCCTTTCACCTTTCATATTTAATCTTTATTTAGAACCCTTGATTCATCATATCAAACAGTCTTTCCAAATACAGGGGAAATGCAATACTCAATCACAACCTCATCCTCTGTGCATACGCGGATGATATCCTCCTCCATTTAGAGAATCCTGCTGAATCCCTGAGACAAGTGTTTTGGAGGTAATATCCCAATATAGCTCTTTATCCAATTATAAACTGAACCTGAACAAATTAGAAATCTTCTCTCTAAATCATTTCACTCACAAAACCGACTTTAATGGTTTTGACATAAAATGGACTCCTCATTCACTTAAGTATCTGGGCATACACCTAACCACAGACCCGCTCCTGACCAAGAAACTCAATCTGGATGACCTGGTGGCAATCCTTCAACTTGATCTTCAAAGATGGCAATCTCTTCCATTAACTCTTTGGGGATGCATAAACATAATGAATGTCCTTCCTACACTTTATTATCCATTACATATGTTGAACATATGGCTCCCATCATCTTTCTTCCAGAAAGTCCATTCTCTCATCTCTGGCTTTATATATAAACAACCCAGAAAATCCTTTATCATACTGAGTCTCCCAAAAGCATCAGGGTGTCTCCGGCTCCCTAATTTTCTATTTTATTATTGGGTGAGCCACTTCTCCAGGATTGGGAAATGGCTTACAGATCCCATGAATGAAGCCTCTCCTATTTGGCTACAATTAGAAACCCAGATCTTACAACAACACCACTTGCTTTCCCCTGCCATTTACTATACTCACCTGAAGAAACTGCCGGATCCAATTGGCCATTCAGTAATTTGGACCTCCCTAAAAGTTTTTTTATCAATTTTGCTCCTCTTACAAACTTTCGCCATGTCAAGACTTTGCACAACCTCTCATCTTCAACCCCAACATTCAGGCAGGTGGCACTCTTCTCATGCACAATTGGTTACCTCCACCAGAAAATGCTAGAGTAACAGATCTTTCCTCCCCCACATCCCTTCTCTCCTTCCACAAAATTCGAAATAAATTTGGCCTAAATGCTTCTCATACCTTTAAAGGGAAGCTGTCATTTGCAGGGGCTCCCGCCCCTGAAAACTTTAGCATCCAGTTAAGCTTTTGGCAGAAAAGTGCCTTTTTTTGTAAGGTGCAAAGTAATTTAACTGAATTTATAAAAATCCGCTACCCGGAAGTGTAGTGGAGGCTTACAGCTCCATTAAGTGTAATGGTGTGGCGCGCACCGTCGTGTCAATGCATTTGCAGAGAGGTGCTGGTGCGGGCGCGCACATACACAATGGGCTCAAACTCCGTACTCTGGGTACAAGTTATAAAGTCAGTAAGCTGCGCGCTCACTGAAACTAAAGTTTACGGCGAGAATATGACAGCTTCCCTTTAAAATCTTTCAGTTGAGACACTTAATAGCACAAGTATTTGGTACCACTTCACTAGAATCTAAGCTTCAATGCATATTGGATAGCTTCCATGATCTATCTTCCAAGTCACACTGTTAATCCCTCTTATACAACTTTATCCTCTCCACTGGACACACTGATCCCGTACCTGGCTCCAAACTATGGTCCTCTCTCCTACCAGGAACAACCACTGAATGGTCAAAAGTCTGGCAAGATTTATATACATACATCTCCCAGGATAAACTGCGACTTACCCAATACCATATACTACATAACCTATATTACACACCGATAAAATTAGCTAAAATTGGCCACCTTCCCAACTCTAATTGCTCCAGATGTGGTAAATATGAAGGAAATTTACTACATATATTCTGGGAGTGTACTAAAATTACCCCCTTGTGGCATTCGATTCAATCTAAGTTGGACCCAATACTTGGTCTAGGTGACCTCTTCACTGTGGAGATCTGTATTCTAGGGATTTACACTACTATCCAAATTAAGGAATGGAAATATCACATGGCACTAATTTCCATGGTAGTAAATAAACTAGTGCTTAAACATTAGTTGGACCAATTACCTATCTCCTATACTGAATGGCTAAATGACCTCTCAACCTACTTCAGGATAGAGCGCTTGATCGCTGGCTCCAGTAATAATCTTGCAGCATTTGATAAAAAATGGGACAAATTGTATACCTTATATCTGCAATGAAGTTACTAACCTAATTTCTCCAGGTTCATCTCAAGATGTTTCTATGTACCAAATATCTCTTGTAAGTATGGAACTATATGTATTGGCACACTCTGGGGGGTTCAGGAGGAAAGGAGGTAAATGGGATGGGGGGAGGTTTCCTTTGTCTTTTCATTGACTTTTCCATAATATATTCTAAGTGAATGGTTGCATCCATATATCACATCTGTTATGGCTATTACTGTGTTTATAACTTAAAACCAATAAAGAAGTTGAATAAAAAAAAAAAAATTCTGACATGAAAATATTGCAAATTTGCGAAGTTATAAGGGTGCATGGAAACTGCGCAATGCACGCTTGTAACACAGTCATTTTATGGACGTTTGTCACCAAATTTTGAACATAGGCATTTTAGGACCTCTATTCAAGTCTGAGTAGAAAACATCCTCTGCCCCATTCTGATCTATCCTCCTCCCATAAATCTATGCTGCCTCGGTTCTTGTAACCTTCTGGATTCAAGATACAGTACTCCAGTAGTGTTTATTTTAATAGGGTTTCCAGTACCCTCCCCACCACTGATGTTACACTGACCGGCCCACAGTTGCAAGCCTCCTTCCTTCCATTCAGTCTTATGGAGCAGGTCTATATCTACCATCCTTCAGACCTCTGGAACCACTCCTGTTTCCAGTCAGTTGTTGAATAGGGCTGTCAGAGGTTCAACCAGTACCTCCATGAGCTCACTCTGCATCCTTGGATGTATCCTGTCTGGCTCCATATGTCCACTTTCAGATTTGCAAGTCTTCTCAGCATTCTTTCCTTGGTGAATGGACTTGTGTCCACCTCCCTTTCCCCAGTGTTCCTGCTGCATTTATGTATTTCATCACCTCTCCCAATGCTGAAGACTGAGCAAAAGTATTTGTTCAGGATATCTGTTTTTTCCTGATCCTCCTTTGCACAGGCTTCCCCAGTCCTTCATATCCTCGCAATCCCTCCCATTGTCTTCCTTTTTATTTACCCCTTTGTCTGTCCTTTCCTCTGTTTGCATCTTTGTGCCCCTCACTGCCTTTCCTGCTTCCCTCTGCATTACCTGGTACACCTCCCTATCCTCTTCCCTCTGCATCTCTTTGTACATCCTGAATGCCTCCTCTGTAGCCTTTACCTTTGCATTCACTTCCCTCGAGAACCACAGTGTTCTCTTTCTCCTCCTGTTTTTGCTCACTTCCTCCATGCAGAGTTTTGTTGTCTTCACTGTACTTTCCATCTGTTAACCTTACTGTTCCTCCACCCCACCATGGCAATCTCCACTGCTAGATTTTCTTCAAAGCATTCACCAACCTTTTTTAAAATCCCCCCCTCCTGAAGTCCAGGACCCCCATTTGTCTTGTGATTTGTCTCTGCCACCATCTTTATATTAAAATCACATTGTATGGTGATCGCTGGTACCCAGGTGACACCCTACCTTGACATCTGAAACACTACCCTTCTTTGTGAGCACCAGGTCCAGTATTAACTCATCTTGAGTGGGTTCTTTGACTAGTTGCCTGAGAGACATCCCCCTGTAGGGGGTCTAGGACGTCCCTACTTCTAGCTGAGGCTGGAAGGAGAGGCTGGTGCTGGTTGTGACAGTGCATGCTCACGATCTGTGTGTGTTGCCACACAAGCGACCACAATAACACCAGCCAAGGGGAATAGAGCAACATAAGGAGATGAGATATCCCTCCGCAGAGCAGAGTGATGACCTGAGTCATCCACTGATCCAGGGCAGGCCTCTCCAACTGCATCTCAGTCTCCTTCTCATCCTTGGGATCCTACTGTCCAGTCTCCGGGGGGGGGGTGCACCATGTGGGGCAAGCCATGGATTCAATGAAGGGGCATGTAAGTCCCTGGCTAAGGCATGGTGATGAGGCTGGGGTACCTCCAACAGGGGTCTGAAGGGGTACATCCCCTAACCTGCAGAGGAGAAGAAATGAAGTCTAAAAAAAAACTTGGCACAGCCACCCAGACAACATTAGTATAAAAATCAGCAGGCATTATGGCATGTACCTTTGAGTTACCTTAGATCCCAACTTGTCTTATGGTGACTGTGTAACCCAAGTATGTACAATTATTCATCAAAATCTTGGAGTTATACACAGGCTATAACAATATTTTACCTGATGTTTATCTGACAGTTGCTAGAGGATCCATTCTCACTGTATTTGACTGCATAGGTGGCTTAACTCAGCTTACAATAGCATCTACTGCTTTGCCCTGTCTGCACATATGCACACACCAATGCAGTTTACACTCTGGTCTACAGAAGTTCTCCTACACTGCCTGCAGAGGCAATTCCTCCACATGCTATCTTGTGTTACACTAACTCCTCTCCCCTATCGTACCTCCTGTATCTGAAGCTCTGTCACAAGAACCTGAGGTCCTCTGACCAATGTCTTCTGGCAGTTCACACTGCAAAAACTGCACGGTGCTCCAAAGCCTTTGCCATTTTCACCCCAAAACTCTGGAATGACACCTCTAGCTCTCTGCATCTCTCCTCTAGCCATTCCCAGTTTAAATCACAACTCAGAGACCAGTGATTGTCCCAAAGTTTTTGTTGGTGCCCCACATGATGTATGCATGTAGACTGTACTGGCACATGACATGCTCACTTGATTATGACATGCTGATTTGTTTATTCTGCCTGCACTTGCCACTTTGTTACAAAACTGTTGCTTAAGCCTCCATGCCTATATATTACTATGTAGAAGTGCCTACCTCTGAGTTATTGTGCCATGTTACTATGCCTGTTTAAATCATATTGCACCTGATAGTGGGCCTCTGGTCCAGTGTACTCACCTGGTTATTTATTTTATTTAGTTGTTTTTTTTTGTTTTGCAGTTAGTGCTGTTTCTTTCCTTGGCCCTGAGCAGTTCCCTGGATGCCAGTTACCCCAGCCCTGTCTCCCCCAAGTTTCCTCCAGGACTTACCTTCACACAGAGGCAGCATGGCCTGGGTGCTTGTTGGGGTGCAGGGCTACAGATGTCTGGAAGTTGGTGGCCACTCAGGAATCCATTTTCCTGTTTTCTTCTCTGAGGTGTGAGTGTGTGTGCAATGCTTGCCCAGACTTTTATAGGCATGCATCTGTATATGGAATGTCAGCAAGTGCCGCTCTCCCTTGTTCTGGCAGTCCCTGGCTGCCTTACCCCCAGCCAATGCTAGGGGCAGGCTGATGCCAGGCACTGAAACCCTCCCTTCCTGGGAGAGATGAGGAGTTTTCTGGACACTCTATTCTCTCCTAACCTGGCCGACCCCCAGCAACCTGAGTCTGCATCTGAACCTGGGTCGCCGGTGTGGCATCCAGTGCCTCAGCCCTCAGTGCTACAGTGTCAGCTTCTCACCCAGTTATTAAATAAAATGAATAAATGTACAAAGTCATTTAAACAAAGGAGTTGTGCAGAATCAACCAACCAGCAGGGTCAACAAGGGACAACCAACCAGCAAGGTCAACAAAGGACAACCAACCAGCAAGGTCAACAAAGGACAACCAACCAGCATGGTCAGCAAAGGACAACCAACCAGCATGGGCAACAAAGGACAACCAACCAGCAAGGTCAACAAAGGACAACCAACCAACAGGGTCAACAAAGGACAAAAGAACAGAGGGAAGGGAAACTGAAAGGAGGTAGGATACAGGGAGTTAGGTATTGGAAGAGCCATGTATAACAAAGACACAAAGTGAGAGCTTGAAGGCAAGAGTGGAAGGGGATGATCAGTGAGAGAGGACGAGGTCAGCCTAGTGACATGGTAGTCTAAAAAGAAAAGATGACTTGATCAGCTGAAGTCTTAATAGACTAGAGAAACAAACGCTGAGAGTTTGCTGGCCCATTGCGTACAGTGGTAGATCTGCTCACAACACCAGTGACTGGGGTTTGCAAACATGTTTGGATCACCAGAGACCAGCCAGTGGTGAGGCATCGAGCATCCCTGTGGACTGTCTCCCTCTATCCTCTGTGGAAGGATGCTATGGAACACTGCTGTAGGAGCGCCACAAATAGGGATTCTGGTCAGCACCCCTTTGGGGCTATGGAGGTGCTGGTGGATGCAATGTGACTACATGCCATGCATGCATGCTTGCACATGGTGTCCTAAAAGCTGGTGACTCCTGGATGGACAAAAAATAAGAGAAAATGACCCTGACTCCTGAAGACAATGGACCCTGGTATATCCGGGTCCTGGGCCTTAACTGTACTACCACCTGACAACAAAAGGATGCTTGATGGTACATCCCCTTCCCCCAGCCCTATCTGGAGGGCATTCCATGACTGGATGGTGGTAGCTGAGTGCAGATTTGAGAGATTCAGGGGGGTTGAGGTGTTCCATGAGGCTCCTGAGGAAATCAGGTACTTGGGGGTTGAAGGGGAGAAAAATTACTTGCTAAAAAAAAACACAGTGAGAGTCATGGCTTATGAGGGAGTGAGCAGGTAAGTAGAACACTGAGGTAGCAGGGCTAGAAGTCAAACTAATATTTTGAAATGAAAACTGCACAATGGGAAATATAAAGGGAACAGTGATGGGTGCAGGATAAGCAATCAAAAGCAAAGCGACAGAATGAAATGGAAGGTTCAGGCTGGCCAGGGTAGATTTGGGGCAGCATTGTACACTACATCCCATAAATGCATTAGTCATACGTACTGTCATACCCACTGTCTCCACTGGTAGTCTGTTCCATAGGTGCACCACCCTCAGGGAGAAAATGTTTTCTAATGTTATCCCTAGCTTTACTGCCTTTGAGCTTCAGCATGTCCCCACATCCTGCTGGAGCAGAGCACACATCTCCAGATATATTTACATAATAAATGAATATAAATCTTTCCAGTATAAGTATTTTCACTTTTAGGATATCTCTTTTTAATTAATATGGTATGAAACTGCTTATATTAGGAAGACGGAAACATAAAAAACATAGAAGTTGATGGCAGATAAGGACCGCAAGGCCCATCCAGTCTGCCCATTTCTTTTTCTACCTTATAAATGTGCCATTGACCTTTGCTTTGTCAATGGCATATCTATTCATACTCATCTGTATTGCTCCCTTATGCCTATCCCATGCCTGTTTGAAGCCCTGCACTGTATTCATATCCACCACTTCTTGTGGTAGGCCATTCCATGCATCCACCACCTTTTCTGTGAAATAGAACTTCCTCACATTACCCCTTAATCGGCCTCCCTCTAATCTCATGCTGTGTCCTCTTGTCCTGCTATTTTTCTTATATTGAAACATGTTAGACTCTTTCACCTTGTTAATGCCCTTAAGGTGTTTGAATGTTTCGATCATATCACCTCTCTCCCTCCTTTGCTCTAGGGTATACATATTGAGCTCTGTTAATCTGTCCTCATATGTTTTCTGATGCAGTCCCTGCACCATTTTGGTTGCCCTTCTCTGGACTGCCTCAATTTGGTTAATGTCTTTGTGAAGGTGTGGCCTCCAGTACTGCATGCAGTACTCCAGATGGGGCCTAAACAGTGTCTTGTAAAGAGGGATTATTACCTCCCTCTTCCAACTTGTGAAACCCCCTACTAATATACCCCAACATTTCCCAAGCCTTACCCACTGCTTTAGTGGTCTGCTTGGATGATTTCAGGTCATCTGTGATGATGATGCCCAAGTCTCTTTCTTCCCTTGTGACTGCCAGCAACTCCCCCCTCCCAACCTATAGGTGGCTTCAGGGTTTCTCTTCCCTATGTGCATGATCTTGAACTTCTTTGCGTTAAACCCCAGTTACCACTCTTCTGACCATTTTGCCAGTTTATCCAGATCTCTTCTTATTCTGCCCACCCCATCTGGATCATCTACTCTGTTGCAGATCTTGGTGTCATCTGCAAACAGACAAACCTTACCCTCCAGTCCATCTGCAATGTCGCTGATGAAGATACTGAAGAGGACTGGCCCCAGGACTGATCCCTGAGGTACCCCACTTGTGACTTGCATCTCTTCTGACTGTATACCATTTACCACCACTCTCTGTTTTCTGCCTGTCAACCAGTTTGCCACCCAGTTGACCAACGTCTGACCCACCCTGAGCCTACCTAGCTTATTAATCAATCTTCTATGTGGAGCAGTATCGAAAGCTTTGCTGAAGCCAAGGTAGGTGACATCAACTGCTCCCCCTTGGTCCACCACTCTGGTTACGCAGTCAAAGAAATCTATGAGATTAGTTTGACAGGACCGTCCTGTTGTAAACCCATGCTGTCTTGGATCCTGTGCTCCTATGGATTCCAGGTGCTGCACTATCCTTTCCTTAAGGAGTGCCTCCAGAATCTTGCCCACTACTGAGGTAAGACAGACTGGTCTGTAGTTCCCTGCCTCCTCCCTGCTACCACTCTTGTGGAAAGGGATCACATGAGCCCTTCTCCAGTCTTCTGGGACCTCTCCTGTGTTCAGAGATTCACTAAACAGTTCTGATAATGGCTCTGCTAGTTCCACCTTGTCTTGCCTAATCGAAGAGTCACAAAGGAATAATCACACTTGGCATTCACACATCAGCACAATTTATTGCAAGCAAAAGATAATTACACTTCATTTAGCAGCAATGTCACTATCAGCATTAATGATTACACTTTAGCATTCATTCATTAGCAATATTACTATCAGCATTAATATATACTTCAATTAAGCAAAACATGATACATCACCGATTCTATGCTACGTCCAAGCCTTTCCCAGTAGCTGGGGAAGCCCCTAATCATCTCACAGCCTGGCCAGGAGTCTTGAACCGGGAGAAAGTTCCACAGCGTTGCGTCCACCCTGCAGATGAGGCTTCCAACCAGGCATTGAGAAAGCTACATTTATATCTTATTTTATGCTAAAAATAACCGTGCAGCCTTCATAGTGTTGTTTTGCCACATTCTAGAAGCTGTCCGGGCTCCCAGGATGCTTCAAATTCACACCATAAGGACTGCTCAGAATTCCCTACACCTGCTAGGTCACTGTGCTCCAAACACTGGCCGGGTGCCTAGAACACTATGAGCTAAGCAGACGTTTAAACAAAACTACAAAAACAGGTTGCCTGATAATATGCAACCTTCAAGTCAGCAAAATACACTGTCTGAAGCAAAACATAATAATGAGGCTATCTAAAGAGCAAAACACCAATTAAATGAAGCAGCATGTAAAATGGAGTCACACAATACAAAATGGAGTATAAAATGACATACATTACATGAAATAGCATACAAAATGGAGTGACAATAATCAACATATTATACTATCACTACACACCTATAGCTTCTTTAGTACCCTGGGATATATGCCATCAGGTTCCATTGCCTTGTCCACCCTGAGCTTATCAAGCTCTTGTAGGACCCTTTCTTTTGTGAAGGGATTAGTGCTCACCTCCCTCCCCATGTCCATAGTACTGAGCTGTGGGCCCTGCCCTACCTTCTCTTCAGTAAATTCTGAGCAGAAGTATCTATTTAGGATAGATGCTTTTACATGGTCCTCCTCCTCCTCACATGCCCCTTATCTTCTTTGATCTTAGCAATAACCTCTCTGGACTTTCTTCTTTCACTAATGTAGCTATAGAAAGTCTTGTCACCTTCTTTTACTGTTTGTCCTAGTGTTTCCTCAGTTTGGGCCTTTGTCTGCCTTACTGCCTTCCCTGCTTCCCTTAGGGAAGTTTGGTATGCCTCCCTATCTTCATCCCGCTGTGTTCCCTTATATTTCCTGAAGGCCAGCCTTTTGGCTGTAACCTTTTCTGCTACTGTTTTTGAGAACCAAAGTGGTTTTCTTCTTTTGCATTTCATTTTCTCTACAACACAATGGGATGTTGCTTCAAGTATTGCATCCTTAATGATTGCTCACTTTGCCTGTACCCCTTCACCTGTATTTCTTTTTGCCAGGGCTAGCTTAACTCTGTTGGCCATCTTATCAAAGTCAGCTCCTCTGAAGTCCCATATTTTTGCCTTGGAATGGGATGATTTAGTTGTAGTGGCCAAATTGAACCATATCATGTGATGGTCACTGGCCCCCAGGTGACCTTCTACCTGGAGATCTGTGATCCTTTCCCCGTTAGTCAGTACTAGATCTAGGAGAGCCCTGTCTCTTGTGGGTTGTTGTACCAGTTGTTTGAGGCCCTCCCCCTGCAGAGAATCCACCATGAGTCTAGTTCTGGCAGATGTTCCTGCTGGTATTGAGCAATCTGTATCTGGCATGTTGAAGTCTCCCATTATTAGAACCTCCCCTTTAGCTGTCATGTTTTTTATATCTTCTAACAGTAATGTGTCAATGTCCTCCCCCTGGTCTGGGGGTCTGTAGACAACCCCAGTTCTTATGGCTGTCCCATTTCCTGTTTATAATAATTTATAAAATTCCATATATCTGGAGATGTGTGTGTCCTGTTATGCTCTGGCAGGATGTGGGGGCACACTGAAGTTCAAAGGATGATATGTCTTTTAGAACAAGACAATAAGGCAATGAATTTACATGTCAGACGATCAGCTGTAAATGAATAACACCGCAGTGAACCATTCACAATATACAGCATTCAGCAATACTACAAACAGACAATGCCTTCATTACCTTAGTTTCATCCACATTATTTAAAAATAAAAAGACTCCACATACATTGGATATCCTAAAAATTACAACAAAGTAATGAAGGCATTGTCCAATTTTGCTGATGGTTCACTGTAGTATTATTCATGCAAAACATTGTTTTTGACTTGTAAATTCATTTTTTAATTTTCTTTTTCTAAATGGTATATCATCCTTGTATGCTCCTATATCATCCTTATATGTTCCTGTATGTAACTGTTTCTGGATCACCCTTAAAAAAGGATTTTTGTTTCAGCGGCCTTACCCAGTTACCAAAAACAAATAGTCTTCATTGAATCCAGAGAGATAGTTATAAGAAAGCAAATCTCTGGTCTTGTGTCAGTACTGTTATGGCTGTACGTGAGGTGACACCTACTTAATTCAATATTAATTGGAAAACTGCATTCCATATTCACAGAGAGGTCAAAATAACAACACACCAGAATCCTGAATCAAAAGTCACCAACATGTCAACACATCATATGCCCAGTTTTTCCAGCACTGCATGAAGTAGTTTAATATGTGAGAGATCTAGAGAAAATGATGAGCAGAATGTTTGTAAATTTAAATTTGAACGCCTTTTTAATTGTCTATGCTTTTGTCTTGCAGCATGATGTAGCAATTCACAGCTTGTTTCCATTATTCAGGCTTATCCCAGATTTACTGCCATCTTCATGCTCCATTTCTTCAGATTTTGATGTTGACGAAATCTGAAAATGTTACTGTCTGTGAAAGTGGTCTGATTCGTCAGCTTGACCTGAAAGTTCACTGGGGTTTGATCAGTAGTCTTCTGACATCTATTCCACTTGAGTGCAACTCATCCATTTTCTCACACTGCTGTTACTTTTTCTTCCTGTAGTACATTTGAGATTACGTTTCTACTGGTGAAAAAAATGAATGCCCTTTATTTTTACCTCGCATCAAATTGAATCTGGGTAATTCATTTGAACTGAATTTTAGAGTTTATTTTTTGTTTAAACTATAATTAGTAACACATATAATTACACAGTTTGGAACATGTTGGGGGTTTTATGTAAAAAACAAAACTATGACATTTTATTTCAGGGAAAATGTTTTTTTTGGTTTGAGGGCTAGAAACACATAAACTGAAACAAAGACTGTGGCCTGCAAGAAAGCGTTCTATCCAGTACAACATTCCAGTTATGAATACTTAGTTCCTCAAAACACCACCCATCGGGGAATACCAATAACTTGTAAAATGGCTTAGTTAAATGGAGCAATCTGACTGGATAATGCACATTCCAGGTTGTATAAATAGTACAGGGGTGACGGTGGGACAATGCATTTATCCACTAGCAAAGTTATTTATTTGGGGATCCAGGAAAACCTTTTCAAATATAATATTCAGACATAATTCAACTTATCTTTCCTTAGTTTTCTGTACGTATGTTCCTTCACTCTTTATTACTGAGGGCATTTGCATAAAAACAGGATCTTTGTGTCTCAGATTTCCTCTCATCCTTCTGCCATTCCCCTAGCTGATGATATGGGTAACTATATTCTGGTGCAGCCATTTGCAGTGTGCAACACATAATGTGTGGCCGCCAGGGAGGCATATTCAGACAGGTAGCTTGCCCTATCTGCCTGGTAGTACCATGCAAACTGCACATGCACAATGCACCAAAGCCCCCCTGCTGGCAACAGACATTCAGGAACAAAAGGGGATAGTACAGCCCAGACAGGCTAGCACCTTTGCTCCCAGGTGCCACATTCAGAGGCCAGCATGCTACTGACCACATATGGCATACAGGGAGCTAAGGGAAACTTTGGCATGCCATTATGTGGCCATTGGCAACTCTGCACAATGCTACTCCATAGAGGTATTTGCAGAGACATTGTGCAGCACTCCCTGGTAGTCCAATGTCCCCTTCCCTTGATCATTGTTGTGTAACAAATTAACTCCTTGGTAGTCCAGTAGTTCCCCCCCCACCCTGATACCCATAATGTAGCAGAATCACTCCCTAGTAGTCCAGTGGTGCATCTTCCTTCCCAATCCAAACTGTGTAGCAAAATCACTCCCTGGTAGTCCAGTGGCATGCCCTCTCACTCCGATCCATGTTGTGTAGCACAATCACTCCCTAGTGGTCCAGTGGTAACCCCCTTCCACCCTGATCTCTGTCATGTAGCACAATCACTCCCTAGTAGTCTAGTGGTGCCCCTTTCTGCCCTGATCCCCATTGTGAATAAGAATCACTCCCTAGTAGTCCAGTGGTGCCCCTTTCTGCCCTGATCCCCATTGTGAATAAGAATCACTCCCTAGAAGTCTAGGGATACCCCCTCCCACCCTGATCTCTGTCCTATAGCAAAATCTTGCCCTAGTGGTCTAGTGGTACCCTCTCCTACCCCAATCCTCATCATGTATGAGACTCACTCCCAAGAAATCTAGTGATACACGCCATTTTGATCTCCTGTTCTCTGTTGTGTAAGAGAATTGCTCCTGTGTAGTCCAGTGGTACCCCACCGCCCTGATCCCTGTTCTGAAGCAGAATCATGCCTTAGTAGTCTAGTGGTGCCCCCCTCCTATCCTGAGCCCCGTTGTGTAGCAGAATGACTCCCTGGTAGTCCAGTGGTATACCCCCCCTCCTGCCACAGTCCTAGTTGTGTTGTAGAATCCCATGATCCTCCACTTCCTGGCCCAATCACTCAGCATCCTCCACCCCCAGCTGGAACCAAACCCACCTGAATATCCCCACATCTGTCAGCCAGAGCAGTGGATTGTGACTGGCACAGACCCTTGTCTCACCACCTTGGCTAGCCACAGTCTTAATGACAGGAACTTAACATGTGTGTACTGTAGAAACAGATGTCATTCAGATGACAGCTACTGAGGTATTGTGTGGAGGGTCTGTGCCATTTGGCATCCAGCACTGTACTCACCACTGCTGGCAGGATTTTTCAGTTGGGTCAGGTGCCACACCCAATGCTGGTTGTTGGAGAGTTGTAGTGGGCAGACTGGCGATACTGGTGGTGGGGTTGGGCACCTTGCTGATTGCTTTACAGTAGTGGTGAGTGGGTGGTGATGTGGTACTAGTGGTGGGGTTGGCACCCACTACAGGCTATCTAACAGTTGGGGGAGACTGGCAGTGGAGCTGGGCTCTTAACCACTGGACAAACTTGGGGGTGGGGTGATGAAGTCCAGTGACTGTGGTGGTGGAAATGGTCTCCTGACTGCCAGTAATGTAAAGAAAGTGGGGACCATTTTCACAACTGGAAACTGCATGAAAATGGCCATTTCAAGTCATAAAAATGAAGAACACCTCACAAAACTGACATACATTACTTTTACAAAAATCCAGCTTTTCCCTGCAATATTGAAAAAACATTCAGTGCATGCTCAAAAACTGCCTTTTAGTTCCTTAATAATTAAAAAATTACAAATTTTTCTGTAAAACCACCTATCAAAGAATCATCATAGGAAGGCCTATCTTCCCAACCAATCTACACAAGCATGTCTAGTTATAGGATTACACCCCTGTCAGTCCTCAGCATTAGTGTTTTGTACAGCTGCTATTTGTTATTTAATTTATTTGTATTTATTTATTTTGCCAGAAAAATTCTCCATTGAGCAGTGCTCATTTACATGGAGGTCCTGGGGTAGGACAGGGAACAAACAATGAATAGATAATACATACAATAGGTGACAGTACACATTTGCAGATACAGAGACTTGAAAAGGGGATTACAACATATTTAACAAGTGTGAGCTTATACAGGGGTAAGGAACAGCAACACAGCACTATTAATTAGGAGGACTTAAGACAAAAGAACAGTTTAGAGAATAATTAACAATTGCAGTAAATTGTAAATACAGCAAATTGCATCATTATATAGATTTGTCAACAACATTCACATCTATCAACTTAGTACTGATCAAGTGGGGTTTTGAAATGAGAGGGGCTGACAAGGAGACTCATTTTGAGTGATTCCTGTAAAGAATTCCAGGATGTAGGGATGATCGAACTGAGGGCCATTTTACCAAATTTTGAAAAATACCTTGGGACATCAAGCAGAATAAAGTTGGATTTCTTAGATTATATGAACTTGTGGAGTTCTGAATTAGATTTAATAAGTAGGAAGGCAATGGATTCCGTAAGACTTTCAGGGATTACATACGTAAGTTTTTTAACCTTCTGATAGTAAGCGGCATCCATCCTACTACTTACTGTGTAGAGGTCACAATGATGTGTTCTGGCATGCAGGCCAGAGATAAAATGGAATGCTCTGTGGTCTGCTACGGCCCTCCCCGGAAGCTGAAAGTGACTCCCCACCTGGAACAACCACTGCATCAGCTCCCCAAGTGGTCATGAGGGCCAGGTCTGCTACAGCCTTCCCCTGAAGCTGAAAGCGACTCCCGCCTGGAATAAACACTGTATCAAGTGCGGCGGGTGTGAGGTGCACAACAGACAACATTCAAAACGAGACCAGGTCTGCTACAGCCCTCCTCCGAAGCTGAAAGTGACTCCTAGCCTGGAACAAACACTGCATCATGTACGGCGTGGTCTGAGGCACGCAACAGACAACATTCAAAATGCTGTGTGGTTATCCGCACCACCACCCTTGGTCATCCATTTATTTTATAGCTATGGTCACGTGTTGCTGAAAAACCTATCAGCCAACTTTTCCATTTGCTGATTATCAGCACCCACTGCTAGTGGCCGCTACCAACCCTAAACCCTCACCATACTACCTATAGGCCCACAATGTTGCTTCTATGCCTAATAGTAGTTTTACTGCTAGCTCCTCTGGTCTCACTATCACCCTCCTCCTACCCAGAGGTGCAGCCTTGCCAGCCAGCATTTTATACTTTAGTTGCTCCAACTCCCCCCTCCCCAACCTCAACTACCATGCTGTTTCCTGATGCTCTCCTACTCAGTCTGTTGGCTGGTCCTTCTGTCCTCCCACCCACCTTCCACTCAGTCTGTTGGTTGGTCCTTCTGTCCTCCCACCCACCTTTCATGCTGGTTTAGTTGCCCTGAAATTTCACACCCAGATCTCCTCAGTAGCTCCCTTCCAGCCACCAAATTCTCTTCTCAAGCTGCTATGGGCCCCGCCCAAAACCAAAATTCTGATAACTCTCTTACTCCTTCTATCTGGGCATGTCAAACCTAACCCCAGTCCAACCCCCAGGCCAAATCCATCCCCCCAACTCCCGAGGCCTAAAACTTTCTCACTCAAATATCTGCAGCCTTCTAAACAAACTAACCTGCTGCAACCAATTGTTCTCTCCTTAAGACCTGACATACTGATTATTTCTGAGACCTGGCTGAAACCATGCAATCAGGATCCTGATTTAGCTGTTCTTGGCTACACTCTTATTTGTCACGACCACCCTGGCAACAAAAGAGGCAGTGGAGTTGCCATGTACATCGACTCATCACTTCAGTTTACCCTGGTCCCACTGCCAATGCCCACGCACACCATCGATGCTTTATTAATTAAACTCTCCCTCCCCCGCACTAGCCCCATTTATATTGCTGGATCCTATTATTCTCCTGACTCCACTATGCTCTCTATCTCAGAACACCTGAACATCCTTACGTCACTGGCTCATGGGAGTGAGTTACATATCCTCAGAGACTTCAACCAGAACTGGCTCTCAGGTAGTAGCTCTAAGCTGTGCAGCCAGGTGGCAGCATTAAACCTATCTCAGCATATCACTGAGCCCACACGTTATAACCCCAATTCACCAAACCACTCTCTCCTGGACTGGTCCCTTACCTCCCACCTACATCGGATACTCACCTCAGGTCTGTTACTGAACTCCTTAAGTGATCATCACAGGATCTACTCAGGAAAATACACAGGCCCAAATCATCTCCGTCCCAGAACCATCCTGTCAAGATCCTTGCAGCTCTCGTAAATGACCTGGCAAACACAGATTGGTCCTACATTCCCTGGGCTACCTCTGTCGACTCCGCCTTGGAGTGCTTCAAGTCCAGGTTTATCGCAGTGTGAAACTTTCATGCCCCTCTCAGATGAGGTCCGGTGAGGGGTGCCCACTTGCCATGGATTTCTGTGGCCATCATGGCCCTCCTCAGGGCCAGGGATCATGCTTGGAAGGCCTTCAAGGTCTCCGGCTCACCTGTGCATCAACAAAAGTATTGTGTCCTACGAAATGCCTGTACAAGACAAATCTGTAGGGCAATAGCCAACTACTTCAAAGACACCTTCCACACCAGCTTAAGCCAGCCATCTAAACTTTGGAAGGTGGTTAAATCACTATTCTCTCCTCCCTCATAGCCCCCATCCCTGCTCTAAACATTGGTGGCTCCACGGTCACAGACCCACTCAAAGTGGCCTCTCAGTTCAATTCCTTCTTTATGTCACTTTTGTCCACTCTCACTCCTGACCAGCAAACCCCCTCCCCCTCTCCCCAAACAAGCTTTTCCATCTGGCCCCTCTTTTGCCTTCCATTTGACTCCTCTGGCTGAAGTTTACAAAGCTCTACTCACCCTTAATCCCTCCAAGGGCAAATGCCCCACTGGCCTGGACACCAAATTGCTATACTTGTCAGCTCCAGCCATTGCCGTCCCCGTGGCTTCACTCTATAACCTCTTGTTCTCTCTAGCCACTATCCCAACTGAGTGGAAGCACGCCACAGTCATCCCTCTTCCTAAAGGTGGTGACCCCCTCTGCTCCTAGGAATTACCACCCAATTTCCCTTCTACCTGTTCTGGCTAAAATCCAGAAACACCTAGTCCTCTCACAACTCTCCTCCTATCTTGATTCCTCTTCTTTTTTCACACCCTACCAGTCTGGTTTAAGGAGGATCCACTCCACCGCCACCACTCTCCTGAGACTCACTGATACCATCCTCACTGGTATGGATAGAGGCCACATCACCTCAGCCAATTTTGTCAATCTGGCTATAGCTTTTGACACTGTCTCCCACTCCCTTCTTCTATCCAAGCTGTCACTCTCAGGGTTCCCGAACATGGCCACCAGCTGGTTTCACTCCTATCTGATAGGCAGATTCCAATCTGTCAGAATTGGTAACACCACCTCTGCTTCTCTCCCTGTTACCTCTGGTGTACCCCAAGGCTCAGTCCTTGGCCTACTTTTGTTCTCCATCTTCCTCAATGACCTGCCCTCTGTCTGCCCACACACATCCATTCACATATATACGGATGATACAGTATTGTACACATCTTGCCCTTCGACCTGTGAAGTGGTGACCAGACTCCAGCAGGACTTCAATGAAGTTCAGCACTGGTTTTGCTCAAATCAGCTCTTTCTCAATGCCAAGTAAACTGTCCCCATGACCTTCAGCACTAGACAGAGACTTTCAAAGCTCTCCTTCACTCTCACCTTCCACCCCCTTGATGGGACTTCTCTTGAGACTTCCACCTCCTGCAGATATCTTGGGGTCTGGCTGGACCAGCACCTAGACGTCTCCACACATATTGATGCCATTCACAAAAAGCTTCACCCCAAGGTGGGAGCTTTGTACCACAATTGTGGCAGCATCCCACTGTGGGCTTACCGAGCAATTGCGTAGAAGATGATTCTCCCTATCTTCAACTACGGTGATGTAGTCTACAGTGCCACCCCAAAGTCCACTCTAGCCAGACTGGACCCCCTCTTACACTCCTTCTGTCGTTTTGCCCTTGACTGTCCTCCTACCACTCATCACTGTGTCCTGTACTGGACCCTAGATCTCCCCTCGCTTCAGGACTGGCGACACTCCCACTGTGCTAGCATCACAGCCAAATATTGGGCACAGTCCCTCCCTCCATATCTTGCCTCTGTTCTCTCAGCCCCTACCCTCCCGGGTTACGCACTCAGGAAAAATGACTCAGGTCTCCTGTCTGTTCCACTCATGTCCACCTAGGCAGGCCAGTCAGCATTCACATATCACATGCCTAAGCTATGGAACTCACTCCCCCTACATATTCGGCACGCCTCCCCCAGTCAGCACCTCAACTCCCTTCTCAAAGAACATTTCTCCTCCATCTGCACATGCACTCATGTTAGCTCTAGCATCGTGGCCCTGCCTACTTCTTCACATGACTGAAAATAGGTATTTTATGAATAATGTTGTGTGTGTGTGTATATATATATATATATATATATATATATATATATGTTACTATATTTTATTGTCATATGCCTTGTACAACTGCCTGCTGTATTGCACTTCACCTTGTAAGATGTTGTAAAGTTTTCTGGATACTGTCTAATATGTATGTACTCCTTCAATACACCCAGGATGCATATGGAATCGAGCAGTAGTCTGCTCAGCATGCCTTCCTGGTAAAACCTTTAAATAACTAAAATAAATAAGCATCTAATTTAGATAGTTGAGAAACTGAAGCACTCCTTTATATAATATCACCATAGTCAAGTAATGGAAGAAAGGTTAGTTGAACAAGCTTTTCTCTGGTTTCAGGATTAAAGCAAAGTTTGTTTCAATAATAGAAACCAAGTCTCTGATGCAGTTTTTTGCAGAGATTACCAATATGTACACTAAAGGCTTGCTTGCTATCCAGCCACTAGCCTATGTACTTGAAAGAGTCTACTAATTCTAGCTTATCTCCTGTTAAGGTCACAGTGCCTGACATTAAAGAGGGGTGGAGGGGTTTCAGTGAAAAAAAAAAGCATATATTTAGTTTTTGAGGTATTTAACAGGAGCGTCAAGGTGCACAGACTAGTTTGGATTTTATCAAATTCCCACTGCAGTATTTCCATAGCCTAGGGCAGAGTGGGACTAGAGGCATACAACACTGTATTGGCTGCATAAAGCTGTAACTTTGCATTTTATTTATTTAAAAGTTGGTAACCAGGAAAAGCACACTGAGCTGTGGCTCATTTCCAGGTGTGACTGGGGGGACTAAGAGGAATACAATGTACACATAAAAATTAGTAAAGTGTAATGGGATGGGGAGATTGTGAGAGTGCATGCTTCAGGTATAGTAGGGAGGGGTATTGTCTAAAGGAAGAAGGAAGGGAGTTCCAGAGGGAGGGCAGGTGGTATGAAAAGGCTGATTGACCTGAACAGGATGAGGGATGGGGGAGAGAGAAGATCCAGGTATATCTGGAACAAAAAGGGTAGGAGGACAAGAGGAGAGAGGCGAGATAGGTGGGGAGGGACCCAAGCCAGAATTTGGAGATGAGGGTGGTATGATGCTGATGGTGCAGGTGAAGAGAGGAAGGAGAGAGAGAGAGGAGTAGAGGGAGCAGTGGTGGGTGGGGTGGGGTGGGGGAGAGTTTGAAGAAGTGACAGAAAGCATTATACAGTGTGTCCAGTCTGGCTAGCAAGGAGGTGGGGGCAGTTCCGAACACTATGTTGGCATAGTCAAATAACTTATCATTTTGATGAAGAGTTCCCAACAGACAGGCAGGGTAAGGGAGTCTTTATTTCTATACAAGGCCCCCAGCATGGGATAGAGCATTGTGAGAATATGATCTATATGTATAGAGAAATCAAGCTGGCTATCTAGCCAGATGCCAAGGTATTTGAAAGAGGAGACTACATTAAGGGTGGTTCCATATAGGGTGGAGAAGGAGAAGGAGAAGGGGGTGGAGATGTTGGACAAGTTTTGAGAGGTTCAGAAGGTCATCGATACTGTTTTTTTGGCATTCACCTTGAGTTGATTAGCTTGAAACCAGCGAAGAGCAGACTGAAAATTGGATTGCAGTTGCAGCCCGACATCTAAGGCGGAGGGACCTGAGGTGAAGAGGATAATGTCATCCGCATACATATGTATGTTTGAGAAAGAACATGCTGCGAATAGGTCATTAAGGAAAACGGAGAAGAGGACCGGGCCCAAGATAGAGCCTTGGGGGACGATTTTCATACCAAGATCATTTATGTAAATTGTAAATAAAAGTGGTCCTAGTATAGAACCTTTTGGTACTCCTTTGCAAATACGGACATAGGAAGATGATAGCCTTCCAGCCTTATCCGTTGTTGTCTGCTGGTAAGATACTCTTTGAATCAAGCTACTGCTCTAGGACCAAAACCAATGTTCATGAGTTTACTCAAAAGAATATTGAGGTCCACAGTGTACCAAATGCCAGGTCGCTCCTGTAAAAAAGCTTTCAGCTTAGTGTGCTATACCAGGTTAAACAACTAAATTAAAAAAAAAAAAATGCTTTGCTTAGTTCCAAGAAAATAGCTACATTAGTAAGCGTTCTGTCTAGGGCGGTATACCAGTCATTGGTAACTTTAACTAAGGCAGTAGATGTGCTATGCTTAGTGCAAAAAACAGACTGCATAGAAGAGAGAATATTATATTTTTCAAGATATCCTCTTCTCTGGGCATTCACTAATTGTACTAGCATTTTTGCCATAACAGGGAGAATGGAGATAGGTGTTATAATTAGTCACTACGGTCTTGTCTCCAGATTTAAAGAAATGATATAAGCAGTTTTCCATAGTAATGGAATTTCATTATTTGCTATTGATAAACTGAAAAGATGAGTAAGTGGAGTTCTGGGGATAGGGTAGCCCATTTTTAGAAATATGGGCTCAATATTATCAGCACCAGCACTTTTTTTCATGTCTAGATTCAGGAGTAACTGTTCCACCTGCCTGTAGGGGAAGGACTGGAAGTAGATTGGGACAGAGTTATCAGTTGTTGGGCCATATAAGTTTCTGGTCTGATACAGGGATATTAGCTAGAGGGCAGTTCTCGAAGGCCATCCTGGCGAATGTGAAACGTGCTTTTAATTTCTCCATTATTATTTGTTTGTACTGCATTATTCACCTTCTCTAGTGCCGAATATCTTTTCCACCAGTCATGGCTACTTACTTATTCTGTATTTGTAGTACCTTTAGCACAACTTTTATTTGTTATTTTCACTTTATTGTACTCCCCTCCCCATCTGGATATGAGCTGCTGCCAGTTTAGTCTGCCTGCCTGCCTTCCTTCCTTCCTTCATTCTCCCCCCCATACGCATTTTGCAATATGCCTGTTTTTAAACCCTCCTACTGTTTAGCACAGATGACATCTTCCGGACCACCATACTTTCTGTAAAAAAGCATTTTCTGATGTTCTTTTTTAGCCCCCCTCACCAGTTTTGTGGAGTTTATCCTCATGCCCTTGTTATCACTAATTGTGAACAACTCACTGCTGTCCACCTTGTTTATCATGTGGAGGTACTTGAACATCTGAATCACGTCACCGCTATTCCTCATGTCCTCGAGCACGTGCATATTCAGATTTTCAAACAAATCCCATAAAACCTCCGTTGTTGCCTATGTATTATTTTGGTAGCCCTTCTCTGCACTGTCTCCTGCCTATCCCTATCCTTCCTCAAGTGTGGGCCAAAAATTTCACACACTAAGTTTAGTTGAACCAGGGATCTATACAGGGGCAGTGTTACCTCGCTCCTTCTACTAGTGATCCCTCTCCTGATGCATTCCAGCATGTGATTCACCTTCCCCACCGATCTATTACATTCTGCCAATGTTTTCAAGTTCCTCATTATTATTACCCAGGTACCTTTCCTCCACTGTACTTGCCACTACCACCCCATCCAGCCTGTATTCTTTTTTTGGGTTCTTGACCCCTATATTGCATTACTTTGCAATTTTTTGTGTTAAATTTCAGCTGCTGCACTCCTGACTACCTAATCCTTCTTAAGGACCTTTACCTTCTTCTCCTTGTACATTCAACCACAGATCTTAGTGTCTTCTGTAACAACAGACACCCCAAAATCTTCCTTACAGACATATCAATGCCTGGACTCCCTCCCCTATGTCACATATGAATATGTTAAAGAGAACTGACCCTAAACCCCATCCCTGGGGCACCGACTTATGACTTCCTTTACCCCTTAGGGCTTCCCATTTAAGACTACCCTATGGGTCCTCCTATTCAGCTAATTTTTTACCCACCTCATTATCTTATCTTCTACCCCCAGGTCACCCAGCTTCTTTACCTACCACCCATGTGGGATGGAGTTGAAAGCTTTGCTGAAATCTAGGTATAAGATATCTACTGCTTGACCTCTGGGCTTTGTCACCCAATTGAAGATTTCAAGCAGGTTCTTCTGGCATGACCGCCCACTGGTAATCCATGCTGTTTGGAGTCCTGTAGGCCATTGGCCTCAAGGAAGCATATTATCCTCTACTTTATTATACATTTCAATAGTTTCTGTACTGTAGATGTCAGATTGACTGGTCTGTAGTTGCCTGGCTCACCTCAATCCCTACTTTTGTGTAGGAGGAACCTTTCACTGTCCTCCAGTCACCTGGCACTTTTTAATTTCTATAGAGCAATTATAGAGATCTACTAGTGGTCCAGCCAGGACCTGGCCTATCTCCTTTAATGCCCACAGAGGCATACTATCTGGACCCACACGTTTATTCAGATTTAGTGCCTTTAGGCCCTTCTACACTGTCTCCTTTTTGATGGGCTCCATGTTGACACCTGCTCATGATCCCCTTTTCACGTTCATGGTGCAGTCTGGCAGAAGCCCCTGTCCTCCACCATGAACACTGAACAGAAATAATTGCTCAGTAAATTTTACTTACTCTTCTCATCCTCCACCCATCCCTCTTCTTCTTTAGCTGTGCCACTCCTTCCTTGGTTTTGCGCTGTTCTTCTATATAATGAAATAATGCTTTGTCACCTTCCTTAACCCCCTCTCCTACATCTACCTTTACCTGTCTCACTGCCCGTTTGCCATCCTCACCCTGTCTTGATATGACCCCTGCCCTCTTCTGTCTGGCTTATTTTGTATCTTATGAATGCCATTTTTTCCCTTACTGCCCTTTTTGAAAACCTCAGTGATTTCTTCACCTCTTATCCTTACCACACTGTCTTTGCACAATGACATGATAGCTCTAGTACTCCCTTTTTAATCAGATCCCATTTGTTGGCTGTTCCTAGCACCACAGTCACATCCTGCAATGTTTCCCTCAGCTCCTTCCTCATCCTTCAAAACTTTGCAATTCTGAAGTCCAGGACCTTAGTTCAGGAATGTATCCTATTGGCTATCAGCTAGACTTCAACCCACTCTGTTCTGTGATTGCTGGAACCCAGTGGCTTTCCTTTGAGAACATATCTCTCCGTTGAGCCACAACATTGAACTGTAAACCATCAGTGTCAGAACCACCCAGAAATTTTTGCTAGCTGGGGCCGCCCATGTTGACATATCTCATTGGTACCTGTATATAACATGGTGTTCCCAGCATGCCTCAGTTCTTTCTCCTGCCATCAATCACTCATTGGTCCACCGCTATTGAAGAATGCCATTGAACTTCTGTAAGTATTCACTAATGCTGCTACTTCTCAGCAGTTTGTTAAGTCTAAACATCCTTTTATGCCACCACTGAAAGACAAGGAACCACTGTTCCATTATTGCTGTTGTGGCATTGTTAGGATTTACAATGACAAAGACCACTCCACTTGTATCCATTGCTTTGGAACAAAAAACAATGTTAAAGTCTGCACAGTCTGCCAGAGCTTTAACCAGGCAATCAGGAGATGGTGCAAGAAGGCTTTAGAGGTTTTTCTGATGCTTCAAGAAATGGAGAAACAGGTTGTAGTGATGGCGGCTTCACTGTTGTCAACTGCTTCTGTTCCCGATTCACTGTCGAGCCCCACGGTTGATGTCAACTGTCACTGACTTGTCAGAGAAAAAGGATGTCCTCAAAATCGACTGAGAAACTCCAAGACTCAGAGAAGGACAAGTGGTGTGAGGAAAAGGCCGCTTCTCCAGACCATTCCCATTCACCTATTAGGCAGGGTAAGTCTACTGACAATGATGAGTCCCCAGCTCTGGCAGCGGGTCCTGCCACCCCCCTCCTGACCATCTCTCGGACACCTAGGTTGGGGTCTGGTGTCAGCTTGTTTCCTTGACTGGTGGATTCTCAGCCAATTCCATTATCAGGCACTGTCCTGGTGATGGTTCAGCAATTGTCAACATCATTGGGGCCCATCGATGCACAGATCTGTATCAGACAATGTCTGAGCTGTTTCAGTGACCTTCCCCTGTTGCCTAAAAGATATCCCTGGGACATCTTACCCTGTTGCTGGAGGAGGTTATTTATTTTATTTTTTTTTTACTTGCTGTTTATCCCCCAGTACCTAGCAGAGATCCACCGACCCACCTCAACCCACAATCTACTGGTCAGGCACCCCCATGTAGCCTTGGTAATCCCCCCTGGTGGGGTTGGTGTGGAGGAACCCCCAAAATCCTTCTTGTTTCGGTGAACCCCCTGTTGCGGCCTCATAGGTTGAGTTGTGAGGGGTGCCATCTTCTGCCGGTGTGTTCTGCCAGGTAATGATTTTTCCCCTTTAGCCCCTGGAGGGACGGTTGTGCTATGGCATCTAGGCTTACACTGACATCCTACCATGCTCACCCCCATTTGTGTGGCATTGGGCTGCTGTACCTCTGGCCTCCACCAGAGGTCAGGCCAATACTGCCCCATCTCACATATTGTGGACATAAAGCAACATCTTTCTCTTGACTTTCAGTCCCTACAATCATGGCTGTCATCTAACTAGATACATAGATACATAGATTTTGACAGCAGATAAGGACCGCTTGGCCCACCCAGTCTGCCCATTTCCCTACCTAATGGATAAGCTGCAGATCCTAGTTAACCAGCAGCCTACTTCTTCCTACCCCTACCCCCTAGAATTGCCTTATGACTGTCCCATGCATGCTTGAATTCTACCACTGTTTTTGACTCCACAACCTCCTCCGGAAGGCCGTTCCATGCATCCACAACCCTCTCTGTGAAAAAATACTTCCTTAAATTACCTCTGAGCCGCCCCCTTCTATCTTCAAATTGTGCCCTCTTGTTCTTGCACACCTCTTTTTTTGAAAGATGCTACCCTCTTGGACTTTGTTGATTCCCTTGAGGTACTTGATGGTTCAGCAATTGTCAACATCATTGGGGCCCATCGATGCACAGATCTGTAACAGGCAATGTCAATTCCTAAACATAGGGAAGATCCAGGCCATGCTTTTTGGGTCCACAAGAAAAGTGCCTACAGAGTCCCCTAAACTTCTAGTCCACTGCTGCGATGGTACTGCTGTCTCTAACTCCTTAACCTTCAAATAACTCGGGTTTATGCTTGACCTGGTACTATATTTCGCTGCACATGACAACGAAGTATGCCGCTCGGTTAATGCCTAGATTGGTGCAGCCTATAGAGTGTGTCACTCACTCACCCCAGCTGCTAGGATCTCTGTTGCAAGAGGTGTTTTACTCCCACAGCTCTTATATGCCCTCCCTGTACTCTATAATGCCAATGCCGGGGCTCTCCGGGACACTTCTTATAACAACATCTGCCGATTTGCTTTATTGGCTCCTCGCCTAACCCATCTCTGCCTACTCTATGCTGCCTTAAACTGGCTGTCTCCCAGTGCCCTATGTGCCTATGCTCTAGGGTGTTTTGTTGACTCCCTAACCAGGCTCCCTCATCCCTCCACCCTGGGGGACATGTTTACCCTGGTCTCTCACTCCTGCTCTCTTAGGTCCTCCTCTTAGGGTTTCCACCTATCCTGATTTTCACAGGACGGTCCTGATTTGGGCAGCTGTGTCCTGCAAAAAAACATGAAAAATACTACATGTCCTGATTTTATAGTAGAAAAAATATTTTCTAACTTTCCACTAAATGTTGCAGAAAACTACAATACCTTAACTAAAATACCTTAAATGATAAGAAACAATAGAAGCAACTAAGAAACTATAATACTTAGCCTTAATTCTGATTATATAGAGAAAACAAGTCTTTTGCATTGGTCAAGGTTATGTACTGTCCTTCGAAAAATCATGTTTCAGTAAGAAATGTCCCACTTTGGGCTTCTTAAAAGGTGGTAACCCTACCTCCTCTACCCCAATGCTCTCTGTACAGCCCTGCTCATCTAAAATGGGTGAGCAAGCTTTTTCCTATTTTGCACCTAGGATTTGGAACTCACTCCCCCCTCCTGTTAAGGACTCCTTATCTCACATTGCACTGAAGCATTCGCTGTTCTCTCATCTCTATGCTCTTAGTAACTGCGACTGCACATAATCCACAGAGTGACCCCAGCTGTGCTTATGGTTCTGGCTGTATATGTCTAATCAATTCATAATTGTATCCCTGTGCATTGTTTTTTCGTAATATTTTCTCCTCTAGCTAGGCTAGCTGACTTTTACCAGCATATTATGTCATAACTGTATACGACTCTAACTTGTGTTATCTTTTTATTATCATCATGTATTGTATTAATTGTTATCTCTTCTGCTGAGTTATTGTACTGACAGGTATCTTCATTCTGTACCTAATTTGATGTCATTGGTACCTTTCTGTTGTCAATGCTGTTTTTCTCTATTTTGTACTCTCCCGGTTCGTGCCTGAAAATAGGCAGTTTTTTTTTGCCTAGTGTACTTACCTGGTTACCAAAAGCTAATAAATAAATAAAAATAAAATAAATCATCCCCCTCCCTCCCAGGGGAAGCAAGCTGTCCTTCGGATGCTCGAGCTTCCCCTACCTGGCCAGCCCTCCAGCTCCCCGGGCTCATTCCCGAACCCAGGTCACTGGCATCGCAAGTGGTAGTCCTACCGCTGCACTGGTGGGCTGGCTACTGGAGGAGGTTCTATCCCTCTTCTGCAAGAGGATTGTAGAATTGGTCCCAGTTTCAGAAATAAACCAAAGCTATTATTCCCAGTACGTTCTGGTAAAAAAATGGACCGGGGATTTAAAGCCAGTACTAGACCTTCGGGGACTGAACCTTTTCATAGAATACAAGAAGTTCAAAATAATCTCCCTGCAGTCATTCCTTCCCTTCCTACTGAATGGAGATTGGATGGGTGCACTAGACATGAAGGATGCATACCTTCATGTCAGGATCTGAAAGTCTCATAGAAAATATCTGCGTTTCATGCTCCAGGGCTCAAACTACCAATTTAGTGTCTTGTCCTTTGGTGTGTGCTCTGCTTCACGTGTATTTACCAAAGAATTTGCCACAGTGGCTGCTGCCTTCTGCAGACAGGGTCTGTATGTCTCCCTCTACATAGATAACTGACTGTTGAAAGCCCTGTCTCAGGAAGCCATCATCTACACACTGTTTTGGAGTTGACAGTTGTTTGACCAGCAGGGAATGCCAGAGGCTGCAATACATAGGGACCATTCTGGGCACAGGGCTGGGTCAGGCTTTTCTGCCCTCTGACTGTGCCATGGCACTGGTAGCCCAGGTACAACTGGTCTATGCCAACGATTATGTATCAGCCTGATGTCTTCTAAGATTAATCGGCCTGAAGACAGCTGCCATCCTGACAGTCTCACTGGCCTGCCTTCATATGAAGATCCCTCAGTAGTTTCGCAGAGCACAATGGGCACAGCATTTGGATGAGTTGGAGTATCTAATACAAGTAAATCCTCCTCTCCATCACTCCCTGCTCAGGTGGTTGGACCACTCCAAAAAGTCCAACCTAGAGACAGGCTCCCCATTCTTTGGCCATTCCCCCTCCTGGAGTTGACCATGGGTGCCTCAGATTCAGGGTGTGGTACTCATCTGGGCCCCTCAGAACCCAGAGCCAATGGGGCCCTCTGGATACAGTTCTTTACAGCAAAACTCTGGAGATAAGAGCTGTTCTGCATGGCCTAGAGTCTTTCGCCACCCTCCTTCCAGGAAATCAGCTGTTGATCCATACAGACAGTATGTCAGTGATGTACTACAAGTTGACAAGGTGGAGTTCATTTGAATGCCCTTCTGCAGAGAGGTGATGAGAGTTGGGCACTGGGCAGTGAAACAAGGTATAACCCTGTCAGCAGTGTTCCTCTCCATTACATTGAACGCACTGGTGAATTACCTCGGTCAGTCCTGTGCGCTCTGCCACATATTGGAACTCTCAGACTCTGTTGTGGTTGACCTCTTTGAAAAATGGGATCGTCCAGACATAGACCTGTTTGCATCTCCATACAATGCAAAATTGCCATGTTTCTGCTTGCTCATTTCAGGGCCTGGAGTTTTCTGAGATGCATTGTCCCTCTCCTGGAAAGGGATGTTTCTGTATGCTTCTCCCCCTTTCCCTCTAATACAGAGAGTTCTGGTCAAGCTCAGGGCCAAATGTGCCACCTTGATTCTGGTGGCTCCTTATTGACCCAGACACATTTGATTGTCACTGCTCCAACATCTGGCTGTGGAACCTTCTGTCTCACTCCTCCTGCAAGCAGGACATCTAATACAGGAGCTGGGTGCTCTAGTTCACCAGGATTTGCAATCCCTGCACCATCACAACTAGCTCCTGAGGACCTAGAGGTCTCCCTCTTTGGGGTTTCCCAGATGGCAGCAGATGTTCTCCTAGCACCTAGAAAGTTGTCTACTTGATAGACCTTTTCACAGAAAATGGAAACATTTTACTATGTGATGTACTCGGCATGCCTTGTATCCCTGAACATGCCCAGTTCTTAAAGTGCTGAACTACCTTTGAGGACTAAGGTATTCCTCTATTAAAGTCCACATGGCAGCTGGTTTGACCTTTCATGCCCTCACAGAGGGCAAGACAATGGCTCAGGTGGAGGTTTCTCAAAGATTCCTGAGAGGTATTTTCCTACTGCACCCCCAGGTCTGAGATCCGTTTCTAGTGTGGGACTTTAATTTGGTCCTGGAGACCCTCACTGCACCCCCCTTTGAGTACTCTGCTATAAGTGAGCTGCCCTTCTTTTCTTGGAAGATATTGTTCCTAATGGCTACGATGTCTGCTAGATGCATTTCTGAGTTATAGGTTCAGATTGCAGATTCTCTGTTTATTATTTTTCACAAGGATAAGGTTACCTTACATACCATTCCACATTTCCTTCTGAACATAGTGTCTAAAATAACACTAAATCAGACTATTGGCCTTCCTGTTTAATTTTTGTCTTCCACAGGTAGTGGAGAGCATCATTTACATATGCTAGACATCCATAGAATGCTGCGTTGATACATGGATCATACAAAGGATTATAGAAAATCCTCTCAGCTGTTCATAGCTTTTACCCCCCCCAGGATGGTGGGCTCACCAGTTTCTAAATAGGGCCTGTCCAAATTGCTGGCAGTTGTATTACGTTTTGTTACCAGAAGTGCTCCTGGTCTCATTCATGCTCATTCCATCCCGAGGGCCGGCTGCCTCAGTGGCTTGCTGCTGACATTTGTGCTGCTGCCACTTGGTGTACTGTTCATACATTCACTAAGCACTACAATCTGGACATCATTTCCCATAGACATGCCAACATTAGCCTAAATGTTCTGCAGGCCTCCTTACTCAGGGTCATTACGTCCTGCCGTCATCCCTCAGTGCTTGGTGCTGTTTATGAATCATTACATGATGTGGCTTAGTGGAGGGAGATATCCTTGAAGGAGACAGAATTTTATTTATTTATTTGTTTATTGAGTTCTTGGATTACACCCGTGAGCGGTTGCTCATTTATGGGTTCCACGTCAGTTACAAGGAAAAGGTACATCAAAACAGTAGTACATGTTTTAGACAGGGTAACAGTAAGATACAGTAACATAGTAGTACCTTTTTAGACAGAGTTCCTATAGTGAACGCACCAAATTTAGGATCATAGGCAGAAAGTAATTTGCCTGAGTCAAAGTTAGGGTACCCTACTGGGTTGCATGAGAGGAGATGATAGTACGAGGATAGTGGTAAGGGTGCTAGAGGATGGGTAGGGAGCGGGTGGAGTATACAGAATGGGTGGGGGTAGAGGTAGCAAAGGTTGTGAGATAGGGTGGTGACCTGAAGTGCTAAGGATAGGTCACTTCAGATGAGTAGGTTAGACATGAGATAAGAATGCTAGGGTGCCCTTGAGACACAGGAGGAGTGTTAGTGGAGGCAGCCACAGCTTCTGGTTGAGATAAGGTGCTGTCATAGTTTGTATTTGAAAACACCACAGCTACCTACCATATAGTTATGGTAGAATAGTTACCTACCGTAACAGTAGATCTTTAAGAGAATCTCTTCCACTAAGCCACAGTTCTCCTTCCCTCACCCCCTTATTTGGGTGATGGGTGACAATATTGCCTGCATTTGCAAGCTGCTTCTCCTATGCTGTCTAATACTGCATTTACACTCAGGTTTCCATATCCTGTCCTGTATGCCTGGTTTGGTCTAGGTCATTTCAATTCCTGCCGGTCAGATGATCCTCTGAGCTTCTCTCTGTCAGGGAACTGAGGTATGCTGGGGACACCAAAGTTAGCCACCAATGAGAAGCGTTGCCATAGGCAGCCCCAGCCAGACCAGCCAGCCAAAATTTCTGGACGGTCCAGATGCTGACATCTTACAAGTTCCATGTTGTGGCTCAATGGAGGAGATTCCTTCCAAGATCTACTGTTCCAGTAGTAACTATTTGTTCTCTCACTTGGACCTCCTACATGCTGTCCCTGTTTGTCAAGACTAGATACAGCATGGCCCCCCCATTCTGTTAATTTATTATTATTAATTTGTTTTTTTAACATAGCGTATACCTGGGGCAGTCGGTACCAATACCCTTACATAGATATACATTTATATTTTTACTTGCACTTATTTCTGTTAAGTATGCTTCTATTTGTAGTGTATTTTGTATTTATTTATTTATTTCATCAGGAAACGGCTCTGTTGAGCAAGCTGACTTACAAAGAGGTCCTGGGTAGGACAGCAAACAATGTTATAAAAGACAATAATACAAGATACAGGTATAAAAGGCATAGAGTATTGTACATAAGGAGTGATCACGAAGAATTAAAGCTCTGACAGATATGTATAGAATATAAGTTGTACAGAAAAGATACCAAAGGATATAAAATAAATACAGTCTCTTCTGTTAAAAAGTTATCAGTTTCACTGAGAGACAACCCCTTATTATTAATAGCCATATAAATGACAGAATTGGTGGGTATGGCTTAACCACAAGAGCAGGCTTCAGAATCACTGAATCACAGAAATGTGTCGGCAGAAAGGGACCTAACTGGCCCATCGAGTCTGCCCTTTCTCCCTTCCCCTACTCATCTCCACTTTAACGGGCCATCCCCTTCCCCCTACTTCTCAACCCCATATGTGTGTCCCATGCCCTGTTGAATCCCTCCACCATTTTGGACCCCACCACCTCTTCTAGTAGTTTATTCCAGGCCTCCGCCACCCTTTCTGTTTCTTGAATGGGAGACATTTAGGTTGAATATGGTGAGCACTAATGGACAAAACATCTTTAAAGCTCTGTACATACCCATGATACCTATGAAAAATTGCCCCCTCACATTTCTTCTATATCTTCCTCTTTTCAATCTTACGCCATGCCCTCTAGTTTTAGCCCCATTCTTCCTTCTGAACAAGCTCCCCTCCTTCACCTTATTGATCCCCTTCACATACTTAAAAGTTTTAGTCATGTCGCCTCTCTCCCTCCTAGTATCCAATGGGTACAGATCCAGTTCCCTTCACCTCTGTTCTTGTGGTTTCCCCTGCATACCGTGCACCATATTGGTTGCTGTTCCCTGAACCCTCTCCATTCCCTCAATATTGTTTCATAGGTGCCATCTCCAGAACTGGACCCCATACTCCAGGTGCAGCCTCACCATGACCTTGTAAAGCGGCATCAGCACCGCCTCCCTTCTGCTAGTTATGCCCCTCCCAATGCATGCCAGCATTCCATTTGCCTTTCCCACTGCCTTCCTGCACTGGCTACCCACCTTAAGGTTGCTTGATATTATAATCTCCAGATCCCTCTCTTGCTCTATTTTTTAATTTCCTCCCCTCCTAGGGTATAAACTGTATGCAGGTTTTATGCCCCAGGTGCATCACAGTACACCTTTTGGTATCCAATTTTAGTTGCCAAGTTTCTGATCACCCCCCAAAATCTCCAGTTCATGCTTCATGGCCTCAAACCTCCCTCTGGTATCCACCCTATTGCAGAGTTTTGTACCATCTTTGAACAGGCACACCCTTCCCTCCAGACCTTCTGCTATATCATTGATGTATATATTAAAAAGGAGGGGTCCCCCACTTGTCACCCCCCTCACCTTGGAATACAACTCATTCATCACCACCAACTCCACTCTCTGACTTCTGCCCGCCAACCAGTTTTCCACCCACCTAGTTTTTTTCTGTCCCACCCCTAGACTTTCCAACTTATTTACTAGCCTTCTGTGAGGGACGGTGTCGAAGGCCTTACTGAAGTCCAGATAGACTACGTCCACTGCCCCTCCCTGGTCAACAACCTACATCATCCAATTGCAGAACTCTATCAGGTTCATCTGCCATGACCTCCCATTTGTGAAGCCATGCTGCCTTACATCCTGCAGCCCGCTGTCCACCAGGCAGTCTACCATCCTTTCTTTTATTAGCACCTCAATCACCTTGCCCACCACCAAGGTGAGGCTGACAGGGCGATCATTTTCTGTCACCTCCTTAGAGTCCCCTTTGTGCAGTGGTACCACAGCCATCCTCCTGCAGTCCCCTGGCACACACTCTGTATCCAAGGACAAGTTAAACAGTCTTGTCAGTGGGGCTGCCAGCTCCTCCCTCAGTTCCCAGAGTACTGTCGGTTGCAAGCCGTCTGGCCCCATTGCCTTGTCCACCTTTAACCTACCCAGTTCCTCCCTTACCCTGTCTATATGCTGAACATGTTAGGATCCACTTTTTTGCCTTCCCTACCCCCACCCAGCTTGGGTCCCCTACCTCCCCCCTCCTCTGTGAAGACCGAACAGAAGTAGCTATCTAACACTTCTGCTTTCTCAAAGTCCCCCTCCAGTGGTATTCTTCCCTCTCCCCACAACCTTAATATACCTTGCCTCACCTTCTTTCTTTCCCCCACATACCTATAAAAAGTTTTATCTCCCCTTTTGGCCTGCTTAGCTATTTTCTCCTCAGTGTTTGTTTTAGCCCTCCTTATCTTCTGCCCAGCAATCCTCCTCTTCTCCCTATAAGTCTCCCTGTCCTCCTCCCTTTGTGTCCTCTTGTATTTCCTGAAAGCCCTTCTCCTTTCCCCTGACTGCCCCTACCACCTCCCATGTGAACCATAGAGGTCTCCTTCTTTTCTTGTTCTTCTTAATGCAAATTTCAGTTGCTTTCAGTATCTCTCCTTTGATAGCTCCTTATAACTCATCCACATCCCCTATATTCCTCTTCCCTGCCATTTCTTCCCCAAATATCCTCCTCATTCTGTTAAAGTTCATCTTTCTGAAGTCCATCACCCTAGTTCTCATCTGATTTGCCTCCCTCCCTGTCTTTACCCTGAATCTTACAGTCCTGTGATCACTTGAACCTAATCCATCACTCACCACCACCTCTTCCACACTTTCCCCATTTGTGAGAACCATGTCCAGCAGGTTATCACCCCTAGTGGGCTCCCTAACCAGCTGTTGCATGAATACCCCTTGTAGCACCTTTAGGATCCCCTTCCCCTAGCTGAAATCGCAGCCGGGATCTCCCAGTCCACGTCAGGGAGATTTAGGTCCCCCGGTAGCAGAAGCTCCCCCTTGAGAGTTATCTTTGTAACTGCCTATATCAGCTGTTTGTCCCCTTCCTCCCCCTGCATAGGAGGTCTGTAAACCACCCCCATCCTCAGTGATTCTTCTGTCCGTTTCTCTAGTGTGACCCACTTGATCTCTGTCTCCCCTTCCACTGTCCTGATGTCTTTCTTGATGTATAATGCCCCCCCTTCTAGCCCTGTCCTTCCTAAACAGTCTGTATCCTAGGATAACTGTCTCCCAGGCATGATGCTCTGTCAATCATGTCTCACTTATCACTATTATGTCTAGACCCTCATCCAAAATTGTGGCCTCCAAGTCCATCATTTTGTTTCCCAAATTCCTGGCACTGGCTGATAATCCCTTCCACCATGTACCACCCACACTGCCCTCCTCTTCTAACCTTCTAAAGCAATAAACCCAGCGGGGGTATTGTTCCTGGAGATGTTCACCTTGTTGAACAAAGGACCCAGGTAGACAGCATTATGGTAGCAAGGAGGTGCTGAAGGGTGGGTGGACATACACATACACACACACACACACTCTCTCTCTCTCAAAGAGGGCTGGGACAAGATGGAACTGTCACGCCAAGTGAGTGAGACCCTTCCCCACAGAGAGGAGAAATATATTGTGGTGCTATAAGCAGGCTTTCTCCTAGGCTGGAACATCGGACAATGCCAGAGCCCCTACCATGCAAAGACTAGCTGACTAGTAAGATAGCACAGTGACGGACAGTAATTCTGTAGCAAGGACAGGTGAAGGATTTTAGATAAGGATAGCTCAGAATTTTGCTGCACACCAACTATCTGTTAACTTGCTTTATTTTATATTTCTTAGTAAATGTGCAACCCTTTTGTCTTCTTGTAAATACATCCTGTTGTAAATACCTGTAGTATTTTAGTAAAGATTCTATTTTTATAGAATCAATGACTGATTGTTTTATTTAAAAGGGTAATTTTACTATTTCTGCCGGGCTCTGTTTGCAGTCCATCTCTGAAGGGGCACTCTACCCACAATTATTGTGGTGATCTTCCTCACCTTGAGCAAGGAGGAGGTAAAACACATTTCTTGGTTCCTGTTGGTAAAAACCTCATAGCGGCAGTGAGCTGGAAATCCCTAGTGAGTGGGATTTCTGTTAAGTTGGTAGCAGAGTGGTGGGATCCATGTGGCAACTGGTATCGGTCCAGTGCAGAGCAGTGGACAGTGTGCTTTCCTGGGAGGCTGAAACTCTGAGAGAGAAAGAGTGATAGCACACTGGTGAGGGAGTGCCAGCAGAAATATACTTTTTAACAGTCACGAAACAGGAGTTCAAAAGGTTGCACTGCTTACTACTGTTTTTTTTAATATCTAGACAATTTAGTGCAGCATAGCTAGAGAATATGAGCTCCTCAAGCTGTATAAAAATTTCATGTCCACATTTTCATGAGCTGTGCGCACCAAGGGGGATTGTCCCTGTGGGCATGACAAAGAATGCACTTATGTAAGCCCTTTTGGTGCATGACCAGTTGCAGGAGGGGCAGATGATCTCAAATGAGCATGGCCCAATAACTGGTCAGCAGGTGGTCGCTGAGAACAGTGACCCAGGTAGCAAGACTGAGGTCCCAGCAGCTGAGCGAGCGTGGCAGCTTGTGGCACAAGCTGGGGAAGCTGTGCAGCCCAATCAACCTCGGCTCAAGATCCTGAAGACAGAGATTGCACTGCAGGATGTCGAACTGCAGAGGGCAAGGCAGGAGGCTGAAAGGGAGGAAATAAGGCTGGAGGCAGAGGAAATAGAAAAGATTTACCAGCATGAAACATAGAATTTGATGGCAGATAAGGGCCGCTTGGCCCACCTAGTCTGCCTGTTTCCCTACCTAATGGATAAGCTGCAGATCCTAGTTAACCAACAGCCTAGTTCCTCCTACCCCCCCACTAGAATTGCCTTATGTCTGTCCCATGCATTCTTGAATTCCCCCACTGTTTTTGAGTCCACAACCTCCTCAGGAAGGCCATTCCATGTATCCACAACCCTCTCTGTGAAAAAATACTTACTCACATTACCTATCTTCAAATTGTACCCCCTTATTCTTGCACATCTCTTTTTCTGAATGATGCTACCCTCTTGGACTTTGTTGATTCCCTTGAGGTACTTGAAAGTTTCTATCATGTCCCCCCATCCCTTCTCTCCTTGAGGGTATACATATTAAGCTCCTTTAATCTCCCTTTGTATGTCCTCCGGTGCAGACCCTGCACCATTTTAGTTGCCCTCCTCTGGACAGCTTCCATCCTGCCTATGTCCTTGCAGAGATGGGGTCTCCAGAACTGCACACAGTACTCCAGATGGGGTCTCACCAACTGTCTGTACAGAGGGATAACAACTTCCTGTTTTCTACGGTGATGCCTCTCCCTATGCATCCCAGTATCCCGCCAGCCCTTCTTACTGCCTTCTCACATTGCTTGCCCACCTTTAGGTCATCTGATATGGCTACCCCCAGGTCCCTTTCCATTTTTGTTGATGTTAGTATCTCACCCCCCACTGTGTACTCTTTCCCTGGGTTTTTGTTTCCCAGGTGCATTACTTTGCACTTCTTTGCATTCAATCTAAGCTGCCATACATTTGACCATTCATCCAACCTTGCCAAATACCTTCTCACCCTTTCCACCACACCTTCTGTACTGATCCTGTTGCAGATCTTTGTGTCGTCTGCAAAAAGACATACTTTTCCTTCCAGTCCCTCTGCAATGTAAATAATAACAATGGAATAATAAAAACTGCCATCACAGAGGTAACAAGCCGTTGTGTGAAGCAAATAAACAAAATGAAATGATGTAAGAAACCACTATGATTCTCAAAGGAAGTGGCAGTGAAGGTTCAAGAGAAAAAGAAAGCATTCAGGAAGTACAAGGAATCACAGAAGGAGCAGGACAGAGAACTGTATCAGTTAAAGCAAAAGGAAGCTGGGAAGGCAGTCAGAACAGCAAAAGCCCAAACTGAGGAAAAGATAGCCAACTCAGTTAAGAAGGGGGATAAAACCTTTTATAGGTACATCAGGGAGTGAAGGAAGACCAAGGGAGGGATAGTGAGGCTTAATAAAGGGAGGAGGGTGGGCAGAGGGTGACTGTGAAAAGGCAGAGATACTAAACAAATATTTTTGCTCAGTATTTATGAAGGAAGAGGGAGGTACCTAAAACAAACAGTAGAAACACTCTGGATACAGAAGTTGATACCAGCCCATTTACAGAAGAAAGGGTTCTGAAAGAACTCTTAAAACTGAAGGTGGACAAAGCAATGGGGACTGATGGGATTTATCCCAGAATTCTAAAAGAACTAAGGGTAGAACCTGTGACACCACTGACTACCCTCTTTAACAAATCATGGGAGGATGGGGTGGTACCCGAGGACTGGAGTAGGGCAGATGTGATTTCCCTTCACAAAAGTGGGAGCAAGGCAGAAGCAGGAAACTACAGACCTGTTAGTTTAACCTCAGTGGTAGGGAAAATGATGGAATCACTTCTGAAGGAAAGAATTGTCGAGTATCTAGAGGCTGAGGGGCAAGGACCCAAGGCAGCATGGATTCACAGCAGGAAGGTCATGCCAGACAATCTGATAGATTTCTTTGACTGGGTGACCAAAGTAGTAGATCAGGAGGGGCTGTGGACATGGCCTACCTAGACTTTGCAAGGCATTTGACACAGTCCCACACAAAGATTAATATACAAGTTAGCCAGCCTGGGAGTGGGTCCCAAGATGACAGCCTGGGTAAAGAATTGGCTGGAGAATAGGACACAGAGAGTAACAGTAAAATGAGTCCACTCTGGAGAAGAAAGGTGGTTACTAGTGAGGTACCCGCAGGGTTCAGTATTAGACCTGTCCTCTTCAATGTCTTTATAAGCGACATTGCAGAGGGACTGGAAGGAAAAGTATGTCTCTTTGCAGATGACACAAAGATCTGCAACAGAGTTGATGCACAAGGTGGGGTGGAAAGGATGAGAAGGGACTTGGCAAGGTTAGAGGAATGGTCAAATGTATGGCAGCTTAGATTCAATGCTAAGAAGTGCAAGGTAATGCACCTGGGAAACAAAAACCAAGGGGAAGAGTACACAATGGGGGGTGAGATACTAACAACAAAAATGGAAAGGGACCTGGGGGTAGTCCTATCAGATGACCTAAAGGTGGGCAAGCAATGTGAGAGGGCAGCAAGGAGGGCTGGGGGGATACTGGGATGCATAGGGAGAGGCATCACCAGTAGAAAACAGGAAGTTGTTATCCCTCTGTACAGACAGCTGGTGAGACCCCATCTGGAGTACTGTGTGCAGTTCTGGAGATCCAATCTCTGCAAAGACATAGACAGGATGGAAGCTGTCCAGAGGAGGGCAACTAAAATGGTGCAGGGTCTGCACCGGAAAACATATGAAGAGAAACTTAAAGAGCTTAATATGTATAGCCTCGAGGAAAGGAGGGAGAGGGGGGACATGATAGAAACTTTCAAGTACCTCAAGGGAATCAACAAAGTCCAAGAGGGTAGCATCTTTCAAAAAAAGGTGTGCAAGAACAAGGGGGCACAATTTGAAGATAGAGAGGGGCTCAGAGGTAATTTAGGAAGTATTTTTTCACAGAGAGGGTTGTGGATGCATGGAATGGCCTTCCAGAGGAGGTTGTGGAGTCAAAAACAGTGGTGGAATTCAAGCATGCATGGGACAGTCATAAGGCAATTCTGGGGGTAGGGGTAGGAAGAAGTAGGCTGCTGGTTAACTAGGTTCTGCAGCTTATCCATTAGGTAGGGAATTGGGCAGACTGGGTAGGCCAAGCGGTCCTTATCTGCTGTCAAATTCTATGTTTCTATGTTAATGTCACTTATAAAGACATTAAAGAGGACCAGTCCCAGTACTGAACCCTGTGGTACCCTGCTAGTAACCACCCTTTCTTCATCGTGGACTCCGTTTACTATTACTCTCCGTGTCCTGTTGTCCAGCCAATTTTTTACCCAGGCTACCACTTGGGACCCACTCCAAGGCTGGCTAACTTGTATATTGATCTTTTGTGTGGGACTGTGTCAAATGCCTTGCTAAAGTCTAGGTAGGCCATGTCCATGGCCCCTTCCTGGTCTACTACTTTGGTCACCCAATCAAAGAAATCTATTAGATTCATCTGACACGACCTTCCTGCTGTGAATCCATGCTGCCTTGGGTCCTGTGCCCCACTGGCCTCTAGAAACTCAACAATTCTTTCCTTCAGAAGTGATTTCATCATTTTCCCCTACCACTGAGGTCAAACTAATAGGTCTGTAGTTTCCTGCCTCTGTCTTGCTCTCACTTTTGTGAAGGGGAATCACATCTGCCCTCCTCCAGTCCCCAGGTACCACACCATCCTCTCATTATTTGTTAAAAAGGGTAGTCAGTGGTGTCACTAGTTCTACCTTTAGTTCTTTTAGAATTCTTGGGTGATCCTGTCAGGCCCATTGCTTTGTCCACCTTCAGTTTCAAGAGTTCTTTCAGAACCCTTTCTTCTGTGAATGGACTGGTATCGACCTCCCTATCTAGAGTGCTTATATTCTTTGATTTTGGTACCTCCCCCTCCTCTTCTTTTGTGAATACTGAGCAGAAGTATTCATTCAGAATCCCTGCTTTTTCACTGTCACCCTCTGCCCACCCTCCCTTCCGTTTATTCAGCCTCACTATCCCTCCCTTGATCTTTCTTCACTCCCTAATGTACCTATAAAAGGTTTTATCCCTCTTCTTAACTGAGTTTGCTATTTTTTCCTCTGTTTAGGCCTTTGCTATTCTGATTGCCTTCTCCACTTCCTTCTGCTTTAACTGGTACAGTTCTCTGTCCTGCTCCTTCTGTGTTTCCTTATACTTCCTGAATGCTACCCTTTTCTTCTTAATCTTCCCTGCCACCTCTTTTGAGAACCATAGTGTTTTTCCTTTGTTTTGTTTTGTTGATTTGCTTCACACAAAGGCTTGTTGCCTCGGTGATGGCTGTTTTAAGTTTTCCCCATTGTTCCTCTACCCCTCCTTCTTGCCCATTTGCTAGTGCTTTTCTGAGGCACTCTCTCATTTTCCCAAAGTCATCCCTCTTAAAGTCCAGTACTCTTGCTTTTGTATGGCTTAACTATATGGCTGTGTTTATCATGCACCACACTGTTTGGTGGTCATTTGTTTCCAGATGGCTACCCACTTCTAAATACGGGATCCATTCTCCGTCCCCGTTTGAGAGTACCAGGTCTAAGATTGCTCCCTCCCGAATGGGTTCCACCACTAGCTGTCTGAGGCATGCCCCCTGTAGGGCATCGAGAATAACCCTGCTCTTGGTTGTGGCTGCAACAAAGGTGCTCCATTTAACATCTGGCATATTCAGGTCCTTCATCAACAATATCTCTCCTTTTTCTGTCATTGTAAGGATACCTTCTTTAATTTCCTTGTCCATTGCCTCCCACTGAGATGAGGGTCTGTAAATAACCCCCATGTGGAGTGTGGTGCCATTTCCTGTCTCCAGGGTGACCCACAGTGCCTCCTCTACTCCCTGTTTATCCTTTAGTTCCATTGCTTTAATCCCTTCCCTTACATAGAGAGCTACTCCTCCTCCTCTTCTTTTACCCCTCCCTGTTCCTCCTGTAGCTTGTGTACCCTGTTATGTTGACATCCCAGTCATGGTTCTCTGTGTACCATGTTTTTGTGACTGGCACAATATCCAGGTGTCCCTCTTCCATCAAGGTCACTAGTTCAGGGAGCTTGTCACACAGACTACAGGCATTGGTACTCATCGCCCTCCATTTTTTGATGGCCTTACCCCTTTTAGCCCCATCCCTGTCCTTTCTGCCTCAGCCTTTTTTTGCATGCACCCCTGTCCTGCTCCCTATTGACTTCTCTACCTTGGTGTTTACCTCACTAACTACCATGTTTTGTGGGAGGAGGCTGGGATTTCCCTGCTCCTTTTCAGTGCTTTCCCCTTGGCTAGTTTAAATGCTTGCTTGAGATCCTTATGTGAGAGGAAAGTGAGTAGATTCGCCAGCATGAGATCCTTATGCGAGAGGAAAGAGGGAAGGAACAAGCAGAGTGAGAGAAGGAATGAGCAGGGTGAGAGAGAGAGAGAGAGAGAGAGCGACAGCATGAGATCGAGATGGAAAAACTGCACCAGCAAACATTGCGGCAGTAATGGCAAAGGTGGTTCAATCCATGAAGCCATGATCAGATTCTCCCCCCTCGAGAAATGAAGGTGTATCTCTTCTAGGCAACCCCCAAGAGACACTGCTGTTCATGCAAGAACTGGGGAGTGCCTAAAGAAATATGCCATGCACCTAGCCCTGCCTCGACAGTCCATCTGCATTGTCATTCTGTGCCCCACTTCGGTGCTGAATGATTATATTATATGACTATAGTACCAAACTCCAGTGCAATTACTCTGTGTTTTGCCCACTAGTCCTATGGAGCCATGCGAAGGGGTTATGATCAGTAACCACAATTAACTCCCTCCCGTACACATATGGTTGCAGCTTCTGAAGAGCCCGCACTATCCCCAGACATTCCCTCTCCACTGTGGCATATGACTCTTCCTTGGCAGAAGCTTCTGGCTCAGGTATACTATGGGGTGTTCCTCCTCTTGCGGTGTAACCTGGCTCAGGACAGCACCCAGCCCATGGTCTGAGGCATCCATATGTACTATGAACTGTAAGTCATAACTGGGGCTAGCAAGCACAAGTGACCCACATAATGCCTCCTTCAACCATTGGAAGGCAGACTCACAGTCCTCAGTCCAGAGAACTTTTTCAGGCATTCTCTTTTTTTCATCAGTTCTGTAAGGGGCTTGGCCACATCACTGTTGTGAGGGACAAACCTCCTGTAGTACCTGGCTATTCCCAGAAATGCCCTTACCTATTTCTTTGTGGCAGGGGTGGGCCAGGCCTGGATGGCCTCAGCCTTCGCTGGCTCTGGACGGATATGCCCACTGCCTTTCCGGTGCCCAAGGTAGGACACTTCAGCCATGCCTACTTGGCATTTTTCCACCTTAACTATCAGTCCTGTGGCCTTCAGTCTGCAGAACACTTCCCTCCCAAGCCTGAAGTGATTCTCCCATGTCTGGCTGTAAATGACGATATCGTCCATGTAAGCCAGTGCATATTCACCTGCCCCTGCCAGGATGCGATCCACAAGCCTCTGAAAGGTTGCGGGTGCATTCTTCATCCCAAATGGCGTTACTCTGAATTCCAGGGATTTCCAGTTCACTGCCACCACAAGGTTTTTACCAACAGGAACCAAGAAACCTTTTTTTTTTTACTTCCTCCTTGCTCAAGGTCTGGAAGGTCACCACAATAACTGTGGGTAGAGTGCTCCTTCAGAGACAGACTGCAAACAGAGTCACGTAGAAATAGTAAAATTACCCTTTTAAATAAAACAAGCATTCACTGATTCTATAGAAACAGAATGCAAAAATAGAATCTTTACTTAAATACTACAAGTATTTTCAACAGGATGTATCTACAAGAAGACAAAAGGGTTGCACATTTACTAAGAAACAGAAAATAAATCAATTTAACAGATAGTTGGTGTGTGGCAAAATTCTGAGTTATCCTTATCTAAAATCCTTTACCTGCCCTAGCTACAGAATTACTGTCCCTCTCTGTGCTATCTTACCAGTCAGCTAGTCTTTGTATGGCAGGGGCTCTGGCATTGTCCGATGTTCCAGCCTAAGAGAAAGAGCCTGCTTATAGCACCACAATATATTTCTCCTCTCTGTGGGAAGGGGTTTCACTCACTTTGAGTGACAGTTCTATGTTGTCCCAGCCCTTTTGAGTGTGTGTGTGTGTGTGTGTGTGTGTTTGTGTGTGTGTGTGTGTCCACCCACCCTACAGCACCTCCTTGCTACCATAATGACATCCACCTGGGTCTTTTGTTCAACATGGGAACATCTCCAGGAAGTACACCCCCACTGGATTTATTGCTTTATTACCTTCTCCCTGGCTTTCCTGTTAACTTTCCATTCAGAACATCAGACCTCTAACATAAGCTGTCATATACTACTTAATCATATGATCTGGCAGCCATCTTGTACCTGAAGCAGATGTATGTTCAGAAAAGAATAAATGAATCGAAAGAATACAGGGTTCTGGTCCCCTTCCCCTGTCACAAGGACCATGTCCAGCAGGTTATCACCCCTAGTAGGCTCCCTAACCAGCTGTTGCATGAATATCCCTTGTAGTGCCTTTAGGATCCCCCCTGCTACTAACTGATACCACAGCCAGGATCGCCCAGTCCATGTCAGGGAGGTTTAGGGCCCCCACTAGCAGAAGCTCCCCCTTGAGAGCCATCTTTGTAACTGCCTGTATCAGCTATTTATCCCCTTTCTCCCCTGCATAGGAGGTCTGTAAACCACCCCCATCCTCAGTGATTCACCCATCCATTTGTGTAGTATGGCCCACATGATCTCTGTCTCCCCTTCCTCCTCCTGCCCTTCTATTGCCCAAATGTCTTCCTTGAAATATAATGCCACCCCCTTTTCCAGCCCTGTCCTTCCTAAACAGTCTGTGTCCTGGGATAACTGTCTACAGGCATGATGCTCTGTCCACCATTTCTCACTTACCACTACTGTGTCTAGACCATTGTCCACCATGATGGCCTCCAAGTCCACCATTTTGTTTCCCAAACTCCTGGTGTTGGCTGATAATCCTTTCCACCACGTACCCCCTCTCACTGCTCTCCCCTTCTAACCTTCTCTTGTTCTTGCTTATTTCTCTGCATTTTATCTCCATTTTGGGGGGATGCCGATAGCCTCCCATCTCCCATCTCTCCTGCCTCTTTGAGTGGTTCTTTTCTTAACCTCCCCTCCCCAAATTCAGTTTAAATTATACTCCCTTTTGATAAAGTCCCCTAGCTTACTCTTTAGTACAGCTGATCCCTCCCTGCTCAGGTGCAGTCTGATCAGGGCAAATAGGCTCTCATTCTCCCACATTACTCTTTAGTATATAGCCATTCAAGGAGTGCCTTAAAGGTGCTAGGTGTAACCAGTGAAGTGAGTTTTAGTGAGGTTTGAACTGAATTCCATATTGATGCAACTAATTGTGTTTTTTCCAAACTGTGTAGCATGCTTTGGAGTGTCCATTAGTATATAACTGTTTTTTATTATAAGGGAATAACTACTGTGTGATATATTGAATGGGTCACTGATGTAGTCTGTGACATAATATATTTCCGCTTTTGAACCAAATAACCAAATATCCCCACCTCTGGTTCAATTGTTCTGTTAAGCTCCACCCCACTCTTTCTTCCCCTTTTCCCTTTTGATGTCTCATTTATATTTTTAGGACATTCATGCCCTTTTTTTAATTTACCTGGTTTTTGGGTTTTTGTGTTAACGCTAGTTTATGGTATGGTTTCAGTATTCATGTGGTCTTTCTTTTGATGCTAGAGCAAACAGGGTAGAATTATGGGTATTATCAGTTCTTAGCAGAAGTACACTAAATGTTCTATATCATATTAATTATCTGGTTGCTCTCTTTGGTGCTCTGGTTTACTAACTGTGTCTGCTTGTGTTCATGCTAAGGTTCATACGAAGGTGCAAGGAGCTTAAGAGGCTGTGAGCCCATAAATGCTCCTGTCCTTTTGCCCATAGTAAGTTATGTTGTTACCATCTAAGATATAATAATGTTCATACTAAGGTGCAAGGAGCTGAAGAGGCTGTGAGCCCATGAATGTTGAAAGTGTTCTAGTATTTAATTGGGAACATCTCACCATTTGTTTCAATCAACAAATTGGTTAACTGGAGAGCCTTGATTGTTGCCTGTTATAACGTCCACCCGAGCCCCATCTCCTGATGAAGAGGCAGTCCAGACTTTGAAGCACTGGGGTTAAGTCCTGGTCCCTGTGTACCCTGTAGCTGTCCACTGTGTTCGTACTGTGTTGTATACCATGCAAATTTCTATAACATTGATTCCAGCATTTACTTCTACAGTATGTGGTTGAGTGCTACCTTTCAAGTGGTGGTATCAGTGCTGATATTTTCAAGGCAAGACCAGAGTTAATCCAGAGTGCACCTCTTCTCCATGATCTCTGGCTTCCATAACCCCTTGCTCAAAAATGCCTCTTTGCATCTTCTCCACCAACTCCTGGCTCTTTGTGCTTGCTTGAAATGCTCCAGTCCACATCCAGAAACTCAAAATTCACCACTATCAGCACCTCCCCAGTTCTGCCATCCTGTTGCTCTCCTCTATACATCTATACTTAGGTTCTATACTTTGGTTACAGGACAGAAGATGGCAACTTGCCCATCAAGGTTGTCCTCCCCTTCTTAGTGGTCATTACCTAATAGAGTATGTTCCTTCATAAATTTATCTAGCATTTGTTTAAATATGTTGATACTGCCAGCTGTGACAACTTGTTCAGCTAATGTATTCCAGGTGACCACCACCCTTTGTTTGAAGAGACATTTCCTTGAGTCTCTTTCAAATGTCTTAGGTAATTAGTTGTAACCTGTGTCTTTTCTTCTAGCTTGTGGTCCTTTTTTCTTTCTGTACTGTAGATCTGTACACCACTCCAGCCTTACTCACCCTGCCTATCCCTGCAGTTACCTGTACCCATACTGACTTAGTCCCCTTGACCTTGCCTGCTTCCTGGAGTTTTGAGGTTTAGATGCTTCCCTTAATATATAATGCCACTCAGCTTCTCCTCCTCTTTTTCCTATCCATCCCGAACATTGTGTACTCCAGTCATGTTTGTGCCAACAACTGTAAGGGCCCCCCTGCAAAATATTTTATGGGCCCACCTGCCGATCAATAAATGTAAAATAACCATTAGCGCATATTAAATTTTTATAGCGTAAGTTTTTTTTATATCAGTCCTGCTGAGCATACATAGTTTATCCATGCTGACCCCTGTCCCCCTTGTTGGCACCATTATCAAAGAACTGAATAATATAATTTGTTCCTGCTCCTCCTGGGGACATGAGCACCAAGATTAGATGTTTTGAGTAATGCCCCTATTACTTGTTTGTTTTGTACTCCCCCCAGTCATGTGAAACTGGAGTTGGAATCTTCTGACACCACTGCGAACAGACCCAATTTCAAATGGATAAGCAATTTCCATTGAGAAACTTGTGAATTTGTCCGTTAGAAAAGGTTTTCTTAATGCTGACCTTTGAGGTAGTGGGCCCCCTAACAGTGTGGACCCTACTACAGCTGCAGCTCTTGCAGCCCCCTGGTCTCAGCCCTGACTCCAGTACCCACAATTCCCTCTCATGGTGCTGTGTTGCCCACATCACAGTCACAGTCACCTTGTCCAGTTTTGGCTGGGCCATTATTGCCTGGAGGTTACAGGTCTTATGTAACCCCTAGGTGGTGCTATCCCAAGAGCTACTACCCCTGCCTGCTTGGCTAGTAGCAGGTTAAGGGGCCTGAGTTCTGAAATGGGTGCCTCCACCCGGAGGTCAGGGTTGGTAGTGGTCAAGCTAACCTGGGCACAGCCCTCCAGGACACTGTAACCCCCCCTTTCCTTACTAATGGCTGGAACAATACACAATAATCACTTTCACAATACCCCTGATACACCACACAAGTACCCACACTGTTTGCACTTACCACCAGCCTTTCCTCTGGCCCTGCCCTGGGGACCCCCTGTAAAACAAGGTTATACACAGCAAATAACAGCAGTACAGTACTCTTGCACAAACTAGAACCACAGTCAGGGTAAATGCAAAAAAGAGATCTGATTTATTTAAGGGGCTTGAACAAGGGAGGGGTGTAATCAGGTTAATTTGCTTAAAGGTTCTATCAATCAAACAGTTATGCATGCACTTCAGGGTCCATAAACAGTCACACACTCTGGGTACCCAGATGGAGAATGGTGGGCTGGCCAGGAACGTTGCAGCTGGTTGGGGCCCTGTGTTGGAAAAAAACAACATGCGCAACACACACTATTTGTAATCCGGAGCCGGAGGGCTCAGTTTGTGAAACGAAAACAACAATACAATCAGATGACATAATTTTAGATTAGGCTGTTGTTGGGGGGAGCTACCCTGATTATTACTCACGATACCCAAGATTGGACACAGGCTGGATAAAAATCGAGACAGCAGGTGGTTAATCTGGAGTGCCAGGAGAAGCAGAGCCCACACGATTCACTGAGGCATCATTCCTGTTCAAGCATGGAGCAGGGGGCCGATCCCCAGGCAGGTCTCGTTGGTGGCTTTCTCTGTGCAGTGGGGTAGTCTGGCAGGGCCAGTGCAGCATGGCCCAGGCTGAATGGAGATGAACACGGATTCAGTCTGATTAGGCTGGATAAAGCTTCCAGCAAGCAGAACACAGTTCACACAGTGGGGCCTCCAAATCATGACCCACTTTCAATACACAGCACATTTACATGTAAGGAAATTCTATTGTACAAGGCAAACCACTCTCCGGTTACGATTGCAAAGTCTCTGCACAAACCGGGGATTCAAAAGCAGCTGGAAATCCTGACAGGCCGATTGCATTCAGCAAATCTTTGATCTTCTTCAGGTATGAGCCTGGTAATAAATCAGTGGCTTACTTCATTCTCACAAACTTGGAATTAGTCCAAAATAATTCTCTTCTCTCCCTCTCAGGGGCAGCAGGTAGGCATGCAGCCCAAACTCAGGCCTTTCCACAGAGACTGTATTGAGCTCTTGCTTCTTCAGCTCCCAACTTAGATCTGATTCAAACTGCAGCAAGCCTGGAAATTTCCCCAAGATCCAAAAGGTTTGGTTGGCCGATTCATCTGTCAGTCACAACAGGAGCTCCCCCTTCAGGTGCAAAAAGGCGCCAAAAGCCCAAAACTACAATTCCTACAGATTTTGTCTTCAGACAGCTCCTGTAGTTCGGCTCCATTTTAGGTACCACCAGTACTGCTTGGTCCAATTCGGCAGTCCCGGGCCAAAGTAGTGGGGATAAACAAAACAGTCCTTGCTGCAAAGAAGGCAGGTTAGACAAACTACATTATCATTATCACTCTAAATGATTTTCAGCAAATAGTTACATCTTTCAATAGAGCCCTCTCAGATTACTTATGACTGCAATCCAGGCAGCTCTTAAACAGACAGTGCACAGAGGCTATACAGGCACTCTCTGGCAATCACATTTAAACTGCTAAAATGCAGGACACCAGCCTGGCAGTGAGCATTTAGGCAAGCTCAAGGAAGACTTTTCTGGAACCCCCATTTGTAGGGGGGTTACACTTATTTTCCAGGCTCCTGGCATTAGCACACATCACCTTTCATACCTGTGCTGGTGATAGGTCCTTTGCTATTTCTGCCCCTATCCTTTGAAACAGCCAGCTGCCAGGAGTGCCTAATTGTACTTTTTTAGATACATTCAAAGCTGCCTTGAAATCTCCCTCACTAGTGGTAAGTAGGTGCAGCTGCAACTGATGACTCCGATGTGTTTTCCTAGCACTTGCCTGCTATTTCTTGTTCTATTTTTAGTAACAAGCTCTACCATCATGGTTACCTAACCCTGTTAGAAATACTGCAACTAGTTGCATCTGCATCCAGGACTCCTCACCTGTGATGATACCCCAGATATGGGGTTGCTTGCACTTAGACTTTATACAGCATCTGAGTGCAGTGTGCTCTTACTTCAGTCCTACTATTTCTTAAGTTGGTGTCCATCTTACATATACAGTACATGCCGCTTATAATGGACTCAAATGACCAAAGGCATTTCAGTTGCTATAAGCATTATCCATATAATCGCTAATCGAAAAAAAAAAAAAAAGAAATGGATCGTACTTCACAGCATTGCACAGTGATTAGTGAATACAGCTCTTTTATGACTATGTTTAGATTGCTGTGCAGGCATCCTCGAAGTAAAACATAACTTTTATTAAATCGCTTAAAAGAGTGTGCTATGGTTTGACTTGTGTGCTGTATCAATCCTCTTTCTCAGACTCGTGCTGCCGGAAGAACTGTGAGATTTTCATTTGGTGCATCTTCTTTTCGGCATATTTTCTCCAGTGCTTGTTTGTCCATGCCATGATCTCCCAGTCAGGCAACAGATCCTCCTGCTGCTCCATTGTGTGTCTAAGCATGAGCAGAGCATTTTCTATGTCTGACACCATAACCTCGGGCTCTCCTGGGAAGTCATCCTCCTCGTCCATGGTTGCCTCCTCAGCTACAAGTCCATGCAGGGCATCAGCGATGTCATCCTCCTGTGGTTGCGGGTCATCTTTGCCCATACAATAGATCTCATTGAATTCTTCTGGAGTCAAACCAGGTGGTGGTGCGGTTTCTTCCGGGGTGTTAACTTTTGTGTCAACTTGTGAGTTACACTCCTCGACTGGTTTAAAACCTCCCTTGCAAAAGCAATTTGAAATGGTCTCAGTAGAGACAGAATGCCAAGACTCAGACATCAGTCTGACTGCATCCAGTAAGTTTATTTTTTTCACACACTCTGCTGCAGTTAGATTGTGTGAGGCATCAAGTAGACTGAGCATCCTAACCCTCATGTTCCGCACATAGTGGCGCTTAAAACTGTAAATGATGCCCTGGTCCAAGGGCTGCACAATGCTGGTGGTGTTTGGGGGCAGAAAAATGTATTTAATGTTACGCAGCCCAGGGACTTCAAGGTGTCCACTAAAGTTATCTAGGCAGAGTGCAATTTTACGTCTCATCAGCCACCTATTCCATGCATGTAGCCATTCGGAGAAAATATCTCCTGTCATCCAGGCTGTTTTGTTTGCCCTGTAGATGACAAGAAGGTGGGACGCCCCTCTGAAGCATCTTGGCTGCACAGACTTTCTGATGACAAGCAGCTCACACTTTTCAGTCCCTGTCATGTTGCAAGTGAGTAGGACAGACACCCTCTCCTTTGCTTTTTTTAGACCCATAGGCGTCTCAGCCTCAAATGAGAGGGTGCCATATCCTACACACCTGAAAAATAAGCCCATCTTGTCAGTGTTGAAAATATCATTGGGAGAATAGCCATGGAGGAGACCAGGCAAAACATCCCTAATCCAACCAGCAGCGCTGTCAGCATCAGCATTCTGCTTCTCACCATGTATTTTTTTAAAGCAGATGTTGTCCGATGCTTCCAACAGGTAAGCCAGCCATCGGTAGCTTTGAAATCTGGCTTATCCATTGAGACAGCCAGCTGCCAAGCCTTCTGTAGGAGCAAAGGTCTGCTGATCAGAGCTTCATGACAGTGGGTATTCGAAAACCAGCGGAGGAGAGCCTCCTCTACATCAACGTCTTTACCATCCCGTTTTCTCTTGCGCTCAGGATTGTGATTCGAGTGCCAGTCAGCCATGAGATGCTCTTTTGCTTTGATAAGATCACTCAGAGTCGATTTTGCAATTCCGAAGTGAATTGATAAATCCCTGAGGCTGAGCTTAGGAAGCGTGTCGATTTCTTCTAGGATTTGAATTTTCCTGCCAAGAGTCATCCCTCTTCATTTAATTCCGGCCATTATTGAGCACCAAATGCAGCAACTCGGGATACCTGCACAATGAGAAAGCTAATGATAATGCTAGCTTTTATGTTCAGCTAATTGCACCATTTCACACCTTGTTAAGTGGAGCCAGAAGGTGTTGGAAGGAGACTAAAATGGGCAGTATAGACGGCGGCCAAAGTATGGGTTAATGAAGCAGTTTAATACGCAGTCAATAGGAAAAGGCATTTGGCAAATGAATTTTGGGTGAATTAACCCACGGTCCGAATTAACCAAGGATGTATTAAGTGGCGCATACTGTACTTCTCATTTGTCTCAATATGTAAACTGTGGTTATTAACATGTCTCTGTATGTAAACTATTATTTCTTAGCTGTCTCAAAATGAAAAATGTGGTTATTAACTTGTCTCTGTATGTAAACTGTTATTATTGAATGTAATTAACTCCGGGTCACCCCTGAAAAAGGGACAGTATGGCTCAGTGGGCTTACCTGGTTAACAAATTTCATAAATAAATAAATAAAGACCTGCAGCTTCTCCTTTGATGTCTGCTTCCCTTCAGATATGGGCCGTTGAATCCTTCTGTTTCTGTGCTTCCTTTTGCTCCTGCTGTGCTCCACCCCCTGTCTCCTTCCTCATTAAACCTGTCCTGCTCCCTCTTGGTCACAATTTTTTCCTATTTGTCCTACTGTATCTTCCCCTCCCTCCCCTTCACCCAACCTGCTCCAACTGCTTGCATTAGTACTGGGGGGGGGGGGCCCTCCTGGCCCCTTAGTTGTGTAGATGTGTCTATCCTTAACTGTGCTGCCACCCCCATCACCTAGTTTAAAGTCTTCTCTAGGTGTTGTGTGAACCTACTCCCCTGCATCTTTGTACCCTCCCTGTTAGGGTGTAGGCCATCCCTTCTGAACAGCCTCCATCTCCACCAAGTGTGGCCCCAGTGTGCTAGGAACTGAACCACTTACACACACACATGCACACGCACACAACTACTAACACACACACACACCAGCCCTTTAGCTACACTTTAAACTGTTCTATTTTAAGCTATTCCCTTTGACCAATCTCTAACAAATCTGAACATTTCAGGTTTGTCTGTGAGAAAAAAAAAATCTAATTTCCATATTTTTATGCATTTTTGACCTTCTAGAACTTTTAAACTGCTGAACTGACTGTTACCAAATTTTCAGGATCAAGAGATCCTAGCAACATCCCCACGCATGCCAAATGTCCAGCTAGGTCATCCATGAATAGCTGAGTTATAAAGGAGCAAAAATCAGGGTTTAACATTAAACTGCCTACTCAGGCCTAATATAGGATAATATAGACACAAAATATTATAAGTGCAGTGTTCACTTAGTGTAGAAATAATGACAAACAAATGCCCTTAAATAGCTGACAGTTCTTCCTTGGTCAGGTCTCTGTGTATTCTACACCTGTGCTTATTTTTTTAAAGTTGTTGAAGCACAATAATGAATGTAAACCTATTCATAATTTAAAACTTTCATCCTGAATGGTTGCAGCAGCTTGTAGATTTACTATGGATTTTATTCTGTATTTCAGCAACATGTGTTCTGTAGCAGATAATTCTACACAGTTTTATATACTTAAATACTATAATTGTCTACAACTTTATAAAATGGGCAAATAATTTCCTGAATCCTGATTGTCTGAAAGTGTTTTCCAGCTGTGTCATTATTAGGACATAAGCTTACAACTGACACTACCTGTGCCAACCAAAATGTAGCAGACAGTGAAATCATTCCATGCCACCACTCTCCTGCTGCAGCTCGTCAGCTAGCATCTAAGGTGGGATCCGAGGGGAGAGTGGTGGGAGCAACAGAGAAATGAGAAAAATAACAATACCTCCCAGACTGAGTAAAAAGGAAAAAAAGAAAAAAAGAATGTTACTTCTACTCCGACTCTCCCAAGAACTTCCTCTCTGAGTATTTCTGAATGTATACAGATTCTGGATGCATATAGACATCTGCAGTTCCCTAAAGGTTAAGTCAGTCAGCCATGCAGTTCGCCAGAGTCTTGCTGCCGAAACTGCTGCCAAAAAAAACCCTGTGCCTTCCACAGAACAGAAGCTGACTGCGGTCTCACAATTCCCAGCAACATGATTATTTCAAAGACGGAGAACCCAATGTAGTCCTCACAACGTAAAATTATTTGAAACTACCAACAGCCGATGAAAATGAAACGGCAATTTCTTACAATATAGGAAATGCAAGTCGCTCACTATGGCAGCTCCTGAGGGGCACATTTGCTCTTGAAAAAACCAGTGGCACACACACAATCACATAGGAAGCTGTCAGTCTTTCTTTAAAGCACATAATATAATATCATTAAAAAAACAAATAGTAAATAAATAGCCTGTCTCCGTGTTGCTGGTGGGGGCTGAAACACTTATGAAAGGGATTATTTTTACTATTTCAGCTATTAAAACTTTTGACATTTTAAATAATTACTGTGGGGGCATTTTATAAGTGCAATAAGACAGTCCAAGATGTTGGTTATGGCCTGATAACAGCACTTCCCAGGTGCTAAAGGCACTTGGTGCAAGCACCTCATGCCTCATAATGCACCTGGGCGTGCTCTTATCAGGCCGTAACCCACACCTCATCATGTCTTATTGCTTGCATATATACCATTGTTTAAAAAAAGTAGTAAAGGTGCACAAACTATGTAAATCTGAGTTGAGAGAAAATTTAAACTTATTGGTTGCATCCCCAGGACGCATCTGGAATCGAGCAGTTTGTCTGCTCAGTATGCCTTCCTGGTAAAACTTTTAAATAAATAAATAATAGGTGTCTATCTGGCTAGCCATCACTCCAGCACATGATTAGAGTTTCTACAACACAAGTGGGGATAAAGTTGCCCTGATAAATTTGTTTCACTCCAGTTGAAATAAATTCCACAAAATAAAAATGTGATATTCAGTCAGCATGACATGCAATACTGTAACCTGTCCAGTGACATGCAAACTGTGACCATATACAGTATATCCATAGGTTTATATGTCATCAGCTTGATATTTTCACCGTATGTCATAATGGCATTCTTTCATTATCAGTGTCATTGACTCAGTAGGTAGCACACTCCTCTCTTGGGCCAGAAGATCATGGATTCTAACTCCACACCAGGTACTTGTAATAATACCCATAACTGACACTGTAGTGCAGTACCGGGGGTGCATGTGTGTGCTGCACTGTTGAGGTGCTGTCCATCAGATGAGACATAAAAGCAAGATCCCTTTTACCCCTTTCTGATTGCTGTTCAGGTAGAAGTTAAAGATCCCATGGCATTTATCAAAGAAGAGTAGAGGGGTTTCCTGGTGTTCTGGTCAACATTCCCCCTGTCAATAAAACAGATCCACATTAAGCCTGCTCTGGTAGTATAGCCTAGAGGTTAGAATAATGAGCTGTGAATGAGGTCGGTACATGCAGTAGACCTGACTTTCATTCCCATAACCTCTGCTTGCATACTGTGTGACTCTGAACAAGTCATTTAACCTCCCCAATGCTTCTGGGTCGTCCCTGAAAACAGGCACTTGTACCTAGTGGGTCTTACCCGGTTACCAAAGAATACAAAAATCCCCCTACCATGATGCACCTGGAAACATTTGTCATAGCGTAGTGTGCCCAGCCTTGTCTAAAATTACAAATTAATTAACAATTCTTTACCCAATGAGAGAGCAGCTCTTGGTGTTTGTTATCACAATGATCCTGTGTTAACTGAAAATGCAGCTGAAGTCAAAGTTTTTTTTTCACTGTAAGTTTAATCAGGACGTAATTTTTCAAGATACACAATATGATGCATGCACACACCTTTTTTTTTTTTTAACTCTGTTTATTCTCCTATTGTCCCAGGGCATCTCTCAGGCTTTCTCACTCAGCTCCATGGCACCTAACTGCCGGTCTGAACTGCCTCTCCCAAATGTTGCATCAAGATCTTTAAGTGATAGTTTCAGTTTTTTTTATAAAGAATTAACAAATGAGCTAAACACAGCTGCAGAACTTTGGAGTGTAATTCTGTCAAATATTCAGTTAGCCTAATGTGTATCTGTGTCCATAGTGTCTTATTCAGGGTGGAGAAGTGGCGACAGTAAAAAACTTGAATGGAGCAATATTTGAGTAAAACATATGTCAGTAAACCCCCCATCAACATATTCCCTCTGCCTCATGCGGATGAAACAGTTCAGTTTTAATGTGATGAGCTAATTTCAAGGTATACAGTTTAAAATATTATGGTATTGTAACAACCCCTAAACTCACCTGGGCTGTCCCAGGGCCTTCGGGGTTCTCCGCATACACCTCCGAGGGGCCCATCCTGAGTTCTGGCAGTGGTGGCAATTGTGGTGCGATGTCTCCACCCAGGGTAGTGGCAAGGACTCCTGTGGACAAAGAACAGGTTACCACCCCCAGGAAATAAGTGAGCTGCCCCTGCAAGGCTTAACCCACAACCACAGTTTTCCCCACTGTTTCCCCATCACTCAATCACACTTTTTGAATAACCACAGGGACAATAAATAAATGGCAAACCACAACCCTTTTATTTAGGGTACGACACAGGGAGGGCAAGGTCAATCACCTCGTACTTTCAGATAAACAGTACTGTCCCAGTAGAAACCCATCTCCCCCCTTTGGGTGTACCCAGATTGTCCCTATACAACAGGTACCTCACCGCTCTAAGATGCAGGCCTGGGGTCTTTCATTGGGGCCCAGATAACACGGAAACACACTTGTACTTAAGTTCAAGTCTTTCCAACCTGGGCGTCACTTTTGTCGTGGTTGTGAGGGCTTAGCCCCAGACCCTAACTAACTAGCCAATAACTCCCCAGAGCCATGGCTCGAGGTACTCACAGTTCTCTTGTGGGTCACTGGATGGGACTCAAGGTTCACCACTGGTGGACAGCCGAAACTGGGGGAGTTGCGGCATGATGATCTTCACCTGCCTAACTTTTCCAACTTCACCTAAAGGCCTTTATAAACAGTGTTCGCTCAGGCAGGTCTGTTCATCCTTCTGTTCTGGGGCATCTGCTCCTGCAGCCTGGGGAACAAACATTGCACAGTTCCCTCACCCCTCCTGGATAACGCTACCCCCCACAGGACATGAGCAAGGCAGCCCGACTTCCAGGTCTCTTCCCTGGCTGAACTTCCCTGTTCCTGCTCAGTTTATCCCACGGGGGTACATGGCTCACTCAGGCTCAGCAACCCACTGTACTTTTCAGTCCAGTCAGTCCAGCTGCCTGAGCTTGGAAGGGACCCATCTGCATGCAGTCCCACAGAACTGTTGTTTCCCCTCCTGCACTCAGCTTAAAGTGTGGGTAGCCAGGGAGCCCACAGCCAGGCAGACTTGATTTCCTTGGGCAATCTCTCCCTCTCCTCATGCCACCCTGCTGCTCCTCTGGACTACACCACTCCGATCTCTCTCCCCTTCATGCCAGGACCTCTCTTATGTTTCCCTTCAGCAGCCCTGTCCTGATTGGCTGTAATCCCCCATGTGACTACTGAGCATGCTGTCTGCCCCTAGCTGGTTGTCATTTTTGTAGTTTTTAGGGAGCTGCCATTTTGTTTCCCTGGCAGACTCCCTGAAGTCGGGCTGCGTATTATTTAATTCAGCCCTTTAATCGGGCTATCAATTAATGGATTACATAGAAACACAGAAGTTGACGGCAGATAAGGATCGCAAGGCCCATCTAGTCCTCACATTTCTTTTTCTACCTTATGAATGTGCCATAGGCTTTTCCTCTGTCAATGGCCTAGCTATTCATACTCATCTGTATTGCTCCCTTATGTCTATCCCATGCCTCTTTGAAGCCCTGCACTATATTCATGTCCACCACTTCCTGAGGTAGGCCGTTTCATGCATCTACCACCCTTTCTGTGAAAAAGAACTTCCTCACATTACGCCTTAATCAGCCTCCTTCTAATCGCATGCTGTGTCCACTTGTCCTGCTGTTTTTCTTATATTGAAACATGTTAGACTCCTTCACTTTGTTAATGCCATTGTAACTAAACTGGCTTATCTGTTTAACTGTTGTAATCACATATGCTTGCTAACTATGTAACCCATATGCTGTAACCTAAAGTTTGTTATGTATTTGTGCTCAATGTGACAAGGTACCTTTGGAAATTAGCCTCTGGCTCAAAGGTTGTAAACCGATGTACAAATAAATAAATAAATGCCCTTATGATGTTTGAATGTTTCAATCATATCACCTCTCTCCCTTCTTTGCTCTAGGGTATACATATTGAGCTCTGTTAATCTGTCCTCATATGTTTTCTGATGCAGTTCCTGCACCATTTTGGTTGCCTTTCTCTGGACTGCCTCCATTTTGTTAATGTCCTTGTGAAGGTGTGGCCTCCAGTACTGCACGCAGTACTCCAGATGGGGCCTAACCAGTGTCTTGTAAAAAGGCATTATTACCTCCCTCTTACGACTTGTGATATCCCTACTAATACACCCCAACATCCCTCTAGCCTTACCTACTGCTTTAGTGGTCTGCTTGGATGATTTCAGGTCATCTGTGATGATGATGCCCAAGTCTCTTTCTTCCCTTGTTACTGCCATCAACTCCGCTCCCCTCCCAATCTATAGGTGGCTTCAGGGTTTCTCTTCCTTATGTGCATGATCTTGCACTTCTTTGTGTTAAATCCCATTTGCCACTCTTCTGACCATTTTGCTAGTTTATCCAGATCTCTTCTCATTCTGCCCACCCCATATGGATCATCTACTCTGTTGTAGATCTTATTGTCATCTGCAAACAGACAAACTTTACTTTTCAGTCCATCTGTAATGCCACTGATGAAGATATTGAAGAGGACTGGCCCCAGGACTGATCCCTGAGGTACCCCACTTGTGACTTGCATCTCTTATGACTGAATACCGTTCAACACCACTCTCTGTTTTCTGCCCGTGAACCAGTTTGCCACCCAGTTGACCAACTTCTGACCCAGCCCGAGCCAACCCAGCATGTTAATCAATCTTCTGTGTGGAACAGTATTGAAAGCTTTGCTGAAGTCAAGGTAGGCAACATCAACTGCTCCCCCCTTGGTCCACCACTTTGGCTACCCAGCCAAAGAAAGCTATGAGATTAATTTGACAGGTCCTTCCTGTTGTAAACCCATGCTGTCTTGGATCCTGTGCTCCTATGGATTCCAGGTGTTGCACTATCCTTTCCTTAATGAGTGCCTCCATAATCTTCCCCACTATTGAGGGAAGACTGACTGGTCTGTAGTTCTCTGCCTCCTCCCTGCTACCACTCTTGTGGAGCGGGATCACATGAGCCCTTCTTCAGTCTTCTGGGACCTCTCCTGTGCTCAGAGACTCACTAAACAGTTCTTATAATGGCTCTGCTTGTTCCACCCTTAGCTCCTTTAGTACCCTGGGATGTATGCCTTCAGTTCCCATTGCCTTGTCCACCCTGAGCTTATCGAGCTCTTGTAGGACCCTGTCTTTTGTGAAGGGACTAGTGCACACCTCTCTCTCCCCTGTGTCATTGGTGCTGAGCTGTGGGCCCTGCCCCACCTTCTCCTCAGTAAATACTGAGTAGAAGTATCTATTTAGGATAGATGCCTTTCCATGGTCCTCCTCCTCACACTCACTCTTATCCCCTTTGATCTTATCAATACCCTTGCTGCCTTCCCTCCTTCCCTTAGGGAAGTTTCGTATGGCTCCCTATCTTCGTCCGGCTGCGTTCCCTTATATTTCCTGAAGGCCAGTCTTTTGGCTCTGACCTTTTCTGATACTGATTTTGAGAACCAATGTGGTTTCTTTCTTCTTTTGCACTTCCTTTTCTCTCTAACACAATGGGATGTTGCTTCAAGTATTGCATCCTTAATGCTTGTCCACTTTGCCTACTTTGCTGTTCCCCCTCACCTGAATTTCATCTTGATAGGGCTAGCTTCACTCTGTTGGCCATCTTATCAAAGTCAGCTCCTCTGAAGTCCAATATTTTTGCCTTGGAATGGGATAATTTAGTTCTAGTGGCCAAATTAAACCATACCATGTGATGGTTACTGGACCCCAGGTGACCTTCTACCTGGACATCTGTGATCATTTTCCTGTTAGTCAGTACTAGAACTAGGATAGTCCTGTCTCTTGTGGGTTGTTGTACCAGTTGTTTGTTCCCTTCCCATGCAGGGAATCCACTATGTGTCTAGTTCTAGCAGATGTTCCTGCTGGTATTGACCAATCTGTATCTGGCATGTTGAAGTCTCCCATTATCAGAACCTCCCCTTTAGCTGTCATGTTTTGTATACTGTATCTTCTAACAGTAATGTGTCTATGTCCGCCCCCTGGTCTGGAGGTAGAGAACCCCAGTTTGTATGGCTGTCCCATTTCCTGTTTCCAGGGTGACCCACAGTTCTTCTGGCTCTTTATGTGTATTCTGAATTTCTGTAGCTTTGATATTTGATATTTTCATTGACACAAAGGGCCACTCCACACTCCCCCCCCCCTCTTTTTGCAACTCGGTCTCTTCTGAACAGTACATAGCCGGGTACTGAAGTCTCCCAAGTGTGTTTACTGGTGAACCATATCTCGCTAATGGCTAACATCTCCAGTTTAGCCTCTGTCATTGTTGCGTGCAGGTCTGGGATCTTGTTTCCCAGACTGCGAGCATTTGTGTGCATGATTTTCCATTGGCCAGATTTTGGTGTGTTAGTTGTTGGGTGAGGTCTGACATTTTTCCTTTGCATTGTATGGGTGCATATGAGTGTGTTAGTCATTGGGCAAGGTCTGACATTTCCCCTGTGCATCATATGGGGAGCCAGACCTTTTTCCTTACCTGATGATGCAAATGAGCTACAAACATGCTGAATTCCTGTTTGATCACTCGCTGAGGAGGGAGGGGTGTTCTTCCCATTCGATGTATCGGGTGCTGCACCTCTCTCCCTAGTTGCTAGTTTAAATATTCTGCAAAGATGTGAGACTTCTGCCCCAGTGCACTGACTCCCTCCTTAGTCAGATGCAGTCCATCGAATTTAAAGAACTTTTGCTCCCCAAAGTGTTGCCAGTTCCCTACAAATTTGTGTCCTTTTTCCTGGCACCAGCCATTGAGCCACATGTTTAGCTCCCCTATCTCCACTTCTCTGACCTTCCGTACATCTTCCGCCTTTTCCCAGACTGGCAGGATCTCAGAGAAGGAGATGCCGGACAAAATGGATGATAGTTTGTCACCAGCCTGGTCAGGTGTTCCTTGGTCTCCACAACTGACCGGCTGGTGAGATCGTTAGTCCCTATGTGTACCAGGACATTGATGTTTTCTCCTGCTTAATCTACAATTTTAGCAATGCAGTCAGTGTCTCTCCACACTGATGTACCTGGGAGACATCTGACCATTACTCCTGGCTGGAGATAGGTATCAACTCTGTGAATCATGGAGTCTCCTATGATCAGAAGTGTTTAGGATTTTCTTTTTGCTTTTTTTGTTTTGGTTCCTGTTTTGGGTGAGTTTTGTTGTGCTAGCCCCTGTGCTGCAGTGTCCTGCTTGGCAGTGTCCTCTGCCCCTTTGTTTGATTTCGGAGATAGAGGCAGATACCTGTTTGTAGTATTTATACGGTTTTTGGAGGTAATATGCTGGCGAGCACAGAGTGATGGGGCACCCGATTTGCCCCTCCTAACCACCTGTCAACCTCCTGGACCAACTACCCTCTGCGATCGAGATGCTTCGGTTGGATGTTGGGGAAATGGTGGGCAGTTCTTATAATATATTTCCTCCTGAATATGCGATTCGAGGTGTGCAATCTCTGCCCATGCTGCCTGGAGCTGAGCCTTTAGATCTCAGCATGTAGGACAGTGTCCTAAATCCTATATAACTGCCCCTCTGAAAAGCGTCCTGCAGTACCTGCAGTTAATAATATCCATTACAGATAAGTTGCTGGGTTTATAACCTGGTCAGAGTAATTAGGAGGAAAATGAAAGCAAAAGTTTGATTATGTGTTTTGTCTGCTTGTTTTTGTATAACTTGTTATAACAAATTAAATTACTTGTGCCACTGTAAATGAGGTCACTGTGTGGATACCTTCAGGTAGACTACCTGGGGGTGGGGTGTCAGTGATGAAGGAAGTCCCCTGGGGTGGCTGCTCGAACTGAGCAATGCCCACGACACGGCATTCTGCACTGGGTGGTAGGGTTAACTCTACTCCATCCACTCGGCAGAGTATGTCAACCCAGTCCTCCCCCGCATCGATGGGGTTGCTTGTCACCTCCAAGACCACCCTTTTTTACCATGGCCTTTACAAAAGGGTTCACCAGCTCATCTGCCCTGCCTTTGTTGGTGCACATCTGCACTAGTCACCTGAAAATATTTGCTTTGGTCCTAATTAGCACTGGGGTGTCTGACATGCCTTTCAGCTTGTGGCAAATCAGGGCTAGGGTCTCAATAGTGGGATGTGTATCGGTCCCCTTGGAGAGGAAAGATATGCAGAGCAGGCAATACCCATCATAGGGGTAGTCTGAGCTACCTATCCCCCAGAGGGACAACCCAGACAGGGGTAGGAGAGGCAAGTGTTGTAAATGTTGGTCATAAAAGGGCCGGTGTATGATGGTGACCTGTAACCTGCTATCCAGGAAGGCAAAACAAGACACTCCTTCAACCAAAATTTCAGTGTCAGCCCGGGGGCCAATCAGGCCAAGTGACACCACACTGTTGGGTGGAACATGGAGGTCTGTCTATTTGGTGGAGCAGTGCCATTTCAGGGGCTCAGATAGCTCCATCACCAGTCCCTGTTGGAGTTTCCATGATCCCTCCGCCTCTGTTTCTCAGTTACCAGCTGGGGATTTTCTGCACAGAATTAGCCTCACCATGTATGGACATCATGCCCACATTTGAAACAGTACCACCCTTCTTGGCATCTGAGGGGCATGCAGGGCCTGGGCCTATGGCAGCATATTGAGGGGACTGCCGCCGGGTGTTGGGCATAACCTCACTCTGAAAAGGCCGGGACTCTATCGCCAGCTGCAAGGCCTATACACTGTCCTTCATCTCTTGGAACTCAGCCCCAGCAGGGGTAGGAGATGTCCACCCCTCCCTTTCAAGTTCTGCACACAATCCCTCAGCTCCTTCAGCACATCACCCAACTCGGGAAAACAAGACTGTCCCAGTGGGTTTGGGGCTTGGGGTTGCAGGGCAGCACTGTTGGTGGTGAGCACTGGCATCTGGTCACCGACATCCTCCTGGGCTTCTTCCTTCTTCACCTTATCCAATAGCAGCTTGAATGACAGGGGATTTGACTACTGGTCCCACAACCTGAGGGAGATCAGAGTCAAGCGGAAGTGCACCGTCCCCCTAAGTATCTGGTTGAGCCTCATTTCAGCCATCAATCTCGGGGGGTCTTTCCCAGCCTTGGTGATCTTACGTACCACTGCCTCCACCCAGGTAATGTACTGTGATCATTTTTTTGCCCTGCTACTGCATGGTGCCCCACAACTGGAACAAGATGGCCTCTCTTTTCTCGATCACTCCAAAAGTACTTCTCAGAATGGCCAGATAATCATCTGGGGTACAAGCTGGCTGGCTGGCCCTTAGGGACTGAATCACATTCAATGCCATGCTCCTTAAACTTTCCACAACCCGCTTGCACTTTTCCTCTTCAGAACACCTCCAGACCTAGATCATTTAGGCAGCCTGGCTTATTCAGGATTGAAAATCATCCTCCCCAGTGGGCGTGTGGACTGCACCCGAGAAGGTGCAAAGCCACTCCGCTTGTACTGTTCGTGTGGTGCCACCACATAGGGGGCCTGTCCCCCCAGCAAAATCATAGGGAGAAGCCCCCCTCTGGGAACTTGGCCTGAAGATCCCTCAGGGACTTCTCTTCACTAGCAAACAGGGACCCCAGCCTAACTTCAAAACTTCCTTTGTCCTTGGTCAGGGGTCAGAGGGGGTCAGATCTCCAGGTGGTGGACTAGTGGTCATCCCCCTCTTCAGCAATGCCCAGGTCTCTTTGGACTTATCTAGAGTCACCCCTGGGGGTATGTCCATGGGGCACAAGTCCCTGCCTGTTTCTATTATTAGGTCCCTACATCCCTTGCAAGGTCTGTGGTCACCCTTTGAAGTTTCAGCACCCCAAAGTCAGGCAGGGCCCCTTCTAAGGTTTCCAGAATAAACTTCTTCATCTGTCCCACCCTCACATTACTTACTAGAAGTGCCCTCTGGGGGTCAAGGGCCTCAAACGCATACCAATTCTCTACATCCTGGAATGTCATTTAGCCTGTCCCCACCAAAGAAAGAAAAAGGGAAAAAGAAACAAACAAAACAGAAGGAGGGGTGCCAAAATATTTAAACTGTAATTTCAGGGGTAACCTCCAGGGGCACTAATCTCAGCAGTGCCTCCACTTGTAACAACCTCTAAACTCTCCTGGGCTGTCCCTGGGCCTTTGGGGTACTCCGCATACACTGCCAAGGGGCTCGGCCTGGGTTCTGGCAGTGGTGGCAATTGTGTCGTGGTGCCTCCACCTGGGGTAGTGGCAATGACTCCTGTGGACAAAGAACAGGTTACCGCTCCCCAGGAAATAAGTGAGCTGCCCCTGCAAGGCTTACCCCACAACCACAGTTTTCCCCACTGTTTCCCTACTCCTCAATCATAATTTTCGAATAACTACAGAGACAATAAATAAATGGCAAACCACACCCTTTCATTTAGGGTACAACACAAGGAGGGCAAAGTCAATCACCTCGTACTTTCAGATAAACAGTACTGTCCCAGTAGAAACTCCTCTCCCCCTCTTTGGGTGCACCCAGATTGTCCCTGTATGGTGGGTACCTCACCGCTCTCAGATGGAGACCTGGAGTCTTTTACTGGGGACCAGATAACACAGAAACACACTTGTACTTAAGTTCAAGTCTTTCCAACCTGGGCATCATCTTTGTTGTGGTTGTGAGGGCTTAGCCCCAGACTCTAACTAACTAGCCAGTAACTCCCCAGAGAGCTCAGGGTACTCACAGTTCTCTTACAGGTCACTGGATGGGACTCTGCGCCCGATGAGTTGCCAGATACCTCGGAGGGACTCCATTTTAAGGTACACCACTGGTGGACAGCCGGAACTGGGGGAGCTCCAGCATGATGATCTTCATCTGCCTAGCCTTTCCAACTTCACTTAAAGGTCTTTATAAACAGTGTTCGCTCAGGCAGGTCTGTTCATCCTTCTGCTCTGGGGCATCTGCTCCCTCAGCTTGGAGAACAAACATTGCACAGTTCCCTCACCCCTCCTGGATAACGCTACCTCCCCCCCCCACAGGACATGAGCAAGGCAGTCTGAGTTCCAGGTCTCTCCCCTGGCTGAACTTCCTTGTTCCTGCTCAATTTATCCCACGGGGGTACATGGCTCACTCAGGCTCAGCAACCCACTGTACTTTTCAGTCCAGTCGGTCCAGCTGCCTGAGCTTGGAAGGGACCCATCTGCATGCAGTCCCACAGAACTGTTTTCCCCTCCTGCACTCAGCTTAAAGTGTGGGTAGCCAGGGAGCCCACAGATAGGCAGACTTGATTTCCTTGGGCAATCTCTCCCTCTCCTCATGCCACCTTGCTGCTCCTCTGGACTACACCACTCCAATTTCTCTCCCCTTCATGCCAAAACCTCTCTTATGTTTCCCTTCAGCAGCCCTGTCCTGATTGGCTGTAATCCCCCATGTGACTACTGAGCATGCTGTCTGTCCCTAGATGGCCGCAATTTTTGTAGTTTTTTAGGGAGCTGCTATTTTGTCTCCCTGTCAGACTCCCTGAAGTCGGGCTGCATATTATTTAATTCAGCCCTTTAAGCGGGCTGTCAATTAATGGATAACATAGAAACATAGAAGTTGATGGCAGATAAAGACCGCAAGGCCCATCTAGTCTGCCTATTTTTTCTACCTGATGAATGTGCCATAGGCTTTTCCTCTGTCAATGGCTTATCTATTCATACTCCTCTGTATTGCTCCCTTATGCTTGTCCCATGCCTGTTTGAAGCCTAGCACTATATTCATATCCACCACTTCCTGAGGTAGGCCGTTCCATGCATCCGCCACCCTTTCTGTGAAAAAGAACTTTCTCACATTACCCCTTAATTGGCCTCCCTGTAATCTCATGCTGTGTCCTCTTGTCCTGCTATTTTTCTTATATTGAAACATGTTAGACTCTTTCACCTTGTTAATGTCCTTAAGGTTTTTGAATGTTTCAATAATATCACCTGTCTCTCTCTCCTTTGCTCTAGGGTATACATATTGAGCTCTGTTAATCTGTCCTCATATGTTTTCTAATGCAGTCCCTGCACCATTTTGGTTGCCCTTCTCTGGACTGCCTCCATTTTGTTAATGTCCTTGTGAAGGTGTGGCCTCTAGTACTCCAGATGGGGCCTAACCAGTGTCTTGTAAAAAGGGATTATTACCTCCCTCTTACGACTTGTGAGACACCTGCTAATACACCCCAACATTCCCCTAGCCTTACCTACTGCGTTAGTGGTCTGCTTGGATGATTTCAGGTCATCTGTGATGATGATGCCCAAGTCTCTTTCTTCCCTTGTGACTGCCAGCAACTCCCCTCCCAACCTATAGGTGGCTTCAGGGTTTCTCTTCTCTATGTGCATGATCTTGCACTTCTTTGTGTTAAACCCCAGTTGCCACTCTTCTGACCATTTTGCTAGTTTATCCAGATCTCTTCTCATTCTGTCCACCCCATCTGGATCATCTACTCTATTGCAGATCTTGGTGTCATCTGCAAACAGACAAACCATACCCTCCAGTCCATCTGTAATGTCTCTGATGAAGCTATTGTAGAGGACTGGCCCCAGGACTGATCCCTGAGGTACCCCATTTGTGACTTGCATCTCTTCTGACTGACTACCATTTACCACCTCTCTCTGTTTTCTGCCCGTGAACCAGGTTGCCACCCAGTTGACCAACTTATGACCCACCCGAGCCTACCCAGCTTGTTAATCAATCTTCTGAGTGGAACAGTATCGAAAGCTTTGCTGAAGTCAAGGTAGGAGACATTAACTGCTCTCCCTTGGTCCACCACTCTGGATACCCAGTCAAAGAAATCTATGAGATTAGTTTGATAGGACCTTCCTGTTGTAAACCCATGCTGTCTTGGATCCTGTGCTCCTATGGATTCCAGGTGTTGCACTATGCCTTCCTTAAGGAGTGCCTCCATAATCTTGTCCACTACTGAGGTAAGACTGACTGGTCTATAGTTTCCTGCCTCCTCCCTGCTACCACTCTTGTGAAGCAGGATCACATGAGCCCTTCTCCAGTCTTCTGTGACCTCTCCTGTGCTCAGAAACTCACTAAACAGTTCTGATAATGTCTCTGCTAGTTCCACCCTTAGCTCCTTTAGTACCCTGGGATGTATGCCATCAGGTCCCATTGCCTTGTCCACCCTGAGCTTATCAAGCTCTTGTAGGACCCTGTCTTTTGTGAAGGGACTAGTGCACACCTCCCTCCCCCCTGTGTCCCTGGTGTTGAGCTGTGGGCCCTGCCCCACCTTCTCCTCAGTAAATACTGAGCAGAAGTATCTACTGTATTTAGGATAGATGCCTTTCCATGGTCCTCCTCCTCATACTCACCCTTATCCCCTTTGATCTTATCAACACTCTTACTGCCTTCCCTCCTTTCCTTAGGGAAGTTTGGTATGCCTCCCTATCTTAGTCCTGCTGCTTTCCATTATATTTCCTGAAGGCCAGCCTTTTGGCTCTGACCTTTTCTGCTACTGTTTTTGAGAACCAATGTGGTTTCCTTCTTCTTTTGCTCTTGCTTTTCTCTCTAACACAATGGGATGTTGCTTCAAGTATCGCTGCCTTAATGCTTGCCCAGTTTGCCCACTTTTCCCACTTTGCCTGTCCCCCCTCACCTTTATTTCTTCTTGTCAGGGCTAGCGTCACTCTGTTGCCCATCTTATCAAAGTCAGCTCCTCTGACTTCCCATATATTTGCCTTAGAATGGGATAATTTAGTTCTAGTGGCCAAATTAAACCATACCATGTGATGGTCACTGGCCCCCAGGTGACCTTCTACCTGAAGTTCTGTGATCCTTTCCCTGTTAGTCAGTACTAGATATAGGATAGTCCTGTCTCTTGTGGGTTGTTGTAACAGTTGTTTGTTCCCTCCCCATGCAGGGAATCCACTATGTGTCTTGTTCTGGCAGATGTTCCTGCTGGTATTGATCAATCTGTATCTGGCATGTTGAAGTCTCCCATTATCAGAACCTCCCGTCTAGCTGTCATGTTTTGTATATCTTCTAACAGTAATGTGTCTATGTCCGCCTCCTGGTCTGGAGGCCTGTAGACAACCCCAGTTTGTATGGCTGTCCCATTTCCTGTTTCCAGGGTGAGCCACAGTTCCTCTGGCTCCTTATGTGTATTCTGAATGTCTGTAGGTTTGATATTTGATATTTTCATTGACATAAAGGACCCCCCCCCCCCCTTTTGCACCTTGGTCTCTTCTGAACAGTACATAGCCGGGTACTGAAGTCTCCCGAGTGTGGTTTCTGGTGAACCATGTCTCGCTAATGGCTACTATGTCCTGTTCAGCCTCTGTCATTGTTGCATGTAGGTCTGAGATCTTGTTTCCCAGACTGCGAGCATTTGTGTATGTGTTTCTTTGTTGGCCAGATTTTGGTGTGTTAGTTGTTGGGCGAGGTCTGACATTTCCCATGTGCATCGTATCGGTGCGTATGGCTGTGTTAGTTGTTGGGCAAGGTCTGGCATTTCCCCTGTGTGTCATATGAGGATCCAGACCTTTTCCTTACCTGATGATGCAAATGAAGTACAAACATGCTGAACTCTGGTTTGATCACTAGCTGAGGGGAAGGGGTGTTCTTCCCATTCACGTATTGGGTACTGCACCCCTCTCCCCAGTTGCTAGTTTAAATATTCTGCAAAGATGTCAAACTTCTGCCCCAATGCACTGACTCCCTCCTTAGTCAGATGCAGTCCATCGAATTTAAAGAACATTCGCTCCCAAAACTGTTGCCAGTTCCCTACAAATCGGTGTCCTTTTTCCTGGCACCAGCCATTGAGCTACATGTTTAGCTCCCCTAACTCCCCTTCTCTGACTTTTCGTCCATCTGCCCCCTTTTCCAGACTGGCAGGATCTCAGAGAATGAAATGCTGGACAAAATGGTTGATAGTTTGTCACCCAGCCTGGTCAGATGTTCCTTGGTCTTCACAACTGACCGGTTGGTGAGATCATTAGTCCATATGTGTACCAGGACGTCATTGTTTTCTCCTGCTTCTTGTACAGTTTTAGCAATGCAGTCAGTGTCTCTCCTCACTGATGAACCTGGGAGACATCTGACCATTACCCCTGGCTGGAGATATGTATCAACTCCCCGAATCATGGAGTCTCCTATGATCAGAAGTGGCTTGGATTTTCTTTTTGCTTTTTTTGTTTTGGTTCCTGTTTTGGGTGAGTTTTGTTGTGCTAGCTCCTGTGCTGCAGTGTCCTGCTCTACAGTATCCTCTGCCCCTTTGTTTGATTTCAGAGATAGAGGCAGATACCTGTTTGTAGTTTTTATATGGTTTGTGGAGGTGATATGTTGGAGAGCACTGAGTGATGGGGCACCTGATTTGTCCCTCCTAACCACCTGCCAGCCTCCTAGACCAACTACCCTCTGCGATCGAGGTGCTTCTGTTGGATGTTGGGGAAATGGTGGGCAGTTCTTATAATATATTTCCTCCTGAATATGCGATTTGAGGTGTGCAATCTCTGCCCATGCTGCCTGGAGCTGAGCCCTTAGATTGCCAATGGTTCAGCATGTATCACAGTGTCCTAAATCCTGTATAACTGCCCTTTTGAAAAGTGTCCTTCAGTACCTGCAGTTAATAATATCCATTCCAGATAAATCACTGGGTTTATAACTGGGTCAGAGTAATTAGAAGAAGAAGAAAAATGAAAGCAAAAGTTTGATTATGTGTTTTGTTTGTTTGTTTTTGTATAACTTGTTATAACAAGTTAAATTACTTGTGCCCCTGTAAATGAGATCACTGTGTGGATACTCCTCTGATCCGCCCCTTCCTGCTTTGCTACAGGAAATGTCATGACTGTGCTACCCCATAAAAGGAGTGCACTGTGGGTTAGTTGGGGATGGGGGTGAGTGACTTAGGCCCTTCCCCTGCCAAAAAAGTAGAACCACGGACGAAAGAAACTAGGAGGTAAGAGTGGAAACAATCAACCAACAACAAATGCAGTAGCCCTGAAAGCCTTTCCTAATGATAGATAAAACTGTAAACCTGTAAAGCAGCACATGTAATCATTTCACAGAAGATATACCCTGTAGGAAACACTTTGCTACAGAGAAAAATAAAGCAGTAACAGAAGATATACCTTGCAAAAGACAATTTGAATCGTAAGATTACAGCAGTAATTTGTAAGCACAAACCTGTAGGCACACCCTGTAACAATCAATCAATCAATCAATCAATCAATCACTTTATTTAACCAGGCATAAACACCATTGAGTAAGCTCATTTTCAAGGTGGTCCTGGGCATTAATACAATACAGTACTCTTCATAAGATTACAATTACGGTGGACAACAGTGCAAAAAAAAAAAAAAAACATTGTGAAGGTGCTGGTCAATATGGGCCTATACATACCGGTCAACATAATTAACATGCAAAGGTACATAATGAGAAGCTTTACTGAAATGAGAAGAGACAACAATCCCATATAGTCTCTGCTAAGTAAGAGCTCATACCTAAATGATAAAAAAATAAGGAGGTATTAAGGAATAGGGCAGAAATTGGGGTGAAAGAGTAGGCAGCCAAAAGGGATGCCAGAATAGGTAAAAGGTAGAGAATAGGCAGAGCCTATCTTGGATTAAAGGAACTACTCTTGTAGGTCCTAGGTTTCTGTTGTTAGGAATGTGGGTGGATGAGATACTTAGGCGAAGGATTTGAGAGTGGCACCCGGGGCTTAGGGGTCATCGGCGTCTGAAATAGTTGCATGATTCCTTCAGATAATCCATTAATAGAGCTTTGAATGTGAAAATGCTTAGAAGTGAGGATAATTTTAATAAGTCTTGCATAATGTTCCAAAGTGATGGAAGTGAGAAGTTGATTGCTGCTGAGCCAAGGGTAGTTTTCACTCTAGGAATCTGGAAGCAGATTAAGGAGAAGCATCTCAGACCATAGGAACCTTTAGCCCATTTGAAGATGTTCGAGATGTATGCAGGGAGGTTATCAGATAATGCTCTAAAAAACCAGAGGAGAGCATTCCTTCTTCTTCTACTTGAGAGTGAGGTCCATCCTGAAACCTGGTATAGATGACAGTGATGTGTACTACAGGGTAGATTTAAGATAAATCCTAAAGCCCGGTGGTAAAGGGTGTCCAGTTTGTTTAGCATCGTTGATGGGCAATGACTGCAAAGGGAGTCAGCGTAGTCCAGTATAGGTAGGAATGTAGTTTGTACTAGTTTCATTCTGGCTTCTAACGTGAGTGGGTGTTTAATGCAATAGAATAAACCTAATCGCTGACTTAATTTCTTCGAGATTTCATTTATGTGGCACAGAAAATTGAGCTTGTTATCCAGCCAGAACCCTAGGTATTTAAAGGTATCAACTACTTCAAGGGGTTCATCTAAGAGTGTTCGGATCTGTGTGATATGTGGACATCCGGAATTAGACTTTGGTGAGAGAATCATTGCTTTAGTCTTTTTGGCATTGAGAAGGAGCTCATAAGTGAGAAGGTTGTATTGGAGGGTGACAAAGTCTTTCTGTAAGTACTCATGGGCCAGATCCAAGGATGAATTTGTGGTATAGAGTACAGTATCATCTGCAAATAAGTGCACATTTGCTGTGCCCAGCTGCAAGTCCAGATTATTGATGTATATTGCAAAGAGGATAGGGCCCAGGGTGGAGCCTTGTGGGACTCCTCGTAATAAGGATTTTTGTGGGGACAGATCTTCTATGGCTTTGACTTATTGTTACCTATTGGTTAGGTAGCTGGTGAACTATTTAATGGCAGAACTATCAAGTCCGATGTTACTCAGTGCAGTAAGCATGATGGTATGATCCACAGTATCGAAGGCCTTACTTAGATCAAGGAAGAGGGCAAATACATGCTTCTTAGAGTCCAAGGCCATTTGCCAGTCTGTAGTTACTGTGGCAAGAGCCGATACTGTACTGTGTTTGGCTTCGAGGCCGGACTGAGCCAGGTTTAGCAACTTTTGTGAATCCAAATGTTCTCTAAGTTGGATGTTGACAATTTTTTCAAGTAATTTAGACAGGACAGATAGTATAGAAATAGGTTGGTAATTGTTCAGATCACTCAGATCCCCAGTCTTGAATAATGGTAGGATGTGGGCAGTTTTCCACAAGACAGGTAGCTCACCTTGAATCAGAGAGATGTTGAATAAGTGTGTAATGGGGACTGTCAGATAGCTATGGCCAAGTTTTAGGAAGTAAGGTTCAATATTATCTGCACCCGTACTCTTTTTTGTATCCAGAGAAAGGAGGAGGTCCTCCACTTGCTTGAACATAATTGTGAGGAAGCTGAAGGGGGTGGGATGCGGTTGGTTATGGTTGTGATTATCAGTGAAGCCAACAGTGTAGTCTCTTGCTGGGCTAAGTTTGCTGATAGGTGAGGTGTCAAAGGCAAGCCCTGCAGTGGCAAAGTGATCATTAAGCTTCTCTAGTATATCAGCTTTGTCCGTATAGGTGGTACCATCAGCATTATAATGCAGCAGAAATTATACCCAGCAACAATAATTTGAATCAGAGAAAAATAAAGCAATGAAATGTTAGCAACAAACAGTAACAACCACTGTGAGTACAAAAGAAAATAATAATAATAACACACAGTAAATCTGCCTATCCAAAAGAAGCCTTAATCCTTTTCCTAGCTCTGGTAAGGTTCCTTGCTCTGTCCTTACAAGCAGCCTAGAAGAAAAGAGCTCAGATGAAGCTATGTGCCTTCACCAGCAAACCTAGTCTTCCTTCTGGTCACTAACTATGGCTACTCCCAACTCCTTTGCTTATCTGGTGCTGGAGATATACCATTTCCCTATCAGCCGAATGGCCGAACAGACAATAGGAGCATAGCTCCTTTAAATTTTGTTCCCTCTGGCCACGCATGTGTACTGGGTGCATGGCTGCCATAATTGTAGTTTTGATGAGTGGCCCCATGGTCTACAACTATCAGGACTGCTCCAACCTCCCTGAAGCTCCTGAATGCCCAGTAACACCAGCAGGACCCCGGCCCCATCCACATCCCAGGCTGAGGTCCTGAATCGGGTGCTGCAGCATCTGTGGGCACAGGGGGCATCCAGGCTTCAGCCCCACTACAGCTGCTTGGAGGACACCTGGCAGAGGGTCAGAGGGCCATAACCCTGCCAGGTAAGCCCAAGTTGGGGGGCTTACAGTATAAATGGCTTTTGTGATTGTCTGCACTGGATTAACTATATGTATCCCCACTAGTGAGAATTCTACAGTCATAATTCATTACCCACCTATGACTTTGCTGCTTGAGAGTTTTGATCTTAAAATATATAAACAAAGAAGAATTGCTTCCCCCACTCACAGGTTGGGACAATCAAGTAACTAGAATCGTGTAAAAACTCCACTCCCACATAACCTTTTTTTAAAACAAATAACTTGTTTTTTATTCCATCTTAGTGCTACTGTTGTAATGTCAAAGCCATCACACTTGATATACCAGGAAAAAAAAATTACTCACCTTAGTAATCTTGTTTTCTTCCAAGATATTCTTCAATATTCTTAACTCTTGCAATCAGCCTTCAGAGTAGAACTGCCTGGAGATTATAATGTATGCAAATGATGGAATCCATCATTGACTCATGCACTTATTCAAATGTTGCCCTCATTAACTGCTGCATTCTAAACACTCACATTTCATGGGAGCCTGCAAGGAAAGCCCCCACCTAATCTGTTCTAAACAATATGAACCCTAACATTTGAATAACAGGATTATTCCAATAGCAATACTAATAGAATAATAACAATTACATTAGTAGAATCTCCTAATAATAAAAATTTCCTTAAAAATGTCAGATATGACCTAAGAAAGGGGAAAAACAATTCCCAACAGGACTCAAAATTGTTATCAGCTGAGGGTGTAGAACCCTTCTTTTACAGATATGCAGTCTGAGATGCAGGGGCCACTGGTTCTGGAAGGGGATGGTAGGGTGGGGAGTTAAGAATATTGAAGAATACCTTGGAAGAAGCAAGATTACTAAGGTGAGTAATTTGTTTTTCTAACCCCAGGTATTCTTCAATATTCTTAACTCTTGCAGACTACAAAGCAATAACTTTGGAGGTGAGCACAGAACCTACTTAGGAAATAGGCTCTGCAGAATTGCTGTGCCAAACCTGGTATCACTCCTGGACTGGGTGTCCAGACAGTAGTGCTTTGTGAAAGTATGTACTGTTTTCCATGTAGCTGCTTTGCAGATTTCCAATAATGGAACATCCCTGGCAGTTGCTATAGAAATGACTATGCCCCTTCTGGAATGATCCCTAAGGTCCACTGGGGGCTCCTTACCTGCTTTTGAGCAGCAAAATTGAATGCACTGGACTGTACAATGAGAAACAGTCATCTTGGTTGCTGGTTTCTCCTTTTTCACATTTCCATAAGTCAGGAATAGTTGCTGTCTATCCTGCCTATGGTCCTTGGTGTGAGTCATGCAGTAGCTCAAAGGTCTCTTGACATCCAGGCTATGAAGCATGCATTGACCTGAGTTAGAATGCGCAGTAAAAAAGACTGCTAGAGTGATGGACTGGTTGAAGGGGAAATCAGAAACCACCTTAAGAAGGAACTTCCTGTTAGTTCTGAGCACCACCTTGTCCCTATGGAAGGAGAAGTAGTAGCCCAGTAGAGAGACTACCTTACAAGAAAAGAAGAAAAATGACTTTTAGTTCATTTTTACTCTATTTGTTCTTCCTGAAATGTACATGTATGCTGATTACTATTTTTCTGTATATCTGACATGGAACCTTTGTAAATGAGCTCATAGCTAAATGTATTGTAATCTAAGATCTAAATAAATAAATAAATACAAGAATAAGAACATTAAAAAGACATAAGCCCAACCATCCCATCCTGAAGCCCGTAATGTATTACTTATTTTTTTTCTTTCCATATTTTATTTATTTTTGTAGTGCTTACACCCACTCCTGGGACTGCAGTGTACACATGCGTACATACATGTGGAGGCATGCATGCATGCCAGAATCTGGCAGTCCCATCTGCCCCACCCAGACTTGCATAGCCACTCCCTCTCACCTGCACTCCCACCGGACCTCCACCCAGTGGGAGCAGAACTACGGAGGAGAATGTTGCCACCCCAGGAGGGGAGAGCTGCATAGCAGTTCAATCCCACTCTGACCCTCCACCCAGCTGGCACCCCAGTGGCCCGAGTTCATTCCTGAACCCAGGTCACTGGCGTGGTGTGAGGTAAGGCATCCAGCACCTCAGCCCTCAGTGTCACCGGGCTGGCCATAACATATTGCTTCTTAATAAAGTCCTTTCTCTCTCTACTCTCTGAAAAATTGAACTACTGAATAAGGAAAACTTGGCTTAATTACTTTAAACTCTACTTGCTTAGAATTATTCTACTCTTACTTCTTATCTCTGGGAATGTTCATCCAAACCCAGGCCCTTTGCAAATCCTTAATGGCAGTCTCAAATCTAATGGCTTCCTAAAACTTCCTCCATTAACATACACAGCCTCCTGCCAAAGATTGATGAGCTAAGGGTGTGGGTGACCCAACATAATCTCGATGTTGTAAGCCTATATGAAACCTGGTTATCTGCCAAAACCCCAAACTTTGCATTAACACTTGATGGGTATACACTGTTCTGCCTTGACAGGGTTGGTAAAAGGGGTGGGAGATGTGCCATCTATTTGAAGGACTCCCTTAGAGGCCATGAGCTTCCCCAATTCTTCTCAGTTTACTCTCAAATACTAGGGATCAAAATTCTCCTAGGAATGCATGGTAAATCCCTCTACATACTCTCTGTCTACATCCCCAAATATGAAAGGCACATGGGTATTAACTTGGTACATGACTATCTAGAAACCTTACCACATCAGTCTGAGGTAGTTGCTGTCACAAATGCACTCTGCAGGTCAGGCTCTCTGCTCCCACAGTGTCAACCTCAGAGTGCAATAGTGTGAACAGGTAACAGACAGGGTGACCCTCCTGTCTGCTTTGGGTCCGAATCACCTTTAGCCTCGAGTTCTTGAGGAATTCAAACTGTGAACCTTATGCTAGCATACCCAAAGGTACAGACTCAGATAATATTCTCTTTGGGGGGATGCAATATATCTTTCACCTAAGGACACCTAACCAGATATCCAAAATGAACCCTTTTTAACTCTATAAGAGACCTAGGTATTTCTTACCTTATTAAGCAAGTTCAGTAACACATAAAGCTTTTCAACAGCTATCAGACTTAAACACAGGTACCTCATATGCAAAAAGAAACTGAGAAGACACCCAGACAGTATTTCAAAGAAAAGGTAGTTTACCAAAATATGATAAAAACAGGTAAAATTAAACACAGAACAATATATCATACATCTTACAGTCATGTAAAACAAGAAGGAAGTTACAGAACAAAACACTCCTACCACAAAGACTTAATTTCTTCTATCCAATATTGTCTTGTAAGTGCTGTTTAAGTTAGAGAACTTCTGTCTCAGAGCCCAAAAATCATGTGTCACATATGCCAGATACAGGATTCATTTTCAAGATCCCTCTCCCCACCCCCTTTTGGTGAGTCAGCTAGCTCCTTCCTTAGAATTGATTTCTGACACAGTTATCACTGAGGATGTAAGTCATTACTTTGAAAAATCTGTAAATAGCCATTTCCCAAATATGACAGTCTTTAATCAAACATTTCTCTTTGAAGTCCCTCTGCTGATTTCCTGGTACTAGTGTGCTATGTGCTAAAATGAGAGGAACCAGCCCAATTACCTTTCTTCCTGCAACGTCAAAAAAATCACATTTAGTTTCAACTTCAAAAGCATGGGCAGGTCATAAAAGGTAATAAAATGCCCTTCTGGAAGGATGTCTTAATTAAATGATTCTTTTGATCAGTTTAATGACATCCTGTGGTTTCATCTACTGACCTTGAAAGTTAAAGGCCAAATCTCTCACATATTGACATTTCATACACAGACCATTTATTTATAATATAAATATCATACAGGTAACCAGAAGCAGGGGGAGAGCATCACAGTTGCTATGGGTGACTTCAACCTAAACTGGCTAGCAGATTAAGTTGATGCTTTTAAAGATGCCATCACAGCTCATAACATTACTCAACTTGTCACAAACCCCACCAGATTTAATCCAAGCACAGGGCGTAGCACACTCTTGGACCTCAAACTGACCACTCATCCGGACACACACTTCAACACTGAAGTTCTCTCTGACTCCATGAGTGACCACTTGCCTGCCATCACTCATTGGTCTTCAAGTCCCAAAACCCCCCAGCCAAAGTTATTTACTGGCACTCACTAAAGTGGGGACAGCTTGAGCAGTTTTGTGCCTATTTGGCACAATGTGACTGGTCTCCACTAGGCAAATCTAGTAGTATAGACCATGTGCTAACTTACCTCATAACACACTTCAACAAAGCATGTGACATGTTTGCACCGGTGTGAAAAATAAAGACCAGAGGAGTCACTAACCACTGGATCACCCCAGCCTTTCTCTGTATGATGAAAGCTAGGGACAATCTCTGGCACACAGCTCACTGCACTGGTAAACCAGCTGACATGCAACAGTACAGAGCCACCAGAAACACCTGCACTAGGGAAATCTATTGAGCCAAAATTGCCCGCTTCCACAGTGAGCTCAAAAACTCCTGGGGAAACAGCCAGGTATTCTGGCAAAAGATCAAGGACCCCACTGGCTGCCCAAGTAAAGCATCCCCCACTCTTCCTGTGGTTAATGATGAACATATTCAGGATCACAATTCAATCACTGATGTGTTTAACATGGCTTTCACCAATCTCAGTCAGGTGCTCCCCCCAACTTTTATGAGACTGACCCAAGGGACCCTTCAACAGCAAATGAGCCTCCCCTAACCATCCCCCCATTTTATTTTAGAAAGATCACAGTTGCTTAATCTAAACAATATCTCCTTTGGGTGCTTGGGAAAGCTAGGAATAGCAGTGACTCACTTGACCTAAAACTCCTCAGTAGCTTTCTGGATATTATGTTAAAACCCCTCACCACCATTTTCAACCTATAATTAACCTTAAAGGATTGCCCTCAGATTTGGAAAGCAGCAGTCATAACACCAGTTCACAAAATTGGGGACAGGACCACACTCTAATTATCACCCTGTTTTGATTTTTCCTCCCTTATCCAAAGTCCTTGAGAGAATAGTCGTAGACCATTTGACTGACTATCTAACCAAGTACAATATTCAATGCCCCCAGCAACATGGTTTCAGAAGGGCCCCTAGCACCACCACTGTACTGTTGAATTACACTGATTTTATTCACAAAGCCCTTGATAACGGTTCCTTTGTAGGGTCAGGTTACATCGACCTTACCAAGGCATTTGATACTGCAAATCACTTTGTCCTTCTTCGATACCTTCCTGCTCTCAGCCTCTCTTCTGAAGTAAATGGATGGTTTCACAGCTATCTAAATAATAGATCCCAACAAGTTAAAATAGATGGCACCCTATCATGCAGCCTCCCAGTTCACTCAGGAGTCCCACAAGGGTCTATCTTGGGACCCTTGCTTTTTAGCCTGTACCTCAATAACCTTCCAAAAGCATGCGCTAGTAATGTCGTACTATATGTGGACAATGCTGTTCTTCTCACCGGTCACACATCTCCATTTACACTCTCAGATGAACTTCAGCTCAGTTTCACCAAGGTTGAATCCTGGTTCGCCTCCCACAAACTTCTTATGAATTACAAAAAAACAAAAACAATGCTTTTTGCCAGCAACCAGAATAAATCCAAGTCCACCCATCTAACCATCTGGAATAAACAGAACCAACTCCTTGAGGTGGTAAATGAGTTTAAATATCTGGGAGTCACACTTGATGGCTCACTCTTGTACACCCAACATAGTCATCAAATCGCCAACATGGTAAATGCCATACTCAGTGTCCTGTAAAAGCATAGATGCTGCCTTACACCCACAGCACTAAAACTTGCAGTGACCAGCTCTGTCCTTTCCATTATCAATTATGATTTGGTAATATGCTACACCTACGCCAAATTGTTGTATTGTGACTTGTTGTTGTTGTTTAAACTACCAGGTCCATCTTGTAAATGAGCCCTGCTCAATGGTATTCCACCTGGCTAAATAAAGATATTGATTGATTGATTGAATTTATGGTGTGATCTTGGACACTGCCCTCAAATGTTTAACTGTAACACTTACATAGAAACATAGAAACATAGAAGTTGATGGCAGATAAGGACCGCAAGGCCCATCCAGTCTGCCCATTTCTTTTTCTACCTTATAAATGTGCCATCGGCCTTTGCTCTGTCACTTAACAAAGTATGCAGGTTGGTAACTGGTGCAGACAAAAATACCCATACCTATGACCTTTGTGCGCAGACCCAATGGCTTAACCTTCAGGGATGGGTTGTCTATCAAACATGTCTTCTCGCTAAAAAAAAATCACCCTGTCCCTAACCCCACCAGTCACCCAATCCCTTCTTCAACCATCTGCTAATCGTAAGAACACACGCAGTATGACCAAACCATCATTCTTAGTCCCTCGCTGTAGGACCTCAATGGCCCAAAGAACTTTTAGCTATAGGGCCCCCACCTAGCTTAATGGGCTACCTAACGTTATCCTCTCAGAAACCAAGTTTGGCACTTTTAAATCATTGCTCTGGAAATATCTCACAACTCAGGTCATATGTAACTGTATGGGCTAGTTCCCATTCTCACCTTATCTGACCCCTGACTCTCTCAGTTTTACTATCACCTAACCCTCTCGCTGTACTCCATCCCTCCTTCTTGCATTACTCCTACCGCCTACCCCCTACTCTGCAATCCCACTCCTTCGCTGTTTTGTCTTGAACCTTGCCCCCATTTTCTCATTCCCTTACTGTTTAGGATTGTCCTTTTTCCTAACCATCCCACCTTGCTCTCTCTCTCTCTCTCTCTCTCTCTCTCATATCCCACCCCTATTTTCCCTCCCCCCACACTGCCTTTCTTCCTCCATTGCCTCATAACTCATTTTGCTTGCCCCCTCTCTGCTCTTGGATATGGCAATGCCCGATTCTGCTTTTGGGCTGCGAACGATGTGTGCTGACATTGTTCATTTTCTCATGAACAGTTTTCATTTGTCCATTGTTCATTTTCCTCACTCCCTTACTGTCTCGGAATGTCCTTTTCCAACTACCCACACCTTGCTCTCTCTCTCTCTCTCTCATATCCCTCCCCTCTGTTTCCTCCCCCCACACCACCCTTTCTCCCCTATTGCCTCGTAACTCACTTTGCTAGCCCCCTCTCTGCTCTATGATATGACAACGCCCGATTCTCTTTTTGGGCTTTGAACCATGTATGCTGGCACTGTTGTGACCTTTACCAACTGATCCAATGTGACTTCTATAAAAGCAGTTTTGTATAACTTGTTATTGTATTGCACATCGTCTTTGCTCTTTGTGTTGATATGACAAAGTCCACTTTTGGGCAGCAAATCTTGTACACTGACTTTTGTACGACTCCAGTCATGATGTAGCGAGTCTCTGTGTAGAACTCGTTGCTGCATTGTACCTTGTAATACCCTACTGTTGTTACTCCATTACATTTTTTGTTATCTGCCTGTGCTTTGACGTGGAACCTTTGTAAAAGAACCTGTGGTTCAAAGGTATTTGTAATCCTGGTTATCAATAAATAAATAAATAAATAAAACTCATTTAAAGATGTCCCATTGTGTTTTAAACACAGATGTAGTCCCAGCATTAACCATGCAAGCAATAAGACCTGACAGGGTGGGCAGTATTAAGCTATACCATCCCACCCGGGGCGTAATGAGGAATGATGCTGCAGGAGGGTATTGTTGTGCTTAGAAAATGGGTTATAGGTGAAAGTTTTAAAAATTAAAAAAATGAACAGATTGAGTAAAATTGAACTGAAAGTTATTTTTCTTCTTTTCTTGTAAGGTAGTCCCTCTACTGCTCTACTTGCCAGTAGAGGGTGCTGCTTTGTTTATGGGCCTTTGGCTAGGACAAAACAACTCTAGAGTCTGCAAAGCTGTAAAGGCACTAAATCAAATTTCATGTCACTTTTTTTGTAATCAATACCATCATTTCTGTCTGATTTGTGCTTTCCACTGCCATTTATATTCCCACTTAAGTCTGATCACACTCCCAGTTGCTGTCCCCCTAGCAACTCCAGCACCATCACTCCAGCTCCCGACCACAGTCACTGCCATACTGTAATACAAGACCACTCAGAAAGGAGCAGTTGACACTTTCATTTTTTTTAAATTAGATGAGCAGATTCTAACAAGTGAAAAAAAAGATATTTGCCAGGATGTGGAATGTGGATATGGTATGATTTTGGTATGACAGTGATTGTGGACCTTGATCAGGAGCTGGAAACATAGAAACATAGAAACATAGACTTTGTCGGCAAATAAGGACCACTTGGCCCACCCAGTCTGCCCATTTCCCTACCTACTGGATAAGCTGCAGATTCTAGTTAACCAACAGCCTACAGTGAGGGCACTGGAGCTATGAGGCTGCCACTAGTGAATGTGGAAATATGATTGCTTGATTTTTTAATTTTTATCAATTTTCGTTTGTTTGGTGAGTGGTCAGCAGCACATCAGAAGTGTTGCAACATGGTTCTGGTGTATCGAGCGTGCTGGCTTGGACATTACAACAGTAGCACTAAGATAGAATAAAAAACAAGTTATTTGTTTAAAAAAGGTTATGTGGGAGTGGGGTTTTTGCATGCTTCTAGTTATGGCCAAACCTGTGAGCGAGGGAAGAGATGGACTACCAAGGGAAAATTAGCTCGGTTAGCGAGAGAACAAAATTGGTGGCTACTAACTTTAAAAATTTCAAAGTGGGCACAGTGATACCACTTTGGTGCTGAGGCAAGTTGGCCCTGCCAGTCTCTGTTGGTAGTCAATGTACCCCCTTGGCAAGGGTCTCAGCCATTCAGAAACCAGACAATTTCAAACCCATTTTCTAAATTAAAATAAACACATGTTCTTAAACACACATCATTACACTCAAACAATGCATTTTCATTATGTCATTGATATCAAAACAGCCTCTGAATCGTATACCTTTAAGAGTTTTATAAATTACTTTGTGTACATTTTTATAGTATATGGTGGAATGTTGTTCTAGGCAGAAATCCATCCCTAGAACAATGTCGTTATGTTGCAGTAGCTACATCATTTTGCTGTTGTGCTGCACTAGCTACATAGCTACTGCAGCACAACAGCACAGAGCGTCTTCTTGTGGCACCTTTATTCAGACCATGGCACCCGATGAAGCGGCCGTGGTGTGGAGAAAGCTGAATCTGGAAGTGAGCGGTGACTGAAAGAACTGCTATAATCCCAAGCCCCGCAATGGTAAAAGAATTGGCGGAGCTTGGGGAGATCTTTTTTTATAGGTACTGGGCACAGGCTTGAAGTAATGATTGCCCAAGCACTATAAAAGATTGTGTATGAGCAACCATACACATACAAGGCTGTGTTTCAATCTTGAGGTTTCCATGGTAACATAAGACCTCTTGAGCTGCACTCTCAAGGTCTTCTGTTACCATGCAAACCTCTCGACTAAAACACAGCCTTGTTATGTATGATTGCTCATACACAATTCTCTATGTCCTTACAAATGTTTTTTTCCACCTGACCTGTCTGTTCAGTCCATATTCAGATACACATTTTGTTGGTAAACGGTCATGCAACCTATGGCTTGGCTAACATCCTGTATATCCAAAAACAGTCCTTTACAACTGATACAGATTAAAATGTCTAAAATTTCAACATTTTTAATGAAGATTTTAACTGTTTCTGGTTGATTTCACTAATCTGTTTTGAGTGCAACAGAAGCCATTGCGATGTCATATGGGATGGGGCATTGTGCAAGCTGCTCTCTCATTGGTTAAGTATTCATTTATGAGCAGCTCAAATGGAGATAAATACTGAGGATCCCCCCAACACTGATAATTTATCTACATTTAGAATACTTCAGTGGCAGACTTCTGATTGCGATGGCTGCTGAATGACCAGAGTTTAACTCAGAGACGTGGCAAAACAAGAGCAAGCTCATTTGCTAACCTGTGTCCACATATTGCATTTACCTGTCTGTACACTGTACTGCTCTGTGATACTTGTTGTAATGTTCTGTGATACTTGTTGTACTGCTATGTAATATGTGACCCTGGGTCGACCCTGAAAAAGGGACTGTAATTGTCTCAGTGGTCTTACCCGGTCAACAAAATTCAAATAAGTAAATAAATATTGCCCTGTGCAATGGACGTGGACATGAAGACCCCGTGGTCCAAGAACACGCCACCCCCATCTCCCGAGAAGGGCAAGTCAGAGAAGAAGAGCAAAGTGGGAGGAACAAAAGATGCAAGCCAGCCTGCTTCACAGGCCTTGCTCACGAAGGCAATCTTCTTTGAGGGACTAGCTCCCACAAAAGAGTCCCTGCAAGCTGTAGTTGGAGATCTTCAAGCTCTGAAAACATTGTTTAACCAACTCACCATTTGAACTGGGGACAATGAGGCATGCATCTCATCTCTGGATGACCGGAGGTCCTGAGTTGATCCTGAGCTGGTTAGTCTGAGATAGTGACTATGCAAAGCAGAAGATAAACTTGAGGATTTAGAGGGCTGCTCAAGAAGGAATAATGTGGTAACTCCTAGGCCTTCCAGAAGGGGAAGAGGGGACGAACTCCATCCTCTTCGTCCAGAAGTTGTGTTGTAAAATTGTTGGTCCCTTGTTGAATGGCCCTACTTATATAGTGGAGCAGGCCCACCTTTCTCTCCGGCCCACTCCACCACCTGGCTCTCCCCCACGTCAACTGATTTTTCACCTGCTAAATTATTTGGATAAACAAGCAATAATGGAAAAAGTGAGGGAAACTAAAGAAATTCAATGGGAGAATAAAAAAGTCAGGATCACGTAGGATTTCTCCTTACCATGAGGCAAAAGTGCACAGAGCTGCATACCCTGGAAATGAAATTGATTGCAGCTGGAATCTGGTACAGAATGCGCTACCCGGCTATGCTCCAAGTGCAGCATGATGGAAAGTGGCAGTCGTATGAATCTCTTGTTGAAGCCACTGCTGAGCTCAAAAAACTGTTTCCCAATCTGTTTAAGTGACTGTTCATTCACAACTAAGAAAGTTATTGAGTCAGTTATAGTAGCAGGTGAAATTAAGTTCGACTGGTGATATATGGGGGATCACGATATATGATACTGCTTCTGGACTGTATTGCCTCAGTATGCGATTGGACTAGAGACAATGCTGAACAGATAAGCCCAGGCAGCTGTGATCATTTGCTTTATTTGGTTATAATTTATCTGTGGCAAGGCCTTATATAGAGCTGCAGTGGATAGGCCTAGTTGAAGCAATGAAGTAATTGCTAGTAGAGTTCGATGTCTCCAGTTTTCATGTAGGGCTGTAGCAATATCCCCGATGGCAATGGACTATGGACTCAGCAAGTTGATAAGCTGAAGTTGTTGATGTTGTTTCTGGTTTTCTAAGTTCAGTTGAATTTTATACTACACTGTATAGTATGGAAAAAAGGGGTCACTGGTAATAGCCCTAACAAGGTGGCGGGGGTGGGGAGGGGGAAGTCAAGTACTGCGTAATACTTGGCAGCTGGAAAATGGCAACCAAGCATACAGAGGGAGGTCAGTTGGCTGGACTGGGTATTTAGGAATTTTAGTTCGAAAGTTTTATTGTGTGCTATGCAGAGTTTGTTTTGCTCCAGATTCTTGTTCATTCATGGGGTTGTGAGGTCGAGGATGGAGAGGTTGGGGGTGGTAAATTGGGAGAAGGAGAGGAAACTTTTATATGCATCAGGCTAGTGGGTCCTTGCTAAGTACCAAAAGACTACATGACTTGCTGCAAATAATAGGTGGTTATCCCCTTGTATCTCAAAGAACTGTCCAGGTTTATTCTCTATTGCTATATCCACCTCCCACTTCTGGTTACAATATGCCCTAGCCATGGCTGCGAGATATGTATTCTGGAATGTGAAAGGTGCTAGATGCATGGTAAAAAGATATCAAATCCTTAAGCACCTTGAGTCTCTGCATCGCAACATAATTTTCCTCCAGGAGACACACCTATGGGAGGGGGAAGGAAACCTATTCTGAAGGCGGCAAGTAGGACAAGTTTATGCTGCTGAAAATGCCACAGCACAAAGGGGAGTGGCAATACTCTTAATCAGAGGAACATCATTTCAGATGCAGCATTGCCACTCAGATCCCCAGGGAAGATACATATTTTTAAAGGGGCTATTAAATCACGTAGAAGTATTACTGGGCTCAATTTATGGACCCAGTGTTGATTCTCCCGAGTTTTTTTCAGCCCTATCACTTCATTTAAGTTCATATCTAAAAATTCCCACTATATTGGCTATAGATTGGAATCTAGTTTATCCCCAGAGCGTGACAAGTCACTTCCCTACAGATGGAAGGCTCTTTCCCCGGCACAAAAAGCCCTAAGGGAACTAATAATTGACCATGGTCTTACTGATCCGTGGAGATTGTTAAATCCAAACACCAGGCAATACACTTTATATTCCCCTGCTCATGGATCCCTCTTTCATATAGACTATTTTATAGTGAATAATCTAGTGCTGATGGGGCTGATAGGCAGCGGTATGATCCCTAGGACTATCTCGGATCATGCCCCCATATGGCTAAAGGGAACCCTACCACTCTCGTCCCATAAAGGAAGTAATTGGAAACTTAACATCCAGATACTGTAGGACATGAACATAGTTCAGGCTCTCAAGGAAGTTATTGAACAATACCTTAGTCATAATCATAGCTCTATCCAGGACATAGATAAAATCTGGAGTGCGCTCAAATGTATTGTTAGAGGTGAATGTATCCGGCTAGCTACAATTAGAAGAAGGAAGAGAGAGGTCCTCTCCTCCTCATCCCTGCTAGGTCAAATCTAAACCCTGAAGAGCAACTTCCCTCTAACCTGGGCAAGGATACTTTAATCCAACTGGCTCAGGTTCGGAATCAATATCAGAAAATCATACGGAAACAGGCCCAGTATGCCCTGATCCAAACCCAGACTCGGTACACACAGCAGGGAGAAAAAGCCAGTCACCTGCTAGCCTTCAGACTAAAAAAACAAGAAGAGTCCAGAATTATAATAGTGTTGAACTCCCTTAAGGATAACTCGCTCATTACCACTCCGAAAGAGATAGTTCGAGAGTTCGAAGAGTACTATAAAGCTCTACACCCTTCCTGATAACGCACCCCAGATCTCAGACATACAGTATTATTTAGCCCCTGTCCCTCCCCATCACTAACACCAGCACAGAAAGAGTCTCTTCTTCATAAAATAAGTCAGCTAGAATTATTAGAAGCTATTTGCTGCTTTCCAGAGAACAAAGCTCCTGGCCCTGATGGCCTTCCACCACGATTTTACAACATTTTTGAAGAACAAATCTTTCCCCTGCTTCTGCAGATGTTTAATTACCTTTGTGAATCAAGTATTTCAGACACATCCTTACTAGAAGCCCTCATTATTGTTCTCCCCAAACCAAATAAACCCAGAAATAAAGTAAACAACTATCGTCCCATATCCCTAATGAACAATGATATTAAGCTTTTTGCCAAATTTCTAGCTTCAAGGTTAGTGAAAGTATGGATACCCTTACTCAGCACTGATCAAGTGAGATTTGTGGTAGGTCATTCCTTGGCTGACCACCCGAGGAAATTGTTCCACATCTTCTCCGCATCCAGAGTGGCCCCATGCCCTATGGCCTTGGTGTCCCTGGATGTGGAGAAGGCATTTGACAGAGTTAGTTGGGCCTTCCTATTTGAAGTGTTGGGTAAATTTGGATTCCCAAATAACTTTATCCAGTGGATTAAGGTTCTTTACACTAACTCTTCAGACAAAATTTACTGTAATGGAGTATACTCAAATTCATCCCCACTCTATTCGGGAACGCAGCAAGGTTGCCCACTCTCCCCGATGCTTTTTAATCTTTATCTGGAACCCCTACTTTATTTCCTCCAAAATTCCCCTCTTATAAAGGGCATTCAAGTTGGCATCCTGAATTTTCACCTTTCAGCCTATGCTGATGACATTATGTTGCATATAACAGATCCAGAAACTACGCTTCCCGCAGTGCTGGATATGGTAGAATCTTACGGTGCCCTCTCTAACTATAAATTAAATAGAGAAAAATTAACAGTAATGCCTTTAAATATACATGCATGCCGATCCCAAATTGAAGGACTACAGCTGGCCTGGGCTCCCCAGCTTAAATATTTAGGATTAACTCTATCCAGGGATATGTCTCTAGTCAAGAAACTTAACTTAGATTCACTGTTGGAGATCATAAGCCAAGATTTAGGAAGATGGGCCCCATTGTATCTTTCCCTGCAAAGGAGAATAAGCGTAATTAAGATGAATATCCTTCCAAGGATATTCTACCCCCTTAACATGCTTAATTTTTACCTCCCCCAATCCTGGTTTTGGAAATTGCATAATATTATATCCCATTTTCTCTGGAATAAAAAACCTTGAGAAGGTCATATGCCTGGCTAGGGGCAGCTAAACATCTAGGAGGTCTTAGACTTCCCAACTTTTATCATTATTATTTAGCCAGCCACCTAGCTAAATATATGTGCTGGATACCCCCCATTTATTAACAAAATGATCCTCCCTTTGGGCATTGTTTGAAACCAAAGGAAGGCTCTCCCCCTATAGAGCTTAAAGTATCAGATCTCTTAGAAAATGGTAAGCTCATACCCACTTTAGATCTTCTACCCTTCTTAAATCTTCCAATAAGGCAGATTTTTAGAGGGTACCAGATCTGGCACTTGCTGTCTACTAAATTCAGCTCAGGAGTATGGGATATTGACCAATCTGACCTTATTATCTCACTTCAAAATCTGGCATGGCAACCACATGCAGTATCCCAGATAATATTAGTTTTGTACCCTGCCATCTACTCAGAGATACTGGGAAACTCTACTTATTGGGAAGAGCAATTTCCCAACAGAGATCTGTTTTGGGACAAAATCTGGAAGGCAGTATACTCCTACACTTCTAAAGATAAACTCCAGGTTATGCAGTTCTATATACTGCATAATATATATTTCATCCCATCCAAATTATTCAAAATGGGGAAAGCACAGGATTCAAACTGTAACAGATGTGATACTGCTGAGGGCACACTATTTCATGTCCTCTGGGACTGTCCTATAATCAGGCCGCTATGGAATGAGATAAGGGTCAAGGCGGACCCCCTGCTAGGAATCAACAGGCTCTTTATGCCTGAGACCTGTATATTGGGAAACTATTCTCAAGTACCCATTAAAGAAAGGAGATATAGTATGTCCCTTATTTAGTATTCAGTGAAAAAACTGATATTAAAGCACTGGAAGGATTCCACAATAATCTCATATTCTGAATGGTTAAATTAATTATTATTTAACCTGAGGGTAGAGAAAATGATAGCCTCCCTTAGGCACATCCCATCCAGTTTTGATAAAAATTGGGGTAGACTATATATGTTATACTCCATCTCCGAAGCTCAATAGCCACTGCCTGGGGTGGATAGGTTTACGCGTACTTAATCACTATGGCCACTAGCTGGATTATAGCAATAATAGTTTTATTAAGTCATTATACATGTCCATAATCTGACCAGTTAATAAACAGGTACAATCCTTAGTAAGTTGCCTGATGCCCACATTAGAGTTTCATGAATAGAACTCAGGGAGGGGGGAGTGGGGGTAATTTTCCAGTTAGTATTAGTAATTGGGGTGGGGGGGGATCATAGGACCATTAGTAGTAGTATTGTAGTATTAATTGAGCCCATGTAACCCTAAGGCTGCAGCTCATATTTCCTGTGTCAACAAGCTCTGTCATTTACCTTGTACTCCTCATGGTTGGAATATTAATGCAATAAAGTATATTGAATTAAAAAAAAAGAATACTTCAGTGGCCAAAATAATAATTTATTTGTAAGAGCTGACTCACACCTACATTGTATAAGTATCGGGAATACATAAGGGATTGCAGTGAAATAACACATTTACCTCCACAACTGAGTGATAAGACCCATAACTCACAATTGGTGAAGTCACAAGTTGAGTATGAAGGTCTTACCACTTGTGAGATCTATGCCACTCATGAGTTATGGTTCTTCCCACCATACTCATGAAGATAAATGGCATATTTTTAGTTTGGCCTTTGTCTATCCCCTATTTATGCAACTCAGTGTGTATAAACAGAGACAAATTAATCCTATTATCTAGACCTGCAGGTAGGCATATATGAAAATAAATGTTTCTTGTTATGTCCTTAAACAAAATGCTTAATTCCATGTATGTATGCCATCAATTATTTAGCTGAGCAAGAGTAGCTGTTTATTTATATTGTACATCTCTGTGATTGAATAATCAGATTAATTTTAACTTGTACCTCCAAGCCTAATTGCACATTCATGGTCACACCATTCTTGAGTGAAGAGACTTGGAGGTATTCTTGAAAATAAATCTGATTATACAATCAGGGCAAGTATAATAATCTCTATTTTTCAGACCATCTAATCATCAGATAAACGTTTGTTTAGAGGTTACATATGTCACAATCACAATCCTCAACCTAAGGACAAGAACCAATCAGAGAGCAGCTTTTACAATACTAGTACAAAACAGCCCTCTCCTTACAGTAGGGGGAGGTGGTCATTCATTGAGATAGCTAACTGGCGACTGATGCTCTATCATTCTCTGTGGGTAGATAAGCAAGGGGGAGGAGTTTTGGTGGTATAGATAGAGAAGGTGCAAGGTGACCTTGGTAGTTGGTGTGGCCCTTGCTTTTTGCAGGAGGGATTTTGCCACCTTCTGCCTCCTAATCTTCCAAACCATTTGTGGCTCCATGGTTTGCTGAGGTACTGGACACCTCAATGGCTCAGGACTGTCAGAGATCATTTTACCCCTAGACCATGATAGCCTGTAAGGGGGGGCTCCAGTACTGGGGACAGATCCTTGGAATCTGGGATCTAGAGGCACTTCCATGGTGATCCTTCATAGAAGGGAATTATATCGTTGGACTATCAGGAGGGTGCTGGACCTCCATGGGGTTCCCTTCAAGGGTAAACAACCTGATGGCCAGCTGGCCTGTGGAGGGTTCCCCCAAAGAAAATGAGGGAGGCTCTGGTAGGTGGTGATCCTGTAGAAAGGCCTGTGCAGCAATAAAGAACACAAAGCTTGCATGCACAGCTGCAGCAGAGCAGAAACCTGCAAGACCAGGAATAAGATTAATTTCTGGGGTACACAAAGGGATGGTAGGAGACAAGTTCCTGAGCAGCAGAACTGTTGGTCTGAGCCATGGAAGAGTAAGTCTGAGTGGGACAGCCAGTGATAACAGCAGACCACATACAGCTAAGGGGTGCTAACCACGTGGACCCTTGCATGTGTTAGAGCAGGCAAAGAGTTGCTGGGTAGCCATGTGGAGAAAGACACCAGGCCCTTGATTGTCTTTCCTGGAAGATACAGAGCTCAAAGTCTGCCCTCACAGTGTAGTAACAGGGAAAAGACATTCAGTAGTACTATGGAGAAACTGCGAAGAGACAGAAATGAAGGCCACTAAGGGAAATGATTACTGTGAGAATAGCGAGGAACAGGACCACAAGCAGAGCAACGCTTTAGCAGACATGGATAGACCAGTCAATGGGGTATGAACAGCCATGCTGAGAAAGGGCAGTGTGGGTTAAGTCAATCATAAATACTAGGATAAAGTAAAATTCCCTGAGATGAGACAGAGTTATCATTTACCTTAGTAAGAGGCTGTGTTTGGAGGTCAGCCAAGCTGAGACCAATCTGATGCTAAAGCTGGGAGTTAGCCTGGGACACCTAGAGGAACACTACATATAGCACTGAATGATGAATGTGGAAACATGGAAAATGAAAGAGGAGTTACTGCCTAAACCTATAGCATGATGAATTGTGATCTCTAAATCTGTGCAGTGTGTGTAATTGAACTTATGCAGTGAAGTTTATTCCCCAGAAAAAGAACAAGTACTAGAAGCTTTTGTGTCCACTATTTGATTTATTCGAAGCACATACAAGGATCTTGGTGTGTCCCAGGGAGGTTTTAGGCCTGGGCATGTGGGCATAATGGGATGAAAGGGAACTCCTGGCAACCATAAAATATACCTCTAGACATGAGAGATTTCATTATGAGCAGGAAACTGCAGATCCCCTATTTATTCTCACTCCACCTAAATTATTGAGTGACATGAGTGGTCTGCAGTGGATTTTTCCATCTTCAAACATCTCCTGGATTAAGCCCTCTCTAGTGCAAGAGGCCTTGGTAATTCTGGTATATGCCTTTGTGACCTTGAGACTCAATTACTGTATTGCTGTATACCTAGGACTGTCTGCGGGATTGTTGTGCCTCTTTCAGCTGTTGCAAAGTGCGTGGCCAGGCTGATCATGGAACAGTTTTAATAAAGCATATCAAAAGTGTACTGCAGCAGTTGGATTGGCTTCTGATGATGTGCTGCATAACCCTTTAAGATTTCATTGTTAATAGCTGGCCTGGTGGTGCTGAGGGCTGAGGCACTGGATGCCTTACCTTGCTACGCTAGTGATCCGGGTTTGGGAATGACCTCAGGTTGTCGGGGTGCCGGCACGGGGGGGGGGGCTGGATTGAGCAAGCTGGTAGGCTGTTCTCCTCTCCTCTCCTGGGGGTGGTAGTGGCAGGTTGTCATCCCCCTCATAGTTCTGCCCATACCTGGTGAAGGTCCAGTGAAGTAACACAGGTGAGGAGGGGTGGCAGTACAGGTGGGAGAATGGGGATTAGCTGGCTTCTGGTGTGCATGCATGCCTCCACAAGTATGTATGGCTGAGTGCCAGGGGCCTTGGGCGGGGACAAGCAGGCAAAAACCTTACCAAAAAATGCACCATAAAAATCTTGCTGCAAAAAAAAAAAAGATTTCATTGTTAATACACAGGGCTTTACCTACATAGGTTGGGTCCAGGCTACCTGAAGGATATCCTGGTATGGTACATTCCTGGTCACCCACACTACTCCACCAAAGGGTTGCTTTTGGCTGCCCCGAGATCCAGGTTAAAGCAATTAAGTGATGGGGCTTTCTAGGTGGCAGCCCCAACTTTTTCAAACTCACTTCCTCTTTATCTCAGGAATTCCCTCTCAGTAGATATATTTAAGAAGGGTCTAAAGTTGTATTTGGTTTCTCAAGCTTCTGGCCTGCTTAGTTTTAACTGTTTGTGAAAGTTATTATTATATCACTGTTGCTCATATGTATTGTTTTAAATATATTTGGAGTATCTGTTCTTTGTGCAAAGTGCTCTGAGCCCTTGGGATGGTGGCTCTAAAATAAAATTGCCTTGCCTCGCCTAATTATCAGTTGAGATTTGTCCTCGATGACATCATCAAGCAACACTAATGGTGTTCTAGACTTTCATTAACAAGACTGAAAACTCTTTAGGCCAGTCAGAAGCCTCATAATACTTCTCTCAGACCAGACTGTAATACTTCTCACTGTTCCCCATGAAGCTGGCCGTGTTGGATTTCCCGCCCCCATTTTTTTTTTTATTTTTATCAAAAAAAAAGATGGTCAAAACTGTAAAATAAACAAGGCTATATACTTTGATTTGTCCAAAACACCACAACTGTGCTGTTTTTAAGCTGATTAGTGACATTTAAACTCGAACCTATTCAAAAGTCCAATGCTGTGATAAAACTGGGAAACTGACTACTTTTTTTTGTTTATTAAAAACTGCAGCCACAAAAGGTGGTTGAAGTTGATAAAATACACAGTCAACATCACTTTAAAAGAAGCATAAAAAATAATGTACTTTGACATGTAGTTCAGTAAAACAACAGCTCAATTACAGTACATTAAACACATACAAATACTCCCTTTCGTTGTTCCAGTACAGAAGATTGCTCAAGGATATTACAATGCATACACGAGGCTAATGATTATTAAGGAAGATATTTTGCCATTAAATGCTTCATCATCCAAATTCTGAAACTGCCAAGGGAATATAGCTATTATTAAAATGTTTAATGCTTCCAACAGTCATGCACTATTTCCTGCAATTCCTAATAAATTAAGAAGTCTGGTCTTTGTGGTGGATGAATTTTGTCAGTTTACTTTGTGCTTTGCACATTTAAACAGCAGAATCCAGTTTCTGGTGGAAAAGCAGTGCTGTTTAAAAAAAAATATTTAATCAGATAATACATGACCCCCAAATAGCCTCAAACAATTAATGCACATTTAAAGAGTTTTTTTTTATTTGAAGTGTTAAGCAGAAATTGCCAGGCAAAGCCAAAGTTCATGTCCCTTCCTACTTGCCCCCCCCCCCCACACACACACAAGCTGCTCTACAATCCACACAGAAACAGTGCTAGACATAGACATATGCAGTGTATATGGGCAGGTACTTAGAAAAGAGTGAGACTGTTTCAAAAACAAGCAGCCCCCAATGGTATGAGGTTCAAGCAGTTAGGTGATGGGGCAATAACGTGGACAGAAATACAAACTCGGTCCTGCTTGTGATGGGCAGGATGTTCATAACCCATTTGTGACTACGGTGCTCATGAATTATGGTCCTGCCCCCTCACTTTTGGGACAGTTTCCATATTGCTAGTGCGGCATTGTGTATCCCCTCCATATCTATAGCAGGCAGTGTAGCCTAGTGATGAAAACAAAGATGTGAACCTGAAAACCCTGGTTTAGAGCCCACCATAGCCACTTACTACATGACTTAGGGCAAATAACCTCCTTGTGCTCAGCCCCCTCACCTTCATATGTCTTTATTTATTTCTCTTTCTCTTAAATTACACCCCCAACTGTCCTTAACTTCAGTCAAGTAAGCAATGACCGGCAACAGGGCATGCATCTCCAGAGACTTAATAGAAGCCCAGGTGAATCAGAAGGCACAAGGGCAATGGCTGAGTGACTTTCATTGCACCTGGGAAGAAGGGGAAGGGGGAAAGGGGAAATTGTTTAACCAGGAAAGGCACACTAAGCCAGAACTTGTTTCTAGGTGCAACCTGGGAGCACAAGAAAGTTAAGTGACTTGCTCAGTGTCACACAGTATGCAAGTGGGGATGATGGGATAAAGCCAAGGTTTCTAGGTCTACAGTGCAGTGCCCTTATCCACTACACTATACTGCCTCCTAAGAAACAGTTTTCAGAAATGAGAAGAACATTAATTTTCAAGAAATCCATGCCCTGGAGTGGGTTACTGCACTTACAAAATGGAAAATATAGTATTTTTTTTCATGTAAAAAGGTTTTATTTTCTTTTAGTTACGCTGTTGCTAGATAGAATATTTGAGTTTGGTAACATAAGGCCAAGTGCCTTAGAATGATCCCTTACCCAGGAAGTGCATTTACATTGACGAAATCTATGTCCTTGTTGGGGCTTTTGTATTTAAGAAGTAGAAACCATTTTTATTTTACTTGAAAAAGGTTAATTTCCATTTAGTTAGATTGCTGCTAGGTTGATTAGTGCATGTCAGTTATAAACTGTTTGTATACCAGGTGATCAGTTAAGACCAACTAAGTTGCTGGTGTTCTGAAGCCCATTTTATAACCTCTCCACACATACCTATCTCTGAGGTTTAATTGTTGTGACTAAGTGTTGCTTTTTTATCTTTCTTTAATAAGTGCTTCTCATGATGACAGATTGCAGGACCAGTAAGACAAAATATTAGACTGACATTCTCCCCAGTAGATCTGGGAATATGGTGGCACCATGGGATTCCTGTTTTGGAAAGGCTTCCATCTCACACAACCCCACACCTGGTGAACACACAATTCACTCATACTACCCAGGTCTTTGCATGTTGTCCATTGTTAACCTAATGTCATTTACATGTGCAGCTGCAAAGTGAGGAAGGTGTACTTTGAGAAGTAGGGCTCTTGTGCATTACAAGTATATAGAGAATAAATCCTAGCTGCCCTGTGTCAGGGCTCCCTCATCTACAGATATTCCTATGTTTTATCAAGAAATAGAAGAGGCTACAGGAAAAGTATTTCTCAAGGCTTTTAAAGTTTCTATATGATATGTCTGTTCCCTCTACTTGGGCAAACACATAACCAGTCACAGGAATCAAACATGGACTCTTGAGTCCTGAAGGCTGCAGCTCTAACCAGTCAGCTAAAGGGAAATCTCCTCCTAATTGAGAGATTGAGTGCTGACTTACGTGTTTCATAAATCATTACATCATTCTAAACCAATCAGGATTGTTTATTTCTAAACATTCTAGGTACTCTTATAACCGTAACAACCACAGTAAGTCTATATAGAAACATATTCCTGCAATTGCAAAGACCACCACTAGAGGACATTATTTAATGTTATAGTTACTCAACACAAAATCCACACAAATAGACAATTTGATACCTATTATTGGACCAACAGAGTGATTAAAAAAGAAAATAGGTGTTTTGAGCTTTTGGACTATACAGAATCCTTCATCAGTCATTGTTTTCTGATGAATGATTCTGTGTAGTCCGAAAGCTCAAAACACCTGTTTTCTTTTTTAACAGCTCTGTTGGTTCAATAAAAGGCATCAAATCATCTATTTGTGTGGATCTTGTGTTACAAGTTCCCCTTCTTCAAAGCCCCCCTTCACACCCCTCCCCACCCTTGTGCACTATCCCCTACTCTTCTATCCCTGACTTACCTCCTGTCTCCTAACCGAACACTACCTCTGATTACTACCTCACATGCTATCACCTATTATACCCCTTCTCCCACCCCTACCACAACCTACTGTGCTATTTCAACACTCTACTGCTGTCCTCCCCCCACTACCCCCTATTCCCCCTCACTGATGCCCTCCCTTTTTCCATTCCTAGTTTACCCCTATTTTCTCCAGCCCCTCATTATTCCTTATCCCTCTCCTCCTCTCCAGCCACCCGCCACACTCCACTCCTCCTCCCTGACCCCCTTTCTTTCCCCTCCTTTTCTGCCTGGTCCTGTCCCCCTTGCAGGGTTTTCTGTCATCCTGAAGGGGTATAGATCTTGGCTTTCTCTCTTCTACCCCTTGTCCTTTCCCCCCACTTTCTAATCCTGACCCCCTTGCAGGGTTCTCTGCATCCTGAAAGGGGTATAGATTGTCTCTCTCTCTCTCTCTCTTTCCCCCTCTCCCTCCCCCACTTTCAAATCCATCGCTCACCCACCTCCCTACTTCTTTATCCCCTCCTTTCTCCCGACCCCTTTCTACCTCCCACCCCTTTCTCTCCCTCCCTCCCTTTCTGCCTGCTCCTGTCTCCCTTGCAGGGTTCTCAGCATCCTGAAGGAGTATAGATCTTGGCTGTCCCTCTCTCTCCCTCTTCCATCCCCCCAACCTCTACCCCTTGCCTGTCCACTTCCCCACTTGTTTTATAACTGACCTCCCTTGGGTATACAATAGCACTTCGAATCTTGTTCTCAGCCTACTACTTCTAGCACTGTAAATGTGTTATACGTCCTCGAACCTTTAACCTAGTGGTTCACCTGCTCTTGGGTTGTTGCAATGTATGTTATATCCAAACATGGTTTTGTTTACCCAGGCTGGTTGGTCTGGGTTATTTCTGCTCTGTAATTGTACTACGCTGCTTGATTTTAGTAATTGTACTTGTATTCCTCTGTTATTGTCATGTATTTGCTTGTTCTCCCAACTCTTGTAAACACCCCCTCCCCCCGATGCTTCTGGAAATGAGATGTTTACAGCTCACATTGTCTTTCCCGGTGAAACATTTTTCAAATAAAAAATAAATAAATGAAAAAAGACCAATATGGCAACAAGAATTTCTATCAGTTACTCAAGACTGCATTTGACTGTTGTTCACAACCTTCATCACTAGATGGTGCTGCTTTTCCCAGACTACCTGTTCTCATATACAATACTATGGAGAAATAAAGAATGCACATTCCATAAGAAATAAGGAAATAATGCAAACTTCAGAAAAATCAGAGTTGAAGTACAGGCATGTTTACACTGCTACCTTTGCAACGCATCAACCTGTGCGCATGTTTTTTTTTTTGCTTTATTTCTTTATTCTCCTTCCTGTCCCCGGTGTCCCCCTCCTTCCGACTGCACATATCCCCATATCCCCGTAGCCCCCCTTTCAGGATCTGCCCCTAGAGTGCCATTACCTCTCCTTCTCCTGCACAGTGGGGTCTGTCCTGGGTGGACTCTCTGGATGGGGCAGTCTTCATCTAGGGACACCGAGGACTATCATTTATCCACTTTTCTCCCCGCTTCCCCGCCCCTGGGACACGGCACACAGGCGTACGTCCTAGAAGGCGGCGATGCTGGCGACACCTCCCTCGCCCTCAACGATGTCCCCTCCCCGACTCGTAACGGAGCCTCAACCCCTGAGCACCGGTGCTCACATCGGCATTCTCAGGGTTGAAATCCCGAGGGAGGAGGCATCCGTTGGGACGCTCAATCCTCCCTCCCCCCAGCAGGCCCCCGATGACCCGAGTCCGTTCCCGAACACGATGCGCGGCATGGTACGAGGTGGCGTCGCGCCTCAACCCTCAGCGCCACCGGGCCGGCTCGTGCACATGGTTTGATGTGCTGCAAAGTCAAAAGCATGAACACTTACCGGACCATGCTCGGAGTGCTTTGGAGCCTCTTTTTGTTCCAGTGCGTGGGTGGCTATGTTTATTGGAGCAAGCATATTATGTGGCAGTGTTACTGTGCTGCAATGCTCACTCTGATAGAAGCAGCCACTCCCACACTCCTCCACTGCTCTCAATCTGGCCCCACAGCCCCTCTCTGGCACAACCTGCGATGGCTCAAGGGTGGGCTATGTAAATAGTTAATTGAGTCTGCTGGAGCAATTGGAGCATGAATGGAGTGATACAATTCTCAGAGTGCTGCAGCTGTGTAAACACAGCTTAAATGTTGTGATGAAGTTGTAGCCTATACCTCAATTATGTTTACTTGTTTTTATCATGTCAACCTGCTTGTAACAGTTACTACCTCTTGCTCCTCTCCCCTCATGTCATGTTCACCAATTTCAAATAAATCAATAAATCCCATATACAGTTGAATAAAGTCCCTATCCAGTGGTCCTCTTTGCTCACCTTTAACCTATTCAGAGGGAGTTTATGATATGTTCATTTTTCCCAATTGTTCCTTAAAATGGGACCCCTACAAAGTTGGCAAATTAATTTGGAATGCAGAAATGGGATCTTTTTTGTTGTTGTTAAAACTAGAATGGAATTTCTAGCTCTTTCCTTTTCTGTATTCTTAGGTGGTACCATTTATTTTGTTTTCTGGTACCCATGGTGTGGCACTAAAAGGCACTCTGGCGCCAAATACCATTTAATGAACTTTTAAAAGGGCATTTATTACTTTGGTTCCTGCAGCAGGAAAGACTGGAGGTGCTGTTTCATGAGCTCTTGAGGTATTTTCTGATGTTCCCAGTTCCTTCCAGTCTTTGAATCAGTTCCAAAGACCATCGGAATTATAGAATCTTTTTCTACTTTCCCAGGCAGACCTCTAAATGTCACCATTTCCTTTGGGGGCAAAACTGAAAAGAAGAAGCCAATTTTTATTTTATTTTTTGTTTTGATATTTCAACTATGAACTCAAAATTGCTGATCTATGGGGGTGGAGGATCTGTGGGATAGATTCCAAAATGTATTGGATATCACACATGCTTGCTGCTGGCAAGGGTTCTTGAAGTTTTCTCAAAGTCTGTTTCTTCAAAGGCTGCTTTTCAGATCATTTCAGTTGGAATGTTCCTTTTGGGACTGGAGAATTTCTGCTGTGTTCTGTGTTTATACCTTCTTGCCCATTTTGGTACTGTACCAGGGCATTGTAAGGTAGGTGTGTATTGTTGCCAAATCTATGGACTTCTAACCTAATTCTAACGCAGGCTGGCAGTGTAGCCTAGAGGTTAAAGTAATGAGCTGTGAATGAGCTTAGAACATCCAGCAGACCAGACCTTGGTTTGATTCTCACAACCTCCACTTACATACTGTATGCCTCTAAGCAAGTCACTTTACTGCCCAGTGCACCCAGTTCGCCCCTGAAAACAGGCACGTGTGCCTAGTGGGCCTTATCTGGTTACCAAAGACTAAAATAAAAAAAAAACAAATGATGTGGCAGTCACCCTAGCTGATGAAAGAACAGAGTGTGATATAAGTACTGTATTGAAACATACTGTATATAACGTTATGTGAAACTGTGTTGCTGCATCAAACAAGTTCCTTATGTTGTTTTTACCTGTAAAATCAATAAAATATTTACAAAAAACAAAACTATGACTGAAAATAAAGTGCAGAGTTAAAAAAAAAAACATTTTGGATCTGATTTATCATACTTTAATTCTTGTGGGTTTAGGTCTCCATTTATTTCAGCTGGTGACCAACCAACCATCACCAAGTCCCAAGCCATAAATCTGTTAGCTTGTCTGTCAACAGTTAGGTGAGAGATGGTTCAAACCCTGCTTATCTTGATAATGTGATCCAGTTCCTTTAGACTTGGTTGACTTTTGCATGTGTGCTTGACAGTCTAATCCTGGATATTTCTGACCAAAGTCTTTTTTTTTCTGCTTACATCAGTGAAGTCAAATTCTAAGTCCTGGATTTCATTGTCAGCTGTTCATAACTTGCGCTTTTAAACCTCTGCCACAGTGTGTATATTTAAATTTCAGTATGTGTGCATACCACTGTTAATCTTTTTCTAGATATGTACTGCAGATGAGCACATGCACACACACACGCATATGTGCGCACGCACACCACACACACACACACACACACACACACACACTGTATGTGAGAGTTAAAGCTTACAGACTATTTTAGCCACTGTCAGCATTCTGATTGAGGATAAGTCATTTAACCTTACTTTGTCCATTTATTCTCACTTTAGGCAGGTCACAAATGAATCCTAAACCAATGATAGAGCAGCAACAGCAATGCCAGATGACATCACAATAACCTCTGCCACACTCAGAGCAGTGAAATCAAACTGAGACAGGTACAGCTTCATAAAACAGTCTAATTTATAAGTTTGACACTTTATAGTACAAAGTATAACTTAGACACACAATGGCCTGATTCAGAATAAACCATTTATCAAGCATTTTTGGACTTAACTCTTTCTTTGGACAAGGCCCAATGCTGTCTGATAATGTCTGCCACAGAGATTTAGACTTAAAAGTTTTTTCTTTAAAAGACAGTGAGAAGCAGAGGTTGCTCAGACTAAAGTCAAGATGTTACTAACTAGGTCAGTTTTGCTATTGTTACCTTTATTTTCATTGCCCACGAAATGTGTTACATTGCTTAACAAGACTCTCATGTGTTGTTCACCCAGAAAGAAAGTGATTTTATGAGATGAATCAGTGGTGTAGCCAGGAATTTCAGATCTGCACACCAAGTGGACTCACTGCTACCCCCCCCACCCTTCTTAGGGTGAGCTACACCACCCCCCCGGGGCGTAGCCAGACAATATACAAATATACACCAGGACCATGTTTGTTGCCTCATTTGGCACAATAAATACAACTTTTGTATCTCATGACAGTGGTTGTTGCCATGCATGGGTAAATACAAATGCCATACATTGTTCCTTAAGACACCCACATATCAGCCCAGAGCCTATAAAGTTGTAATGTCCTTAAGATGCAAAGAGAGTTTTAGTGACCAGACCTTCTAGTTTCGACTCCTATGAAAAAAATTACAGAAAGGTTCAGTATTTTCTTTGTTAGTTTTCATGGAAAAAGGAAGCAGTTCAGAGCCTATTTGCTACCCCCCTTAAATAAAAGTGCACACCATGGAGTGCTTGGAGTATGCCTGCCTACACCCATGATTATGAATTTATAAACATGTGGCACAGTTGGGTTATTAATCTTTCACTGGTACACAGATAACAAGCATTTGTCAATGCCGAATGTTTGCTTGCTGGCATTGGCAGTGGTAGTGTAGAAGTTACAGAGCTGCGTAATAGGAATGGCAGTGAAGTATTGAACTGAAGCCAACCCCCCCACCACCCTGCAGAGAGTGACAGGCATTGGGGTGTGCGTTTGGGTCGTCAGGCATAACAGCCACGCCATTTCACCACACCCCAACCTGCAGACACTGAAAAGTGTTGCGGTGTTCCTTGGGGTCTTTGGCCCTTATGCGCACCCCATTTCATTAGGAAATATGGTGAGATGGGTGCGATATAGGAGAATGGGGTGCAGTTTGGGGCCGAAGAGTCCAAGGCATACCTCGATGCCTCTCACTGACTGCAGGGTGTGGAATGGTATGAGCATCACAGGCAAGAATCCCAAGTCACACCCCTGATGCCTGTCATTCTCTACAGGGTTGTGCGTTATGGTTGGAAACCCTAATACCTCAGGCAATCGTTGGTATTTTCACTCCAAATCTTCAACATGTTTGTTTTGTGACCCCACCTCATGAACAGGGGGAATATCAGTTTGTTGAAGCTGCTTATGCACAGTGACTACGCATTTAGCACCACAGGTGCAAAAACATTCGAACAGGATGTAAAAATGACAGCTGTACTGTTCATGGGGAGGTGTAAAAATGGCAATGTTGCAAATCTGTAGTAAAAATATTTAAAAAATGGTGAAGTCAACGGCGTGACATAGAAACTGTGCAACGCACACCGTAATATTATTAGGTTGGGGATTTTACAGCAGATTGTCAACTCAGGCATTTTGGTGCCTCCGATCATGAACAGTGACACTGTGTTTTTCTTTGTCTGTGCGAACAATGATTTCCCAGCGACCACGCATCTCTGCGCTGAAACTGTGAAAACACACTTCAGCCATGTTGTGAAAATGACAGCTGTACTGTTCATAAGGAAGTGTGAAAAATGTCACTGGTGAAAATCTGGACTGAAAATATTACAAAGTCATGAAGTAACGGGGTGCGTGAAACTGCGCGTAATGCTCACTTGTATCACAGTCATTTTATGGACTTTGTCACCAAATTTTCAACATAGCCATTTTAAGACCTCTGCTCATGAACAGTGTAACTGTGATTTTCTTAATCCGTCCTAAACATTGCTTTCGCACACCAACAGCACCATTGTGCGCTACATGTGCGAAAACACATTTTGGGCAACATATGAAAAATTTCAGCTGTACTGTTCATAAGGAAGTGTAATAAAATGGCAATGTTGAAAATCTGGACTGAAAATATTGAAAATTTGCGAACCTACAAGCGTGCATAGGAACTGCGCAGCACACGCTCGTAAAGCAGTCATTTTTAGGAATTTTTTCACCAAATTTTCAACATAGCCATTTTAAGACCTCTGCTCATGAACAGTGTCACTGTGATTTTCTTAATTTGTCCCATACATTGATTTCGCATACCGACTGCGCCATTGTGCGTTACATGGGTGGAAACACATTTTGGGTGAGATGTGAAAAATGACAGCTGTACCACTCATAAGAAGGTGTGGTAAAATGGCAATGTTGAAAATCTGGAGTGAAAATATTGAAAATTACGACCCACCGTAGCCAAGTGCGAGATCTACAAGAACGCACGCTTGTAAAACAGTCATTTTGAGGAATTGTTTCACCAAATTTTCAACATAGCCATTTTAAGACCTCTGCTCATGAACAATGTCACTGTGATTTTCTTAATTTGTCCAGACATTGATTTCACACACCGACTGCGCCATTGTGCGCTACATGGGCTGAAACACATTTTGGGCGAGATGTGAAAAATGACAGCTGTACTACTCATAAGAAGGTGTGGTAAAATGGCAATGTTGAAAATCTGGAGTGAAAATATTGAAAATTTGCGAACTTACGAGCCTGCGTAGGAACTGCGCAACACACGCTCATCAAACAGTCATTTTTTGGAATTTTGGTACCAAATTTTCAATATGGGGTTTTAGGACCCTTCTCATGAATGATGTCACTGCCATGGTGTTATTCAGGCCTTAGGGTGATTTCGCACAGTGACTGCGCGGTGACTGCGAAATCACCCTTCGGGCCCGGAATAACACCATGACAGTGACATCAATCATGAGAAGGGGTCCCAAAACCCCATGTTGAAAATTTGCAAAAATTCCAAAAATGCCTGAGATATGCAACAAAGTTGAAAACCCCTATCAGCCCATTATACAGTTTACCGGCATTTCTCAGTTCGCGTCGGCTTTGAAGAGTGCAGATGTGTTCCCGGTCCACTGAAGATCGCCGCCGCCAAGCTCCAGAGGTAAGTATGGGGTGAGGGGGTGTGGAGGCTGGGCGAGTGGGTGGGTACGGGTTGTGGGAGGGGGCCAGGAGACTACGGGACCGCCTTTTCTTTACAGGTAAAAAAAAAAGGACAACGGACGCTTTGCCACGCTGGGGTGGGCCCCAGCATGGCAGAAGGACGGTTGGGGGGTGTTTAGCTGACGGGGATTGGGCACCCCGCCAGCCCAGGTCATTGCTTGCCACGCTGGGGGGCTCCCAGCGTGGCACTTACTACTGGGAGTTAGGGACAGTGGAGCCGACGGAGGATTGGGCACCCGCCGGCTATATCATTAGTTGCCACACTGGGGTGGGCTCCCAGCGTGGCATTTCGGAGGAGAGCTTTGGGGAGAGGCGGGGGCACGGCTCAGCTGGCGGGGATTGGGCACCCCGTCGGCTATACAGTGCATGCATGCGGGGAGGCGGGGCGCGGACACCTTGGCGTATGCTCTGGGGAGGGGCGCGTGAGCAGCCGAGTATCTTATCGCTGCTCACTCAGCATAGCTCCCCCTTTCAACTGTATGCCACTGCATTTTGGAGCTTGTCATAGACAGCTCCAGCATGCATTGGCTTACAGGGGCCGTGCCTGCCAACACACTGACTGAATTGGAGGAGGAGGTGACACACCTCCGAAAGCTCCGATGATGGCACTATGTTTTTTGCACATGCGTGCAAGCAAACATAAAAACTGAAGTAATTTTTTTTTTAGCAGTAGTGAAATGTTTATTTTTCAACATGAATTACAGTACATCATTAGGGCTATAAGTCCTATTTACAAGGTGGTCCTGCATGATTACTTAAGTTACATGTTACATTAAAATTTGGTTTTTGACATTACATATACATAAAATGTACATGTGAGGAGATACTAAACATAAGAAACAAATTACATTAGTGCATCAGATATAAATAACATTTATGCACTAAGCATGGAGCCAAAAGCCATGTGATGAATCCATTTATTTCCACATATGTGTGATAAATTTTAGAACCCAAAATTTATCACACATATGTGAGATAAGTGCAACCTGTCAATCAGCTCCCACCCCCACCCAGCTGGTATTTCTTGCTTTTACACACACAGTAGTACTAACCATATTCAAATGAAAATAACTTTAAAATGAAAAATGATAGCAAGGTACTGTGAGCACAAAAGTTGTTCAGCACAAATATATCTACAAAATGAGTGGTGTTTCATATATAGATGCCTTTTATATTTTTTGATAATTAGCAAAGAATAGCAGAAAATAATTTTTTTTATTTCATTTTTTTGACAAACAAATGTAAATAACTTTAAAACGAAAAAAGCTAGCATGGTACTGTGAGCACAAAGTTTGTCCAGCACAAACATATCTACAAAATAAGTGATGTTTTATTTATGGATACTTTTCAGTTTTTTTTTATAATTAGCAAAAAACAGCAGAAAATTCATTTTTTTTGCACTTTTTCGACAAACAAATACAAATAACTTTAAAATGAAAAATGATAGCATTGTACTTTCAGCACGAAAGTTGTTCAGCACAAACATATATACAAAATGAGAGGTATTTCATTTATAGATACCTTTTAGATTTTTTTATAATCAGCAAAAAAATGGCAAAAAGTTATATTTTTATTCACTTTTTGATGAACAAATGCACCCCCCCCCAAAAAGCAAAAACAAAAGAATTGTGCATCAAACATTTTCATTATGTACTGGCCATAATGTAAAGTTGGAGCATCCATAACAACTGCTTAGTAACCGCTATGCTTAATAGAGCTACTGTACACTGGGAAAACACCAAAATGCACATGTAAGTTTACATTAAAAATGAAATAAATAAACAATTTGAATCAAAACTCCCTGCACTATCCCTAAAGAATTCCTATTGCAAAAATGGGATACATAACAGGGACCTTATGGAATACATGATTTATTTTCACTCGAGTTGTTTGACTTTGGGCACATCACTCGTGGCTTACACCACTCGTGACATTACCCAAGGTCAGACAGCTCTTGTGAAAATAAATCATGTATTCCACAGGACCCTGTTACATATTCCTTATTTATCATTCTCTCAGGACAGTCTAGTCACAGAACAAAGCATTCATTTAAACAATTGCATATATATATATATATATATATATATATATATATATATATACATACATATATATATAAAATACAAAATCACATGCCCCACAATGCAAAGCATCATGAGCTGCATATACAAATCACCACAGAATGTTATACTGGTCAACTTTAAGCAGAATTGCATGGTGCTGAAAGGCCTCTCCATACAGTTTGCAAAGGTGCTAACAGAAGACATAGACATGTGTTGCATCCTACCAGGACTCATCAGTATGCCTCATCTGTTTGACACCCCAGTGGAATGGACCAGCTACCCCTAAGGCAGTGTGCCTGGGATATATTGTCAAGTGAACCCATTAAAATAAAAAACTATTTAAAGACAAAAGAACCTCTGTGCGTAAACACTGAGGCAAGGTTACCCAAGGGCATTTGGCTGGGAAGCCAAGTTTCAAGAAAATACAAAATCACATGCCCCCACAATGCAAAGCATCGCAGAGCTGCATATGCAAATCACCACAGAATGTTATGCTGGTCCAACTTTAAGCAGAATTGCATGGTGCCGAAGGCCCTCTCACACAGTTTGCAAGGGTGCTAACAGAAGACATAGACATGTGTTTAGTCCTACCAGGACTCATCAGTATGCCTCGTCTGTTTGACACCCCAGTGGAATGGACCAGCTACCCCTAAGGCAGTGTGCCTGGGATATATTGTGGTGAACACATTTTGTAGGGGTAGCTGGTCCATTCCACTGGGGTGTCAAACAGACGAGGCATACTGATGAGTCCTGGTAGGACGAAACACATGTCTATGTCTTCTGTTAGCACCCTTTGCAAACTGTGTGAGAGGCCTTTCGGCACCATGCAATTCTGCTTAAAGTTGGACCAGCATAACATTCTGTGGTGATTTGCATATGCATCTCATGATGCTTTGCATTGTGGGGGCATGTGTGATTTTGTATTTTCTTGAAACTTGGCTTCCCAGCCAAATGCCCTTTGGGGTAACCCTTGCCTCAGTGTTTACGCACAGAGGTTCTTTCTCTTTTAAATAGTTTTTTATTTTAATGGGTTCACCACAATATATCCCAGGCACACTGCCTTAGGGGTAGCTGGTCCATTCCACTGGGGTGTCAAACAGATGAGGCATACTGATGAGTCCTGGTAGGACGAAACACATGTCTATGTCTTCTGTTAGCACCCTTTGCAAACTGTGTGAGAGGCCTTTCGGCACCATGCAATTCTGCTTAAAGTTGGACCAGCATAACATTCTGTGGTCTTTTGCATGTGCAGCTCATGATGCTTTGCATTGTGGGGGCATGTGTGATTTTGTATTTTCTTGAAACTTGGCTTCCCAGCCAAATGCCCTTTGGGGTAACCCTTGCCTCAGTGTTTATGCACAGAGATTCTTTGTCTTTTACATATATATATATATTAGAGGCAAAAAAAACTCCATTTAATGCATCAGTTAGGGTTGTTCCACAGCAACAAAAGTGAGAATTCGGTGTTGGGTTGAAACCCCCTTGGACCCCACAGCCACCCTCACCCGGCATTGGGGTGCGCACATTAGTGGCCGCCTAACTCTCACCCCATCACATGTGTAAAGAAGCAGAGGTATAGGAGAATGGGGTGAGAGTTAGGACCAAAGACCCCAATGCACCCCAATGCCGGTTGGGGGTGGGCTGGGGGGCCCAAGGCGGGGTTTCAACCCTAACAGCAAATTTCTCTTTTGTCACTGTAGAACAACCCTAACTGATGCATTAAATGGAGTTTTTTGCCTCTAATTTCCCTTCTTTTTGAGAATGATAATGACAAATAGTGAATGTAATGCGGTGGCAAAGGGCCCCGCAGTCCCGCCACGTGATGTCTTCACACATAGTAACACAGTGCCCACAAACAGAAATGGTAATGCGCATAGTGCGACAAAGCAAAACACAAAGATAAACAGTAGTGTAGACACAAATGGTTAAAATTACAGAAACAGAAGCGCAAAGGAAAACGCAAAGGGTAACGCACAAGGTGGCGTAGACAGGAAAAGTAAGTGAAACAGGTACAGAACCACAAGCAGAAGTATTAAGGGTAAGAGTTATGGAAATGCACACAATAGTTTTCCCCAAAAGTTGCATATAGAAAGACAGTGAGTACAAAGAATGTATGCAAAATAATGACTCTCGGAACAGAAAATGAGGACTTGGAATAGTAAATTGCTTATATCTCAGGAACTGTATGACATATAAAAAAAATGTAAAAGTCATATGAATTATCACGTTCCCAAAAGTCTGTATCTCGCACTGTTTCTGAGATACGGGCCCTGAAAGGCGTGGCGAATGCCGTAATGTTATCCTATGGGAAAAAAAGAGAAGTTTGGAGTACCATAACTTTGTCTCCCTGTAATATTTTTTCACCAAACCACTAAAAGGCACATATGTGGGATGTTGTCTGTTCTCCTTCCAAATTTCAGCCCAAAAGACCAAACCGTTATTTTGCAGCAGGGTGCCAAAGGATTGCTGTAATGCGTCGGACGCCGAGTTATCTTATGGGAAAAAGCATCAATTTTGGAGTGCCATAACTTTGCCACCGTGTAATATTTTTTCAACAAAACACTGAAAGCATATCTGTGAGATGTCAGCTGCATTTCCTCCAAATTTCAGCCCAAAACACAGAAACTGTTCTTTTGCAGTGGGGTGCCAAAGAATTGCTGTCATTTTCCCTCAGCCTAGAAAAGTACTGTCGCAATTTGCGAAAGCTTTCACAAATTAATTCGACAGTGTCACAAGTGCGAAAGTACTTTGGGAAAGTACTTTTTCCAGAAATTTGAAAAACATATTTCTGGCCTATTTTACCCCAAAATAAAGACATGGCTAGCATCCTCAGGGTCCGACTAGGTGAATACAAAAAGAATTAGGTTGCTAGAGGGTCCCAAATTTAAATGGCAAGCATTTTTCTGATCACCAACTGAAAACAAAATGGCAGATTTGTGACAGTAAAAGAGCCATTTGTTAAAGTAAAAACTGCATTGGCGACACTGTCAAACTTTTTGTTAACTTTTCCCATTGATTTATAATGGAAACTTGCTTTTTGAATAACTTTTGAACCGTTTAATATTTTTTCACAAAATCTTCAAAAGACACATTGGGGACCCCGGCCACATGTTCCCTGAAGATTTTGGACTGGTCGCACAACCGTCGACCTGTAAATACGAACTGAAATTCCAAAAAGTATAAATCTGTACACGCAATCACGCTTAATAACTCCGCAGCCACATATCTGACCAGTACAAACTTGGCAGATCCCAAGGTGTATGGGTCTTGATCATGTATTCCAAATTTCAGGCAAATCCGCTTAACGGTTGCAAAGTTATTAAGGTGCAAAATTTAGGTTTAATATGTAAATGGGTCCTCAACCCTAACTATGGTAGTACTACCGTACTACCATAATATATATTATATATATATATATATATATATATATATATATATATAATTCATACTTCTTTTATTAGAAACTTTCAGGTACCTGAAGGGAATCAACAAAGCCCAAGTGGGTAACATCTTTCAGAAAAAGAGATGTGCAAGAACAAGGGGGCACAATTTAAAGAGGGGGGATGGCTCAGGGGTAACGTGAGGAAATATTCTTTCATGGAGAGAGTGGTGGATGCATGGAACCACCTTCCTGAGGAGGTCGTGGGGTCAAAAACAGTGGGGGAATTCAAGAATGCATGGGATAGACATAAGGCAATTCTAGTGGGGGGGGGTAGGAGGAGGTAGGCTGTTGGTTAACTAGAATTTGCAGCTTATCCATTAGGTAGCAAAATGGGCAGACCGGGTAGGCCAAGCTGTCCTTATCTGCTGTCAAAGTTTATGTTTGTATGTTTCTATGTTTGCAGTGCTAAAGGTACTGGGAGACATTCAAGGCATAACTGGCAGTTTTAAGATTTTGACCTCATAATGCCAAGTGTTTATACAACAGAAGCATCTGCCATTTCACCATATAGTGTCTTTGTCTATGATATTTGAAAATCTCTCACCCCATTTTTCCAAAGTATCTATTTATGCTACTTTCTTATCAGTTTATTTACAAGATGTGGATTATTTTGTTTCAATAACTTATAAACCTGATTCGTCCATGGCAGTGTTCGCTTTTTGTTCTACAAGACACCAATCCAAATAATTAGACAAACTACACTGATGTGTTTTGTAATCACATCATAAAGAAAATCTTGCTATCCTATTACAAACAATGTCTACTCAGTTTAGTTTGGTTTTGTTATTACTGAGTGATATGGAACAAACTTTATTTATTTTGAAGTGTGGTGAGTGAGTTCTAGTTCCAGTACCACCTCACCAAAGTTAAAGGATCCAGAGATCCTGGTACTGTCTATGCATGTGCTACATTTCAAGCTATTCTGTTCAGGGATGGCAGTGTTATTAAGGTGCAAATATTGTCATTTAACACAGAAGAGCCTATGCACAGTGGCATTACTGCCCCACCGTAATACAATGTAGGTAAGAGTCAAACCTTACAGATAAATTATTTCATTTTTCAACTGAAGCATTCTAAATAAAGATAACTTGGGGATATTGATTAGGGCATGCAGAAATAAGCTATTTTTTTTTCACTCTGGAATGCTACCAGCAGTGTTGCCTAACAATAAGTGGCGGACTGAAGAAGAGCCCCGAGTCCTAGGTCAGCACTGTTTGCAATATTTCAGAATAAATAGAACTCTTCTTTCTAGATGGCACAGTAATGAGAGCCACTCCATCATGACTACTCATGCTCAGTACTAGAGCACAAACAGCAGAAAAGCCAGAGAAGCCCAAGGTGATAAAGTGCTGAGCTAACAATGTGAAACGTTGGTGGACTACAACATATCATGTCTCTGTTTTCGTATGTGCAAAATAAATTGTTTCTACACTTGTATCTGTTTTCTTCCCATAGTTTTTTCTCCACTGATGGCAGTGAGTGGCTGTTCAGCCCTGTCCCACCTCCTCCCAATTGGCGTGTGCTGGTCCTGTGACCTACTGGTCAAAGAGTCCTCCCATGGCTTTGCCCCCTCATGGCAGGGCTGGAGGAGGGATGGCCATCCTCCCATCCAATGCAAGTATTCTAGTTAGACCAGGAGGCCTTGTTAGCAGCATGGGTCGGAGGAAGGAGTCAGAGCTTCATTAAGCTCCCACCATCACATTTCATTTTTTTCCCCTTGTCCCAGCGCTGCGGCAACATGAAGGATGCATGTGTGTGGAGGTGTGCATGTGCTTCAGAACCACAGTCCCTTCCACTCACCCTGACTTAAGTCTGCCTCCCAAGCATCAGTGCTACCTTCAAGCCTTCACATGGTAGCAGCCAAGAGATGGGACAACACACCACCCTTATCTGGAAGAGGAGAGCAGCCAGGCAGCCGTTGGATTCTCTCCCAGGCCTCTCCCTGCTGACCCCTGGTGACTTGAGCTTGTTCCCAAACTGGGGTCACCGGCATGGTGAGAGATAAGGTGCCACAATGCCTCAGCCCTCTGTGCCACTGTGCCGGCTGCTGCTATTTGTTTTTGAATATTTTTTCAATAGTGCAGTGACTTGGTGCAAGGCTTCTCTGGCTTTTCTGATTTCTAGATGCCATGTGGAATGTCCAAGTTATACTATGGAACACTGAATGCCATTGTAATGAGGCTAGAAGGAAAATAACATGGGTTGAAGGGAGAATAACATGATCTTGATTGAGGATATCTTCTCCACTGGGCCATCACATTTGTAACTGTAAGCTGTCAGTGTCAGGACCACTCAGAAACTTTTCTAGCCTGGGACCATCAATAATGACATGCAACACTGGCACCTCTGTAATTGCAGGCAGCCCCGTTGCACCTCAGTTCTTTCTCCCACTGTCAACTGCTCACTGGAACTGCAGAGAAACAATGCTGTCATTTTCTTCAGCTTCATAATTTTCTAAACTTTAACCTGTCAATGTTCCTTTATGCCACCATTGAAAGAACCTTTATTTACATTTTGTACCTGCGGTTACAAGATCTACAAGGAAGATGATCACACAGTTTGTGTTTGTTGTTTTGGCCAGTCCAACAACATCAGGGCCTGCAACATCTGTCAGGGATTCAACCAGGCCACATGGAGATGCAGAAAGAAAGCTCTAGAAACCTGTTGCCATTAAGGTCATGTAAGCTCAAGCCAAGGCCACAGGCTTCAAGTAAGCTTCTCCCTCTTGCTCAATCACTTCCAGAAAGGATACTCTGGTGTATGGTGATGCTGTTGCCAGCGCTGTCAACCAGGACCAAGGACAAAGACAAGGAAAAGTCATCAAAGTCCTCCTCTTCCAGCCATCACCACAAGCATAAAGGCCAAGCTCCTGCTTTGCTGGTGAGGTCGAGGTCTCTGTTAAAGGAGGGTAAGTCCTCGTTGTCATCCATTCCTATGGTGACAACTTCACCACCCCCTACAATTGATGAGATTCATGGTAGGGGTCTGGCTCTGGCACTGCCATACCTACTATGGATGGTATGCCGCCTTCATTGTCAGGTTCTACCCCTTTGATATCAGTAGTTCTGGGCCCTTTACAGGGTGATGTTGACTGCCAGGTTGTGCTGGCATTCTCTGTTTTGCTGACTGTTACCAATACTCTGCTGATGATAGCAGCATTCCCATTGATGGGCCTCCCCTGTCAGCAATGTCTTCATTGATGATATTCAAAAGCAAACCTATCATTCCTCTATCACAGCTGCCACCTCAGTCACCAGCTCAGCTATTGCTCCTGTCATCATTCCAGATGATGATGTGGTTGAATACAATCCTGATCATCTTAAAGAGCACCTTTCATCATGGTCCAAAAAGTTACAGCTTGTACTCTTTATTTGCAATACTAGACCTGAAAGAGCGTGCATTTGTTATTTTTGGCCGAGGTTTACTCTGCCTTCCATATTTTGCATTTGTTTTTGAGCCCTGCTGCACTTGCCTTTGCTGTTGATCTGCTGGGCTGCTGGCTCCTGCTGACATCACTACATGGCAGAGGAGTGACCCCCACTGTGCAGTACAGTGCAGTTGCAGCAGTTTTGCAAGAGAAAACTACCAGTACTAGGTGTATATACTGTATTCCCCCTTCCCCAAGACACCCTGTCAGCAATGCATGATGCCAAACTCCATATGTCTTGTCAGTATGTTTTTCTGTAAAACTGACTTACTTCTGCCACTATAAGAAAGCATGGGGATTGAGAGATCATCGAGTTGCTGTCAGCACCTTTCCCAGTCCTTTTGACTTTCATGCTTACATTACCCCTTCTTGCATTGATTCTGGAATTGTATTTCATCACTGTCCTGTGCAGCTAGTTTTTGCATTCTGAGCTGCCAAAAACTGCATGGTGTACAAGAGCTTCTATAGCAAGCCTGGTGTTGCTGCGGACCCAGGGCTGAACTGCTTTCATCACTATATGGCAGAGAGTGACTCACACAGCAGTACAGTGAAATTGCAGCAGTTTTGCAAGGGAAAACTACATTACTAGGTGTACATACTGTGGTCCCTCTTCACCAAGACACCCTGTTAGCAATGCATTATGCCAAAATCCATATGTCTTATCAGTATGTTGTTTTGTAAAACTGACTTGTTTCTGACTCTGTAACAAAGCATGGGGAGTGAGAGAAGATTGAGTTGCTGTCAGCTGAGACAGCTAACTGTCAGTTTATGCATCAGTGTGATTAGTGTCTGTACCTTGATCATTTGAAAGCAGTAATGCCTCCTTACCCATGCCATACTGGTGCCTTCCATGTCTTTCTGTAGTAAAGCACCTGCCAGTAACTTTGATCAAAAATACCTTACTGCTCTTTCGTTCTGTGCCTCCTCGACATCAGCATGGCACCGCAGAATGCAGAAGACTAGTTTTGGTGCCATATAACACCGCCAGTCTGCGCATGCGTGGAATCCTGGTTTCACTTTTCAAACAAGAATTTCTCTGGAAATAGCCCTCAATTTTTAAAACCACTTCTACAGTGCATATAGCACATAGAGCACATCTAAACACATTTTTTTTATCATATGGTACCCATAATTAGTCTTCAATGTTCTGTAGTGCCATGCTGATATCGAGGAGGTGCGGTACGGAGGAGCAGTAAGGGATTTTCAGTCGGGATAACTGCCAGGTGCTTTACTACAGAAAGACATGGAAGGCACCAGTATGGCTTGAGTAAGGAGGCATTGCTGCTTTCGAATTATCAAGGTATAGACACTAATCACACCGATGCATAAACTGACAGTTAGCTGTCTTGGCTGACAGCAACTCGATCTTCTCTCACTCCCCATGCTTTGTTACAGAGGCAGACGTCAGTTTTACAAAAAAACATACTGACAAGGCATTTGGATTTTGGCATAATGCATTGCTAACAGGGTGTCTTGGTGAACAGGGACCACAATATGTACACCTAGTAATGTAGTTTTCCCTTGCAAAACTGCTGCAACTTCACTTCACTGCAGTGTTAGTCACTCCTCTGCCATATAGTGTGTCAGCAGTATAGCCCTGGGTCCACAGCAACACCAGGCTTGCTATTGAAGCTCTTGTATACCCTACAGTTTTTAGCAGCTCAGAATGCAAAAACTAACTGCAGAGGATAGTAATGAAATACAAGTCCAGAATCAATGTAAGAAAGAATAAGGCATAAATCAATGATCAGCGATAAGGTGCTGACAGCAACTCGATGATCTCTCAGTCCCCATGCTTTGTTACAGTGGCAGAAGTAAGTCAGTTTTACCAAAAAACATTCTGACAAGGCATTTGGATTTTGGCATAATGCATTGCTAACAGGGTGTCTTGGTGAAGAGGGACGGCAATATGTACACCTACTAGTATAGCCAAAGGAGGCAGTATAGTGCAGTGGTTTAAGGCTCTGAGCTGCAAACCTGGAGACCTGGGTTTGAATCCCACAGCCCCTACTTGCATACTGTGTGATCCTGAGCAAGCCACTTAACTTCCTTGTGCTCCAGGGTCACACCTGGAATCAAGGTTCGGCTTAGTGTGCCTCTCTTGGTTAAACAATTTCCCCCTCCTTCCCTTAATGTAGTTTTCCCTTGCAAAAATGCTGCAACTTCATTGTACTGCAGTGTGAGTCACTCTTCTGCCATATATAGTAATGTCAGCAGTATAGCCCTGGGTCTACAGCAACACCAGGCTTGCTATAGAAGCTCTGGTACACCCTACAGTTTTTAGCAGCTCTGAATGCAAAAACTAACTGCAGAAGATAGTAATGAAATACAATTCTAGAATCAATGCAAGAAGGGGTAATTTATGCATAGAAACATAGAAGTTGATGGCAGATAAGGACCGCAAGGCCCATCCAGTCTGCTCATTTTTTCTACCTTATGAATGTGCCAAAGGCATTTACTCTATCAATGGCCTATCTATTCACACTCATCTGTATTGCTCCCTTATGCCTATCCCATGCCTGTTTGAAGCCCTGCACTGTATTCTTATCCACCACTTCCTGATGTAGGCTGTTCCATGCATCCACCACCCTTTCTGTGAAAAAGAACTTCCTCACATTACCCCTTAATCGGCCTCCCTCTAATCTCATACTGTGTCCTCTTAAACATAAAAAACATAGAATTTGATGGCAGATAAGGACCGCTTGGCCCACCTAGTCTGCCCATTTCCCTACCTAATGGATAAGCTGCAGATCCTAGTTAACCAACAGCCTACTTCCTCCTACCCTCCACTAGAATTGCCTTATATCTGTCCCATGAATTCTTGAATTCCCTCACAGTTTTGATTCCACAACCTCCTCAGGAAGGTTGTTCCATGCATCCACAACACTCTCCATGAAAAAATACTTTCTCACATTACCTTTGAGTTTTCCCTCCTCTATCTTCATTGTGCCCCTTTGTTCTTGCACATCTCTTTTTCTGAAAGATGCTACCCTCTTGGACTTTGTTGATTCCCTTGAGGTACTTGAAAATTTCTAACATGCCCCCCCCCCACTTTCCTCAAGGGTATACATATTAAGCTCCTTTAGTCTCTCTTTGTATGTCTTCTGGTGCAGACCCTGCACCATTTTGGTTGCCCTCCTCTGGACAGCCTTCACCCTGTCTATGTCTTTTCAGAGATGGGACTTCCAGAACTGCATGCAGTACTCCAGATGGGGTCTCACCAACTGTCTGTACAGAGGGATAACAACTTCCTGTTTTCAACTGGTGATGCCTCTCCCTAGGCATCCCAGTATCCTCCCCTCCAGCTCTCCTTACTGCCTTCTCACATTGCTTGCCCACCTTTAGGTCATCTGATATAACTACCCCCAGGTCCCTTTCCATTTTTATTGTTATCAGTATCTCACCCCCCTCCGTGTACTCTTCTCCTGGGTTTTTGTTTCCCAGGTGCATTACTTTGCACTTCTTTGCATTGAATCTAAGCTGTCATGCATTTGACCATTTCTCCAACCTTGCCAAGTTCCTTTTCATCCTTTCCACCCCACCTTGTGTATCAACCCTGTTGCAGATCTTTGTGTCATCTGCAAAGAGACATACTTTTCCTTCCAGTCCCTCTGCAATGTCACTCATAAAGAAATTAAAAAGGACCAGACCCAGTACTGAACCCTGCAGTACCCCCACTAGTAACCCCCCTTTCTTCACTGTGGACTCCATTTACTATTGTCCTCTGTGTCCTGTTGTCCAGCCAATGTTTTACCCAGGCTACCACCCTGGGACCCACTCCCAGGCTGGCTAATTTGTTTATTAATCTTTTTTGCAGGATTGTGTCAAATGCCCTGCTAAAGTCTAAGTAGGCCATGTCCACAGCTCCTCCCTGGTCTACTACTTTAGTCACCTAGTCAAAAAAATCAATTAGATTCATCTGACATGATCTTTCCGCTGTGAATTCATGCTGCCTTGGGTCCTGTGCCCCACTGGCCTCTAGGTACTCAACTATTCTTTCCTGCAAGAAGTGATTCCATCATTTTCCCTACTACTGAGATCAAACTGACTGGTCTGCAGTTTCCTGCCTCTGTCTAGGTCCCACTTTTGTGAAGGGGAATCACATCCGCCCTTCTCCAGTCCTCAGGTACCACACCATCCTCCCATGATTTGTTAAAAAGTGTAGTCAATGGTGTTACTAGTTCTTCCCTTAGTTCTTTTAGAATTCTGGGGTGAATCCCATCAGGCTCCAGTGCTTTGTCCACCTTCCGTTTTAGGAGTTCTTTCAGAACCCTTTCTTCTGTGAAAGGACTGATATCGACCCCACTATCCAGAGTGCTTCTATTGACTGGATTAGGTACCTCCCCCTCCTCTTCCTTTGTGAATACTGAGCAGAAGTATTCGTTCAGTATCTCTGCTTTTTCACTGTCCCTCTCTGCCCACCCATCCTCCTCTTTATTCAGCCTCAGTGTCCCTCCTTTGTCTTTTTTTCACTCCCTAATGTACCTATAAAAGGTTTTATCCCCCTTCTTAACTGAGATGGCTATCTTTTCCTCAGTTTGGGCCTTTGCTATTCTGACTGCCTTCCCGCTTCCTTCTGCTTTAACTGGTACAGTTCTCTGTCCTGCTCCTTCTGTGTTTCCTTATACTTCCTGAATGCTATCTTTTTCTCCCTAACCTTCCCCGCCACCTCTTTTGAGAACCATAGTGTTTTTCTTTCATTTTGATTTGTTTATTTGCTTCACACAAAGGTTTGTTGTCTCTGTGATGGCAGTTTGATGTTTCCCCATTGTTGCTCCCCCCTCCTTTTGCCTGTTTGCTAGTGCTTTTCTGAGACACTCTCCCATTTTGACAAAATCAGCCCTCCTGAAGTCAGTACCTTCACTTTTCTATGGCTTGACTCTACAGCTGAGTTTATCGTGAACCACACTGTTTGGTGGTCACTTGTTCCCAGATGGCTACCCACTTCTAGATCTGAGATCCTCTCTCCATCCCCATTTGAGAGTACCAGGTCTATGATTGCTCCCTCCTGAGTGGGTTCCAACACTAGCTATCTGAGGCATGCCATCTGTAGGCATTAAGAATGACCCTGCTCTTGGATGTGGCTGCAGCAAAGGTACTCCAGTTAACATCTGGCATATTCAGGTCCCCCATCAGCAATATCGCCCTTTCACTGCCATCGTAAGGATGCCTTCTATCATTTCCTTGTCCATTTCCTGCCCCCTGAGATGGGGGTCTGTATACAACCCCGTGTGGATTGTGGTGCCATTTCCAGTCTCCAGGGTGACCTACAGTGCCTCCTCTCCTCCCCATTTACCCTTTAGTTCTGTTGCTTTGCTCCCTTCCCTTACACAGAGAACTCCTCCTCCTCCTCCTCCTCTTCTACCCTCCCTGTCCCTCCTGTAGATTGTGTACCCTGGTATGTTGACATCCCAGTTATGGTTCTCTGTGTACCATGTTTCTGTGACTGCCACCATATCCAGGCATCCCTCTTCCATCAAGGCCACCAGTTTAGGAAGCTTGTTACCTAGACTATGGGCATTGGTACTCATTACCCTCCATTTTTTGATGGCCTTACTCTTTTTGCCCTGTCCCTGTCCTTACTGCCTTTGCCTTTTTCTCCATTTACACCTGCCCTTCTCCCTATCGACTTCTCTATCTTGGTGTTTACCTCACTAACTACCCTGATTTTTGGGAAGGGAGGGCTAGGATTTCCCTTCTTTTTTTCAGTGCCCCCTGGCTAGTTTAAATGCTTGCCAGTGAAGCATTTAAACCTATCACCTACAATCCTGGTTCCCCTTCTGGACAGATGCAGACCATCGCACCAGTATAGGCCTGCATCCCTCCAGGTGGACCCCCAACACCCAATGAAGCCAAAATCCTGAGCTCTGCACCAGCTTTTCAACCAGTGATTGAATCCCATGGTGCAGAGTACCCTAGCATCATCCATACCATAGACAGGCAGCACCTCCGAGAAGGTAACCATGCGTGTTACTTGTCTAAGGCCCCTCCTCAACTCCACAAACTCCTCCTGCACTGCTCTGATCCCTTTCCCAGCCATGTCATTTGTCCCTAGGTGGACAATGACATCCAGCTCCCTCTCCCGTGCAGCTGCTCCCGTGATCCTGAAGATTCGCTCCCTGTCCCTTCAAGTCATGGCACCAGGCAGGCACCTTACCTCCCTCTCTCCTCCCTCCCCCAGTTCTACTCTCCTAACAATGGAGTCCCCCACCAGGAGTTGTTTTCTTTCCCTGTGGGCTCCCATGCCACCCTCCTGTGGGTCTCCTTTGTGGAGGTTCCCAGCATCCTCCTTGGTCTCCACTGTGGGTGCCTCCATAGAGGAACCACACTCTGCCAGAATGGCATATGAATTGTGAAGAGGTACAACTGGAGGGATGCACCTCTGTTCCACCACCCTCACCCTCCCTGAGCCCACTGTGGTCTAACTGCTCCTCTTTCATGGTAAACTCTGAGACAGCGGCAGTGGCACTGGTGGTCCCTGGGTAGGAAAGGAGGTCCCTGAATCCTGGCCAACTCAACTTGGAGATAAGCAACCTCCTCTCTTAGCCCAGAGAGGTGCCTGCAGATGGGACAACACCGCATCCTCCAGAACGTCTTCCGGAAGACTGCTACTCCACAGCCACTGCACTACACCACTCCCATGATGTCTTATTTGTGGCCCCTTAGCTGTTGTTTTGTATACTTACTCTTTCCTCTCTATTTTTTATTTTTATGTAATTTTTTTTCTCGCTACTTTCCTGCTGTCTCCATGCCCTTAAAGCTCCTGATCTTCTTGTTCTGGGACAGTAAGTTCCTATGTTCCTCAGTATTCTCCATCTTACTTGCTCAGTCAGACCTCTAGCTGCAAGGGTGGAAGAAGAGCTACTCTTTTCCTCCTAGGATGGTGGGTCTTTTGTGCCTCTGTGATCACTCATTTCCTGCTCCCAAACAGGAAGTTCCTGTTGTCAGTCAAATCCTGCACCTATAAAAGTAGAATTGGCTAAAGGGGAAGGGTGGAGGGGAGGGATGGAGGGTAATCTAGTCCCAGTAAAGCTCTAACAGCAGCTCCTTCCTCTTGCTGTTCTCTGCCAAAAGCTATCTAGGTCAGTTTTTAAATGCAAACACCTGGCTTCCTTCTCTCTAAGCCATGCCGCCTAATTCACAGTTTCTTTTTCACCTAGCTAACTGCACGGATAACAATTCCTTCACCCAAATCAGACAAACACACTTTTTTATGTTTGTTTTTACCCTAAATTGAAGTCCCCAGTAGTAGAGTTCTAGTTCTTTAGTCCAGTAGAGTAGTAAAGTTCTAAAAGCAGCTCCTTCCTCTTGCTCTTCTCTGCCACAAGCTATCTAGGTCAGTTTATAAATGCAAACACCTGGCTTCCTTCTCTCTAAGCCACTCCCCCAATTCACAGTTTCTTTTTCACCTAGATGACTGAACAGATAACAATTACTCAAACACACTCTTTTTTTGTTTGGTTTTGCCCTTCACACCTCTTTACCTGTCTCTCTTAGGCCTGGCATATGCTTGAAAGAGATCCCAAGCCTCCAGGGCAACTTGAATGGCTGTATATTTAGCTAAATACAAGGGTCTATCTGACCAAAAAAGACATGTATGTATATGGAGATCTGGGCAGAGGACTACCTCTATATCCTGCCAATGTGCTCTGGTTGAGGATGGTGTCCAGAATAACACCCATCAAACTTGTGTGGCTACCCAGTATTCCTTAAGATTGGGAACCACTCATCCCCCCCCCCATTTATCAGTCAAAAGTAGGGCTCTATGAACCTGGGGTCTACAATTATTCCATATGAAATGGAATATACTGATCTGGTGTTTATGAAACCATCTCTGGGATGGTGTGACTGGGATGCATTGAAATAAATACAAGAGTCTAGGTAGGAGATTCATTTTTACAGCCTGGATTCTAACATACATTGGGAGGGGAGCAGTGACCAATGCTTTACATCTAACTGGAGTTGGTGGTCAAGCAGTTTATAATTATCTCTAAATAAATGGGTATTGGCTGCCCTTAAAATCACTCCCAGGTACTTTAGGGTTGCCAGATCCCATCCCATATTGTATTTTGCCTTTAACTGATGTGGATCTAGGTCACTTTTTAAATGCAAACACCTGGCTTCCTTCTCTCTAAGCCACTCCCCCAATTCAGTTTCTTTTTCACCTAGCTAACTGCACATATAACAATTCCTTCACCCAACTCAGACAAACACACTCTTTTTTTTGTTTTTACCCTAAATTGAAGTTCTCAGTAGTAGAGTTCTAGTTCTTTAGTCCAGTAGAGTAGTAAAGTTCTACCACCAGCTCCTGCCTCTTCCTGTTCTCTGCCACTAGCTATCTAGGTCAGTTTTTAAATGCAAACACCTGGTTCGCTTCTCTCTATGCCACTCCACCTAATTTACAGTTTGTTTTTCACCTAGCTAACTGCACATATAACAATTCCTTCACTCAACTCAGACAAACACACTCTTTCATTTGTTTTTACCCTAAATGGTAGTTCCCAGTAGTAGAGTTCTAGTTCTTTAGTCCAGTAGAGTAGTAAAGTTCTAACAGCAGCTCCTTCCTCTTGCTGTTCTCTGGCACAAGCTATCTAGGTTAGTTTTTAAATACAAACACCTGGCTTCCTTCTCTCAAAGCCACTCCCCCTAATTCACAGTTTCTTTTTCACCTTGCTAACTGCACAGATAGCAATTCCTTCACCCAACTCAGACAAACACACTTTTTTTTGTTTGTTCTTTCTCTATACTGAAGTTTCCAGTAGTAGAGTTCTAGTTCTTTAGTCCGGTAGAGTAGTAAAGTTCTAAGAGCAGCTGCTTCCTCTTGCTGTTCTCTGCTGTTCTCTGCCACAAGCTATCCAGGTCAGATTTTAAATGCAAACACCTGGCTTCCTTCTCTCTACACCCCCCCCCCAATTCACAGTTTCTTTTTCACCTAGCTAACTAGCTAACTGCACAGATAATTCCTTCACTCAACTCAGACAAACATACTCTTTTTTTGTTTGTTTTTACCATAAATTGAAGTTCCCAGTAGTAGAGTTCTATTTCTTTAGTCTATTAGAGTAGTAAAGTTCTAACAGCAGCTCCTTCCTCTTGCTGTTCTCTGCCACAAGCCATCAAAGTCAGTTTTTAAATGCAAACACATGGCTTCCTTCTCTCTAAGCCACTCTCACTAATTCACAGTTTCTTTTTCACCTACAGTGGTAGTCACAGAACAGTTTCTCAGTACTGAGGCATACCTGGGTATACTGAGGAAGAATGAGAAAGAATCACATTACAGACAATGCAAATTGCCTTAGTGATACCTCAGTAGTACCTTGAGGTAGGACACTTTTAGATAACTACCACTGTAGCTAACTGCACAGATAACAATTCCTTCACCCAACTCAGACAAACACACTCTTTTTTTGTTTGTTTTTACCCTAAATTGAAGTTCCCAGTAGTCGAGTTCTAGTTCTTTAGTCCAGTAGAGTAGTAAAAGTCTAACAGCATCTCCTTCCTCTTGCTATTCTCTGCAACAAGCCATCTAGGTCAGTTTTTAAATGCAAACACCTGGCTTCCTTCTCTCAAAGCCAGGCCCCCTAATTTACAATTTCTTTTTCACCTAGCTAACTGCACAGATAACAATTCCTTCACCCAACTCAGACAAATACACTCTTTTTTTGTTTGTTCTTTCCCTAAATTGAAGTCCCCAGTGGTAGAGTCTTAGTTCTTTAGTCCAGTAGAGTGGTAAAGTTCTAACAACAGCTCCTTCCTTTTGCTGTTCTCTGCTGCAGACTATCTAGGTCAGTTTTTCTTTTATATGTGCTTTATTGTCAGTTCACAAGGTATCCAAAATGCATCTTTAGTACGGCATATTTTTCTTTTTTATTGTTTGTGTGTTCTGATCTAGCATATAGCATATTATGCTAGCAAAGTATTCAGCTAGGCATACATCAAAAAGGAAATTAAAAAAAATAAAAACTTTAGGTGATTATACATGGTCAGCATATTCATTATTTATCTTATTCTATTCTAATTTATGGTCACTTTCTAATGATCAGCTTATTCTGATGGTGCGCTAATGGGAGTATTATATTATTCATCTCATTCTTAGTATCTCATACCTATAAATGAATTAAATTAGGGTGTATACTGTTTCTCATTTTAGGTATATCTCATGCCTTCATCGTTATTCAACTCAGGAGGGTCCATCTAGTCCATCTTCTTCAGCCTTTCTCTTGAGCATCTATCAGCTGGAAAGTTAATTCCTCAATATGCTTAATGTCTATTATGATCTGTGTCCACTCCTGTACAGGTGGTGGAGTGGGTTGCAGCCAGTTTCTTGTGATGGCCTTATTATATGCTAGCACACAGATATACCTCATATATAACACATCTGCTCCCTTCATCCCTTCAGGAGGATGACCCAGAGCCAAGTTTTGTAGCAACAGAGGGGTGGGTATCTGAAATAGACTATGAATCTTGTCTCCTACCTGTGCCTTAAACCCATCTAATTTGGGGCAAGTATAACACATGTGTGTAGGGGTAGCCTTCTGTTCTCCACAGTGTCGCCAGCAGTCTGCTGATCCTGTGGTGGACCACTTAGCCACTCCATCTGGGGTTAGGAAGAAACAGACTCTAACTTTCTACAGATACTCTTGGCAAAAGGGGGACAGGGTAGCCTTCGATGTAGATTGCCATATCTTTTCCCACTGGGTAATAGGTAGATGAAAGTTAGCCTCCCTCTCCCATTTGACCTGCAGGGTCTGGGAAGTGCTCCCCCCATGTGAATTTAGGTAGTGATAGATTTTTGTAATAGCTTGTTTGGAACTTGTTAGGAAGAAGAGATCACCAAGGGTTATTTCAGGCCTTGTTGCCATAATCTCCTCTCTCTGGTGGAACATCTGCTGTATATAGGCATACATATGCAGATAGTATATTCTGTCTTTGGGGGTCCATCCCCATTTTTGAATACAGTCTGGAAAGCACAACATCGCATCTCCCCTCATAATCTGCATTGGTGTGCAGAACCCTCTAGTGGCCTGTTTCCTGTACCATGCATTTTCCTGCCCCGGGATAAAATTCTTCTCAGTTATAAACCATTTTACTCTAAAAATGTCTCTCTTAGGTCTGGCATGTGCTTGAAAGAGATCCCAAGCCTGCATGGCCACTTTAATGGCTGTATATTTAGCTAAATGTAAGGGTCTATCTGACCGAAAAAGACGTTTGTATATGGAGATCTGGGCAGAGGGCCACCTCTATATCCTGACAATGTGCTCTGGTTTTGGACTGTGTCCAGAATAACACCCACTGAACTTGAGCAGCTAACCAGTACTCCTTAAGATTGGGAACTGCTCACCTCCCCCCCCCGTTTATCAGTCAAAAGTAGGGATCTGTGAACCCGGGGTCTACAATTATTCTATATGAAATGGAATATACTGGTCTGATGTTCATGAAATCATCTCTGGAATGGTGTGACTGGGATGCATTGGAATAAATACAAAAGTCTAAGAAGGAGATTCATTTTTATGGCCTGGATTCTAGCATATATTGGGAGGGGGAGCAGTGACCAATGCTTTATATCTAGCTGGAGTTTGCGGTTAAGTGGTTTATAATTATCTGTAAATAAATGGGTACTGGTTGCCCTTAAAATCACTCCCAGGTACATTATGGTTGCCAGATCCCATGTCATATTGTGTTTTGCCTTTAATTGATGCGGATCTAGGTCAGTTTTTAAATGCAAACACCTGGCTTCCTTCTCTCTAAGCCACTCCCCCTAATTTACAGTTTCTTTTTTCACCTAGCTAACTGCACATATAACAATTCCTTCACCCAACTCAGACAAACACACTTTTTTTGTGTTTGCTTGCACGCACTTACAAGAAACACATTGCATCAGCTTTCTTTACAAAGGGGTTGTGGAGGCACGGCAGTGTTGTGCCAAATGGCAGCAGCCCATTCAGGGACTTGTCACTGCCTGGCCAATAGAGGAGCATGCCCTGGGTCACCAAAGTTAACAAGCAGGCTGCTACATGAAAGTAATTGAACCACTGCAATAAGGGGCGTAGTTGTTTTTTTTTCAGGGGGGCAAAGTAACCAAAAAATGCTGATTTTTGCATACCATGACATGAAGAATGGTGGGGGTTCTGGGCACCCAGAAACCATAGGGTATAAAATGCGTTCTGGTTTATTCTAGTTCTAATTTAATACCTTACAAGTTATTACATTTTGATGTACATTTGCCCCAGGTTCAAACAGAAACACAGGTAAGAAGGTTAATAAGTTCTCATGCAGTACTGTACGTTACGAAAAGAAAACAAGAGACAGTTAATTGTTGGCCTCGTATTTTAATTTTGGTAATTTTCATATTAGATGTCTTAAGAGATCATAATAGTAATTTGTATCATGTAATGTTTAATATTTTTGAAACATACCAGTTCCTTCATTTGAAAGGGCGAAACACATTTTAGCGAAACACAATCACAGGACCATCACATCACAATTCCTATAGTGTAACTATAGAAAGCAGTATTACTAGGCCAATCACCATTATAATTAGTTACATATTAGATTAAAAAAACTTTAAATTTCAAAATTTTGTTATTGGATACCCAATTTAAAAAGTTGGTTATTGGATAACCAGTATTCTAATATATTTTTGACCTTTTTGTTAAGGTAAAATAATTTTGTTGCTTTTGTATCTACCCTGAATCCCTAACTGCTCAGCAGCTGCACGCTGCAGCTCTGTCTTTTCATGGTGCCATAACATTATATGACATCATCAGCATTCCAGGTCAATGAGATGAATGGCATGGAATGGTAGTGTGTGATGTCACACAATGTCTTAGACATATGAAAATCAAAAGCAATAACTGGTTCAGAGAGTGGAATTCAATGTAGATCAGAGGGCAGTAGGGCACCCTAAAGCTACAGTATTTATAAAAAATTTATCAAAGCATATCATAATGCATAACTGGCATGGAAAGAAAGATGGAAGGGCAGTTAAATATGCAAAAAATTATTTTCTATGTAAAGGAGATAGAAGGGCAGTTACATATACAAAAATCATCTGCCTTTCCATGCCAGTTGTGCATCTTGAATCCTGACATGCTTTGATAATTTTTTGATAAATAGTGGCTTTGGGGTGCCCTACTGCCCTCAGATCTACATTGAATTCCACTCTTTGATCCAGTTATTGCTCTTGATTTTCATATGTCTAAGACATTCTCTGATATCACAGACTCCCACTCCATGCCATTCATCTGATTGTTCAAGCAGTACGAAAAGAGAGAGCTGTAACAGCTGAGCACAGGGGGATGCAGGGTAGTTACAAAACCAAGACAATTAGATTATTACTTCCACAGAAAGATCAAAGCAAGGTATATCAGAATACTGTGTATCCAATGAAAGAACTGGAGGGCATCTGTATGTTAAATATCCAGAGGACACTGTTCAAAAGAAAGTTAAATCATGTCCCCTATTTTATGGGCCTCACCAACATGGCCCTTGGTTAAACTGTGTGTACCCCCTATCCCCCTCCCATGTTTCAAATTTTAAATTATGATATGCTAAATCTATTCATCCCACCCCCTCAATTCCCCTAGGAGGTATCCCCCCTAAAGAGGAGGAAATTGAACTCGCCTTCCGAGGTTTAATCCCTATCCCATCTATCAGGTGGATTGACTTGCTCTGTTTTCTGCCATCAACACAAAACCCTCAAACGTATGCAACCAGGTCTCCAATCCCCTCCATCTTTCAATATGTTTCTCTGTAATAAGTCTTAATCTGGCCGTGAGCTGCTCCATCTGGACTACGTCCTTCACCAGTTTGACCCATTCACCTAAAGTTGGGGGTAGCATGGATAACCAGTTTCCTGTGATGCATTTCTAGGCTACTGTCAACAGGATCAGTGAAACTTTTATGGCCTCTCCCCTTAAATGCGTCACTGTTGGAATATCCAATATCCACTCTTCTCCTGAAAGGGGGATGTCTGTCCCCACTACCTGGGTTACTATGGCTCGAATGATCTCACCCCAAAATTTATGAAGTTTTGGACATTCCCAAAGAATATGCCAATAATTGCCTGATTGTCCACATTTCCTCCAGCATGCATCATTTGCTCCTACTGTATAGTGTTTGGTTATTGTGGGGACTCTAAAAAAATCTAAGTAAGACCTTCCAAAAAAATCTCCCTCCAAATAGGAGAGAAAGTTACTTTCAAGCCCCACTTCAGCCTGTGTTGCTAGTTGAGTTCCGAAATTTGGATGTTGGCCTCTTTTTCCCATGCACTCCAGCATTGTCTGAGGGGATCAGCTGGGCGTTGTGAAAGAAGTTTCTGTAAAGAAGAAATATACCTGGTGGGGCCCATTATGGTTACTACACCATAGAGGAAATCTTCCCAACTGGAATAAGGGCATGAAAGCCAGAAGATATGGTCCTCTGAATTAATAAAATGTCTTCCTTGCATGAATCAGAGAAATTCCATGTTAGTAGTAAAAACATCAAAGTTGCAAGACTCCCAAACATTATCTGGAGGGACCTCTGTACACAAGATTGTAAACTACCAGTGATACACATGTTCTTTTTCTAAAACTGAAATGCTAGCCAGGATAACAGAATGAAAATAGTGTAATACAAGTGCATTTATCTTCTGCACTATAGTAAAAGGAGCCACTGCACAGTGTCAGTGCATGAATCACATTGACAAGACAGTAATTCAGGTAATAACATTAAAAAAAAATACATTGTCTTGCAATTACATCAGCCACAGCTGAGCTTAACAGCACTTCTCTAGATTTTTACATTAGTTTTCTGTGGTGTAGGCATATGTGGCAACAGCCTAGGTTACAGGACTTCATTATTGTCTGCATTTCATAACAGTGTTATGGGGCAAGGGTGACTATGGGGTTGTGCTTCAAATATCATTAGTAGAAGAAACCTGGATGTGTTTTCAACAAAGGGTAGGGCATCAAATGTTTAAATATAAATTACGTATGAAATCAACATAACAGTATCTCAGTCACCATCAGGTACCATCACCATAGGAACCAGTACAAATCAATGACAGGTAGGGATAGATAAGTTTATGGACATCCAGCATCCAATGTTAAAAGTAAAATTTTAACCACCTGCACAAGCAAGGATCACCTTAAACTTAAGACAGAAGACCTTGTAATGTGAACCTGTTAAAGGACTCCATTATAAGCTTCAGACAAGAGTCCTCCTTGCAGCACAGTCGACTGCAATGCTTTGGATGCTGGATGGAACTCCATAAACTTTAAAACAGGAGACTTGTGATGACCAGGTCAAGCAAGGAAAAAGGATCTTCTTAAACTTAAGACAGAAGACCTTGTAATCTGAACCTGCTAAAGGACTCCATTATAAGCTTACGACGAGAGTGTTCCTTGCAGCACAGTCAACTGTAATGCTTTGGATGCTGGATGGATCTCCATAAACTTTAAGACAGGAGACTTGTGATGACCAGGCCAAGCAAGGAAGAAAGATCCTCTTAAACTTAAGACAGAAGACCTTGTAATCTGAACCTGCTAAACGAATCCATTGCAAGTTTAACACAAGAGTCCTCCTTGCAGCACAGACAGATCTGGTGAACAGACTCTGTGAAATTACTCCATAAGCTTAAGACAAGAGCCATTGTAGCACTACCCTTCAAAAAGCAGCATGTGCTGTTGAGTATACATCCGGAGTTACGATTTGTAAAACTCTGAGGTGTGTTGATGTTTTCCAGCGTCGGCACCATTAGCCATTTTAATGGTGAAAATGTTCTGTGACGATGCCCATTTACAGATGGTGAAGTGGCTAAGGAGGTGGTACCTGATGACCGAGATACCCCTGAAGAAGATCTATGTTTTGACATCAGTTGCACGTTTCATAGACTTCAACAAGTGACTGTGCTTGCCTCTATGTTCTTCTCCTTGTACAGTCATGCTGATTAAAGAGGTTACCAAGAAAACAGGGCTATAGTTTTGTCAAGCAGATATGAAATGGGAAAAAAACTGATCATGCCCCTACCCTTATGGACAATGTAAAGACAGGATATATCTAGCTGTTGCAGTCAAAGTTTGTTGAATCCTTTAAGTGAGGTTCAGTAATATTACAACGCTGTCGGCTGTTGCACCTCTAATGTAGAATCATTCTTCTGTGTTTTATCTTGCTGAACACATCAATTACTGATGAAAAGTCAACCTGCTCAGCAATGTCCCTTTCAATGCTTAAAAGTGCCAATGATGACAGTCTTTCTTCTGCCATAGTAGATCTTAGATAATTTTTTAGAATACGGAGTTTGCTAAATGTGCATTCAGCCTTAGCGGTAGACACTGAAATTGTACCAAAAATATGATACATTATTCCTAGGTTTGGATATGCATTCTGGAGATCATTATCTTTCACAAAGCGTAACATTGAACATACTGTCGATGGTGTTTGACTCGGAGAGAGCTCTTCATAGAAAGCACAAAACTGCTTATACTCTGACTGTGCTGCCTCACTGTCTATATCCTCTGAGTAAGCTGAAAGTAGATTCAGAAGACTTTCTCTATCATTAAAATGACTTGGTAACAGACAACCAAAACATTTAACTGTATTATGAAAGTCATTAAATCTCTCTTGCATTTCTGCTGTGATTCTATCATAGATTGTATAGAATACAGTAGTCCTGAAATGCAATGCAGGAGCATTTGTCTGCTCATCTTGTGCTTGTTCACTGGGCATACATTTGAGGCATCTTTGTCTGCTTACTTTGAATTCTGTGTCTACCTCATTGTCTTCTGCAAATTTAGTTGACAAGTTAATCAGATCATTATAATGATCATTTGTTCTGTTTTGCTCAAACAGTTTCAAACATGAAGTTACCATGGTTGATGCTGTGATGACATCCATTGTTTCACTTTGCAAATACACTGACAGGCTATTAACTGAGTGTAAAATTTCTAGCCATATGTGCAGCATTAGCACAAATTCAAATTTTTGTAGGAACTCAAGTAGAGCATGTGCATCACCTACATTTTCAGCTGTCCTTTCCTTTGCCGGAATTCTCTGTAATGCTAATAGCAAAGCTGGATAAGTATCTTTCAGTGTTCTGACAGCTTCATATTTGCAATACCACCTAGTCTCACATAGACATTGAAGTCACCTAGAGCCAATGTTCAGTTTGTGCTGAGCTTTATTAAATATGTCTAGACGAGGCTGACTGGACGTGATGAAGGTGTATACTTTCTCTATACAGCCAAAGAAGGCAACTGCCTCTGTACACACATTACACCTATCTGCAAGCACCAGATTAAGCTTGTGTGTATAGCAGTGAACATATAAAGCATGTTTGTTTACTTCTTTTACACGGGTTTGCAAACCAGATACTGCACCAGACATGTTTGCTGCCCCATCGTATGCCTGTGAGCGAAGATGGGCCATATCAAGTTTCAAGTCTGATAAGGTTTTCCTTAACACCTCAAATAGATGCGCTGATGATGAATTCTTAATATTTTTAAAAAGTAGGAATCTCTCCTGAATATTAAAGTTATGATCAATGAAGCGTACACAGAATGAAAGTTGATCAATATGAGAAATATCAATGGTTGAATCAAGAATGATGCCAAAGTATTTGGAGTCATGCACTTCACTGGTAATGTGGTCTAAAACCACTCTTGAAAGAGTGGATATGAAATCATTTTGTATATCTGGACTTAGATAACTCTGCTTCCCTTTAGCTTCACTCAGGTGTTTATTTATTACGCTGTCATACTTTGCTAATAACTTTGCAAGTTCAAGAAAGTTCCCCTCGTTCTGAGTGTTACTAGAGGACGAGGAATTCAGACATGAATGAGAAGACTCCCTGTGGCCACGGAAAGGAAGATTTTGTTTTGCAAGAACTAGTGTAATATCCAATAGTCTGTGTAGAACTTCTCTGTTATACTGGACCTGAAGTAGAAAGGTAGTATATGTGGGTTACTGATTCTGCCACTGTCAAATTGTAACACCTACTGTAGATACAAACTTTAAAAGGGAATTATGACTTGTTTGGGTGTAATTTTGGTTGTGTATAGGCTATAGGTCAGACAGGTTTTGTTTGATATGGCAAGTTAAACTTAACCCAAACCATAAAGATATGACATGATGCACATGACTTTGCTGGCAAGGGAATTAAGTTTCCTTGCATGTGAATCATAATAGACTAAAAGAGTGTGAGTGAATGTGTCTGTGAATGGTCAAATTGTGTCACTGTTGTGATAGTCTGTCCCAGCTACAAATGTACTATGTTTGTCCCATAACACACTACCCCAATAAGTATCTGTCTTCCTTTTAGGAAGCAACGCATATAGAAAATATTGCTATATAGAAAAAAAGTGCAGTAGTTACAGCTGCTGCAGTGCTCGACTGTGCAGTCTGACTTTAAGTGCACAGCACATATCACTATCTGTGCTAATCTGCTTGATTGTGGCCCTCCTCCACTCACAGACATGCAACCTGTTACATAATCAGATGTATGCACGTTTAATGTGCCTGTTGCTGATCGAAGTAGCTTGCAAACTTTCACTGTTAACATCTGTCACTGTCACTTCACCATCATAAGTTAAAATATGACAATTTTTAGTTTATTTCCAACTTATGTTTGTAATGAATGGGTAGTACATTAAGTTGCTTCATGGTGAGCAGTGCTAATTATCAGATGTGTAGCACCTACTAGCCCCTCCTTCTAGGTTGAAGTGCAGTTACGTCGTTCAGAATTACAAAATTGGCTACTTTCTTTTTTTTATACCATTATACAACTGAGAATGCAAGAGAGATGTTAAAGGTGACCTGCAAGCTAATCGTAGCAGCCTGCTCCCATCCCACATACCTTTCTATGGTACTGCAGGAGTCTGGGGCTGCTATGATAATTATCTTTCTAAGAAAATTAATATTTAAAAGCGCCCATAAAACTTTTAAATGATCGAGTGCCTTGGGATCGATCGGTGGGCATAGGTACTGTAATGTTCACCCAGTTTGTGACATGGCAAACACCACTGCTATGAATGAATAGCAGTGGCTGCAATTACTATTATTTATTTATTGCTTCTAGATGGGTCTTGATGCACAAATCATATGTACAGCAAGGACGGTGTTGCTGCGAGTGATTTTGAGGCATCGACTAACAACAATAAAACAATAGTAAGTGCAGCCTATTCATTCATAACAGTGTTCTCATGTCTAAGCAGAACCATAGTAATTGCACCGCTTCGATCGAGATCAAACTCTTCCGTCTACTGAAAAGTTTCGGCCTTTAAATAATTTTCTATGAAAGATCATCGTAGCAACCTGGACTCCCTCAGCACCGTGAAAGGTAATAGGGACAGGCAGGCTATATGATAGTTGCAGGTCTGCTTTAAGTAAATAGCTTTCACTATACAGTGGTAGATGTTTGATCTGTGTGTAAGAACCATTTTGTAATAGCTCACTTAGCAAGGCATAAGAGTAGATCTTCGAGGGGATCTTACCCCTCATCGAGTACAACCATGGGAACTTTATTGTCAGAATGGTAATCCACATAGAAGATCTCTAGCAGTACATCTGTGGTGGGCTGGCACACACTGTTGCCCATTCAAGCATCTTCTTAAACTTAAGACAGAAGACCTTGTAAACTGATCCTGTCAAAGCCAAGTACTCCATAAGCTTAAGACAGGAGTCCATGCAGAAGGGACATGTCATAAACAGGAGTAACTGTTACCCAGTCAAGCATCTTCTTAAACTTAAGACAGAAGAACTTGTAAAATGAATGTGTGAAAACCAAGGACTTCATAAGCTTAAGATAGGAGTCCTTGCAGCACAGCCATACCAAAACAAGGAGCGGCTGCTGATGCATCATTAAGACTGGCATGTGTGGTGAAAGTGTTGTGTGTTAAATGATGGTGTTGGCTCTGCTGCCATAGGCGGTGTGACTTGCCAGTTGCCACAGTTGTGATGCTGAAGATGTTTTGATTATCATACACAGACATTAAAGTTCCTTCTGTAGTACCCGATGACTGAAATATCCGTGAAAAAAATAAGTTAAGACAGGAGAATTGTAACCATATGCCATGACAAGGATCTTCTTAGACTTAAAGACAAGATCTTGTAAACTGGTTTGCACCTGTCAAACAAAGGACTTGTTAAGTTTAAGACAAGAGACCTCGCAAGCACATCATGACATTAGAATTTATCTCTATCTAAGCCACCATGAAGAAAATACAACTGGTTTTACTGTCATACCTGTCAACTGAACGCCTTCAGCTGCTCTCTGTTAACTGTGCTACCAGTTTTCAGTCTGTATCTGGTCATCAGTAACTCTTTGACTGACTCTTTGTGGACTGTGGCTTGCTCGTGATTGATAAAGCTTTTGGTTGCCTTTTTCCAGTTTGAAAAGCCATAATTTGGATCAGCAAAAGCTGGTTCAAACTCTTTCCGAGAATGTTTTGCAAATAACCAACAGGGGTAGCAGAATGCACATCATTTCCTAGGAGAAAATATTAACCACTCTCTGTAGTGTTTCATTCCATTTTTTAAAGTGTTGTAATATCACTCACGCTGAAACATTTGTTTGCCATTTTTTTCTTTCTCAAAACGGTGACTGTCATGCAAACCTGGCTGGCACAGTCCCTTCTCTAATATGTCTCTAATGACATCAGTACTCATGTGACGGTTGATATACAGAGCAGGATCTGTTGAATATTTGCCTAGCTGATCTACTGAAATGTCACCACCATCAAGTGCTTGGTAAGTAGAAGTGGGCTGTGTAGCCTGTGTTTCATCATGGTTGTTACCACAGTCTTCACATTCAATATCAGAATGTGACATAAATTCACAAGGACTTTGTACATCAACATTTGAACAATCGGCATGATCAGATATCCCATGGACCAAGGTTTTTGATGCAGATTTCGAGATGACATCATGCATCTCAAAGGCTGCTACTTCAGAAGACAAATGACCATTATCGATAGATTTGTTTACTATATCATGTACCATATCACCAGATAGACAACTTCTTTTTGGTTGTGGTTCCCCGATATCTTCCACATCACAACTTCCCTGTGAAGAGATGGATTTGTTTGACTGCAACAACACAGATATATCCTGCCAGCCCTTTTCTTTTACTGCCTTTCCTGAATGCTTATTGCTAGTATGTGCTCCTAACCTATCTCTTCTGATAGTTATATTACAATATGAGCAAACTGTTTTTTCTTTAGGCCATGGAGTTCTTTTCGATATCTTGGCCTTGTTTCTAAGTATGAGTTTAGTCACAGTTGCATACAATGTGTGACTTGATGCAGTGTGATTACTGTACCATGTGGCTGGCAATGAATCTATCAATGAAAATAAAAATATTCAACTGCACACCTACACTAGAAACAGAAGTATCACTCGAAAAACATTTTAAAATGTTATACAGAATACTTAGTAGTGTTCAGCAGGATGCAAACTACAGTCATAACGATTAACACTGGTCAGTATACAAGTATTGTGTTACCTGACTAGTTAACAGTGGTCATCATATAAGTCACAAACAAGCATGAAACAGTTAGGAAACATCCAGACTGGGGACTAATGCTTGGGATGCTGGACCTCCATAAACTTAAACAGGAGACCTGTTGTGATGGGATGGCCAGCCAAGGATCTTCTTAAATTTAAGACAGAAGGCCTTGTAAAATGAACCTGTCAAAGGACTCTTTAAGCTTAAGACAAGAGGCCTATGTGAATAACTAACTAGTAACACTGGTCAGCAATGCATACATACTTTTGAACAATTGCACAAAACAAATTAAAATTTTACTTTGTTTGTATCTTATTAGCAGAAGTAACATTGGCTAATTAAGCAGGTGACCAACCATGTTATATACTGAAAGTCTTATTTTTGTTAGGCACTGGCCTACTTTAAATTGTGATTGACTGTTCTTGTTATTGACCACACTGCATTCTTCTACAATATATTTTTTGTTCATTGACAGGAAATTGGAAATCATGTAAAGTTCAACTTGCATGAGCCAATCAGATTAAGATGGTTTCAGAAAATTTAAGTAGGACTGGAAAAGCCTCTTCCGTCTTCATAAGTTGATCGTTGAGCTGTTGGTTATGCAGAATCATCTAGATGACAACGACATCTCTCACGTCAGTCCTTCTCCTGGACCTTCAAATGGACATCTGTGAAGGGAAAAAACATAGATCGGCATTACATGATACTTATCTCACAAAGTGTACTACTTCTTCATTCATTTTTGTATGATTGTCAAATATACACTACATTAAAAAGTCCATTGTCTTGCAGATGCATATTCCTGTGTATTTCATGGGTATTGTTGTGATTGTGATGGTGGGGGGGGCTTTCATCTTAGTGGCACGTTTCACTTTTCTGGCATATACAACAGTGGCACAGGTAACAATATATAGGATTAATAAGCTGTTGTGAAAATTACTTGTGACAGGCAAGTGTGTCACTAAAAACATTGGGCAGGATTCTCAAAAGGGATGTCCCGTAAAGTCCTGTAATGTACCCTGGTAGTACAGTGACGCCTCCCATTCCCAGCCCGAACAGCAGATACCCAACCATCCATGCTCCCTGGTAGAATGCACTACCAGAAAGGGTGGTATCATGTAAATATGTCTTTTGTCAGCAGCTTTAAAAGGGCATGGGACAAGTGAGAGTGACAGTGGGGAAGCACATCATTGGGACACTGCCATCCCCACCCATAACCAGGCAGAGTGCACAGAGAGGAGCAGAAACCGGTGGCTCAGTGCTCACTGTCGCTGTCTCTCTTTCATGTCCTTATCAGCAGGGCTGGCCTTAGCTAGGTGCAAACTGTGCCCCTGCACCTTGGGGGCCCATACTTTTACCTTGAGGAAGCAAAAATAATTTAACACATTTAAAAATGCCTAAATTTTGTTATAAATGAAAATGTTTACCAGCAAATCAAAGTGGAAGATAACACTGCTATTGCTGCAAATGTTGGGATCAGGCTCAGCTTTGCTGCAGTGGAAAAGATAAGGTTAAGCAAGTGCTAATGGTGTTAATGGTTATACATTACACCTCCCAGGCTGACTGCTTTCACAAAGGGCTATATTGACAAGAGAACTTGTTTGTAACCTGGACATGCATCTGAAACAAAGATATAACAAAATCTGTTTCAAAAGTATGTGAGCACTCAAAATTGGGGATCTATCTTAACATTGTTCAACTGTTCGGTGCCGACACTGAACTGCAGCTAAAAACATTTCTGACTGAAAAGAGAAAGAAAAAAACAAGGAAACATCCCAGAAGTCAGCTTCAATTTAGACTTAATAGAAACGCTAAGTAATTTTGCCATTCTACTTGACACTGAACCTCTCATTACACCTGTTACATCTCCACAACAGAAACCAGTAGCACAAATCCAGTAACAAACAACCTTACAATAGGAATACCTAACAGTGCTGGCATCAACCTTCAGGTTCCTCTCATGAAGAGCCCCCGTGTCATGGACACGACAACTTCAATGCAAACATCAGGTCTGTCATCACACCCAACCTCGTCTTCTGTGGAAACGGTCACCGTCTCATCCAACACTGAATTGGCAGGAACCTCCACTTCAGTACTTGAACTGCAAAAAAGAAAAGAACAAGCATTTGTCAATGCCGAATGTTTGCTTGCTGGCATTGGCATTGGTAGTGTAGGAGTTACAGAGCTGCATAATAGGAATGGCAGTGAAGTATTGAACTGAAGCAAACCCCAACACCACCCTGCAGATAGTGACAGGCATTGGGGTGTGCATTTGGGTCATCAGGCATAACAGCCACACCATTTCATCACACCCTACCATGCAGACACCGACAAGTGTCACGGTGTGCCTTGGGGTCTTTGGCCCTTATGTGCACCCCATTCCATCAGGAAATATTGTGAGATGGGTGCGGTATAGGAGAATGGGGTGAACTTTGGGGCCGAAGAGTCCAAGGCACACCTCGATGCCTCTCAGTGGTTGCAGGGTGTGGGTGGGGGTGGAATGGTATGAGCATTGCAGGTGACAATCCCAAGTCACAGCCCTGATGCCTGTCATTCTCTACAGGGTGGGATGTTATGGTCAGAAACCCTAACACCTCAGGCACTCATTGGTATTTTCACTCCAAATTTTCAACAAGGGTTTTTTGTGACCCCCACCTCATGAACAGTGTCAATATCAGTTTGTTAGCTGAAAGCTGCTTTTGCACAGCGACTACGGCATTTGTCACCACAGGTGCAAAAACACATTCTGAACAGGATGTGAAAAATGACAGCTGTACTGTTCATGGGGAGGTGCAAAAATGGCAATGTTGAAAATCTGCAGTGAAAATATTAAAAAAACTGGTGAAGTCAATGAAGGCAGTAGAAACTGTGCAACATGCACCGTAATGTAATTAGTTTGGGAATTGTTTACAGCAGATTGTCAACACAGGCATTTTGGGACCTCCAGTCATGAACAGTGTCACTGTGATTTTCTTTATCTGTCCTGAACAATGATTTCCCACAGCGATCACGCATTTCTGTACTGAAAGTGTGAAAACACATTTCGGCCATGTTGTGAAAAATGACAGCTGTGCTGTTCATAAGGAAATGTGGAAAAATGCCACTGGTGAAAATCTGGACTGAAAATATTACAAATTCATGAACTTACGAGGGTGCGTGGAAATTGCACAATGCTCACTCGTAACACAGTAATTTTTAGGAATTTTTTCACCAAATTTTCAAAATAGCCATTTTAAGACCTCTGCTCATGAACAGTGCCACTGAGATTTTCTTAATGTGTCCCATACATTGATTTCACACACCAACTGCGCCATTGTGTGCTACATGGGTGGAAACATGTTTTGGGCAAGATGTGAAAAATGACAGCTGTAAACTTATGAGCGTGCGTAGGATCAGCGCAACAAATGCTCGTACAACAGTCATTTTGTGGAATTTTTTCACCAAATTTTTAACATAGCCATTTTAACACTTCTGCTCATGAACAGTGTGACTGTGATTTTCTTAATGTGTCCCATACATTGAGTTTGCACACCGACTGCGCCATTGTGCGCTACATGCGTGGAAGCACATTTTGGGTGAGAAGTGAGAAATAACAGCTGTACTGCTCATAAGAAGGTGTGATAAAATGGCAATGTTGAAAATCTGGAGTGAAAATATTGAAAATTCGTGAACTTACGAGCGTGTGCAGGAACAGCGCAACCCTTGCTTGTAAAATAGTTATTTTTGGGAATTTTTTCACCAAATTTTTAACATAGCCATTTTAACGCCTCTGCTCATGAACAGTGTCACTGTGATTTTCTTAATGTGTCCCAAACATTGATTTCGCACACTGACTGCGCCATTGTGCGCTACATTGGCGAAAACACATTTTGGGTGAGATGTGAAAAATGACAGCTGTACTACTCATAATGAAGTGTGATCAAATGGCAATGTTGAAAATCTGGAGTGAAAATATTGAAAATTCACGAACCTACGAGTGTGCATAGGAACAGCGCAACGCACGCTCGTAAAACAGTCATTTTTAGGAATTGTTTCACCAAATTTTCAACATAGGCTTTCTGAAAGCCCGCCTTATGAACACTGGCATTGTCATTTCGTTAATTGGTCTCGAAAGGTGATTTTGCGCAGTGAACGCAAAATCACCCTTCGGGCCTGATTAACGCCATGACAGTGACAGAATTCATGAGGAGGGGTCCCAAAAACCCCATGTTGAAAATTTGGTGCCAAAATTCCAAAAAATGCATGAGATATACAGCAAAGTTGAAAAAACCCTATTCATTACATTATACAGCTTACCGGCATTTCCTTAGTTCACGGTCGGCTTTGAAGAGTGCAGACGTGTTTTTGGTCCACCGAAGATCATCGCGCCGAGCTCCGGAGGTAAGTATGGGGTGAGGTGGGGGTGTGGGGAGGCAGATTGCGCAGTGGGTGTGAGAGTGGGGTGAAGACAGCAGCGAGGGAAGGTTTTTTCCCTTCAGGTTTTTTTTTTTATTTGGACTACTTGGGACGTTTGCCATGCTGGGGTGGGCTCCCAGCATGGCAGCTGGAAGGCTGTTGGGGGGGCAGTGGAGCCGATGTGGGATTGGGCACCCCCATCGGCCATAGGACCTGTTGTCATGCTGGGGTGGGCTCCCAGCGTGGCACCCGATAGTCTGGGGGGACAGTAGAGCCGATGGGGATTAGGCACCCTGTGGCAATACAGACTGTGGGGGAACAGTAGAGCTGATGGGGATTGGGCACCCCGTCAGCCATACAGTGTGTGCGTGGGGAGGTAGGGACACATGAGCATGCAATGTGCTATGCTGTGTGTGTGTGTGTGGGGAGGGGAGCGCTACTCACCAAGCGGTGCTCTCCTTTCAACTGTATGGCACTGCATTTTGGATCGTCGCACTATGTTTCTTGCACATGCGTGCATGCAAACATAAAAACGAAACACCTAAATTAGGATACACTTCTATGTTTATTTACTGCAGTTTAAAAATGCATTAACCTAAACCAAAACATCAATCATTTCAGTTTTAATGTTACTGTTCATTCATTACAGTTTTAATGTTACTATTACTGTTGCAAGGGACTATTTTATGTCCCACATAACAAAAAGTTACTTTAATAAACTTGTTCAACATACAATAAAAAAAAAAAATTAACCAAAACTTGCTCTCTGTGCATCTATTATTTATACCCATTTTATAAGGGTAATATCACACTCTGAAGTGTGGGTTACATGCTGATAAGAGCATGCCCAGGGGCATAAGGCACTTTGCTCAAGTACCTTGTGCCTTAGTACACCCCTGGGTGTGCTCTTAGCACATAACTCAAACCTCATTGTGTTTTGTTGCTTGCTTATTTAGTGCTCAGCATAATATTCAAAAGCAGTCTTAAAACTGGGAACAATGTAGGAAGGAAGCTTAACGCGAGCCTGTTCCCCTTTGGTGAATATTTTCTTGTGATAAACCCCAGTGATTTGTAATCAGACAGTGGTAACACCTCTCCCTTTGATCTCAGCCCCTGCTTACACAGGTCGGCCCTGGTACTAGTGGTAACCCCCCAGTCCTTCCGATCCCAGCCCTTGCTTACATACAGTCATCCCTGGTGCTAATGGTGCCCTCCCCCATCCCAGCCCTGACATACACATCCCCTCCTGGCATCCAGTGGCTCCCCCGTGGCACCGTGCACCCCCACTGACTCTTCTATCCACAGCACTGATGACACAGGTGCATACAGCGATGGGCACAGCCCACCTCACACCTCCACGGCTGGCCATCATATGTACAGTAAGCTATGCAGAACAGAAACAAGCTTTGTTACTCCACAGCTGACTCAGTAATGGCTGTGCCATTTTTATATTTGCTTGCACGCATGTGCAAGAAACATAGTGTCATCATCCAAGTTTTCAGAGGTGTGGCACCCGTCTTCCAGTTCAGTCAGTGTGTTTGCAGGCACGGCTGCAGTTCTCCAATGAACGCTGCAGCTGTCTATGACAGCAATTGAAAATGCAGTGCTGTACAGTTGAAAGGGAGAGCTACGCTTCAGTGAGCAGCATTCCCCCCCTTCCACATGCACGCACACTATTGCATGCTCATGCACTCCCCCCACGCACACTGTATGCACAACGGGGTGCCTCAATCCTGTTGGCTCCATGCCCCCCCCCAAAAAGCTTTTCAGGTGCCATTCCTATTATGCAGCTCTGTAACTCCTACTCTACCAATGCCAATGCCAGCAAGGAGTGAATATGAGGATTTTTTCTTCAGCGCGGCAAGCAGCATTGAGGAAAACAGCTCCACTGCCACTGGAGAGAAGCACAGCTGAGTTCGAGAGCTATGGTTACCACCTGTCCCTATTTTCGCAGGACAGTCCTGATTTGGGCAGCTGTGTCCTGGAAAAAAAAACATGAAAAATGTTACATGTCCTGACTTTCTAGTAGTAAAAGTATTTTCTAATTTTCCACTAAATGTTGTAGAAAACTATCATATCTTAACTAAAATACCTTAATAAGAAACAATAGAAGCAACTAAGTAACTACAATACTTATTCTAAATTCTGATTATACAGAGAAAACACGTCTGTTGTATTGGTCGAGGTTACGTACTGTGCTGAGAAAAATCTTGTTTCAGTAAGAAATGTCCCACTCTGGGCTTCTTAAAAGTGGTAACCCCATTGAGAACAGGGATTACCCCAATAACAGACAACTGAAATGAACACAGTTCTGAACCACAGCCACACTAACTGCAACCTGCACATCTATATGGAGGCCTTAAATGATTCAGGGCAGGAACTCTTTACTGAAATAAAGGACTTTGTGGGGACAATGCCCCTGTGGACTACACAACCAGCCATCTTTGTTCACCTCTAAACCCATCAACATGGCAATGGGGTCAAAGGGTAGCTGCTACAGCTAATCAGGTTCTCAGATTCTGCAACTGGGCCAAAACATCTCAAGGGATACTGAAGAACTCCATTAACTGACCTGCAGGTGACACAGTTAATTGAACATTGAGTGTTACCTCTCCTTCCCGGACAGTCCCCTTTTGGCCCCGACTAAGCCTTTTACCCTATCCCATCCTCTTTTGAAACCTTCAACTGTTTCAAGTGATACTACTTCCTCAAGGAGCTCATATCATCCCTTCACCACCCTCTCTGTGAAAATGCTTCATGTCCTCCCTCTTGATTCACTCCCCCCCCCGAGGCAATACCCTCGCATGTTCTTATTTCTACTGAGTCTGAAGAGGTGCTCCTTATCTACTCTGTTTTTGCCCTTCAAATACTTAAAGGTCTCAATCATGTCCCCCCTCTCCCTCCTCTGCTCCGAGTGTAAGTTTAAGGCTTTCAGCCTCTCCTTGTATGTATTGCCTTGCTGACCTTTACCCATCTTTGTCAACCCCCCCCCCGGACTACCTCCAGCAGGCTAATGTCCTTCATTAGGTAAGGAAGCCTGAACAGCATGCTGTGCTGTAGGTGCAGCTGCACCAGTGACCTATACTGACAGATGAGGAGGAGTACCACTCATTAGTGAAAGTGCCACCACCGGGTCTAACACACTCCTTTGTGGCTGCCACTATTCCCTCCTTAATGACAGACCACTTTTGGTCCACCCCATATCTACACTGATGCCAGCCAGGTGACCCTTTAGCACCTCCCCATCCTTCTGAAGTCCACCTTACTGAAATCTAGGACCTTGATCTTTGTGGGTAGTGGGTACCTTGTCCCTGCCCATGTCCAACTTGAACCATACTGTGCAGTGATCACTCCCACCCAAGGGCTGCTCAGCCAGGATGTCCTGGATGTGGTCCCCATTTTTCAGTACCAGTTAGAAGATTGCTCCCTCCCTATTGGGTACCATGACACCCTGGGTCTGGAATCCACTCTGCATCACATCTAGAATTACCTGACTCCTGGTGCAGGTTGTGGTGAGATCTCCCCCCCATCCCTACATCTGTTCCTCCTTCCCTAGATGATTGTTCCCTTCCTCCACTGCTGCCATGCACCCTTCAATCCCTGGCTAACCCCCCTGGTCCCCTGATCTGTTCTGGACCCTTCCCCCTACATCCATCACCCCCTTCACTAGCCTAAGTTAGTTGGAGGACTCTATTCCACATTGGCACCTCGCTAGGTGCTCCCACTCCAGTTCCCCCCTGCACGACCATACCTCTACCACCCACCACTCTCCACTGCTCCTCCATATGACTCATCACCAGCAGCATAAGTAGCCTGTGCAGTCTTTACACCGATACTTAAATCTGACTATGGTCACAATGAAATGAAGAGCCTGACTGTGGAACATCCTACATTGTAAAGGACCTTAAAGCACCTTAGATGCCATCAGTTTTCAGGATAACTGTATCGGTCAACAAATAATTTTCCCTCTATGATATAATGAATGAGGACATGCACGAGTACTTTTCTATTTATACGTGCCTGATGATCCTATTTTTTGTGAGTGCGTGATACATGTGTTTATTACATAAAATCAATAAATATGATAGCTAAGAGAAAAGCAATGTGGCATTTACTTTTGGGATACATGAAGGAGAAAACTTCACATCAATAAAGAAAATATTCAAATGTTACACATAGCAACATATCAACATGCACTTCTTACAAATGGTATGATATCAAACAGAACCCAGTGCACTCCAGAAAAAAGCAAAAAGACATAAGCAAATCAAACAGCTACCTACTTTTCAAACCCATTACTATTGATAGCTGAAATTAAAAAAGAAAATGCACATTACAGGTGTAGCCCCCCCTAGAAAAGTGGGGGAGGGGGCTTACCGGAGGCCTCCCATCCATGCCCAGTCACAAGGTGGCAGCAATGCACTTTGGGCAACCCCCCGGGCATTTTGCAGTAGGGACCATAGAATGAAGGACATCTTTCCATCACCATTCACAAAAGTGGCTCCTGCCACACATCAAAATGGGATACCGGCTGATGACAAGTCACATGACCAGCACTATCAACAGACTGGAGGATCCACCAGAGCCCCAACCACACCCAATGGGAGTGTGTCCTCATGCAACACAGACAGGGGCACCGCAAGTTGTTTCCAGGGCAGGAGCTCTGCAGATTCTGCAGAGTAAAGACTTGGGGCCAGTGCTGCCAACCACTACAGTCCATCTCCATCTAAGCGCACCCTGACCCCATCACCACAACAATGAGTCAGGTGCACCACCAGCCAATCAGGCTGCAGAGCCTAAATGTGAGCCAAAGGGAGCTTTTGGGACACAGAAGGATTGTTGCAAGTTCTGGCACAAGACTGTAGCCAGTTATGTGTCGAGGGTTAGACCACCAGCACTGCTCAGTATGACTGACAACTCCACGGACCAACGGAAAGTTAAATTTCCCCTAGTGAATAGGGGGTGTTCCAGCACCAAGACAGTCTGCGCCTAGCTCTGGTCAGAAGAACAGATCGGCAGAGTTACTGCCTGGAGCCACTGTGTTTGGGACCTATTTTGGTCTGCATGGCTAAGGACAGGAGGCTAAGTGCAGGCCTGTACAGCCTGAGAGAAGCCTAACTACAAGCCTAAAAGAGACTTGACTACAAGATTGAAAGATACCCAACCGCAAGGCTGAGAGTGACAATTTCAAATGCTGATGGAGTTAGACCTTGTGTATGACAGAGAGAGAGAAAAAAATTAAAAGCAGAACTTCAGTTCAGAAAAGAGAGGTAACCATAAGCTAAGCGCCACACAAATCTGAAGTCGAGAACTGCAGCCGAGAGAGACTTATGCTGTATTGCAGCCTGAGACTGCACCAAATATGCCTGCTCAGCTCTACTGCCAGGTGCTGGTTGTTGCCACCTCGGCAGGACAGGATACTAGGAGGGCCAGACCCCTAGAGACTCTCACAAGACAGCTTCCCTGTAATTCAAACAATTTGGCCACTAACTGCTGGCACCAGAACAGGTCTGACCTGCATCCGAGGGACAGCCAAAGCCCTGGGACACCAAGTGCCATCACCAATGAGCAACAGAGGAGTACAAGAGAGAAACTAGACACCAGCCAGAAAAGGACCACTACAAACTCCACATCCACCCCTCTGCACAGCAAGAGAGATCCTCTGGTTCAGGAAACATGAGTAAACCCAGGGCTTGCGCCCTGCACCTTGAAAAACTGTAAAATAGTTGGGAACTGTTTACCAGACTTGGCCATCTAGCCAGAAGTTACATATACCTTAGCTGGAGGTTTTCATCTGAATGGTCTTTGGGTTTGGGGTTTTCTGTTTCACAAAGCATTGCTGACTTACACCACAAAGTGGAGGGTGCTAAAACTGTTGGTGGGTCCAAGCACGGTTGGGATAGACTAAAGGGTATAGGGGCTGCTTGGGGCAGCAGAAGCTGGGAGAAGAATGGGGGAGGGGAGAAGGATGGGGAGGGCTAAGATCCTGGAGGGATAGTATGACTTGTGCTAAATAGGGAACTCAGGTAGACTGAATGGACCATTGTTTTTTTTCTGTTGTCACTGTCTGTTTCTACGTTAACTTTATTTTAAGTGTACTGTCATCTGGTCTGCACCGTTTCCATGGCTGGGTACCTAGATAAGCACTGGGAGTTCCCCAATTAGGACTGCTGATTTAGGTACTTGTACCAGTGGGAGAAGGTAGTGCCCCCAGTACATGAGGGCTGAAGCATGTGTCTGTACTGTGCATTGTTGAGTGGGGGTGGGTACAGTTTGAGGGCTGCGCAGTGGAAGGGCACATAATTACAGCCCAGACAGATTTTATTTTGGCTGTGCCTTGTAAGGTACAGATGACCAGCCTCATGTATTATGCTGCACTGCATCATTGCTGATAACCCAATTTTCTGTTCTCCCATTTAGGGCCCTCGCCCCCCCCCCCCCCAAAAAAAAAGGGACTGATCTTTGGTTTGAAATTCTTGTTTAAATGCATGCTTTGTGGGGACTGTCACTGCCACTGCTGTGTGTTGGTTCACAAGTGGTGGTGAACTAGTGACTGGGTGGGTAGGCACTACATCCCAGGAGGGTTGTATCATACTTACACCAAGCCCACTCTAAGAAGGCAATGTGCTTTTTCTAAATCACTCTTGGATACGAACCTCCCTATACAACTAAGGAGATAAAAGGACAAGGCCCCTCAACCTTGTAGAGCTCACAAGGCAGGGATAGCCACCAAAACATCTACAGTGGCCCTAGTGACAGTGTAAGGTACCCCACAGCCTGGGACCCCTTAAAAAAATGGATGAATCATGAGTGCCAACAATTTTTGGGAACAGCTAACTTTTGGCAGAGTGCTCCCTTCTTTTTCTACTAAACAGCTGTTCACTGTCCAGCTCCTGCAGTCTCCTGACATCCGATTACAGACCCTGAACAAATCCCAAAAGATACTCCTTCATTTCCTGCCTGTATGTTAAAGAGAACTAAAATATAACCTGGAACATTACACCATTACATCCTACAGTATTTGTAACTATGTTTGGCTGCATGCCTAACTGACAAAGGTTACTAGGTTTTAGAGATTTTTAGGTAGGTATTTTGGCACATAAAAATTCTGATTACCCAAGAATTAGTTTTACATACTGTGCAGCCTAGAGTATGTGCCACAATGCAAGTTCATTGAAAGAGCAAAAAAACACATCTTGGGAAGGGCTGCTCTGAAAGAAAGGTGACTGTAATCAGAAACATGACCCTGCATGCATCACATATTTCTTCTTTCAAAATAAAATATAAAAACTAGTAAAGAATAATCCAGCAGCTGCATACATTAAGTGTATAAGGTAGCCTATACACAATGTAAATTCTAGCCACCATTCAACTCTTACAAAAGAAAAAAACAACAAACATTACTGCCATGGTAACTTCGTTGTGAAATCGCCAGGGTTCATACTAAAACAAGCAGCAAGCATGGAGCTGGTCACTATCTCAGATTAATTTCAGAAATTGTAAATGCATCTGCACTCCCCTAGAGAAAGACCACGAGGACTGCACTCACCCATTCACAGTCTATACAGTACAATTCTACAGACTGTGAGATGTTTAATAAAAAGCTCCCTGTGCAGTAAGTCCCCATGTCTTTGTCACCCCGCAGGTCCTGAGGGCAATGCGGTCCCTCCTGCCCGGCCTGAAGCGCAGTGCACGACTACAGAGGCGACTCATCCCCTGCTGCGGAGCCTCACTCACTGCTGGACAGCCAGTGCTGATTTCATGACGGCAGCGCTTGGGGTTGGGGAATTGACTCGTCGGTCAGAGTTATACCCATTACCCAAGTACCAACCTGTCAAGGAAGGGCAGGAACGGCAATAGGACATTCATGCCCGACGATGAGTCCAGTCCATCTGGAAAATGAATGTGGACTAGGGTCAACGACTCGACCTGACTCACTCAGTCACCACAGATGAGTCACTCTCCAAAGCAGAATATATGGGGTAACTGAAAAAATGGTGGCATTTGTGCCTAGAGGAGCTATGCTTCTCGTGCTGGTGCGCCCGAATGAGCATACTGCTCGCTCGGTGATAGGCTGCTAAGCATCATGTGATATTTTCAGCCAATCAGAAATTGACACACCGAGCAGTGCCAGCTGGTGCCAGAGCTATTCCGGATTTTTTACACCCCCCTCAAGGGAAGGCAGCGAGCCAGGTCCTGGTCTACGGTCCACGCAAGTTCATGAAAAAAAAAAAAATGGAGCTTTTAAAGTCCCAGTGATTGGTATCATTGCTCTGGGGGGGCGGTTGCCCTGCCCCCGCAATCGCCACTGGCTGCAATCGGGGTGCTGCGTCTGTCGCAATCAGCTGTCTGCACGCCCCTGACTGCAGCAGTCAATTACACAGCTTCTATATGGTGACAGGCGCACGGCTTCTCCATCTTCCTCACAAAGCTGACGGAAAGCTCCGCCTGCCATTCAGTATGTCTTCCTGGTGAAAAAGCCGACGGGGTAGCCCACTCCCCGTCGGCATAATGTTCCCCCCACTACTTTCTTAGGTGCTGATAGGGGTGCCCAGTCCCCCTGTCGGCATGCCCCTTTCTTCTTAATTTTGCTGACAGGGGAGCCCACTCCCCACAGCATAATGCCCCCTTCAATTACTTCTGTGCCGAGGTGCCCAATACCCTCGGCTCTTGTCTCCCCTCGACCCCAGCACTAGATAGGTGCTGATGGGGCAATCCTCGCCAGCTACAGCCCCCAAACAGTTAGATGGCACGCTGGGAGCCCAAACTAGCATGCCCAAACAAATGTCCCTGTAAAAGAAAACCTTCCCGCAATGTTTTTTTTTTTAAATTTGAAATAAACCTGTAAAGTAAAAAACGGTCCCTCGTGGATTCCTCCCCCAACCTGCACCCACCTGCTGCATACCCCACCTCCCCACACCCTCATCACCCCATACTTACCTCCAAAGTCCGGCGCGATGATCTTCGGTGGACCGGGAACACGTCTGCACTCTTCAAAGCTGACCGTGAACTGAGAAAATGCCTGTAAGCTGTATAATGGAATAAATAGAGTTTTTTTCAACTTTGATGCATATCTCAGGCATTTTTTGGAATTTTTTCACCAAATTTTCAACATGGGGTTTTTGGGACCCCACCTCATGAATTCTGTCACTGTCATTTTGTTAATCTGCCCCAAAAGGTGATTTCATGGTCACTGCACAGAATCACCTTTCAGGACTGATTTACAAATGACAGTGTCACAGTTAATGAGGTAGGCCCCCAAAAACCCCATGTTGAAACTTTTATGAAAAAATTCTCCAAAATGACTGTTTTACAAGCATGCGTTGTGCTGTTCATATGCACGCTTGTAAGTTCGAGAATTTTCAATATTTTCACTTCAGATTTTCAACATTGCCATTTTACCACACCCCCTTATGAGCAGTACAGCTGTCATTTTTCACATCTCGACAAAAATGTGTTTCCGTGCATGTAGCGCACAATGGCGCAGTCGGTGTGTGAAATCAGTGCTCAGGACATGCAATAAGAAAATCTTAGTGACACTGTTCATGAGCAGAGGTGTTAAAATGGCTATGTTGAAATTTGGTGAAAAAATTACTAAAATGACTGTTTTGTACGTGCATTGCGCGGTTCCACGCACCTAGTGTTCTGAGCATTTTTAATATTTTCACTCCAGATTTTCAGCATTGCCATTTTACCAAACCTCCTTATAAACAGTACAACTGTCATTTTTCATGTTTCACCCAGTATGTGTTTTCGGACATGTAGCGCACAATGGCGTGGTCAGTGTGCAAAATCAATGTTCAGGACAGATTAAGAAAATCACAGTGACACTATTCATGAGCAGAGGTCTTAAACTGGCTATGTTGAAAATTTGTGACAAAAGTCCATAAAATGACTGTGTTATGAGTGTACATTGTGCAATTTCCTTGCACCCTTGTACGTTCACAAATTCGTAATCTTTTCAGTCCAGATTTTCAACACTGGCATTTTTCCTCACCTCCTTATGAACAGTACAGCTGTCATTTTTCACAACCTGGCTGAAATGTGTTTTCGCACTTCCGGCGCAGAGATGCACGGTCGCTGTGGGAAATCTGTGTTCGGGATAGATTAAGAAAATCACAGTAACACTGTTCATGAGCGGAGGTCCCAAAATGCCTGTGTTGAAACTGCTGTAAAAAAAATCCCCAAACTAACTACATTATGGGTGTGCTATGCGCAGTTTCTACGCACATTCATGACTTGACCATTTTTTTTATATATTTCTTCCAGATTTTCAACATTGCCATTTTTTTACACCTCCTCCTGAACAGTACAGCTGTCATTTTTCACATCCTGTTCGACATGTGTTTTCACACCTGTGGCACCAAATGCTGCACTCGCTGTGCTAAATCACCTTTTGGCTAACAGACTGATAGTGTTTCTGTTCATGCGGTGGGATCACAAAAAGCCCATGTTGAAAACTTTGAGTAAAAATACCAAGAAACGCCTAGGGTGTTAGAGTTTTCAACCATAATGCCCTACAGGCGTCAGGGATGTGACTTGGGATTGTCGACAGTAATGCTCATGCCCAGGGCCCCGTGTTTACTGCGGCAAGGTGGACCTACATTCTGCGACAGGACCTCATACTTTCTGCGGCAGAACGAATGCTGATTCTGCAGCTGTTCTGTGGCACATAAATTGTGGCTAAACAGCATACCTTCAAAGGGATTACATCTTAGTTAACCCTTTGACTGCCTTCGTGCAACCACTCTGCTACACTGAAAGTGGAACAGCAGACCATTTAACAATATGTAGTCTTCTTATCACAAATATTGAACAGCAATAACCCAAACCTGACACAGCCATGGGCACCAGTGTTCTCTTTTAATGAATTTTCCCTCCCACCCCGAATTTGAAGGCTCATGTGTTCTTCTGGAAATTGGTGGTCTTTGCTGTTCTACTAGGTTATAATCAGAGGAGGGCATACACACTTAGCTAAAACTACACAGAAGGCAAAATCTGCCTGGATTTCTTCTGGTTTATATTTACAGTTAGCAGATATAAAGAGAGACTCCAAATTGAAGGCCATTTTTTTCTGATTTTGATCAATGTTCTTTTAAATTATTAATTTTGTAAACTAGGATTACTCCAACTGCCTTGCAACAAACATGTTGAGTGCAGTGTACAAATCTGTGTTTTGGGGGTGTGGAGGTGTGTGGAAATTGTCTTCCTATAATAGTGAAGGAGGGTGTAACTTGCAGTGTCTGTAGGATTTGTTGACTCCTGATTTTTCTTTTGGGGACACACAAAAAAATGCAAGCAAGTCATTCTTATTAAGCTGGAGTAAGCTTGGTTAGCATGTTCTCGTCTCCTCACAGCTCAGGGGGTGGTGGTGTTCTTCAGTCAGTGATCCTCATTTCAATTATGTATAGCAGCAATCAAACTCTCCATTCCGATTTTTTTTCCATACTTGCTTGCTCCAGTTCTAGTATACCCTGGCCCTCAACTCTACTGCAGCTGGGCAACTTGACCCTCCTTAAGAATTGAGCTTGATGCTGCCACTTAGGCTTCAGGTTCAGATTTGCCAAGAAATTACCCTCACACTTGCAGGTACAGAACTGCAGCCCACAAATCAAAACTGTGATATATGTCCACCAGTGGGGGCCGAGTCCTCTGCTCAGTCTGCTACCAGCCCTATGTTTCTGCAATCAGCTCCACCTCCAATACCTGTCACTACACTGAGATCAGTTCCACCTCCACGGACACCAATGAATCTTCTCACTTCTTGACTACAGCTTGCCTTCCAGTTCTTCCTTCCAAATTCATCTTTCAAGGATTCAGCATGCACTGTGTGCAGCCTCATAATGAAACATTAACATGGCTGAGTTACCCACGCCTACTCAGCAGCAAATCATAACTGCCGTGGACCTAATCAAGATCTGCTACTATTGTGTCAGTTGCGCCCCCCCCCCCACACACAATACTGGCTGGAAGGAGTTATGTAACAAGAGCCAGCACAAGTCACGATACCAAGCAGCCACTAGCTGTTCGGCTTTGTACCGGGTTGGCATCAGTTTGCTGCCCCTTCAAATGAGCATGTGTGCCATGGCATGCTTAACTCATCAATTGCTATGCCCTTGCCTTGTGTGATTGCATAACATAGCTAGCATTTCTGTGGGTGTGGCTGGTTTTCCCAATTTCTACGGCAAGCACTGATTTCTGTGGTCAGTCCTGATTTCTGCGGCCACTGCTGCAACTGCAGAATCACAGAAAACATGGGGCCCTGCTCATGCTATTCTACCCATACCCTGCAGCCAGTGACAGGCTTCCAGGTGTGCCTTGGACCCTTTGGCCCCAGAATCCATCCCATTCTCCTATACTGCACCCATTTCAGCATATCTTCCTTATGGAATGAGATGAGTAAAGCCTGAACACCCAAGGCACACCTCGACACTTGTCAGTGTCTGCAGGGTAGGGTGAAGGGAACTGTCGTGACCATTTTGGGCAATGACCCAAAGGCACACCCCAGTGCCTGCCCATCTCTGCAGTATGGGGATGGGGTTAACGTCAGTTCAGTACTTCAGTGCCATTACTATACTGCATGGGCACGATTCTCATAAGGGCCTGTGACTGGCACAAGCTGCAGCAAGCAGCACCTTACACCAGTGCCTGGTGCACCAGGGACCCTGCACCTCATTTAGGTACAGGAGGGGACCCAGCAGCTAAGTTCCCATGCTAACACTGACTGGAACCCTGCAGCAAACCCCTGGCACACTGCACAGATCCACCGCAGGCCACCAGAGACTAAAACAGGACCCCCTGTCCCACTAGCTAATGGGCATGAGGACCCAACCTGGTGTGTCGAAGTCTCCACACCATGTTTGGTGCAACTGGCGCCTGGCCATGGAGGTGAGTGGTGGGATGTGCTGGGCATTGGGGAGCAGTCTGGACTGGTGTACGGGGAGTTTGGATACCATCTGCTAGGGAATAGGTGAGTACTGTGCTACCATACGTTGGTGCTGCAGTAGCACTGATGGGGCAGGCATTGGGGATTTGGAGAGCCACATCAGAACGGGGGTACCAACATGGTACATAGGTGGCATCGGGGAGCTGTGAGGAGTGCCATTGGACCACTAGGATGGGGGCCATACATACAGGGCCACATTCTCTGGGGTGTATGGTGGGTGGACCTTCACCCATGGTGTGCTGCACACAGGAATGTCACCCAGGGGAGAATGTCTAAGTCCCCTTACGGCTGCCCTGGCTGATCTAAGAACACTTAGAAATTCTTCCGCCAGGTGATGTCTGTCAATTGCAGGATGCAACTTGCACCGGCCGCAGTCCCCCTACTGCTGTGCCACAGTGCATTGCAGGTGCAAGCCCTGTTTGGAGCAGGTGGACTGCGGTCAATGCAGGCCACCTTTCTGAATCACATGGAAGGCAATCATAGATGCAAGGTGCACCTTGGACCATATCTGTTCACTGCAGGGACCTTGCGTCTGACACAGGGCTTTGAGAATTGGGACCCCATCTGTCTAACTCCTACACTTCCACTGCTAATGCCAGAAAGCAACCACCTGGCATTGACAAATGCTTGTGTAGTAAGCTATGGCCCATAAGAGGCTGACAGGTGACCAGCAAGAAGCTCATTAATTAGGAACAGACTGCATCTCCTTTTTAATGTCTTTATACGTGACATTGCAGAGGGACTGGAAGTAAAAGTATGCCTCTTTGCAGATGACACAAACATCTGCAGCAAGGTTGATACAGAAGGAGGTGTGGAAAGGATGAGAAGGGACTTGGCAAGGTTGGAGGAATGGTCAGAAGTATGGCAGCTTGGATTTAATGCAAGGAACTGCAAAGTAATACACCAGGGAAGCAAAAATCCAGGGCAAGATTATACATTGGGGGTTGGGGGGTAGTAACAACAACAAAAAAGGAAAGGGACCCGGGGGTAATCATATCAGATGACCTTAAGGTTAGAAAGCAAATTGAGAAGGTAGTAGGAAGGGCTGGAGGGACACTGGGATGTATAGGGAGAGGCATCACCAGCAGAAAACAGGAACTTGTTATCCCTCTCTACAGACAGTTGGTGATACCCCATCTGGAGTACTGCATCCAGTTCTGGAGACCCCATCTCCACAAGGACATAGACAGGATGGAGGCAGTCCAGAGGAGGGCAACTAAAATGGTGCAGGGTCTGCAAGAGAAGCCATACAAGAAGAGACTAAAGGATGCCTCAAGGACATAGACAGGATGTATACCCTTCAGAAAAGGAGGGAGAGGGGGGACATGACAGAAACTTTTAAGTACGTCAGTGGAATCAACAAAGTCCAAGAGGGTAGCATCTTTCAGAAAAAGAGATGTGCAAAAACAAGGGGACACAATTTGAAGATAGAGGGGGGACAGCTCAGAGGCAATGTGAGGAAGTATTTTTTCACAGAGAGGGTGATGGACGCATGGAGCAGCCTTCCTGAGGAGGTTGTGGGCTCTAAAGCTGAGGGAGAATTCAAGAATGCATGGGACAGACATAAGTCAATTCTTGTGGGGGTAGAAAGAAATAAGCTGTTGGTTAACTAGGATCTGCAGCTTATCCTGAATGTAGGGAAATGGGCAGACTAGGTGGGCCAAGCAGTCCTTATCTGCTGTCAAAGTCTATGTTTCTATCTCTCCTGTCTAGAAGCTCAGCCCAGGATAATGTACAAAGACTTTATCACATTTCTTATGGGTCTTTCTTAAACATGTTTTATCCGTTTATAGGAGTGCACCTGATTTGAGGCCAAAACCAAAACTAATAGTTATAGTAGCAGAGCCCCACCCCCCCACACACATACACACACACCCTGAAAAGCTGCTTAAAAGCCTGCAATTCATTCAAATCAATTCCATTTTCTAACTTAGTTGGGGTTCAGTGCCAACAAGTGTAAAATCATGTACATAGGACATAGGAACTCAGATGATCAGTACAGGATGACAGGAGGTACTGATACTCACTAAACGTGAAAGGGTCCTTGATGTTATTATATCAGAGGACCTCAACATGACAGTACAGTATGACAAGACTATGGGCAGGGCAAACTGGATTCTGGGGTGCATAAGGAGTGGCATCTCTAGTAGGAAGAGGGATGTTGTGCTGCCATTGTATCATTCCCTGGTATACCTCCAGCTGGAGTACTATGTCCAGTTTTAGACTCCACACTTCAGAAAGGACATAAAGTGCAGATTTTCCAGAGGAGAGCAACTAAAATGGTTCAGGATTTTCACAGGAATCCCTACAAGGAAAGGCTGAAGAATCTCAACATGTACACTCTGGAAGAGAGGAGGACAAGCGGTAACATGATCAAGACCTACAAAGTACCTCTCAGGGGTAAACCAGGTACAATTGGGGAATTTCCTTTAAATGAGGATGAGTACCCAAACCAAGTGCCATACAATGAAGCTGGGAGGGAGGAGTTCAGGATAGATGTGAAGAAATATTCCTTTACTGAAAGGGTGGTAGACGCCTTGAACAGACTGCCGGGAGAAGTGGTGGAAGCTAAAATGGTAAGAGGCATGAAGCATGCATGGGATAAACATAGGAGTATATTAGTAAAAGGGGAAGGAGGGGGTCAACAGAGATCAATAGAGCTATGGAGGTGGAGTAGATTCAAGTTCATTGCAGGAAAAATCCACTGAGCAAGCTCATTCACAAGGAGGTCCTGATGGATGCAGGCAGAATAAGACATGCAGTAACATATACAGGCAGGAGTTACAAGTTGGTAGAGAACACCTGGGCAGATTGGGTGGGCTGAGCAGTCCTGTTCTGCTGTCAAATTCTATGTTTGCTTGCACGCATGTGCAAGAAACATAGTGCCACCATACGAATTTTCATAAGTGTGCCACCCCTCTTCCAATGCCCTGCTCCTTCTTGCAGGTGTGGCCTCACCGCACCAATAAATGTCCGAGCTGTCTATGACAGTAGTTCGGATGCAGTGGCTTACAGTTGAAAGCAAAAGACCGCTACAATCAGCGGTGGTAACGTGACGGCAATTTGCATACTGTTGTCGGCAGGCAATTTACATACTGCTGTCAGCAGTATGCAGAGTGCCTACACGTCAGCACTGCATCTGAACAACTGTTATAGACAGCTCCATTTTTTTTTTCCCCTCCCAACAAACACCCACATAGCACGCTGGGATCCCATCCCAGCATGCTCATGCACTTTCCCCCGCACACTGTATGACCGATGGGGGTTCCCAGTCCCCTGTTGGCTCCACTGCCCCCCCAAACAGACTTCCAGGTGCCACACTGGGAGCCCACCCCAGCACGGCAAAAGTTCCTATGGCCAACGGGGATGCCCAATCCTCCATCAGCTCCACTGCCCCCCCAAACAAGCTTCCAGCTGCCATGCTGGAAGCCCACCCCAGTGTGACAAAAGTCCTGCTTCGTCTTCCTAAAAAAGAAAAAAAACAACACCTGTAAAAAGGAAAAAAGGCCCCTTGTTGAGTGTCTTTTCCCTTTCCCCCAACCCATGCCCACTCTCTGCGCACCCACCTCCCCACACACCTCCTGACCCCATACTTACCTCCGGAGCCCAGCGAGACGATCTTCACTGGACTGAGAACACGTCTGCACTCTTCAAAGCCGACTGCAAACTGAAGAAATGCTGGTAAGCTGTATAATGGCATAAATGTTTTTTTTTTCAACTTTGGTGCATATCTCGGCCATTTTTGAGAATTATTTCACCAAATTTTCCACATGGGGTTGATGGGGCCCCACCTCATGAATTCAGTCACTGTCATTTTGTTATTCAGTCCTGAAAGGTGATTTCATGATCACTGTGTGAAACCACCTTTCTGGACCTATTAATGAAATGATAGTGTCACAGTTCATGAGGTAGGCCCCCAAAAACCCTATGTTGAAAATTTGGTGAAAAGATTCCCCAAAATGACTGTTTTAAGAAAGTGCATTCCTATGCATGCTTGTAACTTTGAGAATTTTTAATATTTTCACTCCAGATTTTCAACATTGACATTTTACCACACCTCCTTATGAAAAGTACAGCTGTCATTTTTCATACCTCACCCAAAATATGTTTTCACACATGTATCGCACATTGGTGCAGGTGGTGTGCAAAATCAATGTTTGGGACACATTACGAAGATCACAGTGACACTGTTCATGAGCAGAGGTGTTAAAATGGCTATGTTTAAAATTTGATGACAAAAGTCCATAAAATGACTCTCTTACAAGCATCCATTGTGCAATTTCCACACACCCTCATAAGTTCATGAACTTATGAACAGTACAGCAGTCATTTTTCACACCTGGCCGAAATATGCTTTCGCACTTCTGGTGCAGAATAGCAAGTTTGCTGTAGGAAATTACTGTTCGGGACAGATTAAGAAAATCACAGTGACAATGCTCATGAGTGAAGGTCCCAAAATGCCTGTATTGAAACTCTGCTGTAAAAAATCCCCAAACTAATTACATTACGGGTGTACATTGCCCAGTTTCTACGCATGCTCATGACTTCACCAGTTTTTGTATATTTTCACTACAGATTTTCAACAGTGCCATTTTCTACACCTCTTCATTAACAGTACACCAGTCACTTTTCACACCTGTTCAAAATGTGTCTTCGCACCTGTGGTGCCAAATGGCACAGTCGCTGTGCAAAATCACCTTTCACCTAAAGAACCGATAGTGTCACTGTTCATGCGGTGGGGTCACAGAAAGCTCATGTGGAAAACTTGGAGTAAAAATACCAAGAAATGCCCAGGGCATTAGAGTTTTTAACCATAATTTCCTACCCTGTAGGGACTGACAGGCATCAGGGGTGTGACTTAGGATTGTCGACAATAATGCTCATGCCATTCCGCTCCCAACCCCACCCCCACCATGCAGCCAGTGATAGGCATCGAGGTGCAGCTGGAACTCTGCTCCCAGAGTTCACTCCATTCTCCTATACTGTACCCATTTCAGCGTATTTCCTCATGGAATGAGGTGAATGTAAAGCCCAAACACCCAAGGCATACCTCGACACTTGTCAGTGTCTGAAGGGTACGGTGAAGTGAAATGTCATGACCATCATGGGCGACAGCCCAGAGGCACACCACAATGCCTGTCCATCTCTGCAGGGTGAGGGTGGAGTTGGCATCAGTTCAATACTTCAATACCATTCCTATACTGCAACTCTCTAACTCCTACACTTCAACTGCTAATGCCAGCAAGCAAACATTCGGCATTGACAAATGCTTGTTTTATTTGTTTTTACCCTAAATTGAAGTCCCCAGTAGTAGAGTTCTAGTTCTTTAGTCCAGTAGAGTAGTGAAGTTGTAACAGCAGCTCCTTCCTCTTGCTGTTCTCTGCCACAAGCTATCTGGGTCAGTTTTTAAATGCAAACATCTGGCTTCCTTCTCTCTCTAAGCCACTCCCCCAATTCACAGTTTCGTTTTCACCTAGCTAACTGCACAGATAACAATTTCTTCACCCAACTCATACAAACACATTATTTTTTTGTTTTGTTTTTACCCTAAATTGAAGTTCACAGTAGTAGAGTTCTAGTTCTTTAGTCCAGTAGAGTAGTAAAGATCTAACAGCAGATCCTGCCTCTTGCTGTTCTCTGCCACAAGCTATCTAGGTCAGTTTTTAAATGCAAGCACCTGGCTTCCTTCTCTCTGATCCACTCCCCTAATTCACAGTTTCTTTTTTACCTAGCTAACTGCACAGTTAACAATTCCTTCACCCAACTCAGACAAACACACTCTTTGTTTGTTTGTTTTAACCCCAAATTAAAGTCCCCAGTAGTAGAGTTGTAGTTCTTTAGTCCAGTGTAGTAGTAAAGTTCTAGCAGCAGCTCCTTCCTCTTGCTGTTCTCTATCACAAGCTATCTCGGTCAGTTTCCAAAATGTAAAGACCTGGCTTCCCTCTCTCTAAGCCACTCCCCCTAATTCACAGTTTCTTTTTTCACCTAATTGAAAGACTTACCTGTAGTTATGTGGGGGAAGAGCTCTTCTCCCACACACTACTTAAACTAACTCACTACGGGTGCTCTGCTTGGAGCGCTCGCCCTGTGCTGCATGGTGGGGCTGGCTCTTGCCTCTGTTCTGTGCCCCCCCCCACTCCTTGCCTCCTTGCTGCCTTTGCTTTCATTTTGGATTTTTTTTTCTCTTTTCCCTGCCCTCCATCCCCATTTGTTTTTTGTTTCTTTTTGCGGGGTTTCTGCCTCACCTCCTGCCACAGCACCACAGTTCTTTCACTCGCTCCCTCCATGGACCTCCTCCAACCTGCTGTCCTGCACTCTTCTTGGAGCCTCATGTAATGGCACACCCAAGAACACTCTCTTTTTCTACTGATCCGCCGGTTGCCTGCTGCCATGCACCAGAACTCTGCCGTACCTGGGGGCCTTCACAACAAAAGTTCAGTTCCTTCTTAATTAATTACATTCGGACTACTACTGCTACCAATTGTTCAGCAGACTTCGCCTCATAGCTTGCAATGTCATTCACTATGCATGCATTCTGTTTTACTGCCTGTTTATAGCAACACCACAATGTAAGGGCTTACCATGAAAGTTTGGGGCAAGCTTGTGTTGGGGGCACGTAGGTGCAGTTGGCTCCGGTGATGCTCTGGACCCTCACGTTCTCCTTCCACTGTATCGCTCACACATACCAGGCATAATCTACCGCGATGGCAGGTATGGTGTACGTGGACTATGGGAGACATTGGTATATTTTGCTTTCTGTCCACATCTTTGCTTAACAACGCATCATACACAGCTTCATTTCATTGTTCATCAGTTCAGCATTCTTGATTATGCTCTCACCAACTTCAGAGTCAAACGTCTTGAAAGTTTTTATATTCCCCCTCCCCTTAACTCATACCCGGGGCTCCTTTACAACAGCAAGGTTCAGTTCCCTAGTTAAATAAATCTATACTAATACTGCTCTGCTTTCTTGGCCAGTTTACCGTTTGTGTTCAGGACCTGAGGCAACCTAAAGCTGACACTAACTGCCTGCACCACTCAGTATGCTAATTAATCATTATCTCAATTAAGGGGACACTGGCTTTATTAAGTTTCATGGAGCAGTTACAGCTGCTACGTTTTATATCTTATGTTATGGCTTTTCTAGTTACTTTACTACTACACTCAGCCCATCAGATACGCTACTATGGTGCGTTATGTATATTAATGAGCAGCATTTGTAGAGCTACCCAGACCACTGAGCAGACATTCAGAAGATCTTAATACTATTTGAATTGATGAGTGATGGACAGGGACACGTTTTGAGCTACGTTTCAAGTATGCAGACAGGATGCCTTATAATTTATCAATGGTCGCTGTCCCTCATCGATGGGCTTCAAGACACTGTCTATTAAAGGCATTTATCATGCAAGCCAGGTTGAACTACCAGCTTACTGCAATCAATTGAGGCATATGCTGTTTGTAACTCACTACACGTTAATGCAGCACTGGTCCGTTCCACAGACATGTCTAACTGTATTCAGTTGCACATTGCCTTTCGGCATGCAGTCCAATGGAAGTGTTTACAGGCACCGCCTCCCCCCTTGACTGCTAAATTCATGTCGCAAAGTATGCCTAATGAACTCCTGTTTTTAACTTATTGCTGTACACCCTAGCACTTTATCCTGACATTTCAGTTTCAGACCAGGGATATCTGTCCAGTCAGGCAGCCCTCTGTGGTGGTACCGTCGTGCTAGCCTATGTGGAGTCTAGCTTGACTTGCGCTCTCATTTTGCCTACCTACGTAAGGTCTGCCATACTACTAGTCACGCGGGGGCCTCACCTGGCTCGCTTTCTGCTTCTTTACTGCCCTACATGGGGGCGTGTACAGCCTGCTAGCCTTCGTGGGGTTTAGCTGCTGCTCTTTGCTTACTTCACCGGCTGACCTACGTGTGGTCCAGCCACACATGCTTGCCTTCATGGGGTCTAGCTACCTCTCTGCTCATTCTAATGACTGACCCACATGTGGTCCAGTCACACAGCTTACACTTTGTATGGACCAAGCTCCCATTTACTTCCTTGGATGCTACCTACCAGGATGCTTCAATTCATTTGGGCCTACTACCACTCCCATTACCTGCCTGGATTCTTAGCTGAGCTCTATTCCATTATGCCTCCCCATAATGGCTCAAGCCTTAAACCTAACCTATTTCAGAGCCATATATTATTAATTGTGGTTTATGCTGTCAACTCACCTGCCTTCGTCTCCTTCTGCATTCTGCCTTTCTTGATCATCAGGACTTGATATACCTGCTTTACCCTATATGGGGGCCTGGAGGTTCCACTATTACTACTCAACACCTTCCTTGCCCAACATTGGAGACTGGAAGTTCGCATACTCTACTCTACGCCTTCCTGCAGCCTTCTCTCATAGCCTTCGAGGAGCTCCTTGTTCCACTTGGGCATACATCTGGCTTAGTGTGAACATCCGCCATTGATCCTTGGATGCTTCTGCCCCACGTGCTTATGTAATTGTTGCTTACACAAACCATCGCCTCATGCCTACTGCCATCCCTCGGCTTCAGCCTCTGGGATTATTCAGCACTCGATTCTGCATACAACCTTGTAAGTCTCAGCACTCAATGCTCATTATGAACTTAGCACACTGTGCTTACTCAGCTCATTGGCTCTCTGCTGTCAATCATTATACCATCCTGGCTTCCCTAACAGTGTATATATGCATCGCTCTATTGAGCTGTATTGCTCAGCAATGAGAAGTTCTTCGTTGTACATGCTTATTTACATTCTTTCAATGCTCTCCACTGAGTACCTACATGATCTACTCAATACAACTCCTTTTAATCATCAGGATTCATTTTACATCTCCATAGCTACCTCCATATCAGAGCCTTGGGTTCAACTATTCCATAATACTCCTCTGCTACTACGTCTGCTTCATGCAGGCTTGATTTACTACTACTGCCAACCTATGTACAGGTCCACTTATGTACACTAGCTGCTCATATTAACCTGCTTTGTCCTGTCAAGGCCTAGAGGTTCATCAAAGACTATCTCACCTATTCTTCAACCTGCTTTGCCCCTTGGGCCTGGAGGTTTTTTTCAGCTTTCCATCTACTCATATTGAGTTCTATTCCAATATCTACTCCTATCAGCTTGCCCTGCTTAGAACCTGAAGTTTTAACAGCTTGCCCCAGCTTCTAGCCTGCGTCTAGCTTCCTTACTACACCAAGGAACCTACCTATGCATAGCTGCCATCGAATCCAGAATCTCAAATCCTCTAATGCTGGATCACAGAGTCATTCATTCAAGCTCAAATCCTCCTTGGAAATAATTCTCCACCTGCTGGATTGCTTTGACTGGTACAACCTGACCCCTTCAGCTTACTTACACTCACCTGTGGATTTGAACCTATCCATAACAGATTTTTATCTGGACTTGGATGTCTCTTGGACTCTGACTTCACTAGAAGGCTGTGCTGCCATATCTTGATGGACTCTCATCATTAGGACTCCAATTCCAGCTTCTCTGTTTTATTGGATTCCAGATTTACAATTATTGGACTTCGGATTAGCTGACAACCTAATATGTTTAATTAGGATTACTCTCCTTTAGCATGCCCAGAAGGATGGGCAGGTCAGTAGCAATGGGTCCTCAGAGGTTTCCCCCCAAGGGGGATTTTCCTCTCAGGCATGCTACTGGCCACACTCTCCAGAGTTGGAGGAGATAATCATTCAATAATCGTTTGATACTTAATATTTTGGGGGGGATATCTTCATACTCGCCTAAGCAGCCTTCCTATGGTGGGATACAGAGTAAAGTCAAGACATCAAATCTTATCAACTTACTCACCAGTTCAAACAGTAAAGCACCATGCCTATACTATCCACTTTACTGTAACCACTGACTTACTCAAATCTATGGAAGTACCTAAGCACTGAACAATTCCTACAACTAATACTCTGACAGCATTGTCCTACTTCTGTTGGCCTCTGTATCCAAGCACAGCTTACATTAAACTGCAGTATGAAGTGTAAGCACTGAGCTATGAACCACCCATAACTGCACAGATAACAATTCCTTCACCCAACTCAGGCAAATACACTCTTTTTTGCTTGTTTTTACCCTAAATTAAAGTCCCCAGTAGCAGAGTTCTAGTTCTTTAGTCCAGTAGAATAGTAAAGTTCTAACCGCAGCTCCTTCCTCTTGCTTTTCTGTACCACAAGCTATCTTTGTCAGTTTCTAAATGCAAACACCTGGCCTCCTCCTCTCAAAGCCACTCCCCCTAATTCACAGTTTCTTTTTTACCTAGCTAACTGCACGGATAATAATTCCTTCGCCCAACTCGGACAAACACTCTCTTTTTTTTGTTTGTTTTTTCCCTTAATTGAAGTTCCTAGTAGAACAATTCTATTTCTTTAGTCCAGAAGAGTAGTAAAATTCTACCAGCAGCTTCTTCCTCTTGCTATTCTCCACCACAAGCTGTCCAGGTCAGTTTTTAAATACAAACACCTGGCTTCCTTCTTTCTAAGCCACTTCACCTAATTCACAGTTTCTTCTTCACCTAGCTAACTGCACAGATAATGATTCCTTCACTCAACTCAGACAACACACTTTTTTTGTTTTTTACCCAAAATTGAAGTCCCAGTAGTAAAGTTCTATTTCTTTAGTCCAGTAGAGTAGTAAAGTTCTAACAGCAGCTCCTTCCTCTTGCTGTTCTCTGACAGAAGTTATCTAGGTCAGTTTTAAAATGCAAACACCTGGCTTCCTTTTCTCTAAGCCACTCCCCCAATTCACAGTTTTGTTTTTCACCTAGCTAACTGCTTACATAACAATTCCTTCACCCAACTCAGACCCACTCTTTTGTTTGTTTTTGCCCTAAATTGTAGTTCTCAGTGGCAGAGTTCTAGTTCTTTAGTCCAGTAGATTAGTAAAGTTTTAACAATAGTTCCTTCCTCTTGCTATTCTCTGCCATGAGCTATCTAGGTCAGTTTTTAAATGCAAGCACCTGGCTTCCTTCTCTCTAAGCCACTCCTCCTAATTCACAGTTTCTTTTTCACCTAGCTAACAGCACAGGTAGTAATTACTTCACCCAACTCAGATAAACACACTCTTTTTTGTTTGTTTTTACCATAAATTGAAGTTCCCAGTAGTAGAGTTCTAGTTCTTTAGTCCAGTAGAGTAGAAAAGTTCTAACAGTAGCTCCTTTCTCTTGCTGTTTTATTTATTTATTTATTGAAATTGTTGCACCAGGAAAAGCACACTGAGCAAGAACTGCTCATCTCCCATTGCAACCTGGGGGAGGGGTACAGTGGGAAAGAGGACAAGGCTAGTCCAGGTCCTGACATATATACATACAATTACAATACAGTTGAAAACATTTAACAGAAATAGTTGGGTGTAGATGACAAGTTGCCCTTACTTACAGTATAGTAGCAATTACATGGGGAAGTCATGCTTTATACCTTGAAAACACATAATTAAATAATACAGCTGCATATGTTTGACAGGAATAGGTGAGTGTGAATTAATACATATACTCTGATAGTTGAGAGTAACAGTTACAATGAGGAAATCCTGCTAAAGTATTGGGTTGTGGTACATAACGAGATAAGGGTAAGTGCAAGCTAGCTAGCTCAAAAGTTGGGATCAAGTGCAGCAGTTGGGTGTGGTTAGTGAAGTAGCACCATTGGGCCTACTGGGAGAAGAAATATAGGTAGTTCTCTGCCACAAGCTATCTAGGTGAGTTTTTAAATGCAAACACCTGGCTTCCTTCTCTCTAAGCCACTCCCCTAATTCACGGTCCTTTTTCACCTAGCTAACTGCACATTAACAATTCCTTCACCCAACTCAGACACATTCTTTTTTGTTTATTTTCACCATAATTGAAGTTCTCAGTAGTAGAGTTCTATTTCTTTAGTCTAGTAGATTAGTAAAGTTCTAACAGCACCTCCTTCCTCTTGCTGTTCTCTGCCACAAGCTATCTAGGTCAGTTTTTAAATGCAAACACCCGGCATCCTTCTGTCTAAGCCACTCCCCCTATTTCACAGTTTCTTTTTCACCTACAGTAGTAGTCATAGAACAGTTTCTCAGTACTGAGGAATACCTGGGTATACTGAGGAAAAATGAGAAAGGATCTCATTATAGAAATGCAAATTGCCTCAGTGGTACCTCAGTAGTACCCTGAGGTAGGAAACTTTCAGATAACTAGCACTGTAGCTAACTGCACAGATAACAATTCCTTCACCCAACTCAGACAAACACAATGGGCACACCACTTCAGTCATCTTTGTTGACCTAGCAAAAGCCTTTGACACTGTCCCACATGCCCTCCTACTATCCAAGCTCTCCGTCGCCCTACTCTCAGGAACTGCCAACAGCTGGTTCCACTCCTACCTGGTGAGTAGGTCTCAATCAGTAAGAACTGGCTCTCACACTTCGGTTCCCCACTAGGTCACCACAGGGGTCCCTCAAGGCTTGGTCCTTGGCCTAATTCTGTTTTCCATCTTCCTAAACAATCTGCCCTCGGCTTGTCCACACACATCCATCCATTCACATGTACATAGATGACAAAGTACTGTACACAACAGGTCCCAACTCCTCTGAAGTGACTTCTAGACTACAGCAGGACTTCAATCATGCCCAGCTCTGGTTTAGGTCAAATCAACTTTTTCTTAATCCCAAGAAAACGGTCTCCCTAAACTTCAGCACGAGGCAGAGACTCTCCTGTCTCTCAGCCATCCCCACCTTCCACACCATTGATGGGATTCCCTTGGAAGCTTGCACCTCATTCAGGTACCTTGGGTTCTGGCTCAACCAGCATCTTGATTTTCTGCTCATATAGATGCAATCCGCAAGAAACTGCACCCCAAGCTGGGCATCCTATATCATAACAAGGACTGCATCCCTCTGCCAACTCACAAGGCAATTGTATAGAAAATGATACTCCAAATAATCGAATATGGGGATGCTGTATATAGTGCTGCTCCTAAGTCCTCCCTAGCCAGACTGGATCTTCCCTTCCACTCCTTCTGCCAGTTCGCCCTGGACTGCACCCCCACAACCCATCACTGCGTCCTCTACAGGTCAATGGACCTCCCATCACTTCATGACAGGAGATAGGCCCAGTGTGCTAGGATGACAGCAAAATTCTGGGACCAGTCCCTTCCCCCGTACCTCATAGCAGCTCTAACAACTCAACCCCCCACCTGCATACTCACTCAGAAACACTGACACCTGGTTCCTCTATGTCCCACATATGTCCACCTCTTCTGGTCAGGCTGCCTTCAAATACCACATGCCTAAACTATGGAACTCATTGCCAAAAGACATTCGACACACCACCAATACCCAGCACCTCCACTCTCTCCTCAAGGAGCATTGCTCCACCTCTGACACTTGCACCTAGCACCACTGAGGGCTATACATCTCACAATTCTACTAATTCCTGACCACCTGTTAAGTTGCACACTGGCTTCACTCCAAGCATTCACTGTCCTCAACTATCAGCTGTTTAATATGTAGTAAATTCCTCTGATGGCTGTGCATAGCTGTTGCACCTGTATGTGTTCTGTATAAATCTCTACTGTATACTTCTGCACTAGCCCCTTCCCCCAGGACGCATCTGGAATTGAGCGTTATTCCACTCAGTATGCCTTCCTGGTAAAACATTTAAATAAGTAAATAAATAAATAACTATTTCTTTACCCAACTCAGAGAAACACATTCTTTTGTGGTTTGTTTTTACCCTAAATTAAAGTCCCCAGTATTAGAGTTCTAGTTCTTAGTCCAGCAGAGTAGTAAAGTTCTAACAGCAGCTCCTTCCTCTTGCTGTTCTCTACCAGAAACTATCTAGGTCAGTTTCTAAATGCAGACACCTGGCTTCCTTCTTGCTAAGCCACTCCCCTAATTCACTGTTTCTTTTTCACCTAGCTAACCGCACAGATAACAATTCCTCCACCCAATTCAGACAAACACACTATTGTTTTGTTTGTATTTACCTAAATTGAAGTCCCCATTAATAGAGTTCTATTTCTTTAGTCCAGTAGAGTGGTAAAGTTCTACCAGCAGCTCCTTACTCTTGCTGTTCTCTGCCACAAGCTATCTAGGTCAGTTTTTAAATGCAATCACCTGGCTTCCTTCTTTCTAAGCCACTCCACCTAATTCACAGTTTCTTCTTCCCCTAACTAACTTCACAGATAGCGATTCCTTCACCCAACTCAGACAAGCACACTATTTTCTTGTTTGATTTTACCCTAAATTGAAGTTCCCAGAAGTAGAGTTCTAGTTCTTTAGTCTAGTAGAGTAGTAACATTTTAACAGCAGCTCCTTCATCTCCCTGTTCTCTGCCACAAGCTATCTGGGTCAGTTTTTAAATGCAAACACCTGACTTCCTTCTCTCTAAGCCACTCCCCTAATTCACTGTTTCTTTTTCACCTAGCTAACTGCACAGATAACAATTCCTTCACCCAATTCAGACAAACACACTCTTGTTTTTTTGTATTTACCTAAATCGAAGTCCCCATTAGTAGAGTTCTAGTTCCTTAGTCCAGTAGAGTAGTAAAGTTGTAACAGCAGCCCCTTCCTCTTGCTGTTCTCTGCCACAAGCTATCTAGGTCAGTTTTTAAATGCAAACACCTGTCGTTCCTCTCCCTAAGCCACTCCCTCTAATTCACAGTTTCTTTTTTCACCAAACTGCTCAGATAACAATTCCTTCCCCCAACTCAAACACATCCTTTTTTGTTTGTTTTTACCCTAAATTAAAGTTCCCAGAAGTAGAGTTCTAGTTCTTCAGTTCAGTAGAGAAGTAGAGTTCTAATAGCAGCTCCTTCCTGTTGCTGTTGTCTGTCAAAAGGTCTGTAGGTCAGTTTTTACATGGAAACACCTGGCTTCCTTTCCTCTAGGCCACTCCTCCAAACTCACAATTTCCTTTCACCTAGCTAACTGCACAGGTAACAATTCCTTCACTGAACTCTTATAAACAAAGTATTTTTTTGTTTGTTTTACCCTAAATTGAAGTTCCCAGAAGTAGAATTCTACTTCTTAAGTCCAGTACAGCAGTAAAGTTCTAACAGCAGATTATCCCTCTTGCTGTTCTCTGCCACAAGCTGTCGATCTCAGTTTTTAAATAGAAACACCTGGCTTCCTTCTCATTAAGCCATTCCCCCTAATTCAGAGTTTCTTTTTCACCTAGCTAACTGCACAGATATCAATTCCTTCACCCAACTCAGACAAGCACTCTGATTTTTTGTTTGTTTTTACCCTAAATTGAAGTCCCCAGTAGAAGAATTCTAGTTGTTTAGTCCAGTAGAGTAGTAAAATTCTAACAGCAGCTCCTTTCCCTTGTTGTTCTCTGCTACAAGCTATCTAGGACAGTTTTTAAATGCAAACACCTGGCTTCCTTCTCTCTAAGCCATTCCCCCTAATTAATAGCTTTCTTTTCACCTAGTTAACTGCACAGATAACAATTCCTGCACCCAACTCAGACAAACGCACTCTTTTTTTGTTTGTTTTTAGCCTAAATTGAAGTTCCCAGTAGTAGAGTTCTAATGCTTCAGTCCAGTAGAGAAGTAAAGTTCTAACAGCAGCTCCTTCCTCTTGCAGTTCTCTGCCACAAGCTGTCTAGGTCAGTTTTTAAATGCAAAAACCTGGCTTTCTTCTCTCTAAGCCACGCCCCTAATTCTCTGTTTCTTTTTCACCTAGCTAACTGCACAGATAACAATTGCTTTACCCAAGTCAGACAAACACACTCTAGTTCTGTTTGTTTTTACCTAAATTGAAGTCCCCATTAGTAGAGTTCTAGTTCCTTAGTCCAGTAGAGTAGTAAAGTTGTAACAGCAGCCCCTTCCCCTTGCTGTTCTCTGCCGCAACCTATCTAGGTCAATTTTTAAGTGCAAACACCTGACATTCCTCTCTCTAAGCCACTCCCTCTAATCAGGGGTGTAGCCAGGAATTTTAAACTTGTACTCAAAACTGATGCACTGTTGCCCCCCCATTATGTAACCATAAACCAAAATATGCGCTCCCACGCCACACCAACAATAGGACTACCCCCCTGTTTGCCATGTCTAAGTTCAAGTGTTTGCCATGTCTAAGTTCAAGTAATCAGTTTCTTCCTGTAATCCTCCTTCTTTTGTTTTTCTGCCTGCCTATTAAGTTCTTGTTTGTATATCTTGCTGGTGGCCAGTGCTCCATAGCGAACAACAAAGTCAGAAGGGCTCAGCGCGACACAGACACGTGTCTCACAATGTCCTTGCTTTCCTTTTGTTGCCCCTCCCTGATTTGTTGCCCCTGCCTAATTTTTTTACTGTACTCTGATGAGTATAGTGCATATGCCTGCCAACACCCCTGCCTCTAATTCACAGTTTCTCTTTTCACCAAACTATTCAGATAACAATTCCTTCCCCAACTCAGACAAACACACTCTTTTTGTTTGTTTTTACCCTAAATTGAAGTTCCCAGTAGTAGAGTTCTAGTTCTCTAGTTCAGTAGAGTAGTAAAGTTCTAATAGCAGCTCCTTTCTGTTGCTGTTGTCTGCCGCAAGCTCTGTGGATCAGTTTTTATATGTAAACACCTGGGTTCCTTCACTCTAAGCTTCCCCCAGTTCACAGTTTCTTTTTCACCTAGCTTACTGCACAGGTAACAATTCCTTCACTGAACTCATACAAACACTGTCTTTTTTTTTGTTTTTACCCTACATTGAAGTTCCCTGAAGTACAGTTCTAGTTCTTTAGTCCAGTAGAGTAGTAAAGTTCTAACAGCAGATCCTCTTGCTGTTCTCTGCCACAAGCTATCTATATCAGTTTTTAAACTGAAACACCTGGCTTCCTTCTCCCTAAGCCATTCCCCCTAATTCACAGTTTCTTTTTCACCTAGCTAACTGCGCAGATAACAATTCCTTCACCCAGCTCAGACACACTCTTTTTTGTTTGTTTTTACTATAAATTGGTGTTCCCAGTAGTAGAGTTCTAGTTCTTTAGTCCAGTAGAATAGTAAAGTTCCAGCAAATGTTACTTCCTCTTGCTGTTCTCTACCACAAGTTATCTATGTCAGTTTTTAAATGCAAACACCTAGCTTCCTTCTCTCTAAGCCACTCCCCCTAATTCACAGTTTCTTTTTCACCTACAGTGGTAGTCATAGAACAGTTTCTCAGAACTGAGGTATACCTGGGTATACTGAGGAAGAATGGGAAAGGATCACATTACAGACAATGGAAATTGCCTTAGTGGTACCTCAGTAGTACCTTTAGGTAAGAAACATTTAGATAACTACCACTGTAGCTAACTGCACAGATAAAAATTCCTTCATTCAACTCAAACATACTCTTTTTTGTTTGTTTTTACCCTAAATTGAAGTTCCCAGTAGTAGAGTTCTAGTTCTTTAGTCCAGTAGAGTAGTAAAGTTCTAACAGCAGCTGCTTCCTCTTGCTGTTCTCTGCCACAAGCTATCTAGGTCAGTTTTTAAATGCAAACACCTGGCTTCCTTCTTTTTATGCCATTCCCCCTAATTCATAGTTTCCTTTTCTCCTAGCTAACTACACAGATAATAATTCCTTCACCCAACTCAGGCACACTCTTTTTTTTTCCCCTAAATTAAAAGGCCCCAGTAGTAGAGTTCTAATTCTTTAGTCCAGTAGAGTAGTAAAGTTCTAACAACAGCTCCTTCCTCTTGCTGTTCTCTGCCACCTGCTATCTCGGTCAGTTTTTAAATGCAAACACCTGGCTTTCATCTCTGTAAGCCACTTCCCCTAATTCACAGTTTATTTTTCACCTAGCTAACTGCACAGTTAAGAATTCCTTCACCCATCTCAGACAAACACCCTCTTTTGTTTGTTTTACCCTAAATTGAAGTCAACAGTAGTAGAGTTCTAGTATTTTAGTCCAGTAGGGTAGTAAAGTTTAAACAGCAGTTGCTTCCTCTTGCTGTTCTCTGCTGCAAGCTATTTAGGTCAGTTTTCAAATGCAAACACCTGGCTTCTTTCTCTCTAAGCCACTCCTCCAAACTCATAGTTTCTTTTTCACTTAGCTAACTGCACATATAATAATTCCTTCACCCAACTCAGACAAACACACTCTTATTTTGTTTGTTTTAACCCTAATTTAAAGTTCTCAATAGTAGAGTTCTAGTTCTTTAGTCCATTCGAGTTGTAAAGTTCTAATACCAGCCCCTTCCACTTGCTGTTCTGTGCCACACGCTATCTAGGTAATTTCTTAAATGCAAACACCTAACTTCCTTCTCTCTATGACACTCCCCCTACTTCATAGTTTCTTTGTTCATCTAACTGCACAGATAACAGTTCCTTCACCCAACTCAGACAAACACACTCATTTTTTGTTTGTTTTTACCCTAAATTAAAGTCCCCAGTAGTAGAGTTCTAGTTCATTAGTCCAGTAGAGTAGTAAAGTTCTATCAGGAGCTCCTTCCTCTTGTTGTTCTCTACCACAAGCTATCTAGGTCAGTTTCTAAATGCAAACATCTGGCTTCCTTCTCTCTATGCCACTCCCTCTAATTCATAGTTTTTTTCATCTAGCTAACTGCACATATAACAATTCCTTCACCCAACTCAGACAAACACCCTCTTTTTTTGTTTGTTTTTACCCTAAATTGAAGTTCCCAGTAGTAGAGTTCTATTTCTTTAGTTCAGTAGAGTAGTAAAGTTCTATCAGCAGTTTCTTCCTCTTGCTGTTCTCTGCCACACGCTATCTAGGTCAGTTTTTAAATGCAATCACTTGGCTTCCTTCTTTCTAAGCCACTAACCTAAGTCACAGTTTCTTCTTTCCCTAGTTATCTTCACAGGTAATGATTCCTTCACCCAACTCAGACAAACACACTCTTTTCTTGTTTGCTTTTACCCTAAATTGAAGTTCACAGTAGTAGAGTTACAGTTCTTTATTCTGGTAGAATAGAAAAATTCTAACAGCAACACCTTCATCTTCCTGTTTTCTGCCACAAGCTATCTAGGACAGACTTTAAGTGCAAACACCTGGCTTCCTTCTCTGTAAGCCATTCTCCCAATTCACAGTTTGTTTTTCACCTAGCTAACTGCACAGACAACAATTCCTTCAAACAACTGAAACACACTCTTTCATTTGTTTTTACCATAAAATGTAGTTCGCAGTAGTAGAGTTCTAGTTCTTTAGTCCAGTACAGTAGCAAAGTTCTAACAACAGCTCCTTCCTCTTGCTGTTCTCTGCCACCTGCTATCTTGGTCAGTTTTTAAATGTAAACACCTGGCTTTCTTCTCTGTAAGCCACTCCCCCAATTCACAGTTTATTTTTCACCTAGCTAACTGCACAGATAAGAATTCCTTCACCCAATTCAGACAAACACACTCTTTTTTGTTTGTTTTTACCCTAAATTGAAGTCTCCAGTAGTAGAGTTCTAGTATTTTAGTCCAGTAGGGTAGTAAAACTTAAACAGCAGCTGCTTCCTCTTGCTGTTCTCTGCTGCAAGCTGTCTAGGTCAGTTTTCAAATGCAAACACCTGGCTTCTTTCTCTCTAAGCCACTTCTCCAAACTCATAGTTTCTTTTTCACCTAGCTAACTGCACAGATAATAATTCCTTCACCCAACTCAGACAAACACACTCTTTTTTTGTTTGTTTTAACCCTAATTTAAAGTTCTCAGTAGTAGAGTTCTAGTTCCTTAGTTCAGTGGAGTTGTAAAGTATACGCTAACACAAATCCTCCATCTACTTCACAAATTCAACAGTTCCTTAAATCGTTACATCTTCCTCATCTTTCTACTCTTGAAACAAATTCTTTAGGTGAACCCTTCTCACTTCAGGAAATCCAGAAAGCTTTGTCTCCCTTGAAATCCAGCAAATCCTCTGGGGGTGATGGATTCCCTGTTGATTTCTATAAAATGTTTTCTGACATGTTATGTCCCCTTCTTCTTAATGTTTATCAAGAAGCTTCCAATACTGGCAAGCTTCCTTCATCTTGCACTGAAGCAATCATAATCCTAATCCCTAAAAAGGAAAAAGACCCTACTCACTCTGCAAGTTACAGGCCCATCTCTTTGTTAAACATGGATAGGAAGATATTTGCTAAAGTACTAACTTCTTGACTTGAGTCCTTGATTCCCATGCTAACTCATTGTTCGCAATCTGGTTTTATTAAACATAGATCTGGTTCTGATTACCTACATTCCTTATTTAATTTAATTCACAAAGCCAAATCCCTCAAGACACCAGCTATAGCCATGGCTATTGATTTCGAGAAGGCCTTTGATTCATTAAACTGGGACTACCTTCATCAAGTTTTATCTTATTTCAGTCTTTCTCATACCTTTTGCTCCTGGATCTAGCTATTATATTACTCCCTGTTGCTAAAGTACTTACTAATTCCACCCTTTCCACTTACTTTCATCTATCAAGGGGCACTAGACAAGGCTGTTCCCTGTCACCTTCCCTGTTTATTTTAGCCATGGAACCCTTGACTGCTTGTTTATGTCAATCTTCTGACATTATGGGCATACCTGTGAGCAAGTCAAGATATGTTTCTCTCTCCTATGCGGATGACCTCTTAATCTTATTTGAAAACCTGAATGAGGCTGGACCCCTGTTGGTTGATTTGCTTAATAATTTTACTAAAATTTCTGGCCTTGCTTTGAATTATGGCAAATCACAAACTATACCCCTTAACGACCACTGTAAAACCTTTATGAACATACCTCTTGGATTCCGCTGATCACCACGGGGTATAACATATCCAGGAATCAAAATTACTAGTAATTTAGGGAAGATATGGGACATTAACTTTAACCCCTTATTTGATAACATCAAAACAATTCTGGACAGATGGAAGCTTCTTAATCTCTCTTTCATGGGGAAAATTGCAGCCATTAAGATGTCCATTTCTCCCAAGGTTCTTTACCTCTTTGCCAATATTCCTGTAGTCTTACCATCCTCCTTTTTTGCTAAAATTGATAAATTAATAGGTAACTTTATCTGGGATGGAAAACCACTGAGATTTAACTGCAACAAACTTTGATCACATTGGAAAAAAGGGGGATTCGGACTCCCCTGGTTCAAAGGCTACCTCTGGGCTTTTGGAATGACCCAAACCATTAAATGGTTTCAGAAACCCTACCCTCACTCACCACTATGCGTTGCAATGGAATCTGCATTGTGTCTGGGAGGAGTTCCCACTTCCTTCATTTTTAATCCCATTTCCTCTAAACTAAAATCTCACCCGACTATACTATCCTCTGTTCTTTATTGGAAACTAACCCACAAATTCCTGAAATCCAGTCCAACACCCTGGTTTTATGCCCCCTTATGGGACAATCCACTGCTCACTCTAGAAGATCACCAAATTTTCTGTCGCATATGGAGGAACAAAGGCATTTTCTTTCTTGGAGATATCTTGGACCAGAATTCACTCACTCTTAGATCATTCTCAGACTTGCAGGTCACATGGAAACTTCCTAAACAGGACTTCTGGAAGTTTTTACAAATTCGGGTAGCTTATAACGCTCTCTCTAGTTTAGTGTATAGGCATACTCTTCTAAACCCAAACATCTCACACTGGACTAATTTATCAGTAAAATTAAATAGCTCCATTTACAAATACATTATTGATAATCTACCTGATCAGTCTATACAGGCCAAAAATAAATGGAGTACTCTTCTTAACTACAATATTTCAGAAGCACAATGGAGTAATTGTTGATGTATTGCACATGATACCTTTAAAGATGCCCATAGTTCTTTAATACAAACTAAAATCCTACGTCATTGGTATAGAACCCCCTCAGTGCTTCAACGAATGGATTTATTAAATAATAATAATTGCTGGTGCTGTAATTTGGCCAACGGGGATCTACTTCATATCTTGTGGTCATGTGCTCCCATTAATAAGCTCTGGCATAAAGTCTGTTTACTTGCCTCCAGAGTAACGGGACAAAAACTACCTTTTGACCCCAAGCTATTCCTTCTAGGCATCCTTATCCCCAATAGCTCTCTCCTCTCACATGGACATTTTAGATGCTTAAACATACTTTCTCTTCTGGTCAAACATCTGATTCTAATGAAATGGAAATCAACTCTGGTGCCTTCTCTTTCAGATGTTCTTCAAAGCCTCTCTCAGTATGCCTGTCTAGTCCGATTATCTCATGTTACTCATAACCGACTCACTGCATGTGACAGATGTTGGCAGGATTACTTCAAGTACATGAACCTAGTTCTTCTAGACTCTAATTCTTAGGGATATTTAGCCCTCCTTCTTATTTTGCTCTCAGATTAGGTTTTCTTGAAACTTTTGTGCACAGATTTCTCCTCTTTTTCCCTTCTTCCTTGTTTTCTCCCTGTCTCCTTCCCTTCTTCCTTGTTTTTTCTCTCTTATTTCTTTCCTTGCACACTTTTCTCTTATCTTCACCTCTCCATTAATGAACATTGTTCATATTACCACATGTATCACTTTTTGCAATTTACTGAATGCCTTGCCATAGCCTGCCCTAGCATGTATTTCATACATGGTTGCTATTTCTGATCCTATAACACCCTATTGATTGTAACCCTTCTGCTCTCCACTTACATCCTGTCTAGGTTGGTGCTTAATAACAATACACGTATATAAGGCTTCTCCAACATGTTTACCCTAAACAATGTGTTTTGTTAAGTGATATTTTATACCTTACATGGAGGATAGTCTTCTGTTGTATAAGATGTGTGCTTTCTTATATACTCAAATTTCAATAAAAAGATAAAGTGAAAAACATGCAAACACCTGGCTTCCTTCTCTCTAATCCACTCCCCCTAATTCACAGTTTGGTTTTCACCTAGCTAACTGCACAGATAACAATTTCTTCACCCAACTCAGACAAACACACTCTTTCATTTGTTTTTACCCTAAATTGAAGTTCCCAGTAGTAGAGTTCTAGTTCTTTAATCCAGTAGAGTAGTGACGTTCCAACAGTAGCTCCTTCCTCTTGCTCTTCTTTGCCACAAGCTATCTATGTCAGTTTTTAAATGCAAACACCTGGCTTCTCTGTCTCTAAGCCACTCCCCCTAATTCACAGTTTATTTTTCATCTAGCTAACTGCACCGATAATTCCTTCACCCAACTCAGGCACACTCTTTTTGGTTTGTTTTTTCCCTAAATTAAAGTTCCCAGTAGTAGAGTTCTAGTTCTTTAGTCCAGTAGAGTAGTAAAGTTCCAACAACAGCTCCTTTCTCTTGCTGTTTTCTGCCTCCTGCTATCTCGGTCAGTTTTTAAATGCGAACACCTGACTTCCTTCTCTGTAAGCCACTCCCCCTAATTCACAGTTTCTTTTTTTATCTAACTGCACAGATAACAATTCCTTCACCCAACTCAGACAAACACACTCTTTTTTTGTTTGTTTTTACCCTAAATTAAAGTCACCAGTAGTAGAGTTCTAGTTCTTTAGTCCAGTAGAGTAGTAAATTTCGAACAGCAGCTCCTTCCTCTTGCTGTTCCCTACCACAACCTATCTAGGTCAGTTTCTAAATGCAAACACCTGGCTTCCTTCTCTCTACACCAGCCCCTCTAATTCACAGTTTTGTTTTTCACCTAGCTAACTGCACAGATAACAATTCCTTCTCCCAACTCAGACAAACACACTCTTTTTTTGTGTGTTTTTACCCTATATTAAAGTTCCCAGTAGTAGAGTTCTAGTTCTTTAGTCTAGTAGAGTAGTAAAATTCTAACAGCAGTTCCTTCATCTTCCTGTTCTCTGCCACGAACTATCTAGGTCAGTTTTTAAATGCAAACACCTGACTTCCTTCTCTCTAAGCCACTTCCCTAATTCACAGTTTTTTTTCACCTAGCTAACTGCACAAATAACAATTTCTTCACCCAACTCAGACAAACACGCCCTTTTTTGTTTGTTTTTACCCTAAATTGAAGTTCCCAGTAGTAGAATTCTAGTTCTTTAGTCCAGAACAGTAGTAAAGTTCTAACAACAGCTCCTTCCTCTTGCTGTTATCTGCCTCCTGCTATCTCAGTCAGTTTTTAAATGCAAACACCTGGCTTCCTTCTCTGTGAGCCACTCCCCCAATCCCCAGTTTCTTTTTCACCTAGCTAACTGCTCAGATAACATAGAGGATAATGTATGGTCCTCTATTGTTAACCGGTCAGTTAACAGTCGAGAGGTTGCCAGGGTGACCATATAAACCTCGAGAGCTAAGCTCGAGAGGTTTACGCCGCCATGGCAACCTCGAGACGGTTAAATTGACCTGCTGTCGATAGAGGACCATACATTATTTTTATAGTGTATGGTCCCACTATCAAAAAAAAGGGCTTACGCTTTTTAAAAAGTCACCCGCTGCCCTTCAGTCCTTCCCGTCGGTTTCTCTCAGTCGGTTTCGCGGTGTCGAAAAAAGCGCCGCGACATGCAAGAGCATTATTGTTAGCACCTCATCGATGTGACGTAGGATCGATAGGTTAACAAATATATCTACGTCACATCGATAGGTTAACAACCTTAGGAAATGATGATTTCCTAAGGTTAACAGCGTTCTAACATACATTATAATTCTTTCACCCAAATCAGACAAACACACTTTTTTTTGTTTGTTTTTACCCTAAATTGAAGTTCCCAGTAGCAGAGTTATATTTCTTTAGTCCAGTAGAGTAGTAAAGTTCTAATACCAGCTCCTTCCACTTGCTGTTCTCTGCCACAAGCTATCTAGGTCAGTTTTTAAATGTAAACACCTGGCTTCTTTCTCTCTTAGCCACTCCTCCAACTCACAGTTTCTTTTTCACCTAGCTAACTGCACAGATAACAATTCTTCACCCAAGTCAGACAAATACACTCTTTTTTGTTTGCTTTAACCCTAATTTAAAGTTCTCAGTAGTAGAGTTCTAGTTCTTTAGTTCAGTAGAGTAGTAAATTTCTAACAGCAGCTCCTACCTCTTATTTTTCTCTGTCCTTCTATTTTTCTTATATTGAAACATGTTAGACTGGGGGGGAGGGAGGTAAGGTACCTGCCTGGTGCCAAGGCTTGCAGGGACAGGAAATGAATCCTCAGGATTGTGGGAGCAGCAGGAAGGGGGAGGGAGCTGGATGTCATTATCCACCTAGGGATGAATGACATGACTGAGAATGGGATCAGAGCAGTGCTACAGGAGTTTGTGGAGTTGGGGAGGGGCCTTAGACAAGTAGCACACATGGTAACTTTCTTGGAAGTGCTACCTGTCTGTGGCATGGATGAGGCTAGGGCACTCTGCACCATGGGATTCAATGACTGGTTGAAAAGCTGGTGAAGGGCACAGGGATTTGGCTTCATTGGGGACTGGGGCTCCACCTGGAGGGATGCAGGCCTATACAGGTGTGATGGTCTGCACCTATCCTGGAGGAGAACCTGGATCCTAGGTGGTAGGTTTAAATGCTTCAGTGGCAAGCATTTAAACTAGCTAAGGGTGGAGGCACTAAAGAGGAGAAATCCTAGCTCCCCCAAAAATCAGGGTAATTAGTGAGGTAAACACCAAAATAGAGCAGTTGATAGGGAGAAGGGCAAGGGTAAAAGGAGAAAAAGACAAAGTCAGTAGGGACAGGGATGGGGCAAAAAGAAATAAAGCCATAAAAAATGGAGGGTAATGAGTACCAGTGCCCGTAGTCTAGGTAAAAAGCTCCCTGAAATGGTGGCCTTGATAGAAGAGGAAAGCCTAGATATTGTGGCAGTCACATAAACATAGTACACAGAGACCCATGACTGGGATGTCAACATACCCAGGGTACACAATCTACAGGAGGGACAGGGAGGGCAGAAGAGGAAGAGGAGTAGCTCTCTATGTAAGGGAAGGGATAAAAGCAACAGAACTAAAGGGTAAACAGGGAGGAGAGGAGACACTGTGGGTCACCCTGAAGACTGGAAATGGTTCCACAATCTGCACAGAGGTTGTATACAGACCCCCCATCTCAGGGGGAGGAAATGGACAAGAAAATGATAGAAGGCATCCTTGGTATGGTAGAGAAAGGGGAGATATTGCTGATGGGGGACCTGAATATGCCAGATGTTGACTGGAGCACCTTTGCTGCAGCCACATCCAAGAGCAGGGCCTTTCTCGATGCCCTACGGGGGCATGCCTCAGACAGCTAGTTTTGGAACCCACTCGGGAGAGAGCAATCTTAGACCTGGTACTCTCAAATGGGGAATGTTACCTTATCTATGTGGGACAGAGGGTTTCTGAGGGATAAAATGAGTGACATACCTCATAATGTGTGACAGTTGAGAGGTATGAATGGAGGTAACTCACTAAGTGAGGTGAAAGTTTGAGCCTTGCAACAAGTGGAATAAAATCACTAAAGGAAGTGACAAATATAAGGTAAAGATTATTTTGGAGGGAAGTCTAACCAGCTCTAAAGCTCTTGTGTGGAAATAGAAAAAAAAAATATGAAAAAAATAATAAAAAAATAGAAACAGAAGCCTGCATTAATGATTCATTCCATTCTCAGGCAAACAGAGATTAACTGCTGGGATGGTTCTTTGTAACAATATTTTGGCATTGTAAGACGTGTAACAGAGTTAACACTAAAAGTGAGTTTTGTAAGATAAAAAAAGTTTGAAATGGATAGATATAAAGTAATGTAACATTCAAAAAACTCTTTTTGAGCAGGGATAGTGGTTCAAGTAAATATTTGTTTGACTTTTCAGAGAAACACTGAACCGCAAGATATTTGAGACTCTCTCTGTCCATCCTTCTCCCCCTCCCCACCACATTTGCCAAATGGTGTCTGAAATGAATTGAAGAATGACACAGTAGTGTTTAGCAGGTTTGTTCCTCCTGCTTTGTATGCTTTATAAAATAAAATTTGTTTGGTATTCAGGTCCAGTCAATATAAAATATGTAATGTATATGTTATAGAAAGTGGGCAATTACACTAACGTGAGTGTTTCTGTTTGAATTTCACAGAAAATTTATCACAAGAAGATGGAATAAATCTTATACTGTAAATGTTCAAAGTCTGATGAAGGAACCTTGAGTTCTGAAACATTACTATAAAAAAGGGAAAAGAGCAGAATGATAAATATGAAAGATATGGAAAAATAAAATCCTCTGCCGAAAAAGAAGAACCACAGATGAAAGAAACAAGGAGGTAAGAGCAGAAACAGTCAACCAACAGCGAACGCAGTAGCCCTGAAAGCTTAGCCTAATGATAGACAAAAGTATAAAATCTGTAAGCACCATCTACAACAATTTCACAGAAGATATACCCTGCAAAAAAAAAAAAAAACACTTTGCAACAGAGAAAAATAAAGGAGTAACAAAATGTATACCTTGCAAAAAAACAATTTAACTCAGAGAAGATTACAGCAGTAATCTGTAAGCACAAAACTGTAACAAATCTGTAGGCACAGCCTGTAATAATGCAACAGAAAGTATACCCTGCAACAGCAATTTGAATCAGAGAACAATAAAGCAGTAAAAAGGTAAGTAAGAAACAGGAACAAAACCTGTGAGCACAAAAGAAAATAATAACACACAGTAAATCTGTCTAGCCAAAAGAAACCTTAGTCTTTTTTTCTTGCTGTGATAATGTTGTTTCTTGCTCTGTCCTTATAAGCAAACCTAGAAGAAAAGAGTTCAGATGAAGCTAGGTGCCTTTGCTGGCAAACCTAGTCTTCCACCTCAAAAACACCAACTAACCTGACCTTTTAACTCTTCCCTCTGTTGGAAGTCAAAAGGATCGGGAAAGGTGCTATTTAAAGGGAAATCCCTTCTTTTTATTTTCTGTATAACTGTGTATTTTGTAGGCATGAACGATGATGCCCTCTCTTGTATCCCCCTAATTTGATCCTAACTTAAATATAAATGAGTTTGCTTCATGCAGTTTTCATTGCAAAGGTTATGACCCGATTCATGTAAGGTATCATGGGAATTGATGTGTATGTGCACAAGCCAGCAGAAGTTATACTCTCGTTCAGTTCTGTTACACATCTTGTAAAGTCCCAGTATTCTCTAAAAGCATTTTTTTCTAACTCAGATGCCCTTTTTTGCTGCAGAAAACAGCAGGGTGTTTACTATGCTTTGAAAAGTTTCACGGCCCACATAAGACAAGAACATAGGGACTGCAGTGACCAGCAACAGCACTGACTGGTACAGTGTAACTACTGCAGGCTTTAGCGCTTAAACATTATAAATTCCAGGATGCCTTACATGAATTGGGTTATGAGCTTTGCAATGGAGTCAGGCAGGTTTTCACACCAGACTTAAGTAACTTCATTTGCATTCCACTCCACTCCACTCCACTCCATTCAGAAACAGGAGAGAGCCGGGGACATGATTGAGACCTTCAAGTCCTTGAAAGGAATAAATAAGGTGGATAAGGAGGGTATCTTTAAGCTAAGTAGCAACCACAAAACGAAGGGGCACAGTCTTAAGCTGGAGGTGGGAGGTTTAGCAGGGAGGTCAGGGAGCACTTCTTCATGCGACCACTCACCCAATATATGTGAATGGTCAAATAAGTTCCATAAGCCCCCATCCAAAGTCATCTCTAGCAGAGTGCTCCCACGTGGACAGCTAAGACACCTTAAATCCTACCTCACTCTGTTTGATTGGTCTCCCATTTTCCTCTCAACAGATGTTAACACAGCTCTTGACCTCTTTATCTCCTCCTTCAATGCGGCCTGTGACACCTACACCCCGCTTAAAAAACAAAAAGTCAAAGCACTCTGCAACCCGTGCCTAACTGGAGAGCTACTTGCCCAGCTAAAGGCTCAGGACCAACTTTGGGCCCTGGCTAGAGACTCTGGCACCCAGCATGACATACATAACTACAAATGTGCCCGCAATATGTGCACTAAATCTATACGGCTACTGAAAAATGCTTACTACAAAGAAGCTCTCTCAAACTCCTGGGGAAAGAGGTCGGATTTCTGGAAGAATATCAAAGAAGTTACAGGGGAAACAAACTAAATCCTCCCCAACCATGCTAAAGGTTGATGAGGCCATCACCCTGGATCCTCTGGTCTTTGCGAACACCTTTAATGATGCATTTATTGATCTCAGCAGTATCCTTCCCCCGGATTTTTTCCTTGACACTACCCACACTATCCCCAATGATTCTCCTACCACTCTCCCACCCTTCCACCTCAAAGAAATTAACCTGCATGATGCCCAAACACACATCACCAAAGCAATTTCAAAGTCAAGATCAAGTGGAGACTCGCTGGATCTAAAACTCCTAACCCTCACTATGGATGAGGTTCTAGTCCCATTAACACATATTCTCAATCTCTCCCTTAGCACTGGTAAGTTCCCTGACAAATGGAAGGCGGTTACAGTTACTCCAGTCCACAAAAGCGGGGATAAGACCTGCCAAGTGAACTATTGACCCATTTCGATACTACCACCTCTCTCCAAGGCACTCGAACACATAGTATCCTACCAACTCACAGACTACCTGGACAAACACAGTCTCTTATCCCACAACAACATGGCTTCAGAAAAGGTCATATCACCTCTTCTGCATTACTGGAGTTCACTGGAGCACTGCATAGCACATTGGATATGGGTCACTTAACCGGGGCAGTATTTGTAGATCTGACCAAGGCCTTCAACACAGTCCACCATCATCTGCTGATCCAACAACTCCAGCATTTAGGACTCTCTCCTGACACTGTTTCATTGCTCAACAGCTATCTGCAAAGCAGATCTTAGTGAGTCAAAATTGCTGGGACACTCTCGGACCTCAGACCAGTCAGATCGGCAGTCCCTGAGGGATCCATCCTGGGTCCGTTACTCTTCAGCCTTTTTCTTAACATGCTCCTGAAATCTTGCACTGAACAGATTATCCTCTATGCTGATGACACTGTTATCTTCTCCTCCCACAAGGACCCTGTACTCCTGCAGACCAATCTTCAGCAAGGCTTTGCCACAGTGGAAAACTGGTTCATTCATCATAAGCTTGTCCTCAGTCATAAAAAAACCAAAGTAATGCTTTTTAACAGCTCTCAAAACAGGCATAGATCTCACCCCATAGCTATCTCTACCAGTAATGGCAACATCCTTGAGCAAGTGCAGTCATTCAAATACCTAGTGTTATCCCTGGACACAAATCTCTCCTATGGGGCACATGTAGACAATGTTGCCAAACCAGAAAATATTCGCCTAGGCCTACTTTACCGACATAGACAACACCTTACTGCAAGAGCACTGAAGATTGCCATCCAAAGCTCGGTGGTCTCCATCATTGATTATGGTCTTATAATCTATGGCTCTGCCTCTGCCACTGCCCTGAGATGAGTTTCAACATCACTTAACAAGGCCTGCAGGCTTATCTCTGGTGCTCATTGTCGCACTCATACATGTGACCTGTATGCCCGATCTGGCTGGCTTCAACTTTCAAATCGCATAAAATACCAAACCTGCATTATGGCAAAGAAAGTAACCATGGGCCTCTCTCTGCCGGGAGTCCAAGCACTGCTTAGTTCTAGACTAAAGCCACCTAACACCAGGGGCTCTGAATACCAGCTCCTTCAGGTTCCCCACCGTCGCACCTCTCAGGGCCAAAGATCCTTTGTCTTCAGAGGACCTAGCTGGTTAAATGCACTCAATCCTGACATCTCCACTACCGCCCTTGGCTCATTCAAACATAAACTCCACCTCCACCTTACTAACTTTAGCTCCTGTGAATGCTACCTATAATCTCCTCAGCCCTCGCGTTTTTGTTCCTTCCAACTATCACCTACTACATCTCCACCCCCTCCTTTTCCTCTGTGTTACTTTTTTATTTCTTCTTTCTTTTCATCACTCCTGACTCTCCCCCTTTTACCACCCACCTCTTCTGAGCCCTCAATGATCTTTCCCTTTTTGTTAACTAGTTTAAGCCTGCTCCCAGTTGATGACCATGCCTTTTGGCTGCAATTCCTGCCCTCTCCAACTTCGCTCCTCATGTTTATCTTTATCTTCCACCCTCCCTCCTACATATCTCTCTGTTACTCTGTGTTCCTATGTATATTTTCTACTTATTCTAACTATTGCATTGATCTACCATTGTAACCTAATATGCCAACCTATTTATTGTTTTGTTCCTATTTCTATAACTTGTATTGTATTTGTTCTTTGATGCGGAACCTTTGTAAAAGAGCCTGGCTCAAAGGTACTTGTAATTCTAGTTGTAATAAAATAAAAATAAAAAAATGGAGAGAATGGTGGACACTTAGAATGCACTGCTTGAAGAGGTGTTCTTGTTGAAGATGGTGGGCAGCTTCAAGAGCGGCTAGGATAGGCATAGGGGGAAGGTAGGGATCATGAGTAGGGAGGATGGAATGGTTGGAAGGATTGTGGAGGGAGGGTAGGGTAGGTAGCTCAAGCTGTGGACCCTGCAATATGAGCAGACTAGATAGACCAAATTGCCTTCTTCTTCTTCTGCTGGCTTCTCCGTATGTTTGTATTTAAATCCTGCTGGAATTAGGAGGGTGCAATAGAGGCAATCGTTGTTCATACCTACAAACTACACAGGGAAACAGAAAAAAAATCTGAAGGGCCCTTCCCTTTCACATGAGGATTTAGAGGATGATGAAAGGGGACATGATCCCTACGGTGGGGGTTTGACTTCTAGCTCTACCCTTTCCTCATGCAGTGAGGTCTCTGTGTTCTATACTGCCAGGTTTCCACCTGAAGATGCCTCTGTTTCATGCTTTGTGCAGACAAATCCAGTATGTAATGGAATTTGTTGCTAAGGAGGAAGACTCCACTCCCTCCCCTGTAATTCCTTCTGTATATCCTGCTTTAGAGGATGATACCTTTGCTACTTGGCATAAGCCTAATACCTTGCCTGCAGTACCAAGAAGAATGATAAGCAGTACCCTACTCCATTTACTAAGCCTTATTATGATTCACAGCTTGAAACAGGTTCTGTAGGTATCATAGTTGCTGAAGGATCTTATGATTGCTCTAGAGCCCCTAGAGCCCCTAGACACATGAGCACTTTGCCTCCTAGAACTTATGCTTCTGCATCCTTTTGCCTAAGAATTGCAAACTACCAGGCATATGATTAAATACCAGAATAGCCTATGGGAATCTGCAATGTCTACTGTTCAGGCTCTGCCTGATGGTCCTGCCAATACTGACTTACTTTTTTTTTTTAAACCAGGAGAGACACACTAAGCTGAAAACTTGTTTACAGGTGCAGCCTGGGAGCACAAGGAAGTTAAGTGACTTGCTCTGGGTCACACAGTATGCAAGTGGGGGCTGTGGGATTCAATCCCAGGTCTCCAGGTTTGCAGCTCAGAGCCTTAAACCACTGTGCTATACTGCCTCCTACTTAAAGCTGTCTCGTCCAGTGTAGATGCTGGCAGGTGCCTGTTACAGTATGCTCTGCATACGATGCTTCTGACAGAACTGCTGCCTCTGGCATCTGCCTTCAGATGTATTCCTGACCTTGTGTGTTTGAATTTGCCACTGATATACAACACGCAGTGCTGAATACCCCTCTTAGATGCTCCAGGCTGTTTGGTGATGATGTTGAAAATGCTTTACATGAGCTTCAATCCTCTAGAATGACTTTAAGGTCACTCAAATCTCTGACCCCTCAGCCCACCAGTAGATGTGGTAGGGGCTCATTTATAAGTCTGCTGCATGTGGTGGCTGTGCCTCCTGTGAACATTCCTGTGCCATGGTGGAGGTCCCTTTCCAACTCTTTTCCCCCCTGGGGTTCATACAAAGGCAAGTTTTGGACTGAACCCCAGGTAGTACAGACCTAGTGACCATGAGCCAATCCCAAAGCATGGTTACATTTGTTATTGATGCTGAAGCATGCCCATATATACATACACACATGTGCAGTATCACAACCTGACTTTCAGACCGTGATTTAACTAAGATTTAATGCTTGTTCCAGAGGATGAAACAGTTTGCCAAGTTTGCCAAGTTCAGCTTTTTTTCTACTACTAGAAAGTTAACTTGCTTGCCTTTGTATGGACACCAGGGGGGAAAAGACTTGGAAAGGGACCTCCACCATGGCACAGGACTGCTTATTTACAAGAAGCACAGCCACCATGTGCAGCAGGCTTATAAATGAGCCCCTACCACATGGGCTCAATGACAGAATTTGTTTTTAATGTAATGTTTGTTTACTGTACATGGTGATATATTTGTGTTGTTTTTCTCTAATTTTTTCTTCTTTTTTCTACCTTTTTCAGCTTTGCACAGGTTGGTTTCCACCTACCAGGGTGAACCTCAGTTTGTCTGTTGATTGGATGAAGCTGCCTTGCATATTCACAATGGACGTATGCAAGTACTTCACTGATGCCCTATAAAGTACAGATGGCACAGTGTTTTCTATCTATTCTTTCTTCTTTAAGTGTGTTTATTAATTATTTATGAAGACATTTATTGCTGCTAGATGGTGTTTTTTTTATTGTATTTATAGGTAATGCACAATATTGAGAATGGTGAATTTATGTCATGTAATTTTAATTGGTACACTGTCTCTTTAAGAATCTCCTTGATAAGGTAGAATGAAGTATGCTAACGTCAGCCTTTGAGAAAGTACTGCCCACAATACAAAATGTGTCAGGTGACGTCAGGAGGCAGATCCCTCCACCTTTGCTGCTGTAACAAGTTGTGTACCGGCTCTCTTTGGGCCTGTTGTTTTCTTGAGAATTGAACCTTAAACTTACGCACTTTACATTATCCTGAATGGCTTGAACTGAATAAACTATGCTCAAAGGACATTATTCATGTGAGTTATTTGGTGATTCAGTCCTGATGTGATGTTTTAAAGCACTTTATATTAAAACTTAGCACTTTATTTGCTGAATCCTGAGAGTCCATATTGGTTCTTGTTAGAGCTACACATATCTGTGTGCCTTTAGGTGGGTGCCAGTTACCACTACTGGAACTTTACTAGAAAGTGCATTTAGCTGAACTCAGGTAGAATAGTCCCTGAACGAACCTTCCGGTGCTTCAGCAACATTAACAAATGTGACCACGCTTTGGGATCGGCATGTGGTCACTAGGTTCGGATCGCCTGGGTTTCACTTTTGAGTAAAATTGGACAAAGTAATAATTATTATGCAGAGTACATTGCTGCTATCTCTAATGTACAGCAAGATGGACTGCTGCAGGCAGTCAAGGCATGGTTCTGAGTACTGTCCAAAAACATAAATAAAGAGCAGACGCAGTGTTCTTTTAAGCAGTACAGTCTAGACATCATCTCTCGTAGACATACTGGCTTGGTCTTGTGATATTGTAAGGCCTTCTGTCCTGATTTTATATCAGACTTTGCCATCCTCCTGGGGTTCCTTAGGTACTGCTTGGGAATCACTCCAAAGGTGTGGCCCAATGGAGGATGTTGCAGTTACTACCCCTTCCTTGTAGGCTCAAAGTAGGTTGAAGGGGCCTTGGTTCTGATTTTCCTGATTAGGGGGTTTGTTTCCAGATCTTTTAAGTATAATGTGGTACCTCCACCCAGAGTAACATTTGAGTGGGCCTGCTGTTAGAGTAGTACAGACCCCTGGGAGCAGCACCTCCCACCCTCCCCACAGTGTCCCACTTCACATGAGTCACAGTGCAACCATAAATTCAATAAAACTGTAATTAGTGACTTACATGAATAATATGCTCATGAGACAAAATGTAAAATCTACACAAAATATTTACCAGGGGATATTCACAAGGAATGGAGGAATGCAAAGCAAAACTGTTTTTCAAAGAATCTCGTGTGGCAGGTCCGAAATTAAGTGCCTGAGTAGGCTCAGTCAGTAAACACTTTAAAACAGCAACAGTGCACCCACCCCCGGCAAGACAATGTAGCAGCAGATAAGACTGTAAAACCTTTTGCATTACTGACACACCTGTACTGGGGCACAACCCACTGATACCAGTTTACCTGCTTAAAAAGGAGCCCCCAGTGCTTCACTGGGTACCCAGCCATAGAAATAGTGGAGACCCAATGATGTTGCAGTTGGTTGGATGGTGGTGGTTCACTTTAATTCAGAAACAGTTAAACCCAGCAACCCCGCAAGCCATGCAGTTGCTTAAATGGCAAAACCTCCAAATGGGGTATTTGTAACTTCTGGCCCCTTCGGCAAATCAGTAGATTTGATGGCTGCTTTGTGCAAAATTCCCCAGTTGCAATGCAATCCCTGAGAGTACTCACATTTCTGGTGTACCCATTTCCTTGCCAACTGGGCTTCTCTTCCTTATTCCAACAGGTGCAGGTCCTCTCAGGCCGATGGTTGAGTTGGTGCAGATGGGGGTGGGGTGCAGTTCGAAGATGTTTCATGCCTTAGGTGCCTCTAGATGGAAATCAGGTGATCTCTGCATATGCAGTTGTCTGGCTCTTCCCTCATCCTCCTCCACAGTTCAGACAAGGGGCCACATGCCTCACTCCCATGTCCAGGCTTCAGAACCCTAGTGTGGAGTGTTAACTAGTAGCTGGCAGTAGTACTAATTGGCTTTCTTCCAGACTGTCGGCAGGATTGTTGCAGGATTTCTCTCACAATTGTCCTCAAGCAGTCTCAGGTGCCAACAGGCTTGCAGCTGTGGCACATGTGTACCTCCTTTTCTCTCAAGGCAGGTCACAGAATCTCTCATCGGAAAATGTCTCCTGACACTTTCAGTAGACACACACAGTTTGGTCCCTGTATACATAGGTTGTGGAAACCTCTGAAGTCACTCTTGGCTGTGGAATCTCAGGCAGGCTTCCCTGAAAGCTCTTGACAGCAGCACTATCCCTCTGTACTCTCTGAGAGCTGACTGTTGACTCTCCATTTCTGGAACTGTTCTCAACATTTTTTGGAGTAAAGGCAGCTTTGGATTGGTGCAGGGAGATGTCAGTCTGCAGAATTAGTATGCAGAACGTTCACTTGATGCCCTATTAGCTGGCAGGAAGAGCAGCAAGCTTACAGCACAGTCATCTCCCAGAAGGTTGTTGGTATCAGGTGCTGAGATCCCTGACCTCTGATTGGTTGACAGTGAGGTCAGGGGTTGGCAAGATGGTACCTGTTTTTAAGAAGAAATAATTGCTCAACTTTAAGTCTCTTTTGTTGGAGCTACTGCCCTGCTTTTATTTTCATTACCCCTCTGGTTTAGTGGCACTATGGCCGGGATATTCAAAAGGGTTGCACATGGTGGAACAGAGGTGTGCCATGCGCTAACCCACTGATGCGCCCCGGCATGATATTCAAATGGGGAAAGTGCTCGGCACAAATCCCGATGCACCGGGGCGCATCAGTAATGTAGGAGGGCCATGCCCATACATACCCTGCACATCCCGATATTCAGCCTGGGATGTGCTGAGCATAGGCAGGCACAACCCCTATGTGCACCACACACAGTTGTGCCAAAAAGAAAAGGAGCAACAGCTGTCCACACACACAGGTGAACTGCTGTATTGTAGGGCGCAACACAGTAGCAGGTGGCCGGGCAGCTTGCGAGCGGGTGGTGGGACTGAGTGGGTGGGTAGGAGGGGGTACTGCTGGACCACCAGGGTTATTTCGATACTGAAAGCCCATGATTGGGCTGTTGGATCAGGTCCACTGGACCACCAGGGATATTAACATATTGAAAGCCCACGATCGGGCTGTTGGATCGGGTCCACTGGACCACCAGGGAGATTTATACATATTACAGCCTGCAATCGGGTTGGGGTGCATTGCCGGTGAGGGGCAGGGGCTATCGATCCCCGACGGCTGCTGCCTGGCAGGGCACCAGGTGCAAGTCACCGGGGATCAGCGCACCTGCATGTAAATGGGACCATGATGACATGCAGATGGCCCCATTTGCACCTTGTATGCATTATGGCCCCATTTGCATGTCCACCGCTGAATATCGCGGTTGCTGCACCTAGTGCAATGGCACTAGTGCTGGCGCATCCCCCTGCTCCTCCCTGGCCACTTGCTCTGGTGCAGTGTCACTGTGCCATGCGCAACGTGGGTGGCCATGGAGCGATATTCAATGGTGCTGAGCCATGGCGCAGCACCATTGAATATCCCCCTGTTAATTCCCTGGTGCATCCCAGTTGTGCTGTGCCCAGGCTTGCGCCACAGTCTGGCACGGTCTGAATATCCCACCCACACTGTTTATCCAGTTGAGGTATGGGGAAATGGAGCATTGTTTGTTCCATTGGGAACTCTGTGTTAAGCTCCCCCTAACAGAGCAGTCTCTTTACTGTAAGTGGCTGGGGCTCGCACTGACTTAAAGGTGCCCCGAGTGCCAATTCATGTTTTCCCTGTCTCTCCTCCTCTGAGTGCCTCTGTGCCCACTGATGGCTGCTGGTGTTCCTGGGGCAGTGGTGCTGGTGGGGTGGCAGGCCATCCTGTTGATCTATGTGGCACAACCAGCATTTCCCTGGGTTAAGGCAGTCCAGAAATTAAAATTGTTGCATGAACGGACTGTGGCCTGGAGTTACCTAACAGGCCATGGGTATGTAAAATCACCTGGAAGAGTCCAGCTGCAGGTGCTGGTGCATGGCTTCAGTGATTGGGTATCCAGAAGGTCTTTGGTGATTCATTTTCATGCTAAAAGCAACAACAGTTGAGGAAGTTTCAGATCCTCTCTGGAGAAGACTTTCCTCATTGTGTTAAAAGCAGCCCCCATGTGTTATAAAGTAACCCTTGGTGTAGCACGCTAAAGAAAAGCAAAGTAAGAAATGGGATTGGGACAGTAGAGACATCTCATGCTGACACAATTACTACCTCAGTTTGAGTATTGATGAGACTAAGAGAAGAGAAATGTACGCAAGTGCCTGGTTGAAGACAATAAAGTGAAGGGATGTGAAAAGAGAGTACTGCTGAGTTGGAAATGCTCCTTAGTGTGGCCTGTGTCAGTCCACATTTATTGCTGCTGTCAGGAATGTAGCCTTTTTGTCTTGAGGTAAGGTCGGCAGGCCATAAATCAATCTGTTGAAGAAAGAGGTTATTGCAGAAGAAATGTCAGGTTTTGGCCTGTGACTTGCCTCCACCATATTTGTTACCTCCACGCTCCATGGAGTGGTTTGCCAACTTTCTTGTTTTACATGAAATCAGTTTTGCACTTTTGATTCTGGAGTGGACCTTGAATTTGATTTAAACTGTGCATGTGTGCCTGTTAACAAACATTGCCCCATGCAGTTAGCCCTCTGAAGCAAGGAAGTGTACATGCTCCTCATTCTGCGAAGCCATCTCGCAACCACAGCAGAATCAGGTAATGAGCATGTTCTACTTTTTTGGACTGTGTTGTCTTGGGTTGTACAGTGCCCCCTCCCACCTTTTACCATCTGCATACCCCTAGACACTGGGAGTGGGGGGCTTACATACTTATCATAGAAACATAGAATTTGTCAACAGAAAAAGACCACTTAGCCCACCCAGTCTCCCCAGATGTTCCCTGCCTAATCTGTCTCCACAGACCTTAACTGGTATCTGGCAATCCTCCCTCCTGCCTGCCTGTTTTCTAATATTCTGTTGTGTCTATACCACACATGCTTGAAGACCCCACTGCTTTTGCCTCTACCACTTCTGCTGGCAGTCTGTTGCAGTTTTCTACCACTCTTTCAGTTAGGAAACATTTCCTCACATCCCTTTTAAACTCTCCCCCTCCTCCTGCTTCATCACATGCCTCCTGGTCCTGGTGCTCGTTCTCATTTGAAAGAGACTTCCCTCCTGCACCTTGTTCACCCCTGTGAGGTACCTGTAGGTCTCTATCATGTCACCTCTTACTCTCCTCTCTTCCACGGTGTATAAGTTGAGACCCCTCACTCTCTCATTGTAGGGATTCTCATTCAACCCCTGTACTATTTTAGTCACCCTCCTCTAGACTGTGACTACCCTGTCTATGTTCTTTCTGAGGTGCAGCCTCCAAAACTGAACACAGTACTCCAGGTGTGTTCTCACCAGTGAGAGGTACAGTGGCAACACCACCTCCCTCCTCCTGCTAGATATACCCCTCCCTGTGTACCCCAAAATCCCAATAGTCCTACCCACTTCTTTGTCACACTGCACTACCACCTTGAGGTCATCAGATATGATAACCTCAAGGTCCTTTCCAGTTTACTGACTGTCCGTCCCCCCATCTTATACTCATTGTCTGGGTTCTTATGCCCTAGGTGTATCATTTTTTACTTTTTGGCACTGAACCCCAACTGCCATGCTTTAGATCACTCCTTGAGTTTCCAGAGATCCATGATCATTCTCTCCACCACCTCCTGAGTGTCAATTCTATTGCAGATTTTGGTATCATCTGTAAAAAGGCAATGTCACTTATGAAGGCATTGAAGAGGAGTGATCCCAATACTGAGCCCTGTGGCACCACGCAGGTCACTCTTCCATCATTTGAGTGACTGCCATTTACCACCACCCTACGTCTCACATCTGTTAATCAGTTTCTAACCCAGTTCACCACTTTGGATCCCACCCCAGGCTACTCAGCTTCTTTAACAGCTTTCTGTGTGGCACAGTATTGAAGGCTTTGCTGAAATCCAGATAGACCATGTCTACTGCCTTCCCCTTATTTATGTCCCTAGTCACCCAGTAAAAGAAGTCCATCAGATTTGTTTCACATAATCTCCCCCACTTCCCACCATGAATCCATGCTGCCTGTGGTCTTGCAACCCTCTGGATTCAACATACTTTACCAGTCTTTCTTTTTGCAGGGTTTCCATTAATTTCCCCACCAATGAAGTAAGACTGACTGGCCAATAGTTGATACCTCCTCCCTGCTGCTCTTATGTAGAAGGACCACATCAGCTCTTCTCCAGTCCTCCAGAAACATGCCTATTTCCAGTGAACTGTTGAGCAAGACTGTCAGTGGAGCAGCTAGCACCTGTCAGTGTCCTTTAGAACCCTTGGATGTATCCCGTCCAGTCCCATAGCTTTGTGCAACTTCAGAGCTGCAAGTCCCTTCTAGATTTCTTCTAATGAAAATGGACTTGTGCCCCCCTCAGGTTACTGTTATCCCTGGTGGTCAATCTCCCCCTCCTCCATTGTGAAGACAGAGCAGAAATACCTGTTCAGGATGTCTTATTTTTCTTGGTTGTTGTTTGTATTGACATTTTCAGAAGACGACTTCTACAACAAACACAACCACCCCTCATTTGGGTGTACAATGTCAGTTATCTATGATGAACATTTCACATCTTGTTCTTACATACATACATACAATTAATATGGTATGTATTCATTCACCCTGCATGACTTCTGTCTGTTATGCTTTCCTATCAATTGTAGTAGGCATCACATTTCTAGAACTTCAACTATCAATGGTACATTTCATTGTGGTATTTCTTGCAAGCCTACTTGGTGAGTTGCAGAGCATTTAGTATCAACACTATCAGTCAGTTACTACTAAACTACCTGGTAATAAAAGAGTAACTAAATAAATAAATACAGACATACATACATACATACAGTAAATCAACAAATAAATTTATCAGTGGCAGATTACATTTCTGAATACAGTACTTGGTACTGCACAATCAGATAAAGATAAAAATGGCTCCCAGACACTATAAAATTTATCCAGGCAATCTGTGGCAACGTATGCCAGATGCTCATGTATGGCCAACCTACCCATCTTGAAGACCCGGTCCTGGACTATGGGAAACCTCAGGTTACCTCCACTTTACAAGAATAAGTCTCATGGCCCTGACTCACACTGCCTGGAGCCATATATTGTGCTTTTTAGAGACTTGCCTTAATCTTCCTGTGGTTTCCAGTAAACAGTTTGCCAGGGACATTGTGAGCTGTACCCCCAGATCTTTTGTACAAAATTTAAGGATTTTCTCCCAGAATAGTTTTCTTTACTCACGGCCCCACAAGTAATGATCAAAAGGGAGAAAAGGCGGGTACCACTCCACAACAGATGCAAAGTTCAAACGGGTCTGGTAATGGTGACCTTCAAAGTCAAGATAAAGCAGAGAACCAGCCACACCAAATCAGTCTTCTCAAAAATCATATATTATTCATTCATTCTGACAGTAGATATCCTCCATTTCCCAACATTAAACCTGTAGGGCTTCCTCAGGGGAGATGATCTGTGTGTAAATATATACATAAATAAATACAAGTATATTCAAACATGTCTGTAAATTATTTATCACAATACAACTAAAAAACCCCAAATCCCTGGATACCCCATAACAGGAATTTTTTCTCATTATTTACAACAAATAATAAAAATTATAAACAACCTCAAGGGTGAACACCAAAGTGTTACTTATTTCCTTATCCTATCACATCACTTTATTTAGTAAATATAATATGTTCCTGATATTCATCTGTCAGCGTCAATGATATTACAATCATCAGTGCATATGTTTCCCCATAGTCCCCCCAAGAACATTCACTCTCAAATTATGATATTTCACACATTGTAGTGTAGATCATTTTACTTGGTTTGCTTGGTTGTATAGGACAAAAGAAGGCTAAAAGCCCACCAAGATTGTCCCCCACTCTAAGTGGGAAATTAACCTATGGAGGATAGGAGTTTAGCCCTCATCTAGTCTATTTTTAAACAGATTAAAATTGTTAGATTCAACAATATCTTGTGGGAAAGCATTCCATGCTTTGGGTGCTCTGATAGTGAAAAAAATGTCTGTCTTGGCAGAATTGGCCCAATGAACAACAAGTTGTTTGTTGTGAAGTCTTGCCACCATCCGTCTGTTGAACAACTTCAAGCTACATAAGTCCATCATTTCAGGGGATTGTAAAATTGTATAAGTAAACAGAAGATCACCTCTATGTCTCTTATTATAAAGTGAAAACAAACCAGTTTCACTTAATCAGGTCAAATAATCGTTTGAGGAGAGTCTCAGGATCATTTTTGTCGCTCGTCTCTGAACTTTTTTCCAACATTGCCTTTTTCATAAAGTTACTGCGGCTTGACTTATCACCACATTTACTCTATTTTACTTTCTTTTTTTTTCAATTCAAATTTTATTAACAGTTTTACAATAATACAGGAGACAGAAAATTAACACTGAAAAAGTAGTGTTACAGCATGAAATACATTCTGTCCCCCCCACCCAGTACAACAGCATCACCAAGAAACACCCCAGACCTTTAACTAAAGCATACTATTATTATTGCCACAAATAGTAAGTAGAGTGTGTAACGGATCCCAGATTCACATATATTTCCATTGTCTATTATAGAGGCCCGCAACAGCTTTCTCTGTTTTGAGATTAGCCAGAATTTCATGAAGCCATTCCTGATAAGATGGGCAAATATCATCATTTCAATGCTTGAGGATGACTTTTTTAACAGACAAAGCTATCATGGAAATATGAAATCTTCGGGTGGTAACATCAATAGGGGATAAGTCCCCTAGCAGACAAATTTCCAGGGTAAAGCACTCCTGAAGACCCAACAAGGGGTCCAACTTGGTCTTAACAGAATTCCACAAGGGAGTTACCTTAGGACATTGCCAAAAAATGTGGAGAAGTGTCCCTTTGCCTAGGGAGCATCTAGAACACAAATCCGAGTCTAGAAGGCCCCACCTAGCAAGTTTTGGGGGAGTATAGTAAAGATTATGTAAAATATGGTATTGCATGAGCTGTAATCTGTCCTGCGACACATACTTATGGCAATATCACCATAATATGGGCCAATCAAAGGTATATTGGGGGAAAAAGTGAGGACCAATATTTAGTGGGACCATAGGAGCCTCCAAACTGCCAATGAAAAAGGGCTTGGTAAAGTTTCGAAATTACCTTGGTAGGACTTAACAGCTGAATAAGCTCTGGTATAAAAGAAAATGCGGGGGGATGGGGAGGGATGTTGCCCAATGTTTTAGCAAGGAGGTGTTTAAGTTGGAGGACCTTGAAGTGATTTGATACTGGAATATTAAATTTTGCAATAATCTTGGATACGGAAAGCCAGGACCCTTCACCCTCAAGGAAGGTAGATAAGATCCCTTCTCTCAGTTGAGGCAACCAATTTGAGGGAATTCTCTGTTTGCTTATTAAGAAAGACGTTGAGTTCCATATGGATTGAGATAAATCCAGATGAGGTTTATAATGTAGAAAATAACAAAGTAGAGCGTGTATTCTTAATGAGGTTGTTAGTGTTTGACATTGTCGAATATCTTGTAAGGCAGAAGTCTTGGCATAAAACAAGGTCGGGGGATCAATACCTGTGGACTGGATAAAGTCCAGTTCTATTTTGAGCCAAATCAGTCTCAGGCTACAGGGACCTGGAACTAACCATTTAATGTACTTCAATAAATGACTAGCCCAGTAGTATATGACCAGATGAGGAATACAGAGACCACCATTGAGTTTCTGAGCAGCCAATTTGTGGTACGCTAAATGGAGATGTTTATTAGACCATATAAAGGTAGTGAATAATCTATGCATTATCTGAAACCAGAACAACGGAATGAATGAATTAAGAAGTGATAAGGGATAAAAAAGGTGGGCAAACACATTCATTTTGATTAAACTAATATGGCCCCATAAAGAAATAGGGAGTTTCAACCATCTATCAAGGTCCTGATAATGATCTGAGTCAGGGGTTCCAGGTTCTTTTTAAACCAGAAGGAAGGGTTACGTGTAAGTATAATACCAAGATATTTGAGGGAGACTGGTGATCAAGATAGGCCTAAAGAAGTAATATTATGTTTAAACACCTTGTGACTGAGAGAAAAAATGGATGATTTATTGGGATTTAATTGGTAATTCAAAAGGGTGCTGAACTTCGTGATCGTGGCTAGCATAGCAGGGATAGATGAGTCACCATGGGACAAATGCATAAGAAGAATATCATCTACATATGCTGTAACCTTAACTGTGGTAGTGCGTACTGGTATACCTTGGATGTCTGAATTAGTTAAAAGATTACGAATGAGCAGCTCTAAATAGATATTAAATAATAAGGGGGAAAGGGGGCAACCTTGCCTTGTCCTAGAGTATAAAAGAAAAGGCATTGAGAATGCACCGTTCCCTGAAATCCTGGCAGAGGGAGCTTGGTAGAGGGCTCAGATCCAATGTATAAATGTAGAAGGAAATGCAAAACATGGAGAGTATGAAATAAAATGTTCCAATTCACCCGGTCAAATGCCTTCTTGCCATCCAGGGACACCAGAACGGCTAGAAATGAGACATCCCTGGACTCTGAGAAGACATGAGAAAGAGTTCAAAGATGGTCTGAAGAAGACCACCCCTTCATGAACCCTACCTGTGGCATTCCAATCAAATCAGGAAGAACCAGGGTAAGCCTGTCAGCCAGGATCTTCGAGAGGATTTTAATATCCTGATTGAAAAGGGATATGGGCCTGTAACTCTGTACCAACTCTGGGTCCTTGTCAGATTTAGGGAGAAGAATATTTAGGGCTTCAAACAAGTGGGGATCGGAAGCAGCCCCAGATAAGATGTGAAGGAACAGTCGATGAAGGGATGGGGATATTTGATCCTGGAATTTTTTGTAAAATAATGATTAAAAACCATCTGGTTTATTTTACTTTCTGGAACTACCCTAGGGGGTGGAAAGCTGAGATTGTGTGGTGCCTCCAGTGTTGTTTGCTAAAATAGCATTGAAATTACATAGAAAATCATAAATCTTTACAATGAAAATTCCTTAGCATGACTCACTTTGACTAATTGTGGAACTGTAGTTCTTGTAAAAGTTGGTTACAGAAATAGAGAAGGAACACCAAAGAGGGGGATAGCTAAGATTTTTTTTATTTTTATTTATTGCAAGATCAGTTTTACAACCTTTGAGTCAAAGACTCATTTACAAAGGTACCTCATCAAGAAAGGTGGGGGAGACGACAAATAGAGTGGTGTTAGGACAGGGATGACAAACAGGTTAGATACATAAAATATACATTTGGAGAGTGCAGACAGCGAGCTGTACTGGGGCAACTCGTGTAAGGTGCTAACATTGGTAAAACAACAGGAGGTATCAGTATTCAATTAACAACATGTCGCAAATAATATGTAGAGTAAAAAGAGGACCGGCCAGCAAGGTGCTTGGAAAGTATTAGGAAGGACCGGCACAGTGCAGCTACAGACATTTACAGCATCGGTTGTTAATAATATGCTGGCGGAGGGCAATTTTGAAATGGCCAATGCCTGGGATCTTGGAGATGGTTTCAGGAAGGGAGTTGAACCAGGATGGGGCAAGGTGGTGGAAAGATCTTTGGCAGCGGGAGGTCCTTGCTCTGGGAATGATGAAAGTGGCTGCAGCGGCGTATCGGGTTGGCAGGGATTTAGCAGCCCGCTGCAAAGGTCCAGAGACCCAGGAGGGCAGAGACCTGCCATGGATTTTGGCCAGTAGGCAGGTTTGATATTTCAGTCTTTCTCAAGAGTGAGTATTTTTGTGGCGGAGTATAGCAGACAGGTGTGGGTCTGCTGTGGGCACCGGTAAGGAGTCTACAGGCTTTGTTGATGGAGGTCTGATTTAGATAAGGCAGAGGCATCAGCAGCTGCGTAAACCGGGAGTCCGTGAGTCAGCCAGTGATAATACCGAAGAGGTGATGGCAAGTTTTAAGGCGGGTCGGGAGACAGTCTTTGTGGCAGTAGAGAAGACCGATCCTGGAGTTCATTGCAGATGCCAAAGCTTAAGGTGGGCGTGAAAGTTAGGGTCGGTGTCAAAGGTGATGCCCAGGTACTTGTAGGATGAGACTTGCTCAAGAGGGAGGGGCATGCTGGTGGAGATGTGGAGGGAAAGTCCCTGGCATTGTTTTGCAGATGAGAGAATAGCATGGACTTAGCTTTTAGGTTCAGGACTAGGGCGTGTGCTTATTGAACCAGTTTTCGGTTTGGAGGAAGGTGCTTTGCAGCATGTCTTGGAGTGGAGGGTCAGTGTGATGCAAGGATAACAGCATCATCAGCATAGAGTAAAATTTTACTGGAACAGAGCTGGGAGGGTGTCTAGGAATAGGCTGAAAAGGGTCGGGCCAAGGATGGCCTTGGGGACCCCTGAGTGTACAGGAAGGTAGGGGAGAGGGTCCCATTTAGCTTGACTCTTTGGGACCTGTTGTGTAGGTAGCTTGTGAACCACTTCAGGGGCTGGCTCAGTGACCCAGTACGCTAAGGGAGTTTAGTACAGGGGTGGCACACCGTGTCAAGGCCTTTGACAGGTCTATAAAGACTGCCCCTCAGAGATGACCTTTGTCAAGTGCTGAGTGAATGTGGTGGGAGAATTCCAGAAGGGCAGTGGACGTGCTATGGCCAGGGCAGAAACCATGTTGCTCTGGACAAAGGAGGTTGTAGTTAGTAAGATATTCAGAGAGCTGTGTGTTCACTATTTTTTCTAAGGCTTTGGATAGGGGGGGAAGGATGGAGATGGGCCTGTAGTTATTAGGCAGAGTGCGGTCCCCAGATTTATGGATGGGGGTTACTTCAGCTTGCTTCCAGGCCTTAGGGAATTGGCCGAGGCAGAGGGATTTGTTAATGATAAGCGTCAGCGGGGTAAGCATGACATCCAGCACGAGGCGAAGTATCCTGGAGTCAAGAGGGTCATTGATAGGGTTCTGAGAGGCGAGGGATTTTATTAAGAAAGGTTTGGCATCGTGAGGTGAGATCCAGGAAGTGGAATTGTGGCCTGAAATAGGGGCGGTGGGTTGTGCAACCGGTCTGAAAAGTGGCCGGGAGGACAGCACTTAAGTCAGTGAAGGTTTTGTTAAGGCAGTCAGCGATACTGGTGGGGTCAGTCGAGACAGTCCCATTTATGACAATCTGGGATGGAGGGGGAGCGGTCTTACCATTTAAATCTTTAATGTTGTCCCAGAAGGCTCTGGATGAGCCCTAGGAAGATGTCAATGCAGCCTGATAGAATTTAGCTTTAGCCTGCTTGATTGACCAGGTGCATTGATTAGTGGCTGTCCTGTAGGCTAGTCTGTCAGCAGGCCTACCAGAGTCGTTGGCTAAGTGCCAGAGGTTATCTCTTTTTAGTTGTTGGATCAGTGCAGGAGTATCCAAGCAGCAGTCCATTTTTTTGTCCTAGGAGAGCTGAGGGGTGCATACAGGTCACAGGCGAGGTTGAAGGCAGTGGAGAGGTAGGTTAGGGCAGAGTTAACGTCAGGAGCGCTGTCCAGTGGGGACCAGTCGGTATGGGCGAGGTGACGTTTGAGGTTGGCGAGACCTCCGGGGAGAAAACGCCGGCGAGGGATCCTACTGTACCCAGGGCAGAGGGTGGGGGAGGACCAGAAGCAGATGACAGGGGAGTGGTCACTGAGTGAGTCCGCAAGGACTTCAATGGAGACTATTTTATGAGGCCGATTAGAGATGATAACATCCAGGAGAGAGCTAGTTCCTGTGACTTTGTTAAGTCTAGTGGGCTGAGTGACCATTTGGGACAGGTCAAGGGCAGCAAGCTCATTCTTCAGTTATCAGCCGATGGCTGAGCCAATTGGAATTAATGTCACCCATGATTAATTGTTCAGCTTTCGGGGTAAGGTCGCCAGGTAGTCTAGGAGAGAGGTGGCAGCAGAGTCTTTGTGAGAACCCGGGGTAGATAAGCCGCAGTTAGATAGAGTGGGCCAGGCCCAGGTAGGTGAGATTTTTAAGGTGATGGCTTGCGCCCCATGGTTTAGCTCAGGATTGGGGAGTGCGAGCCCAAGGACCGAGTTGCTCAAGTAGATAGCACACCCCCCACCACGCCTGCCCATCCTATCGGCCCTGAAAATGGTAAAGCCAGGAAGGGAGATGGCAGAGTCAGGCGTGCGGGAGGAGAGCCAGGTTTCAGCAAGCAGGAGAATGTCCGGGGAGTGTTGGGTGACCCAACATAGAAGGGCTGCAGTTTTCTTAGGGAGACTGCATATATTAATGAAGGCGACTCGAAGGCCTTTGCCATCTGTGGGCGGGGGCATTGCTGGGACAACCGGCCCGGGGTTTGGGTTCACGTTGCCGGAGAGCAGGAGTAGCAGGAGAATTAGACGCCTCGCATGATGTTTGAAGCTGGTGGTGGGGTGCATATGTGGCCGACGGGACCCTCACTGGGAGGAGCAGGGGATAGAAGGAGAGAACAACTGAGGGCGCGAGCCCGGTGAGGGTCCATTTGTGAAAGGAAACACAATACTGAGTGTACCACATAAGTGGCTGGTGTGGGTGGCACAGAAGTCCAGGTGCGGGAGGGATTCGGGGATGAATAGAGGGGTAGATGTGGGGTAATTCGATGGTGGTGCAGGGGATTGCGAGTGGGGGCAGTGTGCTTTGGGTGGGGGCTGGTTTATGGGGGATACAGAGGGGCAGAGAGAGAGCATAGGGTGCTGAAACAGGAGGAGGGCCAGCATGGCAAAGACTATGCTTGGGTGAGACATTTCCCAGTATAGAGCAGGAAGGGAGGGCAGGCTCCCTCTAGTGCTGGAATGATATAACCAGCAAATGGAAAAGTAGGCTGATTGGTTTTTGCGCCTCATGTGACACAGAAAAGTACACTACATAAGGGAGAGCCGAGCAAGGGTGGTGGTGGGGCCGGCGGGGTTATTACTAGTGCACCGACTGCAGAGGGACAGAGGGTGATGCGAGCCGAGTGGAAAAAAGGTGCCAAAGCCGCGATTCAAAAAGCAGAGCAGAAGTCCACAGGTAGGCTGGCGGCTGGCTCACTGACTGTCGCGATGTGTTTTCTATTTTCTTTACTTTGATTCCCCACGTAAGAATTCCCTAGGCAATAGTTTCCTTTCACTGACCCCTGCGCGACCAAAACGGCTCCTCGGGGGTGGGGGTGTCCCAGGGGTGCAGGAAGTCTGCAGGAGGGCAGTTCAGCTTCTTCTCTCATCAACGGCTCGGTCCTCGGGGTGGGGGTATCCTGGTGGTGGTTTCAGGATCCAGGAGGGCACTTAGTGCAGCCCTCGCGACCATCCAGCTCCTTGGGGGAGGGGGTATGGATCTGTGGAGAAAGAAGCAGAGTTTAAGTAGGCAGCAGGGGAGTAGAGATTAGGGGCGGGCAGTGCAGGCGGGGGTTTTGCAGCTGAGATGCGGTGGCAGGATTAAGTCGAGAAGATGCTGAGTGAGCCCAATAAATTAATTATATACGGCTGGCAGTAAAACGGGCAAAATGGGAGAGGGAACAAACAAAAAAAGAAAAACAAGAGAAACTGTTTACAAAGCAGTACTTTAGGCTCAGAACTATGTACTAACAAGCAGGAACACAGTGCAAAAACGTGAAAAAAACATCTTCAAGTAAGTTCATGCAGTCCCAGAAATGCATATGGTGGTACTGTTTATCAGGGTTTACTAGTGCACCGACTGCAGAGGGACAGAGGTGACGGGAGCTGAGTGAAAAAAGTCACCAAAGCTGATTCAAAAAGCAGAGCAGAAGTCCACAGGTAGGCTGGCGGGTTGGCTCACTGACTGTCGCGATGTGTTTCTATTTTCTTTACTTTGATTCCCCATGTAAGAATTCCCTAGGCAATAGTTTACTTTCACTGACCCCCGCGCACCAAAACGGCTCCTCGGGAGTGGGGGGTGTCTCATGTGCAGGTAGAAGTTTGCAGGAGGGCAGTTCAGCTTTGTTCCTCGCTGCATCAACGGCTCCAGTCCCGGGGGTGGGGGTATCCTGGTGGTGGTTTCAGGATCCAGGAGGGCACTTCTAGTGCAGGCCTCACGACCATCCAGCTCCTTGGGGAGGGGGTATGGATCTGTGGAGAAAGAAGCAGAGTTTAAGTAGGCAGCAGGGGAGTAGCGATTAGGGGGCGGGAAGTGCAGGCGGGGGGGGTTTGCAGCTGAGATGCGTGTGGCAGGATTAAGTCGAGAAGATGCTGTAGTGAGCCCAATAAATTAATTATATACGGGCTGGCAGTAAAACGGGCAAAATGGGAGAGGGAACAAAACAAAAAAGGAAAAAACAAGAGAAAACTGTTTACAAAGCAGTACTTTAGGCTCAGAACTATGTACTAACAAGCAGGGAACACAGTGCAAAAAACGGGAAAAAACATCTTCAAGTAAGTTCATGCAGTCCCAGAAATGCATATGGTGGTACTGTTTATCAGGGTTATTACTAGTGCACCGACTGCAGAGGGACAGAGGGTGATGCGAGCCGAGTGGAAAAAAGGCGCCAAAGCCGTGATTCAAAAAGCAGAGCAGAAGTCCACAGGTAGGCTGGCGGCTGGCTCACTGACTGTCGCGATGTGTTTTCTATTTTCTTTACTTTGATTCCCCACGTAAGAATTCCTAGGCAATAGTTTACTTTCACTGACCCTCTGCGCACCAAAACGGCCTGGGGTGGGGGGTGTCCGGTGGCAGGTAGTCTGCAGGGAGGGTAGTTCAGCTTTGCCCTCGCGACCAACGGCTCCAGTCCTCGGGGGGTGGGGGTATCCTGGTGGTGGTTTCAGGATCCAGGGAGGGCACTTCTAGTGCAGCCCTCGCGACCATCCAGCTCCTTGGGGGAGGGGGGTATTTATTCATGCATTGCTAAGATAATAAAAGTACAAAAGCAATCATATATAAAAATTATGTCCGATTGGCTACTCTGACACTGTCCCTTTAAGACTAACAAACAACATTCCTTATATGAATGTTAAGGATGCACAAGATAAGATAATTTTTTTCCTTCATACACTTTACATTTTATGAATATAGAAAACCACACATCAGGGATAAATTGTCATAAATGTTTAATGCGTGCTTTTATAGTTAACAGTTTAGCTTTGCCCCACTGGTGATCCCGTCGGTGTCACTTTAAGAGTCAGAAGAAACATTGTACTCTTTGTTTACAATTTTTAGAACACATAGAATAAGAACAGACTTAAGTGGACTTTCATCACTCTGCAAACACACCTCTATCACAGAAACACAGGAAATATAGTTAACATATACTGTTGCTCCTTATGTTTTTGGCTGAGCAGTTGCTAGGCAACAGCTAACTCCACCAGTGACTCCAGCCAGGAAGTGCTGGCAGCAAGATGCAGTACACCTGGAGCTTAATGATTGTCTGGAGCTTTCTAGCCCCATTGGGTAGGAGTATAAAATGGTAGCCTTCTGCAGTGGACAGTGCAGTTTGCTCTGGCTGCCACGTGAAGCACATCACATTACTAGGTAAGTGCATCCTCTATCCTACCATGTATAAAACCTTTAAATACAGCACTTTACATAGATAAGCCTTTGATGTGGTCTGTTTGGACCTTTCTCAGATATATGAATGACTACACAAAGAACAATATGTAATTGCAAGTTTAGAACAAACAAAAAAATTAGATATGTTTTATAGGCTTGAACCCTTAGTTTAAATACCCCCCAATACATTATCTTATCTCTTGCTTATAGCAGATTTGAAATAGTTCTACACTATCCTAAAGTTGTTCAGAACCTGGCTTTCTATCTTTTTAGGCATAAATAGAGAAGCTGATTGACTGATATGAGCTACAGGAACTTTCTTACCAGTAGAGAGTAAGGTAAATGAGAGACAGCAATGTAGAGCCTGTTAAGATAAATTTGATGCTCTTTTAGTGACAATGAAACAGGTGGAGGAAGTGATTGCTTTGGAGAGTTTTGATAATGGATTCAGTGTTTATATCTTTGCCAGTTGTGACTGAAATTCTAAAGAAATATGTGATAATATTGAAATGGTGTAATAGATGTTGATGTTTTACCATGCAACAAATATGATAGTACACATAATGAAATGATGATTTACACTACAATGCGTGAAGTAGCATAATTTGAGAGTACATTTTCTTGGGGGGACTATAGGGGGAACATATGCACTGATGATTGTAATATCATTGATGTTAACAGATGAATATCGGACATATTATATTTACTAAATGAAGTGATGTGATAGGATAAGGAAATAAGTAACACTTTGGTGTGCCCCTTGGAGGTTGTTTATAATTTTTATTATTTGTTGTAAAAAATGAGAAATTCCTGTTATGATGTATCCAGGAATTTTGTTTTTTTTTAGTTGTATTGTGATAAATAATTTAAGGACATGTTTTCAATATATTTATATTTATGTATATATTTACCAGTGTTGTGTAAGTTACTTTACAAAAGTAATCAGTTACAGTTACTAGTTACTCTCAAATAAATATAATCAGTTGCAGTTACTGATTACTTGTGTATGAAAAGTAATCGGTAACTGTAATGCATATTACTTTTTCTATTACTTTCTATTACTTTTTATAACTTGCTCCAGGATGATTGGTGCTTGTCAGTGAATTCATTTAATTCAAAATAAAAATGTTCTCCCTTGGCCTACATGTACTTACTAGTCACTCCTACCACCTAAACCTCTATTTGTGACCCATACAAGCCCCTAACCTCCTGCCTTCATAAATGCACATGTCCATGGAAAAACTAGTTCATGAGTGAGTTTCGGACTTGGGATCCTATAGTGATAAAACAGTGCAGGTCGTACCTTGCATGCCGCAGAGCCATTTAAACCAATTTACCTTGAAAAATGAGCACTGAAACACATTTTGTTTTGGTTACAAGAGTTGAAGCCATGATTCCGGTCATGCACATTCATGTCAACTCTAATGTGCATGTCTAGAATTGCAGCTTCAACTTTTATAACCAAACAATTGGGGCAAGATCACCTTTTTTATTCTTTTAACATAAACAGATTACCACCATAAGGCAGTTTAAAGTAGCTATACAAATCAGAACATTGCAACGTGCAGCTAGGTAGTACCAGCAATAACACTCATTCTGTGCTTGCTATGTGCTTGGGCATGTTTCATAACACCAATAGTTTGCTCTGGGCACAAAACTGCCCTGGAGCAAACTTTTTAGAGAGTGCAGTTCAGGGACTTTGAATATCCTGGCTGCAGTGCTCTAAGATGTAATAACATTACACCACTAACCATCTAAAACAGAAAGAGAATCTCAGTGCAGCCTTTCTGCAGCAACTTTAACCTAATCAATGAACACTGCTGTTCAGCTGAGTCTCACACAGATCATATTTCCAGAAGTGCAACCTAATGCAACTACTGCAGAGCTACAAGCATCAAATCTTACCCAATTACACACCTACCATTTGAAGACATGCAACAACACAACTTGTTAAGAGCTACAAGTCCAATATAATCCCAGCTATATAATACATTAGAACTCATACCTTTACAAAACACCAAATTAGAACAGGTATAAAAAACAATCATTTTATAAGTGGAATAAATAATTTCTAAGGGGAGGCATGTACGTCTGCCAATATACCTTCTGGAGAGTTAAGCCTTCAGTGATTTACAAATTAGTACAGTTTTTGTTTTAAAAACATTTCATAATTTTCCTCGTTTCCCATTTTAGAAGTGTAATTAGACTCCAGAATGGGAGTTAAACTGCAATTACCACACTTCTAGGGGCTGTAAGGCCCAGTGCCTGTGGCGTCAGGCCTCACTAGGTCAAGGCATGCAGTAATCTCAGCATAACATATTTTGTTTTATGGCATATAGAAGATCTATGGTCAAAACAGCAATTCTAACTCCATTTTGCATTTTTTGCATGCATTTAGTTGAACCTTTTTGTTTCATTTATAAGCAAACATGTAAAATATTGCTGCTGTTCAGTCCATTTCAGACAACTCCGATATTTTGAAATACACAATGCCCACCATATGGTTTTAAAGCCACTAAAAAATATAATTTTGAAATTGTGACAAAGAATGTATGCTTTTGTTTCAGAAATATGTTGCCAGCATTAATATGTGTTGTAATGTTTAGCAACAGTCTTAGTAGTATTCCAATATAAAGAGTTGCAATTTTGTGTTAACCAGACAGTAGAAGTGACGAAAATGAACAGGTGGTAATACCTTTTGTTTATCAGAGACTTTATTAATTTAGAAAGATTGTGTAATCAAATAAGTCTGTTAGTCAAAAAATTTTAGTTTTTTTGCCTCAGTTCTATTAATCCATTGTGTAGTTCTTAGAACACATGTCACCATGGCCCCCTCATTGATGGCAAGGGTATTCCAGGGCCAGGGTATTCAGGTGTACAAAGGGATCCCTTTTGGCTGCAGCGAAGGGTGAAGGACTGGAAGGTCAGCTCCATGTCAAGTCCACGCAGTCTGAGACAGCATCATTGTCCCCAAAATAAAGGTGTTTATGAAAACTGAATATCTGCTGAAAGGCAAGCTAACAGTAAAAGCACAGCTGGGAACACAGCTCTCTCTTTGACTAAACTTTTCAGTGCTGCCACATCTGAAACTGTGGAGGTGTAAGAGGCATATGACACCCCCCCCCCAGCCTTCAACTCAGGAACTGACAGATTTAGAGACACTGTTAAATGAAAACAGTAACTGCAGCTTTATATTTATTAATGCACAGTACCTATAGTCAATCCTGGCAAACACCAGTGCCCTCAACTGGCTTACACAGTATAGACTAGAGGTTACAGTAATAACCTGTGATAAAGCTTGGTACATCAAGCAGACCTAGGTATGGTTTGTTTCCCACAACCTCCACTGTGTGACCCTGAGCAAGTCATGTAACCTTCAGTGCTTCTAGGTTGTAGTTGCACTTGAAAGCAGGCATAAATGTACCTTGTGGGCCTGACCCTGTTACCAAAGAATTACATAAAAAACCAAAAAAACTAGATCATTTTTGGGCTTTGGTTAGCAGTACCATCCCATGGTGTCCAACTTGGAAGAGACCTTTCCTTGTTTAATCCAGTGGATCACTTCTTTTTGCACTTATGGCTAGTTGCCAACAAATATTCAATTACTTGTCCATAAATACTAACACTTAACTGTTCTGGATTGACAGCAACTACCAATGTTGCATCATTAGCCAAAAAAAAAAGGTGTTTGTGAAAACTGAATACCTGCTGAAAGGCAAGCTAACAGCAAAAGCACAGCTGGGAACACAGCGCTCTCTTTGACTAAACTTTTCAGTGCTGCCACATCTGAAACTGTGGAGGTATAGGAGGCATAGGACACCCCCACCCCCAGCAGTGAGGGTTATCTTGGAGGAAGACTGTCTAGGGAAACATCTCTTTGCTCTACAGTCCTGCATGGAATTAGATGCATGTGCATAACGATTTTTAATCTATTCACCACTATTATGGCTGTGGGGAAGGGGGTTGCACAAACTGATACATCAGGATGCCTGAAAACAGCTATATACTCCTACCCCATGGCACAATTTAATGCTGGAAGTATTACAAACTTGTTGTTCCCTGGCTGATGTGCACTGATCAGCTGAGCAGCTGTCCCTCCCACCAGTCAGGCCTGGCCCGGCTCATCTTCCTCTTGCATCCCCACCTTACCTGGCTACTGCTGCCTCAACTGTCAGCTATTGTCACCGGCGATAATTACCATCCAACTATGGTGCAGTGCTACTCTCTTCTCTCCTGCTCTGCTTAACAAGCTCTGGTTCCTCCACTCCATCCTCTTCATCAGCTGTCTGCCTGCCCTCCCTGGCACATGTGACAACCAGACTGACCGACACATGACCCACACTGACTACTAGCCAACTGCACAACCTTCCCGGCACTCTAGGCTCCCTCAGTTGTGGGACTAGTTTGGCACTGCGCCGCTAGACCACCTGGTTGCTCTGGAGTCTGGTTAGAGGATGTCCAGTTGGTCCCAGTCCCTTGCCTTCTTCTTCAACTTGAATTACTTGTCTTCAGCGCTGCCTCCTGACCTGTCAGTCACTCCAGTCCTCCCTACTGCTTGTCTCGGTTTGTCTTCCCTCTGTTGCACCATGCACATGTGCATATCGGGATTAAAAGGCACCAAATTCAAAAAACATGCCACGGACCACCAAAGAATTTGCTCAGGGTTAGATCAGGATCATTTGGTGGGGTGCAGTAAGTCTGTGAGTGCACCCATGCCCAGGTCACACATGCCCAAACTGTGCCAATTTTTAAAAAATGCTCCCAAAGTGGCAAAGCCTTTTAATGTTATAAATCATTGGTGGGAATGAGCACATGTCAGAAAATATTGTGGGCCCATGAACCCATATTACCTCAGCACCTATGCCACAATTCCGATAGCCGACGCGGGGGGGAGGGGTAATCTGGCCCTGATTAATATAGTAAATTCCGTTACAGTAACTGCTTTACTTGAAAGAAAATGTAATCTGTAATGCGTTACAGATTACATTTTCTTTCAAGTAATACATTACTGTTACATGTTACGTGACAATGTAATCAGATTACAGTAACGCGTTACTTGTAACGTGTTGCTACCCAACACTGATATTTACACACAGATCCTCTCCCCTGAGGAAGCCCTATGGGTGAAATGTTGGGAAATGGAGGATCTCTACTGTTAGAATGAATGAGTAATATATGATTTTTGAGAAGACTGATTTGGTATGGCTGGTTCTCTTCTTTATCTTGACCCACAAGTATTGATACAAGTCAGTCCCCTGCTCAGCACACCTCCAGCACTCATCATTGGGTAATAATTTTATTTGCTTTAGCCTGGCAGGGGTTTTATAGCATCTGTGCAACACCTTATATTGGAAAAATTTCTCTTGCATATTGCAGGATGCTTTGTATGCCCCTGCCCAACAGCTGCTCCATTCTTCCTCAGTTAATGTAACTCCCAACTATTCCAGTCTATTTCTACTTTATCTACAGAAGACATGCGTTCATCCCTGAGTATTTGATATGTATTTGCTGCCCCATTTTGCCTGTGCTGCTGCCTGTAGCAGCTGGGGAAAATGTTCCTCCTCCTTATATGTGTACTCTGTGGCCAGTCTATGTTTCATCACATTTCTGAGTTGAAGATATTTCCAGAAGCTGTTTCTGCAGACCTGATATCTTTGTACTAGCTCCTAAAAAGAAAACATCGGATCTCTCGGGTGCGATGTCTGATATTTTTGTACCACCTCTTGAAAAGAAAGCATTGGACCTCTCGGGTGTGTTGGCTGCATGTGGGACAGGATGGGGGAGGCAGTAGTAGCCTGTGGCACCAGTTCATATATGACCCAGGTCTCCTTGCTTGATGAGGAGCTTAGGGAGATGAAAGCCATGGGTAGGAGATTGGAGCATTGGCACAGATTAGAGTATTGTTGGTGGAAGGCCAGACAGTTGGGGACAGACTGGCTCTAAGAACATGCTATGGTGAGTATTACAGGGCAGTCTCCTTTAAGAAGGCAGCATTTCTGTCCAGAGACTGTGGCGAGGAGGAACAGACTGGCTGAGCTTTTCTAGACTGTGGACAGGCTGCTACATCTTGCCTGTCTCAAACCAGTAATGGCATTTTCATCCACCTGGTACGAGGAGGAACAGACTGGCTGAGCTTTTCTAGACTGTGGACAGGCTGCTACATCTTGCCTGTCTCAAACCAGTAATGGCATTTTCATCCACCTGGTACGAAGAGTTTTCTCACTTCTTCAACAGGGTGTGCTCAATCAGGTCTGGGGTAGCCCCAACTGGACTGTTGTGGCCCAGCAGTAGGGAGCAGGTTGTCATCAGGAGCACTCCTCCTGTCTGGGGTGAGATTAGACTGGTAATGGTGGAAGAAGTATGTGAGGTGATTTCTGAGCTGTGACCCACTTATTGTGAACTGTACCCAGGTCCAACATACCACCTAGTGAGCTGTGTTGGGTCTCTGGGCCTAGTGTTTACCGAGATAGTCCAGTGCTCCTTTTCAGAGTGGGGTCCTTCCTGAGTGTATTGAAGGATGCATTGGTGAGGCCACTTCTGAAAAAAACATTATTGGATCTGCACTGCTTGAAAATTATAGACATGTCTCTAACCTTTCCTTCTTAGGAAAGGTTATTGAGAAGATAATGGCTCTGCAGCACGAGCCCATCTCACAACCTTTAACATCTATGAGCTGCTCCCGTCCAGATTTAGGTCCAGACATAGTACAGAGACTGCGCTGGTCAGGGTGCATAATAACCTCCTCAGGCAGGGTTCATAATAGCCTCCTCAGGACCAGAGATAGGGGAATTGTCAGTTCTCATTCTATTCGATCTCTCATCAACATTTGACATGGTGGACCATAGCTTGCTGTTGGATTAGTTTAGGGAGTATTGTGGACTCACTGGTAGGATCATCAGCTGGTTTGAGTCCTTCCTCAGTGGCAGGATGCAGAGGGTGGTGATTGGGAATTTCTCTTCACTCCCAAAGCCTCTGCTCTGTGGCATACCCCAGGGCTCCATTCTCTCACCTGTGCTGTTCACAGTGCACATGTTGCCCCTGGGTGACATTATCAGATGTTACAATGTGTGCTTTCACTGCTATAGAGATGATACCCAGCTGTATTTGTCATTTACTCCCGGAATACCTGGCATGGTCAACATACTGAATTTATGCCTGTCCGAGATCCAGGACTGGACACCCTTTAGCTGGCTATGATCCAACATGGACAAGATGAAAGTATTGGTGATTGAGTCTAGTTGGTGGCAGGGTATAGGGGCCACAGCAGAGGAGCCCAGACTGATGCTTAGTTCATCTAGTCTGGTGGCCTCTGCTAAAGTGTAGAATCTGGGTGTCATTCTGGATGAAATACTGATACTGGAGGCTCAGGTGTCATCTGTAGTCTGGATTGGCTTTTGCCATATTCAGAATATCTCCTGGATTAAAGTCTTGATCCCACCAGAAGACCTGCCCTCCCTGATACATCCCTTTGTGACTTCCAAAGTCAACTACTGTAACTCTTTGGGTTAGTGAAGGGGTCCTATGACACCTGCAGTTGGTGCAGAATGCAGCAGCCAGGTTACTGATGGGTCTTCTGAGCATGTCATGTGACCCTGGTCCTGCATGATCTGCACTGGCTGTAGGTGAAAAGGAAAATTTTCTTCAAAGTCAGTTTGCTAACCCTATAAAGCCCTATATGGGCTGGGCTAAGGTTATCTGAGTGAGCTCTTGTCCCCTTACTGCCCATTTCACCTCCTCTCCACTACTCTGTGGGGAGCCCCCCCAGCGGCAACCAAGGCCAGGCTGAAGTCATCATGGCATTGCACTCTTGAGGTGGCTACTCCAGCCTTGTGGAACTCACTCCCTAGATCTCTGAGGGAGGTTCCCTTGATGGAGGCCTTTAAGAGGGGCCTAAAGATCTACCTTTTCAGGTAATTAAGCACACTGTTTTAATTTTAAATTTATTTGCTGACCGATTTGTGCATTTTTATGCTGCACGTATTTATTGACTTGGTATTAATTTTATGTTTTATGATGTACAACACTCAAAACCCCCATGATTGGATGCTTAACAAACAAACCACTTCTACTACCTTAGTGTCAGAGTCAATTACTGTAGGTCTCCTGCTGGCTTGATTCCTTTAATTTGACAGCTCCCACACTGGAAGAGCTCCCCATCCATTAGTGTCTTTGGGTTCTGCTACACAAGCTCCGAAGTTTTATTTTTTATTTTATTTAAAAGTTGGTAACTGGGAAGGGCACAGTGAGCTAAGTCCCATTTCCTGATGTGACCTCGGGGGTAAGACACACACAGGGGAATAAACACAAATGGCACAAAGCAGAAAACAGCAAAATACTGTATATGTTACAAAGGGGCAAAAGTAATTATATTCATATGCAGATGATGATAACATGGTTATACAAACATATCAATAGCGTCATGAGAAAATTATACAGAATGAAAACAGTGAAATTACAAGAAATAAATACAAAGTAAATCAATTATATACACATGGCACTACTGGAGAAGTGTGATGTCACTAGGTGTGGTGGGGCAAGAGGAGGTAAGGTAGAGGGAAGAATGTACAGGAGAGAAAGTCAGAACAAGGAGAGTGGGAAGAGGCCCCATTTTCCACTGGCTGTCCCCAAAGCCAATGTCAGTTCTCTCTCCCCGACCCCCAGACTGACCATTCATGAAGATGAGTCCTTAAATCTCACTCGGATTATCACTCAACCCACCCTGCTCATACCCCACTCTCAAAAACACTCCCTATTGGACTGGATTCTTTCTCCCACCCCCACTGTATTGCAGCCACAGGAATCCTGCCAGATGCTTTCAGTGACCACCACATGAAGTTCTGAGTTATGAAGATTTGGCATCCACCTTCCTCCCCTAAATACATTTGGACCAGGTCCCTCCACTCACTCAACACCTCCACTTCCTTGGGTGACCTTGCTGCTGCAGATTGGATAGCCATACCCTCTGCCATGGATATTGGCATTTCCATCTCCCTGTTTTGTTCCAGATTCTCCTCTGCATGGGACAAGTATGCCCTGCTCAGAAAATCCAGGGTCAAAAAATCACCATCACCCCTGGATTACCCCTGAAATCATTGATCAGTGCAAGTCCCATGACCTTGCCTGTCAGTGTTTTCCCTCAGTCCTGGAAGTTGGCAAAAGTTCTTCCACTCCACAGTGGGGGGGGGGCTTTCTTCCCTGGTAAATCCCCACCAGTATCCCTCCTCCCTTTCCTTGCTAATCTGCAAGAGAAGCTTGTGTACACTAGACTCCAATTTCTATCCTCCATGATTTCCTTTCCCCATTCCAGTCTGACTTCTGGAAGCATCACTGCACCAGCTCCTCCCAGCTGTGTGTAACTGAGTCTGTCTTCTCAGGGATGATCAGGGGCACATCACAGCTGCCATTTTCATTGATTTGGCCAAAGCCTTTGGCTTGGTGTCCCACCTTCTCCTTTTGGATAAGCTGAGCTCTGCTGGCCTCTCAGCTCCTGCTGTAGGCTAGTTCTGTTCTTACCTCTCTGGCCACCTGCAGTCAGTATAGGTTGGTAGTGCCCTGTCACCTCCATTTCCCATCCAGGTAGAGATCCCATAGGGCTCTATCCTGGGGTGCATCCTGTTCACCATTTTCCTTAATGACCTCCCCACAGCTTGTGCCAACTCACAAATCCACATGCATGCAGATGACAACCATTTACACCTCCACTACAGCTGTGGAAGGTCTGCTCCAGCAAGACTTCCACAATGTCCTGCACTGGTTTCAATCTAACCAACTTTGGGTCAACTCCCCTAAAAAAAATTGTGTCCATGATCTTTGACAACAGCCCAGTTGGCACCAAAAGTCTCCATCTGGTCTCTGCATGTTTTTGCAGGTGAAAATGGAGCCAGAGGAGCCAAATCATGAGCTGCCACTTTTTGGTGCACAAATGTGAAAGCGGGTGGTCTGTGCATGCATGGTAGATTGCTTGTGTGTACTTGCCACTGTAGTGGCAAAACAGAAGCCCCTATGTTGGTCCCAGTACCCAATTATGGCAGTACAGGGACTGAAGACCTGAATGAGGTACAAGAGAAGCCTTTGTCCATTATTTTACAAAAAGTACCTATCATGAAGCGATCTGTCCTATAAATATTAGGGAAGGCAGCATTAATATTAATGAGGGAGCCTGCCTGCTGTCTGGGGACTGTTCATTTTGGCAGCAGTGACAGGCGTGGGGCTTATCTAAAATGTTAACCACTGCACAATTTTTAACAGGGCACAGAGACTGATATTAAAATGTGGGGCTACTATTTAATAAAAATAATTCTTCTGGCTGCACCAGAACTAAAAAGATGGACACTGTATGAACTGCTTGGGGACTGTGATTGTCAGCAGCTATATTTTCAGCCTTTGACCTTTTTCCATCTCCAGCCAATTGGAAAACCAGGATTTGTGCCAGAGAATTATGGGACTATGCTAACGCTTTATGGGGAAAAAAGCAGGGACAATGTTTGGTGCCTATTCAAGGAACCTATCAGGCATCGAGTGAGCCTGATGAATACTAATTTTTCAGTGAGACAATTGATTCAGCCAATTAGGAGCTGCCAGAAGCTCCCAAAACCCCAGAGATGTTTGATTCTGAGTTCAGTTGGGTGTGAGCCCCTCCACAGGGAGGGGGGCTCTGGCCCTTTTCTAAAGAAATGTGACTGCAAGGACTTGGAGTGGCCAGCCTAGGGGTTGCCAGTTACTTGTCCCCCAGGGCCAGCATTTGCCTTTCCATATTTGAGAAGATTTGCTGCAGAATCCTGATTTAACTTCAGCTATGAGAGAGCTGCAAGAAATCCTGCCTGCGGTTGTGAGAGCTGCAAGAATTTCTGCCACCTCAGCAGTGAGAGCGCTGCAAAGATTAATAGCCCCAGCTGTGAGAGAGCTGTGTTGGAAATCCTGAGTGAGTAAAAAGAGATAGAGACGCTACTTGGGGCCAGATAGCCCAGAGATCCAAGAGGTGCTCAAGTTCTGTCTGTACCCTGCATTTGATCAACACTAAGATAGGGAGACATTTGTTGAATAAATGACCGTGGATGGTTCTGTGATTGTGAAATGGCTGTGAGATGGTCCTGTTCTGCAAGGGTCATCTGGGAGTCTCCCTAGAGAAAGGAAATTCACCAGTGATATCGGTAAGAAGCTTAATTGTTCTGTCTGGAGCTGCAAAAGCCATGCTTGCCAAAAAGAACTGTTTGCCTGTTATTCCACTTGTGAGAAGCTTAAGAAGAGAAAATGGAATTCACTACAATTCCAGATATGTCTAATTTTGCTGGGAGCCTTGCTTTAAGCTCTAGTGTTTACCTCCAGGAGTGAGGAAAGAAACTTTCATCTACCATGATGAGACTGTGCCTTAATGCAAAAGGGCCATAGCTGCTATGCTGGCAGCATGGTTGAAAATCCAGGCTAAGCAATGTGCCTAATTGCCTAAATGAGAAGAGACTTTGTCCGAGATCAGCATTTGGGAGTCAGCCTGGTAGTGTACCAGCTAGACACTGTCATATGCGCCTCCACCTGAGGGGTCAAGCCTAGATGTGGGGGACTGAGGTATGCCGGCCCTGGTCCCAGTGCTGGTTATTTTCAGATTGGGACTTCTGCCCAAGAGGATGGGTACCTGTTGAAGAAAGCTGAGAAAGTTTCCACCTGTAAAAGCTGCAAGAGCCTGCAGTTCAGTAAGGGGTCCTGCTGAAAGCCTTCGCCATGCATCTCAACTCAGTACAAAGTCTACAAGTTGTGACTACCTTGAATGTACATTTTCAAGCCTACTTCTACCTTGTTTAAGAATGACTACAAAACCGTGAGTGAGCAGTCTCAGTTCTGCAATATGGAGGGCCTGTAAATAGCTACTATTATGTGTTTTTGCCAAGTTCAGTATCTAATGCCCACAGAGTTCAAGTCAAAAGTTAATCCAAGGAAAAATAAGTTATTTAATTTGTCTTAAGGGCGCCAATGCTGGCCAACCAGCTGCAACTGCATCAGGCCTACAATATTTAGTACTGGGTACCCAGAGAGAGGATTGCGGGGTCCTTATCTGGACTGGGGACTGGTATCAGTTGGGGTATATTTGATGTCTTAAAATCTATGCAGTTAGAAAAGTTAAATCTGAATCCATCAGAAGGTTGGTGGGTGGCCAGAATAAAAGATGTCTGAATGTAAAATACAACCTGATTGTTTGATGCAATGCCAAGAATGCCAATTTAAAATGTTGTTTGACCTCTACATCTACATCCACTTACCCTTGCCTAACCCTACACCCCTTGTAAATAAATTGTTGGTTAACCATTTTTTTATAAATCTGGTGTTGTGAGCATATTATTGAGTCAATAATTCTGCAGTGTGGCATTTGGGGGCTTTGTTAATGTTGATCCATGTGTGCGGTGACAGTATGGTATTGTGGGTAGGTACAGCAGCCCAGTGGGTTGTACCAGTTTAGTTCAGACCCACTTAAATGTCTCTCTGGGTAGAGGCACTGCACAATAATGTAATCTTGGGGGGGAAAAAAAACAGTTTAAGTATCAAAATAGGAACCCAGACCCCACAACCTTGGTCTGGCCTGCAAGGCAGGGGTAGTAGCCCATTGGAACATGGTGTCCAGGTTACATGTACTTATTCTTGTTGTAATCACGTACTTTGTTCCATTTTGCTGTAACTGTGAACTGTATCAATGCAATGTAATTGCATTTAACTGTGTACTGTGTTCATGTTACGTATTTGCCTCCCATGTTCCCTTCCCCCAGGTCACACCTGGAAATGAGCCTTGGCTCAGTGTGCCTTTCCCCAGTCACCAATTTTCAAATAAATACATTTGTTAGCTTTTGAACATTGCTTTGTGCTCTAACTGTGCCTTCTATGCATGGGTGTGCAGCAAGCACTTTCAACAGGGGTTTATAAAGTAAGGTTATGACCTTGCTTGTTTGGGTGACACTGCCTTGATCTTTCTATTTATTTTATTTATTTAAAAGTTGGTAACCAAGAAAAGCACACTGAGCCGAGGCTCATTTCCAGGTGCAACCCGGGGAACACAACAGGGAGAAACATTTGTGATCAGGGAGGTACAAATACAGAACAGTGCAGAATAATACAATAATGTAACAGTAATACAACATGTGCTGGCACAGTGTGATAAGAAATAAAATATAATAAAATACACTCAGTAGAAGCATAGGAATACAAGACAAAATGGATTACACAGTTATGAAGCATATTTAGTGTGATCTGTCGACATGTAGGGGTATCTCCAGAGTCATCCCTAAGCAGTCAGTATTTGGATTGTTGCAACACAAAAACTAGGTAATACTCCTAAGCCAGAGCAGTCCCAGACCCCATTTGATTTATGTGCCCTCAGCTTTCATAGGTGATTCTCAGCTGCCCCCATACAAAAGCTTTGAGCATTTTATCAGCTATACCAAAATATCTCTCAGGGTTGGACAGATGTAGGTTGTTAAAAATATAGTAAAACCTGGGTGGTGTTTTGAGTTTGAAGATGTTTATCTTACCCCAGACTGACAGGTTCAGCTAGTCCCATCTCCTTTACTAAGCCTCTAACTGCCTAATGTTATTGTCCAGGTTTAGTGGCACAATATGATTTAGGTCCACTGGCATTTGTATATATGTTGGATGGCTCTGTACCCATTTCAGACCCCACGGACTAAACTGACTCTTAACACACAGTTTATTCAGAGTGAGTAGCTCAGACTTTGTTCAATTTATGAGGAGACCAGATATTCATGCAACAAGGTCTAGAACATCAGGTATGTGCAGATTGGAGCCCCCTAGCAGCATGTCATCCAGACAGAGCATTGTTTTGTGCCCCACCCGTGCAATCTTCCAGGGCTAAGATAAAAAGAATTGGGGACAATGGGTACCCCTATCGCATTCCATTCTGTAATGTGAACCTCTCTGATAGCATACTATTAGTAAGCACCTTCGCTTTGGGTTCTGTATTATAGTACTTGTCCCATTTCCTGAATTAGTCCCCCAGTCCTAATTTTTGTGAAACTAATGGGAGGTAGTCCCACTCAATTTAATCAAAGGTGTGTTCCACTTCAAGTGAGAGTGTAGCCCTTGGCACTTGACATAACTCATTAATCCATCTTAAGTTGAGTGACTACCTTAAATTGTCTGCCCCATGCCTGCCAGAGACAATGCCTACCTGACCTTTGATTAGGGTCATCAGTACTGTAGTCAGCCTTTTTGCAAGAACCTTAGTGAAGATTTGAAATGTCTGCATTTAGGAGGGATACAGGCCTATACCCACTGCAATCATTTTCTGGCTTCCCTTTTTTGTCGATGAATGTTATTATAGTCTCTGCCATTGTCGGGTGCAGATTCTGTATATACTTTAGCCAACTTTCCTGCTATATCTGCTCCTAACACCTTGTAATATTTGGCTGGTAGGTTATCATTACCGGGACTTTAAGTGGGGGGGGGGAGGGGGGCAGACTTTTTATGATGTTTGAGATTTTCTCCCAGCTTAATGGGGTTTCCAGAGCCTTACTTGCTTGAGTCAGTTTGGGAAGCTGCACTGTTCTGAGGAATTCACTAATTTGCTGTTCCATCCTTCCTCTGCTGGTTTTATAAAAATCCTAATAAAAGAGTTGAAATGCTTCATTTATTTCTACCATGCTTGCTTCTAGTCTCCCTCTTGTCTTATTGAGTGGATATAGCCCTCCTTGTGCCTTAATTTGGCTTTCTAACCAGCAGTCTGCCAGCACGTTCACCACTCTCCCAGTATTTCTGCCCTTGCCTGTACAAGTTATTTTATTCATCTCATGTTTTAATGTGGTGAGCTGATGAACTTGTTTCAGTGTCCTGTCCTTCAATTTTTGGTACTATTTTTCTTTCTCTCTCAGTTCTTATTCTTTCTTCTCCTTTTCTGAGTTTCCTCCTTGCAGCTGTGAACACTATTACATGCCCTATGATGTACCCCTTATATTTCTCCCACACTGTGACCATACTTCACCTGCCCATTTCATTTTCTGTGAAGGAAGTTTCTGTTCTGGTCTTCAACCTAGACTGAAATTCTTTCTTCTGTAATATGCTTGGGTTAAGGCACCACCTATTTTATTTAGCTTTTGTTGACCAGGTAAGTGCACTAGACAAATTCTGCCTATTTTCAGGCATGACCCGGGGGAGGGGGATACAGATGAATACCAACTGACCTTGAACCAGATTAAGCTGTTGGTGATATTTTTAGTGAATGGGGGGAAATTTGGCCAGTGCACTAGTGAAATTCCCCTACTCGCCTGTGGGGGACCCTTTGTCATCCTGGACATTGGCCAAGATGGCGTCTCCCATGGATCCAGATGGAGGTAAGATGGTCCTTGGAGCTGAGGAGTTGGCCTCTTCCTCAGTTCCTCCTGTGTGTGAGGCTTCTTCCATCTCTGAGAAGATGGATGTGGATATTGCTCCTAAGAAACCTGCATCTGACCTGTCTAGACTGGAAACTGTCAACGTTCTCGCTCTTGCTGAGGGTCACTTGTTTACTTCTCCAGCTTGTGTGGCTTCCTCTGAGGCTCCTATTCTTTCAGCAGACCCACTGCTGAGAGCAGACTTCCTGAGCTGTCATCTGTTTCAGTCCCGAAGTGCGTATTTGTGGGTGCTTAATGCTGCAGAAGAGTGTCGCGAGCATCACAGCTGATCCCTATGTCTCGAGACAGGAGTGTTGCCTACTGGAGCTCCACTTTCTCTGAAAGCTGTCAGTTTGTCCGGAATTTTCACGACGGAGATTGGCACTGGGTCTGCTGCAACCCTGGACCTGGTAATCGGTGAGATACCATCCTCCTTGGACACGGACGGTTCCCGTATGACATCCCGGGAACCTACTAGAAAGACTTCTGCTGTTTCTTCTGAACAAGACTTGATTCCACCTTTACAAAATGGAGAGGGTTCAGGGGTAGACACTGATTCTAGACCAGACACTCCTCGGGAGCTGTCTGATCCTGTGACTGGTGCTGCATTACTCGCTACTGTTCCTCGCAGTACCGACTTGTCTGGTGAAGGCTCTAATTTTGATCACAATCTGTTGGTTACGGGGCATACTGTTGCTGAAGCCTTACAGGCTGCTGGGTGGGTTAGAGCTGGGCCAAATCAGCCTTGGGTGTCACCTCAATGACGGGGGTCTGCTCTTCCTGACCCTATGGAACTTCCCTCTTCTTTAGAGCTGTCTAACCCCCTGGTTCTTTTTCCTCCGCAACAAAATCCTATGGAAGCTTTTCCTTTGCTCAGTGTTTCTGAGCAGCAGCATGCCCCTGGAGAACCTATTGCCCTGAACCCAGAGTCTGACGTCCATGGACCTGGCCCATAACATCCTTCCCCCCACATCCTTCTATGAGTACTGCTGGAGCTGATCCTGACCATGGTCAGAACTCATCTGGCAGAACATATGCTGGACTATTTCATGCTCCTCCTGAACCTGCTAAACAGTGAAATGCAGTAAGGCTAAAATATAAAGGAGGCTTAGAGTTACATCCTGACAGGGTATATGTGGGCCATACGCTTTTGAAGGACAGCATGGGTTTTTCTGCTCAGGACATTTATGCTTTAATTCACACCTCAGGTGATCCAAATTTTGATATCGGCTTTAAAACTGCTAAAGGTTTGGAGCTCTTCTGGGAACATTATCAAAGTGTTCGTAATAACCCTGAATGGAAGGTCTTTGTTGCTATTCCTTTAACTAAGTCTGCCTACAGAACGGTGACTGTGTTATTTAAAAATGAAGGAGTGGCAATATCAGACATTTTATTCTGGTTAAGGGCTAAATCTTCTGTTTTAGGTCTCCCAGACCCTATTATTGACTCTGAAGATATTTGGACTGGGGGGTGGAGGATCTGGGTCAAACTGCCTCAGATTCGAGGTATTATTCAACACCTACCTGGGGAGGGACCAAGGCTTTATCTTTTATGCTGGACAGCCTTGATCCTGTTTCAGGTGTGGGGCTCATACTTATCTGAGCAATGCCTGCGATAAGATGAAATGTTCCCTTTGTGGAGGGATCGGCCATGTGGCATTCACCTGCCAAACTCCTGTTATATGTAATCTTTGTGAAGACACCACCAACGCTTTCAGGGACTGTCACTGGGCTTCACATAATTTGGGAGGGGATGACTCTACTGAAAATACAGAAATGGAACCAGGGGATGATTACCCTATAGATGTGTCCCTTCCCCAGCCCTCCTCACTCTTTGTAACAGTGTCTGCTGTTGATCCTTCCCCTACAAGACATGTGCCCTCTCCCTCCTCTATCCAAGTCAAGCTCCCAGTGCAGCAGGTAATTGCCCCAGGTACCACAGCCCCAGAGGCAGTTGCAAATCCAGTATTACCATTCCTCCTGAGAATACAGTCTCACCCTAGCTCTGAAGTACTGGGGCCTTCTAGGCAAGACCCTACCATGCTGCCTCCCCACTCCACAGATTGTGAATTTCAAAAAAATAGACAGTTGACATGCAGTGTATTCCAAAAATTGGGCAAAGATGCTATGGATGGAGGTGAGGTTGGTCTCCCCATGTCCAATAGATTCCTTTCTCTTGCTAAAATGAAACAGTGGGATGAGGATGATGATGAGTCGGACTCCTCTTCACTAATTTCCTCACAGATGGAACGCGTAACTGATTCTGAATTTCCCTCCATAGATACCAAAGAGGGGGGGGTGGTAAGAAGAAAAAGAAGTTCAAAAGATTGGGGACTAAAAATGCTAAATCTCTGGTTTCCACTATGGCGGATGTTTCTACCACCTGAACATGGAGTGGCACCTTTTCTTGGGATCTTTAAACACCAGTAGTATAAAGAACCACAAAAAGAGACTCGCCACTTTCTCTATCACTTCCGGTCATCTTGATGTCCGGCTGAGGGCACATGAATTGCGTATTATAAATATCTGTAATTTCCAGATGAAATTCCAACAGGTTACATTGTTGCAGAAAGTTCTACCTTTTTTGTATACCACAAGATCTGTCTTTTTAGGAGGTGATTTCAATTGTATATTGTCTTTATCTGACTAAACAGGTATAACACAAAAATGATGATCTGATTCTAATGTTTTGCACAAAATGTATACACAGGCCAAGCTCAGGGATTGTGCAGCTGTTTTTTCTAGCTTACCGGAGCATACTTACTCTAGGGGTCACTTGTCTACTAGAATTGACCTCTGGTTTGCCTCTCATTGGGTCTCTGTGCACTCTTTTTCAGTTTCTCCAGTTGAGACTTCTGACCACAAGCTGATTACTGTTTTTTGGAACCCCTGGCCCGAATCTGGACTGGAGGTTGGATTCGGCTCTTTTATCAGACACAGATACTTGGGCTCTCATTCATAATGAGTTCGAGGCCAGGTTTTCTGTTTTTGATTTATATAATAAATCTGTTTTATGGTGGCAGGACTAGAAACGAGATTTGAATACTTTATGTAGCTCATTGGCGAAACAGGCAGCTAATACTAAGTATCTAACCTACCTACAGTTCAGGGATAGGCTCCAGAAGCTACTTTCTCGAGCTGTGGAGACTGGAGAAGATCTCACAGATGACATTATTATGATTAAATCTCAGATGTGTAAGTATCAGTATGATAGGGCCCATTCTCTGTTTTTAGAACAGAAGATTGGCACTCAGGGAAAAGCACAAGGTGTTAATCCTTATGACTGTTGTGCTCAAAGGGTGGACTCTAAATATATGGAAGCCTTGAGGTTTGATACAGGTCAGATTGTAAACTCTAGTGATGATATTGAGGAAGTGGTTCATCAGTTTGTGGAAGCTTCCTTTCATAACAACTCTCCCCCTACAGTTGGGATGGATGAGTTTCTACATACATTACAGATACCTGATTTTTTTGGAAGCAGATAAATCCCTATTGACCTCTCCTATTTCCCAGAAAGAAGTGGAGGAGGTTATTAATGGATTGCTGTCTGGTTCTTCTCCTGGTCCGGGTGGCTTACGGGGGTACTCTATAGGAAAGCAGTAGGCCTTTTAAGCCCCTATTGGTGAAAGTTTGTAATACTATATCTGGTTTGGTTCCTTTTCCTGCAGCTTTGGCAGACAGTATTTTGATTTTTCTATATAAAAAGGGGGATACATTGGATCTTAGAAATTGGAGGCCCATTAGTTTGTTAAATGTTGACTGGAAAATTCTATGTAAAATACTGTGCAAACATTTATCCTGGGTAGCTCAGGAAGTGATCTCACCTGGTCAGACTTGTGCCACTCCCCACCGGGGTATGGGAGACATTTCCAAATTACTGAGAAGCTTTTGATGGGTCGAGTGGTTCTAGGTATTTACTCTCCCTTGACCAAGCTAAGACCTTTGACGAGGTTCCCCATGTCTACCTTTTTTGGGTTTTAAAACATTTTGGTATTCCAGTTGTTTATGGAATGGCTTCAAATTATTTACATACATGCCTCATCTCTGCCTTTGGTAAATGGCAGACTAGGGAGGTCTGTACTGATTCAGTGGGGAGTCAGACAAGGCTGTCCTCTGAGTCCGCTTTATGTTTTTTCTTTAGATCCTTTATTAAGAACATTACATACGGCACCAGGATTTGCACCATTTCGGGGTTCTGGGGATGGTGTATTTCCGATTGCCTTTGCTTATGCAGATGACACTACTGTACTAGTTAGTGGCTGATCAAGTATCTGGGGAACGGGCTATGGAGGTTGTAAACTCCTTTTCTGTTGTCTCTGGTTCAAGGATTAACAGACAGAAGAGTACGGCAGTGGGGATTCGTACTTTAGAAGTAGCTCCACAGGCTGGTGTATCTGCATTACCGATTAAAATTTTGGGGTACTGGTTTGGAGCTCCTGACCCGGCCTGTTACAATTGGGAAACAGCCTTGGCCAAAGCAGAGGAGAAAGTTGCAAGATGGAAAGGTTTTCCTATGGCGAAAAAGAAGAGTCTTTATGTTTAAAACATTTTTATTGCCTATTATTCTGAATGTTAGTTATTTGTATTCTTTGCCTGTCAAATTAGAGGTTAGGATGTATAGCATGGCTTTTCAGTTATTATGGGGGAGTAGTCTTAATCCCATGCCTGGCGCCATGGCTTGGAGGGACAGGGAGCGAATCCTCAGGATTGCCGGAGCAGCTGCACAGGTGAGGGAGCTGGATGTCATTGTCCACCTAGGGACAAATGACCTGGCTAAGAAAGGGATTAGAGAAGTGCAGGAAGAGTTTGTGGAATTGGGGAGGGGCCTTAGTCAAGTAGCATGCAAGGTAACCTTCTCGGAGGTGCTACACATCTATGGCATAGGAGAGGCTAGGGTGTTCCGCACCATGGGATTCAATCAGTGTTTGAAAAACTGGTGTGGAGCTCAGGGATTTGGCTTCATTGGGGACTGGGGTTCCACCTGGAGTGATGCAAGCCTATACTGGCATGATGGGCTGCATCTGTCCAGGAGGGGAACCAGGATCCTAGGTGATAGGTTTAAATGCTTCATTGGCAAGCTTTTAAACTAGCCAAGGGGGGAGGCACTGGAAAGGAGCAGGAAAATCCTAGCCCCCCCAAAATAATCATGGTAGTAAGTGCGGCAAACACCAACAGAGTTGCCGATAGGGAGAAGAGCAGGGGTAAATGGAGAAAGTGACAAAGGCAAGAAGGACAGGGATGGGGCAAAAGGGAGTAAGGCCATCAGGAAATGGAGGGTAATGAGTACCAATGCCCGTAGTCTGGGCAACAAGCTCCCTGAGCTGATGGCCTTAATGGAAGAGGGATGCCTGGATATCGTAGCAGTCACAGAAACATGGTACACAGAGAACCATGACTGGGATGTTAACATACCAGGGTACATAACCTACAGGAGAGACAGGCAGGAGAGAAGAGGGGAGGAGTAGCTCTCTATGAAAGAAGGAGGTAAAACAACTGAACAAAAGAGTAAACAGGGAGGAGAGGAGGCACTGTGGGTCACCTTGGAGACTGGAAAGGGCACCACAATCCGCACAAGGGTTGTGTACAGACCCCCATGTCAGGGGAAGGAATGGACAAGGATATGATGGAAGGCATTCTTAGAATGGCAGAGAAAGGGGAGATACTGTTGATGGGAGACCTGAATATGCCAGATGTTAACTGAGCACATTTGCTGCAGCCACATCCAAGAGCAGGGCCATTCTTGATGCCCTACAGGTGGCAGGCATTAGACAGCTAGTTTTGGAACCCACTCATGAGGAGCAGTCTTGGACCTCGTGCTCTCAAACGGGGCAGTGAGAGGATCTCAGATCTAGAAGTGGGTTGCCATCTGGGGACAAGTGACCATCAAACAGTGTGGTTCACGTTAAACTCAGCTACAGAAGTCAAGCCATACAAAGTGAGGGTACTGGACTTTGGGAGGGCTGACTTTGGCAAGATGGAGAGTGCCTCAGAAAACACTAGCAAACAGGCTAGGAGGTGTGGAGCAACAATGGGAATTATCAAAACTGCCATCACAGAGGCAACAAGCCTTTGTGTGAAGCAAATAAACAAATCAAAACGAAAGAAAAAGCCACTATGGTTCTCAAAAGAGGTGGCTGTGAAAGTCAGGAAGAAAAGATAGCATTCCAGAAGTATAAGGAAACACAGAAGGAGCAGGACAGAGAGCTGTACCAGTTAAGGCAGAAGGAAGCAGCGAGGAAGTCAGAATAGCAAAGGCCCAAACTGAGGAAAAGATAGCCAACTCGGTTAAGAAGGGGGATAAAACCTTTTATAGGTACATCAGCGAGCGTAGAAAGACAAAGGGAGGGATAGTGAGGCTGAATAGAATGAACGGTGGGTGGGCAGAGGGGGCCAGTGAAACAGCAGGAATACTGAACGAATATTTCTGCTCAGTATTCACAAAAGAGGAGGGGGAAGTGCCTAATCTAATTAGCAGAAGCACTCTTGATAGGGGGGTCGATCCCAGTCCTTTCACAGAAGAAAGGGTTCTGCAAGAACTCCTAAAACTGAAGGTGGACAAAGCAATGGGTCCTGATGGAATTCACCTCAATTCTAAAAGAATTAAGGGAGGAACTAGTGAAACCACTGGCTACTCTTTTTAATAAATCTTGGGAGGATGGTGTGGTACCCAAGGACTGGAGGAAGGTGGATGTGATTCCCCTTCACAAAAGTGGGACCAAGACAGAGGCAGGAAACTACAGACCTGTCAGTCTGACCTCTGTGGTAGGGAAAGTGATGGAGTCACTTCTGAAGGAAAGAATAGTTGAGTACCTAGAGGCCAGTGGAGCACAGGACCCAAGGCAGCATGGGTTCACAGCGGGAAGGTCATGTCAGATGAATCTAATAGATTTCTTTGACTGGGTGACCAAAGTAGTAGACCAGGGAGGGGCTGTGGACATGGCCTACCTAGACTTTAGTGAGGCATTTGACACAGTCCCACACAAAAGATTAATAGTAAAATTAACCAGCCTGGGAGTGGGACCCAGGGTGGTAGCCTGGGTAAAACATTAGCTGGACAACAGGACACAGAAGGTAATTGTAAATGGGTCCACTCTGAAAGGGGGGTTACTAGTGGGGTACATGAGGGAGTTCAGTATTGGGTCCAGTCCTTTTTAATGTCTTCATCAGTGACATTGCAGAGGACTGGAAGAAAAGTATGCCTTTTGCAGATGACACAAAGATCTGCAACAGGGTTGATACACAAGGAGGCGTGGAAAGGATGAAAGGGACTTGGCAAGGTTGGAGGAATGGTCAGAAGTATGGCAGCTAGGATTCAATGCAAAGAAGTGCAAAATAATGCACCTGGGAAACAAGAACCCAGGGGAAGAATACACAATGGGTGGGAGGTAGTAACAACAACACAAAAGGAAAGGGACCTGGGGCTAATCATATCAGATGACCTTAAGGTTAGCAAGCAATGTGAGAAGGCAGTAGGGAGGGCTGGGGTATACTGGGATGTATAGGAGAGGCATCATCAGCAGAAAACAGGAAGTTGTTATCCCTCTGTACAGACAGTTGGTGAGACCCCATCTGAGTACTGTGTCCAGTTCTGGAGACCCCATCTCGCAAGGACATAGACAGGATAGAGGCAGTCCAGAGGAGGGCAACAAAATGGTGCAGGGTCTGCAAGAGAAGCCGATGAGGAGAGACTAAAGGAGCTTAATATGTATACCCTTGAGGAAAGAAGGAGAGGGGGACATGATAGAAACTTTATGTACCTCAGTGGAATCAACAAAGTCCAAGAGGGTAGCATCTTTCAGAAAAGAGACTTGCAAGAACAAGGGACACAATTTAAAGATAGGAGGGCGGTTCAGGGGCAATGTGAGGAAGTATTATTTCACAGAGAGGGTAGTGGATGCATGGAACAGCCTTCCTGAGGACGTTGTGGGGTCTAAAACTGTGGGAGAATTCAAGAATGCATGGGACAGACATAAGGCAATTCTTGTGGAGGGTAGGAAGAAATAGGCTGTTGGTTAACTAGGATCTGCGGCCTATCCTGTAGGTAGGGAAATGGGCAGACTAGATGGACCTAGCGGTCCTTATCTGCCATCAAAGTCTATGTTTCTATAAAGCGAAACAGTACCTATTGGCCTGTGTGTGATGGTGGTTTGAACATGATCAATCCTGTGATTTTTCTTTTTACTATATTCCTTTACACAAATTTTGTTCCCATTTGTTTAGTCAACTGCCTTGGGTTCCCTTATTTAAAGATAGATGCTGCTATTTTTGGAAGAAGTGGGAAACCCAGCAATTGGGGGTATTTCGGAATATCCCACAAGGTTTTTCTCCCTAACTTTTGGAAATTTGTAAGAAATTAAAACTTTGGCATATCTCGACCTCTGACCTTTTGCATACTACTAGAAAATTGGAGTACCATAAACTGTTACAGGAGATCTGTTTTAAAAAACCTTGTCTGGTATTGCCAGACACTATAGTCCTAGCTGATGTCCTTCACCAAATGACGGAAACCAGATTCCCTCCTAAAGTATGGGATTCTGTATGGCTTAGCTGTCAATCAAGACTAAATGTCAGAGGAAATCATTTTCATAAAAATGTTCAGGACAGATCTTGTCTAAGGGAGGATTGTGGATTGGAGGTTGAAATGTTTCATCTTTTTTACAATGCCCATATATTTCTGGTTTATGGACTGTTGGCCTGTTCATGGAATATCCCTCATCGAAGGTCTATGAATTATAATACCTTGGTGTATGACCAGTATGATGATATTCTTTGGAGCAGATTTCATTTAGGGACAACTCAAGTGATTTTTTTGCTTTCATTAAATGAGTGATTTGGCAAACTAGATGTCAATTTGTGTTGTAACAAAAACAGCTATCCTTGCAGGGCTAACAAAATAAAATTGAGTCTGAAATCACAATGTTTAAAAAGAAAGACATGTCTTTTTGGCTCTCTAATGCAGGACTGGTGGAATGGTTGGGATTCTCTCCCCTTTTTACAGGTTTTGATTGACCAGTAGATTCTTGCTGGGTGCTTTATGAACTGTTTTTTAGTTTTCTCATTATATACTGGGATGGGAAAGGACTGTTGGGTTAGCTGTTTTTTTTTTTTTTTTTGCTTCTAGTTATTATAGGCTTTTCTGAGTGGGTTTTTTGTTCTTGGAATTTTGGGTCTGTTTCTGGTATTTAGGAATTTTGAAGGGAATGAATGGTTTCTTGTCTTCTGGATCCTGATGTTATGTATTGAGTTTTGTATTTTGTATTTTGTGATTATCCTGTTGTATTTTCCCTTGTTTTGTTTATGAAGCTTTCTCCAATAAAAAAATTCCCCTACTCATTTCGAGAAGTGCCATGGGATCTTTAACATTCACCTGAACTACCATCAGAACAGGCAGATGGGACCTCGGTTTAACGTCTCATCCGAAAGACGACACCTCAGGAGCGCAGCACCCACCTCATGCTGCACTGCAGTGTCAGTATTGTTTACTAGATTGTTTACAGTTCACTATCAAGGGTTTAACTAGGGCATGGTCCAAAATATGGAACTCACCTATATCTGCAGCCCTGATCCAGTCACTCCGTCCTTTGGACACATATGAGATCCGTGTGACTGAATGTATCATGTGCTGAGGAGCAGTATGTATGTCAGCCATCTGGGTGTGCTGCCCCCGCGCATATGTCCATTAACCCATGTTCTTGCTGCATAACTTTTAGTACCACTTTAGCCTTTGGTTCTTTTATGCACTTTCTGTAAGTCAACTCTATCTAGCAGCTCAACCGGTGCAACACTGAACACTCCCACAAGTATTACATTCGGTGTATCCATTTCTACCAGTTTATGTGTGAGTACAGAAAAAAGGTCTGGGTCTTCCTGTTTTGGCCTGTAAATAGAGCCAATCACAACACATTTTTTCACCTTTGTATCTGTATGGTGAGTTTCCTGGATGAAAGCAGTATCACACCCTAACTTTTTTAGAGGTGTTAGCACCTTAGTGCATTCAATGGGATGCCCAACTGCCTTCACATTCCAGCTTATGGGTGTTACTCTGGCATTAGAAACACTAGCCATTATTCTTGTTTTCTATGGGGGGGACCTGCCCCTCCTGGTCCACCTTTCTGATCCCCTTCCCACCTCCTTGCTTGTATCCTCATACACTCCATACACTGATTGATATAAATATTTACATGAGACCACAACACAAACTGAACAGTGTAAACAGTAAGTGTTTATAACATTGCATTTTGAACAACTTCTAACCACGCCTTCCTTCTCTGGGCCATGTACCCTTTCATGTTGCGCATGTGCAGCTCGGCCTGAGTGCCACTAAACACAAGGGTGAACTAGTGAAGATTTGATACTAAAAGTTATGCAGCAAGAGCATGGGTTAATGGGCAGCTATGGACACAGCCATTCACTGTATAAAGGTCACCCTAAATAAAGCCTGTCAACTCTTAACTGGTTCCCCATGACTTACACATACATGTTACCTATATGACCAGGCTAACTGGCTCCAGTTCACAGATAGGCTCAGGTTCCAATCATGCCTTCTGGCCAAAAAAGTCTGTCTGGGCCTCATACCAAAGGGGGTACAGAAACTCCTTATGCACTATAACAGCCATTCCACCAGAAGCTCAGATAGCACAATCTTTAAAATTCCTAGGTGTCACACCTCTCTTGGTCAAAGAGCTTTTGCCTACCATGTTCCCATATGCATTAATAATCTTCCTCCTGCCATCTCCTCGATAACAGCATTAGGACTCTACAAACGTGAGCTCCGAAAAGATCTCAATGCTAACACGATCTGTGACTGCTTGCCTTAGCTTCTCAGTGCTGTTTTTCCATGTCCCTAAGCAGCTCTCCCTTGTGACCACATGGCCCCTTAAATCCTGCACTTGTTACTTCCCTTCTTCATGTGCCTTAATGTAATCTATTTCTCCTTCCTTCCCTCCTCCTTCCTTCCTTCCTCCGTCAAACTCCCTTCTTACCAACCACCTCCTCTTTTTTCCTACTATTCTCTCCCATCTGCCTTCAGCCCCAAACCCTTTTCACCCCCCCCAAAAAAAATTAGCTTAGACAAAGCCTTCTTGGGCTGATGCTTCTCCACTTCTTGAGTGGGTGTTGGCTGCCCTGGGCTGCTGTAACCCCCGAACATAGCCCTCCATCCTGACAACTCAGTCTGCTGCAGTACCTCCCTCTGCTTTACAGGCACCCCCCAGTCTGAATTGTCCTCTCTTCCTTAAACTGCCTTAACCCTCTCACAAACTTGTGGTACTTATAATAACCTGCTGACTTAGTCTGTTTGTTTATGTTTATATTAATACTCAGACTCGTATTTGTTGTTAGCCTGCATTTACAGCTCTATTATATACCTATATGTTTTTTTCTTGTTTAAGTACTGTTAATGTAATTCTGATGTGGAACCTATGCAATGAGCTTGTTCTCAAAGGTGTTAATCCGAGATCACAATAAAAAAAAATATATATCTATCTCTCTCTATCTCTCTCTATCTCTCTCTATCTCTCTCTATCTCTCTCTATCTCTCTCTATCTCTCTCTATCTCTCTCTATCTCTCTCTCTCTCTCTCTATCTCTCTCTATCTATCTCTCTCTCTCTCTCTCTCTCTCTCTCTCTCTCTCTCTCTCTATCTCTCTCTCTCTCTCTCTCTCTCTCTATCTCTCTCTCTATCTCTCTCTCTATCTCTCTCTCTATCTCTCTCTCTATCTCTATCTCTCTCTATCTCTCTCTATCTCACACACACATTGGGGTTCATTCTCTTGCCCCTAAACACCCCTGGACTATAATATGACTAAAGGATATGTTTACACACATACTTGTTGTACACTAGTATAATAACAGCACCAACAGAGTGCTTAAAAGTTCCAATAACTGCAGTATAAAGTCTTTTCCCTATTTCGCTGACCTTATTCTGATACTGGCAGTTTGCAGTGGGGCATTCCAGTTATCTTACCAGCAGTCCTCTGGGGTCAAGTAAATGAGGGGGATGTCTCCCCATGCCTGTGCTAAGTATAGTGTTCACTCTGCAAGGTGGGTCGAGGGATGCCCCCTCAGGTAGACACCCTCGGCAGACTGGCTGCCCACCCGGCACAATCTATGGGATCTCCCCCATCTTAACACTGGCTGTTCTCCCCTTAGGGTTGCCTTTCAGACTGCTTTCAGCCAGGCTTGTGGAGCATCGGTAACAAATGAGCTTAGTTCAACATGACTTCACCCATAGTGCCTGTACTGAAAGGAGTTTTTGTCATGCAATCAAATTAGAAATTGTCCTGCCCAATAAACATGTTGTCAGAACCCTGTATTGCCCCGTACTGATTTAATTTTGGTTCTGAGAGGGTCAGACTGGGGTATAGGGGGTCCACCTGGAAAGTGCATACAGGGGCCCACCTGGAAAATCAATAGGGGAGGGCCAAGGGTGACACACTCACATCAGTATTCCACTTAAATTTGATACACCAGCACTGTGCTTGCATCTTACATTTACCTATAGTACCCCAGGTACCCCATTTAATTGGGGGAAAAAGGTGATAAATCCAAAGAATTTCAGAGTTTAGGAGGTGGCCAGGTACACAACTGAGGGGGGCCCATCTAGAAATGTCCAGGTATCCTGGTGGGCCAGTCTGACTCTGGTGTTGTGTATAAATTTCCAGGTATCCTGGTGGGCCAGTCTGACTCTGGTGTTGTGTATAAATTTTCAGGCATCCTGGTGGGCCAGTCTGACTCTGATGTAGTATAAAAAAAAAAAAAAAAAACAGAACTAGACTTTAACTAGAGTCTAGAGCTCTGGCGCGTATGCCATATGAGATGTAAGTCTTGTGTTCCCCAGACCACGCAGCTCTCTAAAGCCTCACCAGAGTATACAACTGAGTCAGTGTGCACACCACCAGCCACTCATGGCACTCAGCCAGCAGCATGCAACATGACTGTCATTTTAGGTACCAACCACACCTTCATTAAATAGTCTGCTAAAAAGTGTTCCCTATGATTCTTCTATTGCAATCTCCCCCCAGGTTCCCTACAATCACCAGTCATGGAAATTCACATCATAGAGGACCACCCTGAGAGAAAGAGAGAGAAACAAAAATATTCAGTTGCCTGGTAATGCACACTTCTCCCAGTTCGGAACCTTGTAGAACCACTGTCTCAACATATTCTTATACAGTGGGCTTTGAGTCCAAACTTGTTTTCACTTCTTCAGGCAATCCCCTCTTCCATGTGTTCTGCATGTGGACTTGCAGCTCTCTTAACACATGCTCTGCATAAAGCCTGTGCTTCTGGCACAGATGTGAATGTGTGCTTTCCAACATTATGGTTTACCAGCAGAACTGTGTGGCACCCCTGCTTTTCTCTAGACTTCCTTGATGGGTTCAAACTTCTACAGGGGTCCACAGCTTCTGGGAAATCCTGAAATGTGGAGATGTGGTCCCCATCCCACTTTAAGTCCTTCTTCCCTGTCCTGCTGCATAACACACTGTTTGTCTTGGAAATGGAGGAGCAGCACTACAAAAGCTTGCAGCTTCACCCCTGGTGCTGACAACAGTTGCAGTACGTGGTGGGCTTCCTTGAACCCTATTAGGGCCGTGCACCTGAGCTCCAGGATTTTAGGCAACACTGTCTGGAAGAACTTGATGGCATCTGGGCCCTCTACCTTCTCTGTAAATCCTGTGTTCTGTCTATGATACTGTACTGACAGGGTAGCTCCAGTACAGTTAGGCTAAATAAGGTATTTAATGTTAAACCCTATTATTTGCATCTTAATAACTTAGGTGGCGTTCAACGAAATGGCCTAAAATTTGGTACGAACGATCTGGCTGGCAGGGTCTCAAGACTTGAAAAGTTTCATGATAACACCTTGTGCGGGTTCTGGGATACAGAATATCAATTTTTAATGAAGTGCAGTGTTTTTTCCTATACTTAATGCATGTTTTGGTGGGTTTTTTGCTCTCAAGTACAGTCTAGATGGTATGGAATTTTTTTTCTGAAAGTTTTTAGGGTAGAAGCAGCCTGTGCCAAGGGAGTGCCTTTTGAAAGTTTCATGACAAAATATTAATCTATTCCAGAGTTTTAAGGATTAAAACAAATTCTGACTATGCTTGGTAGGTTTTGTGGATACCTGTCTAATAGGAATGATAACATTTGCCTTTTGCAGGCATTTAATCTTCTCAAAATTAGTGATTTGTCATTCAAGAGAAAAAAATATAATTTGTAATGGCCGCCATTATTTATTTATTTTTTTTCAAATAAAAAACTTGAAAATGATGTATTTTCAAAAAACAGACATTTGAACCTAGGTAAATGGGACGTGTTTAGCTAGATTGTGGTGTTTGTTTTATTGAAAATGACCAGAAATTAGGTTTCTGGGCACCCAAAAATTCTTGGTGCCTAGCTTAACAAGAGGAGCCATTCACCTACATTCTTTGCATGAGAACAGCAGGACTTTCTTGTCACAGATGGAGTGGGGCGGCCAGCTTGAGTGGCACCAGTGAGCTGGCATTTTTTCTCAACTGTTGAGTTCTGTCTAATCCTCATCTATGTAACTCTCTCTGTCTGTCTGTCTGTCTGTCTGTCTGTGTCTGTGTCTCTGTCTGTCTGTCTGTGTCTCTGTCTGTCTGTCTGTGTCTGTGTCTGTCTGTCTGTCTGTCTGTCTGTCTGTCTGTCTGTGTCTGTGTCTGTGTCTGTGTCTGTGTCTGTGTCTGTGTCTGTGTCTGTCTGTCTGTCTGTGTGTCCATAGCCGATCTCTCTAATCTTAAGCAGACTGGGGTGAACACTCACTGCTACTTTCTTCACTCTCCCCTCCAGGCCACCTGCCCCTCATATCTAAAATAACAATATATTAGTGGATTGGGGTGCCCCCATACCACTTCTTTCTACCCCCTTCCCTCCAGGTTGCTTCCTCTAAAAAAAATTGGTGGCAGCACCAGGGTGTCCACAGAATTATCTCAACACTGGGATGCCCAAGCCCCAGTTGGCTTTGGCCCCACTGTAAATAAAGAGAACCATCCCTTGTTGATCTTTCTTTTTATAGAAATCTGTAAAGAAGAAAATGGTCCTTCACCAATCTGACCCTTCCCATCCCCACTCACCTCAGCCTGACCCCTACTCAGCACCCCCCCACATACTCTCTCTCACCAAACAGTATCCTACAGTGTATATTTGCTCTCTGATTGAAAAGATGTCTTGCCACTGGAACTGGTGACTGCAACATGAAAAAAACAAGGTAAGTACATTTAATGTATTTCAATGCATTTTAAACTTTTGCTCACAACTTTATCTTGTTTTAATATTTTTACACCAGCTTTTCAACATGACCATTTTGGGACCTCCCATGAACAAGGTAAAAGTTGATTTTGTGGTTGCTCCAGCAGAAGGAAGGGGGTGGTGATGCCACTGTATAGCACATTGGTGAGACCTCATCTAGAGTACTGTGTCCAGTTCTGGAGGCTGCATCTCTGGAAGGACATAAACAGTAGAAGTGGTTCAGAGAAGGGTGACAAAAATGGTGGAGGAGCTGCACCAAAAGTCATATGAGGGGAGACTGGAGGATCTCAATATGTATTCCCTGAAGGAGAGGAGAAATAGGGGGGATATGATACAGACTTTCAAATACCTCAAGGGTATAAATAAGATACAAGAGGGTAGCATCTTAAAAAAAAAAAAAAAAAAAAAAAAAAAAGATGTTCAAGAACAAGAGGCCATGATATGAAGACGGAGGGAGGTAGACTTAGGGGTAACGTGATAAAGTGTTTTTTACAGAAAGGTGGATCCATTTAACAGCCTCCCAGCACTGGTTGTAGGGGCAAAAATGGTAGGCAAATTCAAAAATGCATGGGACAGACATAAAGGAACTCTAGCGATAGGAAAGAGAGGGTAAGCCACAGATAATTAGGATCTGTGGTGTATGAAACAGGTAGGGGAAATTGACAGGCTAGATGGGCCAAGCAGTCCTTATCTGCCATCAGATTATGTTTCTATGTTTCTATGTTTCTATGTTTCTATGTTTCTATGTTTCTATGTTTCTATGTTTCTATGTTTCTATGTTTCTATGTTTCTATGTTTCTATGTTTCTATGTTTCTATGTTTCTATGTTTCTATGTTTCTATGTTTCTATGTTTCTATGTTTCTATGTTTCTATGTTTCTATGTTTCTATGTTTCTATGTTTCTAATCACTTTCCAGGTGGGATTTGAACATTTTCATGTACTGGGTTCATGAGGTGGGGTCATAAGAATACTATGTTGAAAATGTTTTGGAAAATATGGTAAAATGACCAAATTTTGAGTGAATGTTAAACTAATTCAATGGTCACTCATAAATTCCCTGATTTTCAATATTTTTTTCCACCAAACTTTCAGCAAGGCCTTTTTGAGACCCCACCTCATGAACAACAGAGGTAAAATTGCTCAGATGCATGCTAAAAGGTGATTATGCGGTCACCCTGTGAAATCATTTTGGGCAGGATTTGAACATTCACCTACCAAGTTCATGAGCTGGGTTCGTAAGAATAGTATGTAGAAAATTTGCTATAAAATACAGTAAAATAACCAAGTTGTAAGTAAACACTGAAATATTTCAATGTTCACTCAGAACTTTGCTAATTTTCAATATTTTGACTCCAATCTTTCAACATAGCCATTCCCCTCCACCTCATAAACATGACAGATGTAGTGGACAAGATGTGTTTTCACAGTTGTGGTACAAAATTACATTTCCAGCACTATGCTATAAATGCCACATGTCATGTTTATAAGGGGGAGTCATAAAATGACTGTCTTGAAAATTTGCGGTCAAAAGTTAAGATTCATAATAATTCTTAAATGTTTTGTGTAGTGTCAGCATTTACTCTAGCGGGTAGTGCTTTCTAATCTCGTGTCAATGTGTTGAGTTTGGGGATGAGTTGAATGAGATAGCTGGATGGGATGAAGTTGGGGGGATGGTGCTGTCATGGGACACCACCCCCCAGACTGGGAAAGGAAGGTGCAGGGTTGCCCACATGGCCAAAGGACCATATAGTGAAGAGAACTCTTCTCTTGGCATAGCCTTGCACCTTTGCACCCATGGATGCTGGAGGGCCCTGCACTTTGGCTGGCAGAATGACTCTTTGCTCTGTGCATCTGTATCTGTGGCCACATGGAAGTGTGGGGTCCAGATGACCCTGTGCTTCTGCAGCCCACTAGACAGTCCCATAAATTCTTGAGATCTGTTGCCACACGAAAGTGCAGGGCCTGCAGGAGACTTCCCTTGGTGCATCTGCATTTTTCCACACAGGTCCAGAGGATACAATTCCACTATCTCAAAGAAAGGAGAGTCTTTGCAAAAACTGTTAGTGCACCAGTTAAGGTTCAGCTTAACAGTACAAAAGTAGGAAAATATAGTGTTAGGGTTTCCAACCCTAACCCCCACAAAAGTAAAAGACAAGATCACACAAGTAACCACAGACAGCCATCATCAGGTATGACAAACAACATACAATTGCTTCTAGATGACACAAATGCAGTACCACTAATGTGCTACCTTTGTGGATTTGTATCTGAAACTGTATAAGCATGGGCCCCACAGGGACCTGTGATTATCACATCACAGAAGATGGGTGTGTGTGTGTGTGTGTGTGTGTGTGTGTGTGTGTGTGTGTGTGTGTGTGTGTGTGTGTGTGTGTGTGTGTGTGTGTGTGTGTGTGTGTGTGTGTGTGTATATCATACAGTGTGCATGAGTACCTGTGTCTGCAGAAGCACAGGCTCCATGGGGGCCTATGCTTCTGCATGAACAATACTGTTGCAATGTGGGAACCATGGTTTTAGCAGTAGATCTAGACAGTTTTCAAGGGGTTAGCAGTTTTCTATAAGGGTGGAACTCCCCCCCCCCAAAGTAAAATGTTACCTGAAAACTCAGATTAGGTGAAAACAGCCACTTTTTGATGGCCTAAGAGGATAGCAGGTGCTGAAAGGGTAGTTGTATATTGTGTCTTACCTGATGGCTGTCTGTGGTTGCTTGTATAGTCTTTTCATTTTGCTCCTGTGGGGCTGGGGGAGTTATGGTTGGAAGCCCGAACACCACATTTTCCTACTTTTGTGGCATTAAGTTGAACCAGTAAAAATGCTGTCTCCTGATTGGATGAAACACACCACCTGATCATGCATTATTCCACAACTGCTTGCCTGCACTTCTTTCTAGTTTTCACCCACCTCCAAAACAATTTTTGCCATTTTATAACACAGATAATCCACTACTGGCCATGTGATCATGCTCTGATACAGTAGATGCATACCTTGGTGTGTGTTGTGAGGGCCGAGTAGGTAGTGGATTATCTGTCTTATAAATGGCCAAAATGTTTTGAGATGAGTAAAACCAGAAAAAGTGCAGGCATGCAGTGTTGATGGGGTAATGCTGCGATCAAGGAGGGAGTTTCATCCAGTCAGAGAGACGCATTTTACTGTTTATCACCATTTATCCGCTTCGCTCTCTCGGCCTGCGCTTCCGCTTTCGCCTCGCCGCAGATTTTATATCATCTATCCCCTACCCTGGGTAAGGGCCAGGAAAATATTGTTTTCTTGCAGCTATCTACCTACTTTCACTCCTCTTTTTTCCTTTCTTCTTTGAAGTTTGGCTTCTACAAACACCATTTCACTATCTTCTCCCTCCTCCAGATCACTGACTCTGTGCTGAAAGGCATGAACCAATGCCTGTTTACCCTGGCCATTTTCATAGACTCAGCAAAGGCCTTTGATACTGTGGCCTTCTCTTAGATAAATAGGTAGTAGTAATCAGTTTTATTTATATATGCACTCTTCCCCTGAGGCTCAGGGTGCCTTACAAAACAGTACAAAAGTAATAATAGCAATGTAAAATTTAAATAGAATAACACATAACTCATACAATAAAACAGCTTAAAAACCCATAACCTATAAAACTCAGCAGGGGAGACTAATGGGAGATGACTCAATCCCCAAAACCCATATAACTACTCAGCAGAAAGACTAATGGGAGATGAATCGATCTCCAAACGCTCACTGAAATGAAAAGGTTTTCAGATCCCTCTTAAAGGCCTCTACCATGGGGCCCTCTTTGAGGGCCCTTGGGAGAGCATTCCATAACACCGAGCTAGCAAACTTGAAGGTCTGGTCACCTGAGGTTTTTGTTAGCCCGGCCCTCAGTACAGCTAAGAGGCCCACCTCAGTGGAGCAAAGAGTGGGAGGGCACGTAGGGATGCAGAGAATCTAACATAGCCAAGACCCAATGTGTGTAAGGCCTTATAAGTTAGAAGACTAACTTTAAGAGATATGCCACTTTAACAGCAGCTGGTACAGTTCACGCAGTGCTGGTGAGACATGACTTGATCTAGACAGGCTTGTCAGCAACCTAGCAGCTGTGTTCTGTGCCAATTGCAGATGCTACTGCACAGCTCCACTGACCCTAAGGTATGGACCATTACAGTAATCAAGCTGAGCTGTCACAAATGCATGTATCAGTGTCACTAGGTCTCCAGGGAGCATAAGGAATCTAACCCAGCTGATGTTCCACTGATGGTAAAAGCCACTCCAGACAACTAGTGACACCTGAGCCTCAAATGTCAGCCCTTTGTCCAAGATGACCCCCATATTTCTCACCTTAGTGGCAGCCTTAAGCCTGGACAAACCATGTTGAGGTCCAGTCTCAGTCCCAGTGGCTGCAACTTTTCCCCTATGACTAGGTTTGATCAATAATTCCTCAGTCTTGTCATGGTTGATCCTAAACTAGCTCAATAACATCCACTCCTGGATCTTGGCCAAACATTTATTAAGCACATTGATTGCACCTGATGTTGCAGTTGCAAAGGACAGGCATAGTTGAATGCCATCTGCATAACAGTAGAATCCAAGCCCATAACATCTAATGATCCACCCAGGAGCAGCATTTACACTGCAAACAACACCGGTGAAAGAACTGAACTGTGGGAAACACCACAGTGCAGTAATACTGGGTGTGAAGATAAATTTCACAGCACAATGCTCTGTTTCCTGTCCCTGAGATAGGACTTAAACTAGGAGATAACTCTGCCAGTGAGACTTGCGTATTCTCTCAGTTGGTGCAACACCCATGACCTACAGTGTGAAAAGCTGGGGAGAGACTGAGGAGAATGAGAATTCATCATTCACCTCTATCTCTCAGCCTGAGATCATTTTCATCCTGACCAATGCAGTCTCAGTGCTATGCTTGGCCTAAATCCTGACTAGAGATGCCCATAGATGTCACAGGTTATGAGGTGTGCTTCAAGCTACAAGGCAACCACCTTCTTAATAACCTTTCCCAGAAACAGCAGTTTAGAGTCTGTATGTTAATTTGCTAGGCTGTCAAGGTCCAAAAATGGCTTTTTCAGGAGACTCCTCATCAGCACATCTTTCAATTCAGCCAGAAAAAGCCCCTTCATCAAGTAACACCAGACAATCCCTGTGAATACCAGGCCCAGTTGTCCAACACAACTCACCAGTAATCATTGGTCTCAGCTCCAAAATCACCCCAGTCACCTCCTCCATCATCATTGATTCAAACTCTCCCCACAACAGCTGAGTGCATCTGCTTACTGCTGGCTCAACTCCGTTGGGTTGCCACAGCCCACTTGGGGAGAGCCGGCCCTGAATAGAGGACACCCTGTCTGAGAAGAATCGAGCAAGCTCCTCACATTTAGCAGGTATAAAACTGTCCTGATCTGGGCTCCAGATAGGTCAGATAAAGTAACCTATCTACAGCCCGAAAGAGTTGAGCTGTTCGATTCCACCCTACAGCAGTCTCCCTTGATAGAAATCCTGCCTTCTTTGGGATGATTGCCTTTTGGTATTCATTTTAGTAAGGTGCTGTGATCTTATCTGTTGTGGTGGTCAGTTGGTTCCACTCCTACCTCTTAGACTGGCTTCATTCAGTTCTAGTTGGTAATGCCTATCCACACCCACCCATCAAGTCCTGTGTTCCCCCAAGGCTCTATCCTCAGTCCAGTCATTTTCTCTGTCTTTTTAAATGACCTCCCCTCCACCTGTGTCTCTTCACACATCCACATGTATGTTGATGACACAATTATATTTTCTTCTGGTGTTTCAGTGCTGAGCTGGAATCAACACTCCAGCATAACTTTACTAATGCTCATAGCTTGTTTCACTCAAGCCAATTCTCACAGAATGCTGCAAAAACAGTCTCACTGATTTTTTGCACTAGACACACTAGAAAGGCTCCAACATACACCTGTCTTCAAGACACTGGATGGGAACTAGAGGTACACTGCTTCAAGTACTTATGGGTGTGGCTGGACCAGAATCTTAGGTTTTCCACCCACATTGATGCAATACATAAGAAACTGCATCTTAAGCTTTGTGTGCTGTAGGGAAACAAATCCTGCCTTCCTCTCCCAGTCTGCTGAGAGATCATCCTTACGATAATCTTGTCAGTGTTTGACTATGTGGATGTAGTCTATAGCACTATTCAAAATCTACATTTCCCTGACAAGACCTCTATTTTCATTTCTTCTTCCTCTTTGCCCTTAGTGCTCCATCTCTCACCCATCATTGCTCCCTCTATGCTAATCTCTCTTTCCCCTCCCTAGAGGTCTGGTGTCTCTCTCACACGGTTTCTCTTTTCTGGCAAAATACTGGCTTGCCACTGTTCTTGCTTATCTCTTCTCTCTCCTTGACCCTGTCATCTCATCATCCTATTCTTCTGACCATCCACTGCTCATTCCTTTCATATCTCTCCAAGAAAATGTGTAGCAGGCAAGTCTACTTTCTCCATTAAAAAAGTTAATGATTTTTTTTTTTTAAAACATTGAGCCAGATTTTCAAATATCCTAGGTCGCAGCAAGCCCTGGTGCACTGAGAACAGGTCGGATGGGGCTTGCGACGATCTAACTGGATTTTCAATCCCGTGCAGCAGTTGCCGCAAGTAAGACCAACTTTTTCTGCTTTAACGTGTGTCAAGCCTGGGGGCCTGTTTTATGGAGCTTGTGCCAAATATTTGCCACAACCTGCCGTAATTGGTGAAAACTGTCACAACTGTGCCAGAGATTGTAAAATTGGGTGCAGTTGCAATGAAGGGTTTGGTGCACCACCAGAACCAAAGTTTTGTGGCACAGGACTGGATGCAACCCCTGCACCATGTTTTGAAAATCCTGCCCATTGTGTCTACAGAAAGCCAGTGAGATCAGTACACTAATACATAAGAGAGGGTAATGCAATAAAATAAAGTTAACACCTTTCAACTGATATAGTATATAATACCTTCTTTATCATCTCCTAAATTGAATTAAGATCAGGATAACCAAAAGGGAAGAATGTCTGCAACTACCAAAATGAGTAACAATAGTGAACCAATTCGTAAGCATTAAAGGCTTTCTGATAGATTTTCCTTACAGTGTACAAGAGAGTTTACTAAACATCGTAGAAATTATGACTCACTGTTGGGAGTAGTTGAGAAAGGGGGACCAAAGTTAAAGACCTCTAACTTATCTGTCAGCTTGTAACACATTTTTTAGTATATTAACTCTTCTCTGTCCCAAGATGCCAGACTACACAAGGGAAACAATCGTTTGCATATAGAGTACCATTATGGTTTAATGCGCTGCCCAGTGATATCTCTTCCTTACCAAAATTGGGACCATTTAAAGGCACTCTTTGTCAGCATCTTACAACTAACAGTTCCTGTGACTGTTTCAACTGACATGGCACTATCTCAGCAGTATTGACACATCCTTGTGTGCCTACTTCTTCCCCATTCTCTGTGAATGATCACTTTTACCATAACTTCTCTGCCCTATTTCCTGCCTCCTTCCCCGATCCTTCTTTCACCTCACCCCTTTCAGCCTCCACCTTCTTTCCACTGTATTTTCACTTACCTGAACTTTTGTTCGCCCAAATCTACCTATATCTGTTTGACAAAGCACCTTGGGCTGCCTTCTTTTATTAGGTTATTTTTGATTTCCTACTGATTCATAGTTCTAATTTTAGTTGCAATGTTAATGTCGTAGTGTCATTTTAAATACTTCTTGTCAAAACTTTATGTAATACCAGCCGTTGTATGTCTGTCACCCTTCCCACTGACGTGGAACCTTTGTAAAAGAGCTGTTATGTGTTCTAAGGTATTGTAATCTGAGAATGAATGAAATAAATAAATAAATAAATAAATATAGAGCATAATAACTTGTGCACTACTGCAGGGAATAAACACAAGTACGCTTTCTCTATCCACCTTTCAACACCATGGACCAGCCTCCCTCTCACCATCTGTCTCTCATATTCCCTGCACTCTCTCAAACTGTTCTTACTGGCACATGTCTCAAAAGCATGCACCTGCAGCTGGCCTTCTTCCTCTTCTCTCCACGTTACCACAAGCCATACCCTATACACCCCCACTGTTTATCAGTTTTCTTCATAACCTGCTGTAAAGCTTATAACTCAGTGTATTCTGTAATTTTACCATGATTCTGTTACAAATATCTTGCCATACATTGGTAATACGCTCCCCTAGCTCTAATCCTGGCTACCCTCATAACCAATGTACTTTGTACACTTTTTATATATTTTTTTTTTCTGGGAGTTACTACTTTTACCGTGCTTTTAATGTTCATGTACATGCACCTGTTTTCACTTTGTTACTGCTGTTTCACTCTGCTGTAGCCCCACCTCAGGGTATCACACCGGGAAATGAGCTCCTGCTCAGTGTGTCTGTGCCGGTCACCACCTTGTAAATAAATTATATATAGTCAACGAGAAATCAGATCAAGTCTTTTAAGTATCACCGTGGTATGACCTCACATCAGTTTGATTCAGAGAAAGTCACAGCTGACCAATCACTGGTGAGGGAAGCTGTTATGCTCTCATACCAAGGGAAAACGGCTCTGACTGCATATGGCAGGTTACTCACACTCTTTCTCACTCTTTTTTTCTTTATATACATGCACTTGCTCACTTCTACTTCTGGTTGATCTCATACCCTAACAGATAGTATAAAAAAAGGACATTGTGGGATTTAACAGATATTGTAAAACATGAAATATGGGACACTGTGTGATTCCTTGTTGTTTTTACACACCCTTGGTATGTTTTGCTTTTGTGAACCACTTGAGCTTTACTCTCATGGTTTATATGGAGAAACAAAAAGCAGGTATGAAAATCAAACACTCATTACAGTCACCCAGACATTATTCTGCATTTATCAGGAGAAATGTATTATTTATTTATATCTATCTACCTATCTATGTTGCAAAAACTTTGTTAATGCTGCAGTTAGGGTCAAAGCAACAAAAGTTGGAAAATGAGGCGTTAGGGTTTCCCTAACCCCACCCTCCCAAACCAGGCAGGAGAGCATGTGTGGGGTGTGCCTTGGGCTTCTCAAGCCTAATACTCACCCATTCCATCTGTAAATAAGGTCAGATGTGTAGACTTTATAAGAATGGGTGAGTGGGCTTGAGAAGCCAAGGCACACCCCACACCTGCTCTCCTACCTGGTTTGAGGAGGGTGGGGTATTAGAAACCCTAACACCTCATTTCCCAACCTTTGTCACTTTGATCCTAACTGGAGCATTAACAAAGTTTTTTGCAACTTATTTCCTTACTTTTTGAGATAGTATAATATTATCTTTATTTTACTGTGGGAGTGCAGGGTCCCATCCCTCCGTAGATGCGCATATGTATATAGCTGTGGAAGCACAGGATCCTCCAAGCCCTGCATTTCCATTTATATGACAACAGTGACCAAGTTGTCAGCATAGTCATCTTATTACTCCACCTTATGTACCAGGTAAAGTTTTCAAATCCCTGCCAAAACATAATTCTATGCAACTGCAATGCCATTCTGCACCACATGTGTGAAAACTCATTTTGGCCAGGATTTGAAAAATGACAGCTGTGACATACATGATGTGGGGGTAATAAGAAGGCTATGTTGAAAATCTGTGGTAAAAATATTTCACATTTTCAAAGCTACGAGTGGGTGTAGTGAAACTGCAGCAAATGGTCATACCTTTGACATATTTTAATATTTTGACCCCAGATTTCAACATTGTCTTCTTATGACCCCACCTCGTAAACTCTGTAGGTGCAAATTTTCAAATCTGTGCCAAAATGCCATTCTGCACTACAGGTGCAAAAACATGTTTAGGACAGGATGTGAAAAATGACTGCTGTACTGTTCATGAGGTGGTGTGCAAAAATGGCCATGTTGAAAATCTGGAGTCAAAATATTGAAAATTAACAAAGTTAGAATAATTTCAACGAATGTGCATAACTCTAACATTTTTAGGGAGTTTTTCACCAAATTTTCAACATGGTCTTTTTGGGACCCCACCTCATAAACACTGTCAATGAAATTTTATGTGGTCCTGAAAGGTGATTTCATGCAACAACCATGAAATCACTTTCTGGGTCTGATTAATGAAATGACAGTTGCAGTGTTCATGAGGTGGGGATCCCAAAAATGCCATGTTGAAAATTTGGTGAAAAAATTCCCCAAAATGGCAAAGTTATGAACATAAGTTCAAAACACCATTGAAATACATTATAGAACACTTACCTTTATTCTTCAGTTCACAGTTCAGCTTTGAAGAGTGCAGACATGTCTCAGTCCACAGAAGATGACAGCCTATGGCCTCTGATGGTAAGTATAGGGTAAGGTGTGTGTGGTGGGTGCTCAGTGGGAGGGTTGGGATGGGGGATGGGAATGCCGGGGATGATGAGGGACCATTTTGTTTTTTTCAGGTTACCCCTAAATCACCACTCAAAATCAAGCATAAACCATCAAACAGTGTGGTTCACGTTAAACTCGGCTACAGAGTCAAGCCATACAAAAGTGAGGGTACTGGACTTTAGGAGGGCTGACTCTGGCAAAATGGGAGAGTGCCTCAGAAAAGCACTAGCAAACAGGCTAGAAGGAGGTGTGGAGCAACAATGGGGAATCATCAAAACTGCCATCACAGAGGCAACAAGCCTTTGTGTGAAGCAAATAAACAAATCAAAATGAAAGAAAAGCCACTATGGTTCTCAAAAGCGGTGGCTGTGAAAGTCAGGAAGAAAAGAGTAGCATTCCAGAAGTATAAGGAAACACAGAAGGAGCAGAACAGAGAGCTGTACCAGTTAAGGCAGAAGGAAGCAGGGAGGAAGTCAGAATAGCAAAGGCCCAAACTGAGGAAAAGATGGCCAACTCAGTTAAGAAGGGGATAAAACCTTTTATAGGTACATCAGCGGCGTGAAAGACAAAGGGAGGGATAGTGAGCTGAATAGAATGAACAGTGGGTGGGCAGAGGGGGACAGTGAAAAAGCAGGGATACTGAACGAATATTTCTGCTCGGTATTCACAAAAGAGAAGGGGGAAGTGCCTAATCCAATCAACAGAAGCACTCTTGATAGGGGGGTTGATCCCAGTCCTTTCACAGAAGAAAGGGTTCTGAAAGAACTCCTAAAACTGAAGGTGGACAAAGCAATGTGTCCTGATGGAATTCACTCCTGAATTCTAAAAGAATTAAGGGAGGAACTAGTGAAACCACTGGCTACTGTTTTTAATAAATCATGGGAGGATGGTGTGGTAACCGAGGACTGGAGGAAGGCAGATGTGATTCCCCTTCACAAAAGTGGGACCAAGACAGAGGCAGGAAACTACAGACCTGTCAATCTGACCTCTGTGGTAGGGAAAGTGATGGAGTCACTTCTGAAGGAAAGAACAGTTGAGTACTTAGAGGCCAGTGGGGCACAGGACCCAAGGCAGCATGGGTTCACAGCGGGAAGGTCATGTCAGATGAATCTAATAGATTTCTTTGACTGGGTGACCAAAGTAGTAGACCAGGGAAGGGCTGTGGACATGGCCTAACTAGACTTTAGCAAGGCATTTGACACAGTCCCACACAAAAGATTAATAGTCAAATTAATCAGCCTGGGAGTGGGTCCCAGGGTGGTAGCCTGGGTAAAACAATGGCTGCACAACAGGACACAGAAGGTAATTGTAAATGGAGTCCACTCTGAAGAAAGAGGGGTTACTAGTGGGGTACCACAGGGTTCAGTATTGGATTCAGTCCTTTTTAATGTCTTCATCAGAGACATTGCAGAGGGACTGGAAGGAAAAGTATGCCTTTTTGCAGATGACACAAAGATCTGCAACAGGGTTGATACACAAGGAGGCATGGAAAGGATAAGAAGGGACTTGGCAAGGTTGGAGGAATGGTCAGGAGTATGGCAGCTAGGATTCAATGCAAAGAAGTGCAAAATAATGCACCTGGGAAACAAGAACCCAGGGGAAGAATACACAATCGGGGGGAGGTAGTAACAACAACAAAAAAGGAAAGGGACCTGGGGGTAATCATATCAGATGACCTTAAGGTTAGCAAAGCAATGTGGAGAAGGCAGTAGGGAGGGCTGGGGTATACTGGATGTATAGGGAGAGGCATCAGCAGCAGAAAACAGGAAGTTGTTATCCATCTGTACAGACAGTTGGTGAGACCCCATCTGGAGTACTGCATCCAGTTCTGGAGACCCCATCTCCGCAAGGACATAGACAGGATAGAGGCAGTTCAGAGGAGGGCAACTAAAATGGTGCAGGGTCTGCAAGAGAAGCCGTATGAGGAGACTAAAGGAGCTTAATATGTATACCCTTGAGGAAAGAAGGGAGAGGGGGGACATGATAGAAACTTTTAAGTACCTCAGTGGAATCAACAAAGTCCAAGAGGGTAGCATCTTTCAGAAAAAGAGATGTGCAAGAACAAGGGGACACAATTTAAAGATAGAAGGAGGGCAGTTCAGGGGCAATGTGAGGGAGTATTATTTCAGAGAGGGTAGTGGATGCATGGAACAGCCTTCCTGAGGAGGTTGTGGGGTCTAAAACTGGGAGAATTCAAGAATGCATGGGACAGACATAAGGCAACTCTTGGAGGGGGTAGGAAGAAATAGGCTGTTGGTTAATTAGGATCTGCGGCCTATCCTGTAGGTAGGAAAATGGGCAGACTAGATGGGCCAAGTGGTCCTTATCTGCTGTCGAAGTCTATGTTTCTATGTTTCTAAACCAGAGAAAATTCAAATTTATGAACAACCTGACCCCCCAAATCCCCCATTGCATACAGAAGGCAAGGCTTAGAGTACTTGGAGTACATGTGGCTCATTTTAGCTTATTAAAAAATATTTACCATACATATTGAAGTGCCTACAACCTGATCCATATTCCCGAGTGGACTGAGAAGATGATTTTTTCCAAAATAAAAAAATAAAACACACAGTGAACATACATACTGGCATTTTCTTTTTTCCCCGTCTTTGCACAGCTCATTTGCACTAATGGTGGGATCTATCCTTGGTTCAACAGCAAATCCTCTATTTTTCATTGGAAGCACTTTGAGTGTATTCAATTCATATAAGCATTTTAGCTTACTAGATATAAATGATTGCCCATTCATACTGGTGTTCCTACAACCCAACTCCCCACCTCATGTCCCAGAGAAGATTGAGATGGTGGCAGCTTGTTCAGCATGACAAAAAGTAAGCAGTATGCAGGACAAACTAAGTTATTACCTAGCTGCAGTGTGCATTTCCCTAAAATCCCCCCCTCCCCGAGTGCAGCGAGACAGCATCAGCTCAATGAGTTCAATTCAAAAGTCATGCCCACCAACACAATATTTTAATATTTAGAACATACTGAGAAGTTCAGGAAAGAGGATTTACAGAGGCTAAATGCAGGTCTCTGTACTGTTCTCTGTGGTGGTCTGCAGTGGGTCTCCAGTAGGTCAGCAGGCTGGTCAGAAGACACCACTTCAGTCAGGGTGAGTAAATGAGGAATAAAAGAGCCGTGCCCACTGCTACTGCATCTTTCATATTACATTGTCTTGGAGCATTTGGGAAAAAACACTGTTTCCGTTTTGGTGCTGGCAGGACTTTAAATATCTGCATGCCAATCAGATTTCTGTATTTCCATCCACATTTCCATGTGTACAGAAAACCAGTGTCCCTGGTGATCGGTGGGTGGGGGGGGTGCTGCCACTAGACAACAGGGAAAAGAGTAGCTCACAGCTAACACTGTAGCCAGCAGCAGGACTTCAGCTGAGAAGTCAAATTCCCAGTGTTGTCATACAGAGAACACTGGCAAAGCTGGGCACCCAAGATTTTGGGTGCCCAGAAAAAGCATTTGTGGGCACACATCAAAAACAAACATTAGTATTTAGCTAACCGGGCCCTGTTTAGCTAGGTTCTGATGTTTCATGTATTTTCCACCATTTGTAGTTGGTGGAAGAAATAAATAAGGTGGCGGCTCACAAAAAAGGATTTTTTCCTCATGAAAAAGGATTTTATTCTCACAAAAATGGAATGTATCTTGTGAGAATGAATCCTTTTTCACGAGATCAAATCCTTTGTCAAACTTTTTACCTCTATCCTGAAAAATGAACTCCCCATAGGAAATAATGGGAACTGAAAAAACTGAATAACTTTGCAACAGGTTAATATTTTTGCACCAACCACTGGCAGTTCTGTTACCCAAGTTCTTTCTACCATAAAGAAAAATCACACCACAATTCCACACCATCTTGGGTACAAGGCGATGAGGGAGAAACTGTAAAAAGTAGTGACTTTTTACTTTTTTACACTATCCGGATCTCAGAATCTGCACATCTAACCAAAACAAAACTTGCCACATCAAGAGATCTGCCCCACAGGACAGTGCATGCCAAATTTTGTGCAAATCCATTGATCGATTGCAAATTTATTAAAGCACAAAATTTGAGTTTTAACATTAAACAGGCTACTTAACCCTAACTATAGGAGCATGACTGTGCCCCTATATATCTATATCTATATCTATATCTATATCTATATCTATATCTATATCTATCTATCTCTCTCTATATAGAGATAGAGATAGAGATAGAGATAGAGATAGAGATAGAGATAGAGATAGAGATAGAGATAGAGATAGAGATAGAGATAGAGATAGAGATAGAGATAGAGATAGAGATAGAGATAGAGATAGAGATAGAGATAGAGATAGAGATAGAGATAGAGATAGAGATAGTTGCCCAGCCATTTCTATGTTAAACCCCCCAAATTTTGCACTTTAATAACTTTGCAATAGTACAACCCCATGTGCCCAAAATTTTTCATGCACCATCTGGTACCATAGATCTCTGGATCTGGCAACTTTTGTTCTGGTCGGTGGTGCAGTTGCAGAGTGGCAAAAAATTTGAAATTTACAATTTCAGTGCAAATTCTTTGCTCAGCCAAATCTCTGAAATGGCTTTGGGGTCTGGTCTAAAATTGTTAGGCTATATGGGGTCTGGGATGCAGATGTGCCTTTTGAAGGTTTGGTGAAAAAATATTAATCCTTTCAAATGTTCTAAAGCTTTAAAGTTTTCCATTATAGTCTGGGGGAAAAATAGAATGCACTGTGCAAAAGCACTTTTTACTGCCACAAATGGGTTTAGTAGTCTCTGGCTGCCACCATCTCATTTTCAGTTAGTGACTGGTAAAAAATGCTGTAATTCAAATTCAAAAAATAGTGCTTCTTTGTAAACACCAACAGTTGTTTACCCAATCAGGGCCAGAGGAACATGAGTCTGGCATTATTTTTTTTAAATACTGGCTGAAAATATGTTTTTTGTGTTCGGCCATTGGTAGTGTCACAAATTTGTGGAACTACATTTGTGAAACTGCCACAAATTTGCAGCAGTTTTCACGCAACTAATGACACTTGTGCAAAAACTGCTGTAAATTTGTGGAACTTGTAGTGAACTGACAATTTTCAGCACTACTTTAACAGACAAAAAACATAGCCCATGTAATAAAACAAAACAAAACTATTCTGGCCATTTTTAACAAACAATAAGGCCAGAATCAGATTCCTTGGCCCCCGTTTAGGTGAACACCTATTGGTGTTCACCTAAAAAACAACTTTATTCCCCGTTTTACTCAGTTTTATGGGAAAGGGGCGGAGGAATGTTAATTATTATAAAACTATATTTTGCTGACAGCAGGATGCCCAATTCCACTGTCAGCACTGTAAGCACCCCCCGCCAATGTGGGACACTGGGGAGCCCACTCCCAGTGTCCTGAAACATGTTTTTCTGAATTTTCTGACAGCAGGGTGCCCAATCCCCCTGTCGGCAATGTAAGCCCACCTCCCCACCACCAGTGTGGGACACTGGGAAGCCTACTCCTTGTTCCAAAACATTTCTTTTACAATATTTGCTGACAGGAGGGAGCCCAATCCCCCTGCCGGCACTGTAAGCCCCCCCCGGCAGCATGGGTCACTGGGGATCCCACTCCTAGTGTCCCCAAATATTAAGTACTGCCTTCCCAGCAGTGTGGGACACTTGGGAGCACACACCCAGTGTCCCCAAAGATTGACAAAATTAAGCCTGCAGAAAAGAAAACAGCTCTTTGACGGTTTTGGTTTTTCTGAAAAAAAGAAAATGGTCCCTCATTTCCCCATCCTAACCCTTGCACTGGGAAACCCAACACCCCATGCTAAAAAATTTGGTATAAAAATACCCCAAAATGCCAGAGTTATGCGAAGTCGTTGAAATTTTTCTATGCATGCTCGTAAGTTCGGCAACTTTTAATATTTACACTCCAAATTTTCTACATTGACATTTTTTCACACAACCTCATGAACAGTACAGCTGCAATTTTTCACATCCTGCCCAGAATGTGTTTTCACACCTGTGGCATGGAATGGCACGTTTGTTGCATGAAACTACCTTTAGGCAGCGATTACTGAAATGGCAATGCCAATGTCCATGATGTGGGGGTCCCAAAAAAGCCATGTTGAAAATTTGGTGAAAAAATTCCTAAAAAAAAAAAAACTGAGTTATGTACATCCATTGAATTTATTCTATGCACTCACATGACTTTGGTACTTTTCAATATTTTGCTGCCAAATTTTCAACATAGCCATTTTTTTC